>OZ025294.1:309035846-310303858 GCA_964019185.1 Maratus speculifer
AATTACAGTAGTAATCGAACGGTTTTTTAACCTACAATGGTCGATTTGTGACATCATTTGAAACTGTTCATGAAAAAAATTGCAAAGAATGGTGTTGAAGGAGTAACAGTCGGTAATTGGAAAAGGAATTGTGCAAAAATTGAAAAATGAAGTGCCAGAGATCTAACACTAAACGATTGTTTAAAAAACAGTAGAAAAATGCGCGAATATATATATATAAGCAACTGAGGCTCTCTTTATGTGGTTTTCTCAAAAATGTTGAAGGGCATGCCGATATAAGGTCCAATGTTGCAAGAAAAATATATATTTTTCTGCCAAAAAAGGAAAGAAGCCGACAATCTTTCTGCCAGCACCCGGTGTTTAAACAGATGAAAAAAAGTACGGAGTTTGCCAGATGACAATTTGAGGAAAGAAACTTTCAATCGACTTTAAGGCTGTAAATCAGTTTCACACTGAATGAAACAATTTAATGATAGCAGAAAATCTCAGCGGAGAGTTTAAAGAACATTGCTATTCAAACACTGTTACTTTCTTATAATAATAATAATAATCAGTTGGATGAGTAGAGATATTTAAAAAAAAAATGGTTCTTAGATGAATTTGTACCAAAAGCAAAAAAGTACTTAAAAGAAAAGAAGCTTCCTCGTTAAGCACTCCTCTTGATAAATAATGTACCTTCATATTCTTTAGAAGATTTGAAAAGTGGAAATATTAACCTTTCGCTTCTGGATTAGTATTAATAGTACATGTCTTTCCATTGAGCATTATTTTGTCTTACCAATCATCTTTGTTTCTGTCAACATATAGAAATGATAGTACTATGCCTTTTTTATTATAACTTCATTAATATTTTGATATTTAGTAATAACAATAATAACAAAAGTTTGATTAATTCTCTTTGCACCGTTGGCGATTCCTTTGTTTTATACATATATTTCACCTTTTAAATTTAAAATATAGGTTACCTTTCTGAACAAATAATGCATAATAAACAAGGGGAAAAAATAGAAAATTGTACCATCTGTTAAACCCTGTTGTGATATGATATTTTTCAAACGTCTCCAAAAACTCCTCCTTAACCTATTATCATATAAATCTGAATAGCACACAAAATAATTATACTCATGAGTTTTCAAACAATGAGATAATTTTTAAACTCCAGTAAGTCTGTTTGCTACGATATAGCTATGATTAACATAATTAAAGTAAAAGTAATTTTGTTCTCCAAATGGAAAAAAAAAAAAAAAAAAAAAATCGGACCCGAAATGGTTAAATCGATGTTTTTTACAGACAAACGTTATTAGCCTTATTCCGCCTATGGATCAAAGGGATAATCAATGATTTTAAATTGAAGCAGCAAAAGATTACGTTCACACATGTTTCGGAAGAAGACACTGTATCTTTGATTCAAAAAATCAAAACTAGTTGGATGTGCTAATTCCAAAACTTTATTTTATCTTAAAAGGATTATTTTCTAAAAATGTGCACAAACTTTGTAGTTATGCAAGATAAAAATAGCAAAGGAAAACGAATCAGGCGAAACCTGCGCGTGATATGATGCGTTATTATACAGGACACGGCCGTTAGCCCAGAGTTTATGAGTAACCTGTGTTTTTCTAGAATGTAGTCGAAAGAGGAGTGTCTGCGTGCGCGTGTGTACAAGTTTTACGAAGGCAATATTAATCGTGGGAACAAGTTAATGATGAGGTATTTTTGTGCAGAAAATATCCCCAAAACTAGTTGGATGTGCCAATCCCAAGACTTTCTTCTATCTCATAAGTACATCTTAATATCACAAAATCTAGTTACACATGTTAATGCGTTGATATTATTAATTCGGTACTATATAAACTATGATTTGCATCTTAAATTTCTGCTTATGTCAATTAATCAGAGTAAAAACGAGTTTCCGTACCTGCACGAGTCGATGAACAGTAGAACGAAAGTCAGATTTTTTTTTTTTTTTTTTTCAGGAAAGATATACTCGCCATACTCCAAAAAATCATACACAAAAAATTTAGTTCGGTACTATGCATAACTTCAAAAACTTTTTAATGGTAAAATAATAAAAATGGCACAGACATCGCGATTATAGCGCCTCCTTCCGGCAGATTTTTTTTTAATTCAGGGAGGGTCCATAGTCAAGAACTTATACAAAAAATTTCATTCAATTCTATGCATAACTTCATACACTTTTCTGTGATAAAATATTGAAATAGCACAAAAAATGCTATTGAGCGCCCCCTTCCGACGGATTATTTTTTTTTTAATTCAGCGAGGACCAACTAGCCATAGCCAAACACCTACACAAAAAATTTGGTTCAATTCGATGCATAACTTCATGCATTTTTAGTCGGTACAATATTGAAAATGTCACAAAATGTTTTATTGCAGCGCCCCCTTCCGGCGGAATATTTCAAAACTGAAGGAGAACCTGCTTGCTACAGTCAAAAACATTCACAAAAAATTTCGTTCAATTCTATCCATATCTTCATACACTTTTTCAGGATAGAATGGCGACACACGGACACACACACTTACAGACATACACACCGACCGACAGACATTGTGTAAAAACATGTTTTTTGGAACCTCTGACCCCTAAAACGTGTAAATCCGTCGAAAACCGAAAGCCGAAAAAAAAATTTCGATTACAATATTTTCTTCTATTGAAGACAGAAGAAAGTAAAAACGACACACGATGTTCTACTACTTGAAGAGACTCTCGCTCAAAAGACAACCGTGATCGGATAAAAATGACCAAAGATTCACCAAGCGAAAGTTACAGCAGTTGCAAAAAGATTGAGAGTCCATCCTACGGTGGCCAAATTCAGTGTTTCATCCTGGCACCTAAATAAAACTACCTTAACATCAAATACCATGAGAAAATGATCATAGCAAAACGAAGAGAAAAGCAAACTTTACCACGAAAATCAAGCTTGGTCGCTTTTTTAGAAAATTCTCCAATCAAGCATTCGCCTTAGATGAGACGAGTCATATGTCATGCCCACCTTCAATGGCAACGAGAATGGTGGCTACTACACTTTTGACGTCTCCACGACACAACCTATCATCAAATTCACTACTAGAGCGAAATTCGAAGACAAGATCCTTGTTTGAATTACGATGGGACTGTAAAGCTTCAGTCGTCCGTTCATTCGAAAGTCTGAGTTTCCTGTCAATGGGCAACAGCATTTGAACAAGTGCATTCGACGTGATCTCATCGGCTGCATCCATAGCGATTCCAACGGCGATGATTACTTCTCCTGGTCAGATTTGGCGAGCAATCATTGCTGCACAATCGTTCTCAGCCACTTCAGCCAGTAAAACATAAATTTTTTTAAGAAGTCCAACAATTTGGATAAGGATAACCTCCCGAAATTCGACCAATTGACGGATCTTGGATTTCAAGTCGAAAGTGTATGCTAAATGTTAGAAAGCAGATATCATCCAAAAATTGATAAATTGAGTCAAGTAATATCTCAAAATTATGGATCTAAGTTTTGCAGAAAGCCTAGCAAGTACCACAAAAATTAAATTCGATAACAAGGTTCAATTGAAATCCGATAAAAGGTTTACCACGAAAAAAGTGGTTATAAAAGTTACCTGGCAGTGTTCATTTGTGTTCTTTGTCCCGTTTTTCATAACTTTAAGATAGTGATGCACAACCTTTTTGTTAGAAAATTGTTTGCTACCAGAATATTTGAAAAGGTACGTTTGTTTTATTTAATAGCAAAATTTCTGCCATTTTTATAAGGGAAATTATTCTGTATAATAAAAGTGGCAGCTTTGTGGCTCGCGGGCCACAGGTTATGTACCCTACTTTAAGATAAAAAAAAAGACTGTGCAGATTTCAAGAAAACAGTTCTTACATCACATTAAAAAAAATAGTTACAGATATTGATAACTTCAACATTATAAATTCAATATTTCACCAATTTTGGTTTTTATCTTAAAGTTCTAATTCAGTAAATTAATCGGAGTATAAAAGTGTTAATCTCAATTGTGACATTCATTAAAATCAATAGTTTTTCATTTTTCTGTTTTACATCAGTTGTTTGTTAATAGTCAACTTAGCAGGCCGCGAATTCCTGTCAGTGCACAAGTCGCCAATGGACAATAAAACCACGAAAAATCAAGAAAATACAAAAAAAACTCGCTATTACAGAGTATCTAACTGGAAAAATATTTTCGAATTCAAGGAGTTTCTGCTGGCCATAACCAAACACATCCACAAAAATTTGGTTCAATTCTATGCATAAATTCATACACTTTTCGATGACAGAATGTATGGCGACACATTCTGTCACCACGGATAGACAAACATTTTGTAAAAACACTTTTATATATATATTACTGGCCCCTAAAATGCGTAAATCCATCAAAAACCAGAAGTCGAAAAAAATGTCGATTTCAATATTTTCTTCTATTGAAGATAGATGAAATAAAAAATTAATGTCAAAAAAGCTATGTATTGGATTGCTGAATAATGGGTAAAAATAAAGAACAAGAAGGGATAATAAAGAACAGCTGGCATAATATTCTGAGAGTTAAAGTCCTCACAGACAATAAAAAAGAAAGAAAAAAAATCGTGCTTCAAAGCATAGATTATAAAACCTTCCCAACACATTTAGAATAATGCAACTGAAACTGCACTATTTAATTTAGTGAAAATATTATATCTAATTCAACAATATAGAAACGCATTTTCTATTACACATAAAGTAAATTGTAGTAAACTTAAGCAATGTATATTAATTTTATTTTGTGTGAAATAGTTTAACATAGTTAAAATATGCCGCAAATAAAGTGCCCCCCCCTTTATACCATTAAGTAACGGAATATTTTTGTATAACCCTGTAAATGAATAATAAATATTCTTTGCGTGGCATATTCAACAAAATATATATTTTAGTACCCTTTATAAATTCATATCAATTTTATTATGTTTCGACGGGTGTAACATCATTAGAAAGCACTTGAAACTATCTTATCCTATCAGCCGCTAATGTAACGGAATATTTTTGACTGACTCTGTATTTGAACTCTAGATCTCTTTTTACGAAAATTTGAAATGACTCTGCAAAATTCTGCAACAAATACAGATTTAAAATTAAAAACGATTCGGTAGGGTAGTTTTTGTGCTGTTATATGCGGCAGACAGACGGGCACACAGAGACGGACGGATCGGACGACTATAGGTGCTACGTATTTATATAATTGCGAAATAACCTAAAAATAGTTAAATTTAAAAGCGCATGTCGAAATTAAAATTGCATTTCCAGCAATTATTACTCAAAAACAGAATTGTAACCGATTTATTTTGCATGTCCCTGCAACTATATTTAAAATGCTATAAATGTGGTATTCTAACGTAATCGTAAGTGAAATTCAGTGATTTGCATTAGTTAAAAAATTTTTGCAATAGCGTAATTATATTGAAATACTCAGCAAACGATTTTTCCCATACACCATAACATAATGAAATACTTTAGGGTACTCTTGTAAATGAACATTATTCTCACATATACTTCACATACAATAGCAAACATAGCTATAGGGACCCTAAATAAAATTTGCCAATATCATGAAAATCCGAATATATTTACGCGAATTACAGCGTGGACAGACGGCCCACACAGACAGACAAACGAATGCATAAACACGTTTCAACTTTGTTGGAAAGTGTTAGAAAGAAAAAGATAAAAAATCATGAACACTTCGAAATTAAAAATACAGTTTTGAAGTTTATGGTAGTCTTCCTGGAAGACTACCATACTTCCAGGAAGTGTTAGGGATGCAAAAGCGACTCGGAATCACATAAAAATGTAACGTTGAAAATGTCTTTTTTGCGAGTTATGGTTAAAGGAAGCAGAGAAAAAAACAACAGAAACAAGCAGAGAAACAGCAACACGTTAATATGACATAAAACAATTTATTTAAAGGTTTTACTAGAAAAGATGTTCGAAATTACGACCAGAAGTAATTTGACATGCTTGACAGCGGCGTCGCATATAATTCTTCACGCTTTGAAGGATTCCTGAAATCTTTGATAGATTTCCGGAAGCTACAGAAATACGAGCTGCTAAGTCTTTAATTGATGGTATGGGATTCTGATACACCCAACTTTTCATGTGACCCCAGTAGAAGAAGCTCATACTTGATAAGTTCGGTGATCTGGCAGTCCAATAAACCGGGCCACCACGACCTATCCACTGCTGTCCATATGTTACATTGAGGTATCGGTGAACATCATTGGTAAAATGTGGAAGAGCCCGATCGTGCCTGGAACCACATAGAGCTGCGCAACGAGAGAGAAACTTTCACGCGTATTACCGTTCAGCGCCATGTACCGCAAGAAAATCGCAGCGCCATCTACTGTCGCTGTCAAGCTTGCCGGACTTTTTCTAGTCACAATTTTGAACACTTTTTGCAATAAAACCTTTAAATAAACTTTGTTCTGTCACTTTAACATGTTGCTGTTTCTCTGCTTGTTTCTGTTGTTTTTTTCTCTGCTATTTTTTAAACGTAACATGCAAAAAAGCAATTTTCAACGTTACATTCCTGTGTGATTCCGAGTCATCTTTGCATCCCTTAAACTTCCTGGAAGTATGGTTGTCTGGTAGTGAAACACCCAGGAGTAATACCATTGAAATGTCGGACATGTGTCGGAAGCGCCCTCTATCAAAAAATGAGGAGATGAAAGCTGTGCGTCATTTTGAATAAAATAATTACCAAGAGAATGACCTACACGCAAACCGCAACAAAATCGATTAGTTTGTCCAAAGTTTATGAGCGCTTAAAATCTCCCCCTCGTTTTCACAGTTAATTTTTCGCTAGTTAACCGATCCCCATGTTTCCGATTTTGGGCTTAAAATTTAAGTTAAAGTCTAAACTTTAGAATTATTTCAACCCCATGCACAAAAAAACCCGGCAAAAAGTGTTTGTTCGTTACTCTAAAGTCTAAAGCGCCCTCTATCAGCAATTTTTGAACTTAACCTTTAAAATTAAAAAAATAAAAAAATCGCGATATAAAGAATGATTTTAGAGAAAACCGCAAACAAATCGACCCTTTTTTTTAATTATTATCAACGTTTGAATTTTTGGACCTTAAACTTTAATGGCCCCTAGCTCCTACAGAAGACGTTTGCGCCCCATGGTTTCCTATTTAATAATGTTTGTCTTTATGTCTACTATCACCCCTCAAGTTTGTCGGTCTGGTAGCGAAACACCCTGTATAATACATAGTATTTTTAGAACTTGTGACATATTGATTTAAAATTATCGAAATGCAGACTTTAAAATTTCAAATTAAACATCCATTTTAACACTGGTTTCAATATTAATTTCACGAAAATTATAGTTTTAGAACGAATACATAGTTTTGTATTCCAATTTCCAATTAGCCTTTTCTTATTGAAAATTTTATTTTTTATTTCCTGATATCGATCGGCATGACTCGGATTCTTATAACTGGGGTTGAGCTGTATTAAAAATAATACACACAGAAAAATACTCTAGATATTGGAGTACCCTAAGCCCCGAGCGATTTTTGCAATTGCATATGAATGTTTCTATTCTTTAAAAGTAATCCCGAGTAGAAGATAAAAAAAATCAAATTATGAAAACCTGCTTACTATTTTATAGAAATCGGTATAGATAAATTTATAAGCTTGAAAAGCTTTATTTTAGACATTACTTTAAAAAAAAATTGACGGAGAGTACAAATGTTGTTTAGAATTTTAGAAGCAAATATGCATAGGTTACAAAGATAGTTTATAAATATGCAAACAGTTTCATGTTTTAGATGAATCAACAGCATGTGGACACTGATTTGCGAAAATAAAAATCAAGAGTGTTTATCTACATTACAGTATGAATATGTAATAAAAGCATGGTGTCTGACAACGACACTGCGAAACTTTCACGAGTTTTCGATCAACCGGGAAAAGAATGCACACACACAGTTAAGGTAGGGTGGGATGTTTTAACACAACCAGTATGTTATTTGTTTTATCTGATTTTAAGTTGTTCCGCTCGCTTCAAATTATGTGAAAAATTCTTTGATAATGAAGATGTTTATAAAAGTCACTTGGTTAATTTTTTGTCATCAAATCAGTTCAATTCTACATTGTAGAATTTTGAAATAGCCTGAAATGTAGCTTAAAGTTGGGGTAGAGAGACAAAAAGACAACCCGTAAAGCATGGTGACGTCACTGCAACGTCGTTGTGAAGTCACATTGTGACTTTGTGACCATCGATTGTCGATGTGAAGTCACAGTGACTAAAATGTGAAGTCATCATGGCTGTTTTAGAGCTCTTTTGTGACTTTCACAAAGTGGTCACAATGTGACAAATTTGTGAAAAATGTGTCATTTGTGACTAATTTGACATTAACATTGTGACTAAACTGTGACAAAAGCGATGATATATAAATTGCCAGAAACATGTTTTTTAAAGTAAATAACATGTTTTGAAGGATATTAATAAATTTCTAAAGATTTTTAAGAAAGTCACATCTCAGTCAGAATGTGACGTCACTGAGTGGTGGCATTTTGGTCACAGATGTGATGTGACCAAAGTGACTCACAGAGACGTCACTGTGACCATGCATGCTATTAGGGAAGCTATGCGTTGAATTACAAATATAAAACCTTACATCTTTCCCATATGCTCAAAATTTCACGAAAAAACGTCCTTAACTTTCCACACAATCTAATACATTTTCCTAAGAATCAAAACTTAAATTTTATTTACCTCATTTGTATTCCAGCGATGACGCTGGTTGGGAAAATAGTCCGCTTTCGGTATGCTTTCCAGGCTTTCAGGAAGAACTGGGCGGCTCTCTTCAGCTTCTGAAAAAAAAAAAAAAAACGAAAGCGATTAGACGTACGAAAGTATTATCGCTATTATTGTTAAAACATAATAGAAAAAAAAAAATACGATTCTATGTTAGTGGATAACACTATGTTATATGCACAATGAAACTATTTTGTTAGATGCACTATATGAATGTTTCAGTAACAGTGAAATTTAATGATTATTCTATAAAACTGGACGAATTAAAGACAAATAAGATGGCTAATTTATCTATAAAACATTTAGACCTATCACAATTTTACGAATATAAACGCTCGCTAGTACAATAAGAACAACATTAGGTAATTAAAATGCTAAAAAATAATTGAAGATCCGACTTTATAAATGCCATCATGTAATGAAAACCATAAATGCATACTTTCTAAATCACCGCGTAAAAAAAGAGAAAAAAATTATACAAATATCCAAGTTTAATGACAAAAAGAAGAAAAAATAGTACGCAAATAAAACTTA
The DNA here is from genome assembly GCA_964019185.1 of Maratus speculifer. NCBI lineage: Eukaryota > Metazoa > Arthropoda > Arachnida > Araneae > Salticidae > Maratus > Maratus speculifer. The sequence goes on from OZ025294.1 coordinate 309,045,180, forward strand.
AGATTCGTCATAGCTTTTTTATAGTAGAAAGTATTTCAATCACAATTAATATACTAATTAGTTACATTTGTTGTGAATACTGTATGGTTATTGGTTATAATTTGTGAAGTTAGAAAAATAATTACTTAACGTTGCACAAATATTTTTAGACCAATGACCATTAAAGTAACTATTTGTTACAATACCCCTTTTTACTTTGGGAAACTTTAAAAGGTTATTGACCTATTAAAGAGTAACAACTTTAAAATTTCTAACGAAATAATTCCATCATTTAAAATTCAGCTCGATAGTAAAATAAAACAAAAACTGAAAATATTATTTTTTTAACTCAAGACTTATTTAGTACTAGCTGACATTTCCGATCCCAGAATAATAACTTTAATACTACCACTATTCATAACTGTTGTTACAAAGGCCTCGGAGTGTTGTACAGTAAATAGAAACTGTTGGCGCCTTGCAGCTATGTGTTAAGTGCGAAAATTTTAGATAATGATTTAGAAATAATAGCGAGGTCATGAGTTGTAAGGCACAAAAATTATCCTTTAAAACTAACTGTCAGAAGAAAATCAGTATATAAAGCATAAAATGCTATAAAATGATAAAAGAAATCAGATGTAACTACGGTAAGTATTTATTGTGGAAATTTCATTCACAATAATATCCAAACATGACTTTAATAATATATTTACTGCTTTAACACTAGTTCATTTGTTACAGCTATAATGTCCATTGTATGGTACTTCAACATTCATTAAATTGAAACTACACATTACTTTCAATGTTTCGATTCTTTTATTTTCTATTTTTACGCGCACAAAAATCCTACCAAAAGTATTCTTCCGTAGCCTCTCTTTCAGATGATGACCAGACTAAAAAATTGATTATAAAAGCTGATAATTAAGAATAGGCATTCATCAACTACAGGAATATTCATGAAGAAGATTAAACTGCAGTTAAATAGAGCAGGAACACGAAGGGGTAATTGACAAAATATGCAATCACATGAAGCACGGAAACGCTAAGCATACCTGCAAGTGACATTGCACTTTCCATATACAGGGTGTCCGAAAAGTCTGGAAACGGCCGAATAACTCGAGAAATACATATGAGATTGAAAAACGTAAATATACGTGTTAAATATTTTTAAATAAGCTACTCTGTGATACCAAATTTGACCTTCGAAACCGACCCCCTGGGGGTCAGAGGGGGTCCAACTTTGAAATCTTAAATTATAACCCCCATTTTTTATTGCAGATTCGGATTCTACGGACAAAAATACGTAACTTTTGTATTTGATGTTTATTTCAAATCTTCGTTTATCATGGTGTAATCAAGCATATTAAATCGATACATATTCCCGCTTTTCCAACGGGATTTTCCCTAATCGAAACTGATTGGGCGGAATTTTTGACGTCAAATTCCTCGTCTTTTGTAGGAATAGCGTTTCCTGAAAATCACCCGTGACGATTATTTCAATAGTGCTACACTGTTAAAAATTTGACCCATTTGCTGCAGCGTCACTCCACAGCTAATATAGAATATCTCTTTTGTGACCAATGACAATGCTCCATAACACAGTAAAGTATTCGTTTTCTATAAAAGCGGTGGAGTGACGATGCAGAAAAAGGGTCAATTTTTTTACAGTGTACTTTACTGTGTAATGGAACATTCTCATTGGTCATGAAAGAGATATTCTATAAAAGCTGTGGAGTGACGCTACAGCAAATGGATCAAATTTTTAACTGTGTAGCACTACCGAAATAATCGGCACGGGTGATTTTCAGGAAACGATATTATTGCAAAAGACGAGGAATTTGATGTCATAAATTCTCCCCAATTAGTTTCGATTAGGGAAAATCCCGTTGGAAAAGCCGAGATATGTATCGATTTAATATGCTCAATTACACCGTGATAAACGAGGATTCGAAATAAACATCAAATACAAAAGTTACGTATTTTTGTCCGTAGAATCCGAATCTGCAATAAAAAATGGGGGTTATAATTTAAGATTTCAAAGTTGGACTCCCTCTGACCCCCAGGGGGTCGGTTACGAAGGTCAAATTTGGTATCACTGAGTAACTTATTTAAAAATATTTAACACGTATATTTACGTTTTTCAATCTCATATGTATTTTTCGAGTTATTCGACCGTTTCCAGACTTTTCGGACACCCTGTATACTGCATCACAATAAAACAAAGAGAGACTTTTCTGAAACACTTACAAAAAATTTTAAATAGATAGGGATAGATTTCCTCAAGGAAACCACATGAAATATTACTCTGCTTTATGTCTACGTTTTAAATTTATAGCTCAACGGGACCTTTTGCAACTATTTGTTTTTTGATGAGATATACTCATAAAAGATATACTAATACTATATACTCATAAAAGAAATATTTAAGTGCTATGGCTAGAAAAATTTATCGCGCGTAGAGGTCGTCTGGAAATTTGAAGGAGGATAGGAAAGTTCTAATAAACCTGAATTTTTCATTTTTGATAATTAGCCGAGATAGTAGTCAGAAACCATAATTAAATAGCGGTTGCTAACCTTTACATTTAACCGGCTTTCATTTCGTTGTTTTTTAAGAGTACATCGGCAAAACCATTGAAAATACGGAAAACACACTCTCAAATTTCGTATTTTTACGTCTAAAACGCCGCAATATGTTAACAAAATTATTATTAATCCTTTCAAAAAAGTAAACTTCCATTTTGGGTTTCTTACTCTTTTTTTTTTTTTTTTTTTTTTTTTTTTTTTTTTTTTACTGAAGATTGCATTGGGCTCAGTTTTAAGATAAAAGTTAACAAAAAATACCTCTTTACGCCGGTGCAGTTCGTTTTCAAAAATATGCAGGCAGTGTGCTGAGTTTATTTGGATAGATTTATATAGATGGGATTTCTTTAGATAGGTAGGTTCCTTAGGTACGTTTCGCTTGATTTTCATTTCGAAAAGTAAAATCATACAAGTTCGATAATATACGTTACCGAAAACAGTGTGGCTCCCAGAATTAGAATAGCTTGAAAAGATTTTCGCTTAAATACATAAAATCAGACAATATTGATCTTAGAAATATTTAATACTATTCTCGCGGTTTCAGGCGATCTAGCTAATACTTAATAAAGGCAAAAAACTTTTTAATAACACGATAAAATTACAATATGTAAAAGGCATTCAAAATAACTATCTTTCTTCATCAAATACAAAAAACACGTGATACCCCTTAAAAAGCAGTAAAATACCTTGCTCATTTTTTCTATGTGGTAGCACATAGTAAGAAGTTTTAGCTTGTATTTGTGTATCACACCAGTTGGTTAAATTTTTCTGAGATACTTCATAGTGAGTTATAATATAATTTAAAAGAATGCACAACATTATAAAAAATACCTTTTTCTAACTCTTTCTAAATCCAAAATTTTTAGGAAGGGGGAATAAATACATAATATAGCTCGTGACATTGTTACGCCAAAAATTAAAAACTGTTTCTATAGGTCTTCACTTGCTACTTACAAAATAAGCCATATTTCAGAAAGAAAAAAAAGCTAGTAAATAGAAATAAGTGCATTTTATTCACAGATATAGCTCAAAAGACACAAAACATTTAAGAAAATGAACGATATGAATGCAATTACATACCCCTTAAAAAAATTACTTTCAGTTAAAACTAACCAACGGAAAATTCTTATAAATTAAAAGTAAAAATCAATTGCGTAACGTTTTTAAGTACACGACGTAGTCAACTTAACAACTTTCATTATTTTAGACGCATTCTTTAAACTTTCCATCAAATGATATTACATACATTTTCTTTTTTTTTTTTTTTTTTTTTTTTTTTTCCACCGATTACCGAAAGTTTAATGCAGAATTCTTAGTATTTTATCTCTTCAAGGATATGTTTTCATTACATCAAATACAGTGAAAACAAGGTTCTTTTTATGTAAAAAATTATGCAACAGCCTGAATTTTTGGAAACTGAAACGATCCTACCAATGGCGATACATTAGCTTCATGATTAACGTGCATATAAGTTTTTACTCCTCCTCCTCCAGTAACTATAGATACGAATATATATGACTCGGCGAAAAAAAAAAAAAAAAAAAAAAAAAAAAAAAAAAAAAAAAAAGTACATATACGGATGTACAACTGAAAAAGTTAAAATCTACTTGACACACATAATTAAGCAACTAATTTATCAGTACCAAAAAAAAGCCTCTGTGACTTCTACGTAAAAATATTAAAGATTTTGACGAAATTAAAATATACTGAAGAAATTCTATTCCTTAATTAACCAAGGTCAAGGGTTTTTCCGGAATGCATCTTAGTATTTGAGATATTACAGATCAGAATTTTATTAAATATTTGAAGGTCAAGTTGAATTTTGACATTTAAAAATTTAGGAATCCATTCAGAATTCTCTCTTGATAACGATATTTATGTGGATAGGATCTTTATGATAAATTTTATTCCATCAACATCTATATTCCACATGTTTTGTGTTACATTCTTAAGTTTCATGCTAAAATATTATTTTTAAAGATTACAGTGGAGAAAACAGTGGACACAGCATAATAATCAGGGTTTGTAAATATTATGATGCTTTCAAAAATGTAAAAAATATCAGCTATTTTTATATTAGGTCTGATATTTTCGATATATATCCGATATTTCCAAAATAGTCGACTCGCTGTTGATAATAAATATTTTCAATAAATACTCGCATAATATAAATTAGGAACTCAAGTATATTGCACTTAACATGTAATTTAATTAAACAATATATTTTATAAATTCATTTCTCATCTCCCTTTACCCTTTGGAACAAAATTGAAGATTAACTAACTGAATATATATATACAGTTTGCTTGATATACTTTATGAAAACAAACTTTTTATAAGATTCAGTATCAAATCAAAAATTTATAAAACAAAATTTCTAATAGAAAATAGTTTTTATTTATTTATTTATCTATTAAAATATTAATATTAATGTAAGTTTGTCTTATTTTTATTTCTTAGCATGATGCACAGTTTAGACTCAACTAAACCAAAAAAAGAAAAAAAAATCTAATAAAGCTGTATGTAAGTGCTTACTTAAATTAGACAGTTTATCTTTCAATTGTTGTTCTGAATTAATTGTCTGATTATTAATTCTACGTAAAGGGGTTATGCACATACATATCGTTATCATTTTAGGGAGCAAGGAGAGGGGGGGGGGGGGTTGGCATATAATATAGTAAGATATCTTCAGAGAGAGGGTGGATTGTCTTTTGATATAATTTTTTATTCAGCCAAAATTTTCTATTTTTATTTGTAATATGGTCTTTACATCAAAATAGTATTTTATCTTTTCATTTAGTCTGTTACCTAATGTTATGAAAATACAAAGTTATTATTAAAATCCCTAAATTATCCTGAAATCATCTAACTCCAAATTATAAAATACCCCAATGTTTGACATTCCTATTCTTTTTCATAAGTGTATGCATATATAATTGCCATTCGAGAAACCATGTGAGAAGTATATTTGAAATGAAACTTGTGTTTAATAATAAATAAAAAAGAAAGAATGTTGTGCACTTGATTTGTTGATAACAATTTCTATCTGCCCCTACCCCCTTCGGGGCAACTGCAAGAAGACATAAGTACTGTTGAATGTATTATACAACAAAAAGCTGTTATAAAATGTTTTTAAACATATTTCTTTTAAGTATTATTTGATATAAAGTAATTTCATATAAAAATTTATATTTTATTGACTTCTCTTCATTTGAATCAATAAAGTATGCGAAAAATAAATATAACCATTTCTGTATATCACTCTAAACAAAAGAAAAAAAAAATAGACACTGATAACGATATGGGCGGCGGGAGGAGGGATTGAGAAATGGTAACGTATGATATCGGAAGAGGGAAAGTGGTTCTGAAATTACCAAAAAGTTGATAACGTTATTACATGCACAGCCCCTAAAAGCTTCAAACATAAAGCTTGGAAAATATGTTTTCTTTGGCTAAAATAGTAGCTGAGAAAAACAAAAAAATCTCTATCTGCAGAATTACAAAGGCAATAATAGTTCAAAATTTCATTAGCGCTTGGTTTGACGAAAAATATCAAAACTATCTCGCACAATGGTATTTTGAAAATAAATATCAAGTATACAAAATATCAAACATCTTGATAATTTGAAAATAAATATCTATATGAAAATATAAAAAATCTTGACAAAAAAATAAATTTCGGATACATATCAAGATATATATATCCATTGATATACACCAACAAATCCTGATAATAATAAAATTCATATATTTTTAATTAAAATCAAAATATCAATTATAACGTAGCAAAAGCATTATTTTTATCCCGTGAATAAAATCTCCAAACAAATTTTCTTTAAGAAATATAATTTCTTTCGCACAAAAGATCCTTATTTAATATGCATACTTCTTTATTCTAGTAAGAAATTATTCACTTCTTAATTAAATTCACGGACAGAGTCTTTATGAAATTCTTGAGAGTCTTGGCTTCCTGATATTGAGGTCCGAAATAAAAAATACGATAATCTGAAAATTCCTTTCAGAGGATTTTACAGACTAATGCAGAAATTGTAGATGGAATGAATAGCACAATCATTCCCAATTTATTATATACAGGGTGTCCCCTCTTTTCGCTGGCCGATAAATAACTACTTCCTAAACTCTATGTTTTAGATTTCCAATTTGAAAAATTGTTCCAAATATCATTCTTTATCTTCTTAAAAACATTAGATAAAATAGGTTATTTAGGTAAACAGGTAAAATTAAGTTATATATATATATATATATATATATATATATATATATATATTAAATAAAAATTACAAAATTTAGATTTTTATACAGTTTTTTAAAGTGACTAAAAGTTGTATTTAGAAAAATATTTTTCATACTCTTACAAATAAAACAAAACCATTTGTGTACCAAGAAAACTTGCCAGGCTATGATACTTATAATTTCGTGAAAAACGTCCCCCCTCCTCCCCCTTAAAAAACATAAAACTTAAAGTAACATAATAGAGGAAAACCTATGTTGTACAAAAATGACTTTACTTTTTAGAGCTTTTTTTAAAATATGTATAACTTACACTGTATAAAAATTCAAATTTCGTAACTTTTAGAAGTCTTTTAATATGATGATATTTGGAATATTTTTGCAATTGGAAGTGTACTTCTAAAAGAAACAATTTAGAATTAGTTATGGATCAACGAAAAGAAAGAGCACCTGGTTTTTTCTACAGTATAAATCAGCATTTGCGATACGATGGAAATTTTTTTGACAAAAGTAGATAAATAAATAAAAAAGGCCTTGGATATGTGACTTGTTGGATCCTGTTTAAAGAAAGAGCCTGTGTGTTGCTATCGTTCCTCACTCTCTCTATTTTTAAAATTTTTAAAAATATTTGTGAAGTGAGACTGGTCTCCGTGCTCTAATTCACGCAAATATGTCGGGTTTACTATGAGCAATGAGCTTAATATATGTTATTGAGTTTATCAATGTTTAATTATTGAAGTTACTGTGTTATCATTGAAAATGGAGTGTGTAGCACTTATAATTCATTCAAATACACACACATAGGAATTCCATTGCATCACGGTTTATAGGGAAAAAAAATTCATTTGCAGTGTATTTTAATGCAGGGAAACTATTTCAAACATAATGAAACTGCATTATTGAGATTCAAAGCAGCTTTATTTCTGTAGAATATGGAGTGCATAGCATTTATCATTCATTTAAAACGACAAGCCAAATAATTCAGTTATTATGACCTACTGAGAAAAATCATTTGCAGAGTATTTTACAAATGTCTTTACTAAAACATAACGAAATTTATGTGCAATGTTGAGGTGATCTAGAGGATACCTATCATAAATATGAGGTATTATTATTATTATTATTATTATTATTATTATACCGCAGACCAGGTCCCTGCCTGCCGGGCAATATGCCTAGCTTAAAGAGTTAAAAAAAAAAAAAAAAAAAAAAAAAAAAAAAAAAAAAGAGGTATAGAACTTTTACAGGGGCACTAAATGATTCGTTTACAGTACTGCCTATATAACGGATAGTCGCCGAAAGTGCGTTTTCAAATGCAGTATTTGTTTTTCAGCTTAATTGTATTTCTATGCATTGTGATATGGATAAATGAAATAGCCCATCTAAAAAGACTCCACAAAAAAGACTGGTAACCATTTCTGTCCATAGTTGTGAATTTTTTAGATTTTTTTTTTTTTTTTTTTTTTTTTTTTTTTTTTTTTTTTTAATCGTATTGTAGATTTTTTAACTTGACTATATTATTTAGTTAGTATATACTAAACAATGATGGTTGATAAATAAATTCATATACAGAGCTACACAAAAGAAACAAAGGTCCGTGGATGTTAATTTCTGGAAACGCGATTTCACGAACAGCTTATTAGGAATTTTCTAATTGAATTAATTTTTAGCTTAATATGTGATGTGCACAGAAATTTATAGACCATGTACATAGTTGAAAAAAAATAAGTTATTTACTATTAGTGGCAAATATTAAAAGTAAATTTTCAAATGTCTTGTGCTGCGTCTTAATATTGAATTAAATTTTAGCACACTGCGAGCTGCGTATACAAATATATGGATCATATACAAGGATACTCAAAAAGTAAATAAATAATAAAATAATAAAATAAAAATAAAAATAAATAAAAACATAGACTATATTCTCTAATTACTTAAATTTGGTATTCAACTGTGTTAAGCGTTTTCTAAATAATTTATTTAGTAATCTTCTTTTACCTTATTAAATAGTGAAGATTTTTTACAATATTCTACAAGTGGCGGAAAGTATTTCATAATCTTTGCGTGATGCAAAATTTTTCTTTCTTATTTCTTTTAAGGCTGAAAAAAAATCTTTTATAAAATTTTAAACAGTTGCAGGTTAAAGTAATTCTAGCTATGTTGTTCTTTATGTTGGTTTTTACACATGAAGTGTTCATCATAAAAGAACGATGTCTGATTTAGATTATCAGCCTATCAATTTTATAGAAAGAATTTTAAATTAATATTTCTTTGCCATTCTCTTTGTCAGATGTAATACATATACACTTGCATACACGCACATTCATCAGTGATGACGCCTGCACCAACATCATCTCAATAATTTGACCTTAAAAAATAACAGCATCAGAAAATATTTTTAAGCATATTTTTATTGCAAAACAAGTAAAACTAAACTAAATAACAGAGAAGAGATTGGCAAAATTCCTGATGTATTTCTAGACAAAAGAAGGACATAGTTCAAGCTAATTCAGATAGTTTTAATTAAAATGCGATTTTTTCGAATTACACAGATTCATTTCATGTAATAATGTTGTTTGAAAATCATTTAGGTAAAAGATTGAGAAGAAAAATAACACCCATAAAAAAATTAAGAAACTTAACTTTTGAAAATGATAGAATTAATAACCATTGAATACGTTAATTGCCGTTGATTTTATATTTGTCACAATACATAGAAAGTTAAAAATTTATAGTAATTCAGTCATCAATTTTAATTACAAAATGTCAACGATGGAATTCATTAATTATCTTTGATATTATAATTGTCTAATGATGGTTATCGACAAATTAAAAATTAAAGAAACAGTTGAGTTATTTTTGCCCCTCGAAATAATTTTCCAGATATTAGCAATTAAGAGGACATTTCACTCCCCCCCCCTCCCCACATACACATGCATGCATACATATATATGTGAAAGGTTTTAAAATAATAACATTCCTTTTTAGATAAAATATAATAATTAATTTTCAATTAAAAATATTTTATAACTTTTAATGTCTAATTCTGAACTCCTTTTAAGCTGTTTTCTTGTTACAACACATGTTACAACTCAGACAGAAAATTGTACCCATTAGTTTAAGGAAATATGCAAATGTCAAAGTGTCGAAGTGATCTGCAGTTGATTATGGTTGAGGTTTGGAACAGCGTAGGCGGAAGTAAACCTAAATCAAATCTGGAAGTAAACCTCAAATCTGTAATGCGACTGAGCTGTATACTAATCATTAAGCTACCGAAAATGGAAAAATTATAAGCTGAACATTTTATCTTTCTAATACCCATTCAGTAACAAAAATATTTTTACATCCTTTCATTATGACTATGATTTGAATTCTAATAGATTTTCTTACAAAGTAACTAACAAAGTTGTGCAGATATGTGGTAAATTTCTCTTTTATCTTTATTATTTACTACTGAGTTGAACAAAAAGTTATTTGGAAATTAGTGAAAGTAGTGTTGTTATGCGCAAATTAACAACAAAACCAACAAGGACTATTCATCAAAGTAGAGATCATCGTAATCCACGATTTTCTGCCAGATTCTGCAAGATTTGCTGGAAGTACCATAGCGGCTCCTTGGAATCGGAAAACTCTTGACATGCTTCTTAAACTTCATTCTTTCAGAATCGTTAGATCTTTTGTTCAGTAGGCATTTTGGAGCCAAAATTGTCGAACTCATGTAGATATATTACTAATACTCCTATATAGATACAAATTCGGATAACTGTTTATTTAAAATTTCCCAGAACATTTTGCTAAACCTAATATTATTCATTCACCATCCAAAAGATTTAAATAACCCTGAGGTGGGCGATAGGAACTAAATTTTTAAACTGCAACGAATTAAATCAAAGATAAAAAGTAATCTATTCAATAAACATCAGATAGATTAGATAAACACCAACAACAGATTTACAGGGGATTACTAAATATTTTTTATGTTTTCAACGTGTTTAAAATAAGTGTTTAAACAAAATGTTTTAATTATAATAATCCTGTAACAAAATCTTCACTCTATTCATATTCAGAAAAATTATTTTTAACTTTTAGGAAAGCAAAAGGAATAAAGAAATGAAGAAAAGTTATTAAATTAAAAAGGGTCTCCTGTTTTTAGGCGATATTCGCAAGTAAAGAACAAAGAATCAACACGATGCCGTCTTTCATAAAACGTAAATGTACGAAAACCAGACTCAATCAATAAAACAAGCTAAATTAACAAAGAGAAAATTTTAAAATTAAATAACAGCGACGAGAAATGAGAATAAAAAGCACGAAAAATCTATTACTTTAATCTACATTTTCTTTGACCCATAAACAAGCTAAACAAATAACTCAAACGTTTACTCTGAATAAGGAGAGAGAAATTTTAACATTCTGAATCAAAGCAATCGATATCCACTAGGAGTAAAAATGGCAAAAAAAAAGGCCCAGCCACCACAGGAAAGTCTTTTCTACCAATTCATGTTCCGGGGCTATGGGGACTTAGCTATACCCTGTCACTTTTTTTTCCTGTGATCCAAAATGTATATAAGCATGTATGGATGTGTATGCATTTGAGCCAAAAAATCGACATGCAGACGTTGACAATGGGCAAGGATGCGCGAGAGCCAGAAAGCGATCGATAGCTGGCGGAGATCCAAGCAGCAAATATACCTCTAAGGAAGAAGAGAGGCTTTTCTCTTTAGAACACAGAGTTACAGTTTTGTGATCGTCCCATAAACAAACAAACAAAAAAAAGGAAGGGAATGAAAACGATGTCCTGTTTTGACGGCGATAGGTCGGATGTACGAAAACCAAAGGATACTGAGCGTGAAATTATTCGACGTAAAAATAATATCGGAGAAAATTTTCGTTATTTCAACAAAATAGCTATAAAGTAGATCTCTTGGATTAATTTAAAATGATATATATATATATAGATATAAAGTATCATAGAATAATAAATTTGTTTGCAATAGAGTTCAGTTTCGTTTATCATGTGGAAGTAATAGATATTTAAAAAAGAGTTTTCATGACAGCAGTTTACAAAAGAATAAATATACATCTGTCGAAAACAGCAGCCCATCACTGGAAAGACGAAATGGAAAAACTACTTTTTTTTCATATTATTATCTCCGTTCTTTTATTCTCCAGCAATAGATAGTCACGCAAATGGGATTTTTATGGATAAAAATGTGTAGAGCCGGCTATACATTATTTTATCTAAAAATTTATTCAAGAAGTTACTGAGAAACATGCAGCTGATACAAAATGTTGTCTGAATAAATAATATTAAAATTTAAAGTAACTGATTATGTTCAAGACTCTATTTTTGAGAAAGAAGATAAAAAAAAATAATAAAATAAAATAAATAAAATAAAATAAAATAAAATAAAATAAACTTTTTTTTAATTTCCATTATAGTGTTTTTTTTTTATTATTATGAAATAAAAACAAAATTTACCAAAGAATAATTATTAATATTATACTTTTTGGAAAACAAAAAAGAATGATTTCGAGTAAATTTTAATGAAATTTTACAAAAACGAGTTTTACATAGTAAAAATTAAAGTATTACTACTTCAGTTTCATCTATATACAGCATACAAATGATGGTATTTTTGAAAATTAATTAAAATTTAACAAAAATTTTAAAATGACAAAAAAATTGCACTTAATTCTATATTCTGATACGATAATTTTTTATTCTTTGATTTTCTTTCCAGCAAAAACAAAAAATATTATATATACAGAGTGTTTATAAAGTCCTAGACCCATTTTGATGTTTAATAACGCATAAAATAATAAATAGAGATTAAAATTAATAACATAAATGGTTAGATAAATTCAAAACGTTTCATGACCCTTGTCAATGAACTTCCACGTGTGCCCCCTTCGTCGCACGGAGAATATCAAGTCGATAGTCAATTTCATGCCAGGTAGCGGCAAGCATGTCGGCATCCATTGACTATCGACTTGATATTCTCCGTGCGACGAAGAGGGCACACGTGGAAGTTCATTGACAAAGATCATGAAACTTTTTGAGTCTATCTAACCATTTACGTTATTAATTTTAATCTATCTTTATTACTTTATGCATTATTAAACATCAAAATGGGTCCGGGACTTTATAAACATCCTGTATTACAAATATTTTTGTTCATTTCAAATAACATCCAAAACATTCTCTGAAAATTTCGATAAACTTATTACAATTTATATTTAATACATCACAATACAATCCTACTCTGTTTTAACGAGGACGAAGAAGATGATATACATTTGCTCGTAATAACCAAGTTCTTGTAATAGGCAAGTTGAAGTTCCGTTTTCTTATTCTCTACTGGAATTGAGATATTACATAAAAGTTTAATTAAATCAGTATGTTTTCATATTTCATTTAATAGTTTGAAATTAAATTACTATTGATCATGGTGCAATATTTAACTTTATCCTCCTAATACATTATATTGTTAAATAAAGGAATGAGAAAAAACTAAAATAATCGGTCAAGTGCGAGTATTACTCGCGTCAGAAGGTTCCATACAATAAATATATAAATGTAATAAAAAAAATTGTTGCTAAAAGAATAACACGTTATCTACTTTAACTCCTTAGGGACGAGCGACACGTATACGTGCCGCAAAAAGGCTTAAGCATCCTTGTTTATCCCCACCAGTAAAATTTTACTGTAATATTTACCCTGTTAAATCGGAGCATCTTTTCGATTTAATAAGGCACGAATTTCTGTTTTAAAAAACCAGTGACACACCATTAAACATTTCGTAAAAGGCTCCCGTCGCAAAGGGGTTAAGGCTTATGGTGCATACAGTATGCACGCGTGTCTTTATGACTGTCCAAACAGTCCGTGTGCGTAAAGGTTAATATCTCGCTAATAAGACTCTTTTTTTCGAAAATCATTATCAACAATCCCTTTATACTTCTGTTGCGATAGATACATCCAGCGCGTCTCGTCTCATTTGATGAACGCCCGAAAAGTAAAATCTGAGTGTAACGGAATCAAAAACTTGTTAGTTTTTCTGTAAAATTTAAATAAACTTCTACATCCCTATTTTTTTTTTTTTTTTTTTTTTTAAGTTTTAGCAGATTAGTAAGATAAGAATAGAATGGGGGATGGACATATATTTTAGCATAATACTTTCGACAGTATCTTGGAACATGTTATACTTAAAATAAAACTAATGTATTTTAAAGTCCCTCATTATAAGAGCTTTCAAATCATACTCCTCATCATGTATATATAAAAAGAAATATTTTTATTTTCAAATAACTTAATTAGCCGCCTAAATTTTTCCTAAAGATATTTATGATTGGCTGATAATCTGTAAACATGGGGCTCAATAGCCTTAATTACTTCTGCCAAATTTGAGCTTTCCACTGTCCATAGCTTACAGGAGAAGCGGCTGTGATGCTAACTTTTTTTTCTTATTGTTTAAGTACGGGACCCAAAAAAGGAAAAGAAACCCTATTACCTTTCATTCATTATTGCGGATTGAAAGCAAAAAGGTTACATTTTGTTAAACATTTTTAGAAATTTTTTCATTACATACACGTGCTTTCTGTCTAATTAAGTTCATTGCACAGAAAATATTGCTTGTCTCTTTTTCCTCTAAGAAGATTTGAAGTTTCGATCATTGCTAAAGAGCAATTGAATATGTAGGAGGAAAAGTTTTTATTGCACAACGCAACAATCATGCATCGGCCATTTCCCTGATCTCCATCATTTTCAATAACGGTGTAGATCAATGTATCCCAACTTTTTTTTTTTTTTTTTTTTTTTTTTTAATCCACATTTTACCAAAACATCTCTAAAGTCACGATGTCTCCCTCCCCCACCCCCTTCCTCCCTCTGTATCATTACAATTTAAAAATGAACTTTCATTCACACAGACGAAAAAGCTTAAAAGGACACTACTAAAGACAAGTCACTTCACATATTTTTTTTAGCTTACATCAAGCAGATTATATATTCTTATCACAAAAATGTTTTCAACAACTTTATAAACGAAACGAAGCCATTCATCTTCAACTTTGTATCTAGAACAGTTTTGTTGCTTCTTGCCAACTCTCTTTGGTGTGAATAAAAATGTTTCATTATCTGTCTTTGGCACTTCCTTCACATAATTGCGGCCCGAGTTCGGATACGAAAGGGGTATAGACTGGATTTTTATATGTCTTCAATAACGGGCTGCATAAGTTTCCAATGTAATCTGAATATTCAAAAATACATAAACCAAACTCAAGATATGCTTTCTATTTAAATTAAATCTTCTGGATGTAAAATGTTGATAACTTCAACAAAAATATGTTTTCAGTTGCTCTCAAAATTTTTGGAACAAACAACAATCTAATTAGCTTTTTGAAAATTAAAATTATATTTAGAATTGATGTAAGAAACATGTTTAAAATATAGTAACAATAATGATTAATATAAATAAATAGTATAAAATTAGGAGGTGTTAGAATAACTTATAGCGTACAATTATCCACGCGCGTACAAAATAAATTAGGATGTTATTACCATACTAATATGAATGATATAATAAGGCATGAGATAGATCAAAGTTGTATTAAAAGTTGCTGTGCTTGGTAGGACACAGAGTTGGCTTTTTACCGGCAAAAATGCATTTTTGCCAGAACAGTGGCACAAAGTAGGAGAAACCAGGCAAAAAACAGTAAAAAGTGCAAAAAATAAGATTGCAAAAATAAAATTAGAATGGCAGAAGATTTTTATCTTAAAAAATACTTATAATTAATCAATTAATAATAAATGACAAATATAAAAACAAAACTACAAATTTACATTTTATTAAAATATTTTCGCTTTGCAAAAAGTTTGCTAATAACAATAATAAAATAAAACTTTTTGAAATATGGATAACTATAGAATAAAATCCAGTATTTTAAACTTTGATGAGAAGACAAGAGAAAAAAGATATAATTATTTTAAAAAAGCCGTTTTGGGGCAGAGTGATTCGGATAGAGTAAACGAAAGATGACATTTTATTGGAAAATGAGTCGAAATTTTATTCTCGTGTAAGGAAAATTACACGGACAGCAGTAGTACAGTCTCAAAGGGGATCATGATGATGTATCGAGACTGCGTTGGCAGTAGACAATCACTACATATTATTTCTCAAACTTAGACTGCAAATTCCTCACGCAAGAATTGAACATTTAAAATAATAATAATAATAATAATAATAATGCGGCCTTTAATCCTCATATAGCAAAAGCTTTTATGGCAATTCATTGTAACCTTGTAGTTATCCATGATTCAGGAAATGTTTTTCGTGTATTTAGAAACAATTTCAGTAAGATCTATGAAAATCAGGAATATCGAAATTAAAAATTTTTTTGCTCATATGGTTATTGCGGTTTCTCATTAGTTCTTCTTATATAGGTGCCTGAAAATAACAGAAAATTTTCACAATTCTGAGTAAATTACGATCTTACATTTTCGTAAATGTTTCTTCTATAACACAAAACATTCCATAATTGTTGTTTTTGTTTATAACAATGTGGAAAACGATTGATAACTAGACCTATAAGTTACGTAAATTGGAACATCATAGATAACATACGCAAATTTCAAATAACTAATCAAAATAAACGGCCCTAATTTCATTGATAAAGTACAATGCCTAATATATACGAGTCACTATACGTAGTACGAGTAAATGAACGAGTCACGAATACGAGTAAAAGAACGATAAAAATTTATCCAAAACCCTAAAATAATCTTTTCTTAAAAATTGTCACTACAAAAGGTGAACTATCGAGAACAGAAAACATAAATGTGTTTCACAATAAAGTATCAATTTGATGGTTATCATGAAGCCATACTAATAAAAAACATAGGCCATAAATATTAACAATGTAACGTTTAATTTTGATAAACTCTTTTATAAGTGTTAAATCTCATAAAAGGAATAATAGAAATTTTTCTAAAGAGAACTTTATTTACAAAATCCAATAAAGCTGAGCTTTATTAAACGAAAAATATCCTTTTATTACGGCCATGAAAAATTTCACAAAAGGATTTTCAGGATGCTCACAAATACCTTGTATTAAAATTTCCTGATATTTCCAAGGTCCGCATTAAAATGATGAAAGGGTAATTCATTCACAATACGACTAAAAATTAATAAAGTTGTTATTTAATAAAAGTAGATTTAAGAACACTTACACACTAGAATATATTTTAAAAAGAAATCGCATAAATAACAAATAATTTAATTTTGTCCTCAATTTTTTTTTTAGGAAATTGTAATTTAAAATCATTTTATTTAACTTGTTGTAACCAATAAAAACCTTAGTACTGTGCACATGTACATTAACCTTATACATATAATACAAATAAAATCCCACTTAAGTACTTATGTTATAAACATAAGCCTGGAATGGAATGATGGTTGCAGAAAATTTAATAACTTTAATTGTACTATGGACATTTTACAAATCAAAAAAGGTAATTAATACTAAATATCAAAATAAAATATTTCTTTTCAGTTTTTAAAAATATATAGTTACTCTCTTATTTTTTCTTATTCTCTTTTGTTAGTTTTTTTTTTTTATTTTTTTTTTTTATTTCCTTCAGCTTATTATTATTATTTTGAATTTGAAATTTTTTCGCATCTCCCACTGATGATGATTTTAGACATAGACAAGTTTTTATTGAATTATAATATCTTCTTTCAGATTTTCAATTAGTTAATTCTGTGAAAACTGTTTTTTTTTCTCTTGGTATTCTCGACTGACAAAGCGTGCAAATCCGTCGAAAACCAAAGTCGAAAAAGAAATGGATGACAACAGGTCCTTCTATTTTAGATAGAAGAAAGTAAAAATGCACTACAGTTTGAATTGTAATGAAAATATTTTACGTCATCAATAATTATATGTCAACTTTTTAAATTTGAATCTTAATATAAAATCCCTTTTTTTTAATGTTGAGTGATAAATTGTATTAAATAACCATAAAACATTTAGTTAAAAAATTACAAACCCTATAACTTCTCTAATTGATATAAAATATTGAAATGACATTAAAATGAATTATCTGAATACAAATAATAATACTGAACCATCATTCATCAGGTGTGTGGTGTTCGCACCCTTGCATTCTTGTAAAATACAGAAAATTAATCTGGTGCCTTTCAGCACTAATGCTATCCTGACGTCGTTGAGTGTAAAGTTTATTTTGCGTGTCTTTCCGTTTGGGCCGTGAAATATGATTACTAAATGGAAAGTTCAGTGTCAGTCACCGGTAACTGACGTGGTACTCAACGTATTAACCATCAGTATAAAAACAAAGAAGTGGCGGATCAAATTTTACGAATGCGCAAACCTACTGATTTTGGTCTGTAAATGTAGATTTATGTTTTAATACACCCAGAAAAAGTTTTGTTGAATCAAGTTTTCGAACACAATTTTCATCCGAAATGCATAATAACGTAATAATAATGTCATTAATCCGTCTCAATTTGAAAAGTTATTATCCAAAAATTATGTTAATCCTTTATAGCTATATAAGTCAATTAAACAAAATTACGTGAGAGAGTTATGGCTACTGCATATCAATTTAAATTTTGCAAAAACAACAAAATTTTGTTGGAATTACAAATTAAAAAAAAAAAAAAAGACTTTAGTAAGACTCAACTAAAATTCATGAAATTTTGTTAAAATTTTCTAAGAGTTAACAATATTTTTTTGTCTGAGCAATAAAACGATTAATTTAACTAAAAAATTCGCTAAAAACAACTAAAATGTGCTCAACAAAACATGTTTTGTAGTTTTAATCAATTCCTTTTTCTGGGTGTATATATGAGCAAAATACTCAAATTCCAAAGTGGCATATAAAATATACTATTGACCAAAACAAAATGTAAGCGGCAATAACAATGAATCATGAGAATTTTCTTTGTATTCCGACAGAGAAACACTCTAAAATGACCATTGATCACGCGTTCGAAGAACTACCAAAAATCTCTCAAACTGTTTAGTGACAGAAAAGCTCCATAAAACGATCACTGCGTAGGCTCAGGTTAGCCGAAATCAGTCTTACAATTTTGCTTTATGTTTTAATTTATAGTTGTGTAGCTAGCTGATACTGTTTTTTTTCTTTCATTTCTATATGCCCCTTCCATTTTCCACAGAAGAAGGATCTATTTATTGAAGTTTCGGAACCGCTTGTTAACAATTTGCCAGTTATTCATGATTTTCTTTGAGTTTTTTTTTTTTTTTTTTTTTTACTTTGCCTATTTATTGTTACACTATGGTTTAACACCCAAAGTTATTATCAGTTAATAATTTTGTGATTTTAATAATAACTTTGCACTTTCATAAAAATAGGTAACCGACTAAAAAAAAAAAAAAAAAAAAAAAAAGATAATTTACTATTTTGAACCAAAGATCATGTTACAAATAAAAAGAGAAAATTTTGATTGGATCAAAAAGGATATGGATATCAAAAGACAACCTCCATTCTTCCCCCTAGAGATATTTTACGATATCATGTGCCAGACTCTCCTCTCCCCTAAAATGATAACAATACATATACACAATCCCTTATACTTTGCAACCTTTCCGTTATTTCTTTAATTTTACTTAATTAGATTTAATAAAGTATGTATTCCGAAAAACACCCTAGAATTATCGATGATTGAAAGAGAAAAAAATTAACAGATAAATAAGGTAGAAAATATTAAATAAATGTACTTAGAAAAAAAAAATTAAAAATCAATAAAAACATTTGCTAAGTGTTATTTAAAATGTAATTCTACAAAATGAAATAGTGAATTTATTGATTTCCCTCCCATGCATTATTCCACTTTTGAAATCGAGCCCAAATAAATTAACAATTTCCGGAACAGTTAGTTTCTATCGTTAATAAATGGTTATGAAGAGTATATTATGCCTGCAATTCATTAGCTATATACATATCATTATTATTTCATGTTATTTTCAAAAGTTTTAAAAAGTGCACCTTATATAAATTTTATATAATTTTTTTCTTAAATGTAATATTATTGTTTTATGATATTAAACACACGGGTAAATTGAAATAAATATTCGGTGATGAATTTTAATTATGTTAACTTGAGTATTATAGAAAGATTTGTTTCTTTTCTTCTTATCCGTTCCATTTGAGTAATTAATTGTTCATGCAATTCATTTATTCCAGTTTGTTAGTAATATCTTTACACAAAATAAAATATTGTTAAGGTTTAAAATTTAGTCTTTATTTTAAAAAATTTTGACTATCCGAAAGGATTAGTCTTAAACATTCCATTTCACATGAATGGAAGATGCATGCGATAATATCAGGAATTTCTTTTTTATTTAGAAATAACGAAACTATACTGAAAATCCTGGAAAGAGGATTTTTGCTTTATGTAATCACATAAAACGTCGATCATTAAATAAAGCTAAAATTATTATTGAAAATTCCGGATATGAATTCGGAATTTCCGAAATGAAAGTATTTATACGGAAATGAATAAATTCAGAAAATCGAGGTACTCTGGTATTTAAAAAAATTTATTTTTATTTTGTAGAATATAGTTGCAAAGTATTTATGAATTAGGCTCGTTTGTCTGTATTGTAATGTACGCAAATCTATTTGAAATTCCACGAAATTAGTTATGCTATTAAGGCATACGTCATTTTATGTTGAAAATGAAGGGTATGTAATATTTATAAATTGTTTAAAGATGACCGGTAGACGGCAGAACAGACAATCATCTTATCGAGTTCACAGCTGAAATTCCAGAACTAGTTAAAACTCGATTCGCATATTAAAACACAATCGGTGTGCCAAGCCATATTTTGGTGGAAAACTCTTGAAAACATGATTGTAACAGTTAACTCGATGGTTTATCATTATGTTTACTTATTCCCAGACCTCCATGTTTCCATACCTTTGAGTGCAGTAAAAACAATGGTAAACTTACGGGTTAACCACTAATATTGGGTTTTCAACCAAGATTTCTATATTATAAAGTCCAAACGTATCTGTGCCTAACGCACACGTCATTTTGCGCATGGCAACACTTTCAAATTTTAAATGAATTTCGGTATTGCAATTTTTGCAACTGAAAGTTTTTAAACTTCTTAATGTAGCATATTTTCAATTTTTACAGCATCGTGTAGGAAAAAAATGTACTTTTAAATGAAATTTGTTTGAAAGCTGTATCTTAATTTGTTTTTGAAATATTAATTTTTTGTAGCTTTTAATACCTCTTTTCTAATCGTGGCAACAGGAGTACTCCATTTCTATTTAAAGCAAAGGAAAAAAAAGGGAAAAAAATTGAGTGCTGTATCTTTATGTTACCATTTTCTCATTAAAAGTGAAAAAATAGAAATTTAAACATCTTTTGTTATAAAACCCGGTGAATTTAGACTTCATTTACAAAATTTGATTTACACGTAAAAGAATATCAACAGTTTAATATCTGTTTAAGCTAATAGCATTGAAACTTCAAGTTTTGAATCAAAATTATCAAATTAAAATGCCATTTTTTTAAAAACGTGAATACAGATGTGAAATGTACATTTGTAAATTTTGTTAGATTTCACGGAAAAAAAAAAGTCTATGATTGAGTCAAAGTTGAATAAATTTTGCTTTTTATCATTTTGAAACAATAGCATAAGAGCCTTAATTGATAACTTTATTATAATAACATACATTTATTATTTTTTACTGCTTACATATACGATTAGAGTTTAATTTTAACAATTTCTACAACTGCTTTTTATTGAAATAGTGTTTTGTTAATTTGACGATAAATATCGTTTGTTTAAGAGATAGGCGAACCAATATAAAATGCATTTTTTACTATAACTAATTTTGTAGGTTTATTATAAGTTAATGAAACAGTTCCTTCTTAAATATTTTCTTTCTTGAAAATTTGATGGGTTCTACCTTGTGATTTTAATGACCTATTGCGTTTTAATGTTCGAAATGGGTTTTAAATAATTTTGGAATTTCAGCATGAAGCAACTGTCTTTGCTGGCGCCTCCTGGTCTAATATATATTAAAAATCTCCGTTACATTGTAGTCTATGTGGAAGAAATTTTTTTAATGTATTTCAATGACGTTACCCACGTCAAATAAACAAGAAAGAAAAAAAAATCATGCATCAAGCACAGATTATGAAACACTTTCCAACACATTCAAAATAATACAATAAAACTGCAATGTTAATAATAAGTTAAATTATTATATATAATTCAACAATATAGAAACGCATTTTCTATTACACAGGAAGTAACTTGTAATAAACCTAAGCAACGTACATCAGTTTTATTACATGTAAAATAGCTTAACATAATTTAAATACGCAGCAAATAATGTTCTCCCCTATACCATAATGTAACTGAATTCTTTTGTGTGGCCCTGTAAGTTAATAATAAATAATCTTTGAACGGCATACTTTACAAAATGTATATTTTAGTGCCCTTCATAAATGTAATAGCAATGCAAATGCAATATCAATTTCATTATCTTTCGACTTGTGTAACACCATTAAAAACCACTTGAAACTATTTTATCCCATCGGCCGTAATGTTACGGAATACTTTTAACTGTTCCTGTATTTGAACTGTACATCTGATTTCAATAAATTTAAAATGACACAACAAAATTCTGCAACAAATATGCATTTAAAATTTTGATGTAAAGGAATTATTTTGGGTGCTCCTGTAAATGGACTATTAATCCCATTGTACTTCATATACAATACCAAACATGCCTATGAGACCCTAAATAATGTTTATCAATTGCATGAAAGCCAGAGTATATTTATAGCGTGGACAGACGTGGACAGACAGACAGAGTGCATAAACACTTTTCACCTTTGTTAGAAAGTGTTAATAAAATTGATAAGCATTTCTGGTGTATCACTACTCTTTTTTAGAATTTATTATTTTTATTTTACTTTTTATTACATGGAATACGTAGCATTTGTCGTTCGTTTAAATAAGGAAACACAAGAGAATTCGTTAAAAGTATTGTTGCGGCTAAAAATAAATAAATAAATAAATAATGAGCCTATGCATAAAATATAAAAAAATTGTAAATTTAGAAACTCTTTAAATTGATTCACACAAAGCGCTGAAAAAGAAATGAAAAATGAAAAAAATAAACTTATGCATAAACTAAATCAGTACATAAATTCCGATACCATTTTAAATTTATTTCACATATCTTGAAAAAGAAAGTTATGCCAAGAAACAAATTTGGATAAAAGAACAGATACATAAAACAAGTTAAGATAAATTTTTTAAAATGAATTATGTAGTATCAAAACATAAAATGTAGTATTGGAAACTTACAAATTTTTAATAATTAAATAACAGCTATCATTTAATAGTTTTTATTTTAAAAAACATTTACAATTAATTTTAAAGAAATATCTACGGGAAAAATCTACGTTTTAGAACGCTTTTCGCACATTTTCACCTCTTTCAAATTTTGTTTTTTTCTTAGGAATGTTATTAAAAATAACTTATATCCTGCCTAATTTCGTGTTTCTAGGCCAGTGACACAAAAATTGCATTTTTAGAAAGTTTTTTATTCCTGCACCTCCTTTGGGTGACATAGACATAAGATGTAGCCTATGTTTGAAAAAAGACTAAAACCGTCATTTTGATATCATTCCTTTTGAAATCCGTTCAAAATCAGTACATAAATTCCGATACCATTTTAAATTTATTTCACATATCTTGAAAAAGAATAGTTCCAGAGATTACCCCCAATAAAGAAACAAACTTTACCTCTTTATAATACTGATATAGATGGATTACAAAAATTTAGATTATTTTAGAAAAAAAAAAAAATGGGGGAAAAAAAGAATACAATAAGGGGTTCGGTGCTTCACGCCGAATCAATCTTCCTAACGTTTCTTTTCACTTGGTTACTGTTTTACATTTCTTATCCGGCAAATCGGTAATGTTGGTCAGAAGCCAGCGAGAACCCTGCTATAGTCATATAATAGTACTTCAGCCCAGACATACGAGTCCGTGCAGTTCATACAAATAACTACGATATTAAAAAAAACAGGAAAATAAACCACTTAAATCTAACTAAATCAAAAATATTTCACAGCACAGCTTAGAAATGTTTCGTTCAAACTCATCACATAAAAAAAATAACTACGATAGATTTGAAGATAACCTGGAAAGGAGCCAGATAACAAAACTCAACATTTAGTGAACTTTTAATGATCGCCAGAAAAGCCCAATCGAAGTTATTTTTTCAGATTTGGCAACGAAAGCTTTATTGGGAATTTTAGATTCTTAAAATTGAGTGCCGAGATACGCTTTAAACAACAGAAAACATTTCACAAACAAAGACCAAAGAAACAATATTGGAAGGCAGCCAGCAAAATAGCATTAGATATTTCGGATTGATGATTAAAATATTATGATTTAAAATGAATTTGATAGCTTTCCATCATGAAGACATAATCCCAAAACAATTATAAACAAGTAAGAAAAATCATGCGTTAAGCATAGATTATGAAGCACTTTCCAACACTTAATGAAATCATTAACAAAACTTTGTTATTTAGGGAAATAATAGTGTATAGCCAAATGTACCCAAATGTGTATTCCAGTACATTAGAATAGCCCTGTATTTCATATGTCAGTTGATATAATGGGAAAATTTAGTTTTGCAAGAAAATACCCAGTAGCTTGAAATTTCTTTTTCAGCAGTTCATACTATTAGATGGAAACATACTTGAATACTTTTGTTCACCCCTGTAGTTTACATTGTACCTTTATTACACGTCAGCAGTAGGCTAAAATTTATTGTAAACTAAAACACTTTTAAAACAACTGAAATCACATTCTCATAAATCATCATTCATAGGCGTCCATGTACCGAATTCTTTGCGTGGCCCTGTATATCCCTTTAGCTATATTCTGCAAACATTTCTCAGTAAATTGAATGCAGCTCAGCGTAAAAATGCATAGCTTATTTAAGAACCACGTTTAAATAATTTACGCTCATATTCAGTAACGTTGGAGAGCTCTTTTGGGTAGCCCTGTATATCAACTATAACATTTATACACACCATATAATGTGCATATATTTAGCGAAATATAAACGCGAATATCATAATTAAAATGCATTTCAAACCTCCATCAGCCATCATCGGACACATATACGGTACTTCGGATAGAATATACTATTTGAAATCTTTCGTATGGCCCTGTAAATGCTATGTACTTCATATTATGAAAAACAGTAACGTATAATTTATATTAAACTTCAGTGACATGTATCAATTTTATTATACATGAAAAAGCTTAATATATTTAAAATATGTCACACACAATCCCCCTTTTACCATTATCTAATGGAATTCTTTTGTGTGGCCCTGTAAATGAATAATAGCTACATTTTCACCTTATATTTTATAGAATGCAGATTTTAAAATGTTTGACAGGGTATAACATCTTTAAAATTTCTTTGAAACGATTTTTCCCCATAGGCCGTAATGTAATAGGAAACTTTTGATTCGCCCTGTAGATAAACTAATCATGGTAGAAATTTCATTTTCAATAGGACTTGTGCTAGGGTAAATGTCAATAACGCCCTAAAATTTCATGGCAATCCGAGTATATTAACGATTTTTCCCCATAGGCCGTAATGTAATGGGAAACTTTTGATTCTCTCTGTAGATAAACTAATCATGGTAGATACTTCATTTTCAATAGGGTTCGTGCTAGGGTAAACCTCAATAACGTATAAAAATTTCATAGCAATCCGAGTATATTTACAGCAGTTAGAGCGCGGACAGACGGACAGACGGCCATCCGGCCAGACAAACCGAATGCATAAGCACTTTTCAACTTTGTTGGAAAGTGCTAAAAATAGTATAAATAAGCAATATTTATACACGCCATAAACAAACTGGTTCGTTTGTAACTTGTTTTACTCAAAAGAAAGAAACTTTCAGCATTATTCAGATGAACGAGTTATTTTCAATGTTAACAGAGTTGATTTTATATAAAAAAAATAATTTTCAATAATATACACAGTACCTGGTCAATGACCAGTTACTGTCATGACATACATTGAGTTTCGTTATTAGGATCACTATAAAAATTCAATTTCAGAGTAATTAGGAGATTCACTATAGGAAGTTACTGCACAAAATCGCTTTATTGTAGAACTATATACTGAAGACAATATACAGCGTGTCTCAAAAGGGACATCCCAAGCTAAAATACTTTTCTACTTAAAGAAATGATTCAGATATACTTGTTTTATTGATTTATTCTGATTCACTGTAAAAAGAATTCGAAAATATGTAAAAACTATTGTTAAAAAGCTAAAAATCACATTGCCTATGCCATAAATATAGACATTGTCTGACTTTATTTAGAAATATTAGTAAAATATTTTTTTCAGCAGAAAATTATTTATTCACATTTCTTGAATGTATGTATCGTGTTCTGTTCCGGTTTTTATTGGTTTCGAAAAACTTTTCAGCTTGTTTTCGACTTACTAATCGTTCTTTTTATAAATTCGACAAAATGCCTATAGATAAAGAAATTTCGAAGGTGGAGGTATCAAAAATTTCGATTTCAAACTTAGGCAAATAGATCCGAAAGAGCTATCCAAGATTTTAAGGAAAGATCTTTAAAAAAAAGTTTACAGGATTTTCATTAATAGCGACAAGTGATATAGCAAGGGAAGACCTGACCGAGAAAGAATTATTCCATGCGCGATGACAGAATCATTCTAAGCATGGCATCTAGCAAAAACATTTCATCGCGAAAAACTGCATCCAAATTTGGAGTCTCAAAAACTACATTCACAGAAGAATATTGAATTCTAAACGAGTAACTTCCAAGAACCTGCTGAAGAAACCATGCTTAAGAAATCAATATAAGATTGTACGTTTAACACTTACCGGCACACTATGCCCAGTCCGGGATACCTAATTTTAATTTCAAATTTGCATACGGTCACATAATATTTTAATAAAAATTTTCCTTTACAATGAAAGCTTAAATTAAAGTATTCTTAATTTCAGAAAATGTCGTTCGTAAATTCCGGTGCCAGCCAAAAATTTCTCATTTTACTAACAATTTTTGCCCGTGCCAGAAAGGGTTAAACTGGTATATGAAAATGATGTCTTATGGTGATAAATGGCTGTCAATAATCTTTAGTGACGTGACCAGAAAAAATAGAATTTTGACGGACTTAGATGAAAATAAATTTTATTGGTATGATTTAAAAAGCGAACCAAGATGTTTTTTTCAGTAGACAGCAAGCTGGAGGATTAAGTACTTGGGGATGGTTTTAGATTTAATGGACAACCATTTTTGACATTTTATACTCCCCCCCCCCCTTACCCAAAAAATAAATAAATAAATAATAAAATAAAGAAATCTTTTAGGATTATTAGCAAATTTTAGAGGACCATTTTATTCCATTACAGGATTTGTTGCAAGGACCAATCTGTATATTTCAACAAGACAGACATTCATGGGTCTAACTCGACAAAAATGTAATTTAATATGAATAATATCAATGTCATGGACTGGCCATCGCTTAGTACAGACTTAAATCCTATGGAGAATGTTTGCGGACATCTAGCACGAAAAGCATATGAAAATGGACGCCAATATTTTTCGATCAAGGACCTTACAACAGTACCGGAACAGACATGGTGTGAACAGTCCCCAGAGATAATACAAAACTTAGTTCTTTCGATGGAAAACTCTGTTTTTGAGGTGATTAAAGTTAATGGAAATACGATTAAATACCATCATTTGTAACTATAATCTTCAATCCCTTAAATAATCCATAGAACAAATATTGTCTATAATTATGTTATACCTACGTCCAAGGTTCTCGCTGTCGCTCGTTATTGCGCCAAATCGCGACTAAATTCTTCATTTGGCGAGTAAACAATCGATTAAATCCGCCAAATTGCTAGTGCTCAAATTTTGCTTTTTCTTTTCTTTTTCGTATTTCATACATATGCATATATGCATATTCTTAACACTAGAACTGCGGCGACGGGTCATTTTGGCCCGTATCATATGGAGAGATATCGATTCGAACCAGAAAACTCTTAATAAAATAAGCCAAATATAAGCTGAGCAAAAACATTTTCAATGAATAACTTAAAGAGTTTTAAATGAAAATTCAAGTGAGACATATTTTTTATAAAACTTGAATAAATTTTACCGCAGTTCTAGAGTTAATATATTTGTATCGGATAATTGAAATTAGATTAATAACAATCGTTGTCGCAGTTATAAAAACTTAGGTTATTTTAGAACATATTGAAAAAAGGGGCTACATTACAGGATTAAAGATATTTTTTTTTAGTGGTACACAGCGAATCTATTTTGCTTATACTTTTTTCATTTCGTGAATGTTTTTTATTTTTAATTAGCCAAATTACTAACGGTGGTCAAATGTCAGAGAGAACACTGCCCACATCTTTGTTTTCTAAATAAATTCAGGATTTTTTGTGTTTTCTAATGCAAATTAATCCTAACTTGTGTTTATAGTGATGTTTATAATTAGACTCACATTATATATATATATAAAAAAAAATCATCTATCCCATCTTTATTTTTTACAATGAATTGTATTTTATGATTTTGTCTATATTTTGGGACAGATTGTACTATGTTTATCTATTTCTTTATTAATTTCTTAAACTTCATGTGCCTTATGCAATTTTTCTCCGACGTGAAGAGCGGGTATAATATGATTCTGAACACAATGATGCTTCTTTACACACTATTACTGTAAAAGGCGGTCTACTGTATATATACTTAAGTTTAATTTTAGACATTTCTTGAACTACAGTCCAACTTCCTTTTGACAAGGTTTTTATTTAACGAAGTTTTCAATTTAACGTAATTTTCTGCTAATCCTTGACTTTGAACACCTTAAATTTACCTCCATATTACGAAAATATATATATGTAACGAATTTTGTTCCATTTTCGTACCAGGGGTCGATGCAGGTTTTTTTTTTTCTTGGGGCCCATTTTGTGAAAAGTGGCAGTTATTTTTGAGAATTTCACTACATTTTTGTGAATTTTATTATATTTTTGTGAAAAACAACATTTTGTGACGACAGCTGAAATTTAGTGACTCAAGTTCGAACCAAGTATTTGTTAACAAAAGCTAACTTCTTTAAACACTTTTCTAAAGTTTTTGTTTCTTAATAACTGGTTTTATGTACAAACTGCACATTTTAAAATCTAACAAAATAATAAAAATAAGTTTTTGTGGAAAAGAATTATGTGAAGGGGCCTAGTTTATTAAATTTATTTTTGTGAAGGGATCCATTTTAATAAATTTATTTTTGTGAAGGGCCCATTTTAATAAATTTATTTTTGTGAAGAGGCCCTAAGTAGACCCCAAATTTTGTCTGGATCGACCCCTGCGCGTACGTATACAACATTCAAACGGAGAGGTTGCTGTTTCGATGGATATATGAATTTATTTCAGCGGATTGTATGAAATAGAAATATTTATTTATTTAATCATTTCCATTCAAAATAATTCTAAAAGCGCTCGACACAATAAGAAGGCGATTTAAATTACACATAAATGTTACAGATGAATTATTCGGATACTTGTAAAAATGCGAAAATTTTTATGAATAGTGTATTTTCTATAAGAAACCTGTACAAAGTAATATTACAGGCTTTTTTAAAGATAAGGATTTCGAATACTGAGAAAAAAGAAAAGGTACGTTATTCTTCATTTTTTTTTCCAGCTCTCTTTATTATGTGTTTTTTAGATTAAATTAAATTTTCTCATATGTTTATATTGCATGAAACAAAAATTACAGCCCAAATTTAAATGCATTTTTCCAATATTACCGTTTTATGTTTATTTTTCATTTTATGCAAGTGCATTTTATTATACAAATTTCATGAAATTGTTTCTATTTAAGGTATTTTCTTTACAACGAAGTTTTTAGGTATAACGTGTAACGATAACGCTTCATTAAATGAAAGTTTCACTATATATAAACACATGTTAGATTATTTTTTAACACAATTATTTAATTCGTAAACAAATCATAATAGTTAAAACTGCCAAGCGGGGGAAAAAAGTCCGGCACAGGATTCAAATTAGAGATGTCTTGGCTGAAACTGATCACAGCATCTGGTCTGATACCCGATCTGATGCTGTGATCGTTAAAAGTTAATTGGATGAATTAATACTCCAGATTCGTAAAGAATGACTCAGTTGGCAGAGCACTGGCGGCTTCAGGTAAAACATTCCTGGTTCGAATCAATGTGAAGACTTCGCCCGCTAGTGGGCCACTTTTTTCAGATGAAATTCATATCTAATCTTGAATCTTCATATCTAATCTTGAATCGAACCAATCTCGAACAGGGTCCCCACTGCCTAAGGCACCGTATAGCATGCGTGCTATGCACGCACTGAAAAGTCGTGTAAAATGAAATATTTTACTTGTGTCCTTGAATTCATATTAAATCTCATACCGAACGAAACACAAGCCAGGTCGCCGCTACCTAAGGCACCGTATATCGCAGTCCATGCGTGCTATGCACATACTGCTAGTCGCGTGATTTTTTTTATGGGAGTCCTTGAATTTATATTAAATCTCATATCCAACGAGCACCAAACAAGGTTCAACCTGCCTACGGCACCACATAACAGGCGTGCTGCGCACGCACTGCAAAATATTTCGATTCCACGGCCGGCCAATTCCTGACGATATGTTCTCTTGAAGCTATCAAAATTTCGTCCGTTTGCGAAAAAAATTAACAATTTTACAATTCAAATTAACATTTAAATGCAAATACTAAGAACGGAATAAATTACTCCGTTCTAATAATATGCCTGAACTTGTATTCAATACAATTTCATTACAATTTTGTACGATAATTTTGAATATCATATGGTTTTAGTAAAAAGAGAAGATAGACCTTGATCAGAACCTCGATAACTTTAAAGAAAAAGAAAACAGGGGGAATTTCAATTTTCTTCTAAAATTATCCATAAGAGCTTTTTCTCGAAAATCTAAAGTAACAAGCTCAAAAATGGTGCAAGGCATACATCATAACAGTAAAAGTTCTTGAAAAACCTATCACGCACACAATTTCAAAAATTATATCATAAAGAGCCAGAAAAAAAAAGATCTCGAAAAAATTACTTATCGTGTCAGAGCCAAACCCTCTTTCTGATTATCGATTGAATACGTTCCATTATCCTCAATTTAGATGGATGGAGATGTAGTATCGAAAAGCTTTTTTGTTACTGGCAGTATTCCATCTAGAATATAAGGTGCTATGTAACGAAATTTAGACAAGATTGAATTGTTCATATATCGGATAAAAGTTGGTTTCGATGACAACTTGTTTGAAATGAACGTTTGGCTAGCCGATTTGATCGATATCTGTTCTTTCAAAATGATACGAAATAAGGAAAAAAAGGGCATTTGAATGTATAATCCTATCTACCAGTCTACTATATATATAAAAAAAAAGTTTCGCTCAATGAGAAATGAAGTTTTTCACAGTATACAAAACTTCATTTGATAAATGATCAATTTTTTGGAAAAATATGTTTTTTCAATACTTTAATTTCATTACCAAGAGAAATAGGAAGAAAGGAAAAGTTTTGAAAATAACGAAAATTCAAAATATATGTAAGAAAAAAAAAGGTGGAATAAAAAAAGAAAAACTTCAGTGGACAAGAAATATACTAGAGATACTAGAATGGTTACTAAATAAATATTCAGATAGTCGGGAGATAAAATAATGTTTATTTGAAATAAGAAGAAAACATATAATAATATCTTCCAGTCAATTTGAAAGAAATAGTTGTTTAAATAAACAGATTGATTTCAATCAATTCGCTAAATAACGTATAAAATGTACATGTTGTTTTTACTATTTATATTCCTTTTTATTTAATTAGAGTCTTTCTCCAAATTTTTAATTACTTTATTTCATAAATTATTCTCTTTATTTAACTAAGATAAATTTTTTAACTTCCTGATTAAAAAACGGGGTCCACTTGACCCTTAAGCCATCTGTTTATTTAAACTTCCTAAACACAATAATTGAAGATAATAAACATAAGTGTCATTATGATTAAAATATAATTTTTTCTTTCAATTTTAAAATTACTTTGATATAACAAATAAGAAAAATCGTGCGTTAAGCATAGATTATGAAACATTTTCCAACACTTCATAAAATCTTTAACAAAACTTCGTTATTTCGGGAAATAAGTGTATAGCCAAATATACCCAAATATGTATTCCAGTACTTTTGAACAGCCCTATATTTCATCTGTCACTTGATATAATGGAAAAATTTAGTTTAGCAAGAAAATGCCCAATAGCTTGAAATTTCTTTTTCAGCAATTCATACTATTAGATGGAAACATACTTGAATACTTTTGTTTAGCCCTGTAGTTTACCTTGTACCTTTATTACACGTCAGCATTAACCTAAAATTTATTGTAAAATAAAACGCTTTTAAAACAACTGAAATCACATTCTCATAAATTATCATTCATAGGCGTCCATGTAGCGAATTCTTTGCGTGGCCCTGTATATCCTTTTATCTATATTCTGCAAACATTTCTCAGTAAATTGAATGCAGTTCAGCGTAAAAATGCATAACTTAGAGAGAAACAATTCTATCTAATAGAATTACTATATTTTTATATTTTATTATTGCATAACTTATTTAAGAACCATGTTTAAGTAATTTACGCTCATATTAGGTAAAGTTGGCGAGCTCTTTTGGGTAGCCCTGTATATTAACTATAACATTTATACACACCACATAATGTGCATATGTTTAGTGAAACCTAAACGCGCATATCATAATTAAAATGCATTTCATCCCTCCATCAGCCATCATCGGACACATATACGGTACTTCGGAAAGAATATACTATTTGAAATCTTTTGTAAGGCCCTGTAAATGATATGTACTTCATATTATGCAAGACTGTATCGTATAATTTATGTTAATAAAATTGATATATGTCACTAAAGCTTAACAGTTTAATATATTTAAAATATGTCGCACACAATTCCCCCTTTACCATTATCTAATGAAATTCTTTTGTGCGGCCCTGTAAATGGATAATAGCTATATTTTCACTCCATACATTAAAGAATGCATATTTTAGTGCACTTTGCGAATCCATATGAATATGAGTATGTTTGACAGGGTATAACATCTTTAAAATTCATTTGAACGATTTTCCCCCATAGGGCGTAATGTAATGGAAAACTTTTGACTCTCCCTGTAAATAAACTAATCATGATAAAAACTTCATTTTCAATAGGGTTCGTGTTGGGGTAAACATCAATAACATATAAAAATTTCATTGCAATCCGAGAATATTTACGGGAGTTAGAGGGCGGACAGACGGCCATCTGGCCAAACGTCAGACAAACCGAATGCATAAGCACTTTTCAACTTTGTTGGAAAGTGCTAATAATAAAAAAGCACATTTGTTACAAACTGTTATTTTAACACAATCCAATTGATTGATAAATTTATCATACGAATTGTATATTTTGATTTCGTACGAATTGAATATTTCGTATAACAACTTCTGTTAGAGCCAATTAAATACAAGCAGTGGAAGCATAAATTTCCTTTTAACATCAGCTATGTGTTTATTAAAATAAGCCTTGCTAAGACGACATTAAAAGTTAGAGAAACTTGCACAATAAAATAAAGATTTTAATAAGAAAATCAAGTATTTATGTGTTTAATGTGGCCAACATTGACAACCAATGCATAATGCAGTTTGCATGTGTCTTGATGGCGGACACATTGAGCATACTTAATGCAATATTCTAATTAAAATAAACTGCACCTCGCTTACACCTGTTTATTTTATTAACAAATGTGAAGAGCTTGCCTTATATAATGCCATATAATTATTTGCCCATTTAAGCTGATGATGAGATATAAAAAACATTTCGGAGCTTCTGATGAACTTTTTTTCATGGGTTGTATATCCTTTCACACTAAATTGAGAACGCTCTAATAAGCTTTTAAATATTATTTTTTTCTAATCTCATACAATTTTCAAGATATGTACATGAACTATATTTTCCCGACATATGATGATATAAACGGTTTTATAGCGTAGCCACTTTGTTTTACTTAGACTCCACGTTCATGCCTATAGTTCAAAAGCCATCGTTCAAAAGTTAATGGTGAATAGGTCTTTAATGCGTTATATTATTTTACTATACTATAACAATTATGTTGTTACATGTCATTTTTAAATTAGAGCGGGGCTGTATAACGCGGCGCCCGCGGTCGCCATGGCGCCCTTTTGAAGGTTTCCTGTTACCAATCTTTTTTTTTTTCCTTCTTTTTTTTTTTTAAATAAAATTCCTTTGTAAAGATTACTTTATTTAGAATCCTCGGCATTTGCTTAAGAGACTTTTTAAAAACCTCTACAAATATATTTCACGCATCAACAATTATAACGTACGCAACGTATTAAAAAAAAATCAACACTACTTGATTAGAATTTTTTAAAAAAGTCATGTGCTGTTGCATTTCTTCACTAATTTCTAGTTATTCTTTATGAATATTTTTGTGAAAATTATGTCAATAGAAATTAATAAATGTCGGTTATAATTTTTTAATGTGTTAAGAAGTAAAATGTAGAAAAAATAAACGATCCTCTTCCTTCGGGACCGTTCAAGTATTACGTAAGCATATTTTTAGTCATTTTGAACCCCCTCCCCCCCCTTGTAAGAAAATATAAGCAAATGGTAGACCCCCCCCCCCCCTTTGCTTACGTAAGATTTTATGACAGTTTATACATCAATACTTCTTGACTTATAAAAAGTTACCAATCAATTACATTATTAATCCTACAAATTTATATAGCATGCGCGTAGCCAGGGGGGGGGGGGGGTGCCCTGGGTGCCCGGCACCCCCCCCCCCCCCGTTCACGCAGACACATGAAGGATTTTTAAACCCAAGTAAAATAATCAGCATTCATAAAAAAAAGAATAATTGAAAACAATGTAATTAAAAACAATTAACTATTTTTATTTTTCATATATCCTGTCCATATATCACTTCCGTGGAACACAACAACAATTTCTCAAGTATCATGATGCAACAACTGATAATTAATATTTTCACATTACATTTGTACTCATTTATCAATATTTTATAAAGTAGAGTATTTTAGATTTTCAAATGTTCGGTAAGCAGGCGCCAGACACTACTGTCCTGCCGTTAATCCAACGTTTGCAAGGCGCCATTACATTATATGTTCACACTGATAATAGACCCCTCTCCCACCCACTGAGGATATTTGAGAAAAACAAACATTTGCATTAATTAAAGCATTGCTTAATAATTTTTATCTTTTAAATAATAATAATAATAATAATAATAATAAATATTAAAGCCTGCCAGTCACATTATGAGAATGGAATCGATTATAATTAAAGTTGTACATTTTTTACAGAAAATTGAAGAACGTTGTTTGATTCGCCAGATTACAAATAGTAGTTTCTGCAAATTTCATGCATTTATTCATTAAGTCACAAACATGTACCATGAAATTTACTTTTTAAATTAGGGAAAAAATTGAGATTAATTTTAAGAGTCAAGTATATATTTATTTGATACGGATTTTGATAAGATTGAATTTAAATTTTCATTTTACAATTTTATCTATGCAAGAAATTTTTAATACCATAATAATATATTTATAATACTACAATAATAATAAACATAATTAACATAAATAAGTAATTAACATAATAAAAACGAAAATACGCCTATGTATAGGCATATAGGGATTGTGGTATCAAAATATATAAAATGGTTTTAATATATTGTTGCTTATTGCATTAAACAAACCACAGAATACAAAATGGTTTAAATATATTGTTATTTATCGCATTGAACAATGAAACAAGATATACAAGAAGTCTTAACTTACTTAGGCATCATAACTAAAATTTTTGACATGAATCATACAAATGTTGGAGTTCAATTTGGTGTTCATATTTTAATCTAATGTCCAGGATCCTTGAAGCAATATTTCAACATTGTCTGTTATAAAGTTTTCACTGGAACAGTGGCCTGGGATATTGCAGTTTCCGGTCCTTGTTTGCTTGTTTAATTTGAACTGCAGTTGCTTCGTTGTTTAATGCTTACGTAAGAATTGTCGAGACCCCCTCCTCCCCTTTGTCAGAAAAAATAAGCAGATTCTGGACCCCTCCCTCCCCCTTTAGTGCTTACGTAATACTTGAACGGTCCCTTCATGCATAAATGTTCAGCAGTGTTTGTTATCGTTATTGTCGTTGTTTCACTGGCTATTTGACTGTTTTCTAAGACATGATAAAAGCTGTCTTTTTCTCCCCCTGACCTCTTAAACTTTACGTAATTTTGATAATTTTGTTTTAAAAAAAATCGTGTTAAAGGATTTCTATCAATGAAAGTTCTTCCCGGCTCTCTCTTAGAAAACCACCCATGATTTTGTTTCTGTACTTTTTATAATGGCAAATTTACAACCCCCCCCCCCAAAAAAAAAAAAAAAAAAAAAAAAAAATTAACAAAAACAACATATCTAATTACCATTTCACTTTAATAACAGGTAATATTTCATTTTCTTGCTCCTTCCAATTCAAAACTGTTTGAGATAACCTCTCGCAGAAAAAATATATTATTCAAAATTTATTACAATTTAATTTTTAACATGGTGTTTTAAATCTATAGGGACATTTTGTCTCTACTGAGTTACGTATTTGCCTATATACATTCCTACTAATATTAAACGATATTTTTTTCATGTTTTGAGCCGTTTTAACAATGGCGTCCTTCATTGCTTGCCAAAAGCTAAAATGCGCCTCTGCTTAGGAAAAGGTTGGACAGGCCTGAATTAGAGATTAGGTCATTTAGTTATACGAACTAGCTAGCTATTATTTTCAAAGGCGCAAACACACACACACACATAAATTTTTTGCAGTCCTTCTCGGGAGACAAATACTATATACCAACATCGTTGGACAGACTGCAATTTTTGATAAAATGAAAACGATAGTAAAACTATTATAACCCGTCTAGCATACAAGCAAATACATAAATTCTGTCTCTCCTTGCACGAGACAATATCTATCTTCAACAACGCGTGACAATCATAGCGTCACGCGAATCTCCGACAAAGATCGTCGAAGCGAAAGGAGAGAAAGAAATTTAGAAAAAAAGGTAGATGACACTTCCTTTATTATTCTGTCATATAATAAAACGTTTCATATCGCGATGGTTACGAAGGGCGTTGAAGACATCAAAGATTGGAAGAGACAGTGCACTATTAACTATGATTAAACAAAACGATAGGTGGGAAAAATCTGCGAACTTAATTACATTTTGACGATGCCGCAACCACTTTTAATCACTACTGATCGATCATTCTAGACAGAAGTTTAATTTTCAGCAAATAAAATATTTAATGGGGCAGAATTATACAAGTATAACAAAGATAAAAATTAAAAATAAGCACGGAAAAAAAAATTCTTTGAAAAGTGTGACAACGTAAAAGAAACAATATAAAGCATCTGATCAAAAGTATAAGCAAAACACAGATTTTAGACATTTTATCGGTTATATAGAGAAAGAGTCATTAATTTTTCCCGATCATGAGTTGAATTTATAACTTCTTAAGAGCAAGTCAATCAGAAATACCCAGATGGCAATGTTAAGTCTATGGGGGCGTTATTTTCAAATATCCCGATCAAATTTTAATATTTTTACATGTTTTTTTTTTTTTTTTTATAGGAAAGCTGAGAACGATCTACAATCGGGCTAGTTTTTACTTTTTCAACTTTGATTTTAGATTTTTTTTTTAACTTTAACTTTCGGAA
This sequence comes from Maratus speculifer, assembly GCA_964019185.1. Classification (NCBI taxonomy): domain Eukaryota; kingdom Metazoa; phylum Arthropoda; class Arachnida; order Araneae; family Salticidae; genus Maratus; species Maratus speculifer. The sequence continues at coordinate 309,082,933 of OZ025294.1, forward strand.
CCAAATGCGGTTGAAAGCAGTTCTACAACTGAAACTATCACACTATATATATATATATATATATTATAACAAATTTGAAAAAACAAAAACTAGCCCGGTTGTAGATCCTATGCAAAAAAAGAAAAAAAAATGAGTTGTACGAGGGAAAGTCTGTAAGTAGATTACAAACCGATATGAGAGGTCGGAAATCAGTAGTAAATTGTTTCCAAGTATTCCTTTAGGTGGCAGCCCTATCAAACTGTAAAATGTAAATTTCAAATTTATGTGACAACAGTTTTGTACAAGATGAGCATTCTGCATTTGAAAATGGCGGCTGTGTTTCATGTGTGTCCCAAGATGTGCTTGAGGTGGAAACTTTTTCAACATTCACCTTACAGCTACCACTTTATACCACCTTTTTCTTTCGGACATAAAGGATTAAACCATTTGAAAACACAAGGTTAAATCATTCGGCATTTTTAAAGACAATGACAATAATATGAAACGGCAAAAGATTATTTGTACATATAAGAATAACTTATCAAAACATATTGATCAAGATTTGAAATAAAGTGTAATTCCCCATAGTTCCCAAGTTTTCAATTAAGACTTTTTTGGGGAGTGGGGATGGGGGTGGGGGTGAGGGAATTGACAGACACTGTTCTTAGACAATATTTAACATATAAAAAGAAAACTGCTTCAAGGCGATGTCTGTTTGTTTGAAAATGCATATAAATTCAATTTGGCGACCCAATAAATTAAATCTTTCAGTGTATTAATTTACAAAAAAGAAAAGAAAACACTCATAATTACATTTTCTTAAGTTACGTCCAACCTTTCAACAGTCTTCTCTTAATTACCGAGGAGCACTAATTGCATTTTGAAGTTAAATAATGTATTTCTCAGGAAAAACAAAAAAGCAAAATCCCATTTATCAAACTTTATACACAAAACGAAATAGATAAAAATCAAACTTCCATTTGACGGTGAAAGAAATACGATCAAAGCCGTAATTACTGAATCGCTAAGGAAAAAGAACATTTTCTTGGCTTAAGAACTTTCCTCCCCCTTCTTAAAAAAAAAGTCGAACATGGTTGAAATTTGAATACGCATTTTTTAAGAAAAAACTGCAAGATGAAGCTATGGAGAAGAAAAGGATACCGATTCCTTAGCACAGATGTCGAAAAATATTCTTTAATGATTTTTAAAAAAATTTATCCAAATATTTTAAAACATTTCTTTTTGAAACATGTCTGAAATGTTTACAGTAAAATCACGAAAGGTTATCGCGCCAGAAATGAAAAAGATAATCATCATTATTATTGGTTTAAAAAAACAACGTTAAATGAGAAAAAAAAATCGTTTCATCAAACTTAGTGAGATCCATTTTAATGACTTTTATTTTTTCTTTCTTTTTTTCCCCACAAAATAAACCATGTATCGCAGGCGATTTTAAAAACTATAAATATAATCAATTAGAGCATATAAGAGCAGTTTTGTTAGATTATATTATTATTGTTATATTATTTCGGTTGTAATTACTGAATTATCGTGTAATTACTGTAATATCGTGTACCTCGATTTTTTTCCGGTATGCCGGGTAAAGAGGGGGAGGAATACGGTAAGAGTTTCTTGAAGGGGTGGGGGGGTTCTTTGACGGAGAGGGTTTGAAATATTGTGCGGAATCGCACGATTTTTACGCAGAAAAGTAAAGACCTGCATAATGAAAAATGGTGTGCAGTATTCCCGACTGCTATTTCTTCCATAGATCTATAATTCTTCAGTGAGTATATTTTAAAGCTTCTTAAAAGTCTGCGTGTTTTTAATGATTTTCTTAAATCAATTGGTGAATCGGTCGCGAAAAAAAAAAAAAAAAAAAAAAAAGAAATTTTCTTCAAATGATTGTGGGGAAAATATCAAATATATACGTCAAAGAACCCAGAAAAAAAATAATGATTATCTTCACTTGGTCTTTGAATAAAAACGCCAATTTCATTAAGAGTACAGAAAGAAAATTGTGAATTTCGTCAAAAGATTGCACAAAACTTTTGCCGATTTGTCGCGATAAACTATCGTGAATTTCGGCAAATGACCGCGGAAAAAAAATTTCGTCAAAGAAACACGGTATAAAACGCGAAATTCGTCAAAATCTCGCGAAAATGCGAATTTTATCAAAAGATTACGAAAACAAAACATTAATTTTATCGAAAGATCAGTACGAAAACTCACATTTCATCGAAAGATCGTGGAAAGAAAAGAAAAACTTCGACAAAGAATCGTGGTAAAAACGCAAAATTCGTCAAAGTGCGAATTATATCAAAGTTTGCGGTAAAAATTACAACAAACAACTGCGATAAAAAAAAAAAAAACGTGATTTACGATTGTGGATTAACATCTTAACATAGTCGCCGGGAAGAAAGAAATGGTGAATTTTGTCAAAGTTTAATGCACCTGGGATAAAAATTTAGATCCATGCTCTTTTTACAAATGTCAAAAAAGTTTGAAAACAGGAAGCTGTAAAAATCGTATAAATTTTTCAGAGGAAAAAATTTACTATATTGAGTTGAAAAACAAACATTATTCCTTTCATAAATGTTTAAAAAAACGGAAGGGGGGGGGGCGCACAAAACACGAAAAACCAACCTGTCAACCTACAGATTAATTTAAATTGTGTGTGTTACGATTTCTCATTTTCAAAAGTTTGCAGGTCTGGATTAAACACAACTTTTAACAATTTAATAAAAAGAAATTTTGAAAAGGAAAAGAAAACATATCAAATCAAACCAAAAAATAAAAATCTTATTAATAAATCTTTAAACACGAATAATATGTGCTTATATTAGCGTTTATTACTTTTACATTCCCCTTCCCAAAACACATACATCGAAATCACAGGCGAAAACAAAATTTAAGGTTAAATGAACCAAAAACAAAGTCAATTTCTAAAAATATAAAAATACAACAAATCAATAAAAAATTATAAAACAATACTCCAGTACAAATAAATTCAAAAATTTGCAATTCTAAACATGCTACAGCTGTTACGCATTTGTTTGATTTTCCACTTAGAAAAAGTTTAAATGATTTAAATCAGATACGTAATTTAGAAATGTAAGTCTTGTTTTTATAAGTACGTTTATTTCTAATAACACAATATTACTTAGATTAACATCTGAGAAATTGTAGAAATTCTTTTGCCACAAGCAAAGAAGTGATAATTCAGATAAAGCAAAACACATGCATGTATAAATAGGAAAAATAAATAAATTACAGAAAAAATTTGCAAATATGATTCAAAAGAAAATAAAAAGTCTTAAGAACTATAATTTTACATTAGAGTCGTCTTTTTTTTTCCAAGACTCATTTATAATAGCCCCTGGTTTAACATAAGGGATGGGTTATAAAAAGTAATGCATAATATATTATTTAACATAAGAGATGGGTTATAAAAAAATGCATAACATATTACGAAAAAGGACAAATTTTGAAGTTAATGAACATAAAAAAAACAATTTTCATTGTAAGTAAGCAAATATATATTTTTCTTTTTTATGTGATTCCGTCTTAGAAGATTTTATTATACAGAATTTTCAAATTCTCCATTACATGGAATATGGACTAAGGATATTAATGATAAGTGAAACCTTTACATACAAATAGAGATTCAAACAAAAATAAATAAATGTAAAAAATAAAGGGTAAAATAGGTATTTTTGGTCAGAACTCCTCGTACGAAACAATTTTCAATAATATCGACGTAAAAAATTGTATTTCGTAGAAATTCAGTCAGTTTACTTCCGGAATTAGGCTGAGATTTTAACTTTTTCCAGGCCGGGTCGAACTCCCCCCCCCCCCCCCCCTATGGATCGGTCTGGGTCTGAATATTTCGGTCACTGCAATCCTCTAATGCAGACCACCAGCATATTTTCAAAGCAAGTTTAACGTTAAATCTATACACTACTCTTTTATGTCAAAAGGGGAGGCACTATCTTAAATCGATTTTTATTAAAGTACAGTTAGTGAATGATTCCTACCTTGCGTTGAAATTGTGTCAAGAACTGGTCGCTCATAGGCATGGTTAAGTAATGTAAGTTATGAATTTTTGGAGAAATTTAGATTTTAATATCTATGTGAGATTTGTAGCTATAGATATAGAGATGATTTTTTAATTCAGGTATGGATAAGGATAAATTCCCTAATTAATTATTTTACCTTCTGGGGGATACCTTCTGAGCGCATAAAAAATTAATTTTTGTATTTTCGACCCTCAATGGAATTGCAACTTATCTCATCAAATTTTGCATCATTTTTTATGAATCTTTAAAACTGGAAGTGTGTGCCTAGGAACAATATTTAAGGAGATAGCCTATTGTTTCGATATTTAAGAATCACCCTGTATAAGCGTCGCTTAAAATTTTCTATATATAACATAGATCCTAATAACGGTCAATATGTTGGTGTTAAAACAGAACAGAAAATAATCATTCTATGCTCAAACTGCACTATCTATTAATTAATATGCACAAAATAAAATGCATGATGAATTACCATTTAATTTCAATCTCTTTTTCGTTACTTAAGTAATCTCAAGCAGTTCGGCAATGTAAAAGCAGAAGCATGTAAAATTAAGCAGCAAAAAATAAAGCCAGTTACATAATCAGAAAAAAAAGAAAAAAAACAGGCATAAAAAAAAATAAACTTAGAGGGTTTCTAAACTGAAGCTGATTCTATTAAGTTTTCCAATATAAAGACGCCTGTGTGACAAGATTATAGCAAATGATTTTGATGAAGCATATTAATAATGTTTTATTACAACCAAGCATTTGTATAAATTATTTTCACAAAAAGAAAGAAGTGAAAGAAATGAACAGCTTTAAATATAATTATCATGTTTTACACTGATCAATTTTAGATTCGAAAGACTTAGAACACTTTCAACTGCAATAAGTAGTTCTTAAAAAAAATCAACTGTTCATAAAAAAGGCTGTTAATATATCTATAGCTATATTAACAAGTTAATATAGCTATAGATAGATCCGCATGTTTATTTAGCATTGTGGACATCACACAGAAGCTTTCAGATAAATAGTTAAAATAAATTTACGTAAATGTATTGAGATTTTTTTTTCTTTATTTTTAAGGGGAGGCAGCTTTTTACATACTCGCACACAATAGGAAAATAGATGAAAAGCCTATTCGAATGTAAAAAGAAAAAAAAAATCTTTAATTTCTTAATAGGGTAACAACCCCAGTAATTGGCACATTAAGAATTTATCTTTAAACTTACTTCAATTTTCATTACGAAGAAATAAAATATTTACTTGCAAATATTTTTAAATCAAAGAATGCATATCTGTGCATCTATTTTGCCCACTAAAAGCAAACATTTTTGAAAAAGTATTTTTATAAAAATATATTTATAAAAAGTTGCTGTAGTCACCAATAATTGGCACCTAGAGCACCAATGTATTACACCTTGTGATCCAGTAAATGGCACATGTTTATATTAAAAAATTATTTTATATTTTGCATTGGGTTTAATCGCTTTAAATGAATTTACTGTAGATAAAGATGCCATATTTCAGGTTTTTGAGAGTAAGAAATCAGCATATTAGTCTGAAATGTGAACACTTTAAAACAATACAATATATTTATATTAATACCCAGTAATTGTCATGCTGTCTCCAGCAATTGTCATATGAAGCTTTAATGGATTCCAATTAATGATAACATTTCATATTTTCAAATAAAAACAACTGACAAACAAAATTAGTCTATAACTTTAAAAGTACTGCCAAAATAAGTGGTATAATCTCAAATCTTGCGATTCCCTCGTAATTGGAATAGGTGTCAATTACTTGGAACTAGCAAAATTGAAGCTCCATTAATTGGCATCTATCATTAATTCAGAAATCCAAATATTTGTGTCAAAAATACTTTTGCACAATTAAAGTAACCCTTTTCAACTAAACAAAACTGTAGTCAATTAAAATTTAAAATATATTATAAATCAGATAATAATGAATTGAAAAGCATGCCTTTCTTAAGCCAGAGAAGAAGCATTTGCAATAAAAATGGCTAATTTGATACAAACCACAATTGTTTCTCTTTCCTAGGTACTATTGTCATCTAGTAGCATAAATCAAAGTTATAATCTTTAAAGTAAATGAGCATATAACTGGTATATGGTCTTAAATTTTTAAAAGACTGGATATAAATCTTATTTTAGGACATGTTCGTAGAATGTGCCAATCATTGGTGCATGCCAATTACTGGTGATGTTACCCTATATATATATAATATGATATATAAAAAATTATACATTAAAGTACGATATAAAAGCATATTATACGAACAAAAAAAACAATGCAAACTCTCTTTAAGCAGGTAATGGATGTATTTGTTCGTAAAAAAATGGCTATTTATGATATTATTATTTTTAACACAATCAAACTGATTGGTAAAGTTATCATACGAATTGATTATTTCCAGCTGAGCGAAAAATTGCCCAGGCCGGGAATCGAACCCGGATACTTGGCTTACAAGGCCAATGCTTTACCTGTTAAGCTATCTGGGCGATAGCCGGCTGGGATTTTTCGCTCAGATAACCTTATTGATCGTAACACCTGGTCTGTTATTTGAAACAGCTCGCAGAATAAATCGCAGGTAATAGAACTCCATATAACGATGGATACGTAGATATACTATTATTTAATATACTATTATTTAATTTTTCACTCAGCTGGAAATAATCAATTCGTATGATAACTTTACCAATCAGTTTGATTGTGTTAAAAATAATAGTATATCTACGTATCCATCGTTATATGAAGTTCATTACCTGCGGTTTATTCTGCGAGCTGTTTCAAATAACAGACCAGATGTTACGACCAATAAGGTAACCTGAGCGAAAAATCCCAGCCGGCTATCGCCCAGATAGCTTAACAGGTAAAGCATTGGCCTTGTAAGCCAAGTATCCGGGTTCGATTCCCGGCCTGGGCAATTTTTCGCTCAGGTGGAAATAATCAATTCGTATGGCTATTTATGACCCTGAAACTTTATTTTTTCAGACCCCCCCCCCCTTCTTTCCCTGTCTTCCACATACGCGTACAATGAAGTTTAAGTTGTGAGATAACTAAAACAAAACAACTTTGATATATTCACAATGAACTTATCGCCTTAAAATATTTTCCTTCTTATCTCTTTTTTTTTTTTTTTTTTTGGGGGGGGGGGGGGAGGGATAAATGAAGAGGAGTACATTTTATGCTTTCTATTTATGTCACCTTCAGTTATGGTCTGTAAAATAATTCACAAATATATTTATTTCAAATACATTTTATTTTCGTATTTGCGTTAATTTCCACTTTTTTTTTAAATTCCTTTACCTTATACAGTCGAAAATCGTTAACATGAACCTCAAGGGGAATCAAAATTTTTTTCATGTTAACAGTAATTCATGTTATCAGTATCAATTCTTTGTATTCGTTTTTATAGGGGACTGTGAAAAAATTGGTGCTAAAAGTAATTCAGTTCAGCGTGTTCATGTTAACGAGGTTTAACTGTATAGAATTTTCTCCGCATTTTTAAAAAAGTAAATGAAATATTTTATAATTTTATTTATATGATTATTCAATTTCGATTAATTCCTTGATATTTAAAAAAAGATATTTTAATTTTTTTATTATGACTAAGAAAAACTAAAAGGGCTTTTTTTGAGGGGGGGGGGGGGAGAAATAAACAAAGTAAAAAAAATATATGAATTATAATATAGATGTCAATATCATAAAAAACAGCAAATAAAACAAGCAGTTAGTTACTCATACAAAAGCTGATAAATCAAGAATTCTAATAATTTTTTCTATTTCTTTTCCTATATTTTTTGGCGAATAAAAAGAACATCAAATAAAGAAAAAAATAAAGGAAGGGAAAAAAGAAATTTATTTCAAGAGTAAAAAGAACCTTTTTTTTCGGTAAAAGAAAAAAAACAGAGAGCAGAGTATATCAGCGTTTTTGGTACTAGCTAAAAGAGAAGATAAAAAGGCAAAAGCAGTTCCTAAAAACGGAAAACAAAATCGATCTAATTCAATCGAAATTCGTCGAATCATTCAACTGATTCGCAGACATGAGTTCATTACGACAATAAAGGCCTTATCTTGAAATTTTATTCATTAATGCAACTGATTTGTAAAAACAGATATGCGAGGTTTTGTAAAAATCTTTGTGAAAAATTACACAGCAATTATTGTAATATAAAATATATTTTTAGCTCAGGAAGTAAGTTGATAAATGGGATAATCGATATTGTTCCTTCATAATAAACTGGGTAGTACAGTGCTTTAAAAAAAGGTCTAGAACCACCGGTAAAAACAGTTAAGTTCTTATTTTAATGAAAAGCTAACATTTTAAAATTATACACATAAAATTATATAACTTTCGTTATTTCTTTTAAATTACAATAATATGTAAAAAATCTTGGAGGGAAAACACTTAGGACCAGCATAATATTTAAATTACTCATGTTAAAATTTTTTTCAAAGGCTTTGGGGAAAACTGGCATCACAAAAACGCCACCACAATCATCAGAACTCAATCCGATTGAAAATTTATGGCATATTTTGGATGTGAAAATAAGAAGAAAGAAAATTTGTATCAAATCAGAACTTAAGCAAGCATATAGGGAAGAATGACTACATTTCAGCAGTGAAACATGTCACAAATTAATAGAAGCAATGCTCAGATGATTACAAGCTGTAATTGAAGCAAAGGGCATGCATACTAAATATTAGCACTGTTTTTAACTTATAAATAATTCCTCTAGTTTTATTTTTATTGATAGTGTGCAAATATTTTTTTGGCAGTACAAATGCTAATTTTTTATGTTTTCATATTTTAAATATCAGTCAGATATTAAATATGTTTGTTTTGTAAAAGTGTTGGTATTTTTAATTCTTAGTTCTTTTTATTTATTTATGCATATGCTACAACAAATTTACCTGGTGTGCAAGTTATATATATATATATATATATATATATATATATATATATATATATATATATATATATATATATATATTGCTCACTGTATGTGGAGAACCAAGATGTTTTCTTAAAAATTAATGAACATGAAGAAGATAAAAGCACAAGGAATATAATTAACAATATTACTTTAAAGAAGTGAAAGATCTAACCAGTTTTTAGAAATCCACCAGCATTTCATTTAATGTGCTACAGAGAAATTCCTCTGTTTTTGTAGAGAGAAACCAATGAATTTTTGCCCTTTTGAAATCTGAAGAACTTGAGAGTTTATAATAAATGTTTATAGAAAAAATTTGATGACTGTATCATGCCAGCTTATATTCTATCATAACTGTTGCATTCAAAATACACGAGGGAGGGACTTGCTAATGACCAAGAAAAAATAGCAAGGAAATAACTGATTGACATTAATAAAGAAAAAAAAATCCATTAAAAAATTTCCATTTCCTGATGCATGTTTTTCTTATGCAATCATAAATAAACTATCACCAGCAGAATACAGTAAAACTTCTATAACGGACACTCCCGAATAGCGGACACCTCTATTTAACGGACAGTTTTCCATTTTCCTCTCCCAAAACCTCAAGTTTTGTATCTTTAACCTCTGAATAACGGACATTCCTAATAGCGGACAATAATTTTGGTGATAAAGAATAAAAAAATATTTTTTATGGAGAAAAAAAAAGTGGAAAAAGGATGAAAATACTCTAAATTTATCAGAGCAATGTACCACAAATATTGTGATCACAGATAAATGTAGGGATAGGCTGGGAAAAATCCCTCTCCCACGTCCAGTGTTAAATTCAGGGGCTGACCTAGGAGGGACATTTCCCCTCTTCCGAAACATTGAAACGTATCCCCTTCCCCCCCCCGGCATATTTGAGATTTTATGTTTTTAATAGTCAAAAAGTACAATTTTCCTCTCCGGAGTTCTTATTATGATGATTTAGAAGGATTACTGACTATATTTATCACTGAAAAACAAATTACAAGCATAAGCATGTTTTGGAAACAGATTTTTCTCATAATAAAATAAAAAGAAGATAAAGGTATGTGCAATTTTATTTCAGTTTTATTGCTTAATTTTTTTTTTAAATATTTGATTAATCATATAATTAAGGTTTTAGGACTTATAAATGTCAATTCGTAAAAGATAAAGTATTTCTTGTAAATTTTTGAATCCCTGAGGTTTTCCCAATAGTGGACACCTCCAAATATAGCGGACAGTTTCCGCGCTCCCTAGGTGTCCATTATTTAGAGGTTTCCTGTAATAGGAATCACTGAAAAGATTATTTTAAATTTACTTTGTGATTTTTCTCATTGCGTGACCTCATCAGCAAACATTGAACATATTTTTTTTTCCAATTTCAGTTTGATTCAAAACAAACTTAGAAATAGGTTTGGATTACAAACTACTACAAAATTGGTAATCTTTATAGATAAAAAAAAATAACGATTTGAAAAAGGACCAATGAAAATCTACGTAGATAGCCACCAAATGTTGCCAAGTTTGTTGCCAACTTGGCGATATATCGCCAAATTTAACGACCAAAACTAGTTGCCAAAAGTGACGCCAAATTGGCGATATATCTAATATTTCAGCAAGTTCCCGTATGCATCTAATGAAAACCAATAGGTTTAATTGCTTGCAAAAAATCAACAAATTGGGACATTTTAATGTAATAAAAACTAATATTAGCTTATAAATAGAGATTAATAGGATTATTATAGCGATGTACACTTAAACATCGAGTTTATATCACGGGTAACTGAATCTAAAGTTTTGTGAAATTATGTGCATCAGTTCTTGAGATAGAGTGCCCATAAAATTTTTGTCACATTCAGACTCACAGAGAGACAGATATTTTCCAAAAACCACCAAATTGTGTTCAGGAACTTCTAAACATTTAAAATACACCAAAAACTGGAAGTCAAAATTTTCACGAATTCAATATTTACTTCTTGTAAAGATAGAAGAAAGTAAGAAATGCATACTTCAAATTTTATGTTAAATTTGTATTTTTATCATTTTCATTAATCGGCATATTATTGAAATAATTTTGCTCATGAATTAATTTTTAAAAAGAGAAGTCGCATTTAATTATACAAGGTAGAATCCGTCAAATTTTGACGAAATAAAATGTTTAAGACGGAACTGTTTCATTAACTTATAATAAACCTACAAAATTAGTTATAGTAAAAAATGCATTTTATATTGGTACATCTAACTCTTAACCCTTTCCGGGGCAAGGTACTTGTATTCATAAAATGTTGAAATAATTGAATGACACCAGCATTTACACGAACTTTTATTTGTAAAGTAATAAAACTGCATTTTTGCGTACTTAATAAAAGTGAAATTTTCATAGAAAATTTCTGCTGCCAGTGTGGCATTCTGGGATTAGATTAGGTATTTGCATTATGCCAACACCGCCCTTCAAGGGGTTAAACAAACGTCATAAATTTATCGTCAAATTAACAAAATACTATTTCTATAAAACGCAGTTGTAGAAATTGTTAAAATTAAACTTTATTCAAATATGTAAGCAGTAAAAAATAATAAATTATTATGATAAAGTTATCAATTAAGGTTATTATGCTAGTATTCCAAAATGATAAAAAGCAAAATTTATTCAACTTTGACTCAATCATAGAATTTTTTTTTTCCCCGTGAAATCTAAACCCGGCATCATTTTCACCATATCAAAATTTACAAATGTACATTTCACATCTGTATTCACGTTTCAAAAAATTGGCATTTTAATTTGATAATTTTGATTCAAAACTTGAAGTCTCAATGCTATTAGTTGAAATAGATATTAAACTGTAATATTCTTTTACGTGTAAATCAAATTTTGTAAATGAAGTCAAAATTCACCGGGTTTTATAACAGGAGATATTTAATTTTCTATTTTTTCCCTTTTAATGAGAAAATGGCAACATAAAGATACAGCACTCAATTTTTTCCCTTTTTCCTTTGCTTTAAAAAGATATGGAGTACTCCTGTTGCCACAATTAGGAAAAAGGTATTAAAAGCAACAAAAAAATTAATATTTCAAAAACAAATTAATAAAATTTAATAAGGTTATTCATGCACATATACAACTTGATAAGATTCAGATGCTATATGACATAAGATTTTTTTTTTCTTCAATCACTGCATTTGTAAAAGATTCAATTTGGAGATTAAATTTTTTCCGAAATGTCTATGTTCAAGAGAAATTTTGCGAAGGGTCTTGTGTTTCAAACTAGAAAAAAATGTGGAGTATCCTTTCAAGTCATCTCAAACAGATTTCTGCTGAAAGATCAGGTTACACACTTTAAAGTTTTCATGTGAAACACTCAACATAAAAATAAGTTAAATTAAAAGTATGAGAATGTAGCTATTACAAAATTTTCAGTATATTATTTTACAAATGAAATTTCAATTTTTCCAGTTTGGAAAAATTGAAAAATAAGACGTCGGGAAAAAACTGGGAAAAAAAACAGTTTTTTCCCAATTTTTCCGGGTTTTTTCCGAGCATTCCCATCTCTAGTTCAAATACAAAACAATGTTTTTGTCTTTAATAGTTTTAGTCTGGTTTTGGTAAATGTGAGAGATGCTACATGTGTAATACCGGTAAAGCCTAGGTTGCATGTCGTTAACATGTCTTGGGAATTTTAAAGCGTTAAGCTTTTCCTGTCTTGTTTTGTAACTCAAATTTGTTACAGACCTTTTCTCATTCCGTTTTTGGTTTTTGTTTTCCAAATTTAATTGCATGTTCTGACTCACAGCTGGCTGTGGAGAGCTTAAATTTTTTTACGCTTTAAAATTGTGCGATTTATATATACATATGAGATTCCTACTTTGTGGTTTTCTGATACCTCTTCATAAGAAATTTCATTATGTTGCAATATTAACATCTAATCATATCATATAGTGATAAAATATATAATTTATGACTAATACTAATTGTTTAATGGTATAATAATTATTTTATCTGTTAAATTCAATGTCTTGCTATACTTGTATGTTTTTGTCCTACATATTTGTGAGCCTGAGGATTCTGCTTTGGTTTTGAAAGTTTCGATTGTATTCATTTTGATTTACTTTTTTTGTTTCATGTTTCAATGTGGTATTAAATTCAATAGTTTATACATTGTTTTATAATTAATGGTTTATACCGGGTGCCCAAAAATGACTGATGGATTTTAAAATTCAATAACTTGCAAAAGGTGACAGCTATTTAAAATTTTTTTGCAGGAGGGTTATGTATAATGTCAGGAGTTTTTTTACCGTAATTTTTTTTATTTTAGTTCGAATTTCAAACAATAGGTGGCACTGACGGCGATTGAAGACGAGGTCGACGCTTCACTCAGCACTGATCACCTGGCCTTCAATCGCCGTCAGCGCCATCTCTTGTTTGAAATTCGAAATAAATTAAAAAATTACGGTTAAAAACTCCTGACATTATACATAATTTTCCTGCAAAAATTTTTTAAATAGCTGTCACCGTTTGCAAGTTATTGAATTTTAAAATCCATCAGTCACTTTTGGGACACCCGGTTATATATATATATATATATATATATATATATATATATATATATATATATATATATATACAGTCCCTGGCCAAATTATTAGACGCACTCATATTTTTTTGTGTCGAATCATATTACAAGTTTCATAGAGATATTACTATGCCAATAGTTAATTGATTATATTCATCATCTGTAGGATTCTAATAAATTAAAAGCATGCCAATGACTTTAAAATTATTTATTTTTGTAAATTAAATTAACAATTGCTAAAATTGTAAAACTTAAAACATGAAATTAAAAAAAAAAATGTCAATATTTTTCGGAGTCTCCTTTGGCGGCAATCAGTGCCTCTATTCTTCATGGCATGCTGTTAGTACAAAATTGAAATGTTTCTTGCATGTGTGAGTGATGTTTCCAGACAAGGATAAGTTTTTCTATGAGCTGTGTTTTGCTCATAATGAGCTCTTTGTCCAGTTTTTCTTTCATTAGCTCCCAAACATTTTCAATGGTATTCATGTCTGATGAATTACCGGGAGCAGTTCAACACAGGGATATTTTTTTATTCAAAGTAGACCTTGACGGATCGTGCTATGTAACAAAAAGCTTTACCTTGCAAAAAGTACAAATGGTTCTTCATTTGGAAACCATCATTTTAGCTTTAGAATAGACAGATTTGGAAAACCTCTTTATATTGGTCTGGAGAATTGACTAAGAAGTTATAACAAACAAAACCCAGCTCATAAAAAATCTTACCATATCTGGAATCGTCACCCACGCATACAAGAAACTCTTCAATTTTGTATTAATAGCATGCCGCGAAGAATAGAGGTACTGATAGCCGCCAAAAGAGGTCCCAAAAAATATTGAATTTTTTTTTTTTTTTTAATTTCAAGTTATAAATTTTGCAATTTCAGCCATTTTTAATTTAATTTCTAAAAAGAAAGAGTTTTAAAGTCTCAGACATGTTTTTTATTTATTATAATCCTACAAATGATGTACGTAATTAATTACAGTTATTCATACAGTAATATTTCTATGAAGCTAGAAATATGATTCGACACAAGGAAAAGGGAGTGCGTCTAATAATTTGGCCAGGGACTGTATATTGTAATGAGTTAGTAATTAAATAACACACAATAATAATATATGTAAATACTTTTCGGTGATTTTTGAGAACAATACGTATATACATAACTAACATTTAAAATGCGACATTTCATATTTTATGTTATAACATTATAAATTTTTAAATATTTTCATCGATTTTCTTAAAAAAAAAAAAAAAAACGAATACAAAAGGTTTACGATTCGAAAATATTTTAAAAAAGACAATTTACTTTTGTTTCCTCTACTTACGTGAAAACTGTATTTGTTCGATCATAATTGAACAAACGAAAGCAAATGATTTCCTATGTGAGTTAAAAATACACTATCATTAAAATAGCATTGCATCAAATCTAAGATGAAATAAAACTTTGCAACTCGTTGCAAAATGATTTTCCATTTTTTTTTTTTTTTTTTTTTTTTTTAATGCAATTGCTATGAAAATTTAAAGGCATTACATTTTAAGCTGAGGAGTTTCAACACTCTTCTTACCAGCATCAAGAAGAATAACTTAAAATTGGAAACTAAAAATACTAACAAAGTACAGAATTTTAATGAGCAAATTTTGAAGGTGGTCGATAAAAGAATAAGTATGCTCGAAAATTATTTTCTGTTCTTCAACGAAGATAATATAAGATACGACAAACTGATTACGCAACTGTCTGCTTTCTAATTAAAAGAAGTTATTTAAAGTATTTTTAAAGAGAAAAATAAAATAAATAAATAGTTAGATCGAAGGAGAATTTTTATTTTACGAACGAGCAAAAATATCTAAATTATAAAGGAGCAAGTCGGAAATTGTACGTCAAACCTGGCAAAGGAGGTGCATTCGTACTACAACTAGTTTTATAAATATTCAGATTTTGGTGCAATAGCTATTACACTTTAATGCAAAAATGCACGAATAAAAATTTCACTACGATTGTATGTATTAAATCCAGTAATATATAAATAATATGACGCCATCTTAAATAGGACCATGGAAACTTAGAATTATTACCTATCATGGAATATCTCTGAATTAATTACATATGATAGGATTTAATAGAATAAAGAAAATTTCTATTATATTTTTTAAGTTTTGATTCGATTTTCATAAATTTTAAAATTACTCGACAAAATTCTGAAACGATTATAACATTTCAAACCAACATGTTGGGTAGTTTTTGCGTTTATATACGGACAGACAGCTGGAAATTTTGGCCCAGAAGTGACTATAGGTGCTACGTATTTATATAATTACAAACACACCTAAAAACATATCCTTGAGTAACAATGACGTTATACTGACGGTCGCCACCTGACCAATAAACTTCTCTTTTACTATTTTTTTAACTTCTAAATATCGAATAATTTTAACATATTTTCACTATGGAATAGGTAAAAAAAAATATTCTTTGTCAAAAATTTGTATTTCTATTTACTGAAAATAATTTTCAAGACTGAATTTTTTAAAAGATCTCTCTGTATCACGTCTAATCCAAATATGAAATCTTTATCCAATCTGATTATGAAACATTAATCCATTTGCAACTGAAACAATATAAATAGTTCAATAATCTATAGTTCAATAGTCTCCAGCAAGTATACTATAACTAAATTGAAACTTCATCAATAAATATATAAAATGATAACTAATATAAAAAAACACAAATATAACATACATATAACCAAACTACGCGCTTAAACTACTGAAATTATCAGAAAACAAAAGCTGGTGTAAGTAGCTTTTTTATAGGTTATTGACTCCTGACATATGACTAATATGAAGGTACCGCTTTTAATAAATAATAAAACTATATATATGATATATATATATAACTATATATATATAACATTATTGAGAATTTTTCGATGTTCTTAGAAGGCAATACACACAGACACACACATATATATAAGTAAATGTAAAAAATCTATTTGAATTTTCAATATTAAAAAAAAAACATTTTTACCAGAGTTTCGTAACCGTGGAAATCAGGATTGATTTTTGATTGGTAAATTTGTTTTGTAAAATAAACCGACTGTGAAATCCAATTTAATAAAAGATCTAAAAATGTATTTGTTTAATTTTTTTCATCATAAAATTCGATTCAAACTAAATAATTTTTATAATTATATGCAAACATATTTATTAAACAGCAAAAGCACTAAAATTAGCTTCACAGTTTACATCAAAATATATATATTTTTTTCTCAATGCAATAATATAGGAAAACTTAAGTTGTCAAATATAAAAATAATTCTAACAGATCATACACACAGCAAAAGAATTTTACATCTTTCCGACTATGGACGGTAATTGTTGATATTGGTTTATTAAATATATTATGCATTTTTAAAATAGTTTACTTATTTTTTTTTTTTACTTTTTAAAATGATTTTTGTTACAACATTCTGGAGATATGGGAAATTGTTTTATAATTTATGCCTGACATGTGTTTTTTTTCTTGTTGATAAAAAAAAAAAAAAAAAAAAAAAAAAGAATATAAAAAAACATGTCTCAAGATTTGCCTAATTTAAACTTTGACTAAAATGAGGCGACAAAACGTATATTTTATGACTTTGGTTATGATTCCTACATATAAAAAGAAACATGAAATAAACAATTACATAAAAGAACCACCTCAAAATAAAATACAACAGCTAAAGTGGAAAAGAATAATTACTGAACATTCCTTAATGTTCACTGGAAATCGCAGAGTTATTTTAATAAATCACTAGCAAGGTACATTTTTATCTATCTCCGAGAAATTCTTGCAGGCTTATGTATCTTACCCGCAAGCTAAAATATCGCAGTGAGAAATTCAATATTTTTGCTGATCTTAAAAATCCATCCATCCAAGATAAGTGAATTCGGAATCTAGTTAATGGAAAGAAGATTACAATTTACGATTACGAAGATTACGAATTTACATTTCACAGAATTGCATACTTCGGCTTAAATGTGTGGGTGAAGTTATGCAACACCATTAGGGATAAAACGATCTTAAAATAGACACTGGAAAATGTCACCTTGGAATCTGAAACATTTCACAGACAAAAAATTTTATTTGAAATTTATAACTCGAAATCCGATAGATAAGAAAGATTATTTTGGAATAAAGATAAAGCTATAACTTAATACAAGAATATATGAAATAAAATTGGATAGAATTTTACAACATGGTAAGTCGATTCTTTAGGCATTTGTACCAGAAAATGTATCCAAAGTGGAATACTTCTTGAGCAAATGTCTTGCACAAGAAATATTTACCAAAAATTCAGATGAAAAAAAACCTGACTGTAGCCAAAGTTATTTCGGCAACTGAAAAGATAGGCAATGTTCAAGGTTAGAAATATATACAAAAAAAAAAAAAAGATCTGTAACCGATTTATTTTTAGTGTATCATTAAAAGATAAATTCTACGCATTCGACAATCTATAGAAAACACAAAGAGAATTTTATATGTTTCCGACTATGGGCGGTAATTGTTGATATTGGTTTTTAAATATATTATACATTTTTAAAATAATTACTTTGATAGTTTCTTTCACCCTGATAAAGGATTTTCGTTACAATATTATGGAGATACGGGAAATTGTTTCGTAATCTATGCCTGACGCATGATTTTTATTTCTTGTTAATAATAATAAAAAAAGACATAACAAAAAAATACATCTCAAGATTTGCCTAATTTCAGCTTTGATTAAAATGAGGGGACAAAACATATCTTTTGATGACTTTGGTTATGATTCCCGCATAGAAAAAGGTACATGAAATAAACAATTACCTAAAATGAACCTCCTGAAAAGAAAATACAATAATTACTGTGGAAAAAAATAATTACTGAACATTTCTTAACGTTTACTGAAAATCGCAGAGTTATTTTAATAAATCACTAGCAAGGTACATTTTTATCTATATGCAAAAAATTCTTGCAGTTTATGTATCATACCCGCAAGCTAAAATATCGCAGTAAGAAATTCAATATTTCTGCTGATCTTAAAAATCCATCCTTCGAAGATAAGTGAATTCGGAATCTAGTTAATCGAAAGAAGATTAAACCGAATTTACATTTCAAGGAATTGCATACTTCGGCTGAAATATGTGGGTGAAGTTATGCAACACCATTAGGGATAAAACGTTCTCAAAATAGACACTCGAAAATGTCACCTTGGAATCTGAAGCATTTCACAGACAAAAAATTTTATTTGAAATTCATAACTCGAAATCCGATAGATAAGAAAGATCATTCTGGAATAAAATTTAAAACTATAACTTAATACAAGAATATAAGAAATAGGATTGGATAAAATTTTGTAACATGGTAAGTCGCTTCTTTAGGCATTTGCCCGAGAGCAGAATCGGCGCAACGCTGCGACGCACGACGCAGACTCTTAGGAGGGTCTGCAGACTGTTTTTCAACTGTTAAAAATTTAGCAAAAATTTAAAAATTTCGGTACTAAATCCAAAAATTCGAACATAAAATGTACCGCAAATTTCGAGAAATAGTCTTCGAAAAGAAATCAATTTCGTGATCAGATCAATTTTCAGATCGCGAAAACCACGCGAATTTCGTTCAAAGATCGCGAAAAATCGGCAAATTTCGTCAAAAAAATCACGATAAACGGCAAATTTCTTTAAAAAATCACATAAAAACGGAAAATTTCTTCAAAAGATCACGAAAAAAAAATGGCAGTTTTCGTCAAAAAAATCGTCAAAAAAAGATCGTGAAAAAAAACGGCAAATTTCTTCAAAAGATCGCGAGAAAATGGCAGTTTTCGTAAAAAAAAATCACGAACCAACAGTGAATTTCTTCAAAAAATCGTGAAAAAAAGGCAAATTTCATTAAAAAAAAATCACGAAAAAACGGAGCATTCCTTCAAAAAATCGCGAAAAAACGGCAAATTTCTTAAGAAAATCGGGAAAAAACGACAGTTTTCGTTAAAAAATCACGAAAAAAACTGCAAAGTTCTTGAAAAAAATCACGAAAAAACGGCAAATTTCTTCAAAGGTCGCGAAAAGATGGCAAATTTCTGCAAGAGATCGCGAAAAAACGGCAAATTTCTTCAAGAGATCGCGACAAAACGGCAAATTTCTTCAAGAGATCGCGACAAAAAAAGGCAGTTTTCGTGAAAAGATCGCAACAAAGCGGCAGTTTCGTGAAACGATCGCAAAAAAGGCAGCTTTCGTCAAAAGTTTACGACAAATCGGCAAATTTCTTCAAAAGATCGCGAAAAAACTGCAAATTTATTCAAAAGATCGCAAAAGAAACAGCAGTTTTCGTCAAAAAATTAAAAAAACGTCAAACCTTGTCAAACAAGCGCGAAAAAAATGCAAATTTTGTCAAAGGATCGCGAAAAAGGACATCTCGTCAAAAGATCGTGAAAAACCGGTAAGGTTTGTCAAAGGGGAGCCCCCCCCCCTCTTTCGAGCAATTTATGAGGTGTTAAAAATTCTGAGAACAAAGGCAACTTCTTTTTAAAAGTATACTTTTCTTTTATGTCTATCAAAAATACTTGGGAGGTTTGAGTGCATATAATGCAATGTGAAAGATTAGTCTGCAGACTGTTTTTAAAGTTTTTACTTGTATTGCAGACTGCAGAAAAAAATTCTGCTGCTGGGGGAATTTGTACCAGAAAGTGTATCTGGAGTGGAATACTTCTTGAGCGAATGTCTTGCACAAGAAATAATTACCAGAAATTCAGAAGGAAAAAAACCTGACTGTAGCCAAAATTATCTCAGGTTCTGAAATGATAGACTAATGTTCAGGTTTAGAAAAAAAAAAAAAAAAAAAACAATCTGTAACCTTTTTATTTTTCTTAATGTTGTAAATGAAAGATATATTCTACGCATTCGTCAGACCCCAAATATTATGGAGCCACAAATAAAGTGTATGGTTTCATCTTTATGTCAGTCATGAAAAAGCAAAATAATACGAATTTGGAGTTACCAACACACAAAAACCGTGGAGAAAACAGTAAAAATAATTCATAACAATAAGATTAAAATGCATAGAATTGAATAAACGTATCAAGCACTAAAGATATCCTTGAAATAATGTATTAAAAAATAGACCATCATAATATGCTGCACAAAAAAAAAAGACAGAAATAAAAAAGGATATTTCAAAAATTGGAGCAACGAGTATATCCCAATATCAAAGATACAAACTTCAATATAAGCAACGTCTAGTACCACCAAACTTCAATGATATCCTATAAAACATTTTAGTGCTACCAGCTCTTGAAAAATACACTTTATTTGTAGTTGCATAGTTTTTGGGGTCTAATGAATGTACTATAGTTCTATAAATTTCGTACTTTTTTTTTTGAGGGGGGGGGGGGGTGTGATGTAGAATCACATATAGTATTCTTAAATTTTACATTTTTCTAAATTACAGTTAAAACTAATCTCTAATTAAATAGCTACTTCATCTTAACGTTTTATTTCAATCCCACAATAACTTTCCGTTCAAAAGAAAAGAAAGAAAAACATCTAGCATCTGCTTTATTACTGATAAACGGCTGTCAGATAAAGAGAATTCATTAAGATGCGTATTTCTCCCTTGCTAAAAACAAATAAAAAAAAAGAGTAAAGATCGAACATGTTTGCGGTCAGTGAAATTTCATTTTCCTCTCTGCGTAATTTTAAGTCTAACTTATTCGTTGCAAGTCTTTTGATGTACATGATAATTGTTGTGTCTTTTGAGAACATTTTCTCAAAATATGCTCATAACGTACGAATTTGGCGCGAATTCTTTTTGGCGTATTTTTTTAGGACTGCCCATTTCTGGTTGCCCTGCATTAAATTCAAAATCATCTTAATTGTTTAAAGCGTAACAGAAAATTTTATGGATATGATATCATTCACTTTTCATATGCTCCTTTTCGCCAATCCTGTAATGCCAATGTGTGAATTGTGAATGAGGAATTAATTGCCTCCCTCTCGCTTCACGAAGCAGTCATGTGAAGACTGTTTTCTTAATAATATGCGTTCAGGCACCATCCCTAACTATTTTCTGTAAGAAATGATTTAATTTTTATAACTCTACTTCAAATAAACAAAGTTATTAAAAAGCATTTATTGTATTATAATAGATCACAGCCTACAACTCTAGCGAATGCATTTGTTTAAAAGAACCTGGCCAACAATATACTTTAAAATACAGATCTACACTACAGAAACTATGGTGCCTACACCAGGCATTCGCAACTTTTTCAAACATCGAGGGATGGTGCCTGCTGTTATTTGCCTGCTTTTATTAGCCAGCTTTTATTTGTCTGCCAATTTATTTTCTGGACTAGTTCATTAGAAATTATCTGAACTATATCGGGACTATTATTTGGACTACTTATAAGTGTGAAATTGGATTATTAATGCCTGTCTTCAAATAGTTTCGAATGACTGTCTCCTCGTCAGATAAGTCCCACTTATGTTTGTGAACCATGGATTATTAAATAAGTGCCCCCCTTGTTCACAGAATGTTGTTTGAAATGCGTATGTTCCTGTGAATTATGTCTGCTGGATTTTTCTTGATGGACCTCATGGAGTTGGATTATAGTGCCGATTTATCTTTTATTTGAGCGATTGATTCTTCTGATCGGGACCTTTCGAGATGCTCGGTGTTAACGCGGCCGCTCGTTAAATTTTCTCCTGCCGATGTAGGCCTAAGAATCTACGACTGGCGATTTGTGACTCTTATTTCACCTCCGTTAAACGTT
Source organism: Maratus speculifer (assembly GCA_964019185.1). Taxonomy (NCBI): domain Eukaryota; kingdom Metazoa; phylum Arthropoda; class Arachnida; order Araneae; family Salticidae; genus Maratus; species Maratus speculifer. The sequence goes on from OZ025294.1 coordinate 309,105,280, forward strand.
TACTGACATAATGTTTTTATTTCATCTTAGCGGTGTACTTCAGTGACGATTCCATATGCTCTCGACTAAAGTGACACAGAATTTCGTGTTTGACGTTTAAATTCTTCGTCATTCGTCGATAATATGATCTTCACATTGGATTTATTCTTTAAATTTTTGGATGCTGACACTGATGTTTTTCACAAAAATAATTACATGCGCTATACTATTAAAAAAAACTATTAAAACTACAGCATTGATCAATTTTGTGTCTGTAATTTTGTGCGCTATTGAACGTTTATTTTTACGATAATACTGTTACAAGTTTATTTGTAGTAGTTGAAAGTTAAAAAAAATGAGTGAAGAAGACATTCATTGATAAATATTTACAGCATAAATTTCGCAGATGAGAAAGTGTATGCTTTTATATTTAATAGGTTAAATCTCAATTTCTATTTTAATTATATGATATTTTTATTTAAAAAAAAATTATGTTGAGTAATTTTCAACCATTTTTAGTTTATTATGTATTAGTTTTTCTGTGCTCTAATTGAATTTCTTTAAATACGAACGGTTATAAATGATTTTAGATTGTCTTGAAACATTTCACAGCTTTACAAGTGCTATTTAAAAACTATGATACAAACGATAGCATGATAAAATTATATTTTTCAAATATCTAAGTACTTATTGCTGTGCACTTTTTGCTGAAAGTCGTTTGAGAAATATCAAGACAGTTTATTACTTTTTAAACAAAGTATTTTTATAATTTCCATTATTAATTAATGACTATATATTTTGTTTATTTTTTTTAATACAGTTATTTTTGAAGTGTTATAAATTGACGTATATTCCTTTTTCTTTTTCATAAATTTTATATTATATTTCCATGTAGATGAAAAAGTTCTAGGTAAGTTAATGGTGCATCTCTTTTTCCTATAAAAAATAAGGCATGATGTTGTCGGGTTGCAACCATTATTTTTTTAATATGAGGTTTATATAAAAGAAACAATACAGAGAAAGATGCATGTGAATACTGGTTATACAATAAGGATGTATGCACCTTCATATATTATTGACAGTGGGCTCATTTTCAGATAAATAAAATTTTATCGTTTGAATCACATGCCATGTGCACATGACATAAATAATAATAATGATGCATGCATAATCGAATTATAAATTCATGTATCAAAAAATATATTATTACAGTTTATCCTACTTTTCTTTCCTGATTTTTTTCACTTTAAAGGTAAGTTGTGCTTTATATTGTTTGTACAGTAATTTTATTGGGAGATTGTTTTTATTTGTGCAAAGACTAGCCATGTTCTTATTTGCATAATTAAACCTATCTAACATCTTAATATTCTTAAAGTGTGTGCATTGTTTATATCTGTTCGAGTAGAATTATTTTTACACTCTAGTCTGCAAAAAAAAAAAAAAAAAAAAAAAAAAAAAAAAAAATTGATAAATTTTTTAATATTTATTATGATATTTCTTATGCATTTCATGTAGGATATAAACAGTGCATTAAAACAAAATATCGTCTTAACTAAAGTGACTAATTTCCCCCCTTCTAATTTATTTTAAGACTTTTTATACATATATTTCCAGTGTTTCTTTTTCCTATTTGCACCCCACTTGCAAAAATATTTCGTTAGAGAGGGTCCAGTTTTCTAATATTTAAATAAATATTGAGATTTTTTTTCATGCTTTTTCACTTTTATAAATGTAAAACACAATTTTGATTAGTTTATGGATAGACATTTATTTTAAATTTTTAGCATCTGTCTAAAAATATTCTCACATATAGCTGCTTTTATTATATTGCATTGTAGATAGGTTCATTTTTTTTAATAATCTGATACTGTGCTCGTTTGTTTATTTTCGCATTTTTATAATTTAGGATATAAATTGTGTATAATGACTGAAAAAAGGTCACGTAAATTGACACAAGATCCATCTGTTGTGTTTAACTTTAAGTTTAGACCTGATGCAAAACAGGTAATGTCTTTTAAAACTAATATGGATTCTGAAACAATTGGTTTAGATTCTAATTCTTTTGAGATTTCATGTTTGAGTAGTTTAAAGGATTCTATTAATAGATATTCTAGATCTGTTGTTTCGGATGTTCAGAAATTAATTGATCCTATTTCAAATGAGAATAACCCAGAACTTATCGCAAAATTTAATTCCTATCAAAAAGAAATTGAATTAAAATTTAATATTTTATGTGATTTGGTGTGTAGTGTTCAATCTGAGTGGACTGTTTTACAAAAAAATAATGACCAGTTACATAGGTTAAATGAGATGTTGTTCAAAAAAGTAAGAACACTGAACTCGTCCAAACAGTCTATGCATAATGAGATAGCTATTCAATGCGACATTGATGAATCTAAATTGGATGAACCTCTTAATGTTATTAAAGATAAGGAATGTAATTCTAGTGGGAAAGATTTGGCCAAATTTCTGGATAAAGTTGAATCTGAAACACACATAAATTCTGGTACAAATAACTCTAAATTATCAAAAAACAAGAATACTGATCTTATTTCAATACCGAATTACATCCTAAATTTATGTGAGCTCAAAAATCAAGTTAGAGATTTATCTGACTGCACTAAAATAATTCTGTTGGATCTTGATGACAATATAGGTATACCAGATATTATGATGTCTATAAATGAAAAGATTGGCAGTACCATTCCTTCTATTAACTTTGAAAGAAAGCATAAATTAAGACAGGGATTAAAATATAACTGGACAATTAGTGTTACATCATGGATAGCGGATCTCTTAACTCAACATGGAAAATTAAATATTAATTCTGTTGACTACACTGTCAGGCCATTTATTAACATAAAACGTTGCTTCCGTTGCCAACAAATAGGCCACCTGGCAAAATTTTGTGCATATGATTTGGCATGTGCTAATTGTGGTGGATCACACACTTCAGATAATTGTAAAAATGATTCAAGTTGCATTAACTGCATCGCACATAACCGTGCTTACAAGAAGTTTTTCGACATAAATCACCCTGCTTTTTCCACTTGCTGTAATACATTTAAATTTTATTTCAAGCAAAAACAAGCTTTCATTCACTCTAAAATATAACGTAAATATTCAACACTTCTTCAGGTATGCTATTTCAAGTATATTTAGTTATTTACATATTTTGTTATTCACCTTCATGTGATACTTGGATTTCTCCGCTCCTTTACACAGTATTTTTTTACATTGTTAACCTTTTTATTCATAACACAAACATAAAGCATTAATAATTATTTTTTTTTTCATACACTATTCTTTCGTAGATATATATTTTTCATATGGTGTACACATTTTAATACATTGTTATTTAAAGATTACTTTCAATCATTTCATGATTTACATTTTTCGGGCATTGTTCATATCTCTGATTCTCTTTCATTCAACTGTTTCGTGAGCTCAGGAATAGATGAATGATTCGAAATTTCACATTTTTGATTTATTGATAGTTTTCTTCTGGTGGTTAAACCCTAATTATCAGTAAGACTTCTGCGGTGAATTTAAATGTTTGTTTACACAATTTATTTTTCTTTACTTGTATCTTTCGTGATAGATAAAAAAATTGCACATCTATTTTGTCTTAACTCGATTTAGCTACTCTATTTTTAGTAGGTCTGTGTAATTATCAATTGCACTTTTCTTTACACACAGTGTTAGTGCGAATGTTCACTAGTGTATCAATATTACAGTGGTGAAAGTTTTACAAAGTTCTTTTTCTTTTGATATACTTGTGGATATTTGCAACTGACTCACTTTTCATACAACTTCTCTTTGCATGCAGCAATTACAATGTTTTTATACAAAGTTTTTTTTACAATGGCAGTTTACAAAGGTATATATATTTTGCTGCTTGCTTTGCAGAGGAAGTTATTCACATACATATACATTTACATATGCAATTGTTTAATTATCGGTCCTCTGTGAAGTTTTTTTAGAACATATTGATTATTATCTTTAATACATAAGTCATTTCTTTACATTTTTTTGTTTTAGATTATGGATATTTAATCCAGTCAGATTTTTTGCCTTCCCATTTGCACTATCCCATGTTCTCCCGTTTACACATATGAATTTCATTACTCTTTAGGCGCAATTTAGATAGATATATACATTTTTTTGCATAACATTTGTTGGTAATTAAATATCATTTGCATTCACTTCTCCACATTTCTTTATTTTCATTCGGGTATACATGATATACATTAGTACTTTACACTACATTTACGAACATTAAGATTCCTTTTCAGCCAATGTATGCTTACACATGTAGCGGAGCTTACTCCTTCTTTATTTAAAATTCTAGCAAGGTGTAAAATTTTATATATACATTAAAATTCACACACTTATACACTTTTATTCAATACTCACCCTTTTATAAATTGTACAGGGTACTTCCACATAAAAAATATTACACTTGAGTCATTTTGCAGATAACGATGTGGTATACGACAGTCAAGGTAGTATTTAAAAATGCATACCTGTCAATGTTTTCACACTTCTGATTCAAAGGATATGAAGTGAAGATAAATTGTAATTTTTATAAGCAAAGAGGCTGCCATACGTTTGCTTTACTTGTTAATACATGTCTTTTATTGGTCTTTATACCAGTTGTATCTTAAATTGAAGTTACTTTATAGGTCTCCATGTTACATTTCCACACATCTTTCCCACAGTTCTAAACTTTTTACACTTTTGCATGAAAGTTCAGTCTCTCCCACTTAACAGTAATTATTTTTGAATAAAAGTATTTTTGGGAAGATACCGAATTCTTTACGGAGATTTCTTCTCTCATGTTACACTAAAATACCGTTTTAGATGTCAATATAATGCAACATTGATTTTAAATTTCAGATTTAACTTAATAAAAAAAATTCATCAGTTTAGGTATTAAAAAAAAGGACAAAAAAATTAGAAGTTAGACATTTAGGAACATTGTTATCACATGGAAGTAAATGGTCAACGACAGTGTTTCAAAATTTTTTTCCATATGTTGCTTGTCTAGCATTTCTTAAACTCTCATCTCAGATATAAGTTTGTAGTAAAATTTATCTTGTAAACTTTAAAAAAAAATAGTGGAAATTTCAAAATTTCATATTATTCATTATTATGGACATTTTTAATCCTTCTATTTACAATATTTTTTTGTTTATTTGTGTATTATGTTTTGTGTTTAATTGCATTATATTACTCCAGTATTTTGCTATTATTATTGTATTGATCAATACACATATTTAATGTTTCTTATTACAAACATTTTGGAATTTATTGCCAATTGGTAAGTGACCTGTAGACTTATACCTGATATTTTGTTTTATTTGTATGTGCACATTTTTTATACAGGTCCTTGTCTAAATAAGACAAATTGAAAAGTGATCACAAATTTTATTAATGAAGCTGCAGCTGTTTCTAAGTAGAAACAATATATGATGTCATTTGTATGACAAAATTTATGGTACCAATATATTTATATCATGATATTTATACTTTTATTTGGGATGGTTGCCTACTTAGAAAGATATTCAGTTACTTTTTACTTTATTTAGAATTTTTTCATGAACATTTTACACATTACTATTTGTAAGAGCATATGAAAATTGATTTCTCTCCCTTCATAGACATGTATAGATTTTTTTCGTCTGTGAAAGGGGTGATATATGTGATGTAGAATCACATATAGTATTCTTAAATTTTACATTTTTCTAAATTACAGTTAAAACTAATCTCTAATTAAATAGCTACTTCATCTTAACGTTTTATTTCAATCCCACAATAACTTTCCGTTCAAAAGAAAAGAAAGAAAAACATCTAGCATCTGCTTTATTACTGATAAACGGCTGTCAGATAAAGAGAATTCATTAAGATGCGTATTTCTCCCTTGCTAAAAACAAATAAAAAAAAGAGTAAAGATCGAACATGTTTGCGGTCAGTGAAATTTCATTTTCCTCTCTGCGTAATTTTAAGTCTAACTTATTCGTTGCAAGTCTTTTGATGTACATGATAATTGTTGTGTCTTTTGAGAACATTTTCTCAAAATATGCTCATAACGTACGAATTTGGCGCGAATTCTTTTTGGCGTATTTTTTTAGGACTGCCCATTTCTGGTTGCCCTGCATTAAATTCAAAATCATCTTAATTGTTTAAAGCGTAACAGAAAATTTTATGGATATGATATCATTCACTTTTCATATGCTCCTTTTCGCCAATCCTGTAATGCCAATGTGTGAATTGTGAATGAGGAATTAATTGCCTCCCTCTCGCTTCACGAAGCAGTCATGTGAAGACTGTTTTCTTAATAATATGCGTTCAGGCACCATCCCTAACTATTTTCTGTAAGAAATGATTTAATTTTTATAACTCTACTTCAAATAAACAAAGTTATTAAAAAGCATTTATTGTATTATAATAGATCACAGCCTACAACTCTAGCGAATGCATTTGTTTAAAAGAACCTGGCCAACAATATACTTTAAAATACAGATCTACACTACAGGGGGGGATAACAGTTGCTTGTGGTCATGAAGTTCTATTTTTTGCTGCATCATTTTGGGGAAGGCTTTTGTGTTTTGGCATATGATTTGCCTATTCTATCCATTTGAATCTTGTTTTGTGATTTTGTTTTAATGTTTTTATTCACTTTATTTTGGTATTATGTGTGCTCCTAATCCCGAATTCGTATTATTTTGCTATTCATGGCCGATGCAAAGATAAATCACACATTTTAATTGTAGTTCTACAGTGTTTGGGGTCTGGCGAGTCTACTTCGTTCTGCAAATTCCAAATATTCGTTTTAATTCCTTTTTTTCACTTTTTGTTGATACATATTGTTTTACAATTAATTGTTTTGTATTAGCATTAAAATTATTATGCTGCTTTGCGCAAGTAATTATGAATGTAAGTCCATTATAATATTTCATATTTCAGCATCTTTTCATTTTTAATGAAATATTCATTTTGGTATATATTTTGGTTTTTGGAAATATTCATTTTCTTATTATTGGTATCTTATGTATTTTTAATATAATAAGGTTAGCTAAATGATTTAGCAATCTTGTGTATTGTATAGGATAATTATCAAAAATTTGGTATTAAATTATAGTATCGGATATTTTCGAAAATTTCACGATATTTATGAACGCTGACTAATACTAAATTGCGAAAAAGAATGTAATCGTTCATCATCGTCCAAGAAAACTGGAAATAAAATTTCTATTAAAATATATATATTACAAAATAATTTTAAGTAATATTTAATTTAAAAAGTATTCTAAATTATTTCAGAGTTTTATGACAAGTTATTAATTACTTAAATCAAGTCTTAAATAATCAACAAATATACAGTCCTGAAAGATGGTTAAATAACAGATATGAAGGCAACAAAATCTCGGATATTAATGAAATGATATATATATATATATATATATATATATATATATATATATATATATATATATATATATATATATATATTTGGTGAAACACTTGATACTTTTTGATCAATAAATATCTTCTTTCAGAAAAAATACATTAATTTCCAAAAAGACGGACAGAAAAATAAGTGTACCTAATTGCTTTTCTAGAGCTTCGGGACATCAAATAAAAAAAAAGATGTTCAGTGAAAGTCAAAGTATATTAACTTCAAGAAAGAAGATCACAAATATATTCTTTTTTTTTCTCAAGAATAATATAATTCATCTTATTCAGCTTGGGTTAGAGAGAAAAGAGAAATAAAATAAGAGGTCAGAACAAATCACTGTAAAGTTTTCATTTGTTTCCGTGACAAAAATATAAAAGAAATAAAAGGAACATTTTTATGTATTTGTGCAGTAATAATGGTAAAGGGCTGTGCAAATATAATTTTATCACTTTAGGGATATCATTTTTTATTCAATCAAAATTTTCTCTTTTTATTCGCAACATGATCTTTGGTAGAAAATAGCATGTTATCTATTATAGCCTATTATCTATTTATATGAAAATACAAAGTTATCGTTAAAATGGCTAAATTATTATAAAATTATTTAGTTCTAAAATATGGAATACCCCAATGTTTGACATTCATATTCTTCTTCACATGTCTATACACATATAATTACGGTTGGAGAAAACGTATGTGAAGTATATTTGAAATAAAGCTTGCGTTTACTAATAAATTAAACAGAAAGAGAAGGAATGTTGTTCATTTGTTTTGTTGATAAGGATATGCATCTGCCTCCCACCCCTTCCCCGTTCTGGGCAAGTGCAACAGGCTTTATTACCATTGAATGCATTATGTACCAAAAAGCTATAATAAAATACTTTTTAATAGTAACTATTTTTTAAGTGTTATTTGATATAAGGTTTTTTCATATGCAAAATGATATTTTGTTGACTTCTTTTCATTTGAATCATAAAAGTATGCGAAAAAAAAAAACAGTTTTGTATATCATTTTGAATAAATAAAATAAATTCTAGAAAAAAAAATTACATTTTGATGACGATATCATTATTAGGATGGGGAGAGGGGGTCGAGGGATGAATACGTATGATATACGAAAGGAGGGGGGGGGGGGGTCCAAAATTACCAAAAAGTTGATAATGTTACATTTGCACAGCCCCTAATAATATTAAATTACTAATTTAAAAATAAATTTGCAATTTAATATCGCTTCAAATAAATTTGGAACGATATTAAATTACTAAAACTATAAGCGACAGAATTTTTTTCGTTTTAATTTGATTTTAATATTTATAACCATTATATGTAAGAAACTAACGTTGGTAAGACGTTTAAATAAAGATGATTAGAAAAATATAAACAAAGGCTAGTTAATATATACAAGAAAAGGATAAACTCTTGCAGGACTTAAAAAATAACATTTCTTCTAATTACATAGGTATTATAATATTTTAACATTTTATAATTAATAAATTTATTATTTTAACTCATTTGACTTTCATAAAAAATTTATTTTTGAACGTATCCAGCACTTTTAATTTAACAAAATTTACGAAGTTCATTTTAGTGATAACGATATGAAACTGCTCAAATGATAAATAAAACTTTGGCATGAAAAACTAATTCAATGTCACCATCTATTGTGAATTCTATGAACAATCTACATTAACTGCTTTATTGGAAAATAGCAGCAACAAATAAAGTAGTGTTTTAAAAGTCATTGTATAACTAATACTGACTTTTGGATGTGTTGCACATGCACATATGCAACGCGATGATACAGAAGCGATGATCAGAGATCGAATATTTTACCAGCGTTTGAAATCCTTGGTGGTCCGCTGGACCAAAACCATCAAAAATTCAATCGGACCACTAATTCGAAAAATTTAGTGGTCCGCAGGACTAATAACTTTTTTTCCCTCCCTGACAGATAAATGTAAATTTTTGCTGTCCCTCAGAAAATCATAATCAAACACAAACAACGTCCTTGGGACCACTGAATTTTTTTTTTTTTTTTTTTTTTTTTTTTTTTTTTTTTTTTTTTTACCAATTCTACCGCTGATTACTATCATCTTAAAAATGTTACAATATAAATAAATACAGACTGATACTTCTTAAAAACAAGAAAGTAATTCTCAAAGAAAGCAAACCCAATATATCGAATAACGAAAAAAACAAGATAAAAAGTTATAATGAACGAAGATGCTGAAGCTTCCATCCTTTATCGATATCAAGAGAAAGCTTGGTATTGGATCTTTTTATTCTGACATAAATTTTGTGCTACGATTGCACCACAGCCTAAACAAAAAAAGGGATAAGGAGAAAAAGATTATCACATTATTTAAGGCAGGAAGCACTTCGCCAGGGAACACAGATGGTGGATAGCATTACGAAAGAGAAGACAATTCTCGTATATTGCTGTATATATATTTCATAAACGAAATTAAAGAGTGAATAGCGGAAATTCACTCAAAGAGAAAAATCGAATTTTCAATACATGAAAGATGATCGGAATAGTTATTTTTAGAATTAAATATATAAGATGCATACATTTTTAATGCTTTAGAGTTTAAAAATGGAAATACAATGAATTTTTGTCTTTAGAAAACTTTAAAAGCCAATGTAGCTTTGAAAATGATTTACATTAAGCCATGAAAATGTTTATATTAACCGTTACACATTCATTACAGTTACTTTAAATCTTATATTTCAAAAGGCAGTTTCTTTAATTCAATGCTTTGTCTATTAGATTTACCCCCCCCCCCCCCATCCTTTTTTTTCGAAAATTGGAAATTTTTATTTAAAATATAAAACTAATTTTCTAATAGAATTTCAGTTTTATTCTTCAAACAAACTAATGCACTAATAAAGTAAAAATTAAATTTTGTTCATCATCCCATACTGTGACATATATTACTGGTATACATTTAATAATATGAGGATAAAAGTTATAATTTTCCATTTTCAATGAGGCAAATTACTGCAATCTGGGTTTTTATCCTGTTAGTCGTAGTATTTATCGGGTCTATTTTTATACATATATCAACTTTCATCCGTAAAATCAGAAAAAAAAGGATGAAAAGAAGGTTATAAAAATAAATAATGACGCGGTTACAAACGAAACATACGTATGTTACTATAAACTAATAAGAATGATAAAACTTTAAGAATAAAGAAAAAATTCGTGGTATGTCAAAAGTTTTGAACCTATGAGGTGCTTAAAATAAGCTTAAAAGAGAAAGATTCTTCTAAGAAGCAAAATAAATCAAAAAATATTTGATAAAAACAGAAAATACCTTTTTAATATTGCTAGTATAATTGCATATCAATTTAATTATTTTATTGCAGATTTGGAAGAGCTGCTGAAAGAAAGGTGTAGGGGGTGTGGCCGAAATAAATATGGAGAGGAATGGGAGGAGTGCGATAGTAATAATAAGTTGAGAAGCCTTACGGAAAACTCACAAGATATTCATTAATCCAATACACACTCTCAAGTTACATAAATAGAATACAGCTTTGTATGTGCAATGAATATACATACGTATCTATAAATGTAACTATAAAAAGCTTTATACGATATTTAGATTTAAAAACTACAAAAACATTGGACAATTCAACTATATAAAGCACTCTGAGGCACAGGATATGAAATAACACTGCGTTTCTTTATTTTTAATTTTTATTATTATCTATCTAGGGCGGCTTAGTGCCCCCTCGGAAGTTTAATCCTTTTTAGTATGTGGCAACTTGGTTCAAAACCCTTTGTATTACAACAGAAGGAAATAACCTACGATCAGATTCTTTTAAACAATAATTATTTCAAGGTGCGTGCACTTTGTGGACTTTCCAAGGACTCTGACAGCATTATTTTACCATTAAAATAACCATTTCAATTGCAGACTTTTCAATCCCCATCTTTAATACTACATTTTATAACATTTTTCTACAATTAAATAAGACGTAATATTATTTTCTAAAAAATAAAATAATGCACATAGCTAGTGTTAAAAAATAATCATTAGTAATAAATCACTAGTTTCAAAGATAAATTAAAAACTGTGTATCGGCAAACTATCGAAAACATATTTTGTAAAATGCAAATCCTACAGAGACGATCCTTAGTTTTCTCGTTTTTCATGCAATAAATAAAATAGTCTGGCTGTAACGTGTACTTTTAAAACTAGAAAATTGGTCAAATTTTACAGGTGCATGTTATAGGTGCAGATTCACGGTCGCTAGTCGCCACTAAAATTTTTGACTTGGCGACTATTTTCGACGTCTAAGTTGCCATCCTTTGGCGAATTTTGCGTTCTCATTCGCGATCATTTGACGAAAATTGCATTTTACCGCAATTTTCTGACGAAAATCACGTGTTTTTTTTTTAGCCATCCTCTAATCAAAATCGCGTTTTTTTCCGCGATCATTTGACGAAAATCGTGTTTTTCAGCGATTGTTTGACAAAAGTCGCGACATTTTTTGTTATCCTTTCACAAAATTAGCTTTTCTTCTGCGACCTTTTAACGAAATTTTCGTTGTTTCTTGATTTTTCTTCGAAATTAAGCCCTGGTGACGACTGAAATATTTGCGTTTAGGAGCCATTGGCTCCTTAAAAATTTTGGGAATCTGCACCTATAATGCATGTGTTATACGCCGAATATAAAAATAAAAGGTTAAGAATTAAGGATAAAAATTGTGATCGCTACATTAATGAACAAAAGAAGACGATTATTTCAGTGAATGATTCCAAAGGCTTTGAAGGAATTCAAATAAGTATATCTTTTGCAGTAGAATATGTCCTTACTTTGCATTGGCTTATTTTCTTTCAGAATTACACTAGTAAATATATGAGTTGTATTTTTTCCTATCTGAGCGAAAATGTGTTAACGCTGCGATTCAAACCCTGAAACTTTGGTAATAATTGCCAGTGTTGTATCACTTGAACTATCTAAACGACACCTCGGCCAACACAATATTCGCTCAGACAAATATTTCATCTTGACATCTGTGCTTATTGACCCATGGGACAAGGGTTCTGGGTTCGAATCCCTGCCTGGGAATACTTTTGCTCAGATGAAAAAGCTACAACTCATTTAAACCATAGTGGAACTTCCAATTAACGAAGTTTCTATTTAACGAAGTTTCCTACTTATTGAAATTTTCTGCTGAACCTTGAGTTTGAACACCATTAACAAGCAAATTAATCTCCATATTACAAAAAATATATTCTATATAACATAGTTTATTCCACTTATCATAAATGACTACTTAAGACATCTCTATATCCTACTGATGATAACATATTGCAAAGAGTAATAAAATATAGTGAAAAACCAACAGTGACGGATGAAGACGGTAATGAAGAAGAAAATAAGAGATTTTCAAAAGAAGGAATGCTAAAATGCACTTGATACAATAAGAAGATTCTACTGTTATTTTAACTCAATCAAACTGATTGGTAAAGTTATCATACGAATTGAATGTTTCCAAATGAGTGAAAAAATGTCCAACCCGAAAATCGAATTCAGATTCTTGGTTTACGAGACCAGTGCTTTAACATTTAAGCTAACTGGGCAGACAACCGGCGATCATATTTACCTCAGATAACTGAACTGGTAATAACATCTGGTCTGTCATTTAGACAGCTCCATGGAATAAACCGCAGGTAAAGGTACTCCATACAAATTGAAAATTTTCATCAGAGCGAGCTTTTCGCTCACATTGAAATATTCAATTCATAGAAAGGAGAAGGGAGGAAGAAAGTGAAGGAGAAATGGAGAGAGAGATTTTAAAATATCTTAAAACTGAATCATCCGTTTCAGACACAGCAGTCTGAATTTCAGACATTTTAATTTACAGAGCAGATTAATATATTATTAATATATAAATTTCAATTTTTTCTAATTTCTAATATTTTTCTATTACTATATTAATTTTACACTCAAAATTTTGCAATCAAATTATAACATATTCTTTTATAATTAATAATACTTAAAGATTCCATTCGTACAAACTTCCGTACAAACATTTGCAGTGAATCTACTGCAAAAAACAAACAGTATCACGATGTAATCAGAAGTTTTCACGATTCGATAACAGATCATAAACATATACGATTGTAATTTGATGATTTGAGGTAACCGAGAAAAATGTTCTAGTTTATTCTAAGAAATGCCTATTTTTGAATTTGAATTTGAAAGAAAAAAAAATCAGTTTATAAACGGAGTAATGAACTCTGTCAAACTTTCTTTAATTGAAAACCAATAACCAAACTGTTTATTCGATAACACCACTTGCTGCACTGTAATTAGCGGTATGAAGTAAAAGAATGCAATAAAATGTCGAGCAAGTTATGACAACGATAATGTTCTTTTTTCGATAGCAAGAAAGACTTTTTGTAAAGCACATTCTAATCGCCAGAAGAAATGCATAATGCGACACCCTGTTGTTGTTGTCTGATCTGTTGTTATCTACCTATTCATAAGAAGTTCCATTAGAAGCTGCACATTTATTATCTCTCCATATCACAAGAATTCAAAATACAATTAATTAATATATCGAAATATTACTCTGCTACTATATCCGTTTCAAAGAATTTTAGAACGATTTATAAGCCATTTTTAATTTGAATAAAAATTTATATATAATTTGTATACTCACAACTCTTGATAATAAATTGTATCGGTTTATAATGGTGACTTACATATATATTATAAATCTTAAAAGTGCATTGCTTATCTAATACTTATGAATTCTTTACCAAGCTTACTAGGATCTAATGATTCAAAAAAAAAAAAAAAAAAAAAAAAATACTAGATGATCAACGATTTTATATTATGAATCATATACATTCATTGAATGTCGTTTGAAGATAATTTTTTTTATTTTTTCTCCTTATCTAAAACGCAACATTGGACGGGAAACTACGCATAGACAAGGCAATTCATAAAATATGAGTGTTAAATATTCGCTTATAATAATTAAATATATAAATCATTGCACAAACATAAATAAATAAAAAATGATCAAATGTGAAATATGTAAAAAAAATTTCAGAGGAGCTGCATTAGCACAATTAATACTAAAGATTATAATATATTGCATATTCACTAATAGATCACACTAGTAGAGTTTTTATGAAACTTTAAAGCTGTAAATTTCGCGTAAGTTAATATTATAACATATGGAAAAGTGCCAAATAGTATAAGTAATTTAAATGTATGTGTTTTATGAAACAGAAAAATTATCCTGAATTTATAACGAGGATAATTTAGAAGAATGGCTAGTTTTAGAAACGGTGATTTATTAGTTAAAAAAAAAAAAGGAAAAGAAATCTCATTAACGCAGTTACCAAGGCAACTTATAAAACCGTGCAGGTTCAAGTAAAGCATACGACATGCATAGACTCACACACAATAAAAAAAAAAAAAAGACAAAAAACTCAGACATTAAAACAGTACATTTTATATAATATATTCTTTCAGGAATTTATGCAATAATTAGTTAGAGCAAAGGTTCTTTCGACAGAATTTTCCGGGAGTTGTTTTTAAAAATATTGCGATTAGGGTTTAATTTTTTTTTTTTTTTTTTAAATTAAGAGTGTTTTATTCTACATGTGTGAATATTTTAATAAAACAGCGTTGATGTTGGAATCAATCTAAATTCCTCCAAGGTTTATGCTTGGTGTGTACAGCAAATCGGTGTAGGTGATTAATCTGTTAATAATAATCTGGAATTTAAAAAGAAAAAAAAATCACGTAAATTCTTAAAAAAGACAAAATATTAAAAAAATAATTTATTAAAAATTTGTTTTCTAATTATAAAAATCTAGCTAAATTTGCAAAATGTCCATACCTTAAGGGGTTAATCAAGAGAACCTACATAAATAAATAAAAAAAAATACTTGTTTCAAGAAAAACGCGTTTTAAGTTTTGATGAGTCCTTTTGTTAAACATAATACCGGTCCGTTAAATAAATTGTGATGACTTCAATAATGGGCAGAGCCCAAAAAAAACTTTTAGGGAATATTCTAGCATTTTAAAAGTTGAAAAATGCAAACATGTTGTCTTGAGTTTTCTTTAATAAATTCATGAGTTATTTAACTCACTATAATTTAATATCGAAGAGTACCAGAATTGCGCTTTAAAGTGACATTTAATATATATATATATATATATATATATATATATATATATATAGAACCATTAGATAACACTACAAATCAACATCAATTACTGTAAAAATTTGTTAATGCCAAATTATATCATACAGAGGAGTTGTCAGAATTAGAAATAAAATTGGAAATGTGGTATTTAGCTCGTTATCAAGGGCAATACTAAATAGCCACATTAATTGCGATTAATTTCTGAATGGAAATCAGGATAGACCTAAAAATAATTTCCATATTGCCCGATTAATCGCAAATGAGAACTCATTTCAAAGAAAAATATCAGAAAAATAATAAGACCATAATAGAATTATCAATATAATAATTGCAATAGAAAAACTATTTTAAAGAATATATATATATTAAAAATAAACAATTTTCGTTTATCTCTTGAAGGTTAATAATGAACATAGGATATATATATATATATATATATATATATATTCTATGTTCATTATTAACCTTCAAGAGATAAACGAAAATTGTTTATTTTTAAAATTATATAAACAACATAACCAATTAGAATTCATTTATAAACAATTTAACTCATTCAGGAACAGGAAGTGCAAAAGCTCGGATTGATCATGTTAAAAAAACACAAATTTTATGATTTACAAAAAATATCAATAAATAGTAGAAGTTAGCATTTAAAAATACAATTTTAAATAATTTGTTCAAAGAACACTAAATTTGCAATAAGCTGCATAAGTTTTTAGGTATAGATTTCGTATGAAATACTACCTATTGCATTCTCTCCCATGTTGGAATTTCTGAAAAATTTTTGCAGATCTACACCGATCATGACTCCTAGACCCCAAAACTACCACCAGTAAAAAAGTTTATATATATATCACTTTCTTCTAGACACAATAACTTCCATAATTATGCTCAGATTTTCTTCAAATTTTTACATAAAATCAAGAGGCATAAAATCTCGGTCGAGTTCGTTAATGGGCAAAATCGGACCAAGGGGGTGGAAATAGGGAGGGTTTTTGTGAAAACCGAAAGAACGCGATAACTTCCTAATTAAAATAGATATCGAATCCGTTTAAAATTTATATTACTTCTAAAAAATGGGCTAAAAGTTTATGCTTGACAAATTTCTGATAAAGTTAAAAGTAGGCTCAAGGGGCGAAAAAAACAGGGTTTTTGGGAGAAAAAAATTCATAACTTCGTCAATTCTCAAGATATCAAATCCAACTAAATTTTTTAGAAATGTACTCAACATTAACATTTTTGTATTTACAAGTTTTTGATAGGACCAATTTTTACCGATGGAAAATTAAAAACGGAAAGAAAAAGGGGGGAGGAAAAAGAAAAAAATCCATAACTTACTCAATTCTTAAGCAATCAAATCTAATTAAATTTATTTTACATCTTCTCAATAATATCTACAACTTTTATATTAACAAATTTTTCATAGGACCAATTCCAAAACAAAAACAGGAGCTTGAGAAAAAACCTCAAATCCAAACTGCTTATATTTTGACTCATTTTTAAATTCATTTTTGATTTTAAACGCATCCAAATGGCAGATCTTCTTATTTAGAAACTATATAATGTGATACATTGGCCAGTGTTTTGATAAAGGTAGAATATATTTCAAAAAAGGCTGCCAAAAAGGGTATTTTGAACAGAATTTCACGAAGTAATAGTGATTGAAAAATTAAGGAAGTATAACAAATTGCGTTTTTTCTGAGTCATTTTTAAATCCAATTTTGTTCTCAAACGCATCCAATTTACAGGTCCTCTTATTTGGGAACTATATAGCGAGACGGATTGGCCAGTTTTTTGATAAAGGCAGAATAAATTTCAAAAAAGACTACCAAAATAGGCACTTCGCACAAAATTTCCCAAAGCTATCATGATTTAAGATTTGAGGATGCATTCAAATAACAAATTGGTTATTTTACGACTCATTTTTAAATCCAATTTTGCTCTCAAATGCATTCAATTGTCAGTTTTTTGTTATTTAGAAGCTATATAATGTGCGTATTCATCAATTTTTTGATAGAGGCTAAATATAATTTTTAAAAAAGCTATCAAAGTGGGCACTTCGCAAAAAAAAAAATTCCCAAAGCGATCATGATAAAGAATTGAGGATGTATTCAAATAACAAAATGGTTACTTTATGACTCATTTTTAAATTCAATTTTGCTCTCAAACGCAGACAGTTAATTCAATTGACAGTTATTTGTTATTTAAGAACTGTGTAATGGGCGTATTGGTCATTTTTTTTTTTTTTTTTTTTTTTTTTTTTGATAAAGACATGATTGGTAAAGACTGGCCAATATTTTTTTTAAAAAGCTGTCAAATTGGGCACTTCGCTCAAAATTTCCCAAAGTGATCTTGTTTTAAGAAGTGTGGATGTATTCAAATAACTAATTGGTTATTTTATGACTCATTTTTAAATTCAATTTTGCTCTCAAACACATTTAATTGACAGGTTGTTTTTTTTTTTTTTTTTTTTTTTTTTTTTTTTTTGTTATTTAGGAATTATATAATGTGCGTATTGGTCGATTTTTTAATAAAATCAGAATATATATTCAAAATATGTTTTCAAAATGGGCATTTGAGCCGAATTTCGTTTATGAAGATTTTGAAAAAATCAGTTCTTACAGAAAAATTAAATTTAATTTTTTTTAAAAAAAGCGGCCAAAATAAAGCAGTTAATCTGGGTTTATCTTTAATAGTATTTTATTTTTTGTTGTTGAAAGAAAACTCTTCGAAATCTACCTCCGCCTATAAGCCAAGCCGACAGGGATTTTTTGAAATTTAGACGATTATTTCAAAAGATACAGAACTTTTCTTTTTATCTCATAATGCTTTTTCAAAGGGAATTCAGATGATTTTCATATTTTTATTATCCACTATAATGAAAGTAGCATATTTGAATAAATGATTTAACAGGGTTCATACTCATTTTCCAGGAAAAAATTCCCGGAGAATCCCCTGATGTATTTTCCGGGATGTACAATTTTTCCATATCAACAGTTAACGACACTTAGATATTACATATGATAATAAAGCACGCGAACAGTAACAATTGCCCCAAAATTCCCAGAATAGACTGTCATTTTGACAGTTTTTCCTAGGTTTGGGAATTTTTTTTGTATTATCCCCTGAGATTCCCCTGATTTTCACAGGAATCCCATATTCCCCTGATGAGTATGAACCCTGTTTAAATGCTACAATATGGATGCTGAATTTTCATAACGCGATGCCTTAAATTAGTGAAATATTTTTGAAATCTTGTCAATAATTTTCTTCTATTAAAAACAAAAAGCTGAATATTCATAACGCGATGCCTTAAATTAGTGAAATATTTTTGAAACTTTGTCAATAATTTTCTTCTATTAAAAACAAAAATTAATAAAACATTTATCATATTTTAAATTTCTTTTTTTCTTTGTTACGTTTTTTCTCTTGAACCCACCCGAAGCTGAGTTACATAATTCCGTACAGACAGTTTCATAATACTGCAAGTCATTGGCGTGAGTTATTTTTAATACGTCAGCTGGAGATTTTCTAATCTTAGGACAGATAATGAATATGAAGAAAAAGGCATTTATCTTAAGAATGATTAGAGACTTGAACGCACAACAACTTTGTCACATTATCTAGATTATCATTAAAAATATGCGACTTATTATACGCAAATGTACAGTCATGGGCAGCATTGAATTCAAACACTTTTCGCTGAGAGGGGCTTCTGTAGCTCCGGAGGGAGGAGGGGGCGGGGGGGGGGTGTTATAGAATTCCGAGGGGGGAATTGCACTTTTTAAACTTTGAAAACACAAAAACTCAAAATTTTCGAAGGGGGTTGGATGTCCCCTCAGGCCATCCTCTGAATTCGACACTGGTCGTGGGGGGGGGGGGGGTGTAATAAGCACATCTACTAACACAGCAACAAATTAGTGTAAAAAAAAGTTATCAGTATTAAACGATTTAAAATAAAATCTACTTTTAAATGATATATATATATAAATTGATTAGGGGGTCATATGCATATCAAAACGAATCCAAACTTTTATTTTTTCCAAATAATAAATTCTACATCTACATTCTACATCTTTCAGTTATATTAAATATAAATTTTCATGAAATTCATAAAATTAGTTTCAGAGATATTGATTATTTTATATCAAGCATATCTTAAGCATTGTATCCAAATTGAAGTTTGGTACTCTAGTTGAAACGCTACAGAATGACTTGACTATGCCACTTACATCAGTGTATTATTTATTGCCAATAGGATCGCTTCACTCGCTTAATATATTTCAACTATTGCCAGCCCAAATGTTTCAATAAAATATATACTTTTTTTTTTCAAATTACATTTTTCTACAGATCAGAGACGGTCCCTTAAACCATCATTTTGACGTTTTTCAAGTATAATTCGAAAACTACTTGGAAGATTGAAATTGAGAATTCGCATAAAGCAGGACATTATAAATACAAATCTATGCAATACATATTTCTTCGAATATTATTTCATAACTCATATTATGTGTATTTTTAACAAAAAATGATGCGTATTTACCTTTTTTTTTAAAGTATTATAACCATACACAAAATTATCACACTGGAAACTCTAAATTTAAAATGTTTATAATTTATAACCTTATTATCCAAATGACTTAAAATTTCGCTGCTAGACACAGTTTGTACCGAAGATTTAAAGTACATATTCAAAATGGGGTGTTGTCATTAAAAAAACAAAATTAGGTCTGATTTTAATTTGTGGATGACCCCCTAAGCAAATTTTAAATACATCATTTAAAAGTACTCTTTATTGTCAATCGTTTGGTATCAGTAACTTTCTTCTATTATAATTAGTCGCAGAGTTATATAGGAGATTTCTTTTCACTACTCTATTACTTTAGTCAATCAAAATTTAAAAGACTGCAGAAACAAAACAAACATAACTCAATTTACACGTTCAGGTTTCATTAAATATTAATCAAGATAAAAATAATCTTAAAATTTATATGCTCCAGAAAAAGAGAAATTTTAAAATTAGCAACTTAAAATATTCATAAGATGTTATTAAATTGTCAAAATAATCCTGTTTTTCATAGCAACAAAAAATACTTAAAGTCCCATTTCGGAGGAAAAAACAAAACAAAGATTTTTAGAATTGCTTAAGTACATAATCCAAATGAGATGCAGAGCCAGTTCAAACAATGACTACAAGCCCTAAACATACATTTGCATTTGTTTCAATTAAATTATGAGGGGAAAAAAGCACAGAAGATATTCAGGAAAGAAATGCTACATAAAAATATGCAGAAGGAAAAAAAAGAACAAGGTAGTTTAAAACATATATACAAGACTGGCCAATCTTGCATAACATGAGCGACTGGTGCACTTTAAATTGCAATAAGATTCACTTAATTTAGGGAAAAGGCAACAACGACAGAAAAAAAAAGAAAAAGATGTTGATTAACTAAAAGAAACAAATGAATTTAAAATGAAAGAAAGCAAGAATTAAAAAGGTATCTTTTAAAAGCTTTTTCAAAATACACAAACGCATTCAATGAATTCAAAATGAAAACAGAAAAATTAAATTACTTCAGAAATAAATGGTAAAGTTTATGAATGAACTATAGTGTAAATAATAATAATCAGAGAACGGCGCGTTTGATTGGCGCAAATGTTTTACGTTTTTTTTTTTTTTTTTTTTTTCTTGCGGGAACAGACAAGTATTTCGTTAAGCATGGAAATATTATCACAAAATAATAATAATAATAATAAATCACTGGCTGTGAAGTCGTATTTTAAAGTATCCGATTACAGAAGATTTCTTAATGTAAGACTCGCTATATTATTAAAAATATATCCAAAATATTTTTTCTCATTCATGTAGAGGGCTGAAAATTTCTTTAACATGGGAAGGGGAAAAATAGCACGACAGTTGCTAACAACAGGACTGAATTACTGAACAAGGTTTGTTTACACATGACATACTTATTTCATCTATTTTTTTTTTTTTTCTACGGATTTGCTCTTTTTAGGGGTCAGAGATTCCCATAAAACTGTCCATACAAAATATCTGTCCGCGTGCAAATCTGTCGCCATTATACCGTCGAAAAGTGTATGATGCTATGGATAGAATTTGAACCAAATTTTTTATGTATGTTTTTGGCTATGGCCAGCAGGTCCTCTTTGAATTTGGAAACATTCCGCTGAGAGGAGCCGCTATAATAGTGATTTTTGTCCCAGTAAAATATGTACGAAAATATGCACATAATTGAACCAAATTTTGTGTATATTTTTTAGCTATGTCCAGCAGGTGTCCTTGAACTTCCGCCGAGGGTCTTGTAATAACGATTTTTGTATAATTTTCCCGATAGTTCTAATGTACATCATACAGCGACAAGAATTTCGCATCCTGCTAAGTAGAATATTAGAAAACAATTCCTGTACAACAGAATAACGAAAAACTATTTATTTTATTAAATATCGTGATCAAAATTAACTCGTTTTTGCTCCCTTTAATCGTCTGAACATAAAATTAAAATAAGTTGGCATAGTACTGAACTAATAATATCGAAGTATTAACATTTGTAACTACTTTCGGTAGTATTTAGATATATGAGATAGAAGAAAGTTTTTGGACAGGTCCAACTAACTGATATTTTAATTGGCTATGCGTAGAAATCATCAAGTCATGGATCAAAGACAGATTTGAAGAAGAATTAATTTTGACACTTAAAGTGACGTTCAAATTATATGAATCCTCCTTACGCTGTAGAGTGTCAAATCTAAAAGAAAGAAAAGGTCCTCCAATCACCTAGCTAAGGTCTTATCTAGCCGATTTAAGAAAAATATACTTAATTGGCATAACTTCAAAACAAAGCTAAGCACAAAAAACACACAGTAGGGTTAGAATTCAGAGTTAAATCATTTATGTTGAGCCTTAAATTATATAAAAAATTCTATTAGCAACTCTCCCTTGCACCTTAATAAAAGGTCCAAGTACACATTTTTCCTTAAGAATCTTCGGCAAGATTTGGATGATTGTATTATCCACATTAGAAAAATCTATTAATAGAGGAAAATTGTCCAAATACCAGCTTGGGTCCAAATACCGGCAACTACGATTTCTGAGAAATCAACATAGCGCCGTTTCGCGACGATAGACAGAGTTTGTAACTTTAATTGAGAGAAGAAAGTTTCGATGTCGCTGAAGTCTGTCTCATTTACAAGTATATACAGCAAAACAAAAGTGTCTAAACGACGCGACGTAATCTAACATATGAAACGTTTTTTAGATACATGTTTCTCATTTGTTTTTAAAATTACTCATCATATAGTGGCTTGAATAGATGATTAAAATATTTTCTAAACATAATTAGCTTTTATTTGCCGCGCACACTGTATTGGTATTTTATTATATGAATGAGTAATACCGCTTTTAAACTAAACATATCAGCAGTCCAAATGCCGGCTATAACAATGGTATAAATACTGGAAAGTGGTTATTTAGTTTTCTCTGGATTTTCTGTGCTTTAAAAGCTGAATAAATATGCTTAAAATAATTTAGGGGGTCACATCCTCGAGAAATAGTTCCAGTCCCATTTCGCTATATGAAAAAAAGAAACCGTGTCCGTAAGTCTTCAAAAACGACATTGGTTACGGAATCCCTTACAAAAGAAGGGTTGTTCGGCACTTCAAAATTGCATGCAATAAATGTGAAGAAAAAGAAGAAAAATGACGGCGGAAATCTTAAGAGAAAACAGGCGGAAAAAGCAAAAATTGGATTTTTTAAATATTATAATAAAGGAAATACCCAACAGAGGAAGATGATGCAATTTATGTCTTCTGTGAGATTGCTTTCTCTGCGGGGAAAAAAAAATGGCAGAAGGGACTTTGTGTTCAATGTTAAGAATGCGATATGTCGGATCTGTGCCCATAGCGACTGCACCAACGTAGAGAGTGATTACAGTGGACCCTCTCTATTCTGAACACTCATTGGACCATCCCAAAAATGTTCAGATTATGGGAGTGTTCATTGAAGAAGGAGATTGGAAATGGGTTAACACTACTACAGTAAAACCTCCATAACGGACACTCCCGAATAGCGGACACCTCTATTTAGCGGACAGTTTTCTAATCCCCACTCCCAAAACCTAATTTTTTGTATGTTTAACCTCTGAATAACGGACATTCCGAATAGCGGACAGTAATTTTGGCGATAAAGGATGTAAAATTATTTTTTAACGAGAAAAGAAAATGGGAAAAAATGTAAAAAGCCTCTAAATTTATCAGAGTAATGTGTCACAAATTTTTGATCACAGATAAAAGTAGGGGGTGGACTGAGAATGCAAGTTCTCATCCGAAGCCTTTGCAATTCGACAATGTTAATATTGTATTTTTTCCTTCAAACATAACTTATGCCAGCTACTTGATCAAGGTTTAATATACAATTTTAAATCCTGGTACATAAAACTTTTATTACGCTCAGTTCTTTTAAAATTAGATTCTATAAATACACTTGTGAACTGCTTAAAATTAGTAAAAGCAGTCGAAGTTATAATTTCGATTTCCTCAGTGGAAAGCGTACGACTGTATTCCAGAAAAGCAGACTGTATATTAAAAGAAAATGAAACAAATTTCCGATACAACTGAAGAATTAAGCGAATAAGTAAATGAATGAAATATATCAGGAGTGAAGAGTCTGCCAAATTTTTCATTAATTTTGATGATGAAATACTGAAGAAGAATCAATTGTTGTATGCTGTTATACTACTTCAGAATTTTTGACAAAAGCTGACTTTTAGCGATGATGAAAGAGATACTGAAACTGAAGAAGTTTCCTGCAATATCGATAATATCCAAGAAGCGTCAAAAAACAGAGAATTGTTACACAGTTATTTTGTATTAAAAAAATTTTAGAAGGATTAAAATTACTGTCAGAGTTAAATCGCAAGCGAAAGCAAACTTTTGTAACAGTTTTTTTGAAAAACATGTAGTAAATTGTGGATAAAGGTATGCACAGTTTTATTTCAGTTTTATTACTCAAAAACTAATTTTAATTTCTGATTAATAATATAATAGAAATTTTAGCACATATAAAAGTCAATTAATGAAACATTAAACATTTCTTGGCAAGTTTTTAATCTCTGAGTTTTTCCCAATAGCGGACACCTCCGAATAGCGGACAATTTCCGCACTCCCGAGGTGTCCGTTACTTAGAGGTTTTACTGTACTATGTAGAATGACCGAGTCACTAGTTTATGAAATAAGATCAGTGCTACGGGGTTTTTATTATATTTCCTTCCTTTTAATTTTTAGAAGTAAACTAAGATGATTGCTACAATCCTTAATGGATGTCCTATCATGGGCAAAAATGTAATCTGAAATTAAATAGTAACAACATTATAAGCAAATAGTTTATTTAATTGTCATTTTCCCAGTAGGTAATCAATTGAAGAAATCGATCAAATTTCAAAATTTATCTTCAAAATATTATGTTTGAGCTGCGATTAACATGTAAAACTATTATTTGAAATAAGCAAGATGGAAGTGGATTATTTTAACAAATCAAAAACTAAATGTTTACACTTTCTAATAACAAAAATCATAAAATGGCTTCTCTTTCAACAACAACTGACAACAATATCACAACAAATGCTCCAAACTTTTAACTGAAGATTTTATCAGAACTATTCAAACAAACTGCAACTTCAAGACATGCTTAAAAATCTAGTAGAAATTTTGTTTGTTTATTTTTTAAAAGAGTTCATTAAACCTTTTTATTCTTCTGTAACAGTTTTTTCGAATTTCCATGATAGAGGGATTCGATTGCAAACACATGTTCAGTTTACAGAGAGATGGAGTAGAAATCGGGACCAAAAGTAGCGTTTATAATACCGCGGTGTTCAGAATACAGAGAGTTCATCTTTTGTTAAGTTTATGGAGTTTCGCCGGGACCGTGGAAATGTGTTCATAATACCGGGCTGTTCACATTAGAGTGTTCAGATAGAGACAGTCAACTGCACTATGTTCATGAGATTTTCAGATAAAATAATTCCCATTTCAAGCAAGCAGTAACCTTATTTTTGTTCTACATGTTGAAAAATTAAGCTAGAAACATAATGGAAAGAAGACTGTCAGAGACAGTCGTTAAGATTTTTATAAACTTGACAAAAATGCTTGTTTATTAAAAATTACGTATTTTTGTGTGTATAAGAAACGTTATTAATCAATAAAATTTATTTTTATTGCTTAACAAATGACAATAGCACTATTTGTGCGATTCATTTAGAAAAATCCTCTCTTAGATAGCCGATATTTAGACTCCATTTCCAAAACTCAAAATTTGCTTTATATAAACAGAAAATGCCTTTTAAATTGACCCCCCCCCCTCTCTAAACAGATGTAAAGCACGTCAAGGTACCTTGATGTCACTCTTGAAAATTGTACGATCTAGATTGAAAACAAAAGTGGTAGCTGGTATTTGGACACTTTCCTATACATCATATTTTTATTTCGGAAGAAAACATATAATTTACAATACAAAATAACATTTTTGTAAAATGAATAAGATTTGAAATATCATGTAATATTGAGGATTGATTGAGAATTAAAATTAAGAACGTTTAATACAATATACCTACCCCCCCCCCACCCCCCAAAAAAGATAATATTAAGCTTTTATCGGTTCAACAAACACACATTCTGCTATATTTTGACGCTTCGGTTCACATCGCCGAGAGTTTACTTTAAACTATTTATTTTTTGTATAGAAAAAATAAACAGTGAAGAAACACTGTGTATCTAATAACCTCGTTAAAAAAGAACAACAGGTTAAAAATACCTTTGGAAAGTAAACTGGGTAAACCTAAATATATTAAAGCTTTTGAAGTTGCTCGGTTCATGAAAGTGATTATGTAAGAAAACGTAATACGATGATATAAATTTTAACAAAATGTACAAGCCTAAAATGGTTTAAAGTAATTTCACATGTGTAACAAATTAGGTAAATCATATTTTTATGATTTTTATTACTAACCTCCAATATTACAAGCAAAAGAGCTAACAAATACATCCAAAATTAATAGTAAAATAATTCCTAAAAGTATAGTTATAATGAATCAATTATTAAATTTAAAAAAATGCATCTAAATAAAAATACTGACATTGCAACCGAATCACAGAGTAATGAGATTTCAAGTTTCTGCAATAAGTTATTAAATTATTTAATTTTATGATAGAATCTAAAAGGAAATGCACACACACACACACACACACACACACACATATATATAATAAGTAGTGTATTTGTGTACAGTAAAACTTTCCTAAAGTGATGCATTACTGTTGGTTAAAGAGGATTTCAGGGTGGTGGTACATTGTTTCTTTTTCAATCTATTTAAATCCGTATTTCTTTTTTTTTTATTCGATTGATCCTACCGGATTTTTTCAGGTTTAATTGTGTGTTGGTAGCCCTAAATTCGAATTATTTAGCTTTTAATGGCTAATACAAAGATGAAATCACACACTTTACTAGTAGTTCCACGGTATTTAGGTGTGTATTTGGTGTATTTTTTGTCGTCCGATTATCTACACTGGGGATATAGGACCAGGGGGAGTGCCCTTCGTGGGGGGTCTTTCTAAAGGAACCTAACCCGTATTTACGCAAGGTGCGAAGAAAACCACGAAAACTCCGAACGGTTAGGCCGACAGCCGCGATCGGGTTCGAACCCAGCACCTGCCGTCTACCAGTTGAGAGGTCCGTACCCACGGTATTTAGGACCTGAGGCGTTTGCTTTTGTTCTACAAATTTCCATTATATTCCTTCAATTAAATTTTTTTCTACGTTTCTTTGTGGTAATTTGTACTTGCTTTTAATGGTTATATATATATGACACACACATTAATTCAGTAGTTTAAGCTGACTATAACTGATTGATTACAAAATTTAACCAAAAACAATACAGAAAGCCACTAAAAATGCAAATATGCGCAAATTGTTATTCCCTTTTCCTTTTTTTCACACAAATGTTTTACATTTTATATTAGTAAAAAATGCGAACCGTTGAATGATTGTTTTTTTTTTTTTTTTTTTTTTTCTATTTTTTTGAGTTGAATAAAAAGTACAGAAGCTGAAAAAAAAATTTATGAAAGCATAAACGATACGATGAAAGCATAATAAAATAATAAACTATTTTTTGAACAGTCAGTTTAAATAGCTAAATAAATTTGAAAACGTCGGGAAAAAAAAAAAAAAAAATTGAAAATTTCTAAGTGTTGCATAGTGAAATTTATTTAAAAATATTCACATTACGCAAAAAGATTCATGCAGATACTTTAACAAAGAAACCTTAAGATTTGAAAAATTGAGTATGATGCAATTTTATTTCAAGCATCTTAAATTGGATTTGAAACTTCCAGATTGAAAAGGTAATCAAAAGCACACAATATAAATTCTTCCAAGGAATTATACGACAACTCAAGCTTTCCGAAACGATGTTGGTGCATTTAACGACCTTGAAGAGCTAGCTGCAACACAAGATATTTTAACGGTTCTGAAAAGAAATTTAAATTCCATTACAGAATTATTTATATCTCGTCTCTATGGAAACGAGCTCCCCCGATACTCATTCAAATGAACTTGCTTCCGAAATGCACTTTGATCTTAAAGTCTGAAATAGGTAGGTTACAGAAATTTATAGAACGTAAAATAACAAGGTTTTTAATAATAATTGAACAACTCGATCGGAAGCTACTTATTAAATTGCAGAACGATGGTGCGTAAGCTTCTTGAAAAATTATTTAATATTTAAAACGCAGACTTTGCAATCGCCCATAATTAAGTTATAATTACAATTTTGTTTAAATTCAGATAGTAATATTTTTCTGTGATTAAATAAAGTAAATATTCTATATAAAAAATTGTGTTAAGATATCATTTGTAGATTCCATTAGTAATAGGAAATTATTAAATATATATTTATTTCCTTTTTCAATTGATTGTGCAATGTAAAAATAATAAAATAAAAAAATTCTAAGAAATTTTCAAAAAATTTGTTTATTTAGTCCCTACGTATCATCAAATTTTATGTGCAAAAAAATAAATTTTAATTATTTTCGCTTTTTAATCAATCTTTGTAATCAGTATGGTAATATATATTCATAACTGAAGTTAAAAAATATATAAAAATAAACTCTAGGGTCTGAAGAAGTTAAGGCTGATCTCAAGTCCAAACACGCTTTTTTCTGACATCGTCTTTTTATTTATGTTCGAAAATGTAAGAAATTGTAAACTGTTCTTATTCAGAACTAACAAGGGCGGTTTTCATAATGAACATATTCAGAATATTTTGAAAATATATATATATATATACTAATTAAACTACTCATGTATTTAATAAAGGAGCAGTCAATTTCAGTGGCAGAATTACAGCAGGAAGTCTGTAAAAAAATAAAATACTTTTAAATATTTGGTGTAAAAAGACGAAAGCACCACGTAATTCGGCGTGGCTTTTCCTCGCCAAAAGCTAACGATTTTAATGTAACTGAAAATTGTTTGTTAATGGACTTTTAGAATGCGTGTAAATGGTGTTTAAGGAATTCAAACTTACAATGAGAGAGTTTAATGTATATATATTGTATTACATACATATAATGCTCGTTTTGGTAGTTATTTATTTCACTGTAAAAATATTTTCATTCATACTGAATTTTTTTATATACATTTAAGCGCATTAAAAAATAAAAGCCAAAGTCGTTTCCATAGCAACAAAACTGAATCGATAATGCTCAATTGGACTTAATTTTAAGTTTGAAACAATTTCGTCAAATTAAATTTTAATATAAATACCAGGATTCGCACAGTTCTACCACTAAATTTAAAGAATATTTTCGAAGTGTTTCACTGCAGAAAAATACCGTAAAATCTGTGAATGAAAGTGGGGATTACAAATGTTGTGGCTTAAAAATTAAATGTAAATTTTCTTATTTTTAATAGTGGTGCCAAAGTCCTTGGAAATTCCAAGGAGTGTGCGAACCTTGAAATACATGTAAATATCGATATGGCAAAATTTCTGTTCAAACAAACTACAACTGACAAAACTAAAGTTATTTAAATTAAATTTACTTAAACAAGTTGAACATGAGAAATGTTTTTCTTTAAAAAGTATTTGACATAGAAAATATTCTATCGCCAACAGATGAAAAATCGCCAAATAACGAAATCTTTGTCATTTTTCTTTACAGACGCTCAATCGAGGTTCTGCCGAAATTATATATATATATATATATAGCCTCACAAGAAGAACATTCTTTAATTTTTTCAGATTTTTCAGAGCATGTCCGTATGGAGTCTTCCTTGTAAGTAATCGAAAGATACTTTTCATTGTTTTCTTACACTTTTTTTTGTTGTTGTTAATTGTTTAAAAAATAATTGCTGTTCTCGGTCGAGAATATATCTGGCACATATCTAAATCCTTGTGGTGCTGCATTTTTGGAATATTTCTGTTGCCACAATGAAATAAAAAGTATTAAAAATTACCATAATAATAATAATAATAATAATAATAATAACAATAATAATAATAAATTTAATAACTCAAAAACGAAATGAGACGCAGCTTTCAAACAAAATGCATTTAAAAGTACACCCCCCCCCCCCCCTATATGGCGGTGTAAAAATTGAAAATGTATGATGTTTAGAAGTTTAAAAATTTGCAGTACCGAAAATTGTAAAACTGAATTTTAATTTAAAATTTGAAAATGTTGCCATTCGCTGAAGAATGTATGTGTTACAAGCAGACATGTTTGTCCTTAATAATATAGATAGGTTAGATATAATTACAGTGTTAAAAAGTTTCCGGCCATCGTAAAATTTTTCGTTAATTTGTCCTCATATGAAGAGGAATCTCAAGGTGATACTTATACACTTTATTGACATAATAGTTACTTTAAAATTTAAATATATATTTATTCAAATTAATCATAACTATTGCTGAAACTTGCTTTTCAAGCTTTGAAATTTCAAAAGAAAAGAAAATGTCTTGAATAAATCTCATTTGTGTTATGTTTTACGTTCATTAACTTTAAACGTGAAAAATCTCTTATCATTTTGATTAAAAAAAAAAAAATATATCATATTTTGATAATCAATTCGTTAAATAAGACACGTCAAACTACCAAGATAGCTGTTATCTTTGACACAGAAAATTTCTAACGTTTAAAAAGTAACAACACTAGGGTAAACAAAAGATATGCATAAATTGAGCAACTTTGAAACTTTCACAGTGCTTCTTAATCATATTAAAGTTGCATTGAACGACAACACGGAAGAAAGAAACAATAAGAAGAAATCTCGAGACATTTTAATAATGCAGGTCGGTTTTCTGTAAATGATATTATACATGAGGCTTCAAAGATGACGTGATAAGTTAAGCTGAAGCTTTACAACAACTCCTGGATCTCGAGCCTAGCTTCGTATTAATTTCTTAAACATATCCATCCTTCATTGTTAAGAATATTCTCAATTATAAACACTTCAAACGAAAATAAATGACAAGAAATCGATACAATCTATCTTTCACTGTCCGTCTCCTGACGGCAATTATTAGCATATTATTCTTCTAAGAGAAAAAATGTAACCAAATATATATAGGGGAAAGTCGGATAAAACCGGGACCTTAATGTTTTTCTTTTTATTATTGTGCACTATGTGAAAAAAACAGTCAAAATTTGTATTAAAATGATAAATTGATTCCTTAGGAAGAAAAAAAGTATTCATTCAGTCGCGAACAACAGAAATTGAGATCATAACAACACTTTTTTTAGAAGTGTGCAATGTGGTCGGACAAAACCGGGAACCAGAAAAAATAATTAAAAGCACATTGTAATTTTGCAATAATACAATTTATTAAAGGAAAATTGACACATTATATTTATAGAATGTGAATTTATATAAAATCTACATAAAATAAAAATGAGTTAAGTTATGTTTTTAAAATTGTTAGGCACAAACATTTCAAATGAAAGTTCGATCTTGTTCATTTGCATTGTTGCATGCTTCATGGGCCCACCCTCTGCAATGAAGGCACTATATCCAACTTCCCTTTGTAAGAAGTTGCAAAAAATGCATTATTCACTTTCATTTTCCTCCTCGTTTTATGTCAAGGTTTTTTTTTTTTTCTTAGGACTTCTCTTTTTCACATCAGTTTTTCTACTTTTCTATTATGTCATTATGGAAAGCTTCGCTTCAGGGTTAAGTTCTTCTTGTCCTGTTTTTCCATCTTTTCTTTTTCCTTTTGTTCAAGTTCTAATTTTTTAGGGGCTTGAAATAAGGAAGATGTTACAATAGAAATGACTAAAAACAATCTTCTATGTAACAACTTAATTTAAATAATATTTTTGTGTAGATTTAAATATTTATAGATCGTCAAACAATGCATAAACAAGTTAATTCTATTTCATTAACGCAAATAAATGAGTTGTCTATACCCGGAAACTTCCCGGTTATGTCAGACCGTCTGCATCCCGGTTTTGTCCGACCACGCCATTTTGATGAAATGTTACTCTAGCGTTGTTCAGATAACTCGCAGACACCAATGCAAAACGTGAAAATAACAAGTAAATAATAGACTATGATACGTTATACTTACCTAATCTAAATCTTTTGATATTTAGGATTGGTAACGTAATATTGCAGACGTCAAATTTTTAACATTTACACGTGAAATTTTTGAAAAATCACCACTGCGAAATGAGTTGGTTTACACGACTTCTGGTTACTGGGAGCTGGCATATCGCTCGTATAAAAGTAATTCTAAAAGTTTCGGCTAGATACCGCCGCAAATAAAGCCATAAAGCCTGGTTCCCTGTTTTATCCACCTACCTGGTTTTATCCAACTTTCCTCCTATATATCAATGAGTTTTCAAAACTGAAATGCAATCTTTCGCAAATAACGTTTATCTGATAGTAATACATATACATTTTAGTAAGGGGGAGGGAGGTAGGTGAGAATGAAAAGAAAAAAAATTAGAAATTTATTTATTATTTATATATTGAATAGGCATATAAATTTACAATAAATCATACATATACTTATTTAATGAAACATAAGAAAGATATAAGAATTAAACAATAACAAAAAAATATTTATTTATAATTGATTTAGTCGTTATCGATCGCGTACCAATGGTATCAAGCGAAAGAAGCCACCGACAGATTAAAATATGACAGTCATTTCAAGTATATATAGAGAAAATCGGTAATTCGATTATATTATTATTAATATTATAGTTAGATTTAATATTTTAGAAAAAACTTTTTTATTTATTATAATTATTTATTAACTTTTATTTATCGTATTGTTTATTAAGGAACAAATGAAATATGAGTGAACATATGCGAAATGAAATATGGACACTGGTCAGATAGCGATCAATTAAATAAATAAATACCTGAACTGCTATAAAAAGTTTCTCAATAAAAATATCACTATTTACAAATACCTTGATATTTACGGAAAACTATAAAAAATAGCCAACATTTTGAAAATAGTCAAATAACTGCTGATGACAAATATTTTTATTATTACTCATAAAATTAGAAATTAAAAGATTGCATGCAACATGAAAACTTACTGAAACACTATGCTATATGTCCTTTTTTCCCTCCTCTCTTTTCACTTATGTAACAAAATTGAAGATTTATTTATTGAAGATCAGTTAATTGCCAACAGAAACAATTTGATTTTTATTAGTCATTAAAAATCAAATTTTACTACTCGTATCAAAGCAGCAACAAGGAACAACATGGTTAATTAAATTTGTAGCATGTTTTTCATTAAAAAACGTTGAAAAGGCTTGGAACTACATAGGTATATGGTTTAAATATGCTTGTCTCTAAGATTTCGCAATAGAATCCACAATAATTACAGAAATGTCGAGAGTTATGTACACATCTGCTGGCAATTTATATTTCTAATATCTTTAGATTACCATATGTTGACTTTAAATTTAAAAATCAAATTCCGATAAAATTTAAGTCAACGATATTATTTGCTCAGTAACAAAGGAACATTCTAACTATCTCTTACATGAAAAATTAGAGAAGGGGACTTTTTCTTTTATCTATCATAATGTAAAACATTCTTTACATCATTTTTAATGATTAGGAAAAACACTACAGATATTTTGAGGAGCTTAAAGAGATTCAGGTATAAAATCAAGCTTTCAGGACACGAACACATCTTTGCACAGAGATCTCTGCAAAATATTTTTCAAGGACTTGTTTGATTTTTATGACTTTTGCACACAACTTTACCCTTTCTTCGTTAATTAAAGATGTTTCCGCAAGAATTTCGTTTCTCCACAAGGAAAAAAAAATGAAGTGCGTAAAAATCTGAAGATAGGGGAGGAAAAAGAGTATTTTGTTAGAAAGAAATCCATCGATTTCCTTTCCATCTTTTCTGTTTCTTGTTGCCTAAAAATAACTTCTGCAGCAAAGTCATCGAAAAATTAAAGAAAAAAGAGAGTTACATACAAAAATCGCTACTTTTGGAAACTGTCCTGCAAGAATTCAGCGAAAATAGTATGAGCGAAAGTATATAAAGGGACGATATATTCAGTTTCTCAAAATATGAAAATAAAAAATGATCAATAAAATAAATGAATAAGAAGAGAATTCTGTTGTATTAAAAAAATTTCTTACCAATTCCTCATTCTTTTGATTAAAAAAAATGGGGGGGGGGGGTAAACTGTGTGTTCAGTTACATTATCCAGCTGCCTGCAGAAATACTTGTGCTTCAAAATAAATCATTTTATGCGATTGGATTATTGCCTAACTAGCTGACCCGACCGGCGTTGCTCGGGTCCGTAACTACTATGATGTATGGACTAACGTATAATATTGAAAAAAATGAAAAAAAAATCGATTCCATAAGCACAAAAAATCGAAAAATCTTTAAAAATTACTTCGAAAATCGCATTAAAAATCGATGAAATTAAAAAATAATAGAAGACAAAAATTAATAAATTAGGCTAGAATTTTAAAACAATTTTCTTTTTATCAATGCTAAAAATAAATCGCAAAATGCGAAAAAAATGCCAAAAATCCCATTAAAAGATTCGTTAAAAATTCAAAAATCGCTGCACGAATTCTCAATAAGCTTTATTGAAAAAAGAACTAAATTTACTATGTTCTCTTCAAAGAATGAAACTGTATATCTTTCACTAATCTGGAAAAATCGCCTCGAAACATAAAACGAACGCTAAAAATCTATTAAAAAATTAAATAAAAAAATCTAATCAAAAAATCGAAAATCGGGATTCGAGGTGCAAAACTTCATATACAGAGGTACCTTCCCTCCAAATTTTGTAATTCTACGTGCAACGATCTATTCATAACAGCGCTGACACACTCACAAACTTGTCTATTTATTATTATAGATAATAACAATGACACAGAAATGAGTATCGAAATATTTTAATAAAGATTTGTCTCTTGCTATTAATATTTTTGGTTACAAACAGTGGCTTTGAATTTTCCAATGTTTCCGAAACAATGAGAGAATATAGTAACATTATCTCTGAATCGATGAGATGAGAATGATATAAACATTTTCATTTATTTAAATCACAGTTAACTTTTGTTTGTAATTTTACACAGATAATTAGAATAGGGATCAATTCTTTATTGCAAATAAAGTCGAAAACAAGATTTTTTTTCTTTGATTAATTATTTAAAATACAAAAGAAATCGCAATAAGAAAAAAAAAAAAGGTGCTTATCATATTTTTAAAAAAAGAAACAGTTTTATTACACTTCATAACTATTTTAAAAAGATGTAAATAAAACAAGAAATAATATCAGAATATTAAAAAATATGTGGTAATTACAGAGGCATTAGCTTATTGAACACTACGTATAAGATCTATACAAGAATTCTAAGACAGA
Source organism: Maratus speculifer (assembly GCA_964019185.1). Taxonomy (NCBI): domain Eukaryota; kingdom Metazoa; phylum Arthropoda; class Arachnida; order Araneae; family Salticidae; genus Maratus; species Maratus speculifer. Next base: position 309,140,835 of record OZ025294.1, read on the forward strand.
TTGAGAAATATTTCCCATGTTCTATTATTAAAAGAACAAAATGATTTTAAGAGAGGACGATCTTGTATAGACAGTATACATTCACTCTGAAACAACTTTTTGAAAAATGTCGAGAATTCAATTTAGAAAAGCACGTTGCTTTTTATAGATTCGAAAAAGCTTTTAACCAAGTAGATCGAAGAAAATTGGGGGAACCTATGGATTACACGGGGTATCCTTCCCATCTCATCAAATGTATTAAGAACCTATATAAAGAAACTTTTACTGTTTTGGATCCAAGTTTTAAGATTTTAGAAAAAATAATCATAAATCAAGGTGTACGGCAAGGTTGTAGTTTATCATCAAATCTACTTAATATACACATTGATTATGTTATAATAATTTAGAAAAATAAAATAAAAACTGGAATATGATTACATCAAAAGAGAACTATGAGATTATGACAATATTGAATAAAATTGAAAATTACAGAAAAAAAAAAATTGAAGGACCACTTGGAAAGGATAAATTTTGATCGCATACCAAAAGCAGAATTAAATTATAATACAAGGAGAAAGAGAGATAGAGGAAAACCACTAGAGATGAATTGAGGCCGGGACAGGCTTATGGCCTTAAATCATGTTTGGGATGATGCTAATGATGATGATGATAATAGATATATTTATAAAATTTCAATTTCAAGCAATAAACTTACAGAATATTTTAATCAATGGAAAATATTGGTAGTTGAAACTTTAGCTAAAAGCTTAGCTTAAAAGAATAATGTTCCGGATCTGGTTACTATTAATACAAAATATCTTTTTAAACAAATTACCAATTTTTTGAAAAATTATGTTATTACATATGCAGATAAATCTCCAAATAATTATGCAATTATATGAAAATCTTATCACCAATTTCTTTAGAACTGTATTTCTTCTAAAAATTCTTTCCAAAAAACTAATGAAAACATAATTGTAAAAAATCGTAAAATTCGTAGTTATTATAGACTGCTTAATATTCACTGCACTAACTACTCTTATTTAATTTCCATACCCAAATTTCATAAGAAATCAATTAAATTTGCAACTGTTACAATTGGATGCAATGCATTTAATAATAAAGTCAATAAACTTCTATTAACAATTCTTAACCAGATATATAAACTTACAAAAATATTAGGTAATACACATTGTATAAAAAATAGATATCAACTTGTCAATATTCTAAAAAATCTTAAAATGTGTAAAAAATATAACGACATTTTTTTATTTCCAAATAAATTTGTTTTGTTCATAAATTCCGGTGTCAGGCATTTATTTCAACATTTTAGATATGAAAGAACAAATTAACACCTGAAAGAATTAAAAGATGTTAATGATAAGATAAATTCTCATGTGGCGGCAAAAGAACATGGTATTGATCGAAAAACTTTAGTAAGGTATGTAGACTAATTTCACCAGGATGTATACAGTGAGATGAAAATAAACTATGTAAGAACTAAAGTTGTCGGTCAAGTAGAGTATTACAAGGGAACAAAAAAAAAAAAAACGCGACAGTAAGAAAAAAAAACAGCGGATCCTAAAGACGAACACAAAAATACATAAAACCTTATGAAAACGGGACCTGTCTCTAACAGAAAAGTGTCTTTAATGTTAAAATTTAATTTACCTTATTGTACAATTACACTTGCTCAAATAAATTCCTGTTTTTAAAAAAAATCTTATAGACTTGCGATTGCATCTAAAAGGTTTGTTTAAATATCATATTTTAAAAACATTTTTAAAATAATAGTTAAAGCATATAGCATAATGTTATTCTGCGTTTCTTAAACTGGTTTTATTTCTTTTCACAAACATTTCAATATGAAATAAAGTGGCTCAAGCCTCCCATATAGTGAGTCAATCCTCCATTTGTGGGGAGCCTGAACTCATTATTTTCTCATGATTTAAATCAATTATTTTTTTAAAAATTTATGTATTACATATGTATTTTTATGTAATTTATATATAACTGATTGTGTAAACGAATAAAATGATACATTAAAAAAAAAAAAAAAGGAGAGAATTATTTTGTAAAAAATGGGCCAACTCTTCTAGTCTCCCCTATATTAAAAATACACCCAAATAATTTCTATAGTTAAAAAGCTACAATTTATCAATTGACAATAACAGAATGGAATAAAAACAGAATCCACAGACACAACGTAAGCTACTTTTCAGAAATTTCTCCAAACATCAAAAGAAAAAGAATAAAAGAAAGGACAGAATAGATGTAATTGATCGATAGCTCGCTTTCTTTCATAATCCCTTGCGAATCTAAAAATAGTTCAATAATAAATATTGTAAGACTTTGAGAAATAATGAGGGCCGTCAGGAAAATTTATTTTCTATTTATAATATTTTTATTGTTATTTTTCCTCTCGTATAAATTGTCAATTAGAACACTGCCAGATTCAAAGCTTTAGAATAAAAAGAAAGTAAGAATAAAAAGCTTTGGAATAAAAAGAAAGTAAAAATAAAAAGCTATAGAATAAGAAGAAAGTAAAAATAATGTCCTGTGACTGCAAGTTATGGTTTTAATTCACGTTAGAACATAAATGAATGGGGTGAACATTTGAAGACACTATCGTTTTTATATTATGAAATATTAACATGCATATGTTTAAATGGGCACATTTTCACATTTAAGTATGAAGAAAGAGAAGTCAAACGCCTAGCTTTTCACTACTTTTCTTGCATTATAGCTCGAAATTATTTTTGAATAACAACCTAGAAATAATGCATAATTAGTTTTTTTTTTTTTTTTTTTTACGAAATGGCTAAATATACGTTTTCAACAACTTTATATATATATATATATATATATATATATATATATATATACTAATAAAAGAAAGCTTTTTTTTTGTCATTTATTCTCTGTGTGAAAGTGTATGTGTGTGTTTGTTGACAATGGTTTGAGAAATATATACGTAAAAGGTATGCAAAATTGGTTCCAGATAGACTAAGGTAGATCCGAATGTGCCAGATGTTCAGAATTACCATTTTTTGATTGGTCTTTCGTAATTAAAAATTTTTATAAGATTATTAGCATTTTTTCACTTTTCATAGACTTGTTTTACATTGGTGGGAAGAATATTTTTGTCCAATATTGTAAATCTTGTCTTCTTTCCAATAAATAACATTCCATGTTCATGCATACAACTTTTTATTTTACACTTTATAATTTTTATATTTAAAAATCTTCGGAAATCATTAAAATATATAAATAATTAGATTTTTATTCTATAATGAATAATAATAATAAAACAGGATTATAACAAACTTCTACTTCGTCCAATAAATGAAAATAGAAACATTTCCTGACATCCTGCATCAGAAGAGAACAGTACCTTTGAAGACGCACATAACCTTGCGGTCGCGAGGTTTTTTTTTTTTTCCGGGCGCATGGAAAAGGGGGGGGGGGGGTACACAGGGGAAAGAAGGTAACGAGATATACATTTAAAGTAATCCTGGCCTGGTAAACGATTTGATAATTTTAGGTGTATGTCAGGTTATCATCCCGGTCTCGGGTAACGTCAGGCGAGTCTGCTGTTGTAAATGTTACACAATTCTTTCCTGCTTCCTAAAGGTTTTTAGGGTTGAGATTAAGTAGTTGCTTTCTCATTTTAAAGAATAATTCCTCTATATTCAATGAAAATGAAAGAAAGAAAAATTACGAGGTGGGAGGGGGGGGGGGAGAAAATTAACTTTTAGTAATAGTATTGTAACTTATATACTCTCAAGGCCAATCAGACATTTAGTCACAAAACTGTTTTGCTTAAAATATATGTACAGGGGAGACCGGGAAAACTTGACCATAGGGGAGCCTTGACATACTCTTCAGTTTTCATATTTAAAATAATTTCAGAATTTTGCAAATAGAAGACAACAAAAACTACTAAAATGCTCATACAACAATCTTTGTCTCGGGCAAATAATGGAAACAGGTGTGGAAAAATCAAGTTTGAAACTTTCCAGCTTAAAAGTGTATTTTTTATAAACATTTTGTAGAATTTTTCAGATGAAATATATTATATTAATTTGGATAAGTAGGTTTTAAATAATGCAGATATATTGACCTTTCATTCTAGGCATAAAGTTTGTAGTGTAAACTAGGTTAAACACAACCATTTGAAAAAGTGGCATTTTAAAATGGTGACTGAAGAAAAAATGTTTAAAACTGATTGAAGGAAGATGTAAAAAATATTGCTATAGAAGCACAAAAAAATTAATTAAATATAAATTTGAAACTTGATAGAAACTTTTATTTCATTTAAATAGTACTCATAGTAACCCATAATTAGAATGGAAAAGACTAGAGAAGATGAAAGCAGCAACCTTAAAATATATTAAGTGTTCGTGCTTCTTCAAAAGAACATAATATTAATCAGTATACTAAACTTAACATTAACCAGGGGTTATATTTCAGAGATCTGGAGGGGAAATATTGCACTTTTGCCATTTAAAAAGCATAAAATCTTAAACTTTCCACAAAGAGACGTTTCAATGTTCTGAAATGGGGGGGGGGGGGATCCCCAAGGCCACCCCCTGAATCCAACACTGAAATGAAGAAATTATTAGAACATATAAATTTCGTGAAATACCCATATCTGCAAACATTTTGGGCTAAATGGCCATCAAAACTTCATAATCCACCCCATCCCACACTCATATATATATATATATACTTTTATAAATACATCCAAAGTTATTCAGACAATACCAATAAAAGAACCAATGAAACCAGTATTTTTACAATCATATCATTAAAAACAGTTGAAGTTTATATATATATATATACATATATAATGTATCGACTTTACAGGTGTCGTAGTAGTCGTGGCATAAGAACTTGACTCGGGAGCCTCTTGTTGGTTCGAACTCTTTTTATTTGGTCGCTCAGCTTACAGATGAAATCGCGAGTCCGATCGGAAGTCGCCCGAGCCGTTTCCGTGTATTATGGAGGTTTTACATGGCCGTGGGTTCTGCAGGCTTCTCAAATCTGCAAAGTCTCTCGTTTTTCGCGCGCGTTCTTGCTAATATGTTAGGGATTGTCATATTTTCCAGCAGAGGGCACAGTTGTAAATTAGGGAGGAACATTTAATTCAATTGGTTCAGACATATCTGGGCAATTTGATGTAATTTAGGCGCGGTTGTCCAGGGCTGCATGCTGATCCTACAAATTAAGAATTGCGCTTACCTAAGCATTTTTAATCTTAAAGAACATCCAAAAATGATCTCAGAAAGTAATAAATGTTAGGCTGGGAAAGAAAGTTACCAGGGGCAAAAATAGCTTTAAGCTTAAGAATTAAAGTTATAAACATTAATTGGAACTTTAAACTTTTAAATTTTAAAAAGGCTTTAATTTTTATCCTTTCATATATATATATATATATATATATATATATATATATATATATATATATATATATATATATATATATATATATATATATATATATATATATATATATATATATATATATATATATATATATATAGTGCCTTATAGGAAAGACTCACTACGATTACACTGTAATTTTACTGGAATTCAAACTTTTCATTACTTTATGAATAAATATCAATTACTATTGCTTAACCAAAAGTTTTATTCTTTTTTATTATTATTACTTTTTCCCCAGAGCCTTGCTAAGTATTCCACGCAACACAATTATATTTATGAAAAAAAAAAAAAATCTGAATTACAAAAGAAAGAGAAAAAATATTTTGCAGAACATTTCTCTTTTAATGAAACAATAAAAATTGCTTTGGAGAGGGAAAATGTCTGACTTTATTCGTTTTTCACGCCATCAGCAAAAATTCTTCAAAATATGAGCAGACGAAAAGATTTCGATTGGAAATGGCTGGAATCAAATAAAGTGAATTTACAAAAAATGTTTTCAACTAAACACACTTCTACAATTTCATATCTATAGACAACTGTTTTGAAATGCAAAACTCGCTATTGAAATTTCACAATTAATTATGTTGTTATTGGACGTTAATTCAATTTTCATAGTGAGTTTGTTTGTAAATAGACATTGTTAATAGGTGAGACGTTAAAAAAAATTCATTCCAACTTTAATGTAACAAAAAATATTATTTTATTAATTTTTTGCATGTTTTAAGTTATTTATATATTATCAGAACCATAGAATATTATAAAGAACTTTGTTAATGCAAGACAGTACAGAATACAGCATATTGTGTAAAAGAAATTTGTAATACATAAAGTTAAAAATATCTGACTGAAAAAAAATGAAAAAAACGAAAATGATGCATGTTTTTGTGTTTACGCGGTTCCCCAAAAGGTAAATATTTTCCTTAATTTTTATTTATTTATTGCCTTTTCAAAATGGAGTGGGGGGGGGGGTACATTTTTTCAGATAATTAGAAAAGCAAAGCATATTTTTCGGGCATTTTATGAAATACCTTATAAAATTTACAGCATTATCTCTCTTTTTTTTTGGGGGGGGGGGGGGTACAGTTATAATCCCCCTCCCTCCCGATTTATCTGTCATCAGCAGGTACTCGAACGTTTAATATAAATGGAATGAAATATTTTTTTAGTTAACAAAAAGGAACAAACGTATTGAATTCTCTCTCTATGTATAAAAGAATTTTAAGTTATTCGAATAAAAACTTGAAATTTATATAAAAAAAATTTTTTTTTAATCACTCATTCAATGAAGAAGCATTTAATGATTTTAACCAATTACTGCATGAACACCGTTATTTTTTCTAAGGACCTCTGTTTCTCCTAATAGAAATATACTTTATTCTGAAAAATTACAAAAACAAGCAGAATATCATTGCATAAAGCGGTGTTTAACATATGAAATATTTAAAATTTTCGGAAGTTTCAAGAAATCTTATAAACATAAAAATATATCATAACTGAAATGGCAGATTGTAGGATATTAACTCATTTATGCCTAGTGCCCTACGTTTCGATTTTTTTAAGTATAATTTTATAAAATGAATGTAAGAAATAATTATACATGTTTGTCTATCTGTTACCGAAAGATGACTGCATAACATGGATGTTTATTTGCTTAAAACGAAAACCTTTTTTTTTTTTTTTTTTTCTTATGGATTTTTACTTACCCATCATACATAGTATAGGGTATATCTTGCAATCGTTTTGAAAATCGAAATTTTTTTTGACGGATTTACACGTTTCAGATACTGGAAATTCCGAAAAACATATTTTTTTGAAAAAAAAATTTTGCCGCCCGTCCGTCTACTCCCGAACAAATTGATATAGAGACTTGAAATTTTGTATGTACTTAGTATGTAAGAATGGAACGAAGCCTATTTAATATCAGTAACCTCGATTATTTGGAACTATTTTTTTGGACTCTCGAAAAATTCATTCTGATGAAAGGTATATAAAAATTTTCGAATTTTTTTATTTTAAAGAGTGGATGTAAAAAGCAATAAAATAACACAAATTTTGCATAAAGAACGAAGTCGATCGAATTATTAGTTACCGAGATATGTTTAATCCTGTTTTCCGCATTCTTTGATTTTTCATGACCCTGTATTTCAATCAAATTTCAATTCAAAGATATATTTTAATTGGAAATGAGACGCTTCATCCGACGCAGTAAATTGTTAGTTAATATGATTATTATTTTTAGAGTTATAAGGATGTTTCTTTTACGCAATCCGGTATTACTTCAGTATTTTGGCGTTTTATATAATTTGTCGAATTTGGCTCATCAGCAATTCATTAATAAAGCATGACTATGCATATTAAAACTATTTAAATTTGAGTTTAAATTTTATTTTGGAATTGCAGTGCATTTTATAAATATTTTACACATGTTTTATTTTCATATTTTATATTATGCATATCCATGATGGGTAAGTATTGCGGTGGCCCCCAACGGCTAGTTTATTTTTATGATGGCGAAATCTAAAAAATAAGTTTATTTGTGTCGTTTCCACAAATTATCCAAATAAAAAAGTGATAATTTTAGTTCCTAGACTTTAGCTTCTTTAGGATATGAAATTAGATGTTCAAGCCTATTATTTATGCATTTTTGTAACATACAAAATATAGGGCTCTATGCTAAGCATGAATGGGTATATATATTTATTATGCATTTAAGGAACAGTTATTTACGTAAAGTCCTTTTCAAGATGATTATGAAGCAAATTCTTTTTAAACTTCAAATACTATTATTCCTAGATTATTATTACTATTACTTATAATGTTATTAGTCTCTGTGAAGAAAAACATGCATATTTTCAAGTAATTAGTAGACGAAACATATAATTAACCATATTATACTATTACAAATATTATGCCAATTCCCATATTTTGTTCGTTTACATTTTATCAAATAAGTATAAAAAGTCTTAGTGTAATTTTTTTAGTATTTTTCCAGTTTATTTTACAACATTTTAAACTTATTTTACCAACAAATTTGAGAAAACAAAAATTCAGGCATAAATGATTTAAAATATTATGTAACACGAGATTAAGGAATAATAACATGTTGGGTTAATATTGAGGCCGCAAATCAACAGATTTACTAGCAATAATTATCGTTCAAGTATATAACTCCATTACCGAAATTTCAGTTATTGTCTTTGAATACACGGAAATTTTTAGGTTTGTGTACGATCGTATGTATTAGAAGTGAAACATGTTCAGACCGAGCAATGAAGCGAAACGGTTTAAATTTTTGTACCAATTTTCAGGCTCGGGGTCTAAATAAAAAAAAAAAAAAAAAAAATAATTGTAATTTAAGAAATTACCCCAACCATTTGAAAAATGTTTCACTCGATACATTCATCTATCATTTTAAGCTAAATACCAGTTGTTTTATTGTGTATTATCCGTGCCACTGCTATAAATGACTTTATACATGCTGCAATTTGAAGGTACGGTTCGTTTAAGTTATATCACTCTATTGTCGCCAAGCATAAAAGTTGGCGACGAAAGAAACATTTCAAACTATTTAACATTGTTGGTGCAAAAGTAATCATTATTAAAATACAGCTTTGGCATATACTGTTATACTTGTAAGACTTTGGCATATATTGTTTGATTTTACAGAGCAGAATTTTGGTGATGGTTTGTTTTAAACCAAAATCGATCGCAGCAGATGCATCTGTGAATGGGTCCATCAGACATCGAATCAAAAAAGTTTTTTCCCAGTTTTTCCCAAGCCGATTGCTTTTTAGTTTTCTTTTTAGGTGGTGGAAAATCAAGAGTAATAGCTATAACATTTTCCGGCTTGTTAGAATCACTATTGGCACTCAAATTTTCCTGGTTAGAACCGACCGATAGTAAAACGCCATGGCTAGTGGATTGGTCGCCCTGGCGACATGATGTTTTACAATTAATCGGTTCGGCATTAAATTGCTTCCTTTTTCGTGATCGCCTTTCAACACGTAATTGGTTTTCAGCGGCTCAATAATCTTTTGATTTTATCATTTTCTGCATTGAAAGACGTTTTTGCGCCAAACCAAATACAGTATTACTCAGTTATCCCGTCGACCAATTTCGCCAAATGATACGAATCGCCAAACTAATAAGCAACTTATACATGTTGACTGTGTTTAATATCATTGAATGCGATATTCACGTTCATTCATTTCTTTGGCTTCGGCTTTTTCCGTATCTGTTAATTTCCGTCTACCCATTTTTAAATTTGTTAGTTTTCTCCTTTATTACAATGATTTTAACCATTTTAATTTACTATTCAAATAAAAATTCTTCTAAAAGTAAAGAATTTAATTTAAATTCAAATAAAAACTCTTCTAAAAGTAAAGAAATTAATTTAAATTCAAAAGTGACCACATCATTCAAAAGTGGTAACATCATTCAAAAGTGGTAACATCATCGGGTCCATTCTCCCGAAAACAACAACCATTTTTCAAATGGTTAAAAAAAAAAAAAAAAAAAAAAAAAAAAAAAAAAAAAAAATATTTATTCGCAAACGAAATAAAGAAAAAAAACTTGCTATTTGAGAAACAAAAAGTATTCTTAGTTTCTTAAATTTATTACAGTTCTTTAAAAATCAGTTTGAAAAGAAGTGAAATTGCTATTGGTGAAATATAAATATTCGGAATTCTATCCCATTCCGAAGGCTAATACACTTAAAATTATCCTAAAAAAGATTCTATTTTTGCGTATGACGGTAAGTCTTTTTTACAGCATGGAAGTATTTGGTGGATTTTAAAATGGGATACTCATTCGCATAATTTAACTATCTTAACCATTATCTTAACTATTTTAACTATTTCTAACTATTGTGAATTGAAAATTTTAACTTACAAATTATTAGAACTTTCCTATCGATTCTGGGAAAAATGGTGTTCTGAAACTCATCTTATTTATTATGCTCACTGCATACACTTTACAAATTAAATTATAGTAATAAAAGACTTACAACCAAATGATAATCTTTTAGCATGATGAAAAATCTCTTTATTTTGATAATAACAAAATGGAATTCAATATATTTTACGAAAAATCTTACAATACAAAAGACCTATATCTTCCAAGTAAAAACATTTATGGAATTCTATTTCTTAGAATCGGGAGAGAAGATGGGTTGGTAGAATTCACGTAAAGGGTAGTCGATCGATAATTCTTTCCTCTTTTCTATAGTCTCCAAGATTCTAAAAATAGTTCTTTAGTAAATATATTCCGGGGTTTTCAAAAATAACGAACTCTGTCGGTCGCAATCAATTTTCTATTTCTAACGCACAGGTTCTTTGTCAGAAGTTTTCATTTAGCAACGTTAATCCAGTAGTCTAGGCTCTATTTATTATAGGCCCAGAAGAAAGCTAAACTTGTGATGCTATAGCAATAAGGAAAAGGCTTAACTGACGCCTCGAGGTGATAATGGAATGTGAAGATATATCTTATTTAGTAATGATGAAGTAGAACAAATTTAGCAAAGCCATATGTCTGACTGTGCGTGTATATGATGAAATAAAAGTATCTATTGTTATGTAATGCGGTTCTTGCCACAGGATGATAACTGTATTACATAACTGAAACAATTTTGAATTTTCAAAATAATACATTATTTTTATATGTCGTTCTTATTACCATTTTGCCACATTTATTCTACTTTTAATACAATTAGAATTAATCAGTGTGATTCCCCATGGTTATTTATTCTTGTTTGACTCAAACATTTTCAGTCATTTTAAGAAGCGTTACCTGCATTTATAAACTGTTTTTGCAAGAAATACTTTCATTTTTATATTACAAAAATGTTATTTATAACTACTATAACATCAATTATAGTACTTTACAGTAAAACTTTTGTATATAAAGTACAATAGCTATAATTAGTTATAGATTTCTCGGATCTAAGAATTAAACGATATCATAAGTGTTCAATATACATACATTACATACGACAAAGAATATCCAATGCTGATATAATTTAAATAGAACATTAGCATTTAAAGGATCAACGAGAAGATAATTTCCTTACATAATCTTACTGGAGTACACGATACTCTTATTATCCGAAGAGAAGATAAATATGACAGCGCTGACAAGTTTTTGACAAGTGACAATTTTTGAAGACTAAATCATGATTTATTTTGTCCTGTCAACAACCTCCCTATCCAAGGCTGTCTATAAGCCGTCTGTATGTAAAAGTTGACTAGCAATTAAAAATTTAGCAATTAAAAATTTAGCGATTATTAATTGAGGATATAGTTTTAAAAAATTTACAACAATAATAAACATTAAAAAATATATACATAATTATTATTACTCAAAGATGTTAATATTAAAACGGTTTGTGTTCATTTGAATCCTTTTAGTAATTTTTTAAGTAGTTTTAAGCATAAGTATACAAAATTTGATTTTAGTGATGTCTTATATGAAATTCCTTGAAAAAGTTGCAATTAAATTTACATGGGTGAAACTGAACTAAATAGAAACTTAGGATACATATTCTTTTAATAAAGGTACTTTAAATTCAAGTTTTGTAGCACTTACATTTAGGTTCCATCATGTTCTCGACTTTGAGAATGCGCAAATTATGAAAGCTAATAACTCCCTACACATTAGTAGTGCCTTCCTTCCTTAAGGTGCGGTGTGTTGTTGTAGACGGCCGATTGTTTGCATGGTGGAGCCTAGGGGGAGTACCCTCCGTGTGGGGTCTTTCTAAGGGAACCTAACCCGTATTTGCACAAGTTTCGAAGAAAACCATGGAAAAAACCGAATGGTTAGGCCGACGGGCGCGACTGGGTTCGAACCCAGCACCTCCCGTCTACCAGCTTCGAGAGCACAACCTCTAAGCCACTGGTGAGGCCTTCCTTCCTTAAGAGTTGGGCTTTACGTTCTGGCTGAATCCCTATTTCATGAAATTACCCAAGTTCCCTCGTAATATGCTACACTTGTTAAACCGTAATTTTAACTTTTTTTAATGGTTGTATTTATAGTGCGTTTTGTGATTATGTTCGAGTACTGATAAAGAATACGGCATGTAGTCGAAATGTCTACTTTTAATTAAATCGCTGATTAAAAAAAAGTCCAGCTTTTTTGAAATTAGAAACAGTTTTTCTGTTATTTTTCTTTTTATTATTCATAAATTGTAAAAATTATTCATTATTTACTAATTTTGATGTCTAAACTTTATAATCAATCCCCCCTCCCCCCAACCAAAAACAAAAAATCTATAAAAAATGTGTTTATATGTTAATAGTACAGATTTATTTTTCAATTTCTAAAAAGTTCTGATTCTGTGCCTTATGTGGTTTTTGAAATGACCGATTCAACTGTTTTTAGTATTTTTATTAAAAAATGTCTGTAGTCATATTTTTTTTATATATATATAAATGATAAACATAATATTCATTCAAAATCAAAATTTAACAGTTGAAGAAATAAACAATTTTTATGCTTTAAAAGAAAATATTTCCCTACATTACGAGTCGTTAGTTTTAATTTTTCTAGCTTATGCAGTCATAGAATTTCAGAACAGATTACAAAAACTAGGTAATTCCGAAGGACGCCATTCAATATATATATATAAAGAAATTCTATATAAAATTTCCATAATGAAATAAAACTTTTAATTAAAAAAATCACCATTTAAGCATCTTAAGCTTATAGTAATGTTTTATCTTCTATAATTTATGAAAATGAAAAATACATAAATAATATCAAAAATATTTTAGAAAGGAAAGAAGATTTTTAACTGTTTTCGCTTTCGTAACAAAAAAAGTTACGAGAAATAATCTTGTTTCAAGAAAAGCTAATAATCAAAAGTCTAATGTACAAAATCTAATTTTCAAGAAACTATTTTTCACTACAAATAGAAGATAAAGAGTGTACGAAGATGCCAAAATTTCCCTGGCACTTATCCAGGTTTTACTAGAAGGGAAAAAAATCTTATAAATTAAATTACCTCAAAATATTCATAATAGATGAAATATATTATTTTTCATAACAATTGATAAATGTTTATGAAAAACATCTATCACGATCTAATCAAAAGAGATAAACACCAGCTAATACTTTAATGCTAAAAATATATATTCATAATATTCCACACGAAAACCAATTTCACATAATTCTTCATGCAGTTCGAATTTTATTTATTAGGTATCAATAACAAATTTACAACTATTTAACGACATAAGTCGGGGAAGAGTCTCAAATTCAAAAGTATTGGGCAAAATACAAAAACACCCTTGCCAGCAGCGCTGTGCGAAAGGGGGGGAGGCGAAGGGGGCTGTCTCCCCGGACACGGGAATTTAGGGGGCACTAAACTTATTTAATCAACGCTTTTTTTGCAATTTTACATAAAAAGTGTGGGTTGGGGGGCGCAAAATTCTAACTTTGTCCCGGACACAATTTTCTCTTCCCACGCCCCTGCCTGCCAGCTCGGCTTACAGTCACAGGTAGATTTCAGAAGTTAAGTACTAATTTCATTAATAAAAATTAAATCAAGATTAGAGTTAAACCCAGTTTAAGAATTTTATCTGGCCGCTTTTTAAAAATCTTTAGTTTAATTTTTCTGTAAAAGTTGGTTTTATTAGAATCATGTTAATGTGATTTTTTTCTCCCTTCTACAAGATCTCCCCCCCCCCCCCCCCACACACACACACACGCACTTTTTTTTTTTAACTATAAGTCTTAATTCAATGAAAACCTTGCCAATGTAAAAGTTGTAGATAATATTCGGAAGATTTATAATAAATTTAATTGGATTTTGTATTTTTGAAAATTGAGGAAGTCATCAGAAATTCCATTTGTTTATTAACCATTTGTTTTTTTCCCTAGAAGTAATATTAACTTTAAACTCATTTGATATGTATTATAATTAAGAGGTTATGATCTTTTTCTATTTTCATAAGACCCCTCCCTATTCCCCCCCCCCTCCCCCTTTCCATGGCCCGGTTTTGTTCTTTATCGAACTTGACCAAGATTTTCTGTTCCTAATTTTCTATATTAGCTTCGAAAAGATTTCTGCAGAATTATGGAAGTTATCGTATACACAAAAAAGAGAGATTATTTTCCATAACAATTTGTTTATGGAAAACATTTATCATGAATAAAATCAAAAGAAACACCAAGTAATATTTTAATGTTCGAAATGTATATACATTATATTCTGCACAAAAATGAACTTAATATAATTTCACATACAGTTCAAAACTCATTTATTAGGCATCAATGACAAATTTAACGGCATAGTTGAGGTAGGAGGGGGAGGGGAAAAATTCGAAAGTACTTATAAAAAGATAAAATACAACAATAAAGCATAAAATGTATACTTTTTAAGTGAATCTCTGCATATTCGCTTTTGAAAATAGGCACCACAACATGCACAGTTCTCATACATATATATATGATACATCTAAATATATTATTTTTAAGCCTTCTTAGCACGCGCGAGATCTACTTAACACCACTGCCAGTAATTATGTTCAATTTTACGAAAGAGATAAATACATTCCATTGCCTTTAATGATTAAGCTATCTATTCAAAAAAATTAAATAAATAAAAATAATAAAAAGCTACTTGCGTTGTTTGAGCTTTATTTAAAGCAACATTTAAACAATGGTCAAATACCACGATAACCAGTGAGTGATGTTACTACTCGCGAGCTGGCAAGGGTTAATATTCAGTGATTTAATTTCAGATACTAAAACATTTTGGTTTGTATTCCACACATAACATAACGCACGATAATTGTATTATTTTATGAAAATTTCGCTAAGTTTCGCAAAAAATGCAATCAATTATACAGAATCTTCGTGATCTTCAAATTAATTTTGATCCCATGAGTAGATTTTTCGTCTTTTTTTATTTACTTTTTTCACAATAGCTGAAGAAGAAAAACTACAATAAAGAGCACAATCAATACAATACCTTTACGTTCAGAACAGATGAATTAAAAGAACGTAATAGTCTCTGTTTAAAAAGAAAAGGTAAGAAAAAAAAAGCGCATTAAAATCAAGCTTAGCCGGATAAAAGTTCTACAACTATTCTGCAACGTGGATCCACTCAATTATTTATCACAAAACCGATACGTGATTAGAGACTGGGAACGAAAAAAGACATTTGGAATTCAGAGCTTTTGAAGAGCACTCCATTATTACCTCAGCAAATAGTTAACGAGCTGGATTTCATTTAATGGTATGATTGAGGCTTCCAGCACGTACGAATAAAAACAAGTACCAAAAGGGGATCTTTTAGGAAGTTTATGGATAGTACAAGGGTGATTTCTAGCATGGAATACTTCGGTGAAAATGCATATTATACGAGAAATAATAACGGAATGGGAAAAGTCAAAGATTGCTTAGAAAAATAAATAAATAATAATAAAAAGAATATTCAAAGCAAATCCATTATTTTTTTTCCCGAATACACCAAAAGACTGGGTTCCTAAACAATTCTGGAAAAAAATTCCGATTTTTCCAAATTTCTACTGATCTTTTTCAAAAAAACTTCCCTCACTTTTCTCAGTAAAAAATTGTCTTATATACTGTTGTAAAACCCTCCAGAATGAATAACTTTAATCTAGATAAATGATAGAAAAAAGCACATGCTGTATGAATTGCGCTTTTTAATTAATTTTCATACTGTTATATAGTTTGCAGTAATTTTATACAAAGTTTTTAAATTTGATTAATTCAAAATTTCTTTAATTACAATGTTATAGCCCAAGAACTGACAGCACAAAAACCTAAGGTAACGAGCACAAAAAACTTTATTTTATGGAAGAATAGTGATAATCTAATGATCCATGTCTATCGGAAGTGAAGTGGTGCATAAGCCAAAAATTAATATTTCTAGTAGTTTATTCGTAGGCTTATCGTTGTGTTTGCCGAACAATCATTTCATATCTTTGATTGTACGGCAAACACAATGTTAAACCTACGAGAAAATCACTAGTAGTATTATTTTTTGGCTTATACATCACTTCACTTCCGGTAGACATGGATCATTAGATTCCTCTATTACTACTCTTCCATGAAATAATGGTTTTTTTCTTGTGCTTGATACCTTGGGTTTTTGTACTGTAGACTCTCGGGCTATTGATAGAGATTCTGATGGAAACAGTACATAAAAAATTCCGTGATCTTTCAAAATTAGGGGGGGGGGGGATCCCTGATTTTTTGCTTAAATTTTCAAATTCCCTGTCTTTTCCCTGTTTTCCAGGTTTCCTTTGACCCATAGGAACCTTGTAAAAGTATGATGTAGGTAACTCGTTTCAAAGGATTGATTAACTTTTCTTCAGATGAAAATAGTGTTACATATCCCTTGCGTACGGTATGTTTAGAAAGCCTACCATTTCATTAAAGATCGCTTAACTTTATTTTTCATTTAAAATATCGATACATATATTGCTGCATTTGATAAAAATATAAAAAAGGTGTTTAATACGAGATGAGCTAATACTCTGATTACTAAAAATGCCCACAGAACTAAAATGTCATATGATCAAGTTATTTGTTTCTATTCATTTAATCTTCGATTGTCTAAAATGTTCATTTGTTATACTGCAAGAAGGAAATTACAAATATGCAGAAATAACCTGTTTATACCTGCTGGAAAATAGTTACCAAAAATCAATAATA
The DNA here is from genome assembly GCA_964019185.1 of Maratus speculifer. Taxonomy (NCBI): domain Eukaryota; kingdom Metazoa; phylum Arthropoda; class Arachnida; order Araneae; family Salticidae; genus Maratus; species Maratus speculifer. Next base: position 309,157,941 of record OZ025294.1, read on the forward strand.
TAACACATAAGAATATAACATATTGCTTCACTTCAGAAATTTCAAATATGTGGGAAAGAGAGCCGTAAAACACAATCAACATAAGTAAATCGTTAAAAAAATGATTTTTATTTTCGTACATTTTCACTTTTTATTGAATAAAAATGATTTATTGATTTTATTTCACTAAATATTCAGAAAAGAAACAAAAATGGGATACATGGATTTTCAGAGAAAGTTTTAGCTAAATGATTGAAAGCTACAATATAAAGCAAAAGTTAGTTATTTATTTTACTTATTTATTTATTTCAAAAGTCTATGCTCGGTTTTGAAGATTATTGCAAAATGATGTGTTTTTCAGAGATATGTAATCAATAAACGATGTTATTTAGCTTTTATCAGCTTCTCACTCAAATATGATAAGCTATATAATAAGTAATTTTTATCGATTGTTTTATAATTTTGTGTACGTTTACTATTGTTTTTATTTTCTTGTAGTTAATTAATTTTTTACAAATGTATAAATGTTTGATCTTCTTCAAATAAATTGTTTTACATCAATTCCTGGAATTTAAAATAACAATTCCGTTCTTCTTTCTTATATCGGGACTACAACAGGCGATTATTTTTTAATTCTAACTGACACCACTTACTCAAAACAGAAATCCTTAACACACACACTTTAACAACATTTGCAAGAGAAATATACTTCAAAATTTACATAAGAAAAGTATTGGCGTGAACAGCATATAAAAGTAGTCACCGGTTGCAGCCCCGTTATATGTTTTAACGAAAATAATATCAATAATAATAATCAAGAAAAAATATCTTCAGAATCAGAACATGGTGGCTAAATTTTCTAAACATTGGATGACTTAAAAAGTACACAATGTATTTTTTTAACCAAAATTAATTCCACAGGGCACAACAAATTAGATTTTTATGTCTTGAGCATATATAAATATTTATATGTCAGAAAAATACTTTTCAAGTCTATCATTATGCTCACAATAAAGTATTTTCTTTACTAGAATGAAATACCGTTACGGTGAAACTAAAGCAAAGAAATACAAGTTTTCAGCTAAATGGAAGATTGAAAAAAATAATAATAATAATAATAACAGTCATCACCTTACCATGCAAACTTTCTTCTGTGAGCGTAGTCGACATTAGTAAGACTTAGATGAATTGGATAAATATTTACGAAACAACAAAATATAATTCAAACAATCCAATTTGTTATATAATAAAACTATCACATTTAAAAAAGTATTAATAAATAAGATTTTAAAATGCACAAATAAATAAAATGTCTTGATATACGCATAGCGTGTTTATTAAGCTCATTTTATAGCACAAAGATTAAAAGAAATAATCATAATGGATCAGCTTTATAAATCAAACAGAAAAAATAAATGAGTTTTTGAGATCGATGTTAAACAAAATTGATTTTCTACAGGAATTGGCTTATAAAAACTCAGCTTGCCTTTTCACATTTAATTTTTTTTTTTTTTTTTTTTTACTTATATTGCAAAGTAGTGCCTTTGATGAAATTTTTCCTTTTTTATTCATGTATCTTACATTTACTTATTATGTTACTTACAACTTATCATAATACATTTTAAATTATTGCACTGTGATTTCACATATTATGTATTCACATTTTCGATTATCATATCATTCGACATTTTTATGGTATCATAATTGATTTCTTGTGTTAAAATGGTTTATTATTACGAAAACATTTTAATGTTATATTTTGTTAATCTTCAGAATTTTACCAGATTGTTCATACATTTGCGATTTCATTTTAATTATATTAAAAAGGTTATAAAAAAGGTTTTAATTAAAAAGTTATCTAAATTATAACTTTTATAAAACGTTTAAAATTAAATTTTAATTTATTATATTAAAAGTTTCAAGGTTAGTTTAATATATTTTTTTTTTTTCCTTATAAGAAATATACAATAAATTTCACCCAAATACATATCTTCTACCTCATGAAACACTGCGTAGAAGTACGGTCAATTTAGCTGTGGCATACAAATGAGAATATAGGATAAGATACATTTGGATTATTATTATTATTATTATTATCAAAGTATTTATTCAGGGCTTGAAATTCAATTTTTCGAAGGAGGGGAGTCTCCCTACCAATATTTATAAATGGACGGGAGTTTGGCTGTTTGGGAGGGAGAAAAAATGTTTAAAGCCTGCCATTATTTTATGTGCTATTTAAAGAATTACCAGAATACAGACATAAAAAAATATCACTGAAGCAATTTTTATCAACAATTCAGAATAATTATGCGAAATGTGTAAAAAAAACTTTTATATTGTCTAGTTTTTACTGGCGGTAAATTCCCTCCCGGTGCTAATTATTTTTGTCACAGGTCTAATTATTGTTTTAATAATAATTAATAAAACTCCTAATTAATTTAATAAATTTATATTTATAATTTATAATTAATTGTTATAACCTATATTATTTTTCTGTATATTAAATGTGCAAGATACAAATTTAATCATAAAATAATACTTATTTGAGTGTAGTAAATAAGAAGTACCACTATTGTTTGCATTTCTTTAAAAAAGGAGCAAGTCAAATTCATCAAAAGAGACTTTCTTAAAAAATGAATACTTTGTTGAGTAAAGGGATACTTTTTGTTTAATGAATGGCTGCTTTCAGAAATTACACTCACTCAAAGATTTGGAGCTGTCAGAAATTGATTTTAGAGCAGCAAAGAAAAAAATATATATTGAAGCCGGAAAATTAGTTTGTTAAACAGAAAAATGAACTCCCCGTAATATTATTTTTGGGGGGAAGAAGGGAAAAGAGGTTCCCTTTGACGAAAGTTGCATTTTTTCGCTATCTTTTGATGAAATCTGTCTTTTTTTAAGATCTTTTCACGAAATCTGCCGTTTTTTCGTGAGTTTTATGAGAAAATTTGCCTTTTTTCGCGATCTTTAGAAGAAACCTGATGTTTTATCGCGATTTTGTTTTACGAAAATTGCCGTTTTTCGCAATATTTTCGGAAAATTTGTTGTTTATAGTGAATCTTTTGTCGAAATTTGTCCTTTTTCGCGATTTTTGAACGAAATTTGACGTTTTTTTCATGAATTTTCTGAGGAAATTAGCCGTTTTTTTCGCGATCTTTTAATGAAATCTGATGTTTTATCGCGATTTTTTTTACGAAAATTGCCGTTTTTCGTGATATTTTGGGTAAATTTGACCTTTTTGACGAAAACTCCCGTTTTACAGAATTCTGTCACGAAATTAGGCATTCTTTCGAGAATCTTTTGACGAAATTTGCCGGAAATTATTCGTCTTTTCGCGATCTTTTAACAATATTTGCCGTTTTTTAGCAAACTTTTACGGAATCACGCGTTTTGTGAAACGTGTAATAGCTGTTTTTTTTGTGTGTCATCTCCGATCTTTTGCGTAATTTACGCGCAATAGCGCGTCCGCGGCATCACTGTTTCATAATTTTTGGAATTGAATGCGTTATTTTTTTTGTGTGTGGGGGGGGGAGGGGGGGGAGGGGAAATTCCGAACAGAATCACCTCTATTTCGCCGCGGAAAATAGAATGAAACTCGTCAATCGATCGCAGGAAAAAAATTGCGAAATTTGTCAATCAGTCGCGGAAAATATCGTTATTTTCAATGATTTTTCGCTGCAAAAAAACTCGCAAAATGAGTCGATTACTCACACGAAAGTATCATAAAATTCGCAAAACGGTCATGGGAGTTGATCATAGTTTCAAAATGCAAAATTGTTTCGGCGGGAGCCTCCCGTCCACGTTATTCTTTTGGGCGGGATTTCAAAATTTTGGGCGCGAATCCCGCCATCCCGCCCTGAAATTCAAGCCCTGTTATTTATTTGGATGCTAATTCTATTAATCTAAAACCTCCAACGTTATCTCCTTCCCATTCAGCGCTCAAAATAAAATACAGTATAACTTCTTCAAAGATGGTTACAGCATCGACCCTTCTTAGATTTTATTTTCGTTGCTATAATAGAGTAGTAGTGGCAAAACTTGTTTTACAGGCAAAGTTCAGCTAATAAAGCGAGGAATCAAAGCAGGAAAAGCAGGTAAGTACAGCTAAACTGCAAAACGGAGGAAGAATACTCTCTGACTTCTAAATATCTAGTGGTGCTACTTCTTATATTTGACGAGGTTGGAGAAGAGGGAGGGGAGTCATTGAGAGAAGCTAATTTTTAGGAAGAGGCGCAGTTTTGCATGATAGATTACTTTCTTTATACTCTTATACAAAATAGCCAGGCCAAAAAAGCCTGCTAAAATTCTAACAAACCACGTAGATGGCTTTTATTGGTTTTAACCTCTTCTGACCTGAGGTACACAAATGCGTACCTCCATTCTTTTCCTCATAAAAACTAAACTGTTCTATGTACATGTACTATGTTTGTATTTTCTTTTTCTGATGATGATTGAGTAAATTCAATCGAAACATGTAAAAATTAAGATCTTTTAATGTTTTTATTAGTATTTAACGTCCTTTATAGCAATTAAATATTTTAATGCATATTTTTGAAATGTTTTTAATGGACGTATATGAAAACTTCTATTTATAATTAAACTGTTCTAATTTTTTTTTTTCTATACAGCTGAATGTTTTTTGCTTTAAAATAAAACCAATAAATGTCATCACTGATGAATATTACCTCATAAAATAAATATTTTCATCCGAGTTTCGAAAATATTTTCAAGACATTGTGGCCAAGAAAGTAAGAAATATTCATATTTAACTTAAATGCTTTACAATAAAAAAAAATTGAGGATTTGCTGATCATTTATTTGTTTTAATACCTTAATTTTGTTATTGCGTAAATTTATATTACTGATAGTTAAACTGATGTTTTAAGGGGATTAGTAATTTTATATCCATATTTGTACACCTAAATTACCAGTCTCCTATCGTACTGATTTCATAAAAATGACTCTTTCTGTCATATATGGTGTCATTTCGATTATGCAAAAATAATAAATATATGTTTGTAGAGTTATTTTATGCTCAGGTCTGAAGAGGTTAACTGGCTTTTTTTTTAGGGGAGGGGGTTAAAATGTTTTTTTGGGCCATAACTGCCTTTTATACAGCGAAGCATTTTAATTATAAATTACACATTTTTTAACCTTTTTTTCATTAGTTTTAATCATTTTTATTAACTTAGAACTGAATGAGTAACTTGATTTCACAATAAGGAAAACATTAATACTGGAATAAAACATAGATAAAGCTGCCAGTGATTTGAAGTAATAATCAGGGTTTGAAAAAACCCGGGTTTTTTTTAAAAAGCCCAACCCACTGGGCCCAGTAGTCTAAAACCCGGGTTTTTTCGGGCTTTTTTGAAAAAACCCGGGTTTTTTCGGGTTTTATCAAAATTTTTTGGAGAACTCTTCATATTTCTAATTTTCACAAGCACAGTACCTACATTTTTCATTTATCAGTGAAACAAAGGTATAATTTTGCATTAAGTATAGATTAACAATAAAAATATATAAAAAGAAAATATAAATATATTTAAAAAGATTATTTTGTATCTCATAGAACTAGATTACTGGAAGAATGCTATATTAAATCAAATGCAACTGAATTTCTATATATAAATCTTAAGTTAAACATACTAATTTATGCAATTACTTTCATTTACTTCAATAGAAATCAATTTAAGGGAGACCCGTAAGAAAAAACTCAAAATTTTTATTATTGATTTCAAAGTAATGAATTTTAGTGTACTATTTAAGAATCTTTTTGTAAAGAATAATTTGCAAAAAGATTCACTTTTTATTAAAAAGTATATTTTTTATGGGGATTTTTATGATATTTTTTTGTCGAAAAATACACATTTTAAAATTACTACTCCTCATTCAATTTTCAATATTTTGGTATTACTAAAATTTCTTAGTGTTATAGTATATAGAAAAGAACTAAGGAGAGATATTTTTAATTTTCCATTTTAATCGGCTAAGAAAAAAATAAATAAAAATACGCATGGTAAATTTCCTTAAATTCGTTATAATTTTCATGTTTACCAATTTATGTAAAATTTTCAGAAATAGTTAAAAAAATGTCTCTCCTTACTTTTGTTGCAAATTTTTTTAAGATTCTAAAAACATCAACACTTTGTTTCTAATTCATTTTACCACTGAGCCTTAGTACTTTGAACTTAGGCAAAATATGAAAAAAGTCATTTTCAGGAAAACACATTTTAAATGGCCGCTAGTCCTTTAAACTCTATAGTGAGTACAATTAAAAAGAGCTCATTTCTTACCTGTTCTAAGTGTCCCCGAGTTCTGAAATTTTGCAATATTCGCAAATATGTATTTTATCGTTTTCTGAGATAAAAAATTTTTTGAACTTTTGATGATTTTTGGCCGAAAATGGGGTACGGGTCTCCCTTAAAACAGCAACATTTATGTAAATATTTTTATTTTTTTGAAGAAAATAATAGAATTCAAACATATATATGCATATATATACATATATACTACAATTTAAGCAACATTTATATTGCAATAGTATTAAATTGGATTATCTAAAAGTCAATGTCAGTCATATCTATAAAGTTAGATCGTAAATGGCAATACACTTTTACTAGTTTAGTTTTGCTTTTGTATGCCATCTGTAAGCAATCTTTTAAAGTATCTGGATACATTTTAGATTAGATTTTATTAGGGTTTTTTGGATATTATCAAGGTTATTTATGTTAAAGAAATATGGTTCAGAATGTTTGAAAACAAGGTACTTATACTAATAAATACAATTCAAAATAACTAATTGATTACAAAAAGTTTATGAGGTTAAAGGTTAAAAGGTTATGACAATAATAAACATTATAATTTGCTTTTACAAAAATTAATTATTAGTAATAATTTTAACAATTAAATTACTAAAGTATTATACTAAAACTTTTTCACTCTTTTTTTTTTTTTTTTTTTTTTTTTTTTAATAACAGGATTCCCAGCAAAACATGACTGGCAAATTCCTTGACTTTCCATGACCAAATCTCAAAAAATTCCCTGACTTTCACAAACCAAATCTAGAAAAATTCTCTGACCAAACGAGCATACAGCAAAATTTGATACTTATTTTCACAATCTTTTGCCAAAATTAGGAATTTTTTCTGCAATCATACTTCAATCTTTTTTTTTCCCCAACTGTTTAATGAATTTTGTGTCATTTTTCATTTTTTCACTCAAATGTTTTCCATGACTTTTTTAGAAATTATTTGTAAATTCCCTGACTTTTCCTGTATATTTTGAGATTTTCCTGACTTTCCATGATGCTGGGAACCCTGTGTAATCTGTCACCATTTTTGTGTTGAAAATTACTGCATAAACTTTCATTGAACATTGAAGCACGATAATAAATGTTGCGATTATTCTTAAAATCTATAACAATACAAGCAATCAGGATGGGGATCACATTTCAAGCGCCATCATTAGGTATACATTAAGATTTAAAGCACTTGGATGCATTTTAAAATATATAGCCATGAAAATCTTCCTTATTTACAAACTAATTTATTTTATAGTCATTTTATCAATACTTAGAAATTCTTTTAAATATGGTTAGTTTGAAATATATTTAAATTGGCATTTATCTTTCCATCCTCATATCTTAGATTAAATAATGATACAGTTGTGAAAACACGAGAAAATTTGAAAAACCCACAAATGGGTTTTTGATGGGTTTTTTCAAGTGGGCCCGCCCGAAAAAACCCGGGAGGGTTTTTTCGGGCTGGGCCCACTTTGGCGAACCCTGGTAATAATTGCAAATGTGTCAGCTAAATGTTAAAAGGGGCATACCAATTGCTTTATGGAAATGGACCTTTAAGTCCCACTCACTTTTTATATTTTTATTGCTTTATACAATTAACATATTCGCTGCCGCTCACGCGAAAGCGCGTGATATGAAGCCAACGGTAAGGGGCCACTCACGCGCCAGCACGTGATGTGGGGTGATGTCCAATAACCAGTCACGCCCTAGAGCGAGAAAATCTTTCACCGACTCTTTGTTATAAAAAGTAAATCGGCTTCTGGGAAAAATCGACTTCTACAGTGCGGCATTAACTATCATCACATCTTCATGTAAGCGGCAGCGAACGTGTTAAAAAGGACAATGTTGACTAGTTATCAGTTTTACTTCTTAATTAATTTCAAGAGATATTAATATACTTGCCACTTATTTCTCATAAACATTTAACGTCACACACAAAGTCATATAATAAAAATACCATTTTTTAGCAACGAATTTTTCACTTACAGTGTATTATGAATAGCACATGCATGAATGTGCACTCTTTTAAAGAGCGGCAAGTTTTCAGAACTTAAAGTCAGTAAATTTTATTTGGAGTTTTTTTTTTTTTTTTTTTTTTTTTTTTTGTAACTGTTCAAATATTATATCCTTCTTAATTTATCTTTCAATCAACAATGTTTACTCTACAATTTAATCTCACTATATAGACATATAGGAATGTTTTCATTCTGTTGTGTTACGTTTTGTCACTGTTTGATTAATTTAATATATAATATATGTGGAGCTATGTAACATAGAATTTCAAAACACGACTTTGCACTCTAATTTATATTCTTTTCAATATATATATACAGACACAATGCCATCACAGTTAATGGTTATGAAAGTTTTTTTTTTTTTTTTTTTTTTTTTTTTTTTTTTTTTTTATCTTTTTGAGAGGACGGGGGGGGGGGGGGGGCAGGCAGAAATTTATATATATATATATTTTTTTTTTTTTTTTTTTTTGAAGAAATTATTTATACGTGTATTGAGCGGGAGAGGGGGCATTTAGATGTGAGAAAGGTAATTTAGATTATTTAATTTTTATTTATTTATATTACAAAATAAGTGAAACAAAAGAAATTATTTTAAAAATAGTTTTAAAAATATTAAACTTTGTATTCTGAGGGCTGCAAAGAAGGAAACAGGTTAATTCGGAATGTGTATGAGATGTGTGTGTATGTGGGGGGGGGGGGGGTGTACAGTAAGATAAAAAGAGTTGAAATTTACTGAAAGTAGAACATTTTAGTTTATAAAAATTAAGTTAAACTAATGCTTTCCAATCAATGGTCCGCTAATCATTTACCGTTCTTCCAGGTAATCTGTATCTACCTGCAGAAGTAAAAATATATGAAATGTTTTATCCTCACGTTTTCATCATATGTTCAGATATTTTCTTCAAGTGTAATAATTAAATATGTAAATAATTTGTAAATATTCTAATTTTATGTCGGAATTAAGCTGTTTAAACGAGCCGCAAAGCTAATTTAATATCATTTTTTGATTTATAAGTAGTTATTATAGTTTACGTAGCAAAAATTTTATTTACATTATTTTATAAATGAATTTGTAAAATCATGAGATTACTCTTGTGTTAAGCCAAAATAGACGAACGGACCAAAAGGACGAAGTTAGATATCTCAACTAGGTGAAACACTAAGAACAATTAAAATGATAACGCTTTATTAGCCATTGCATTTTTTTTTTTTTTTTTCCTAAGTTCGGCGCAATTAAAAAAAATTTTTTTTTTTTTTTTATTTAGGCTGGGTTTTTAAAAATAACTACTTTCGTAAGAGTTCCCTGAAAAAATGTACTTATCTTTATATATAAAAATCTTCTGTGCGTGTGTATGTCACTGAACTCCTCCTAAACAACTGGTCCGATTTTGATGAAATTTTGTGTGTGTGTGTTCCAGTGGATTTGAGAATGGTTTAGATTCACATTTCATCGAATTCGATTCAGTACTTTTTTTGTAATTAGGCAAAAACTAATAGTTAGTGATTTTTCACTAATTAAAAGTGTTGAATAAGTTCGATGAATGGAGTGCGGACGGAATGTCGGAGCGGTCTAAGGCGCCAGATTTAAGCTCAGCTTCTTGAAGAAAGAGATCGCGTGTTCGAACCCCACTGCTGACAAACGTGTATGCTTTACAATAATATTTCCTGTATTATAATTTTTATTAACCGACTTCAGACAATCGTTAACTTTTAACTAAAAAGAGAAAAATAAACTTTTCTATCAAAAATTGAACCGACTTCAAAAACTAATGAAGAGTAAAAAATAATTTCCTTACATAATTGTAATAAGAAATTAAATTAAGAGCGTAGTATTTATTCTGCGTATTACCATATTTACGTACATATATTTGATTTTCTGGAGTCGGTGCCAAGAAGGACAACGTCTGTCGGGTGCGCTAGTAATTCTATAAAATTACAAAAATCACCAGAATATCATGGTAAAATCTATGCTTAATGTGGAAATGTGTGCTTAATGTGTGTGTGTGTGTGCAATGCTTAAAAGATTACTTCTAAAATTTTCGGAAACTTAGAGAAATACTATATAGTTAGAAAAGTATACAAATATCATGTATATAAACTTAAGGGAAAAAAAGCAGATTGTAGGATATTATTACACAAAGTGAGATTAATAAACAATGATCTGTAGATATTTAGACACTTGATCTGCAGGTTTAATATTAATGTTTTAAAATCTATAATGGAATTAAAAATGAAGAAAAATGCATTAACTTTTCAAAATATGCATTATAAAATTACATAAAATCAATAAAATCACACTTTGCAATTATTTACTTATTATTAATTACAGTTTATTATAAAACAATGAATTGTAATAATAAATTAGAAAGAATGAAAAAGAATTAATATAAATATTCATGGAACAAATTAATAATAAATCATTGAAAACTTAGTTAAAATTCATTCATAATCATCAGTTAATTTACAAATAATGTGTTGTAACAATTCAACATATGAATACACAATTTATAATTACGACAATCGTTCATACGTTTTCAATTTAATCTATCAATGAAATAAAGAAATAACACACAAAACAACGCAAAGCAAATTACAACTATTCTCATATCAGACATACGATATAATTTAAAGATTGTCGCAAGAATAACAGTATTGGCAAATAAAACTATTATTTTTAGAGTTCAAAAATAAGAATGGAAATCGTACACTAAAACCTATACTAAACGTATAATTTTCTTTTCAGAAAGATAATTTTGTGGAAGTTTGTGAAAGTCTCCTGACACGAAATAGTGCAGGTTTAAATAATGAAATCGATAATTGTTACTATAATGGGATTTAGGAAAAACATATTAAGCAAATCAATAAGATCGTGATGCCGTGACAAACGTAAAAAGCACATATTTTAAAAGAAATATTTTACAACATATGAATGATCAACACGCATGATATGAATCATTTGGAGATGGGAAAAAAGGTTTTTTTTTTTTTTTTTTTTTTAATTGCGTTCTACTTGCAAAATTAATTTGTGAGAATTTGTGTGCATGTTTTAGAATAAGAAATATATAACTAAGCAAAGAAAATAGAACTATTTTACAGCCAGATACATGAAAAATGCAATGTGAAATGATGAAAAATAGGACGAAATTCTAACTTAGAAAACAGCACACAAAAAAGAACAAACTGTTACAATTATAACGCTTTTTAATCCGGCGAAATACAATTTATTACCCATATCATCGGTGTAATAAGAAATTATATAATAATTTTGACTGATATTAAAGTAATAATTGAATACTTCGGACACAAACTTTCATTTACGAACATTTTTCTAAATTTACGAAATTTCATTGCTGGATTACATAGTGGTGTTCATTAAGAAATATTCAAATCAAAGGTTTGATATAAAAAATGAAAAAGAGAGAGATAAATATCAAGAACATTTTTATGTAATAAAAAACAACCTTTTCTTAACTAAATACAATCAATAATTGGTAAAATTAGCTAAATATTGATAGATTATAACAAAATGTAATAAAGGAAAATCAAAACCATAAAATAATGTACGGTGAGAAACCACATGTAGAATAATTCACCATGCAATGAACTGGCGATGTTTTGCATTATCCTTTTCGCATTTATCAAGAATGAATTCTCTTTTTGATAAAGCAATACAAAATGAGCAGTGAAATTAAAAACTCTGATATTTTACAAAATTCTACGAAGGAATAGAAATATATGATTACTTACATTTATTTCTAAACTTCCTTTTTGTTTCAAAGCTATGTGAACGGCTATTCACAATTCCACAGCACTAAACTCTCTGAAGTATAAAAATCCCAACAAATCTTTAAAACTCTTATTTTCGAACATAAAACACAGAGAAGAGTATCGATGGATGGATATTTGCTTCTTTAGCAAGATCGCACGTATACGAAATGAGAGCTCTACAATCGACGCGTGAAAACCTTTATGGGCGTAGCTGGAATGGAATCAGGGCCGTCGAGATATTAAATGCCATGGTCTGTTTGGACAAGGGCCAATGGAAATGATCGTTACTGTAAGCGGCGAGCGAACGAACGGAAGAAAAAAAATATTCTAATCCTCTAAGCGTTTTCTTTGTTGCGTGGCTTTCATTATGAATAAACTAAATTAAATAGAAACGTGCAAAATAACGCATTTTTGTTCGTTGCATTCGAAAGAAAATAAAAATATTATATCTTTATGTCATAGGCGCTAGTTAAAAAAAAAAAAAAACTTAAAAAGGGAGGGGGGGGGAATCAACAGGCCTGCAGTTTGCAGCGTAACTTTTATTTGTTTGTTTTTTAATGAAGAATATGAACAGATAGGGGCAATAGCGTTCCTCTTTTAACCCCTATCCTTTTCTGGGGTTATGATTTTTGTAAAAATTCGGAAAATACTTATATCTCTTTATATATATATATATATATATATTTAAATATATTTCTTTAAATAGTTTATTATAAAACAGTTATTTCAAAGCATCGTAATGTATAATTGATTGATTCATTTAAAATACGAAAATAAAAAAGGTATTGAGAAAACTTATTGTAAATTCTTTTGAATATTTTAATCTATATTATAAAGTAAAAACATGTCAGTGAATAACGATCACGTCATACCAACGGTGGTAACACCCGACAAATAAATTTCGCTTTAACTGCAATATTTTTTTTTCATTCTATAAACATCGCGCAATTTTAATTCTTACATCGTCGAATAGGGAAAAAAAAAAAAAAAAGTTTTTTTTTTTTTTTTTTTTCAAATACAATTTGTTTGAAAACTGTATCTATGTATGCTGATTTTTTAAAATCAGTATCAAGATTTTTTAAAATCTTTTTTTCATGCAGCCTAATTGCAAAAGATTAATCAGTTTGTTTTTACCCTTTCAGGCACAATGTACCCAGTTCCCCGGGCACACCTAATTTTAATTCCAAACTTGCAAATGGCACAGATAATATTTTAATAAAATTTGTTTTTACTATGAAAGCTTAAATTAAGGAGTTCCTAATTAAAAAAAAAAAAGGTCGTTTTTAAATTCCGGCGTCAGTCGATAATTTCTCATTTTACCAACAGAATTTACCCGGTCCGGAAAGAGTTAAAACAATATAAATAGTTCAGCATTTTTTTCAGATTAATATTCTATAAAAAAAAAAATAAATAAATAAATAAAAATAAATAAATATAAAATAAGCATACACTTAACATACATGAAATCGAACTACGCGCTTAAACCAACCATAATCAAAATGGTTACTGTAAGAAGCGATCTTCGCGATTTCTCCGGCATTTCTCCAAGTATGCGACTAATACGAAAGTGTCACTTAAAATAAATTTCAATGTTTTATTTAATATATTGCTGACATTATTTTCATATAAAAACATTTTGAGGTTTGTTAGTGGGCAATCTAAAAAAATATATTAAATGTAAAAAATCTTATAGAGCTTTCAATTTTAAAGAAATGGTTTTCAACAATATTCTGTAACCAAAGAGGTCAAAGCTTGATCAATCGAGATTTTTATATTGCAGATTTGATTTTTACTTCTTTTTAATCCCATATTTACATCATTTAATCGCGACAAAATTCGTTGCAAACAAAATAAGACTGATAATTTTATACGCCAGAACTAGTATTGAAGAATATTACTGAATATTTTCATCGTCTTAGCAAAGATACAGTACTTAAATACACATATATATATTTTTTCTTTGTGGAAGTATTATTAATAGCCTAAAAATAAGTAAATCAAATAGTATTAGCATTGTTTGAAGGGCATTCATAGAATTTTGACAAAATTTATTTATTTATTTATCGCACGCACTTTTTTTTTTTTTTTTTTTTTTTTTTTTTTTATGTGGGAAGCTACACATACAGACAAATATATAGAGACATCTTATTATTACTAATAATAATTTATCTATTTTATTTATTTATTTATACATTTTTTGCTTTCTATTTAATAGTCTAATACATGGTCAACTAAAAATAAGTAAATCAGACAGTATTAGTATTGTCTAAAAGACGTAACAGAGAATTTTGACAAAATTTTGTTTATTGTTATATATATCATGTTTTTTTTTTTTGTTTTTTTTTTTTATTGTTTAAAAGTGGAAATCTATGCATATAGACAAATACATCATAGACAATTTTTTTTTTCTGTTTGGAAGTATAATAGCTTAATACATGATCTACTAAAAATAAGTAAATCAGATTGTATTAGCATTGTCTGAAAGGCCATTCCATAGAGTTTCGACATTCCCCCCCCCCTCCCCCCAATATTTTGAATGTGGAAGCTTACACAAGGAAAAAGCTAAAATCCATCAGCAAAGAAAAAAAAAAATGTTAGACGTGGTTGAATAACGCGATTTTGCACGCTTTTATAGAAATTTAAGGCTTACGAATGACACTTACAAATTATATCTGCTAGATACAGAAGTCAGCCTTTTCCAAAACGTTTACGAATACCATTTTTCGTCTCTGAATTATAAGTTGTCAAAAATGACGACGTTTAAAAATTTTCGAAATTTAAATTATGATTCGGGGGGGGGGGGAAGTGACAGCAGACTGTTTATTTTCCCTGTTCATATTATGAAGCAGTAATAAGAAGCACAAAGTTCGGAGGTGCAAGCAGTGAAACTAAATAGTCACTAATTTTTCAAAGTACTGCAATTATTTGATTGTATCCGGTAGATATCATATAACGAAAGGACGAATGTTTTGCTCAATCCGTGTCTTCAATTTCGAATGTAGATTTTATCCATTAGCAAAACCTGAAAGTGGCAAAGTAGGGACTGTTTCTGAAGAGTAATTTATGATTTATAGGGTGATTCACCACTAGTTAAACGCCTTTTCCATAGTTAATCAAATTTTGAAACATTGCACCATTTCAGGCGGAAATGAGTTTTATACGCAGACATAATATTGTTCTATAAATGTTAGTGCATCTGTTGTAGCATTGTTCTCAGCTGTCTGATGTAAGAGAAGCCACATTTTGGGGGGTTTTTTTAATTATTAAAAACTGTACACCTTTAGCTTTTAATTAGTTGGAGACAATTACTAAAATCTAACTTATTTCAAGTAATATTTTTAAAAGGATTATTGTGAATCACAGTCCAAGTATACACGTTTAAAGATTAATTTTTACTTTCATTTATCTTTAAATGAAGAAGGTTTTGGATTCGTGTAAATTTTCGAATTCTAGTTTTCGGCGGATTTACACATTTTAGGGGCCAGAGAACCCCAAAAACATGTTTTTTGCAAAATGTCTGTCTGTCACTCTGTATATGAGAAAAAATTTTTGGGCGCTCTATCTCAAAAACTATTGCACGGAATTTCACAAAACTTCAGATTCAGTTAGGCATTAATATAAATTGGAGCTGATTAGTTTTTTATGTATATCACCTAACAGATGCTATATTGCCTTTTTCGCGATTTCTGCAACAGTTATACCCCAAGAACTAATGGACGGATTTGAATAAAACTTCAGATTCTTTTAGTCCTTGACATATTATGGCGCTGCTTATTTTTGGTGTAAATCGTCCAAAAGGTGGCGCAGCTTTGAAGCATTATTGAAGATTATTACAATAGCTCTATCGCAGAAACTAATGCACAAATTTTCATCAAACTTCAGATTTAGTTAGTCCTTGATATAAATTAATATTTTGATTTTGAACTAAATCGTTCAACAGGTGGTGCTTCAATCGAGATTTATTTACGATTTCTGCAATGATTCTATCTCAAACACTAACAGAGGGATTTTCTTCAAACTTCAGATTCAGTTAGAGCTTCACATAAATTGTTGCCGATTTAATTTTGGTGTAAATTACCTAAATGATGACGCTGGTATGCTTCATTTTTCTGGAAGTATTAACATGTATGAGAAAGAAGAAAGTTTTGGAATTGCCACATCCGACAAGTTAGATTTTCTATCCGCTTATTTCGCCTGATCGACCACTGGGATAATGACAATTAAAAAAACTAGTCATTTATAATTTTGTTGCTATTTAATTTCAGCGCATTTCACATTTGTCTATTATAAGACATTCATTAACAGTTATAGCAATCATGTTACTTTACTTCTAAACTTTAAAAAAAAAAAGGAAATATAAAAAGAACCCTGTAATACTTATTTTATTTAATTAACTACTAGCTGCGTCATTCTACATTTAAAAACTAGTCATAGTTATAATTAACTACATTTTCGATAAAGTATTTGTAGTTATAGCCCGCCACAAATAAAAAAATATATATTCCTTTTCCTCCATGAGGTATAATTTTGTACAAAGATCGGCATTTTAACCAATATTTCAACAGTTTAAATTCCATTTTTTTAGAAAAACTTTTATAAACCTTTGAATTTTGTAAAAACGTGCAAAATCTCACTCTTTGAAACTAAAAGGCTATTTTTATTTATTTATTTATTTATTACATACATACATACATACATACATACATATATATATATATATATATATATATATATAATTATTTATTTGGGGGGGGGATACATTTTAGATTTGTATCTAGGCTTCCAAATGCAAAACACAGGGAAAAAGAAAAAAAAAATGTGTCGGATAACCCTTGTCTGTCGAAATTCTGTGAAATGACCCTGAAAGTAGCTATTATCTCAACACAAAATATAATCCGCAAATAATCGAAATGGCAGTTAAATAAGAGAAAAACAAAAGTATAATGTAACTCACATAAAGAAACAAAAATTTCCAATTTCTTCGATATAGCACAGCAAACGAAAATACAAAACTTGAAATAAGTTTTCACACGTGACTGTTAATAATGAAGTAGGATAGGGATATGTTAAGAGGAATCGCCAACAACATAAAATGACATCACACTGAAAAAAACAATCACACTAGTTAAAACGAATATTAGTTGTGCAAAAAAATTAAATAGATATAAGAAATAAAAATGAAAACATTTCTCACTTATATTTGTTAATATTTAGTGACTACTGCTACTAATGATCATAATTAATATTAAGGGGTATAATAAATATTAATCATAATTAATATTTTGAGGGAGGAAAAAGTAAAATACTTAATCGTCTTTCAAGCTTGACTAAATGAAAATAAGCAGATTAAAGAACATATTAGAATATAAATATAAATTTAATGCCGTTATAGATTGTTTTTGCAAAATATAAATGAATCACTTTTTAAATAATCACATTCATGATAAACTATTCACATCCTTTCACTATTGTTCTTGTTTAAAAAGCAGATATAATAAAAAAGAATAAAAAGAATTATGATTCCAGTTTAAAAGTAGCATTAACATTCATTGTCAATTATTCATCCTTTCCACTGGTTACAAAAACAATGGCTATAAAAGCAGTCTAGCTCTAATATTTAGCGAAACTAATAATGGAACTAATTTTGCACCAAAATAAGAGATTTAAAATATACATGCTACGAGAAAAAATAAGTAATGGAAGTAATATTGCGCTTTTGAAAAATAAAGCAGGATAAATAAATGTTCAGTATTTCCACAAATTATGTACTCATGTTGTTACTTTTGATTGCTTTTATAGCGAAAAGAATTGATAAATATATATATTTTTTTTATTTTGCCCAGACGTAATAAAATCGATTGGTCATTAAAATTTGTACTTTTATTCAATATTCATTCAACAAAGTTTTTTTCCCTCGATACACAAACAAAATTTAATAATTATTATTCTTTTTAAGATTTTAATTTAAATGTTGTAATATAAGTTGAAAATATGTGTAAAAAATTAATAGATTGTAAATAAAAACGTTTAATTTCAATAAATCAAAAGGTTATTTTAAAAAACTGAAGTAGAATATAGGAAAATATTTTAAAGAGATTTATTGTACAAAACAATCAATTTAAAGAAGCCGATTAAGATGGCTTGAAGTTAGCCAATCTTTATTTCTTTTTTAACATTTTCCAACAAAGTTATGAATTCAATTTGTTTGTCGATTTGTTCCGCCATCTATTTGTGCTCTCACTTGAATAAATATAGTCCGATTGCCAAGAAATTTATAGATGTTTTTCAATATTACTATGATACGTTTCGTATTGAAAATGAAGCGTATAGCATTAACAGTTCTTTTAGAAGGATACTCAAAATAATTCCGTTATACAGGGTGTCCCCTCTCAACGGTGGCCAATGGCTAATTTCTAAACCGTTGGTCATAGACATATAGTTCCAATTGCAAAAATGCTTTAAAAAAGGTAAAGAATTATTTTTTAAGCGTTTTAGGTCAAAAAAATGTTTTACTAAAAAATTACGAAAATTAAATTTTTATACGGTCCCCCGGTCCTATAAGTGATATTTAGAAAATTTTTACCACTACTCTAACAAGTAAGACAAAAAAAAGTCCCATTCCTCTGCGATCAAAATTGACCGAGTTATAGCTGTTCAAAGTTGAAGCATATTTTTTGCTGCAAAATAGGGGTCAGCCACAAATTTACTGGAAATAAAAATAAACATCAGATAGAAAATTTAACTTTAAACATTGAGAGTAAAATAATTTTTTACAATGTTGTTTCTGAATTTATGTTGACATTTACATGTTAAAGTAAAATATGCAATTTGTGCTAAAAATATAAGTAAAAAAAATAACAGAATTTTTGTTAAATTAAACTATGAAAAGCAACAGTCACAAATCGTTACAAAATGATACATATTTAAAGCTCTATTAGATTACTCAACCTAATAGAATTTGATGTAGTCCTATAAAATAAATAAATGGAACGCACCTAAAATCGTATTAATATTACATTGTCATCGGGTTTAAATAAGTATGGTAATTGAACCTCAATCAGATATTTGGAAGTGAGTTAAAATTTGAATATAAGTTTTGAACTAGGAAAATTTACATACGAAAACTATAAATAAAATAAAAGCTTATCAAAATAACATACCTTTTTAAAATAAAATCACGAAAAGAATCAGTTTCATTTGCTTACAAAATAAAACATATGTAAAAATACAATTGAGGATATGAATTTCAAAACTCGACTTATCGCTTTTTGATTTCTCTATCAGTCTATACAAACCTCCACTATTGTAACAATGCAATCTCAAAATTTATAATGAAAACCAATAGATGCATTTAAAGTTTTTTCGCTATTTCCCAAAATTTGATTTCTTCGATAAAGAGAATTTTGAAATTCATGTCTTCAGTTATTTTAATAACCAATCTAGAAGTTAATTAATTATAATTAACACTATAGTAAAACTTATACGGTGACAGCGCCTTCAGTTAAATCGCTCATTTAAAACATTTTGTAATTGGAACTATATGTCTGTGACAAATAGTTTAGGAAGTAGCCTTTGAACAGCGTTGGAAATCGACTCCCTTTATAATACTTTATGCACTTAGTGTGCGTTCCCTTAAAGCTCAGACGAACTCATCCGTTTTCAGCTATAGAAAAGTGGTTTAAGTCATGAATTTAAAGTTTCATAACTCGGTCAATTTTAATGTTACATGAATGGGACCTTTTCTGTATTACTTGCTAGAGTGTTGAAAAAATTTTACTAAATATCACTTATAGGACCGGGGGACCGTATAAAAATTTAATTTTCGCAATTTTTTAGTAAAACATTTTTTTGACCAAAATCGCTTAAAAAACAATTCTTTGCCTTTTTTAAAGCATTTTTGCAATTGGAACTATATTTCTATGACCAACGGTTTAGAAATTAGCCATTGGCCACCGTTGAGAGGGGACACCCTGTATTAGAGTCTATGGGGAGATATCATTTGCGGTATATTTTAATAATAATATGCTATTTTAAAACACTGAAATTTATACGTATTCCTGAATTGTACGACACAGTAATTTAAAACACGCTTTAATCGCTAATTTAAATCAACTTATCAAAATCGTTAACATCCTATTTACTACAGTAAAACTTGTGAAAAGAAAATAGCAAGAAAACGCAAAATATTCCATTTTAGACAGGTTTCTGTCTAAGCAGATAGATTCGTATTGTAGCAGAAAGATTTGACCACTTCAAAGGGACTCCAATTTTTTGAGTTATTGATACACTATTTTCTGGATCTGGAAAGGTTTTACTGTGACTGTTTTTCACTCGATGCAGACAAACAAATAATGTCGTAATAAAAATTGTGTTAAAAAAATTGTGCAACTTTAAAATAATGAGTTTTGGCGTCTTGCGCAGTGGTTATGTGGGACAGATTTTGCAGCCCTAAACATCGGGACATACAGCAACACTATAATCGATAGAGCTCACATTTGGCAAATGCATCATTGATTAAGAATGCTGTAGATTTTTGTATGAATAGGTCAACAGATTAAGCATTTAAACCAATTTGAAACCGATTTCATAGGGGTAATCAAATGAAAGAGAGAAGGTAAGGGGAGAGGGGGGCACGTTTAAACTGGGGGCACCTTTGAACACTCTAAATTTTTCCTTTCAAATAAATTATAAAAAAAAAAAATGTATATGGCAATACATTACTGCTGCTTCAAAGGGATAATTATACAAAGCTGTACCATTTTGTATGAACAGCGTCAAAACAAGATATGTATTTTTCTCCCTCTTGAATCTAAACTTAAGAAAATAAAGTTGTGAGATTCTTATTTACAAACTTTTATCCCTAAAGTTTTAATTTATTGTTCAATGCTTAAACAAAGATGTTAGCTTTAGTTTATAAGCTTTGTTTTATTCACATTCTTCAGCCGAATTGAGTAAACCGTTGTAGTGTTAAACTCCATGTGATGGGGCACCATAGAACAAAAAAGTTGAGGCACCATTGAATAAACTGGTGATAAATAATAATTGAAATAATTTAAAGAGAACTCTTAAAACTATGAAGTAAAGAGTTGTTAATGTATCTAAATATTATTATTTCTGATTTTTTGTATGTGAAAAGAGGTTAATTAAAATGTCAAAGAACACGGACATGCAAATAATTCTCCTTATTGCACACATAAGTTCCAACCTATGTATATATCATTGATGGGAAGTTTCGAATCTAAATTGAATCAAATCTGAATTCATTTATTGGATAATTGCAAATCCTGGATACAAAATAATGATTCATGATTTAACAGATTTCCAAACATTATTTAAGGTTTCCGTAACGCATAAAATGGAATTTTATATCAGGTCTCTTATAAAAAAAAATAGCGAATAAAAAAATTTAATTTTCCAGAAGCATCAGATATCATATTGGTGTATTTCAAGGAAATTGTAAAAATATTTTCACAACCAAACACAACTGGAGGGACACTTTGTGTTTTATCAACAATGAGTTTTGACATCAACTTTGATGGGTTTAAGTTTGGTTAAATAACAAATAAATTAGTAAATTCAACAAAATGTAGTTATCTAATTTTATTCATGTTACTTTATATTCTGTAACATATGCAACTTTTTATAAAAGCTCTCAATATTTCCATATTTTATTCATTTGTTCAAAGGTGCCCCTTGCTTGTTCAAAGGTACCCCTACATGGGACAGGTTTGAACATAAATCTTTCTACTTTTTAAATCCGCACAACTTATTTAATTTCTTTGGAAAATATTTAATTTGTGGTTCATATGATGAAGAAATGCGTTGTTTTTATTATGTAATATTTAAAACTTAATAAATATAATTCAAGTAAGAAATATATTGATTTTATGAAAAAAATTTTCAAAGGTGCCCCCTTTCTCCTATACGTGATAAAAATTGCGGCAATGAAATCTAATATTAATGGCTCAGAAGTAACGTCTCCAAATTTGAAACAGGAGGCCATGTGCTGGAATTCAGCTGACTTCATTGTACTGGAAACTTATCTAAATCCACAGTAACCTATAAAAACAAGTATAATCACTTTAGTTTTTTTCGTAAGCCTCTCCTCAAAATAGCATTAAATTCGAGCTGTACATTTAATATTTCCTTTCGCTGTTCTCAGTTTATTTGCACAGATATGTGTTTCAAAATAAATAAATAAAGTTTAAATTATAGATTAAACTGTACAGAAATATAAAACAAGCATTTTTATGAGAAAAATTAGTTACTGCATAGTTTTTAAACATAAAAGTGTGCCCCGCCGAAATAAAATC
Organism: Maratus speculifer; assembly: GCA_964019185.1. Lineage (NCBI taxonomy): Eukaryota > Metazoa > Arthropoda > Arachnida > Araneae > Salticidae > Maratus > Maratus speculifer. Next base: position 309,180,317 of record OZ025294.1, read on the forward strand.
ATCATGATTTTGTAACGTAATTGATCACGAAACAAATATATTAAGAAAGTCTATATACAAATGCATATTTACAATGAGTAACTCGCTTCCTGCCATACCTTTGCAGGAATGTATAAAAAAAGAGAAGGGGGCAGTGTTCCGCAGAAATATAGCCAGCACTGTCAATAGCCAATACAAGGTTTGGAAAAAGTTTTGGATGAGAATAAAACGCATTATTTTCAAGAACACCGTAAATGTAGACAATTTATTAACAAATATATTAAATTTCGAAAAACTAATGATGTAAAAGTAGATTAAATTTCAAAGTATCCGCCTTTTTCTTTGATGCATGCCCATAAACTTTTTGGCACATCATTGACTGCGATATGAAGTATCCCGAGAAAAATTGGTCCATTCCTTAATCAATACTGCCTTCAGACTATCCATACATTAATGGAAATTAGCGAAGACCTTTACTTTCGAAATTCCCCAAACGGAAAAATCCATTTGATTGATATCGAGCGAATTAGCAGACCATCTATCGGGAGAAATGGAGTTTATGTACAACTCATCTCTCCCCCCCCCCCCCCCCTCCTAAGCCATTTGAGTGTCTTCTGCGCGCGTTGGGATGGTGTAGAATCTTTCTGAGATACCCAATTTCGTCCAGAAAAGTATTTCTAAGACAAAGATGTTGATTGATTTTCATAAGAAATTTCACAAGAATGAAAGGAATTTTGCTATAGTCTATGATCGTCTACCACACCATCAAGGACTTAAGATGACAAGATTTCTGAATGATTTTTCCATGTGAATTTGAAGTGACAACATTCTGTGACAAAATTCCGTCATTTTGCTTATTGAATTCTTGCTTAATCGAGAATGGCGCCACACTCGAGCAAAGAAACACGCGATGCGTACCACCAGCGAGGCATTTTAACAAAGCTCTGCATTTATTCAATCGTTTCTGTTTCATCGTGTCGATTGGCATATGAGCCGCTGGAAACTTTATCAGCTTTAGTCCCAGGTTTTTATTTATTTATTTATTTATTTAGCTATGTTTCGAAACGATTTTTCATAAATTTTTAGATTTCGTTTTATTTTACGCTTTGAACTTCGTGGGTGTGCCTAATGATTTCGCGAATGCTTTTAATGTTCTTTTTGGAAAGAACTAAACATGGTCTATCATTTCTTGGTTTCTCAAAATGGGCCTTTGAGTTTTTATAGCGCTTCAAAATGTTTGAGACCGTTAACTGAGGCAGTTCCAATTCCTAAGCGATAGCCATTACATTTTTCTCATCATGAGTCTTTAGCATAACAAGTGCTCGCCATGTTCTGCGATCAATTCTAGCCCGGTAAAAAAGGAGCTATTTTATTGTTTGTCTTGAATAGATAAACATAATAAATCATAATAAAAACACTTAAATTCAAAAGATAACAACAAAGCACTAAAATTTTACACGCAAAAACAAGCATCCAAAACTTATTCCACATTCTGTATATCCACTATAGAGCACGGGCACAGTTGCAAGTAAACTGTCATTTTCGCTGTTTGGGTGGCAGAAACTTCGCCGTTCCTTGTTTGTCGTCATTTAAATCCATAGCATTTCCGATATCATGACTTTTTCGTCCAATCTTGATTATTTTTTGGAAAAATATAGTCCTGTATGGCTAGGCTTAACCTTTTTCTAATGTTTCATTCACCCTCTGCCCCCTCCCCCGATATATAAAAAAAAATAAACATTTATTGTTGATCTATATAGTTTAAAAATTCTGTTCCGTTTACGGCTTTCTACTGATAATAAATCAATAATGAATAAAGCAAATTAGGTTTCTTCCGTCAAAAATTACACTTTCCGCCCTTTGCTCCCCCCCCCCCTCCTCTGATCATATACAGTTTCATATTTTTAAAACTCTTTATTTTGTTTAAATAAAATTTGTCGCATTTATTTCTGACTTATCACAATAAATAAATAGTAATTTAGATTATCTCCAGCTTATCCGAAATATGTATGCTTCCATTCTTAGCCCCCCCCCCCCCCCCCATTCCCATCATGCAAATAAGTTTTTTTTAATTTCTATAAAAAAAAAATTCTACTATTTTTTTCACTCTCCAGTGACAAAAAATAATCAAATATATCAATACAAATACATCGATTTTTTATCATCTCTTTTATTCCGAAAACAATTCTTCCCTCTGCCTTTCCCCCCCCCCCCCCAGCAGAATGAATTTTAAAACTTTGAAATTCTTCATTTGAAAAGAAAACTGATATATTTGTTGCTCACTAATAAGAATAAATAAATAATGATTAAAATCACTTCCTAACATTCCGAACTTACGCTTCTCCATGTAGCCCCCCCCCCCCCTTCCGGAATACAAAGGAGTTTTTTTTTTTTTTTTAATCTTTATTTTACATAAAAAATCTTTTCAGTTTATTGTTCCGTAGTCGCAAAAATAATTAATCATATAACTTATACTCTGTTTCTGAAATTTTCATCCAGTTTTCTCTTTGCCCCCCTCCCCCGCCCAGTTTGCTGATTGTCAAATATTTAAAAATAGTTATTTAAAAATATTGATTTAAAAAATTATTTATTTTTAAAAATATTTATTTAAAAAAATGCCAGACCTGTGTGTCATTAATACATGAAAAATAATCTTAATTATCGTTAACCTACAATCATTTACGCCCCCCCCCCTTGATACAAATATATTTGTATGCTAGTAGGAAAGAGTGAGAAGCATAAATTGTGATTTCTTAGGTTTTAAATTTAAAATCTTTAAGTTATTTTTATTTCTATGTAAAAAAAAAAAAAAAAAAAAAATATATTAATACTAATACTAATACTAATAATATTTTTTTGTTTGTTGTTATATAACGACAATAGAGAAATAATTAGTAATATAAATAATCCCCATTACTGAAATTTCCGTTTCCCTTTCTTCTCATATCCTCCATATAATATTCAAAATTTCAATGAAAAGCGTATTCGTTGATATCTAATAACTATAAATATCTCCTTTCTCCCCGCCCCACCCAAAAAATAATAATTCTGCCCTCTCGTGTGTTTTGCCACAGCACACTACAAAAAAAAGTGCATTAATAACTCTAATAAAAGTTTGTTAATATCTCAAAGTAAAGATATTTGTACGAGAAGTCTGTGGTAATTACAGTGGAAAAGGAATCGTTTTTGCCACCCAAACAAGCGAGCAGCTGAAGCGTGACGTCACATGCGCGTGCTCTATGCTTATACAGTGCGTGTCAAAAGTTTAAGCACAACAGAAAATTTCAAAATAAAATTTTATTAATGGGTGAAAGTTACTTCCCTTTTCACATAGCCTACAAATTGTAGTTTTAAAAAGATAGTTAACAGATTCATGCTATAAAATTCATCTTAAATAATAAAATTTATCAAAACAACAAAAATGAGTGTGTCAAAAGTTTAAGCACAGTAGTTTTTTAATCTTTAGCAGAACAAGAATTAAAAAAAAATAATACTTGATTATTGCTCCTTTCTGCTGAATTACTTTAAATATACGGTCTTCCATCGTTAAAATGAGATTCTGTATTGTTTCTGGTTCATTTTTAAAACAAGCGTTCTCAATGGCATCTTTCAAATCTTTAACTGAAGAATACTGCTTTCCATTTTGATAAACTGCATGAGTGAGAATACCCCACATATTTTTTAGAAAGTTTAAATCAGGACTAATTGCCGGCCATTTCAAAACAGACATTATTTTCGACTTAAGCCACGATGAAGTTCAGTTTGAGGTATGGATGGAAGCATTATCATGTTGAAATAACCATTTTTCTCCTCCTAAAAACCTCGGCAACAGGAAGCAAATGATTGGCAAGTGTCTCTTGGTAGTTTTCAAAGTTTTCACGACCACTGATGAATGCTAGCGATGTCTGACCATTGAAAGAAATACCCCCCATACCATTAAATAACTACCATTATGTTATCGGCTAAATACACTCCTAGGTTCTTTTCGGAGATCATGCGAATAGTACTTAAACCCATCAGGGCCATCGAGGTTACATTTTTTTTTTTCATCACTGAATATGACATTCAGCCACTTTTCACCAAATGACATATGCTCTTTGGCCCATTGTAATCTAGCTTCTTTATGGTGTTGTTTGAGACACTGTAATCGAGAAATTTTACGGTACTTGATGTATTTGAACTCCAAAACTCTTCTATAAACAGTTTTTTTCGATATTTGTTCTCCAACTGCATATTTTATTTCCGAAAGGGAGTAATTACCAATTGAAGCCAAATTTCTGATGCGGCTATCTTCGCTCAAACTAGTCACTCTCGGCCTTCCTGAACGAAATTTTCGTTTAAAATCATTATCACGAGCCAAAATTTGATGAATACCTTGTTTTGACCTTTTTAATGCACTTGCAATTTCAGAAACAGAATTACATTTTGCTCTCATACTCCAAATTTTTATCATCTCCTTCTCTGAAAATTCTTTCGACTTGGGCATTTTGTACTAACTCAAAAACAACAGCGGACTGCTTCTTATACACCCAGAAATTGTTTGCGTGCACAACCGTTTACGTCAGACTGTAAAATTTGCATAAAAACGATTTTGTGCTTAAATTTTTGGCACGGTCATTTTTCTTCTATTCTTAAACTCCATGGTTTGAAATAAAATTTAAAAGTTAATTTAAATGAATATGGTGCAAAAATAGATATTATTAGCATATACAAGACGCATATTGAAATTAAAGGTAATATTTAAAGTTTTATTTTAAAATTGCTATTGTGCTTAAACTTTTGACACGCACTCTATATATATGACTTAGATATTTGGATATGACATACATATATATGACTATGTGGCGTATCATTTCCCAGTCTCTGGAAATCAGTAGCATCAATAATATCCCAGGATTCAATGATGGCGGCCTTCAGTTCTGCCACAGACTTAAATTGTCCGCCAATGGTATATAAGTTTATTGAGGATATTTCATACATATTCTTGGCGGTTGAGATGAAGGCACAGGGCAGGCCATTCCATGACATACATCCAAAATTATCCAAAACCCATTCTTAAGAGGATTTTGCAAATATTGTGGGGACATTGTTCTGCTGGAAAATCGATATCAGGCAACTAATTCTCTCTGCAAATGGCACTAAATGGATTTCTAGCATTTTTTTGGTAATCGGTAACCCAAATGAGGGAAAATCCAGGCAAAGTTTACCACTATAGCCAAGGTTTCCAAATATCATTAAAATGCCTCCACCAAACAGCCCATATTGAAAGCTATTTACAAGCAAAGAGTGAATGGGGCCAAATATCATCAAACCTAGAAGGACCAGAGGCATCGTATTATATTCTCAGATAAGAAAAAATTGGTTTGGATGGATCAGACAGCCTTGCACTTCATTAGCATGACATGAGGAAGGAAGAGAAAAAATTTACCGAAAAAACAGCAAGGTAAAGGTTTATTAATGATGTTGGGAGGCTTTTGGCTATGGTGATAAACTAAACCTGACTTTTCCTCCTGACCGCATGCAGACTACCGATTACAAGAAATACTAGAAACCCATTTATTGCCATTTACAGAGAGAATTGGTAACCTAAGTTGAATTTTAAAGCGGGAGAACGCCCCCATAACCTTTGCAAAATCTTCCCATGATTTTTTTTTTCGATTTATTGGGTACATGTCATTGAATGGGTTGTCCTGTACCTCCATCTCAAATCCCAAGAAAATGTGTGAGGTATCAGTAGAGCTGTATATGCCAATGGTAGACATTCAAACTTGGGGTTGAATTCAAGGCTGCTATAATTAAGGTATGAAGTAATATTGATTATCTAATTATTATTGATGTTATTGTCTTCCAGGGATTGGTAAATGGTATGCCACATCGTATATTCCAAGTCATATATACGCGTAGCAGATATATTGGCTATTAACAGTAGTGGCTTTATTTCGGCGGGACAGTTTTTACACTCCCCCCCCCCTTTTTATACATTCATTTTTTTCTGTCAATGTGTGGCAGGGAGTGAGTTACTCCTCATAAATATGTATTTGTATTTAGACCTTCATACTATATCACTTTTGTACTCATTGGTTTGCTCCGTGTCCAATTACAGTACAAACACACCTTTCGGTGGGACACACCTTAATTACATAAAAGAGACAAGAAATTTTACTTTGAACAACAACCACAAAACATTCTACTAATAAACTTGAAGAATATTCTCAATAGCACACAGATTGTAAAAGAGCCAGTTTGCATAACAGAAAAACGATTAAGTTAAATTCAATCATTGCAAGACAATAGCTAATCTACAATAAAATTTAAAAGACCGATTTTAAATAATAGTTGTAAAAAAAAATCTAACATTTATCAAGTATGATTTTTATTAATAAATTCTTAAGACGAGAAAAAAAAATTATAAAAATGTGGTTTTAATTATTATTTTTAATTAAGATTTTTTTTAAGAAAGAAAAATAATAAAGTTCTAAAAGATTAATCAAATAAATGAATAAAAATAGAAAAAGGAAATATTTATATTTTCTTATTCATTAAGAAAGGCATTTTTAGTTTTTCTTTCAAAAAGATTTTGAATAGTCACAACTAATAAAAACACTTGAAAAAATATTTTACCCGGTAATTATAATTTTTTAATTCAAATGAATAGTAAACTTGTATGAATAATAATAAAAAAAGTACTCAAAACTAACGCAAAAGCACTTCATATTTATTTTAAGGGAAACTCATCATTAAAAAAATGCTTAACAAAATTATTTTACAAAATTTTTTAATTAAATATTTATCACCGTTTAACTTTATCTTTAAAACAAAGTTTTCAGGTAAGTTTGATTAACTAACTAAAGGTAGTGTAAAGCTGATTAGAAGACTATATATATATGTATATACAAAAGTTTCTTTAAAGTTTATTTTGTAAAAACATAACTCGTAAGAAAAAACATTCAGTCAAACAAAAAGCATTTTGTGGAGCTTATTAAATTATTTTGTATCAGAAAATTCATTCATCTTCCTCCTTTTTTTTTTTTTTTTCTACTAGTATATATTTTACCAAGTAAAGCATCATATTTATTTTACAAAATAAAGTGTTATTTTCTTTATCCTTTTATCTACTACTATTTATTTCACTTGTTAAATATAGTTATCTTTCTCTTTCTTTTTTTTTTTTTTTAACATAATTTATTTTCAACTCTACTAATATACTAAGTTTGATATTTTACTAAATAAAGCAAAAAACATTTGTCCTTTTTCCTATTCGAATTTATATTAAATCAAGTAAATTATCGTTATATGCATTTTACAGAACAAAGTTTAAAACATTAGTCTTAAAAAATCTAAAACATACAAAATTAAAAAAGTGCTGAAGGTTTTTTTTTTTTTTTTAATACAACTAAAAAATATATATATTTATGACAGAAATATATATATATATATATATATATATATATATATATAATTTTTTTTTTTGGGGGGGGGTGAGCATTTTCAGTGAAGCATACTAATTTGAAACAAAAAGTTTGTTGAAACATTAAAGTTTAAGAGAACAACACATGTTTGTACCACTAGCATATGCAAGTACAGATGGATAAATCAAATTTTATTAAAGTGTCAGAATAGCGTAAAAAAGATAAAGACGTTTCAGATCATATAAATTTGATCCTGTATCAGATGAGTCATCATGTGGTTCAATTTTTTTTATGATACGAAATGAAAATGTAGTATTTATTTCATCATTTTTATAGTGTTGTTATACAGGGTTCTTAAACCTTAATTATCAGACATCCTTTCTAGATAATCTTTTACAAACGAGATTCCATACATTCCATACATTCAAAAAACTAGATTGGACATCGATTGAAGGATTGCTTCATGTCCTAATAAAAATTGGGTGATTTTAGTTGATCACTAAATTACGATTTCGATAAAAGTAAAAATACATGAGTATTTTTTAATGTTCTATTTTGACAATCAGTGTCTGGACACATACACACACACGTAGATGTGTGTATGCATCCATGTGTGTGTATAGTGTGTTGTATAAGGAGACAAATAGAGTATTTATATTGCTGTTAATACACAGTCAAAATCTCAAAAAGAGAGAAAGAAAGAAAGAAAAAAAAAATAAGTACACTCTATTAAATCTGACGAAAATCATTGTATGAAGAAAAATGACTGGTATCAATATATTACTAATAAATCTACTATTGAATATAATATTTAAATTTTGTTTAAAAGATAATCTACATATAGAAATTGTAACCCCAAACTATCCAATTTTCAAAATCCACCAATTTTGCAATCATCTTATGATACCAAACGGGAAGTTATTTAGACAAGTTGTGTTTAGGAATTATGCAGGTTTAACATTAATCAGCTTACTAAATGCTATAAAAAATATAATCTGTCTTTGCAAATACACTACCTAAAAAATATGTTAATCTAATTTATGCAATGTGTATTTTACCTAACGGTGAGCTAATGTCTACTACGGTTGTTAGAATAAACGATATTGTCCAAATAAATAATTTATTAAGCAGCAAAAATAATTTACGTACAATTTATAAGGGAATTATAAGGGCACATATAAATTATGAATTTGTCTAATAAAAGAACATAATTGCATATTACAATGAAAACACTCGTCTAAAATATCATGATAAATGAGTCTTCTAGACCCATGAAAGTAAGAGCTTAAAAACTGCCTTTAATAAATAAATATGCATTAATATTTTAATCGTAGTAATTCATTAGAAGGGAAGAGCCATTCAGATGGGATTAACGTCATGAATCTGTTATCGACTTGAAGAGTCATCAATATTGCATCGCAGTAATCGATATACCAAGCGAGATATATTAAGCGAGCAAAAAAGATGCTTAATTCGAGAAAAATGAGCAAGTATATTGTAAATATGCACGAAAGATATCAATTTTCAGAAATCCTGTTTTAAACACGATTTGAAAAGTATGTAGACTAAACATTTAACTAAACAATGTTGTTAATGTGCATAATGCAGAAAAACAAATATATAGTTCTATAAAGGAAAACACGCAATATTACTCATAAACAGTTTTAAAAAATGTAGTGAATGTCAAACAGAAAATTTAGTCGAAATTTTTTTCTAATTATGTATGATACATAATACATGGCATTAAGCATGTCTTTATTTATGGTTTCGTTCATCCGATAAACCCTTTTCATCACCCATCTTCTCTCCCTGTCTGTCCGTCACAAAAACTGTATAAGTTAGAGACTTCAAATTTTGTGTACTTCATCTGAATAGCTCGTGTCACATGACAAATCATAAAATTTTGAAAAAGTCTGAGAGCTTAATCAAATCAATTCTTTCAATGTCATTGGTTCAATTTTGCGATTTATATTTCAAAAGAAGGCCTTAATTCCAACGTTTTCTGCGCAAGCATCATAGCTTGGAGATAAAGCATTTCGCTAGTATACAGAAAGTTCTTTGTTCAAACTCCGTTTCTGGAACTTGAATTTTTCATATTAATATGGATTTATTAGGGGAAAAAATCATATTTCTGGCCAATTTAAGGGTTTATATTAATAGGATTTCATTCATCTAACATTCATAATATATTTTCAATTCAAATTTCCTTTTATTTTACAAACTTTTGCGATTTATTAATAATTCAGCTTTTTAAATTTAATTTTAAACAACTTTATTTGTTTTTAGAAATTTAGAATTTTATCATCTCCGCTAATTTTTTTAACTTTGGATTTTCAAAAAATTTAGAATCTTGGGTTTTATTTAAACAATTTGATTTGAACATTTTTAATTAATTTAAAAGAAATTCCTTTTATAATAATAATAAAATTAAGTTTATTGGTCCAACCATCTATGTAAGACTTTAATAATTATAAATTACCGTAATTTCGGGTGTATAAGCCGCAGCTCAAACAATTCTTTTTCGACCCAGAATTTTTTAAGAAACAAATATAACTAGTTAGATCGCCGTAACTATTTGTCTTCAATCACTAAATAAGATTTCTGGGTCCAAAAAGAATTGTTTGATCCGCGGCTTATACACCCGAAATTACGGTATCAATTTGAATCTATTAAAGGATAAGTTGTTTTGAAAGAAATATTAAACGAAACCCTGCTTGATCTATAATCACACTTACAAACTTGTTATTTTCTTCTGCTTTTTCAAGAAAAAAGGTATTGGATAGGTTATTTTTTAATTTCGGGTTTCAATGGATTTACAATTTAGAAGGTCCTAAACACGATTTGATGTTTTCAGAAAATGTGTGTCTGTGAGACTGTATGTGTCAAAATTTTGTGAGCGCTCATCTCAAGAACTAAGACACGGAGCTTGACAAAACTTCAGATTCCTTTAGATTTTGATATAAAGAGCTGATCAGTTATTGATGTATATCGCCTAACATGCAGCGCTGCAATGCTACATTCTTCACGATTTCCATGTATTTCAAGATCTAATGCACAGATTTTCATAAAACTTTAGATTCAGTTAGGCTTGATATAATTGGATGCTGATTACTTTTTGTTGCAAATCTCTCAACAGATGGCGCTGCCATGCTGCATTATTCATGATTATCGTAATAGCTCTATCTCAAGAACTAATCCACGAATTTTCATGAAATTTCGGATACAGTTAACCCTTAATATAGATTAATGATGTTTAGTTTTTTGTTGTAAATCGTCCTTCAGTTGGCCTTACTGTATTACATTTTTCACGATTTCGGAATAGCTGTATCTCATAAACTAATGCATGGATTTTCATCAAGCTCCAGATTCAGTTAGATGCTGCTAAAAACTAATCCTGATTAATTTTTGTGGTACATCGCCCAACGGGTGGTACTGTTAAATAGCTCTAGCTCAGAAACTAATGCACAGATTTTCATCAAACTTCAGATGCAGTTTGAAGTTTACATAAGTTGTTGCAGATTAGATTTTGGCGAAAAACTAACCACACCGGTAGCGCTGCTATACTGAATTTTCCATAAAGTATTAACGTGTATGACACAGAAGAAAGTTTCAGAATTGTCACATCCGACTCGTTATCAAAGCACTGGCATATCTCAAAATAAGTTACTGATTTAATAGAGCCAAATTTTCACAATACTAGATAATTAAATTATCTTAAGATATTTTTATGCAATGTGGTTGTCAAAGATTTAAAATTAACAACACCTGTAGAATAAAAGACATCCAGTAACAAACAGCTTAAAAAAATGGTAAAAACAATCTTAAATCTTTTCAATAATTAATTCCTTTTTTAAAAACTAATTTCTGAAGTTTAATGTTTCTTTAGTGAATGCAGAACATAGACTACCACCCACACAAATTCAGACAATCAATTATCTTGACAAAATTTATCTAAGTCATGTAATTAAAATGTCAGATTAATGGTTACAAATAGCATAAAATTTCTTAAAGTCACTAATCACAAATTATAGTAAACTAACCATACTTTTGGATAATTGCTTCTACAGTATTTGGGGAAAATTAGTAAACCATTTAAAGAGGTTTTGTTGATCAAATTTCATTAGTCAGATTTTGTGCATTGAAGATATTCAAATACCAAAGCACAAGTGTTTCATAGAGAAACTAAATTTCAAAAGCATTCAACATTAAAAATTGATAGTTGTACGTATCACCAGGGATGTAGTGGAGGGTATACGGGGGTATATGGCTTATTCCCTCTGATTTTTTTAAAGAACACCGTATACCCTCTGTTTCCCAAGAAAGCTATAGTATATATATTCTAGGGTATACTCTTTGCCTTGTGCGTATACCCTCTGCTTATAGCGTATACCTTCTGTTGTTGTTGTTTTTTTTTTTTTTTTTTACGATTACAACACTACGCATCACAATATAAACAATATTTTAGTTATTTTTATTTTGTTCTATCTTTACAAGAGAAAAGTATTGTATTCGTGAAAAATTTCGACGATTTGACGATTTTTAGAAAATGTCTGAGTCCGTCTGCGACTGAGTCTATATGTATCAAAAGTTTTGTGAGCGCTCTATCTCAGGAACTAGAGCTCGGAATTTCACAAAACTTTAGATCAAGTTAGACTTTCATATAAACTGACGGTGCTTAGTTTTTGGTGTGTTTCACTCAATAGGTGGCGTTGTTAAGCTGCATTATTCATGATTTTCACAATAGCTCTACCTCAAGAATTAAAGCACGGATTTTATAAAACTTCAGATTTAGTTAGTACTTAATATAGTTTATTGCTAATTATTCTTTGTTGTAAATTGCCAAACAGGTGGTGCTGCTATGCTGCATTATTCGTGATTATCACAACAGTTCAATCTTGAGAACTAATGCGCGAATCTTCATCAAATTACAGATACAGTTAGTCCCTGTATAAATTAGTACTTTTATTTTTGGTGTAAACCGCTTTACAGGTGGCGCTGATATGTTGCATTTTTAAAAAGTATTGACATGTATGAAATTGAAGAAAGTTTTGGGATTGTAACATCCGGCTAGTTTTCTTAATATAGTGGTCTTTAAAAGAAATAACTGAAAGTACTCCGTATACAAGAATCGAAAGTTAACTATATAAAAAGCATTCATTACTGATAAACTGTCACAATAAATGTATCTGTCTGGAAGAAATCAAATAATATATTAGCACATTTTTGTTTTGCAATTACAAAAAAAAAAAAAAAAAAAAATTATGGAACATGTAGCCAGAGAAAATGTAAAACAATCCTCAAACAAAAAACTGTACAAAATATAACTAGCAAACTTTAATAAAATTTAAATAACATTTTTGAATTTAAGACACCTTTTTAAGTTAAAGATACGTACAAATAAATATCATGTGCTTAGGATCAAAATAAACAAAGTACTTGATTGGTTACTTTTAGAAGCATTTAGTATAACAAAATGCCTTGAAACTTCAAATCTTATCAAAAATAGGACCACAATTGCTAACAAGCTGGAAATTGCACGTCAAACATAGCAAATGCGGTGCGTTCGTACTGTAACGAAGTTTTAAAAATATTCAGATCTTTGTGTAATAGCATACAGTACTTCGAATAAAGTATAGTAACCGAAATCTCTTGTGTGTCCCTGCAAATGCTGTCTGTTTTCTAGTATACCTAGATTTCTAGATACCTATTTTCTGGTCATTTGTAAACCTCAGCAACATGCATCAATTTCATATAAAATGTGAAATAGTTTAACATAATTAAAACACGTGCCAAACAATGTTTCCCCAATGACATTATGCAATGGAATACTTTAGTATTGCCCCGTAAATTAATAATAAATATTCTGTGCATCACAGATTATACAGAATGTATATTTTAGTATATATTTCATAGATTCATATTAATTTTATTATGTTCAAAAGTGTATAACATCCTTAAAACTATTTTTTCCCCTATTGGCCGTAATGTAACGGAATACTTTTGATTGTCTCTGCAATTAATTAAACTATACAGCGGATTTTCATAAATTTTGAAATAACTCGACAAAATTGTGCAAGAATTATAAATTTTAAATTTCAAACGATTCGGTTGTATAGTATTTTCTCTGTTATATGCGGATAGACAGACGGACGGACTGAACGACGACTATAGGCGCTACATATTTACATAATTACGAACGCACTTAAAAAGAACATTTTTTTTTTAAATTTTTCCGCATGTTATTCCTTTGAAAAAGGGGAAAATCGCGATTTTAATTAAACAAATGTTTCTTTCATTCTACAATAAAATATCACTATAACTCGTCAGGACTTACTGAGAATCACATTTCTGATCATAACAAGAAGAAAAAGTTATCAAAATTTGAATCAATGATAAAATTATTAAAATAATATATATATATATAAGCGAATAAAAATACTAAAAATGTACTTGTCTACGAAGGCCTTATTCTCTGGAGAATTTCTGTTAAAATTGCTCTCCAGTAATGATCTTTTTCGGAGATATGAAGTGAAATATATTAGCTTCTATTTTTCCAGGCTGAAAATTACGGTTTTTTTTTTTTTTTTTTTTTTTTTTTTTTTTTTTTCAGGGTGGTGAAGAAGATGTAATATAGCAGTGAATGGAAAAAGCAATGACGGGAGAAAAAGTAGATGAATAAGATTTTTATTTGCCTGAAATAGAGTCATTCCATTTTTTCTGAAATGTAAGATATTTGAAATCAGATTTCCAATATTTCTGCTCATACGGTATGTGCAGCTCTTGAAGAAATCATTAAGAGTAACATTTTCTAAATATTTATGTATCTAAAAAAATGTACAATAAGAACGAAAATGCTAAGTATTTAATTTTTTTTCTCCTTTATTCTTTTTTGTAATATCATTTTACTCGAAATAAATAGTTAAACGAAATTTCAACTATTTCAGTAGTTTTTTTTTATAGTTTTTTTTTTTTTCGAATTTTATTTGCTTACAATAGGTCAAAAGTGAGTTAAGTCGTCAAATAAGGCGTTATAATTCTTTTTTTCTCTTTATCCCCTGGCTAAATGTACAGAATGTTAAATCTAGGGCGATTTTTTAATCAGATTTTCTTACTTTTATTTAAATCGGATTAATATATATATATATTTCCAGCGTTAAAATATTGAATAGATACCAAGAGTTCTATGTTTCCAGAACTATTAAACTTATAATTACTAACATAATCTACGTTTTTACACTTTAATTAATTAAAATTAATTGTTAGTAATTACAGAAATTATAAAATTTGCAAATTAATAGTTTCATTAGTTAGTAGAATACAATTAAGTTATACACATTAATATTCTGTAATAATTATTTAGGGCTACATAAAATACTAGTGGTATTTATATTTATCAAAATGATGAGTAACTGCATTTAATATTAAATTGTTAACATTACCTAAAATTAATAATTATTAAACAAATAATCTTTAATTAGGTTTGTAATATACACTTTTCTGCATTCATTACTAAAGAGATAATTTATAATTTAGTATTCATTTTGAAAGGAAAAAAAGCAGGATGATAGCTCCAAAAAAAAAAAAGGCACTATTTCATAAGATAGCAAACATGTTAGTAATGTGTTTAGTAACAATATGAGAAAAAAGTACATAATTTTTTACTATGAGAAATAAAAACTCATTAATTAAAACAATTTGGGGGAATTGCAAATTGAAAAATAATATTTAAATAATACAAGTTTAGTAATATACTGCTTTTTTGCCCAGAAATAAAGTTATATCATTTTTTAAGGTCTTGGACACATGTATTTAAAAAAACGTGATATTGAGAAGTTTTACTATTTTTTCTTAAAGCAGGGTACATTTTGTCAATTTTAAAAGAGTCCTTAAAAAATAACAAACAAGAAACAATTAATTATAGAGTTAATAAAAACTGCAACTAAGTATTTTCATAAGTTATTAGCACAAATAACAGGGCTAACAAATATCATTGACAGCTCATTTTGCTTTGTACTAAGAAAATTTTATGTTAATCACCTAAAATTTAAATTACAGGACGTTTGTATATGCCAACCAAGATCTCTTGCTGTGCTTAACATTTTTATACCAATTAATTTTTTTTTCGTTATACATTCTTTTACAACAGCTATTGAGTAGGTGTTATTCTTCCATTTACCTTTGGTTCCAATATCTGGTATAAATTTGCTATCGCAAAAGTATAACTGAATCTGGTTGTTTGCTCTATTACTTTGGAAAAATTTACTATACTTGCCATGCTTATTTTACATAAAAGAATGAATAATTTGATAACTTAAAATAAATTATGACATCACAATTTATATTAAATTAAAATAAAATGTTTGAATGAAATGCTTTTTATGGATTTATAAACTTACTGTACTTAATATTTAACAATTCTCAGGAATTAGTTTAGAGATAATTTTTTTTTTTTCATTTATTCATAAGGCAAAAGTATCTGTAGAAAAATTCCAAATTAATCTTAGATTTTAATACTTTTATATCATTTTAAACATTTATAAAAAAATTTAATTTTAATGAATGATTTTAAAAAAACCGGATGATTTAAACCACGATTTAATCGCTGATTAAAATCAACTGATGAAAATCGTTGACACACTAGTTAAATGAGATCGCGATTTATTTGATAATTGATAGCGTAAAACACAAAAATTAGGTTTTTTTTTTTACTATGCAGATGATAAAGGTATAATTAGTAAATATATTTCTATTAGAAGCTTTCATAAATACTAAAAACTATTTCCTTTAGAGAGATGTAACATAAGTAAACTATTTTCTTTTTTAAATCGGATGGGATAAAGTTTCAAATGTTTAAAATGAAATGTTGTGTCTTTCGGTAAAAGTAATTTTGAAGTAAATTAATTCTTTTATACAATTTAAACTAAATCTACTTTGTTTAATTTGGTCGGGCATTACAATTTCTAGTGAGCTTAAGAGAACAAACACACGAAAAGTAGCTATGACATTCGACTAATGTTGCTAAAAATCTCTACTTTTGAAAAAAAAAAAAAAATCTTTTTCATCGCCAAAAATGCGAATATAATGTTGTAATATATAAAAACCAAATTCGCAGGTTCTTGAAGGAGTTCTCTGACTTTTTTTCATTATTTTATACTCTTTATTAACTAATTTGTATTCCTAAATGCTGAAAAAAAAAAAAAAGTTCTATATTAATATTACGGTAAGTGGTTTCGAAAATTTTATTTTCGGAAAGTTATGTTGCTGTAAAATCAGAAATTATTATTTCAGCAGAAAAATTTTATTGATTCTGAAACTTTGTAATATAGAGCTTTAAAATGCACCAGTTCTCAATGGTAAGAACGATCCGATCCAAAAGTGATTGATTCCCTAGTAAGATATTTTTAAGATCAACGCACTGTCCCAATTAAATCTGAACTCATTCAATATTTCGAACTTTGCTATGATGACAAGAGTTGCATAATAGAAAGATATAAACAAAGTGATTGGCAATATGCGCATTAAAAAAAAAAAAAAAAAAAAAAAAAATCAACCTAAAAATCCCAAAAAGCAGCGAAAAAATTTTGATATAAGTTGAAATTCATACAGAAATAATCTGTAAGCTCATGCATACAGCACTAAACTGAAAATAAAAGAGAAGAAAAAGAACAACGTGACAAGACAGAATGCTTCTACACATACACATACACATACACATACACATACATACAAAAAAGATAAAAGAAAAAAAAAGAGCTGTTTTATAGTGTCACAATAAAAGTCAAGGGGATAATCGTCCTTTGTAAAAAAGAGTTTGTGATTAGCTGGGGAAGACATATTCCATTAAAAAACCCTCTAAACAAAAGACGGCAGCAAAAACTTATCAATTTTGTTGAAATGCCTGTGGGCAAAATATGGAAAGATCATTCTGCCCGTACTTTTGAAAGAATCCGGAAAATAAAAGCTAAAACTACAGAAGAAAGATCATTTAAAATTAAAACCGAGGTACGTTTTTAACTTTCATGTTGGATGCTAAACAGTTTCAACAAGAATGAAAAATAATGCATCAAGCATACATTATTAAACACTTTCCAACACATTCAGAATAATTTATTAAAGCTTAGCTGACAAATAAAATAAGACAATAAAGCTAAGACAAATAAAATAACCAAAGCAAACATTTTTGAAAAAAATTCACATAAATTTAACCTACTAGTTTATTTTTCTGTAATTACTTTCATGTTGAAAAATAACTTAGCGGCATCTATAATATGAAAATAACATTTATTGATTACTTGGGATGGATAAATAACTTAATACACCACATAGCTTATAAAACATTCATAAATTTTTTTCATCTAATCTAGGAATAAAAATAAATAACCAATAATTATATAAAGATCATCGTTTATCAAAAAACACCCATTACCTACTAGCAATAAATAATAACAAATACGACAGAGTTTATTGATTTAGCCTTGCACACAATTATCTAAAATTTACAACTTCCGCTAAACGGACTAACATTAGTAAGATACATGTACAACACGTTGTTAGTAAAGCATTTTTCCTGCCGATTACCAACGAAGAAGTGTAGTTAAACAAGATGGTTCCTTCGTAAATGTATTTCATATAGATTACAATCGTTTCAAACTTTTGTTATTTATATTATTAAACTAAACTATAGTTATAAAAAACTAAATGTCCATATATGTGGCTAAGGGTATGAAGAGGTTAAAACTAAAATAACCATAAAATCGCGTCTTTTCTTTTTTTTTTACATTTAGCTTTTACGTAAACAACATGTAATACGCATGAAAACTCAACAGCTTAAAATTAATAACATAATTTTATTGCCTAACTGTAAGGTCATTTTTATTTACATCGTACTGTGTAAATGAACATATTTCAAAGCTTTTTCTTTTTTTTCCCCCTTGAACTGTTTGTTTTAAGAATAGAAAATCAAGCGTTTCCAAATCTAATAATCACGGAGAATATCTTCAATGCCAACTATGTTTTTTTTTTTATATAAAGCTCCTTAACAGACCAAAAAATTATGACATTTCGTTACTAGGACAACTCAATTTGTATAACTATTACGAATGCATGAGGGCAAAAATAGCAAACACGATATACCTAATTACCGCACATACAATACGAGAATGCCAAATTACCCTAGAAATCGATAGACTGAAACAATTAAGATCAAGAACATTAAGAATATTAAAAAATAAATTAATATTTAACATGACAGCAAATGATTTCGCACTTAAAAATGTATGTCGATTAATTTTAAAATAATTGGGAATGAGAAATCAATAGAAATGAATTTAACTAAAAAAACTCATTTTTGGAATAGAAAAGCATATATAAAAACAGGGGTCGATGCAGGATTGTAATCTTGGGTCCATTATTTGTAAAGTAGAAGATATTTTTGTGAAATGTATTGTATTTTTGTGAAATTTGTTTTATTTTTGTGAAGAATAACATTTTGTAACAAAATATGAAATCCAGTTACTCATATACAGAAAAGCATTTATTAACAGTAATTTAAACCTCTTTTTTTTTTTTTTTCATAGTGAATTTGACTTATTTGAAAATTATACATTTTAAAACCTAGCAATAAAAATAATGAATATTACGTTATTCTGGGATAGACAAGATTTGGTGAAAAAAAAATCTGTTAATAAAATTAATTTTACGAAATAATAAAACACGAAATAGAAAAAAAAATTTGTGAAGGGGACTGCTTTTATTAAATGGAGTTTTATGAAGAGGCCTGTTTTGTTAAACAGAGTTGTGTGAAGTGGCCTGTTTTATTAAATAGAATTTTGTAAAGGAGCCCTAAAAAGGACACAAATTTTTGTTGGATCGATCCCTGAAAAAGTACTAACCTAACCTTATAAGTAAAAATTTATTAATTATAGAAGCTTTAAAATTTTTAACATTATTACTAAAAATAAATCGATTTCCTGACAATACAAAAATAAATAAATAAATAAAAATAAAATAAAAATTCGCACTAGCATGAAATTTCATAATAATATATCATTCAATATTTAAAGAATATATTGGCCATATTAAACAATACATTTAGGGAATATTTTTATGAATGATTTTTTTTATATGTGTGTGTTCAGAACATGGAATTTTCTTTCCTATCTTTAATATATATATATATATAATTATCTAAATTTATTTAAATTAATGCAAATAATGAAAAGAAAGAAAAGAAAAAAGAAAATAGTTCATCTTTATAAAACAAGATTTTTTTTTACAACACGATTTTTTAAATTTCTTTCAAGATTATTTTGATTTATATAAGAAAGCCAAGCTGCTAAGCAATTATAAAGTTACCAGTTAACTACAAAATTACCGAAAATATTTTAAACACGTACTTTCTTTATATTTTTATCTTTCAATATTTCTTACAATTTATTATAAATCATAAAATTTAATAATTTTTAAACAGACTGAAATAAATGTGTTAGAAATTTACACAATACAAAGAAATTATATACTATACAGTACATATTCAAATTTATTACACTAGTATTTTATTTATGCTTTAGAAGAGAGTATTCTGAATTTAAAATTTTATATTTCATTAATAAACACAAAAAACTATTAAAAATATTCATTTAAGATAAATTATATTCTAGAAAAGTGTTGTAAGAGTAAGAATTTTTTCACTTTATAGTAAAAGGAAAACAGCTTCAAATTTATATATAAAAGAATAAAAAAAATATAAATAAATAACTGCTTTAAAAACAATCAACCATAAGAAAAATCAAACAGATACAAACTATTTCCAATTACTCAAAAAAGAATAAAGTGAAACTCTAGAAGAAGATTCATAATCTGCCTTCACAGGATTTTTTTTTTTTTTTTTTTTTCCTTTTTATCAAAGACTAGCGAGAAAACATTTTCAACAAACTTGAAAAAGCGCAACTCAAATGAAGTAAGAAAAGTAATCTTATTTCAAAACATCCTTTGTTATCTTCTTCAACGAAAACCAATACAGAAGCAGAAATTCACAAAAGAAATTTTCCTATTCTATCCCCCCCCCCTCTTTTTTTTACAGTATTATTTTATTTTTTAGAACTGCAAAGCACTTAGACGGCTAGATTGTTAGAAGCTTAGAGAGGGAAAAACATTTGATATTTAAGATAGTTCAACTGATTGAAGTTTTTTAGAGTAAAAAATAAATAAAACATTCAAACGTATTAAGTCAAAATGTACGTTCATTAATACTTTTTTCTTTCCTTTTTATTTGTTTCATAGTTAAAAGTTAAGTAAAATTATAAGAAATTAATTTTAATCAAAAAGGAAAATTCTATAGGGTGTGGTCTGAAAATTCACTATAAGATTAAAATATTACAATAAAATCTAGTTTTACAATGTATTTGGAAACAATTCATATCCGTTTATTCTTGAGCTCAAAAATTTTTATTATCGTATGCAACAACAGCAGAAACTTGCTTTTATTTTTAGTTTAAGAGAGAAATCGTGACCAAGTGGGAAAACCATTCTAAAGCTAAATTAGTCTATTCTAAGATTATCGAAACAAAATACCCAAAGAACTCCACGGAAGTCCAGACATGAATTTCATAAAGATCCGAAATCTATTCATCAATTGTACTATTATTGAAAATTTGAGAAATTTTGAAAAGAATGTAAAATTTCCGGATCAGATGGTTGCTAGACATGGATTACATAGCCTTTACATTCACGATCTCATACCATTGAACCATTTGAGAGAGTTTTAAAGAACAAAGGTTACAGCGACGGAAGTTACGTGGTAGAATCACCACAGCAAAAACCATCGGGATTCCACAATTGTTTGAGCAGATCTGAAAAGAAATTTGCAAGTCGAGCTACTATTGGAATTCATGCTAAAGTATTCTGAACATTTTTGATGTTGTAAAACATTTTAAAAGAAAATCTTTGAGTTCTTAAATAGATTTTTTTTAACAATTATTCGCATTTTTGGAAAACAAGTCTTTATTTAATAATTAATTTTTGGACACCCTGTATTTTTCCCAAGCTGATTCATTTTAATCGTAATTTATAATAGTATTAAAAAAAAAACTATTCTTACGGTATACTTAGATTACGGAAATCTTAGATTCACGTAAAACTTACTTTTGATCTAAAAAAAGATCGAAAGTATTTGTAATTTAAGTAACAAAATATATGAAATAGATATATTAATCCTATATATATATATATATATATATAGGATTATTTAAAGTTTTAATTTAGAGTTAAACAAAGTTGAGATTGTAAAAGCGCAAATATTTTCAATAGATTAAATACATATCATACCAGTTGTCATGAGTGTTGATATTTTCAGAATTCATCACATATACTATTTCAACATCACAGCAAATTAAAATTATTATTTCAAGTCAATTCAGTAAAAAGAGAACAAAATTCTGTACACCTCAAAATATACATATTACTTAAGGGGTCTCAGGACTCTTTAAAATCGTAAAAGTGAAAGAAATGAGACCATGTTCAATATTTAATATCTTAAAATATTTATGATATTAAAACACAATTTGGTACTACTCTGTTATCCCGTCGACCAATTTTGCCAAATTATACAAATCGCCAAACTAATAGCCAAATCATACATATTGACATAATTTTTATTTTAAATAACGAAAAAACAAATAATTAGTAGAATATTAATAAAAATATTAATAAAAAGTCGAAATAAAAATCATTTAATGGCATTTTAAACACGTGAATCGTATTTAATGTCATTGAATGTGACATTCACGATCATCCATTATAGGCATTTAAACTTATAGCTTGGCGACAATTTTTTGGTCGACGGGATAACCTAATAGTACCCACAATTTTTATTAAGATGAAAGACATGAGCACGTTCTTTCATTTTATACCTTTAAAAAATTGCAAGGTGCAGAATTAGCATTTACAGAACGCTCCAAACTGACAGACATTTGACGAGCAGAAAATTGACATAAAAGCTTACGCGCACGATTACAAAATTAATAATGCAACTAGAATAAAATTTTGGTATCTACTTATACAACAGATTGTAATAATTATTTTGAACCTAAATAAATTTATATTTAAAGCATTTTTCTAGTTTTAATACAAAGTTGTATTTAACTAACACAAATTTTTGAAAATTTCAACAACATAATCACTTAAAAAATAAATTTTTTTGAACAATAAAAAGGAAATTTTAGGTTCAGTTTATACAGGTTAACATGAAACACATATTTTGAAAATTTTATGTAAAAATACTTACAAGATTTTGAGATATCGTGCGCGTAATGACGAAAAATGTCATTTGGAGAAAAATGACTTCAAAGTTTCGGAAACGCCGCTTCAGCTACTGAGCAGATAAAATTCCAACCCCCATAACTTTTGTTCTAATAGGAATTTCGAAAAAAAATTAGATAAAAATGTCCAGAAAAGATAGCAGTTTAACATATAAAAAATTGAAATTTCGAAAATTTGGAAGCTTTAAGAGTCCTGAGACCCCTTAAAAAGCGTTATACAAACACCTTTTACCAAAATTGTAAAAGATTTTAAGTAATTAAATATATATTTTTAAAGTTTACAGCAATAACAAAGTATAAATTCTTTCAATACACTAGTATTTAAATATTATGATTTGACTCCATTGAACAAAATTCTAATTTCGAAACTATACATAATGATGCAGTAATGAAATTACCACATTATTAATTTAAAATTAGATTTATCATTAAAAAAAATTAAAAACGACCGGTGGTAGTGTCGGTGGGTGAATACAAATAACGTAATTTTAATGAAATGCAGAAAATTGTAGTTTCAATCACAAAAACATTATGGGTGCAAGTCAAAAAAAAATTTTTGCTTTTTTTTTTACTCTATGGCAAAAAACAAAGGTACTGAGAACATTCTTCCTGATCTTGATTACAACATATTGCTGATCCGTCTGATTCGTTTAAGATGCTTTTCCTTATAGAATAGCTTCTAATATTCTATAAGCTTTTTTGGTGTTTTTTCCGCAGAGAAAACAACGCAGCATGGCACAGTTTGTGAATGAAACAATGAAAAATTTATCTCACTTTTATATTTTAATGAAGCTTGTTACATGTAATGAATGGTCTCCGAAACGACTTTATTTGTCAAAAGACAAAGCAAAAGAAACAAGTTTGAAATTGCACGTCCAACGTAGCAAATGAAGTGTGTTTCGACTATAAAAAAGTTTTTAAAATATCCCGACCTTGGTGTAATAGCATACAGTACATCGAATACACTATAGTGGCCGAAATCTTTTGTGTGTCCCTGTAAATACTAACTGCTTTCTACTGTATAGGAAGTAACTTGAAGCAAACTTCACAAATGTATATCATTTTCATAAAATGTGAAATACTTTAATAGTACTAAAACGCCCTCCAAACAATGTTTCTTGTTATACCATTGTGTAATGGAATACTTTTGTGTGACCCTGCTTATTAATAACAAATGTTCTTTCCACCACAGATTGTGAAAAATGTATTTTTTACTATATATGTCATAGATGCATATCTATTCTATTATGTTCGAAAGAGTATAACAACATTAAAATACACTTGAAACTTTTTTCCCCATTGACTGTAATGTAACGGAATGCTTTTGATTGTCCCTGTAATTAAACTATGCATCCGATTTTCATAAAATTTGAAATAACTCGGCAAAATTATGCAACAATTGTGTATTTTAATTTTGTGGGTTTCTGCTCTGTTATTTGCGGACAGACAGATGGACTGAACAACGACTACAGGTGCTACGTATTTATAAAATTACGAACGCACCTAAAAAGGTTTCAATATAGATGCTATTCAAAATACGTTGTCAACTGTCATCACGCAATGTATTTTATCATTATGATTTCTTTTATGCATCTCTTTATTTATGATTTTCTTTCCTATCGTCACTTTGAACGACCTTTAAAACGCTCTTTACTGTGTAATAACTTTATTTTCTCTATATATAGTAAAATATTCTATTAAATAATAGCATGCATCATAAATCAAACACGACACGATTATATGAAGCTAACATGCAATTTTTAACAGCGTCACTAAATTCATTCCATCAAAACAAATTATTCAAGATAATTAAAATAAAGAAAGGCGAGAATAAAGAATGTTCAAAGGAATTTAAACATCGTTCTCATCGTCATTTTAAATGGAAAAGAACATTCTCACCCTGAAAATAACGCCAAAGAAAGTATTTCAGATTCCACATAATTTATTCAGCTATCTTGAAATAGATGTTGAAACTTAGTTGGTGAAGCGAAATTATTTCCTGGCCATTTTCCCAAATTTGCTATTTTCCTGGATTTCCTATGATAAATCCCTTTTCTTTTCCTCTTTTTTTTTTTTTTTTTTTTTCCTTCAAGCCCTTTATTTCACATAATGTTATAGGTTATTCAGGTGATTTATAAATACATATATAGATAGGTAGATAGATAGATTTAAATGCGCTTTAACCTTTTTTACTTTAAGAGATATACGTAATGTAAATTCAGTAGAAATTAACATAAATTGCAAAAATGTTCAAAATAAGATCGAAATTAAGGATATAGTGATGAAAAATCTGCCAATACAATAAGTTTCAAAAAGTTTCATTTTTTAAATATTTTACGGTCCCTCAGTTTTAAAATTTATATTTTAGAAATAATTTAACATGCTCCGACTAGTTTAATGATGAAAATTCTTTCTCTTAGGGCCAAAATCTAGAATCCAGAGCTTTACAACACTAAAAAAACATTTTTCTTTTTTCAGTGCCTGAAAGCAAGAAGTAAATATAATGAAAACTGGCTTTTACAGATTCACTAAGTATATAATAAACTTTCAATATAGAAGTCGATTTTCATTTGCAGGAAGTATATAGATATAAGGAATATAATGATAGAAAACTAAATATTGCAAATATTACGGCGAAACATCTTTTAAATTGCACACTAAACATATTTTCTGTCGACAAAAATACATTTCCATTAACAATATTAGATAGTATTATTATTCATTGGCATTTTTAAGATAGAAATATTGCTACTATGAATTTTTATTCTCTGTTTGTATGAATTTGAAACGCCTACATAAACTGAAATATGTATATTTGCTCTCTTACAACTAATTATTTAAACTTATGTACTTATTTGTTGAACAAACATCTGTATTGATAAATACTTTTAAGAATGTAAAAAAAAAGAAGTTTTTTTAATTAAAAAGTCTTTTACATAAAACATTCATCGATGTAAAAAAAAAAAAAAAATTGTATCATTATATGTAGGTACAGTACACTGTTAGAAATTTTGCAGAATTCTGTCCAGTCATTTGATCGTTTTTCGAAAAAAGAGTTACATAACCATGATTTAACTATATACTGATCTTAAAATGGGCAATAATATGATCAGAATAGTATAAAATGACAGTTGTGTAACAGTTTTCGTTAAAAACGGTCAAATGACTGGACAGAATGCTGCAAATTTTTAACAGTGTACATCTGTATCCTACATCAGCCTTTAAGTGCGAACAATGTATCTACTTAAAATTTAAGTCGCAAATAAAACAAATACGTTATATAGCAGGGTTGGCACGGTTTAAACCAATTGGTTTTAACCATGGTTTAAACCACGGTTTAAACCAAATGGTTATTTTCTCAAAAAAACCAATTGGTTTTTTTAGAAGAAATCTAATGACATTTTCTTTTTTCTTTATAATTTATGTGTTTCAGATTATTGGACATAAATAATTTCTACTTTTAACACTTCATTTCAGTAATAAGTATTATATATAGTGGGTTTAGGTCTTTTTTTATGCATAGGATTAAACCAATTGGTTTTCTCTAAAAAAAAAAGCAAGTCGTTTTTTAGAAGAAATCTAATGACATTTTCTTTTTTTCTTTATAATTTATGAGTTTCAGATTATTAGATATAAATAATTTCTATCGTTTTTTTTTAGAAGAAACCTAATGACATTTCCTTTCTTTATAATTTACGAGTTTCAGATAATTGAATATAAATAATTTCTACTTTTAACACTTTATTTCAGCAATAAGCATTAGATATATTAGGTTTATGCCATTTTTTTTATGCATAGGATTAAAATCAGTATGCATTGGTGAACATATCTATTGCTCTAAAGAAAAATCTTGTGAATTGATCAAAGATAAGATTCAATATTTAGTATAAAATATTTCAATTTTTTTTTAATAATGCAGATTATTTAATGCAATTAATAATGTAACACATTGATTTTTTAAGATTTTGCACAAGCTGTAAAAGAAATTTTTCTTTTGGGAGATTATTTTGAAGAATTAAAAGCAAAGACTGGTTGCTAGTTATAGCATTTAAATAATAATTTTTTTCCCTCTGCTCTCTGCTGAATCTAATGACTAAAAATGTTAACTTCAAATTGTCACTCAGAAAGAAAAATCCTAAGAAGTATTTGTAATTTATTATTTGAATAATTGTGGAAAAGAATATTTATCAAACTACATCCAAATGTTTATTATTAGTAATCAAAAGGTTGTTTATAAAGATTTACTGGGCATCAATGGTTCACTGTGTTAAACAATTAAAACTTTCAACATAAGGCTGTTTGCTAAAACTGTTTAAATTGAAAAATGATTTTTTTCAATTTTCAGCATAAATTCAGTTTAATTATTAAATTTGAATTATTTTAAATGAAGTTACACTACTTATAAACCAATAATGTCTGTTTTTATCAGTAAATTTGCATGTATATGTAATAAGAAAGGATGTTTTTAAAAAAACCCGGTTTAAACCAAAAAAAACTGGTTTAAACCAAAAAAACCCGGTTTTTTTTTGGGTTTTTTCGAAAAAACCTGGTTTTTTTCCAACCCTGTTATATAGTAAAATATATATACTGGAAATTAGCATATAATTTAAATTCTATTTATGTCATTTTCAATTAATGTTTCCCGAATTTCCCAAAACCCTTTCGGATCTGGTGTACTATTAATAGTATATGTCTTTTAAAAGAGTTTTATTTTGTTTTAAGAAATGTTTTTGCTACTATTTACATGTAGTCATGTTAGTATATGTCTATGCATTTACTATATGACTTCATTTATGTTTAAGCATTTAGTAATAATAATAATCATTATTATTATCTTAATTCTCTTTGCGCCTTTTGCGATTCTTTTATTTTAAACATATATTTCGCTCATTAAATTTTAAATAAATGTTACTTTCCTGAAAGAATCATCTGTGATAAAGCCGAAAAAGTATTAGAAAAATACAATTTATGATAAATCTTATTGTTATACAATATTTTCTAAACCTTACCAAAAATTCTTCCTTAGTCTATTGTCATATGAATATTAATTGAGTAGTATATGAAATAGCAACTTTCGTTATCTTTCTGACAATAAAATATTCGTTAAACACTAATTAATCTATATGGATAGCTAGAGTTAATGATATTATTGTAGAAGTATTTTTTTCTAAAAAGTAAAAAACAAAAAATCGGACCGAAAGGGTTAATACTCTTTTTTTTTCTTCATATCAAGAAATAAATAATTGATTGAATAATTTTAACAAATAATTCCTATTTTCGCTTAAAGGAATATTTTATACTTTAAAGCCTAACTGGAATGAAAGATGAAAATCAGGAATCTAGAAGGTAAACAATTTTTAAGACATAATTTATTTCTAAATCTAGAGTCATGGGCATGAAAAAATGTAGAACTACAAACATTGACAGCTGGTAGAAGAATAAGCTAGCTCTCTCAGTGCGCTTGGCAAGCACTAAACTTGAATAAATAAACGATTTTCTAAGGAAAGACTTAATGGGCTGAGAAGCAAAATGGACCAAAACTAAAAATAATAAAATAAAACAATGTTTGAGACCAGGGGTGTCAAAATCTAGGCGCCAACAGGCTCTTTCATACCACTAAATTTATTCCTTTTTATCCGTTAATTTCGAGTAAAATTCTTGCTAGAATGCTATTTAATTTTCAGCGAAAAAAACTTTTAAATTTTAGTGGCGAGAAACTATTCTGGCGTCTAGATTTTTGTAGACCTGTATGAGATTTTTCGCTTTAATAAAGCATTTACACATTTGTTACACGAAAATAACGAGAGTAAAGATAATTAAATAACCTCAAATTACTTTCCGAATGCACAAGCTTAATTAATCGAAAAATAAAACTTCTCATTTTATTATTTATTCATTTATTTATTTTTCATTTAATCAATTATTTGTCAAAAACATAAATGTTTTCAAGAATAAGAAAATATCAAGAAATAAATAATTGGTTGATTGGTTTGTGTCCGATTTTCATTCTTCAGTTAGGTCTTTCACTGTATGCATAAAATCCACTTTTAGAAAGTTAATTTAAACAATTCTTTGTCATAAGAAAATACAGACAACTTCAGTAACAGCATAAAAAAATTGACTACAATCAGAATCTTAACAAAATGTTTGATGCCTTTCATGAGACGTACTTAACATAAAATCGGAGTAAAGGGGAAAAAATTATGTGTGACTACAAAACTGATAAATCAAAATGATATATTAGAAATTACATCTTTTCCACTTAACAATTTATCCGATTAACACACAGTTGACCACATCCATTTATCTGAAATTCAAGTGTAGGAAAGTATACTTAACCATTTCGGGGCAAACCGATCGTAGTTAAACGCCATATTAGACTTAACGAAAAACACAATGCTAACATATGGCAACTAAATGACGATTTCTTCTTCAAATCCTGTCTGTTCAACATATTTTCACATAAAACATGAATATCAACATTTCTGTAAACAATTTTCGTGTTTTGCACACTTTTGTCAGGAATAGTCTTTACAATAACAGTATACGTTTAACAGAAATAGTGCCATTTGGTGAACCATTTAGTTATGAGATGCATTCATTTTCATAAAAATAATGAAATTTTAAATAAACGAATTTAACGCACTGAATATTTTATTTTAATGTTTTCTGAAATTTTCAGTAATTGCACTTCACTTTGATAATTATTATTGTTGCAATAAACACTGCTGTGTGATGAATCATTGACTTTTGAGGCTTATTCATTAAAATTATTTTTGCTGATTGATATTGATGTTTAAACATCTTCGTTGATTAAACACTGTTTTGTCGTTCTTAATCTTTACATAATATTTTTACAGTAGAGTCTTTAAGCTATTGAAGTTCTATCAAAACAGTTTATTTCCTTTGGAAAACTCATTGTTCATAATTTGTGTCTGACAGTAGAGTGTTTACAAAAAACGTAATTTTCTCCAAATATTCTTTTCGGGGAAAAATACATATCCGCATCAATTGTATGAGTAAACAACTCCATGTTTTTATACATTATTATTGGAAAAAAGTATTTTAATCTCATCTAATATTCAAATTCTACATTATATTCGTCGTTATTTATGGAAAAGCTATATAATATTCATAAGCATACAATTTTCTATCTTTTTTGATGGACTAACTTTTTGTGTTTCTAAATATCATTGCAAAATATTACGTTAAAAATCTGAACTTATACAGTTTTCTGTAAAAGCTGCATTCATCATCGTATATGGTTAAAATATTTCTTTATTACAGGAAAACTTTGCTATTCAAGAAACATCAAAATTCAATTCGGTTCTACTATTAACTTAGTCAGGGCTGCCGGCTTTTAGACACCCCCCCCCCCTCCAAAAAAAAGGCCGGCTTTTATTTTTAAATAGTTTACAGCTAATTTATATTAAATTTGCATTTATTTATTCTTAATACATTCATAAATATTTTCTTCTAAAAAAAATTATACATTTCTATTAAATTTTTCAAATAAAAAAATATTTAAAATTGCCAGAAGTCAACTGCAGTGGTCTAATCAGGCTTTTCTCGCAGGGTCCTGTTTTTGAAAAAATTATATTTTTAAAAGCAAATATTTTTTACAAATTTGTTGAATCAAAATTAAAATAAACAATTGAAAAAGACACGTTCCAAGCTTGAATCATTTATTTTTAACGGTTCTCGACTTATAACAATTTAAATAGAAGAAATGGTGAGAAAAGCCTTTCATGAAGAGAAACGCATTTTCACAAAAAGCCGTATCCATGAAAACCGTTGCTTAAAGCTAGATTTTGACATCAAAGAAACCAAAAGGAAAAAAAAATGAATATTTTCTGTTCCAATTAAGATAGAAACAAGATTTAAACGTCATTTTACTCAGAAAAATACAAAACATTTAATGCAATAATTTTTTCTTTAGAAAATTTAAAAATAAAAAAGTGTCCTGGACTTTTTAAAGTAATTATTAAAAAAAATGTTATAACTAACAGAGTTATAGTGAGATAGATGTCCAAT
Source organism: Maratus speculifer (assembly GCA_964019185.1). Taxonomy (NCBI): domain Eukaryota; kingdom Metazoa; phylum Arthropoda; class Arachnida; order Araneae; family Salticidae; genus Maratus; species Maratus speculifer. The sequence goes on from OZ025294.1 coordinate 309,211,056, forward strand.
AGAGAAAATAGGATTCGTTCAGTGATTTAGAGTGTAACAAATATTCTAGATAAATATAGACACCAAAAAGAAGAGAGACAATCTAGCATATAATGGATTCCTAATTACCACAAGCATCAGTCCTTAATCGGGTTTCGATAGAGGTATCTTTTGGCGTGTCATTGCTTAATTCAATCATTGCTTAGTTATAAAGACAAGCAGAGAAGTCCAATTTTTTAATACATTTCTCTTTCAAATTTGTATTATTTTACACAATTGTATTAAATTAAATAAAATACTGAAATACGCATGACGTTAAGAATTAAAATGAATAAAAGAAAACTTCTAGGTACAAAAATTTAACAGACAATTAAAAACCTAAACTACTTAAGATTGAATTAATAAGAAAGTCATGACGTTCCCTAAATAAAAGAATTACAGAAAATTCAATTTCTCGAACTTTTTTAGGTGCGTTCGTAATTATATAATACGTAGCACCTATAGTTGTCGTTCAGTCCGTCCGTCTGTCCGTCCGCATATAACAACGCAAAAACTACCCAACCGAATCGTTTGAAATTTAAAATACATAATTATTACATAATTTTGTCGAGTCATTTCAAATTTTATGAAAATCGGATGCATAGATCAATTACAGGGGCAATCAAAAGTATTCCATTACATTACGGTCAATGGGGAAAAAAGTTTCAAATGCATTTTAATCGTTTGAAATTTAAAATACGCAATTATTACATAATTCTGTCGAGTTATTTCAAATATTTTGATAATCGTGTGCATAGATCAATTACAGGGGCAATCAAAAGTATTCAATTACATTATGGTCAATTAGGAAAAAGTTTCAAATATATTCTATACGTTTGAAATTTAAAATACATAATTATTACATAATTTTGTCGAGTTATTTCAAATTATATGAAAATCGGATGCATAGATCAATTACAGGGGCAATCAAAAGTATTCCATTACATTACGGTCAATGGGGAAAAAAGTTTCAAATGCATTTTAATCGTTTGAAATTTATAATACGCAATTATTACATAATTCTGTCGAGTTATTTCAAATATTTTGATAATCGTGTGCATAGATCAATTACAGGGGCAATCAAAAGTATTCAATTACATTATGGTCAATTAGGAAAAAGTTTCAAATATATTCTATACGTTTGAAATTTAAAATACATAATTATTACATAATTTTGTCGAGTTATTTCAAATTATATGAAAATCGGATGCATAGATCAATTACAGGGGAAATCAAAAGTATTCCATTACATTACGGTCAATGGGGAAAAAAGTTTCAAATGCATTTTAATCGTTTGAAATTTATAATACGCAATTATTACATAATTCTGTCGAGTTATTTCAAATATTTTGATAATCGTGTGCATAGATCAATTACAGGCGCAATCAAAATTATTCAGTTACATTATGGTCAATTAGGAAAAAGTTTCAAATATATTCTATACGTTTGAAATTTAAACTACATAATTATTACATAATTTTGTCGAGTTATTTCAAATTTTATGAAAATCGGATTTATAGATCAATTATAGGGACCTTAAAAAGTATTCCGTTACATTACGGTCAATGGGAAAAATGTTTCAAATGCATTTTAATCGTGTTACACTCATACGAACTTAATAAAATTTATATGCAACTATAAAGTACATATTATAATATACATCATACATAATTTGTGGTGCAAAGAACATTTGTTATTGATTTACAAGGCCACACAAAAGTATTACATTATATAATGGTATAGGAAGAACATTGTTTGATGAGCGTTTTAATTGTAATTCACTATTTACAATTTTATGAGATTGACATATGAAAGTAATATTTTTAAAACTTCGTTATCGTACGAACGCACCTAATTTGCTACGCTTCACGTGCAATTTCCTTTTTGTTTTTTTTTAAATTCTTTTTAACTTCAATCTTCTATTTCAATGCATATTTATACCCGCTGCTCAAACCCATTTTGTTACAAAACACGTTCAGAATTTTAAATCATATTTTAAAGGACGAATCGCGAAAACTACAGCAAAATCTTTTAAAGTGCTTATGGAAATAAGCACGTATGAAAAGCACGCAGACTTTCTTTTATTACTCATTTCAAAGAAAACTCGTTGAAAAACTTGATTTAAGCTGAATTACAAGTGGAAAAGAACAATTTAAAAGTTAGATCAAATCAATACGATTTACGTGAGACCATCCGAAATATAAGTTGTTCTTGAAGAACTAAGTCATTCAAATTTGCAAAATCATGAATTCCATACAATCTCAATATTTTTGAAAGAAATAATCACGTTTTTTAATACACTAGGAAGGGCTCTGAATCCTAAGAGCTAGGCTAATCAATCCCTTCCACATCTAGTAGGCTACAAAAAATCATGCTAATTAGCTCGGTTTTAAAAAGATTACCTGATTAAGGATGATTAAATAATTTACAGTGGAACTTCCCTTTAACGAAATCTCTAACGAATTTTTCTACTTAACAAAATCTTCTACTGAACCTTGACTTAGGACACCATTAACATGTAAATGAATCTCCATAACACAAAAAATATTTTCTATATAACGAAGTTTATTCCACTTTCGTGCGTGAGCAGCATTCAAACATATTCGAATTGTTGTTGCGATAGATACATGAATGAATGAAAATGAAATTATTTAATCGTTTCCATTCCTCTTGATCCTAAACAGAAACAACTTCCACGATAATATTACAGATGAATAAATAGTTCAGATATGCGGAAACTTTAATGAACAGTGTATATTTTATAAGAAACTTGTATAAAGTAATATCACACACTTTTTTAAAGTTAAAGATCGGCAAAATTGGAAAGACATAGTCAGAGAGGGAGAGAGACATACATAGAAAAAGAAAGAGAGAGAGAGTCAGGGGATACACTAAGCTTCAGTTTTTATTTACATCTCTGTTTTATGTTCTTTTTACACGTTATTTAATTTTTTTTTCATATGGCTAGATTACATTAAAAAATACTGCTCTAATTAAGATACATTTTTCCAATACTTCTATTTTAGTTGCATTTTCCATTTTATGTGTATTTTAGCATACGAAATTCATGAATTTGAGTTGATTTCTATTTAACGATTTTTATTCATAACGAAGTGTTTACATGTAACGATGAGACTTTGTTAAATGCAAATTTCACTGCATTACGAGTTGTGATAAGCGGCGAGCTTCTGCAATCAGATTGCCCACCATAGACCATATGCACTATGCATCTACCTTTGTAACGACACACGAACTTTTTATAACGATTAGAAGACAAAGTTTTCTTTTAGATGATAGAAGAAAATCGTTTAAATATGACAACTTAAATGTATACTTTCAAATAGGACGCAATTTCCATCATTAAATGTTTTTCGCACGCAATAATAATTTAATTATTTTAAAGTTTCCTTTCTTTTCAAAAATGCACATGCAAATAGGTATTTTAATTTAAAATAGAGTGTTTGGAGATCTAGAAGAAATTGGTTTTAAATATAACGTTTTAAATACGACGTAATTTTCGACTGCAATAGCTTAATTATTTTAAAGTTTTAGTTATTTTTTAAAATTCACATGTAAATATATTTTTCACTAAAAAAAGTTTGTAAAGCAATTCAACAAATCTTGTCGTAAAAACAAACTGGTTAAGTAATTCGGACTTATTAAAAATTATATTTGTATTACACAGGGGAGGGGGTTATTATTGTATTCTTATTAAATGCTCAGTATATTTGGTTTCTGATAAGTTCTCACGGAAAATTAATCTTGTCCCCGGAATATCCCGAATCAGAATTTATGAAAAAAATACTGATGTAAACTAAAATAAAGGACCAAGTCCAAATGAGAGTTATAAGAGATGTTAATAAATATTTGGTACCATCATTTGAAAGAAGCATGCATACAGAACTTGATCAAGTCTACATCGCGAAGAAGTGCAGCTCTTTCGAATATAAATAGCGGCTCAACGAAATATATATAGATAGATAGATATCTATTTATTTTCAGTGTATTATTACTTAAACAGTCAGTGGAGTTATTTTGGTCATATATTTCAACTTTTTAAGGGGACGGTGGACGTTATTTAATTTTCATCATAGCAATATGAAATTTTGTGCACATATACATTTCACCAAAAGCATATAGAACACCTTCAAAAAAATTTCCAATCTTATTAAAAATTTTAAAAAATTTTAAATCTTTAAACGAAATTTTAAAATGCTCCTCGTGTCTAAATTTTTGAGATTTTTTTTTGATTTTGCATTTTTATCACTTAAAACTTATAAACAAATTTGTGTAAGATTTTTTAATCTCTTGAATAGTTAATATTTTACAGATTTTTTTTCAAATTCCATATTGATTTTCATTAAAATTTTGTCTTTTAATAAATAAAAAATCAAATTTGACTATCTTAATGAATTCGAATTTTAAAAAGCTTACACTATTTCTTTCTTAACAACATCAGGATACTTTCTTATCAAATTCATAAATATTGATCAAAAATTACGTCGCAAGAAGCATTTCAAAAATCTAAAAACGCTGAAAAATTAATTTTGAGGAAAACAGATTTAAAATATATAAATACACTTACTTTTATTATTACTTCTTAAAATCTTCATAAATGATATTTTAATAAGAAAAAAACTGTTTTGGTACTAATATATGACAGAAATAGACCTTTTTTGCGACGATTTTGCTCAAATAAAGGTTCACTGTTCCCTTAAGTATTTTTTCGAGCAATAGCACTTATTTATTTATTTTAATACTTCTATTGTGCACCTCCATTTGTGAAATATTAATCCATTAAACTTTTCTAGATTATTTGTCATTTAAAGTGATACTTTATATTATAACACAATTTGAAAATATTTGTTGTATTAGTTTTTTACTATTATAAGTATCATTAAAATCGTAAATTAAAATTGTAAACTTTTAACATTCGAAAACTGGATGGTTGAATTACTATTTATTCTTAGATGATGCAATAATTGTATCTCATGCATATACATAAGGAGGAATCAGATAGCAAGGAATAAGATATAACAACTTTCTTTCTACTGAATGAAACGAGATACGCGTAACACTAATTCTACCGCAGTTTCACTTCTCATTTTTATACAGTGAAGTGTATTTCTTATTGTTGAAGGAAAAAAGTTCCTTCTTTCGAAAAAAGAAACAAAAAATGTTTTTGATAACTTATAAAATAAGAATGGATCACTTACGAAAGATGTTCAGCAAGATGCCTTTTCAAATATTTCATGTTACTAACTTTTTTAAATAAAGAATTATAGAGGCGATTAAAGTTTCTGGCTCCTTACCCCACACATATTTTTGACATAGGCTCTCTCTAAGGAAAATAAAATTCTAAATTTACTACGAATATATCTTTTCTGTAAACTGAATTTACACGGAGTTCCTCAATCATATATGAATATGGCTAACACTAAGCATCATATAAGATATCAGACCGAGAGGCGACAGCACAGATAATCACATAATTGAGTTCACAGATGGCATATGAAAGTTAGTTAGAGCTCGATTCGCATATTAAAACGCAATTGGTCTGCCCTGTCATATCTTGATGGAAAACACCTAAAAATCCGATTTTAGCGGTTGACTAGTAGGTTTACTACTGTGTTTTCCTGGTCTCAGACCACCATGTTTTCATACCTTTGGTTGCAGGAAAACAAAATAATAAACCTAGGAGTCAGTTGCTAAAATCAAGTTTTCGGGTGTTTTCCACCAAGACATGATTTGGCAAACCGATTATGTTGTAATATGCAAATCGAGTTTTAATTAAATTTCGAATTTCCGCGTTGAACTCAATGAGATGATAGTATATGCTACCGTCTCACGGTCTACATGTGCCGATACAATAAGGTAATAATTGGCATGTTCTGAATCATGTAAATAGCGCTCTTCGGTATTTTCAATAAGCTGATGTGCACCTCTTCATATAGAAAGGTTAATAGACCTGATTTACTGTACGCCTTCGTCCGATTTTAATCTGCGACCACGCCGTGCCTCATTCAAGACACGTAATCACACAGCATTAGATTAGCATTATAAAATAGAGATGCAAAAATAATTCAAAGCAAGGCCATTGAGCATTCTGTATCTTTCTATACCATTTTTCCCAGGAACGTAGATTTTCAGAGCTAAATTTGTATTCTTCTACTCAAATATCAGGCAGTATTTACGCATATGTTAGAAATATTTAATTAAAATTGTATTTTAGTATTACGTCTATGTTATGCACATAATCATGATGTGCAAAGACCTGAAGTCAATTTTTCCATAAATTACACGTAACACTAAATATTGGATTGAATTGAATGATGCTGCTGAATTAAGATTTCTGCAGTTACTACTAAATGTTATTTTATTTAATTTTATTATTTATAATTCTTATCTGTTTTTATCTTGTCTACAGATTTGGTGATGCAGTGTTCATTATTTTGTCACGATTCTAACAATAATAATAAATCTCTTACACAGATAAAAGTTGTAAAGATATGTTACGTTTAAAATGACCTGCAAGTCTTTCTTTCCAAAAAAAGATTTTTCCCTTTATTCAATAGTTATTTATCGAATAAAATTTTTAATAAACAGCCGTTAAGTTGAATCTGAGATTAGCTTTACAAAGCATGACATTAAAAATAAGTAATGTACTATGAAAAAAGCAACTTTACAGGGCTACAGGGATGCAGTGGAGGGCACAGAGTTATACACCGTATACCTACAAGATTTTTAATGAAGCTTGATATTTTTCAAAAATTGTGACGTATATAATAATGTACATTCATGTTTCTAGCGTGCCCATCTGCCTATAGGATATACCCTTCAAGTTTTTTAAGACTACACAGCTCTGCTAATAAACGATACAAATTAGGGTAGCGACAGCTTATGATTTGAAGCACTCGGGAAACATTATTTATATGAAAATTTAATGTTTTAAATTAATTATTTAAAGGATTTGTACTTTTATATCATATTCTAATATAAAATTTTTTTAATCTAATATAACATTTTTTTAACATATAATATTTTTTTAAACTGCAATAACTAGTTCTTTTAGTCAATATTCTGTCATATCGTTTTGTATATTTCAAGGAAAGTGACCCTTATTGCTAGGTGAAGTCATGCAATAACTTTGAGGGAATGTATTCTTTAGTTCTAATATACATAACAAATACAAAATTATTTACTTACAAAATCGATCAAACTCGTTAAAATCTTATATTAATTATTCATACATAAATCACAAGCAATATTTTTATCTTCTCCATTTTAAAAGAGATTATTATCTAAACCTTAAATACATAGTGTAACTCAGGATTTACATGATTCTTTTTTTCTTTTTTCTTTTATCTTTTTTTTTTTGGGGGGGGGGCGTTAGGAGCATTTATTTTATTAGCATACTGATGAAGTATTATGCATGACTTAAGTATGATAACAAGCATTTAAGGTCGTGAAGTTCTTTTTCTATTCTGATTTGTCATCACAGGGAAGTTATAACATCTTCTATTGATACTTTTTGCAGCGAATGGGTTTTTTCTCTATCTTTAAAAAGCAGTAATTACTATTAATTCTGCAAGCTGTTGAAAGCATTATAAAAAATATTATATCATTGAATATTTGTATTGTGAAGTGTAAACACTTTAAAATAAATATGCAATTAAAAAAAAAAAAAAAAAAAGACTCAAATATAATGGTTTTCGAATAAAATAAGGTGTTAAAGAGTTAACATAATAATTACTTTTGGCGATATTCCGATAGATAATGTAAATTAAAAAAAAAAAAAAAAAAAAAAAAGATTTTTTTTTTTTTTTTTTTTTTTTTTTTTTTTTTAGCGAAAATAGTGAGTGTGAATGTCAGGAAAAATCGCAAAAATGTTGCACATCATATCGATTAGAATACACACTACTGAACCCATGATATTAATTCCCAAGATTTACTAATTTACATAAAATAAGCACTCTATACAATGGGATGTGTAAACCAACGGTAAATAAATAAATAAATAAATAAAAAATATTAACAATCGTGACATTACTATAACTTGTTTGGAAAATAATGATAGCAATTAACTTAAATAATGATAACATTTAACTTATATACTTTTTAATTAAATTAAAGAGTTTTGTTAAATTTTAATTATTTTTGTCTACCCCCCCCCCCCCCCCCCAAAAAAAAAAAAAAGCAAACAAAAAGTGGTGAAGAATATTTGATGTTAAAGTTAAAAGAAAACATGTAAAATAGTATCTTCAGCCTTTCTATTTATAAATTAAACATTTTCTATTTATCTTTCATTATTATATTTTTTGAATTATCACTTTTTATTTATATATTAATCTTAAACATTTATAAACAAACAAACAAAGCTGTAAGAAGGTACATATTCTTCAGATTTTCAAAAAGGAATATATATACTATTGCTTTAAAATCTGTAAATTTTTTGTTTGAAATTTATGTGAAAATAAATAAATAACGCTCTGGGCATTATGCCAAAAATTATAAAAACAACAAGATTTTACAATTTTATTTTTAACATAATATTCATACTTATGTTGAAATTTCTTAAAATACATATTTTTGAATATGAAAATTTTAAATCCATAAAAGATAAAAAGAATTTTTTTTATGTATCTTTTCTAAAAACTGAATTTTTAAAAAGTTATGCTTCCACTTAAAAAAAAAAAAAAAGTAGTTTGTTCCATTACATTTTAATTCAATTTAACAACAGAAAATAAAAACAAACAGTGTGAGAAAAAAAATAAATGAAAAAATATACAAATAAATAAAATAGACATATTCTCAAAGCAAAATTAACTACTGAAAAACTTAACATCAAAATAAGATGAAAAATTTTATAAAAGATCTTTTATTGGAATTATTTTGGTCATATTTAAGAATGTAACTTTTTTGAAATGTGAAAAAATGTTAGTCTCCGCCCCAATATCGCCGCCCCTTCTAGGAAGCGGAGCATTATTAAATTCTTATTAAATATCTGCTGAATAATAAAAAGATTTTTTTTTAAAAAAATCAGGAAAGAGAGGAATAAAGAAAATTAGGTTGTTCACATTTTTAACTAAACAGTTGAAGAAAATATTCATTTTAAAACTGAATACCAAAGAAAATGGGGGTGGAAAATAATAAGATGGGTTTAGATAAGGGAAAAGGTGGAAAATAAAATTAATAAGTATGCTAAAAATATAAAGTTTATTTATTTTGTCCATAAATATGTTTTCTATAAAAGTTTTACATTCTAATCTCCAGTTTTAATCTTTAAAAATTTAATTTCTAGTACATACATATTTTTTACCCATTTTTTCACTTTTTTGTACTTTTTTTTTGTTTATTTTTTTAAAACAAAAAATTAAAATGGTAATGAATTAATTGTTCGTCTGCTTACGCGTCATGGTGGTGGCGTTAGGTCCGTGCTGTAGGATCTGGTAGACGGGGAAGAGGCGGCCATCCTCTTTGATGTGCAGCTGAACCACCGAGAGTTTACGGACGATCGTCATTCGCCATAGACCGGCCTCCGACTGACAACTCAACTCGACTCCGCTAGGCGATCAATGCCTGTCGACTACTACTACGCCACTGGACGCATGCGTTATAGATCCCGGAGGGGGGATACAGCTACACTGGGAGTAAATGGAGAGGGATGTGGATGAAAGAATTCCTGAAGATACTCTGAATACATTAAGAAGCTCAGAAGGAGAAAAAAAATGTAATATATTATTATACTTGTTCGGTACTTATTTAAGCTGTCTTTTGTTAGGATATCGAATACACGAGTCGCTTAGATATGATTGTAGAAAGCAATTTAAATATTTACAAATTTAAAAGTTAAGCGTTATTCGGAGAAATGTAAATAGATAAAATAGTTGATTAGGATGCCTTAAAATAGAGCTTTAGAGATGAAATTAATTCATGATTGGCATTTATGAATAAGAATATGGAATTTTAATACACAAATTCTGTATTTTGAGCTCGACCGTGGCTACAAATACAAGGATTTCTTATTCATAGCAACAACATAATGGAATACATACACATAAATATATGAGTGTATGTGAGCATCTGGTCTCTACCTTTCGATATAAAATCTATGTGCGTGAGTGAGTGAGTGGAGTGAGAGAGAGATGAAAGAGGAGAGAGAGAGATGAAAGAGGTGAGAGAGAGATGAAAGAGGTGAGAGAGAGAAACTATTGTCATATAAGTTACACATTCTCACTAAAAGAAAGAGTTATAATTTATATACTTTTTTTTCAAATCTTCACAGAGTTATAAAAGAAAATGCATTAAGCACTTAAGGGTAAATTAAAAACAAAAGCAAAAATATGACCTTACATTGAAAAATACAGGAGACTGGCAAACAGTTACACACAAAATTATATAGAATTTTTAGGTGTAAAATACAAAAATAACTTTTTTCAATCATATTCTTAGATTTTCTTTTCTGAGGATATTTTGAATACAAGAAACGATCATATGTATATTACAAATTTAAAATTTTTTCGCCAAAACTAACCTTTATACTATCTTAATTTTCTTATAATAATATTCCGTACTTACTTCAAATTATTAAATTAAAATCTTGTTTCTAAATCTAATCTGTTAATCTGTATGCAGACGATATAAATTCTTAATTTGCCTTAAAAAACATTAATCCAGTATGCGTAAATTTAAAAAGATGGCTCTAAATTAAAAATATTCTTAATTAAAACTTTATTTCTTAATATTCCAAATAAAACTGATTTCTTCTATGTTTTTATCAACCCTTTTTAAGAAAGTCTTATTAAATTTATTCCAAACCCATACCTTTAAAAAATATCATTATTTTATTTTATCTATTTATTTATTTTTCCGCCGTCAACGATAATGTGCATATTAATAAATTCATTTCTTTTCTTTTTCTCTTAAAATTAATCATGTATAAAAATCGTCTGCCTAAGATATTTAAAATTCGGAGTCAATTATAAATTGGTTAAATAATATTTTTTTTAAAATAAATTTATCGTCTGTTTAAAATAGCCTCGTAACTGGACAAGAATTCTGTTTACATAAAAGAATGATGGTTTGAGGTTACCGAAGGTTCCAGAACTTTCTTTTGAGTTTAAAAGGGGGAAGTCTCGAGATGAAAGGAAGATTCTGAAGATTTCTTGGGTTGCTTTTTCGATGAGGACAGCTCGCTGAAATAATGATGGAATTTTTGCAACAAGGAGCTTTTCCTTCCTCATTATCACGAATTTAATAAATGAATTTACAGCAGCCCATGACTAATTATTGGATCTTCTACATTTATTTATTATTTTTGTTTTTTCCCTCGCTTGCCATGACTGCGTGTTTCTGTTTAACCAGTGGAAATAATTCGAGTTCTCCTGAAATCGTCACATGTATTTTTAAATTATTTTCGTGAATTTAAAAATTAAATGCATTTAACAATAGCATCCTCAAACCTCACCCTATACCGACTTAATAAAAAATTAAGTAATGTATACAGACAATTCGGTGGAGTTTTTATGCAAGGCACACTCTGAGGCAACTCGAGAAACACGTTATTTTATAAGAAACTAGTTGGATGCGTCAATCCCGAAACTTTCTTCTATCTCATAAGTACATTTTAATATTTAAAAAAAAAAAAGTGGTGACCCCAAAGTTACCCACTATCGAATTTCCTCGGACATTTTACCTAGCCTAATGAGATTCTGGTATCCGAAAAGCCTAAAACACAAAATTTAATTAATATTCTGAGAAAATGAGCTTAGTAGTGTCTCATGTTGGGTAATTTATACTAAAACCTAATAAGCATCTATTGATGTCAAGACCTAACAGAATCTGAAATTTGATGGAATTTCGTCCATTAGTTCTTGAGATATAGTTATAACAAAAAATTTGCAAAACATAGCACAGCAACACCATATCTTGGACAATTTATGGCAAAACGTAAAAAAGCGTCTAATTATGTTATGGTGTAAAAGAATCTGAAGTTTGATGAAATTCTGTGCATTAGTTCTTGAGATATAGCTAGTTAAAAAAAAAAAACGTGTAAAATATAGCACAGCAGCACCATCAGTTGAAGGATTTATAACAAAACGTAATCATCGTGTAATTATGTTATATGTCATTTTGTAACAAAATCTGAAGTTTGGTGAAATTCTGTGCGTTGGTTGTTGAGATATAGCTATCGGAAAAATCGTGCAAAATGCAGCATAGCTGCACCACCTGTTGCACAGTTAATACAAAATGTAATCAGCGTCTAATTATGTTATATATTCTAGTGTAAAAGAAACTAAAATTTGATGAAGTTCTCTGCATTAGTTCTTGAGACATAGCTATCGCAAAAATCGTGCAAAATGTAGCATAGCAGCGCCACCTATAGGGCAGTTCACACCAAAACCTTATCAGCGGCTATATATCTCAAGGTATCGCGGAATCTGAAGTTTGGTGAAATTCTGTGCATTAGTTCTTGAGATATAGCTATCATGAAAATCATGAAAAGCGTGGCATAGCAGCGCCGCCTGCTGGCCAATTTACACCAAAACCTAATCAGCATCTATGTATATCAAGGGGTCACAGAATCTGAAGTTTCGTGAAGTTCTGTGCATTAGTTCTTGAGATACAGCAATCTTGAAAATCATGAAAAACGTAGTATAGCAGCGCCACCTGCAGGCCAATTTTCACCAAAAACCAATAGGCACTAATTCATATCAAGGTCTAACTGAATATAAAATTTTACTAAATTTCGAGCATTAGTTCTTGAGATAGAGCGCCCACAAATTTTTTGTCACATACAGACAGACAGACTCACAGACAGAGGACAGACTCACAGACAGACATTTTCTAAAAATAGTCAAAACGTGTTCAGGACCTTCTAAAACGTATAAATCCGTCGAAAACCGGAAGTCGAAAATTTTCATGAATCCAATACTTTCTTCTTGTAAAGATAGAAGAAAGTAAAAATAGATTTGAAATAGGTTTAATCTTTGTTTCAACTTATTTTTTCCTCTTAAGAGAAACGACACATTACTAAAGTCGATTCAATGTTCGTCTCAGCCTTGACCAATTCATATCAATTTTCAATATTGTGAAAAGGAGCATTTTACATTGACATTATTTATTCAGGAATCAAAGAAATATAGATGAATAGTTAAAACAGGGAATGTTTTTATTTATTTATTTTTAAGTATTTAAATATGGTAACCTAAAAAAAAAGCTACTTTAAACTTTACGACAAATTATAAAAAACTATATTATAAAAAACTAATTATAGAAAAATAAATCCTCAACAAAGTAATTTCAAATTAACGAACTTCGTATTGACGGAGATATCAAGTTCATTACTTTCAAAAAGTATGCCAATTTAAATGTATAAATTAGAGATACCCTATTTTTACTTTCTTCTATCTTTACAAGAAGAAAGTATTGGATTCATGAAAATTTTCGACTTCCGGTTTTCGACGGATTTATACGTTTTAGAAGGTCCTGAACACGTTTTGACTATTTTTAGAAAATGTCTGTCTGTGAGTCTGTCCGTCTGTCTGTGAGTCTGTGTGTCTGTCTGTGAGTCTGTCTGTCTGTATGTGACAAAAAATTTGTGGGCGCTCTATCTCAAGAACTAATGCTCGAAATTTAATAAAATCTTATATTCAGTTAGACCTTAATATAAATTAGTGCCTATTGGTTTTTGGTGAAAATTGGCCTGCAGGTGGCGCTGCTATACTACGTTTTTTATGATTTTCAAGATTGCTATATCTCAAGAACTAATGCACAGAATTTCACCAAACTTCAGATTCTGTGACCCCTTGATATACATAGACGCTGATTAAGTTTTGGTGTGAATTGGCCAGCAGGTGGCGCTGCTATGTCACGTTTTTCATGATTTTCATGATAGCTATATCTCAAGAACTAATGCACAGAATTTCACCAAACTTCAGATTCCGCGATACCTTGAGATACATAGCCGCTGATAAAGTTTTGGTGTGAACTGCCCTATAGGTGGCGCTGCTATGCTACATTTTGCACGATTTTTGTGATAGCTATATCTCAAGAACTAATGCAGAGAACTTGATCAAATTTTAAATTCTGTTACACTAGAACATATAACATAATTAGACGCTGATTACATTTTGGTATTAACCTTGCAATAGGAGGTGCAGCTATGCTGCATTTTGCACGATTTTTCCGATAGCTATATCTCAACAACCAACGCACAGAATTTCATCAAACTTCAGATTTTGTTACAAAATGACATATAATTACACGATGATTACGTTTTGTTATAAATCCTTCAACTGATGGTGCTGGTGTGCTATATTTTACACGTTTTTTTTAACTAGCTATATCTCAAGAACTAATGCACAGAATTTCATCAAACTTCAGATTCTTTTACACCATAACATAATTAGACGCTTTTTTACGTTTTGGTATAAATTGTCCAAGATATGGTGTTGCTGTGCTACGTTTTGCAATTTTTTTGTGATAACTATATCTCAAGAACTAATGGACCAAATTCCATCAAATTTCAGATTCTGTTAGGTCTTGACATAAATAGATGCTTATTCGGTTTTAGTATAAATTAACCAACATGAGGCACTACTAAGCTCATTTTCTCAAAATATTAATTAAATTTTGCGTTTTAGGCTTTTCGGATACCAGAATCTCATTAGGCTAGGTCAAATGTTCGAGGAAATTCGATAGTGGGTAACTTTGGGGTCACCACGTTTTTTTTTAAATATTAAAATGTACTTATGAGATAGAAGAAAGTTTTGGGATTGACACATCCAACTAGTTTTGGTATGCAACTCACTTTTAAGTAAAACAATTTAATTTGTAAAAAGAATTAGTAATCGCAATGTATGTAAGCATAGAATAATAATTAAAAGAACCCATAAACTGCAAAGATAATTTAAAAAATTTAATTATTATAAAAAAAATAACTTTATAAACAGTGATATGTCTGATACTGATGTTTTTTCCGATCTATATCAGGATTAAAACTGCTAATTTTAACTTCAAGTTACTTTCTACTTTCTAGTATATCATGTGAACTTAATCACGGAACCACAAAGCTGATTTAGATTTTTCTGTTCGTATATTCATCTAGTAGGAAATTAAGGATCCCCCCCCCCCCACACACACACACCAGAAGTATTGTTTACTGTTGAAATTGTTATATTTTTTAAACAGATGAAGAAAAGACATTTTTGTGACAAACCTCATTTGTTCAGATTACTACTTGGGTTGAATTTTTGACATCATAAAATGGTTTTTGACTTAACACATCAAAAGTCAAAACCTGTCGAAATGTGTCGAAAAGTGCCAGAATCTAATGGAAAGTGTAAAAAAAATCTTAAATACATTTTTTAAGATGTCATTAGCGTTATTCATTCAAGCTAAAAACTGATTAATTGATAATTTATATGTTGCATAAATTATTTATATTTAGTTGTAGTTGGACTATAAGCTGCAATAAAGTTATATATTATAATTCAAATTATTTGTCAATTGCCATGCTCAGAAAAATAGCTCAAACTACTATTTAATACATTTTTCAAAGTATTATTTATATCTTCATTAATATTATATGTTCAGTTTGTTAGTGAAAAAATAGTAATCCAATTTTATGCTTCTTATTGACTGACAATAAGTTACCTAGATTTTTAATGATTATAAAAATGATTGTTTTTGTACACAATCATTATACATATACTACAGTTGTAAGAGTAATTAAATGAATTATAATATAAAATCAATATAATTAAACGTTCTTTAAATCAGTAATTAAAGCTCTACTCAACAAGCGCAAAACGTTTTAACAAAGTTACAAATTCATTTTATAATAAAAAGATATAAAATTGGAAGGTGTGACTATGGAAGCGATTTGGAATGAAACTGTATTTTCCATTTTCTGATACATAAATTAACTATTGAGTTATAAGCAATTTTGCTCACGTTTTTCACCCTTCCTTGAGTAGGTTATTATTCCTTCGCACGAAAATTCGGTTCAAAATCTCTATTAACAATATTTCCTGAAATATCTATTGTGTTTGCCCCCCCCCCCCAAAAAAAAAAAAAAACAAAAAAAAAACAGTGTATTTACATAGTTTTTAAACAATGACGTCCGCTAGTTTCATGAATTTTCGAACAAAAATAAATTAAGGCTTATTACTGTGATAAAGTTGGCTTTTTGAATTTGAGAAAAAACAGCCTTAAAAGAAGATGGTTTGTTAATCTTAATTTTTCTCATTTATAATATATCTTTCATTTTATCATATTAGTTTCAGTTTAATTATTTAGAACAATTTATTTATGCTAAATTTTATTTTTTTAATACATTATAAAATAGTTTAATTTTTTTTTTCTTATTTGAGCATATTATTTCAAGTTTTTAACTGTAAGTCTAGCGTCACTTTTTTTTTTTTTTTTTTTTTGTAAAGTTTTAGAATGGGAATAACAATAAAACAACATAAAAATAAAAATATGTATAATATTTATATGTAATTTTATGCATTAAACTGTATAAGTAATTTCACCATGCACTTTCATTTTTAAAAGTTAAAGTATTCCATTTGATTAGTATATATTTTTAATGTAACAATACTTTTATTTTTTATTCTATCTTTATAGCTTACAATTATATTTTTCTAGTTTCTAAATAACTCATTGAACCAAAAACATGTTTTGAGTTTTATACAGGATATGCCTAAAACTGTAAAAAAGTTTATTCAACTGTCTAGAATTTAAAAAATATATGAAAATTGTAAATTTAATGCTGCTGTAAAAATAATTTTATACACTTTTGGGCTCATATTTAGGTTTTTGACAGCATTGTCAAAAACTATGTCAAAGAGGAGCTTTTCACATAACAGTTAAAACCATGATTAAAACCGAATAAAACCGTCCACTGTCAAAAACCTGCCAACCCTGATCGCGACCCATAGGTTTGGAACCGCTGGTATAAATTAATAAGAAAAGGAATTTTTTACAGGTATATTAAAAATGAAAAATAATGTCCAAAGAATTTTATCTTTGCTTTACTCTCGCACCCCATCCCGTCCAAATAAAAAGGATGAAATAGAAAGATTTTAAATATTAAATAAAGAAATTAAATATTTAAAAAAGAGAAAAAGAAAAAATTCCAATAGCATTAACTGCACATGATATTTAATCTATTTTTACGAAATTTTTTCTTTACTTTCATAGCTTTCTTTTCGATATTATAACGCTGGCGCGCATTCATGTTTCAGAGTATTAAGTAAAATTAAAACAATTCGAATGAAGATTTTTATGCGGATTTCGATATCTTACTGCTCTTAATTATTTTAATACATCGGAAAAAAAAATTAAACTGAAAGAAAAAAAAAAGATTTTTTGTCGATTTTTCGAAAGAAAGAATTATTTGAAAAGTCTAAATATGCTCATGGAAAACATACACTGTTTGTTGGGAAAGGGTGACTCACATCTGAAGATTGGCATCAGTAGATATAATCTGATCCAGTTAAGAATGACAAATACTGAAACGCCTCTGAGTTTTAAATCAAAAACAAGATTAAAAGCTAAAAACAGCTTTTTTCGGTGAGGAGCTCAAACTAACCCAACATTTCTACGTCATCCAACATCCGCACTTTTAAGACTATAATAAATATTTTACCCAAAGAAAGAAGAAAAAAACTGCAAAAGACTAACGTCAAAAAAATTTTCTGAAACAGTAGCAATTAAATTTATGTTTAACCAATATTAACCCTTTGTACTCGAGATGTGACTCTCACACACCACTAGTGTCGTCAGGTGTCCCCCGTAAATTGGGACGCCAAAAGATTTGGACAGCACTAATATTTTAGCTTATTTAATTATCTTTTATCACAGATTATTCAGCCATTAGATAAGACGAAGAAAATTAGTTTAAAATACTGGCAGTCCCAGAGCATTTGGAACACCTATTTATGGGAGAAACTAGTGATCAGTGAGAATCACCTCTCGAGTGCAAAAGGTTAAGTTATGTAAATGTTACTCTGTGTGCAGTGTAAAACATATGCAATAACTTGTGACTTAAGGCGCAACACTAGTCACAGAAAAAGACCCGGATGATAATGTAAAGTCTATGGGAGCGTTCTTTTCAAATTTCTCGCTGAAATTTTAATATTTTTACGTGATTTTTTTTGCATAGGATAGTTGAGGACGATCTACAATTGACCTAGTTTTTACTTTTCTCAATTATGCTTATATATATATTTTTTATATTATGATAGTTTTAATTTCAGACCCGGTTTAAACCTGTTTTGAAATTTAAAGTAATTTTTAAAGAATCTGAAACCCAAATTGAAAAAGTAAAAATTTGGCCGGTTGTGGATCATCCCCAGTTATCCTATGCAAAAAAAATCATGCAAAAATATTAAAATTTGAGCGATATATTTGAAAAGAACGCTCCCACAGACTTTACATTATCATCAGAGTCTCTTTCAGTGACTATTGTGAGCCTCAAAATTCAAAAAATAAAACACTTACTCTAAGTGACTTTTACCCACATGAATTTTCTTTTGTAAAAAATAGTGTGCCATAGAAATGTATTATAATAATTTACTATTTCTTTTCCATTTTATAATAAATCCTCTCATTACAAGAGCTCGAGGCATTAAAAAATGATTCCCTCTAAATGTTTTTTATTCTTTTTCGTTACACATTAAATGAAATAAAATAGATGTATCATATAGTAGAATTACAAAAACCATAAGAAAGAATAATTATGATTTCCAAAGCAATTATCGCATAAATATTATCATATTAGCTAAAAATAGCTTTCAAGAAACAATCAAGCAAATTATTTCAAATTTAATTATTAAATGGGTTTATTTATTTATTAGTAGCAGACCCATCCGATTTTAAACGAGTCTGGTTCAGTTGAAGTCTTTTGACAAAAATTAAGTCCGCACCCGGCCCAATTCCAAATGAGATAAAATCGATCCGCAATACGCGCATGATTCCCAATAACGAAATTCCTTGAGTAATTTGATTTAATAAGCTGAAATTAAAATCCTTACAACTCTTGAGCGACAAATAAATAAATCAATAAAATAACTATAATACAATTGTAAATAATTGTAATTATAAAAGGCTGGCATAAGTTAAAATACAAAATGGCTTCTCTTTCTAAGCTACTCCAGTTACATAAAGACAGATGTCAATCACAAGCAAACTTTCTTTTAAAATAACTAGTTTGCATTTCGAAATTTTTAAATACTTTTCCTTACTGGATAGCTGAGATATATCTCGACAAAAAGACTTTGAGTTTTTCGATTTCAAAGGTAAAAGTATACTCATAAAAAACTGCAATTTTTTTAAAGATTGCTGTCGGTGGTTTAATACTGGCTTTCGAGTGTCTTTCAGTGACGAAAGTAGGCTCTCAAGAAGGAAGATCATTTCTGTTGTCATAACAACAGGCTATTTGGCGATATGTTATATTAGCTACTAACGAGGAAAAATTTTTTTCGTTGGATCTTCATAAAAAATTTGTCATTTTTTTAATGCTTTCCAAAAGTTATATAGATTCGAAAGTGTAATTTTTTTTTTAATTTCCAAGGCTTAAAAAAAGAAAGTCTTCATTTTCGGCGGAAAGGGCTTTTTAAAAACAAAATTGCGAAAATTTAATAAACTGCTGTAAAATTTTAGAACAAGCTTTTTTGAGTTGAGGACAAAATTTATTATATTAGCATTGAATCTGGATTGATTTTATGAGTGTATCAAATCTCAATTCGGGGAAATACATGAATTTTTCCGTTTGAAATAAAATAACAATTATAATACGCCCCCCCCCCCCCACCACCACCAAAATAAATTAATTAATTAATTTAAAAAAAGGATTTGTCTTGGTCTATCCAGAAACTAATTTGCTGACTTGCACGTGTGATATATATTTCTCTAGACATCACCAACAAATATACAAATACATACACACACGCCAACACAAACAAGAAAAAACATTCTTTTATGACTACAGATTAAAAAAAAAAAAAAAAAAAAAAAAATCTGAGTATACAAATTTTAAACTCATAAAATAATAATAATGCTACGAATCATTGATTTTCTTCAAGGGAATTAAGATAAAAAATCCTTTAAATTTTAGAAATGGAGAGATGTAGAGAAATTTTTATCTAGCATAATTCGAGAGAAAAGTCTATAACATTCACCTCTTTTAACCAAGGAAATATCATTGTAATGATTAATATAAAAATAATAATTGGACAAATTTTCAACAAATCAATACCATAAAAAGAAATTCGTAAATTAAAATCTTATAAAAACATCTTTTACCTTAAAAAACAATGAAAATTACATGAATTATTTTAATACAATCACAAAATTTCAGAAGAGGAAAGATTATTTTGATGACTTCTAATAACAAAATTTTCATTTTTAATTCATCTCGTTTACTTTTTATCTCACCTTGACTGCTAGACTCCTAAATTAGAATTAAGTTTGGTGACAGAACACGCTTACCCAGCCTGTAAAAGCACTTTCTTTGTTATAAACCTAACTCAGTAAAGAAGCTTTGGTAATCTTAAATACAAATCACATAGTATTAAGAAGATTGACGCATTCAATTAAAATACTGCTTAAAAATTAGGTTAAAAATTATACATCTCATTTTTAAACAATAGGTAGACTATAAAAGAAACAGATGAAAAACTAAAAGCTAAAATAACACTGTCGTGTAGGTAAAATAATATTGTATTCCGAAAAAACACATTAAAAAACTAGTTGAATGTGCCATCCCAAAACGTTCTTTTACTCAAAAGTAGTTACTTCAAAAAGTAGTTACACATTTTAATGCTGCAATATTAATATTCAATACAATGTCAAATTCTATTTTTATTTTAAATTTCTGCTTCAGTGAATTAATCAACTAAAATTTAGTTAATTTCGATCATGTTATTTATTAAAATCAATAGTTTTTCGTTATTTTGCTGTACATTATCTGCTTGCAAAAGAGTCGGCTTAGCAGGATACGAATTTCCGTCGCTGCCGACTCGCCGATGTACAATAGAACTATGAAAAACCGAGAAATTATACAAAAATCGAAATCGCAACATCCGTTGCTGGTGGAATATTTCCAAATTCAAGGAGAACCTGCTGGCCACAGCCAAAAATCTAAAAAAATAAAAAGGTTCACTTCTATACATAACTTCAAAGATATAATGAAAATGGCACAAAACTCGCTATTACATTAACCTCTTCGAGCAGAATATATTCAAATTCAAGAAAAAACTGCTGCCCACGCCAAATACATACACAAAAAATTTGGTTTTCAATTCTTATGCATAATTTCACACACTTATTAATGTGGTACAGTTTTCATGCATAACTTCATATGCTTAATGGTGGTGCAATAACGAAAATGGACGAAAATGGCACAGGCATCGCTATTACAACGACCCCTCCCAGTGGTTTTTTTTTTTTTTTTTTTCAAATTCAGGGAGGATTTTTCAGCCATATCCAAAAACATACACAAAAAAATTTGGTTCAATTCTATGCATAACTTCCTACACTTTCCAATGGCACAATATTGAAAACAGCACAAAAATCGCCCCTATCTGGCGGAATATTTCTAAATTGAAGGAGAAGCTGTTGCCATAGCCAAAAACACGCACAAAAATTTTGGTTCAATTCTATGGATAATTTCCTATACTTTTCAATGACACAATGGCGACATAGACATTTTGTATAAACATGTTTTGGGGGAAATCTGACCTCAAAAACATGTAAATCCATCGAAGACTGGAAGTCGAAAAAAATTTCGATTACAATACTTTCTTCTATTGAAGATGGAAGAAAGTAAAGAGGATATTTTACAAGACAATTAGCCAGCTACAACACTAATTCAGCATTTTTTTCTTTTATTTATTTATTTATTTATTTATTATTCATGAAGATTGCATATGTTTTTTTTAAATATCAGAGCTCTCCAGACTTTTATCTCAGGGTCCAGTTTTTGAGAAATTGTGAAAAGTTTTTTACGTTTGTGAAAAATCTAGAGATGAAAATTTTTTCGTGAAAAGAATGTTTTTAAGACAAAGAATTTTGTAAAGGGCCTTGTTTAAAGTGAAAAGCTTTGTGAAGGATCATGTTTTGAAATGAAAAATATTGTGAAGGGTTCTGGTTTTGAAACGAAAAATTTTACGAGGGATCCTAATTTAAAGAACACAATTCCTTCCTAAACAGATGCCTGAATACGTATATAAAATTGAAAAAAAAGCTTGTAAATATACATTACATACAATATATATAGTTTTTAAACGCTAATTATTACCATTGTGTTTAAGCAACTGTCTCAATTTTATATTTCAAATTAACATTTATTGATTATCATTACGAAACTTGCAGTAAAAATAATGTTTTTTTTTTTTTTTTTTTTTTTTTTTTTTTTTTACAAAAATAACAATAACAACATGAATTACATAAGTCCAGTGACACTGGATGACATTACTACCAGTATTATTGTACTGCTGAGCCAAGCATTAAAGACCGGTCACGTGAGTAACAGGTCGGAGTTAGACGAGTCTATTGTTGATAATAGAAATGGGAGCAATGAAAAGGGAGTTTTTCCTACTATTGCTTTTATCGTAAATGGAGAGGAATTTCGTCCCCTCCTAATGCTTCCTTACCTTCGGAAAGGTCCATTATTTTGGCAGTATGCCAAGACAGGTCTTTGAAAACTGGTCAAGCAGTAATTAAATTTGGCTTTATTATAATATTTGAACCTTATACGATAAAATAAGGCTAAATTTAGTACATAACAATAATACTGGCAGTAAAATGATCCAGCTTCCCCTGACGCTACGCCACAGCTAATAGGTAACAAAATAACTTTTCTTAAATAAGATATTTTTCGTTATGTTCTATCAGTACAATCACAAAGATTCGAAATAAATTAGATCTAGCATCTAAAAATATTTCTCGTTTACGTCAAGAAAAGATGAAATTAATTCTACCGGATTGAATTTACTATGACTATATAAAACTTTTATTGTTACAATATCCGCAGAGAAAGAAAGCATTAGAAATCATTAGCAGAACGAACGTGTTCCAGAAAATAAATTGCATCGATTTACCAGAAATATCATTCTGACATTTTGTAGCAAACAGTTTGAATCTAATTTCCTGATTTAATCGTTTTTGTTTATGGCGATTGAGGCATTAGACACCAACACGAATTTATTTCTATAAAAACATTCCTTTTTTAGTTTTTTCTTATTTATAAAAAGAAAATTAGGAAAATACGAAGCTGATTTAAAAACACGCTTTAAATTTGTCAAACCTCAAGCCTTACAAAAAAAAGACTGAATAAAATTTGCTTATTGGGAAATTTCATGTAGTAAATACACACTGAGATATATATATAAAATATATAAAGCATAAGATATATAAATAGATATATAAAGAATAATATAGATAAGATATATAAAGAATAATATAGATAAGATATATAAAAAATAATATATATAAGAAGTTAAGCATGAAAACTGTACCACATCAATAGGAGTGTGAAATTATGCATAAGAATTGAAAACCAAATTTTTTGTGTATGTATTTGGCGTGGGCAGCAGTTTTTTCTTGAATTTGAATATATTCTGCTCGAAGGGGTTAATGTAATAGCGATTTTTGTGCCATTTCCATTATATCTTTGGAGTTATGAATAGAAGTGAACCTCTTTTTTTAGATTTTTGGCTGTGGTGTGTGCTTTCTCCTTGAATTTGGAAATATTCCACCAGCAACGGCCGTTGCGATTTCGATTTTTTGCATAATTTCTCGATTTTTCATAGTTCTATTGTACATCGGCGAGTCGGCAGCGACGGAAACTCGTATTCTGCTAAGCCGACTATCACCAAGGGGGCTTGGTGACTAGTTTTCCGAGCTTCTCAAATTGGTGCGTATAATATCAGAGATTTTCAATCTTTTAAAATAATTATTTATGATTAAAATGTTATTTATAAAAATACAAATTGTCTTATAAATATAAAAACAGCTTAAAGGAGAAAAAACTACACACTTAGCAATGGCTTTCATTTGCATTAACTTGAAACCGATTGTCGTGAGTGCGCAAGAGTTAGACATTGTGGCAAATGATATATCACTTTATGATAGTGATTGATGCAACGCATATCCGGTAAATATCCGATATTCGGCATATCTGGCTGATTTTTTAAAATTCGAAATGCTATTGGATATCCGGATCGCAGTCACCGGATATTCAATAGAGCACAGCAAAGTGAATACATAAGAATAATAGAAATACTTTGTCCCCAAACAAGGCTGAAAATCTTTGGGGCTGTCCATAAATGATGTCACATTTTTTTTTTCAATATTACCTTTCCCCCCCCCCCCCGCCCTTTGTCACAATGTGTCATAATTCATCATACCCACGCCCTCTCCTTGTCACATGTCACGCTATATTGCATAAACAAATACTTTGAGTTCAGAAACAAAGTACCACGTTATAGATCATATTTTAAATTTTATTTTTAAACTTTAACTATGTGTTTTAATGATATTTGTGAGCATAACAATAAAAATAATTTGTGTACTTATTTTTTATAAAATAAGATAAAGGTTTACTACAAAAATCATAATTAATATACAATAGTAATAAAATATTAATACGAAAGAACAATTTATAAGAATAGTACTATGTAATTTAATATAACTGGCTTTAAATCTTTTCTTTACTTTATAAACACAAAATAATTTCACAGTGCTTTTATTTTAATCAAAATGTGTGATGTCACATTTCTTTTTACTCCCTCCCACCCCCTTGTCACAAATTGTCACTATTTCCCGACCCCCCATCTCCCCCCCCCCTTCTCCAAGCGTGACGTTATTTGTAGACGGCCCCTTTTGCTTATAATATAAAATATGAAATATAATAACTTCCGTCTTTAAAGTTTAAAGAATTGCCAGCTTCATTAACAATAAATTTGAACTTTATAATAAATTTAAGAATTTGTTTTCATCTTTTAGGAAATTATAGCAAGATTGTAAAATAAAACTTGAAGTTGTTTATTAAAGTACTAGCAGACTGGCTTGGAGTTTCTCGGGCTCGTGATGATATTTTTAAGAGAAACGAAAGAGCCGATAATTACAATAACTACTTTCAACTCTAATAATTATTGGTTTTCTCATTTCAAAACGAAGTGACAAACGAAGTTTGTTTAAATAAACAACAATCAGTAATTAAAACATTCTCTGATGAAGTTGGGAAAGTACCGAGAAGTTTTATTTTCATTTCGAACATATCTTGTGTTAGTTTAGTCGTATTTTAAGCAGGGCTGGGTTTTTGCCGGCGGAAAATGGTTTCTACCGTGCCAGTGGCAAAAAGTGGTTATAACCGGTAGAAACTGGCATAAACTCATTTCGTGACATAATCCGAGACATTTTTAATAGTATTAAATTAATTACATTTATTTTATTATTCAGGATAAAAACAAATAAAATATTGTGAGTAGTTTTAATTAAAAAATACATTGACTTGTATTAGAATTTGATAGTTTTGAATCTTTTATGAAAAATCAGCCACATTATTTGCAGCTAATTGAAAATTATGAAAGTGATATTAAGGGCATAATAGTCTTTAAAATTGTAAATAAATATTATGGTTTATAAAGAAGTTAAACACTTGTTACAAGTGTTACAATTTATTGCTGTTGATTTAGATAAAAAATAAAAACATGACTGTACTATTGCAGCTGCTCATAAAATTTGCTTAACTTTATTTAATGATGGAAATATCATAGAAACTCACAAATGCAAGATTCAAATTTAATTTAATGCAGTGCTATATATATATATATATATATTTTTTTTTTTTTTTATGCCAGTTTATTTATTTTATCCTAAGTATGTGGGATCAAAATTGACATATAAGAATAGAGAAAGGGCAAGAAAATTGCTTTTTGATATAAATTTTATACAAATTCTGTGCTGTATATAATAACCCCTTGTAGCAAAATCGATTCATTTCCAAAAAACATATTTCCCTAAGGAAGTCCTAGAAAATGGTTTACCTTATGTTGGTAGTCGCCTTTAAAAACAAACACCGGTAAAAATGAGATTTTTTTTTTTTTTTTTTTTCAAATTAATAATAATATTATTGAATATTTTCGAACTTTTCTTTCATTCAGAACAAATTAAAAATTAGTCTAGGATAAGAAAGGTTAGCAAAATTAATCCTATACAATGAATGACCTGAGTATATTATTTTTTTCACAAAAATAAATTTGTTCTTTCAATATTGTAAAATAATTGTACAAGATATTTCATTAAATTTTTTTCTGTTATTGTTAGCTTTGTGATACAGTTATTCACTTATATATGTAGTAGTAGTAGTAAATTTTTAAATTGTTGTAGTATATATTTATTTAAAAATATTCTGAATAGTGATATTAAGCATAGAAAATTTCTTTTTTTTAAACTTTTAAAATAGAAATTCAGCCGTAAACAATAATATCAATAGTTAAACTTGTACAGCATCAGATTATCATTATGAAAACTTCTGTTTTTTGAGGACAAAAAAATATTATGGAAACAAAGTATATATGATCATTTTGAAACTTTTTGCTACTTTGAATAACATTCATATTCTTTGTTTTAATTTTTTAACTAAATATTTTATATATTAAATACATATGTGAATTATGAATCATTCCATTTAGTTCATTTTAGTATTATTTCTTAGTTTCTGCCAGTTTTTGCCACTTACTGGCAGAAACTAGTTTTTGCCATGCCGGTTTTAACCGGTTTTTACCGATGGTTTTAACCGCCCTGGCAGAAACTTGCCAGCCCTGATTTTAAGTAGACCAGTGAGCTTTAGCAAGTTCATATTGTATATTTTATATTGTTAGGGTTTTAAATTATCCACGCAGCTTTTCATTCCCTTAAATTAGTAGTTGAATTTAATTTCATTTTTACCCTATCTTATTCTTAAAAATATATGATGCTCTAACCCTTCACTGCACCGTGTGCCACATCTGGAATCCTAAAAGCACTATAATTCTCAATACGTGCCATCAATTTGGCCTATATGATCGCTTTAACAGATCAAGAACTGTCCAAAGAATGGAATAACACTCATTTTGTCCATGTCAGAGGGCTGCATTTGACAAAAATATTAGAATTTGCTCTTCGGAAACAAAAATTCGATCAAGCTAAAAGACAAAATTTACTTTCATTATTTTTAATTAAAACTAAAAAACATTAGAATAAAGAAAGTTGCAGAGTGTTAAGCAGATAAAATTAATTAATTTAAACCCATTTAATTGCAAAATATAGCAATACAATATTTTAAAACCCAAATCTTTTATGTAGGGTATACGTTATAAAATATCAAATTTTAGAGGAAATTTTGAAATTTAATTTCTTATTTTCACTATTTTTCCCATTATTAGACCGATTTATAGATTTCAAATAATTTTTTTTTTCATAAAAATATAAAAAATCGCGCAGAGAATAGTTAAGAAAGAAAATTTCTAAACATTCATCACTACAATAAAAATGTGTTAAGAATGTAGTTAAAATTCCAATTTACTTAAAATTTTTCTATTAGTTTACTTACGCTTTAACGATTTTTGTTTTAACATACAAATTTTTTGATAAAAAATTCATTTCAACATTTAAATATACTGATAATAATAACCTTTAAAAATCACTTTTATTTTGTTCTAATTATTAAATCACAATATTAATGAATATACTTTTGGATTAATTGTTATGTCTTTGCATGTGATTTTTAAAAAACATTACAGAATTCTTGCTATAAAAAAGCAGAATAAATAAGCTAAAATGATGTATGAGTGATGAAACTATATAACCAAAACCCCTATAAAAGAGCCTGTGAGTCTGAGTAACCGACATAGGAATAGAGCCTTCCTATAATTGATAAGTACCTATGATTAAATCCCGAAAAAGCTAAAGGGGCAGAAACGGATGCACGTGATAAATTAAATGAATATTCCTGTTTTTATTTTCAGTATTTAGGATTAAAATTCATTTTCCAAAATTAAAAAACTCTGAGAAAACACTGATGTATTTTTCTGAATGAATATTTTTCAAATGTCAATAATTAACGACATTTTTAAAACCAGTAGCGCTACACGCCCCCTCCCCCCTCTAACACTAAATAAATAAAATAAAAACAAGATAATTAAAAAAAATAAAGCTTACATATCACCTATATAATCAATAAGAACATAAATTTGTGCAGCAGAGATGAAGTCTGCATTCCCTACGGGGCTGTCCTTAAAAAATTCGTAGGTGATGGAAGAATTTAATTTAATTTACACTTTGCAATTTTATTACCTCTTTGAAAAGTATTATAAATAATAGGAAAACTAAATTTAAAAAAAAATCATGACCTCTTCCATGGTGTTAGTCTAAGTGCCTGAATCGATGGCGCCAGACATTAGAAGGTACGCGAATTAAATATAACAATTATATTTAATATGCGAGAAGTCTACTTAGTTTCCGATATTATATCTCACGATGTTAGAAATCGCGTCTTAGTTTGATTTCATTATGATGTCACAAAGCACGTGAATAGTCCTGATTTCCCACAGTAGTCAATCATTTTTCCAAGTCTTCCCAGGATTGGAGATTATTATTTATTTTATCTTTATTTATTTATTTATTTATTTTGCATTAATCTCTCATATTTTCCTATAAATCCTGTTATTTTTTCACCATCATCAGTAAGGGAAAATTTCCGTGGAGAAAAACGATGGTATACTAAAGCGGATTTTTTTAGAGAAAACGGAAAATAGGCTATAATTTTGTTCAATGTACATATTCAAAACTTTGTCTTTTCTTCCAGGGCACTAAAAATGTGAAAGAAAGGAAATTTAACATAAGAGCTAATAAATTTGCACTGTTAAACTACCTTATTATAGGAAAGCAAGGTCATTTTTAGTAATGAGAAAAGCATATCAATAAATTTAACATGTATTGACAGATATACATATTTATTTACATATCAACAGATCTTAAATTTATTAATATGCTTTTCTATATAATTAATATATACAGGGTGAGTCATAAATATCGAAACAATAGGCTATCTCCTTAAATATTGCCCCTAGACCCATACTTCCAATTGCAAAAATTCATAAAAAAAGGTGAAATTTTTGATAAGATAAGTTGCAACTCCATGGGGGGTCTATTTGAAAAAGTACGAAAATTAACTTTTTATACAGCCCCCGTAGGATAAAAATTCCAATTAGGGAAACTTTGCTTGTCCAGTCCTGAATAATACACAAAAAGTTGCATCGTCATATCTTAAAAATTCGCGGAGTTATAACCGTTTGAATAATTCATCAGGTTTTAAGGGATTAGACACAAATTGAAATGCGCGCAATTCAAAAGACAATGTTACTTTAACAGTTGTAGGAAACGCGTAAAAAATGAGTTGAATTGAGTCTTTTGAGTTAGAATTTTGATTTTTTTCCTTTTTTCTGATGGTTAGCCATATAATTTGCTAAGAAAATCACATGCTAAAATTTATCATAAAATTTAAAAAGTTTCATAGTGTTAGTACTGGTTTCAATGTGAGAGTTAAAAATCCTTATAACTCCAAACATTATTTATGGGATTTCAATTTCTTTCTATTTAACTAAAAATAAAAATATGATTTTAGTTTTGTTTCGAGGTTTTTGTTTTTCAATATTTATTTTAGAGCTTTAAAAATATTTATTAAAAAAAAAAAAAAACTTTTAAAAAATCATATTTTCAAAAGTAAATAATTTTTCATTTTTTTAAACAAAACTAATGTAAAATAATTAAAAAATGTTTCAAGTTTGTACTTTTTTTCTTTAACAATTCTTAACTTTTAATAATTTAAAGACAAGAAGTAGTCGGAAAAAAAATTCATTATAGAGAAAAGCGAAATGTACTGTGTTACTGCCATTAGTTATTTAAAAGAATGCTTTTCTGAGATGCAGATTAAGTCCTTTTTAAAAAATTAGCTCTCTCAACTTCAAGCTTTTTATCGTCCGGTAGAGGCTGTCAAAAAATCTGTATTCTGGGCTCAAGTCAGATCAGGACCGTGACGTTACTTTTTTCTGAAGACTCGCCTATCCGGGTCTAATGTATTTTTCATACCGGAGGGGACTGCTTCCTTTTTCCTAGGCCCCACCAGTGGCCGAGAGGTTCTGACCTCAAACTGGTAGACGGTAGGTGCTGGGTTCGAACCCAATCGCGACCGTCGGCCTAACCGTTCGGCGTTTTCCGTGGTTTTCTTAGAACCTTGCGTAAATACGGGTTAGGTTCCCCTAGAAAGACCCCCAAGGAAGGGCATCCCATCCCTTAGGGCCTATATCCCATAGTGTAGATAATTGGCCGACATACATACAACAACAACCTTTTTCCTAGACTTGCATTGGACGAAATTTTTAATCACGGTCTCGAACAATCCATAATTAAATCACAGAACTAATACGTACATAAAATAAGTAAAATTTGGTTTAATCAATATTTTTACGAAAACCACATAAATTTTAAAACCGCTTTTATTTTACAAAACAAAAAAAAAAAACTTTAATTTTTATTTAAATGCCAAAAAAATAAACAAAATAAAACCAGAGAAAAAAAACCTGCCTATGACGGAATTCTGTCTTAAACAGAAAATGTGTTGATGCATGCAAAATAAATACAATAATACCTGAGAATATAATAAACTCCATTTAACCTTCATAGGAAATGCATTTGTCTATTACGTATTTTTTCTTTCCTATATGATTCCGTCTTAAAAGGTTTTACTGTATAACATTTTTCAAATTCTTCAACGCACGGGATATGGATTAGCGATAATAAAATATAAGTGAAACATTTACATATAAACATAGATTTATAGATAAAATAAATATATCACAGGCTTTGGAGCCTCTTTAATAATATAAAGTATAAATATAAAAAACGAAATTCTATATTAAATATTTTTGGTCAGAACTCCTGCACGCAAAACAATTTTAAACTATACTGAAGTAAAAAACTATGTAGAAATTCACGGCTGAGCCGGCTATGGTTTAAGCTTTTTTTCCTGGCTGGTCCGGATTATGATTTTAACATTATTTCATGCCGGGCTGAACTTCTTTCCCTATGGGTCGATCTAGGACCGGACCTAAATACTACGATTTATTCAGACTTTCAGTGCTAACGATCAACATGTTTTAGAAACAAGTTTCAATTTTAAATCAATACGCTGCTTTATTATGGGCAAATAAGAGGCACGGTCTTAAACCGATATATAACAACGTTACAATTTGTGGACAATCCCTTATTTGCTTTGAAAATTGATGAAAAACGCTTCGTTTAAAGTGGTGTAAGTCACGAATTTTTGAGAATTTTAGATTTTGATATCTCTGTCAGGTTTTCAGATAGGGAGATGAAATTTTTTTTGTTCAATTTAGGAATGGATAAGGAATAATTTCCTAATTGGGAATTTTGCTCTACGGGGGCCGTATAAAAATTTAATTTTCGTATTTTTTCAACTAGACCCCCCATGGAGTTGCAACTTATATTATCAGAAACTTCAACTTTTTTTATGAGTTTTTGCAATTGGAAGTATGGGTCTAGAGGCAATATTTAAGGAGATAGCCTATTGTTTCGATATTTATGACTCACCCTGTATATATTTTTAATCTTCCCAGCATGAGAAGTAAAAATATTTTTTATTAGATTGAAAAAGAAAAAAATCTAATCTACGAGAAATACTCTTAAGAGAAAAAATAAACGTCATGGAAAAATCTTTCATGCAGTATAAAAAAACGTATTTTCATAATGAAATTCTTTCTTGTACATATATAAAACTACTTTTAAAATACGAACATACATGTATACATATATAAGCAGGATTCGTGAAAAGAAGTGCATAAAAAGGGAGGCGTGATTTTCAATAACATCTTTCCAACGCTTTTAGAAAAGACATAAAAAATATTCACGGACATAAAAAATTGAGTTCATGCAAAGAAGTAACAGGAATCATACATAAAGGATGATATTTGATTAAAGTCTTTGTGAAACAAAGAAATACGAAATCTACATTCATAAAATAAAGGCGAGAGTCAGTCTGTTGGCAGCGGGCAAGAATATCCAAGGGAGATAATAATCGTCAGCCAACTTGGTTCCGGGTAGACGAATATACTCATAAGGTCAAAATACTGCTTCAAATTTCCGATTTCTTGTCATTCCATACCGAAAACGTTTCTTCACTAATTTTGCCCGTTGGCAATTTTCAGGTAAAGTATTCAATATTTGAATCCAATATAGCAATATTCTGTCCTCATTTCAATTTTTTTATTTTATTCAATTATTTTCAGAGTATTTTTTTTTTTTAACTTTAATAAAGAGATTTTTTCCCCCAAATTAAATAATTTTATACTCAAATCTGTGCCACCTAAAGAGGTAAAGTTAAAATTCCAATATTTGATTACATAAATTTTCTTTTTTAAAAGTTTTTTAAAAATGTATCCGGTTTTCGACAACTTATTTGCATATCATCAAAACCCTTTTTGCACAAGTTTGACATAAATTTTGAAATAACTGTTTTCAAGTTAACTAATTTTAGAGCTGAATATGATTTTTATTTATTTATTTGTTTATTTGATTTAATTTATTTATTTTGAAATATTCTTCTTAAATAGTCATCAATGTTGAAAGATCACAAAAGCAAAATAATCTATGTTTATTCTTAAGGGTAATACATTAAAATTTTTCCTCAAAAAACGACAAGTAAAATTTTATTTTTGCGAAAGCAGAAGTTTAATCTTTGAGAGTTTAAATGACTACTGCAGAGCGATTGAAAAAACAATTAATATCAACAATGAAACACGAAGCGGAGGCTATAAACTTGTATGAAGATGTAGTCCGAATCGGTGACAAGTTTATCTGATATGTGATTCACTATTCAAATATTTGGATACTTAAAAAAAACGAAACAGAAATCACCAGCTAAAATATTGCATACGTGTAACAATTTTAAATTTTATCACGACGTATATGTCTGCAGTGGCATAATAACTGAAAAACACTTTTGAAAAATAAAAGGCAGCCCAATGCTTTGCATATTATTTTATTAAACAATTACATATTTAAATAGTGCTAATAAGGTCAAAAACTAAAATTTCAGATATCACCCAATTTTTAAATAGGAAAAAATACGAATGCTTTTCATACAATCAAACTCAGTCATTTATAAACAGAATTTCTCCCATATCAAGTAAAGATCTATCATTAATTAAATCCTTAAAATTTCAATATATTTATGTATTATTTTTAATGTTGTACAGTTTTTGCGATCTAGTTTCATGAATATTTTACAGAGCTGATTGGTTAACGAACTTAATCCGTTCCAAAACACTGTTCGTAAATCGATCATATTTTGTATTGATTTGTATGGGAATTCAAGTTATTCGTTCTTAAAAACAAAATAATGTTAAAAAATAATCCCTTTAGAGTAGGGTGAATATACGTTCTTATTTAATATAAACAAATCTTATTTTGATGGCTTTGTTCGTGTCGTGGCGTTATTTAAAAGAAAAATAAATGATATTCCATTTATAAAAACTCTTAGGATTACATCTATTGACAACGGCATTAAACGCCCATTTGTCACTTTGACCTTTCAAAAACTTCTTAGTTCTCTAAAAGATCACGTTTTCTACAGGACCCGATAAAGCTCAAATGGAGTGAACTAAATTTAAATAAAAATAATTAACTTGCATTGGGAAGCGCCCTTCGTGGTGGTCTTTCTAAGGGAACCTAACCTGTATTTACGCAAGGTTCGAAGAAAACCACGAAAACTCCGAACGGTTAGGCAGACAGCCGCAATTGGGTTCGAACCCAACACCTGCTTGTCGGCCATAAAAGCTAAACAGATTATAGTATAAATCATATCAGCATACAAATTCGAATGAGAATTATAACCAGGCCTCTTTTAATAAATAGCAAGTACCTTAACTTTAAACATCGCTAGAATGACTTTTCAACCCTTTAAAGAAAAAAACTTTGCTAATCTACCTAGCATAATTATATTTACAGTAAAAATGTGGAGTTGTCTTATATAATCTATATATTTAAAACACCTGGCTGTTTTTTTAGTCATCAGCCCTGAGCTTCCTACTGGCAAGATTTTTTTTAATGAAAGCTGTTTATGTGTAGATGTGCCCATTCTGGCTAATTTTTAATTTATTTCCATTTATATATTTTATTTTTAATTTTAAAAGCTTTTTCGTGACATTTCTTCAAAACACTGGCAACAGGTTAAGCTTTTCTCACTATAATAAAAATTTATTTATTTATTTATTTTTTATTCCTTTTCACCAGTCAGGATCTTGATCTCATCGGTGAATGTGTAATTGCATTTCAAAGAAAAAAAAATAATGGTTTTCGTAAAATTTAATCTTAATAAAATGATTGCACATAATTATTCACTAATCGCTGTACAATACACATATTATTTACTGTGTGATATTATTAAGTATTATGTAAATAAAATAACAGAAAATAAACTTTTATAAAATATAATATCTAAAGCGAAATTTTGACGCTGGAGAAAATGTCGTCATTGAGAAAACAGATAAGTTTGTTCCATGAATATAATATACATTGTTATAGCTGTTTCAGTGATGATGTCATATTCACTGACTTTTATTCCTGCATCTAAATAAATTGAACTTCTATTTATTTAAAGGTCCGCGATGTGCACGAATGAAAATATTTCTATAAATTGCGCCATTTCTATTTAATTATAATGAATATTTTATGAAACTAAAGAATTCTTAAATAACTGCATAAATCATGCTTTTATTTAAGAAAAGATGAGTATTTCTGAAGGTGTAAATGATGTCATATTAGAAAAAAAAAAAAAAAAAAAAGAATAAAACCTGTGATATGCCGGTATTACTATATTTCTATCTTACATAATATCAAAAAATAATTAAAATCATTTCATTGCATTAAGTTATTGTTTAAAAAAAAAATTCTGCATTTCAGCAAGAAATACAAAATTTTTTAAATAACTGCATAAATCACGCTTTTATTTCTGGAAAGGATGAGTGTTTCAGAAGGTGTAAATGATGTCATATTAGAAAAAAATATCCTGTGATATAACGGTATTCGCGTTTGTAATGACCGAAAGGTGGCGTTGTATAGACCTGATAATCGTTTGTTTACGTAGTGTTGTTTGTTCCATGCTATAGCATAGCGAAACCCGTTAAGAGCTATTTAAAGTGCAGTTTTTTATATTTTTTATTTAATTATGGGAAATAAATTACAAATATCGACAATTTTAGAATTTCTAGATCCTGTAAAATCTAGTAATTGCTTTAGAGAAGCTGAAGTAATTATTGCAAGCATTGTGTTGCTGTCATGCTATTTTGCCATGAGTAAGTCAAATGTACTTTTTTATATTATAGATCTAAACTTTGTGTATAAAATTTTGATTTTAGATAATTTTAATACAAAGAACCCAACGTTGCATGTGTTATAGAACTGTTTATTTATTTATTTATTATAGAACTGTTTATTTATTTATCGGCCTTTTAAACACTGATTTCAGCTTAAGATGTTCACGGTATCAGTTCTATTTCGTTTCAGGCTTTGTCCGCGAGAGGGCGTCTATTTCATTTCAAACGCGAATTACGATATTTCTATTTTACATAATATCAAAAAAATAATTAAAATCATTTTGTTGTATTAAGTTATTATTTAAAATAAAAATAAATAAAATGTTTTCTGCTTATCAACAACAAACACAAAAATTTTGTTCTTTTTTATAAACAAAGATATCGTTTTTCTTTTCGTTGTCATGACAATAAAATTAATTTTGGCAAGTTCATGGAGGCTACAAACCAATAAATAAATTAAATCTATAGCAAGTGCTATAAATGTTTAGTGGATTGGTTATGAAGTTTATTTCCCTGTTTCTATAATAATTAAAATATTTTATTGATACTATAATTATTGTAGAGTTACCAAGAGATATTTAAACGGAGAAAAAATAAACTATGAAGATATTTTTGAATTCGTCTTCTGCGGTATTATATTAACTTCCTAAACAATTTGGCATTTAAATAATGTTTAATGTTTAGAAACTACATTAATAAAAGATTTGTAGCTGAAGTTAAGTCCAACATAATACTTTATGAGCTGTTTTCCTTATTTTTTATTATTTTCTGAAGTTTGTGTATCTTTATCATGAAAGATTATGTTATCCCTATTTTAAGAAGTGGCAATTGTTTATTTCGCTCTGTATATTATTGTGTATTATAAGACTGATATATATCACATCCAATGTATACTCTTTTCCGTCGAATTTCGACGGGAGCAGCTAGTTGTATTTAAAGCATAAGCTTATAAATGATTTTTTCTCCATCGAAAAATATTATTTTTAAACATATTTTGTTTGCATACAGAAAAAGCACAAAGATAACTTAAAAAAATTAATATTAAAAAATGAAAAAGTAAAAACAAAATTAGAATGTTGTTAATAAAAAGAAAATTATTTTAAAGTGTTCGTAGAAAATTTTTAAAAATACCCCTACATTACATTCAAAAATCAATTTCAGATTCCACAACGACATATGAATGAAATTCCTTGAGGGTTATAAAAGATTTTGTGGTCACGCAAAAATACTATTATTAAGCATTTACGTGCATCCGAAGTAAAAGCTCCACTCATTCCGTTCAACCTACTTTTCTGCAGAATTTTCCCATTTATTTTTATATTTATTAATGGGATATACTTAAGTTCAAATTAATTACATTTTGCCTCCAAATAAAACAAAAATTCGATGCACTCACAATCTAAATTTAGTTTAATATAATTAAATAATATACAGTCATAGTCGAGCAATACTAAAAGCAAGTAAAATGTTAAAAATCTCATTATTAACAATTATTCATGATAATCAAGAAGTGGTAAAAGTATTTAAAACGCACATGTAATTTAAATAAATAACTATTAATTGTTTCAAATATACAAAAGCTAAAATTAACTTAATATATACAAATTAAAAAACGTTAAACCTTACCGATTTGAGAGTCATTTTATTTTAGATGAATCTTTTATTCAGACAAAATTACAGTACTGAAACCAAAGCCTCTAAAGAGTTAGTAATTACAAAGACCATAAACGGTGCGTCGTAATGAAACTGATCACTTCTCTTTTTTCCGGGAAAAACTTAATTATCAATGCAAAAAGCCACTGAACTTTTTGCACTATTGATTTCACATATCCTTTCATTTCATCATTTCTATAAGAGACATTAAATAGGTTGGTTAATATGACCCAGAGTTCTATTAAAAAAAAGGTTTTCTGCAAAAGGCCTTTCTTTCCATGGCTCAGTTATAAATATTTCTAATGGATATTACTTGAAACGTCCTTATCGACCTCTTCTTTCATTCAAGACTTAAGGACATTGCTTTGCGTTTTCTTGATCTTGCGAGGTGGGGGAGTTCTTGAAAGATGAAATTCTGTCTATGCGAGCTTATCCAACATATTTTAAATATTTTTTAAAAAAATCTAATAAAACTAATTATATATGTAATAAAGAATCAGTCAAAATTAGCGTCGAAATTTCAGAAGAAAGACTGTAAAAAAATAAATTCGAGTATTTTATTTTTTACGACGAGTAAAAGACGAATGTGTCACGCGATTTCGCGAGCAACATTTTTCCTCACCAAATTCTCTTTGTGAATATTCGGCTTCGGAGTGTGCTTTCGAACTTCAACTTTATCAAAGCATTGTGTTGAAAGCTAGCAATTGTTATAAAGTATCCCATTTTGCATCATAAATAATAATACGGTGTAAAAACGGTTCACATTTTTGTAACAATAGCAAAGAATGGCGAGATTCTAAACGATCCTTTTTCTGACGTTTGTTTAATCAGGAATGCCACAGGCGACAATTTTTACATTCTATTCGCAACACTATTTCTTTTCTTTTAAGTGTATTTCTTTTGCAGATATTGTTAAAGTATATGTGAAAATTTTTCATTTTCAAATCGTATGTAGCAGCTGGGAGCCATTTTAATTCATATGGAAATAAATCTGTTCAGCTCCTTTACCAATCCGATGTTTTTATAATTTAATATGGCTGCTTGCTAAACAAAGCCAAACATTGCTACTAATTCGCGTATCATCTGAGATGTTATTAGTTTCGATGAAAGCTTTCAGCTCATCATCATTTACCTTGATCTCAGTTCGACCAACTAGTTCATTTCGACGATCAAAATCACCAGGTTAAAACTTCTCAAATCATAGATGTACCGTGCGTTTGTTAGCCAAATTATTGCCAATTCATTTCGAGCTGTGTGTGCTGCATTAGTTCCACGAAAAAACTTGTATTTGAAAATAACGCAAATTTAGGACTTATCCATGGTTAAAAAAAATTAACCTCTAAAAGACAGTTTGATCGATTACCGTAAACAAAATGGCGCATCTGATGAAAAGTAGATGGCTCGCCATCACAATAAATGAAAATAAAAAACTCTTGAGAAGAAATATGAATGATATCAGGAATCGAACTTACTGCTCGAAGAAATCGGACATTTAATATTTAATAATCAATATCAACCCAACAGGAATTAATGAAATGATACCTCCATTCTAAATCTAAGCACTCTTATTTTTAAATCTCAAATAAACAATGTACACTAAATATGTACAGAGATAATATTTTGAAGTTCACCAGAAAATGTCAAAGAAATAAATCAAAGCACACTCATAATTAATAACAATAATATAAATTAAAAAAATAACTTATTTCTTTTAAACAATGAACCTCTTCCAACACCAAATATATATACTAATTTTTAAATCTTTAACATCAATCTTTTATAATGAAGGAAACTTTAGAAACGAAAAATATAATAGCATCATTTGCGTCGCATAAGAGCGATGGAAGAAAGCTATTTTTCTTTTCCGAATTAATTTCCCTTTTCTTTCAATCAAATACCATGGAAACTTCAAAAAATGAAAAAAAAGTAATTGATTTTCTTATTTTTGCAACAAAAAATAAGTAGTAAAACGTCATGGGTGTGCCTGACTAATAATAGATAATAATAATAGTAATTAAAAAAAAGGTGAAAAAATCCTCAGAATGAATTGCTCTTTCTTTTTGAACACATACTTAGATGATAATTAACTGATTAAAACACATTATAAGAAGAAAAGAATGGCATTAAAAATATTTTTGCATTTTCCCTTGAGAATTCCCATGTTTTTCTAGCCTGATGTAATTAGAAAATATATCAATCAATTTATTCTTTTTTCCCCCGTTTTTCTTCGAAAAAATAACCATTGTAAAGAAAAAGATTAGAAATCGATCGAGAAAAGCTATTTATTAGGTGTAAGATGAACTATGCAGAATATCACACAATTTAATGATAATAATATTTAGTCATGAAATTATCGTTTAATGTTGAAACATTATAGGAACAATTATGTTTTAAAAATAAATTTCGAAAAACACATTTTTTAAATAAATAATGTACATTTTATTTCAGAAATCTACTTATAAAACTTTTAATATTTGTAAAGTTTTTGCGAATAAATTTATTACATTCTCATTTAAAGTAACTATATTTTTTTTAGTCGCCTACACTTGGATGTTAAAAGTTTTCTAGACATCTTTTATTATATATAATAAGAAAAAGATCTTCCTACATCATTATGATTCCAAAAAATATACGACATACCATTCAAACCTCTGAAAAAACACAGAAAAACCTCGTAAGCTGACAGCAGGAAATAAATAAAACGCAACTTCAAGACAAGAAATTGGCTGACATCAAATAAAAACTCTTCTCACAGAATAAGAGGATGAGGGTGCTTAAAAATTTGAAAAAAGAAAAGAAAAAAAAAAGCATTGTAGGAACACGGAAATTCAGAAAAAAGAAATCTAAGTAATTTTTCTTCTTACGCAACTAAGGAGGGTCGGTTTTTCTCTTCATGCCCTAGTAAGTAAGGCGCAATCGATCTGCTTTTCTAGACCCATTTTCTTGAAAAGGGCAATGGTAGAACCATGTAGAAATGTGGAGGTGAAAATAACACAGAGGAAATAAAAAAGCGGGATGTCGCTAAGTTTTCTGGGCCTTTGGTAGACAGACTCGTTTTTCTTGTAACAAATTGAAATTACAAAAACTTTCAAATTTTACATAGACTAATTTTAAATTATCCATTTTGAAAAAAAAAAGATGGAATAAAAACTACAAAAATTTCGAACTGTTTAACTTTTTCTTTTCGTGTACCCTCGGGGAAAAATTCGGAATTAAAATGGATATTAAAAAAAATCGTTAGATAAAACACGCAAATTTCAAGAATAAATTAAGTAAGCCAAAAATAATATACACTACATTTTTATACAAGAAATTTTTAATAAAATAATCTAAAGACACACTTTTAAATGACACAAAAAATCGATAAAATGAAATGGGATAGATGTGATCACAGGCTTAGTGTAATCTCGGGCTTATTAGTAAATAGTACATAGGTTTCTTAGGATAATAATGGTAATAAGATAATGAATACCTAATGGTGATAGGTAGGTTAGGATCTCAGATTAGTATGCTCATCAGAAATTTAGCGCCTTTTTTTCCATCTTGATATTTTAGTCCAAGAGCAGACAGCACAAAAATCTAGCGTTTAGAGCACAAAAAAAAAACTTTATTTTATGGAAGAATAGTAAAAGGTAATCTAATAATCCATGTCTGCAGGAAGCAAAGTGGTGCATAAGCCAAAAATTAATACCACTAGAGTTTATTCGTAGGCTTATCATTGTGTTTATCATACAATAATTTCATACCTTAGAATGTACGACGAACACAATGATAAACCTACGAGTCAACCACTAGTGGTATTAATTTTTGGCTTATGCATTACTTCACTTCAGGCAGACATGGATCATTAGATTCCTTTTACTCTACTCTTATAAAATAAAGGTTTTTTTTCTTGCGTTCAATACTTTAGGTTTTTGTGCTGTCGGCTCTTGGACTATTTTGAAGAATGCATCTGCTCACTTTGCACAATTTATCTAGTTTAACACTTTGTTGACTGTAATAAGTATGCTCGTCACTAATGTGACGCTTGAGAATTTTAATAGGAACTTTGGAGACTAAAGGGAAAGCAACATACATAATCTTTTCAGAGTGTATGGCTAGAAATTAGATAAGTAAAAAATAAAAAACTGTGTCGTATTCGAAAAATAAAGTCTGGCATTACATAACTGTAATACGCATGTAACTGTCCATGTGAAGACGGTGACCTTTTAAACAGAATGTAATCTATTTACCAAAGTTTATTAAAGGTGTTCGGGACACA
Organism: Maratus speculifer; assembly: GCA_964019185.1. Taxonomy (NCBI): domain Eukaryota; kingdom Metazoa; phylum Arthropoda; class Arachnida; order Araneae; family Salticidae; genus Maratus; species Maratus speculifer. The sequence goes on from OZ025294.1 coordinate 309,252,435, forward strand.
CAATTCTTCAAATTTTATCTGCTGAAAACGGCATTTAAATCTTGTTTCTATGTTAATTAGAACAGAAAATATTAATTTTTTCTTCTTGATTTGTTTTTAAAATTTTGCTTACAAGCAATGGGTTTCATGAATACCCCTTGGGACAAGGGTGTCTTGTAAAAATGCGTTTTCCTTCATGATGGACTTTTTTCATATTTTCTTATGTTTAAATTGGTATAAGTCGAGAACCGTTAAAGATAAACGGTTCAAACTTGGAACATGCGTTTTTAAATAATTTTACTTTAATTTTGATTCAGCAAAATTAAAAGAAAATATTTGCTTTTGAAAATATGGTCAAATTACACTTTTTTTTTCTTTAAATATTTTTAATTTTTATTTAAATCAATATTTTAGAAAACCCTGAATCAAAACATATTTCTGTTTATTTAAATGAAAAAAAAGTGAAATTCTACAAATAATATTTTCGGTTATAATGATTTGAAATATCCCACTTTTTTAGTAAATTTTAAAATTTGTAATATATATGTTACAGGCCAAACCCGATTTTAGGCCAAACTAGTCTATCCTAACGCCTATCGGATAAACTAGTCTTTCCTAGGCCAAACCGGTCTATCCTAACGCCCATCGGATAAACTAGTTTTTCCTAGGCCAAACCGGTTTATCCTAACGCCCATCGGATAGACTAGTTTTTCCTAGGCCAAACTAGTCTATATTAAGGCCCATAGGACAGACTAGTTTTTCCTAGGCCAAACTAGTTTGGCCTAACTCTTATAGGATAAACTAGTTCAGCCTGCTTTTTATTGGTCTGAACTAGTTTATCCTAGGCCGATCTAGTTTATCCTAAGCCAATTCAATTTGGCGTGATTTTATTGAATTCAATGACTGCCTCAGCGCCAACATTCTAGTTTCTCCTAGGCTGATCTAGTTTGACCTAGGCCAATGCAATTATCCGTGTTTTTAGCTCACGTGCGTCAAAGCCAGCGAAATAAAGGGCTCACAGGTTCTGTATGTATGTACGTACGAATGTACGTAACGCTATAACTCTTGATATAAATATCCGATTAGCTTCAAATTTTGGATGTAGGTTCCTTCTGATAAGATACTTTTCTGATTAGTTTTGGAAAATCACTGAATAAGAATAAAGGAGGCGAACGGGAGTCTAATCCCCCACCGTTAATTTAGAGAAATGCATTTATCATGCAGAATTATCAGTTTTCATTTAAAATGTTAGATATAGGATTATTCTGACAAGATGCCTCCGTGATTAGTTGTGGATGTTTATCGTTTAAGTGGAAAACAAAGGGCAATGTAGGTAACCCCCCAATAATTTAGATAAATGGTTTAGATGCAGAATTTACGGATTTGCGTCAAATTTGGATGTATGTTCTTTCTGATAAGCGATTCCCTGAATAGTTTTGGGGAGTTTAATGGTTAAGTATGAAAGAAAAAGTGAATTACCAACTTTCATAGGAAAAACTAGTTTATCCTATGGACATTTAGAGAAATAAGTTTGGCATAGGAAAACTAGTTTATCCAATTTGCGTTAGGATAAAATAGTTTGGTCTAGGCTAATATAATTTGGCTCAAAATTGGGTTTGGCCGGTAAAAACATATCTTTCACTAGAATAAGCATAAATGTGTGTCAAGAGTCATTGCTTGTAACATCAATACAGAAATTTAACATGTCCACCGTAGTGACATGATACATTGGACATGGTGTTTGCTTATTTTTATTTTTCTTTCTGCAGACTCAGGCCATGCTGTGATAAGCTTGCTTTTATTATTACTATCATTCGAGCCAGATCGCAGCTGAACATAACTTGGAATCGAACAGCATTTTCCATTTTTGAGAAATTAATTACCTGTCGACATATAGCTATTTTTGTCACGGCGCGCCGTCAAGTTTTTCTTTTCCGTAAAGTTGCAACTGGAAATTCGATTCAAAACGTAGCTTTAATAGTATGTTCTCAAAGATGCATCGCTTTTATGAAAAAATGGTTAACGCCATTCGATTACATATTTTCTGAGAGAGAATGCCTGTTAATCTTATGCATTTCTGAAAAGGAATAAATTAATAAATGTGTTAGGATGTAGCTCTTTTGGATTTGAGAAAACCCTTAAGGAATGATAGAAAAACATATTTACAAATCTACTTTTTACTAAACATATTCAAAAGTTATGATGTTTATAACACTCCTTTTTTTTCTTTTGTTGTAACTATTTAATGAATTCCTATTTGAATATTGAAGGACTAAGAATCTAAATAATCAATAATACATTGTGTATTTTCCATTTATCGAACACATCGTAATTTAAAAATACATTGTAAATTTATCCATAAATATATATGCAGTATTCTTTAAAGGAATCTTAAATGTACGTGAATTAAAATCTGAATTTTTTGCAGAAATTGAGTAGGGCCAGGTCGAGCCGGACTGAGTCCCTTTTCACTGATTTTTTTACAGGCAGGGATCGGGCTGAACTTTTAATTTTTACACAGGGTCACGGCAAAATAACTTTCTTTCGGGAAAGGCGGGGCCCGGAACTCAAAATTCTGGCCCGTGTAAACCTCTAACTGTATTCTACCACGCATCGAATAAAATACATTATAATGGTGAAGACAAAACCACTTTGCACAAGGTTAGCAATGGAGCAGTAGTCGGGATCAATATTAAAAAGAATATTGCCCAATTAAACTGATGGCTTTGCATTCACAGTCTGTTTACAGTCATTGTGTATTTCAGCCTTATTTTTTTATAGAATAACACCCTCGAAAAATAAAGTAAGTTGGATTATTTTTTCCCATTTCCCCCACTTATATTTAACCATTGAACCCCCAAAACTAGTCACAGATACGCTTTATAAAATGAAACACTTATCCAAAATTTGAACCAAATCAAATAATTCTGCTCAAAAACCATTCATCTGATTTAGAGAGGGTAATCCCACATTCCTCCCTTTATACTTAATCATTAAACCCTCAAAACAATTCAGGGATTCGCCTTTTAAAGAAAAAACTATAAGCTATATTCAAAATTTACGGCAAATCGGATAATATGGCATAAAAACCCATTTATCTAATTTAAGGAAGGCGATAAATCGTCCATTAACCCATTATACATAACCATAAGAAAAGGCCCAAATTAATTAAAGGAAATTGAATTCATGTCCAAAATTTTAAGCAAATTGGATAATTCTGTATTATAACAAATTTATATATTTTAAGGAAGGAAATAAATTGCTGGTTCAGACCAAAAACCAAAGAACTACCAAAATTAATCAGTGAAACGCTTTATCAGAATGAACAAATCTAAGATTTGCAGGAAAACGTTTAATTCTTCGTGAAAAACCCATTTAACAAAATTAGGCGGGATTCCCCCGTTCTTCCCTTTGTTCTTATTCAATTAATTCCCAAAACCAATAAGGGAAACGCCTTACCAGAATGAATCTATTTCTAAAATTTGAAGTAAATCAGTAAATTCTGCGTGAAAAAAGCATTTACATAAATTATGGGGCGTTACTCCTATTCTCCCCTCCCTTTATACTTAAACAATTGACACCCACAACTAATAAAGGCGCCTTAACAGAATACTCCTATATCTAAAATTTGAATTAAATATGCTAATAATCCATAGAAATCCATTTATTTGAATTAAGGGAAGGGGCGAACGGGCGAATCGGCGATCTCGTCCCCTCCGCCCTTATTCTTCTCCAATGACCTCCCAAAATTAATCAGAAAAGCTCCTCATAATAATAAACCTATATTGGAAGTTTGATGCAAATCGAGTATTTCTATCAAAAATTATTGCGTTACGTACATACATAGATACAGAACCCACGGGCACATTAGTTCTCAGTCTTTGGTCGCTGATGAGATAAAAATATGTCAAATTACATTATTTCTATCAAGAGTTTTCGCGTTACGTACATACGTACGTATTTACGTACATACATGCGTACATACATACATACAGAACCTGTGAGCTCATTTTTTTTTTTTTTGGCTTTGACGCCCATGAGCTAAAAACACGTAAAATTACATTGGCCTAGGATAAACTAGATCAGCCTAGGACAAACTAGAATTTTGGCGCTGAGGCGGTCATTGAATCAAATAAAATCACGCCAAATTGAATTGGCCTAGGATAAATTAGATCGGCCTAGGATAAACTAGTTCAGAGCAATAAACAGCAGGCTAAACTAGTTTATCCTATAAGAGTTAGGCCAAACTAGTTTGGCCTAGGAAGAACTAGTTTGTCCTATGGGCCTTAGGATAGACTAGTTTGGCCTAGGAAAAACTAGTTTATCCGATGGGCGTTAGGATAGACTAGTTTGGCCTAGGTCAATCTAGTTTGGCCTAAAATCGGGTTTGACCTGTAACATATATATATATATGAGAAGATTTATGCGATTTTGTTTACAAATAAATAATATGGTTAATCATCGCAAAAACTTTCAAAATTTTATCTCAATAAATAAAAATTATCTTAAAATGTGTCCCGATTCCCCTTAATAAGAATACGTTGGTATCAGTATTACGTGTGGAATAAATAATAACATTACAATTACGTAAGAATTGCACATTACAGTCTTAAGCTAACTATTTGAAATGTAACACTAAATATATTGATTTAAAGAACAAAAAGTAGAAAATGCATCCAGTGAATTAAATTTAGCTCATTTACGAAAACATAATTAGAATTACAAGCGTCCAAATTCCATACTACGGTATTCGCATTAAGCAATTCAAATAATGAAATGTTGTTAAATAAACATGCACAGAAATTAAGTACTGGGGTCCCAGTGCGTGCATAGAGCTGTAAAATCCCAGCATATGTAATTGTAGAATAAATATTTGTAAAGTGAATCTGGGAATCTGCTAGCTAAGTGTAATGATAAAGAATAAAAAGATAGAGTGGAAATGCAAGAGCAAAATTCATTCCATTTATGTGCTTGGATATGATATTAAGAGGATCATTTCAATATTTTAATAAAAAGTTACCACTCATTTGCATGCTGTTTCAAATACTTTCAAAGTAAAGCATTTAACACAAAAAAAAATGTCATCATTTAAAATTTGAATGAAGTTATTATTCTAGCAAAAGAGTGGCTTTTGAACTTAATTTAATAAGTAAATAAATTGAAACTAGTTGGATGTGTCAATCCCAAAACTTTCTTCTATCTCATAAGTAAATTTTAATATTAAGAAAAAAAAAAAAAAAAAAAAAAAACGTGGTGACCCCAAAGTTACCCACTATCGAATTTCCTCGAACATTTGACCTAGCCTAATAAGATTCTGGTATCCGAAAAGCCTAAAACGCAAAATTTAATTAATATTCTGATAAAATGAGCTTAGTAGTGCCTCATGTTGGGTAATTTATACTAAAACCTAATAAGCATTTGTTTATGTCAAGACCTAACAGAATCTGAAATTTGATGGAATTTCGTCCATTAGTTCTTGAGATATAGTTAAAACAAAAAATTTGCAAAACGTATCACAGCAACACCATATCTTGGACAATTTATGCCGAAACGTAAAAAAGCGTCTAATTATGTTATGGTGTAAAATAATCTGAAGTTTGATGAAATTCTGTGCATTAGTTCTTGAGATACAGCTAGTTTAAAAAAACTGTGTAAAATATAGCACAGCAGCACCATCAGTTGAAGGATTTATAACAAAACGTAATCATTGTGTAATTATGTTATATGTCATTTTGTAACAAAATCTGATTTTTGATGAAATTCTGTGCGTTGGTTGTTGAGATATAGCTATCGGAAAAATCGTGCAAAATGCAGCATAGCTGCACCACCTGTTGCAAGGTTAATATCAAAATGTAATCAGCGTCTAATTATGTTATATATTCTAGAGTAACAGAATCTAAAATTTGATGAAGTTCTCTGCATTAGTTCTTGAGATATAGCTATCGCAATAATCGTGCAAAATGTAGCATAGCAGCGCCATCTATAGGGCAGTTCACACCAAAACCTTATCAGAGGCTATGTATCTCAAGGTATCGCGGAATCTGAAGTTTGGTGAAATTCTGTGCATTAGTTCTTGAGATATAGCTATCGTGAAAATCATGAAAAACGTGGCATAGCAGCGCCACCTGCTGACCAATTTACACCAAAACTTAATCAGCGTCTATGTATATCGAGGGGTCACAGAATCAGAAGTTTGGTGAAATTCTGTGAATTAGTTCTTGAGATATAGCAATCTTGAAAATCATGAAAAACGTAGTATAGCAGCGCCACATGCAGGCCAATTTACACCAAAAACCAATAGGCACTAATTCATATCAAGGTGTAACTGAATATAAAATTTTATGAAATTTCAAGCATTAATTTTTGAGATAGAGCTCCCACAAATTTCTTGTCACATACAGACAGACAGACAGACAGACAGACAGACAGACAGACAGACAGACAGACAGACTCACAGACAGACATTTTCTAAAAATAGTCAAAACGTGTTCAGGACCTTCTAAAACGTATAAATCCGTCGAAAACCGGAAGTCGAAAATTTTCATGAATCCAATACTTTCTTCTTGTAAAGATAGAAGAAAGTAAAAAAGTGGAGGGGGACATACAATTGAAGCAGCACTGGCGATAAATCACAATTAAAATTATAAAGCTTTATATAAAGCACAACAAAATCAAAGCAATTCAAAGGACACGTTTAAAGCTAAAAAAAATAAAACAACCTGTCATCAGCTACTGAAAATATGTGTCTGTAAGTGGATTGTTGACCTTGTCCGGTTACGGATATATGTTTACAGTAGCTGATGACTTGCTGTTTTATGTTCCAACTCGAAACGCGTCCTGTGAACTGCTTTGAATTTATGGGGATTCATATAAAGCATTATTATTATTATAATTGTGAGCACACAACATTACGCATTTCAAATAAAGAAAATTAATACGCACACAGTAAGTTCTTATACGCATATAAGATTAAAATGATATATCAAATATATTCAAATCCGTTACTTTATCTTACATTTATAAATTAAACCACAATAAAATACTCAAATTACTTTGTGTTTTTATTTACAATGATTATTAAAACCTACTATTTTCGAGCATATCATGCTCATCATCAAGGTTAAAAACAACAAAGAGTTAAAAGTCGAAAGTAAAAGTCTTTTATACAAAGTGGACTGATCCAAACGCCAACGTGAAAAAAGAGGAAACTGTCGGAATGTTACAAATTTCGATAAAAGAAAAGATGGTTCAAGTTATTTTGAGTAGACTGTACCATATTCTTGGGATGACGTATTACAAAGCATCGTTACAAGTATTGTTAGCTCGACATAAAATTTCTTTTGATTCCATGATTTTTATCTTTTGGCAATTTGATATATTCTTTAGTAATTTAGCTTTTTTAAAATCTATTATAACTCCTTGTTTCTGATATAGATTAAAAATAGCAGCTTTGCATCGATTAAGCTTGATATCTGCAATGTGCTCTGACAAACGCTTCTTAAATTTTCCTGGAATGAGAACCAGAAACTTAAATAACTCTATTTATACAAAATATAAGGAAATGCATAAATGCTATAATTGACATACAGGGCTACACAAAATAATTTGCAAAAATTATTGAGTATGAAAGTAAATTGCTTAAAGGTGGTTTTTAAATGAATCGTGATTTCTCACGCTAAATTGAAATTAGTTTATCAAGAAATGTTTATAGAATATAGATAAAATGAGAAACAGGACCACGCAAAGAATTGGATACATGGCCTTCTATGGACGATAATGTCATTTTAGCTAAATAATAAATAGTAGAGTTAATAAAAGTGTTAGAAAAATTAAATGACTGAAAAAAAAGTATTCAAGCGTGTTTCCATCTATTAGTATAAAATGCTGAAAAAAAAAAGTTTCAACCTGTTATGCGTTTTTTTTTTTTTTTTTTTTTTTTTTTTTTTTTTTTTTTTTTTCCCTAAATTAAATTTTTGTATAATTTACATATTAAACTTACAGATCAAATACAGGGCTATTCAAAATAATTGGAATACAGATTTGGAAACGATCAGATTTCAAATATCTTATCTGTTTTCTAAAAATATTTACTTACTCATCTCAACATATCTATCGAAATAACGAAGTTTAGTTAAAGATTTCACGATGTGTTGGAAAGCTTATCATAATCTATGCTTGACGCATGGTTTATCTTTCTTGTTAAATTGTGTTACCATTTTCAAAAAGAACGATATTTAGTTAGCATATACTAAACTGTGCTTGAAAATAAATAAATTCATGTATAAGGTTACAAAAATAACTAAATAATACATATAAGTTCCTGATAGTAACAACTAGAAGTGCGATTTTTAATTACGCTATGCGTTTCTTATAGGAATTAATTTTAGTTTAATATGTGGTGTGTATAAACATCTGTAGATTATATACAAGAAAACACAAAGTTTTTCAAGTTTCTGCCAGTGGACGATAAATCCTGAAAACAAATTTTAAAACATGTTTTGTGTTTAATAATAAAATCAAACGTTAGGAAACCATGTGGAGTACATAAAAACCATGTGGAAACCATGTGGAGTACATAGATCACATATTTCTACAGGCTGCTCAAAAATATTCACATACTTAATCAACTGTAGGCGCTAATGGTTTATTTTATTTTGTGTCGGCCGATTATCTACTCGAGGGATATAGGCCCAGGGGAAAGTGTCCTTCGTGGGGGTCTTTCTAAGGGAATCTAACCCGTATTTACGCAAGGTTTGAAGAAAACCACGAAAACTCCGAACGGTTAGGCCGACGGCCGCGATTGAGTTCGAACCCAGCACCCGCCGTCTACCAGTTGAGAGGACAGAACCTCTCGGCCACTGGCGGGGCCCGTAGGCGCTAATGGCTCAATGTCACCGTTTAACTGTGTTATTTAGATATCTTCTTTTGTCTTAGTAATTTGTGGAATTTCATTAGAGTATACTGTAAGTTAGAACTTATTTCATAATCTACATGTGATGCATATTTTCCTTTCTTGTTTTCCTTTATTGCGACGACTTAATTGTTTATTTTGATAAAGTTACATATCCTTTCTCGCGGTGCGAAATATATTTCGAATAATTCCGGGGAACGGCAAGGTTATTTTAGCAGAGGCGGATCCGGGCAAAGGCGGTTTAAAAAAATAGCAATTCAATTACCTAATATCTAAATATTATTCAAATTCTATTAATCAATATTTAAAATTATAACAGTGCTATTAATCAATATTTAAAATTATAGCAATTCTATTAATCAATATTTAAAATTATAGCAATTCTATTAATCAATATCTCAATATTATACCAATTCTATTAATCAATATTTAAATATTAAACGCTTAAAAATATAAATCAACACGCAAAAAAAGAGATGTGATCTTTAATTATTATTATTATTATTATTATTACTTTCTTCTATCTTTAAAAGAAGAAAGTATTGTATTCGTGAAAATTTTCGACTTCCGGTTTTCGACAGATTTACACGTTTTAGGGGTCAGGGATACCAAAAAACACGTTTTTTTTACAAAATGAATGTCTGTTAATCTGTGATTCTGTATGCAATACAAATTTTGTGGGCGTTCTAGCTCAAGAATTAATTCACAGAATTTTATAAACTTATATTCAGTTTGTCCCTGGTATAAATTGATGCTGATTAGTTTTTGGTTCAAATCACTCAACAGGTGGAGCTGCTATATAGCATTTTTCATAATTTCCGCAATAGCTTAATCTCTAGAACTAATGCACGGATTTTCATCAAACTTCAGATTCAGTTAGTCTTTGACATGATTTGATGTTTTCTACAATTTGGCGTAAATCACCCAATAGACGCAATAGATAGCGCAGCTATGCTGCATCTTTTACGAGTTCCGTAGCAGCTCAATCTTCAGAACTAATGCATGTATTTTCATCAAATTAAAAACTCAGTTAGTCCTTAACATGAATAGAATTATTCTACATATTAGTGCAAATCATTCGACAGATGGCACTACTATGCTGCATTTATAGCGATTTGCGCAATAGCTATCTCAAAAATTAATGTAAGGATTCTTATCAAACTTCAAATTTAGGTACTCTTTAATACGTCCTGGTGTTGTTTAGTTTTGTGTCAATCGGCCCAACAAGTGGCGCTGCTAAGCGGCATTTTTCACGATTTCCGCAATAACCTTGTCTAAAGAACTAATGTACGGATTTTCATAAAATTTCGGGATCAACTAGATGTTAAGATAAGTTGTTGCAGATTACGATTCGGTGTAAATCACCCAAAAAGTTGCGCCGCTAAGCAGCATTTTGCATGATTTATGTGAATTTAGCGATTATCATATCTCAAAAACTAATGTATGGAATTTCATATTATTAGAATCTTTATGATTAGAATAGATTGCCATTAAATTTTGACAATGTGATAGTGAATTTTGAAGTATTAACATTTATGAGATGGAAGAAAGTCTTGGGATTGCCACATCTGATTAATTATTATTAATGGATTAAAAAAAAAAAAACCACTCTGCATTAGATAATTTATTTTTTCTTCTAATTACCGCGTTCACTTACTCGAAATTCGAAGTAATTAAAATTAATAAAATGAAATTCATTTATTCTAGATCAGCAAATAATATCGTGCGCATTTTAAACCAACACGACTAAGATTAATAATTAATATGAAATATGTACCGAGTCAATAATTATTTTAGTTATAATATATGAATAGATAATAATTTATCAATGAATGCAAATATGAATCAGAATCATCTAAATGTGCAAATAGAGCACGAGTTGTCTCATGCCTGGTTTAACAGAAACCGAAATACTTTGATACAGAAAATCAATCGCTGAAAAAAAACCCAAAATCCAATCAAGCTAGATTGTTCATTGACCTAAAGCGACAAATTGGCGAAATTTAACGATAGTTGAACGTTTCGGAAAGAGCTATAATCAACTAAACATGATCACGGGGAATGTTTGGTCTCCTGTCAGCACTGATATATAGAATTCAAATATTTTAAAGAGCACTGGGAATACGAAGGGTCTTCATTTCATTAACCCCATTGACAGGTCAACAACCTTTCCTGGGATTAGTGGTAAGGCATCAGGGAATTTGAAACAATTTGGAAATTAGACAGACGTCTGTGCGACTAGAATTTTAATAGAAAATTTGATGGCGTAAATAAAACATTAGAAATAATTCTAATTTCAGAGGCCAATTTACAATCAACTCATCGAACAATAAATATGGAGATATAGTTCTCATTAAAAAATTGAATAAGTAAATAATAGTTCGAACAAAATACGAATTCAATACAAATTGTGCCTCTACAAAATGAGAATGATCGTTAAAATTCATGAAAGAACTGACAATCCAAAATTTATTTTTATATTTTTAAAAATGGCAACGTTTAAAATTCATAAGAATCTACCTCTGCACTGCAAACAAACAAAAAGAAAGAAAGAAAGAAAAGAAGGGAGAGAGAAAAGCGCAATAATTGAGCTATAAACATAGAAAATCTATCTAAAAAATATATGATTACTATGGTTATCATTAAAATTATGATACATGTTACAACAATTTAAAACAACGTTTAAAGCATGTTTAGTAATTCTTTGTAAACCTAGAGTAGGTAGGAAATAACAAACTTGTGCTGCTGTCAAAATAAAGTTCATAGTGTACACAATTAAATTTCATATGAGCAGTTAGCTACTAGTTTTAAAGGTTTGATTGTAAAGTTAATCATGAAATATTTTTTAATTATTGAGAACCTATCTAACAGAGATAGAAAGGTAATGTAAAAAATAATAGAAAAAGCGTGGGGTGCTTCGTTATGTTTTTTATACTAAGTCAAGTTTTAGAAATAGCTAATAACTCGTTAACAACTAATATTGAGCACCCAATACATCAAGGTCAATTGAATGTAAAGTTCGGTGAAATTCCGGGTATTAATTCTTGAGATAGAGCGCCCACAAAAATTCAGTCACATACAGACAGACAGACTGACTGACAGACACACAGACAGATAATTTGGAAAAAACATGTTTTTCTTTCTGACACTTAAAACGTAAAATCCGTCGAGAACCGAAAATTCTCACGAATCCAATACTTTCTTCTTGTAAAGACAAAAAGAAAGTAAAAATATCGTACTAAAATAAATGTAAATTAAAAAAAAAAAACTATTAAAATTTCTTCAAAATTAGATACTAGAGTTATCAAAATCCTTCTGAACAACTAATGCTTCATAACAAATGCAATAAATATTTCCAATTTATCTTTCCAAAATTAAAAAACAAATTTATACATTAAAGTGCATATCAAAAAACAAAAAAAGAATATAATTTTATTTCATCTGGTTACAGAAAAAGATTCAAACTATAACTGTAACAGAAATTGAAGTATGAAATTCCAGATGAAAACCACACTTTTAGTTACTTATAATTATTATATCTATATCTTTAGATAAACTGCTAATATGACTTCTAAAATAAGTCCTGCAATTTCCCACTAAAGGCTCTGGTTAAAAATTATTAGCAGAATAAATTTAGTGAAGATTTTACTTATTTTGGCTCAGAATAAAATTATTTAAGTAGATTTTGAGGTTAGTCATGTTTTAACGTAATTAATTATTCTCTGTTACTGTCGAAAATGAAAACGGTAGAAAAAAATCTTTAGCATAATTTAAAGTAATGAATGCGAGGTAAAAGTGCTAAAATAAGAATTATTAATGCAGTTGCCATTGGGTTATTAATTCACATGACCCATATATTCTTAATATGCCAAAGAAAAGAGTATAATGATAAGGCTGCTCTAACTTTCAATTGCAATATTATTTCCATACGTAAGAAAAAATCTTGGAAAAGAAAATTAAGATTTGAAAACTCGAATTTTTGAGCTTTTTACGGTATTTAAACCTTTCTAAATCCTAAGCTTATATAATAAAATAAAAGTAATTTTTTTTTCTCGAAATTTTTAAATGATATTTTTTACTGATTCCAACAGAAATGTTTAGTAATACAGAGCGTCATCTTTGCAATTTGAATATATCTGGTTCACTGGAATCATCTGTTGTAAATTCTAATTACGGTATACTTCATAATCATGATGCAAGCAAATATCGCTTTGGCATGATCGTAGTAAGATAAGTCTGATAATTATAGCAGTGAATCAATTTATATAGTCATTTCTAGACTGTTTTATAGTTAATCCTCGTTTACTACACCCAGACGATGGTGTGTTTCAGTTTCCGAATAAGAATTTGAATGAGAGTTAGAGAAAATTTATCATTTCACCTCAACTTATCATAGTAAGTTTATACACCAGGCAAATACGAAAATGTATTCGATAAATCTTTAAAACTTTTGGCAACAATAAAGAAACAAGTCGGAAATTGCACGTCAAACGTAGCAAGTGAGGCGCGTTCGTAACATAACGAAAATTTAATTCAGATTTTGGTTCAGATTAGTTCAGATTTTGGTGTAATATTATACAATACTTCGGATACAGTACAGAATATCCGAAATCTTTTGTGTATCCCTGTAAATACTATCTGCTTTCTATTATACAGAAAGTAACTTGTAGTAAATCTCAGCAGCGTATATCAATTTTATAAAACGTGAAGTAACTTAATATAATTAAAACGCACTCTAAACAATGTTTCCTCCTATACCATTATGTAATGGAACGCTTTTGTGTGACCCTCTAAATTAATAAAAAATATTCTTAGCAACACAGATTGTACAAAATGTATGTTTTAGTATATACTTCATAGATGCATATCAATTTTATTATGTTCGAAAGCGTGTAACATCATTAAAATGCAATTGAAATTATTTTTCCCACTGGGCCGTAATGTAACGGAATACTTTTGATTGTCCCTGTAATTTAACTATGCATCCAATTTTCATAAAATTTGAAACCGACAAAATTATGCAACAATTATGTGGGCCATTTTCACCATTCGCTTACATTTCATGGCAACGAACTTGAGAAGTAACGGATGTCTTTTCAAATAAAACTAAAAAAACTATTAAAATGAACTAGCTTGTATATTTTCTAACTTAGATAATAATTTATATACCTCCTAAAACTATTTAGTAAACTTACTTAACAGCTTACATTTCATGGTAACGGACTTGACATTTCAAATAAAACTATTAGAAATGAAGTAGCTTGTATAATTTCTAACTCAGATAATAATACACATACCTTCTAAAACTATTTAGTAAACAATATTTAATTACAGAAGTGCAAAAATCATTATTTTAATATTAAAATTTACGGTACAGACTTGACAGTGAAAAAAAAAAATACCAATCTTTATAAAAGCTTATTCGTAGCACTATTACAATGCTTCACAATTGAAGAGTAAAAAATGGCAAGTAGTAGTTGCGTGAATAGCTTAACTATATCGCCGAATATTTGCTGCTAACTTTAGGCAGAATTAGAAACCTATTTTGACTAAAATAATCACAAGGTAACGGACTTGACAAAAAGTGAGGATACAAAAGAGTTCTGGTAATTTCTTAAAGAAAATATCTTTTGTAATTTTTTTTTCATTAATATAGAACACTAACAGTTCATATTTAAAATAAAACTTTTTATTTAAAAAAGTTAGCTCAAAAAAACAGTTAAAAACATAAAACTGAATGGGACAGGCATTTTTGCTCAGAATCAAAATTTTAAAGATTTATATCTCAAAAAATTTTATTGATTTTTTTAATTTTTCATGTTAGAAATATTCAATATAATCTTTAGCTAATGCATAGCTCAAATCAAACTTTAAATATTAATTTATAATATAATCTTCTTTAGCTGATGCATAGCTCAAATCAAACTTTAAATATTAATTTATGTTTGAATTTTCTTCTTTTTACTCTGGGACAGCATATGTAAGCGAAATTTGAAAATGGCCCATATATTTTTAATTTAAAACGATTCGGTTGGGTAGTTTTTGCTCTGTTACAAGAGGACAGATAGAGAAAATGAATGCGACGACTATAGATGCTTCGTATTTATACAATTATGAACGCACCTAAAAAGACTACTAAATTATAAGAAAAAACAGACGAAATTTTGACCAAATATTATTAACATTAAAAAGAACTCTAATCCAAATTTGCAAAACTAATTTGTAACACTAAATTGTCTATTAACGCCTGATTCGCACTTCTAAGTTTTAATGAAATAAAATAATTTAAAAAGGTATTATTTTATACATATGACGGCTTTAAACATAAAACTAAGGCTCAAGCTGTAGAAATGCATATTGCACGGAGGTATAATATTTTTTTGCCATGCATCACATGATGGATGCAAAAACAGAGAGTTAACTAATAGGAATTTGACAATCTTTATATTCAGTTAAGCATTTTAAAAGCCTGGACGTGTATAGAGACGAATAAAGTTGAAAAATATTTGATGAAAGAAGTGTATTGATACTGTAACATGATATTTAATCTTGTGTTTTAGGCTGCAAGATCTTCGATTATCTTAAATTATTTATACTATTAAAATTAACTAATGATTTTTGAAATTGAATTTTGACATGAACTATTGATTTTTAAATCTACAATATTTAGTTATTCTAATAGATTCAGCACATTAAAGTAACATTTAAATAAATATCTCTAAGTTCCTCTATCAATTGTTTTAATAGAAATTTATAACAATTGTTGGAGGTTGTAACGAAAATTGGATGATTACGTAATGACTTACTGATTATAAAATTTAAAACGTCCTCTCCTTAAAGGGCAATTTCAATCAATCGTTTGCAGGGAGCACTATCATTCAGAAACATTCCTGTAAATGTATTTACTCACTTAAATAAGCACATTACCTAAGCCTGCAGCATTTAAGCAAATTCTGTTTCATTTGCCTCCTTAGTTGAAACAAGTCAAATATATACATACCATAATTATAATGAGAAGATTCTAGACGAAAGATTATGTTGAAACAAATTCATGCAAATTTAAGCATTAGTTTGCCACAATTCGATAAGACTGAGAATAAACAATCGATTTACACTTAGTAGAACTACAAGAAAACTCTATAGATAAATGTTTCGCCAGTGAAAATTTAATTTAAAATTTCCGTTAGGTATAAGAATAAAACAACTATACATTCACAAACTTTCAAGAATTGATTTCCATGCAAAAAACGCTAATGAGTTAGTTTCCTTCAAAAGAAATTATTCCGAAAATAACAATGCCAAAATGCCGATAAAATAATGTAGCATAAAAATAAGGCAAAGTATATTATAGCATTTTCTATATTTTGAATTTTATGTTTAAATTTGTATCTAATAATTGCATGCGGTTGAAACACTACAAAATACGGAAAAAATAATAATATTGGACTTTAAGAAAGAAATGAATAAATTTATATACAAATGAAATATGCCATAAAACTAAAATATCTTCAATTAAAGAAATTCGCAATACTTTTCATTTAAGTTTGTTATAATAATTTGAAAATTTACTCATTTGAAATCATCGCAAACAACGATCAGAAATTTTACTCAAGTTTTATAAAGATATTTCACACCAGAATTTTCATTAAAAATTATCAAAACTACTTTTTCTACGGTACATAACTTATTTTATGAAGAAATTTTTGATAGGAATCGAAATATTTTTATTTGATATTAGTAAAAATGGCCGACATGCAAATATAATAAAGCAAAATTTTTATTATAGATAGATATGTATACAGTTTGAAGCTTACATGAGTGCTCATCGAATATGATGTATTAGATACTTAATTATGCTACAAATGATACATTAAAATAAAAATGGCAAAAATACCTTTTCGCCATAATAATAATGCATTTACATTATAATTATATTACAAATAATACATTTTTATTTTAATGTATCACTTGTAGCATAATATAAGTAATTTGATATTTTAAAGTGATGTTTCATATTATATATGATAGCTAATTCAAAAATTAATCAAAGAAAATTTACATAATTGAAAAATAGTTTTCAAACATATTTAAACTATTCTCATCAAATATATCTAGCAAAACTTATACGTATATAGAGATAGAAGTAAATGGGTGAAACAAAGAATTGCAACCGAGGCTTCTGGTGTTACAGAATACAGATGAAAACCATATACATATACAATTCTAAACTTTGATTTTACACATAATATATATAGTTTTTTTTTTTTTTTCCATTAATATTATAATAGCAACTATCATTTTTTATGTGAAGAATAGCAAATATCAAATAAAACTTTAAAATTTATTAAAAGCTATATTTTGGTATTGACCTCGTGCCAAGAATTAACAGTCGAAAAAAATCATCAAAGATCGCGACTTTTTTACTCGGATAATTACAGTGGTTTAAGAGTGGTTAAATTACGTGTCTTAAATTTGTATTTCATTTATATTTTATTATTTTATTTTTAGACTGATAAGGTTTTTAATTTGTTATGGAATATAAAATGGAATTAAATTCTGAACACTACATTATATTTACATTAATTTAAGTACTAACATATTTACTTTTTGTAACCGTCTGTCTGCAAGTGACAGAGATAATATTTTAAAAACTAATGCTTGAAAATCATTTTAAAAGCTATAACGATTGACCAAATTGCAATATAGTTTTCAAACAAATTCAATATAGCTTTCAAACAAATTGCTTTTGAAAGTATTTTGTTTTTTCTATTCGATGATGTAAAAATTTTAAATGTGCAGACAGCATTTAGAAATTTTAAAAATTGCAGTAAAGTTAATAAAAGATAAATTTAATTGTTTTTCTTGCCACCGTCAAAATAACGTCAGCGTTAGCACAGACACATTTTTCTTTTACAATACAGACAAGCAAAATAAAATGTTAATTTAAAAAAGCTAATAGCATTTTCAGCTTCTTCTTCTTCTTTTTCCCCTTTCTTTTGAGTTAATTTAGGCGTTCCTTTTTTAAGTAAAGTTTCCAAAAACTTGGAAAATGTAGAACGAAATTCATAATAAAAATTACTATTTATTAAATTAAGTATAGTTTCGTTTGGGTGGTTTCATATGTATTTAATGTAAGTAATCAGGTCACATAAGTACTTTATTATCTAATAATATACAGGAGAAACTCTAAAAAAATCCATGAATAACTAAAAATTGCCAAAGATTGAGTTCGTTGTAATGTTAAGATAATTTACACTGGTGTCCAAAATTTAAGCATAATTGGTAATTAAGTAATTATTTTTAAGTAATGGAAGAAATATGAATCGGAATGTGCTGAAACACCAGGTGTGTAAACAAAATAGTACGCGTCACATATTTTCGCGAAGAGTTTTCCCCGATATCAATCAGGGGACCGTCAACAAATTGAAAAAGAACGAAGATCTTTTGGATAACCCTGTCAAAACTAATGTAGCAAAAGCGTTCAAACTGCACACTATGATTAATTGGCTTATTGTAATGTACTGTGTTAATTTTTACAAGGATAGCATGTATACTCGTAGAGAAATTAAGGTTTTTATAAAAACAGTCCTAAATTTTTCCAAGTTTTTTGCTTATAATTTGCAGAGTTCTTATTATAAAATAATATTCTTTTCTGAAAATAAGACAAACATCATTGTACACAATACCCTGTCATCAGAATTTAAAAATAATAAAAATTGTATGACAAATGAGTATGTTTAGTAAATAATTTTTCATTGCGCATGCGTCAACGATATCAAAATGTCATTTGCATATTGTGTTAGCTAAACGTATAGAGCAACTTCTGTAAAAGTTTCAAAAACATAGCTTGAAAATTCTGAAAATGGGAGCCTATAGAATCAACTCAAAATCCGTTATTCCTAAAGGAAGCAAAAAAATCAGGGGTTTTACCTAAATATAGTTGTACGTGCAATATTGTGTAGGCACTAAACAATGGAATATGGATACAGCCCCTCATCTTTTTGCTTCATTTAGGGAATAAAGGATTTTGATCTCATTCTATCAACGATAATTTTCAGAATTTTTAAGCTATGTTTTTGAGACTTTCACAAAAGTTGCTCTATACATTTAACTAACATAATATGCAAATGAAATTTTAATAGCGTTCACGCATGCGCAGTAAAAAATTATTTAGTAAACCTGCTCATTTGTCATACAATTTTTATTATTTTTTAATTCTGATGACAGGGTATTGTGGACAATGATGTTTGTCATTTTTTCAAAAAAGAACACTATTTTATATTAAGAACTCTGCAAATTATAAGCAAAAAACTTAGGACTGTTTTTATAAAAACCTTAATTTCTCTACGAGTATACATGCTATCCATGTAAAAATTAACACAGTACATTACAATAAGCCAATTAATCATAGTGTGCAGTTTGAACGCTTTTGCTACATTAGTTTTGACAGGGTTATCCAAAAGATCTTCGTTCTTTTTCAATTTGTTGACGGTCCCCTGTTCGATTTCGGGGAAAACTCTTCGCGAAAATATGTGATGCGTACTATTTTGTTTACACACCTGGAGTTTCAGCACATTCCGATTCATATTTCTTTCATTACTTAAAAATAATTACTTAATTACCAATTATGCTTAAATTTTGGACACCAGTGTACAATTCAGTCATGAAAACAGCAATTTGGCAATGTGTTATTCGTTACAGAATAAAATAAAATTAATGTAATCAAAGGTTAATTTGTTTTGCGAGTAAAACTTTCGGGCGCTAGCGTTTTATTTTTTATATTTTATTAACAATTAGCTGAATGTATTTTCAAAAATCCGAACAATTAATTTATTCGGAGAGTTAAACATTCGCATGAACATGATAATAGTCAAAATAGAAATATTTCATAGAATAATGTCATAGTGAAAATTTGGAGCAATTGTTCAACGGATATTCAATTCAGAGTCATTAATTAACACTAATATTAAACATCAGCTTTATTAATATATTTTTTAACTACACGCTTTGAATAATGAAAATCTCATAAAGCATTAAGAAAAGAAATAAGTTTTAAAGTTAAGACAAAGAAATTAAATAATGATTCGTTTTAGTGTGGTATTTTATATTTGCTCTAACATGTTTCCTTGGGACAAAAAAAAAAAAAAAAAAAAAAATGTTACATGAAGTTTTAAGGACGGAAGACAAAAATTAATGTAGAATGAAGGTCTTCAAATGGAGGTCAGAAGAATATGTATATCCCTGTTTGAAATATACACATTTACCCACCACACACAACAAAACACACACACCTTGTGAAAGTGAAATGGAAGAGTTGACTTCGACAAAAAATAACCGAAAAACAAGATTACAGTTTAAATATACTTTTAACATATGAATTATTAGTTATTATACATTAAATATGCATTTTTTATATCTTTTTCTATTTAAAGATCAAATGTATTTTTTAAAGATTTAAAGAAATTTAATTTAAAGATAAAAAATTAAATTCATAATATACAAACACTACTATAAAAGTTCTTCCTTAAAATAATAATTTTTAAAAAATGAAAGGTTGGGGAAAAGACAGAAAAGAAAGCTTTTCAAAGAAATTGAAAAATGTAATAATTTGTGACTAGAAAAGGTAAGGCTAAATTTATCGAAATCAATGCCAAGTCATCTGATTAAAAACTCTATTGTAGAGTCACGGAAAGCCACTAAGACTCCACGCAGAAGAAAAGTTACTAAAGTTTAGCAGTTATCATTCAGTTGGAACAAAGATACTCAGACATCTTGGAATAAGTATTCCGCAAACTGAAAAACATAATGGATTTTAATCCAAATCTAAGATACTTTCTCCGCTTATTGAAGTTTTATTTATGGAAAAAAAAATCATTTAAAATTAAAAAAAAAAATAAATGTACTTTGTTCTCTTATTTATCGGATTTTAGCCAGAATTTAATTTAGCAAATTTATAACATCATTTAAAATATATAACCTATGTTTCTTAATTTATAAAAAAATAGTAAATAAGATTTTGGTTTAACTATTTTTCCATTGTATTTTATTGTGATTAAAATGTTTCACTTTTAGGTTGAGTGAAATCATATTATACCAGTATTGCATAAAGTGATTTTTACATCAGTGATTTGTTTTAAAACTCTTTGAAAAATTGATTTTTAACAGGGATAAAATCGACTTTAAGGAATTGTTTTTTACCTTCATGTTTTTGTGGCGACCTTGCATTGCTATCCATAGTAGAGTACCTTACGAATCCGATTATACAGTCCCGAACGCATATTATACATATATATATATATATATATATTACAAATTTTAAATTTTTTTCGCCAAAATTAAGCTTTATACTATATTAATTTCCTTATAACAACATTCCGTACTTACTTCAACTTATTAAATTAAAATCTTGTTTCTAGATCTAATCTATTAATCTTTATGGAAACGATATAAATTCTTAATTTGCCTTAAAAAACATTTATTCCAATACGCGTAAATTTAAAAGATGGCTCTAAATTAAAAATATTCTTAATTAAACTTTATTTCTTAATATTCCAAATAAAAACTCATTTTTTCTATGTTTTTATCAACCCTTTTTAAGAAAGTCTTATTAAATTTATTCCAAAACCATACCTTTCAAAAAACATCATTATTTTTATTTATCTATTTATTTATTTTCCCTCCTTCAACATTATTTGAAATTCTGAGTCAATTATAAATTAGTTAAATAATATTTAAAAAAAATTATCGTCTGTGGAATATAGTCTCGACTCTGGGCGTGAGTTATGTTTACATGAAAAAATGAGTAGAAAATAAAAAAATTATCTAGAATTTTTTTTTTTTTTTTTTTTTTTTTTTTGAAAGGATGCCTCGAGGTGAGAAGGAAGATTGTTGGTTTTTTTTTCTTCGATGAGTACAGCTTACGGCTTGTTGAAGTAAAGGATGGAATATTCTTTTTGATATTTCGGTTAAAGATAGCTTGCAAAGGAGCATTTCCCTCTCTCATGACTACAGTTTAATAAAGTAACTTGCAGCAGCCAATGAGTAATTTATTGGACCCTCTACATTTATTTACTTATTATTTTTTTCTCGCTTGCCATTATATATATATATATGCGTTGTGTCTGTAGTCATTCACACTCAAATATATAGTTTCGTCTTAAACAATATTGTAGACCTTGTTTTGAAAACAATTTATCAAATTTGATTTACCAGCGGTGAAACTAACCTGAACCCGAAATGATTAGAGTCAACCGGATGTATAATAAAAATAATTTTGCCGTTCTGATCCGACCAAAACAACGGGTTCGATAAAATTGCGTTACCGGATATGTTTCTGGAATGCAATCAATATTTATTTTGAATCTCATTCTTTTCAATATCGTTAATTTTGATGCACAATTTACATAGATACCTTAAAATCCTTAAGTTACCACAGTAAAAAACTGCACTCAGTACGACAACTACTTTAATGACTACTTTTCATATGCATCTTAACACCATGTTAAAATTCTTTGACGACTGATCATTTTTTAACGAATATTGAATCTTATAAAGTAACAAAGACATGAAAACAGACAATCATAATTTTAAGATCTAAATTATATTGTAATGGGATCATTTCCATCGATCTCATCCCCCCCCCCCCCCCACACACACACACACCCGTTTTTCTCACTTTCTTTCTGTGGGAGAGAGAGAGAGAGTACGGGTGCTTTATGTCCCCCATCATTTCTTTAAATAGCTTTGAAATTGAAAAAAAAAATATATTAAACTCAAGGTCTAGACATTTTACTAATACCAAGTATTAAAAAAATCAATATTGTCAACAGCCATTTCCTTTAAATATTTATACACTGAAGAACATCGATAAGCTTGGGCATCTTATCATTAAATCTTGGGCATCTTAATGATTAAAAATCAAATGTTACCTTAAAGATTAAATAGTTTTGGTAGTTCAGAAAAAGGAATTAAAACCTGAGATTGTCATTTTCTTTGTTAGTTTTGAAAAATGTTTTTTTTCTTTCTTATTAGTCTTGAAATTGTTAAAAAGCGATTCAATAAACTCAAAGTTTAGATATCTTACTAATACCAAGTATTAAAAAAAATTAATATTATCAATAGCTACTTTCTTTAAACATTTCTAGAACTAAAGATATCATTATCTTAGTCTCTTGAGACCAGATGTATAATATAGGATACACATCTTTACAATTTGTTTTTTCGTATATAAAAAATGTAAAAAGTAAAGAAATTTATGTAAATGGAGCGTAAGAAAGAACAGAACTAAACAAAATAGCAATTTGTTTCTTATAGAAACAAAAAAAATTATTAAACATATAGTTATTTCATTTTTTTTATTGTTTTTTGCAATGCAAAAAGAAAATAAGACAAAATAAAAAATTCCGAGAAGTTGTTAAAAAATGTGTTTGTTGAGACCCCATATATCATCAAATTTTATGTGGAAAAAAATATGATTTTTTTTTTTTTTTCAATATTTCTTAGCTTTTAGTTTGTTCATATAAATTCATAACTGAAGTTAAAATATGTATAAAAATAAACCTTCGGGTCTGAAGAGGTTAATGATTAAAAATGTTGTTTTAATAATAGATAATTTTGGAAAATTAGAAAAAGAAGTTGAAATTTTTTAATGTAATCTTCTTTGCCAGTATTTTATTTTATTTTATTTTTTTTTTTTTTTGGGGGGGGGGGGTGGTCGGTGGTGACAGGGGAGTAAAATAAGATATAATTGTTTAGTATCTAAAACAATATTACAATTTATATTTATTCTGTAAGAACCTGCAGAATAAACTGGGCTGTCTTGTTGATATATTACAGATTTGCCAAATTTTACTTATTGGAAATTTTAAAATGACTCATATCAAATACACAAAATATTATCAATAGCATTTCGTCATGGTACTGATCAAAACCAAATATTTAAGACTAACTTATGTTTCAATACAAGAAAACATAACAGCGATATCATCTTTTCCTACAGTTGAAACTAACACGCGTGAATGACTCCGCTGCCTGTAAAACTAGTTCTGCCATCCCAATACTGTTACCGCTAGGAAACAAACACCACGTTGCGCTCAAACTAAAATCAAATATAAAGACACCTTGCTTTTTTACTCGAAAATTACCCATTATTATACGCATAAAATTGTGATAAAATCCACCAATTGCAAATTAACACCTGCTTTTTCACCAAGTCTGACACTGATTTTCTGCTAATTATTATTTTTTCAGTTTCTTATTATTCTCTTTTCTTTAACAATTTTACAAAGTTTTTACTTTGACTTAGAGCAAAATGACGTACCTGCAATAAATGGAAATTCTCTAGCATGTCTTAGTAGGGTTTTTTTTCCATCCATTTTCAATCGCATTCATTTAACATCTGATCTTTAGTATAAGTAAGGAAACGCCCACAGCAGATTAGTTTGAAACTACATTAAAAATTATAATTAATAAAAGTATCACGACATATTATGTGAATATATTACAGACACAAGTCTTCATATGTTGGAGATTTTACTGATATATTAAAACAAAGATTAACAAGTTATACGAATTATAAATATCTTTCTATGTCAGTAATGAAGCTAAGAAAAAACATAGTTACTGAGTTTATACAATAACTAAAGCGTAAAGATGTGTGATGGAACTGGCGCTACACAAAATGTGAAAGTGCGTGCTAACACAAGCGTTAATTCTAATGCAAGTAATTTCAAGAACACGCGACCGGTAAAAATGATATAGATATATGGTTCTTTCCAGTCAGGGAAAACTTAAAGGTATGCATGGCATTCTAAATTTAATAAAGATTAACAAAAAAATATTATTTTTGGAATTCATACTAAACTAGCTTGAAATAGTTATACAGGTATTCCACATTGAAGAAAAAAAAATGACTGGTTAATGAGTAATTAATTTTAACCAGGAAAGTAATCAAAACTGTTTTTAAACATACTGTAAATGGTCGTAAATCTATAACATAACTTTGAATGTCATAAATTGTTCAAACTGTACATTTATGTAATAAATATATCACAAATTTAATAATAAATATTTTAATAATTGCTAAATATAGATGAAGCCTTTTTTTCGCCTTAATGATATTTCTAAAAGAAATATATATTTCCTAAATTACTTTGAATCCCATTATTTTCAGAGATATCGCCGAAAATGAATTCAAAAACATGTTCCCCCCCCCCCCCCACCCTATTTCTAGATCTACTGAAACTAAAATTTAAAAAAAAGGGGGCGGGGGGTAACAGAAGTTAATTTAAAACTCCTTACAGAAAAACTATAGCGATTAGCCTAGGTCACATAGTCTTGAGAAAATATCATTTATCCGTTACACAAAAATTTTGATTTCCATGCATCCCCGCGAAAAGATTTGAGAGACGCTCGTCGCAGAAGTATAAAAGCATTGTTGATAATGATTTTCAAAAATGTGTAATCAGCCGAGAAATTAACCCTTTTAGTCACGGACACACATAGAAGCACGAGTTTCGTACTCTATACGCCATAGGCTTTAAACCTTAAATGGTAATTTTTAATGATATATTTGGCAAATCCAGGTTCCAATTAATATAATTATTGTACAGAATCCTCTGTACGCGAGTAATATTTGAAGTTACTGGTTATTTTGACCTGGAAATTCCATAAGGGATATATTTCCTGCTGTGAATATTATTAGCTCTTCAATAAGTCCTCCCAAAGGGGGGGGGGGAATTAAACAGATTTGGGAATATAAAAAAGTCATTCTAAAGTACTTGGTTTTTTTTTTTTTTTTTCTTTCTTTCCATTTTGATTTATTTGACTTCACTTAAATAATGTGTATAGTTTGATTAAATTTTACTATTTACTAAATAAACTCAAAACTATTAAATCTAAAAGAATAAAATTTAGATATTATTTAAATCGATGATTTAAATAAAACCAGAATGACTTAAATCGTGATTTTAATCATCATTTTAATCAACTTAACTTAAACCTAAGTTCCTTTATTAAGTCACTCAATAATTATTGAGCTTAATTTGTAAGAAATAAAAAATATTTATACAAAATCAATTATATTTAAAAGATACTAGTTAATATCAACATTATTGTCTCGATTTTTTTTCTTTAATTTAGAAATCTCGCAATCTAATTGAATTTCAGAATGTTCCTTCATACCGTTGTACTGTAACTAATTCCAAAACTTTACCTAGTCCTAAACTAATTCCTAAACTTGAGGGTGTTCTCGACTGCTCCGCTCAACAAGCGCAAAATGTTTTGACACATTTACAAATTCATTTTTTCACAGACAGTTATAAAATTGGAATGCCTGACAATGGAAACGATTTTGAATTGAACTTATTTTTCCATTTTATGATAATTAAATTACCTATCCAGTTCTAAGCTATTTCGATCACGTGATCACCCGTTTTTCTGCTTTCGTCGGGAAATGTGCTCAAAACCGTCAACTTTGAAGGCTTGTTATGAAAAATCTATCGTGTTTTTAAAAAATAATTGTGCAATTAAACAGTTTCTGAATAACAACACCTGCTACTTTCATGCATTTCTGAACAAAATAAATTAAAGTATATATCACAAAGTTACCCTTTTTGATTTAAGAACATCCTTAATGAACTTAAGCCAATAATAACAATTATCAAAATAAAAGTTGCTAAACTCATTTAAATAGCATTAGAAAATTATACGAGTTTGAAAAGTCAGTGATAAAGAAAAAAGAATAAAAAGATTTAAAAAATGCAGGTAGATGACAGTGCATTTTTCTTTTTAATTTAAACTCAAACAAAAATGAATGACAATTGAATAAAAACTTTTATTTGAGAGCTTGATACAATTTAATTTAATAAAGCATTCGAATTTATTTCTCATCTAAATTTTAAAGGAGTGTCACGGAATTAACGGAAGGAAAGACAGGAGAAATGAAATAAAATATTTCTGTTGTAAAATTTCGTCGTTTAATATGAGTTAAAATAGATTTTTGCTCAACAACTTTTTGCTCAGCAAATCTTTCTACGGGGAACGCATACAAATATTATATAATTTGAAGAATTAATAATTTGAGTAATCAATTATTATTAAATTTAAACTTTATCGAATTTAGTTAAATTTTAAAAAGATTTAAATTAACGATCATCTAAATTCTTTGACTTTGGAATTACATTTAACTTAAATTTGAACTCATAAATATGGATCCAAGCACTCATGACTAACTGATACTGCAATATACATTTATGCGTGTATAAAGAAACCTAATATCAATAAAATATTTTATTCTAACTACTTTAGAAGTTGACAATACTGTTGAAATGCTAATTTTATGCAATGTCTAAATATGCATAATTTTATGACACGTTTACGTTCATTTTATGCAATTCGCGATAAACATTAAATAATTTAGAAGATGCCAAATCCTTGTGAAATGATTTTAACATATTTCTTGAACTTCGAGAACAATATTAAAAGCGTGAAGCTTTTTATTATTATTATTATTATTATTATTATTATTATTATTATTATTAATATTATTATTTGTCATTTTCCGCAGTGATACATTCTTAAATTTGAAAACTCAAGAGGCTACTTCAGTAAAGCGACCCGTTCGCAAATGTTAATTCTTATAGAAGAAACTAATAAAAATATCTCGGTCGCATTTCAATATTTTTAAATGATTTTTTTTTTTTTTTTTTTTTTTTTTTTTTTTTTTTTCATTGCATAACTGAGATGGATATGTACAAAGACCGTTTTTTACTTATTCCGATTTTGATTGCAGATTTTTTTTTTTTTTTTTTTTTTTATGTGGATGCTTTCATTTTGGAAACCGGTTTCGAAAATGAAAGTGTCTTCGCTAAAAATTTCTGTAAACAAAATGGAAAAGCAAAAAACACAGCCTCTGCACAGTTCGATCTTGGTTATCAAACGCAAAAAAATAATTTAGAAATATTAAAACGCAGACGAAAAGTGACTACTCCAGTCAAGCGAAAAGACCCATTCGGTATAATGCTAATCCTATGGACGAAATTTATAAAGATATCTCGGTTACATTTCAATATTTTTTTTTTTTTTTTTTTTTTTTTTTTTTTTTTTGCATTGGCTAGCTAGGATAGATCTGTATGCAGGCTGTTTATTCTTTTCCGAGTTTGACTGCAGATTTTTTTTATGAGGATGCTTTTGACTTTCGAAACTAGTTCCGAAAATGAAAGCGTCCTCATTAAAAATATCTGCAAACAAATCGAAAAGGCAAAAATCGTTCTTTGTACAGGTTGATCTCAGTTATCAAATAAAAAAATCGTTTAAGAATAATGAAATGATACCGAAATATCTTTATAAATTTTCCCCACAGTATTAGCATTAGCGAACGGGACTTTTCCCTTGACTGAAGGGTACGTAAGGGGAAATATAAATTTCTTCAAGTCCCGATTTTTCAATTTTGTGTTTAAAAAAAAAAAAAAAATACAGCAGAGCTAATTAATTATGAAAATAAATAATTCATATAGTTACACAATACAATCAAAACTCCCTTTAACGAAGTCCCTATTTAAGGAAGTTTCCTACTTAACGAGATTTTCTGTTGAACCTTGACTTTGACTATACCATTAACCTGCAAATTAATCTCCATATTACTAAAGATATATTCTATATAACGAAATTTATTCCATTTTCGTGCGTGCACATCACTTAAACGGAGAGGTTGCTGTTACGATGGATGAATGAATGAATTCATTTCAGTTGATTGTACGAAAGGGAAATTATTCATATAATTAATCATTTCCGTTTAAAAGAAGAAGTGCTAAAAGCCTTCGACACTACGAGAAGGGGATTCTAGTTTCACGTTAATGTTACAGATGAATTGTTTAGATATTTATAATAATGCAAAAATGTTTATGAACAATGTATTTTTTATAAGAAAACTGTACAAAGTAATATTTGAAATATAAGATTTTTTGAAATATAAGAATTAGAAATACTGAGAAAAATGCATGACGCTTGTTTTTGTTCACCTCTGTTTATTATGTGTTTTTCTAATTTTACTCCTTAAATTTTTCTCATATATATCTATATTAAAAAAAAGTTATTGCCCCATAATGAAAATAAAATTTTCCAATATTTCCATTTTAGGTGTATTTTTCTTTTTATGCACGTGTATTTTATTATAAAAATTTCATGAATTTGAATTGGTTTCTATTTAATGAATTTTTCTCATAACGAAGTGGAACGATATACTACTTCATTAAATGGAATTTTATTGTATATAAACCCCTATAAATAATCTTTAAGCTCATAAGCAATCAACTCCAACAAATATCTGTGCAAATCTTTTCTTTAAACCCTTTCAAGGGTAAGTAATTGCATTTCTATAATACTAAATTATTAAAGACTACTAGAGGCAATTTCGAATAAAAATTAAATTTCCTTTAAATAGTGTAAATAGCTTCATATCGCTAAATTGACAGTTTAAAAACACAAAAATTTCTATTCCAAGAGAGATAGACAGACAGACAGACAGATAGATGATGAAATTAAAAATAAAAATTTCAAAGTTAAACGTTCACTTTGATTTCAGGGAAGAACATAGCTTTACTTTGCACGAGCACACATCGTTAAAAGTTATGCATGCTTTATAAGATTCGTAAGTGGTACATTTAACTATCATATTTCATCCAACCAAATTTTTCAAATTAAAGCACAAAACTTGATGGTGATAAATTATCACACGATTGGGTTACATTAAATGTTTTCTTTTGTAAACAATATGTTTAATTTCAAAATAATCTATTTTATAAATAATAGAACGGAAACGTAGTACATGATTTCTTTTCTTTAAAAAAAATAAATAAAATAAATAATAAATAAAAATAAAAATTTGGGGTATTCTTACGAAGAACTGGCACATCGCAGTGAAATATTCTTTCTATACTGTATATGACACTGTAATACATTAGCCCCAAACACATTTACAAAGAAATTGAATTTCCACAACTTCATAAAATATTCAAAAAAGAAATTCTTCCGACATAAATTTTCAGCCACTCTTAGAGAATAGCAAGACCATCTGCTTGAAAATAGGGTATTACTTCAATGAAAAGAAACTGAAAAGTAAAGATAATGAATCATAAGAAAACTATCACAAAGTAAAACTATTTGACGTAAGACTAAAAACAAACCTGGATCATAAACTTTATTTTTTAGAATAAAAAGGTATTTAGATGCATTAAAGTTGATTCCTAAAATAAATAAAATATTTTTACAGTGCAAAATTTAATCGTTATATTATATCACTTATGAACTACATAAATATTTTATTCTTTTTTCTTCATAAAACAAGCAACAAAACTGGAAAGTTGCCAGATTCCCCAAAAATGTGTGCCGATAATTTTCACACCGAAAATAAAAAAGAATAATGGAAACAGAGTTAGGAAAAATTACATTTTAAAATAACTTAAAATTTACGTTTAATTACTTCTAAACTCATGGAGGAAAGAAATAGATGGAGGTGCAGTAAGCAATAAAATCGGTTTGCAATATGACGCGCGTTACGCTCAAATTTAAATGCCCTCTTTAGGCCCAAACAAAATAATCACATGGAACAAGGACCTAATTCTTTGACATCAGCAGAATATTTTTTTTCTCTTAATGAAAATGATCTGCTCATAATTAAGAGCTCTAAAGTAGCATTTCATAGTTTTATGAAATAAAAATTATGTTACTAAAAGTTTTCTGCTTGAAAACACGTGGTTGTGTTTAGGTCTAATGTAGCAGATTTCAGAGTTACATTTTTTGGCATCTCCCTCAGCCACTATACAGGGGTTGGACAAAAATATGGAAACACCTTAAAAAAAAGACGTTTCCTTGCCTAGTATTGTGTACGGTACCCATTGTTATTCAAAACAGCTTGCAGTCTTCTCGGAATGGATAAATACAGTTTCTGTATGTTTGCCAAGGGAATATTGAACCATTATTCTTGCAAAACGGTGGCAACTTCCGATAACGATGTTGGCGGTGGATAGCGAGAACGCACTTTCCGCTCCAATGTAGACCACAAAGGTTCGATAATATTCAAATCTGATGACTTTGGTGGCCTGGGGAGATGCGAAAATTCATCCTCGTGCTCAGAAAACCAGTCCTGGACAATGTGAGCTGTGTGAACGGGGACGTTGTCGTCTTGGAAGATATAATCATAATTCGGGAACAAATCTTGTACCATTGGATGGACTTGATCGGCCAAAATGTTCACATAAGTCTGAGCAGTAATCCGCTCTTACAGAGTTATCATGGGGCCAGAATAGAACCATAATATGGCTGCCCAAACCATCACCAAACCCCCGCCATGTTTCACTCTTGGCAACAAGCAGTCTGTATTATAGGCTTGAGATGACGTTCTCCAGACGTAAACTCGGCCAGAAGTGGGGAACAATGTGAAAGAAGACTCATCAGACCATAATACGCTCTTCCACTGCTCTATAGTCCAGGCTTTATGACTTAAACACCACTTTTTTCTGTTACAGTCATTAGCATTACTGATGGATGGCTTTTCAATTGCAACACGGCCAGCAATTCCCTATTTATGAAGCTCCCTTCTAATTGTTTTGGTACTCACGGGATTTGGTAACACGACATTCATTTCAGCAGTAACTTTTGCAGCTGTGGACTGCTTATTTTTCGCGATAATCCTCCTGAATGATCGTCGGTCACGACCACTCAGCACAAACTTTCGTCCGCGCTGTGATTTAGCGGATGATGTTTTTTTCCGCATTTCAAATATTCGGAATAAATCTTCGACACAGTACCTCTTGAAACACAAAAAAACCTCGGCTACCTTGCTTACGGAAGCACCTACCATACGCGAGCCAACAATTTGTCCACGTTGGAAGTCTGTTAACTCTGACATAATGCAATGATAATCTCACATAGCAGTGCTCCAACAACGACTGAACGGTGCAGCGATTTTACGAAGTTGTATAGATGGCATCAGTAGGCGAAAATTCCAGTGCCATCAATATAGTTCATTACAATAAATCTTTCTTTTCAAACATGCATTTCAAAAGGTGTTTCCATATTTTTGTCCAACCCCTGTACTTCATCGCTATTCTTCTTTTCTCTATAACCTAAACTGTACAACTGACCCGCTGCAGAAGAAAACAAAAACTACAGTTTAGTTTTCAAGGACATCCTGAAAAACGGATTTTAATTACAGCTTTAAAATATAAGAATAACTGAAAGATTTGTTAATTTGTTTATTTGCAAATTTGTTTATTTGTATGTTTTTCGGAATCTTCGGTGTCTAAAACGTGTAAATCTGTCACAGAAAAAAATTTCCATTTTCAAAACGATTGCAAAATTTACCCTATACTTCGTATGATGGGTAAGTAAAAATGAAACGGGGAGTATTTAATTAATTATTTATAAATGGAAAATGCCGATAGATAAGATATTTCATATGAGTATAAAATAAAGATAATGGATCATAAGAAAACTATCACGAAGTAAAACTATTAGACGTAAGACTAAAAAACAAATATGGATCATAAACTATGTTTTTTAGAATAAAAAGGTATTTAGATGCATTAAAGTCGATTCCAAAAGTAAATAAAATATTTGCAGAGTTTAAAATTTAATCGTTTTTATATCACTTATGAACGATTTAAACAACTAAAACATTGTTTTATTCTTTTTATTTTTTATATATGAGAACCATATAAGTCGAGAGTGGGGCATAATAGAGATCGTTACAAAAAATATGAGTATACTTTTAAAAAGAAAACAGGCAGAAAAATTTAATCAAATCAAACAAAAAGGTATGTAGTCATTTCTAATTCAATGCTATTGTATGTATGTGACACAAAATAATTCGGCTAACAGTAATGTCATTATCTATGAGCCGTTAATGGTGGAAATATGTTTTGAGTCATGCAGCGCTTTAAATTTAACTCTTTGTTGCACAGTACTCGGTGCGTGCAAATTCTATCGATAGATAATATATAGAACGGCACAAAAGAATTAGAGTAAATTTCCGTTAATTGGCAGAAATTCCCCAAAGGGAATTTTAAATCATGTTATCAAACTGAATTAAATTTTAGCGTACTATGTAATATATTTACAAATCTACAGATCTACATAGAATACATACATACATAGAAATTCAAATGCAAAATACTTTAATGACAAAAGCAGAAAATTACTAGTTACAATCTATAATTGTCATTATTTTCCTTCCATTATAAGAATTTGTTTCCAGATATGCACTTATAGATTTTTCAATTACCATTCAGTTATAAAGATATTTCAATACAATATATAAAACAGTACAGCCCCTATGAAGACGGTTTCAACATCGTATAGGAAGTTTCTATTGATAAATCGTAAATGTACTTTCAATCCCAAGTTCGTATATAATCCATGAACATTTGAGAGAGGCAACACAGGAGGCTAATTTACTAGAGACAAGTCTTTATTAATTTCACTGTTCCAAGAATGGTTGCCGTGCCAGAGAAGGACCCTCGCAGAGATAGGTCCGATCGCTAGTACTTACAGAGAAGAAGTGGTCACAAATACATTTTTCACATCGTCAAGTCTTGGCGCGATACATGTACATAAAAATAGCCAAAAACGACTGATAAGCACAAATTGCGGTGAGAGAAGGCACGTGGAGAGTTTCCGTTAAATAGACTTTCAATGATATGAACCAAAGTGCATGATTTGAAATAATTAACGCCAAATGATAAAAGATAGCATATGGCTCGGGAAACCACAAGGATTGAATTCTTTACATAGGGTTAACTAAAGTCTCACGGGTTCAGAAAGGAATTAATTCTAATGAAATAAAATAAAGACAAACTTAGCGCATCTGGTTCTTAAGTGAATAGCGTTTAACTATGCTTAACAACAGCCGAGAAATAACTCATTAAAAGGTTGTTGCTATGGGAAAATACTTACATGTACATGAACAAACGGATATATGTTGTGTCTTTAAAGAAAGAATTAGAGATAAGTGAAATTATATTTCAAAGGAAAAATGGCCGTTAGTACTTGAATAGAATTAAAGGGATTAAAAATCTAGCTTATTAACTAAAGATACAAATTAAGGGAATATTGTAATTTTGACTAAGGGGAAAAACAATTATTAACTAATATGTAAAGGAAACCGCCTTTACAGCCCCCTAACACGTAATTTTTATACAGAGCATGTAAGCATTAATATGAACAATAAAATGGCCAAAATCGAACACAGCCCAAAACATAATAGCTAGATAAGCTGAGAAAAGTTGTTAAAAAAGTTCCCTTGTTTCCCTCTCAAGAAACGTACATCAATAAAATTAAAAACTCATATCGAGAAGAAAAGTTATATAGTTTTTTAAAATGTCTTCCAATAATTAAAACTTTGTTTCCATGCAAAACATCAAACTTCTCTTTAAAAAAAATATTAAAAAATTATCATTATAAGTGAATAGCTAAAGAATCTAACAAATTGAAAAATCAATATTTAAAAACCTAGAATTATTACTTTTCAATGTGCATACATTTTTATACATCCAAGAACAAAATGAATTACTCCTCTCAGATTATAATGATTGATGATTTGACAAAGATTAGGGAGGGGAGGACATCTCATATTAATGCAATGTCGCCGGAAAGCTTATTTTTTTTATTAATTCATTAACTTGATGTATTGCTGTAACCTATCGTTTAAAGGCTAAACTTTTACATTCGGGAAATGAAATACGTGGTTAATAAATTATGTTAGCCGTAATTTCATGCATCGAACGATAATTAAACGAAGAAAAAGAAATGTGAAACAGAAATAAAAAGCTAAATTTTAAATTTCACTTAATTAGAAAGTATAATATGAAGAATAAATTGCGATAAGGAAACTGCTAAAAACTTAATTGTACAATTTAATGTACAGTATCACATTTAAAGGCATACTCGTAATTTTATAATTCAACAGAATGCACGTAATTTTTTTTTAAATGGTAAGTCTTTGATATACTGAAGTCCGCTTGGACGACAGTGTCAATTTATCTACTTATATTAAAAGGCGACTAGAGAACAGTGTAGGAACGATTCAGGGGCGAATCATTCTGAACTGCGAATCGATCATAGCTAAATGCCATGTTAGGCTTAGTTGAAAACTAAAACAGATGCTAAAATAACAGCTAAATGATAATTTCTTCCACTTGAAATAATATTTTTTTCAGTATATTTTCATATAAAACATGTATATCATACCCAATCATAATACATAAAGATAACAGCGGAAGTGTAAACTAAGGTTTTTATCGTCTAAGAGTACGATTGTATTTTATCGACTCCCAGCGCAGTCTCAATTTCATCACACTACTTTAGTGCTGCCATCTATGAACTATTTTAGAAGCATTGTGCCACTCAGCGGTTGCGGATTTGAATTTAATTTTTAAGATGCAAGCATTTATCCGCTTAATTTTTTTAAATTTTTTTTTTCTATTATAAATAAAATAAGCTTTTTTTCTTCAAGTTGCAATGGATATATAAGACATTATCATAACTGCATTAGTAAAACTGAAAATTATTTTTTCACATGCTCTTAAATCAAAATTTTATCTGCTGTGATGTAATTAATATATGTAGGGCGTGATATAATATATTCATTACGTTTAAATGACATTTGATAAAAAAAAATATATAAATCGTTTACAATGAAAGCAAATTTCGAATGGATATAATCTAAGCTTTTAAAAATACTGGTACATTTAATTTAAAATTTTACGAAAGAAATAATAATAATAATTTTGGTTTTCATAATTTACGGATTGAATTTTTAAAGTTGCATAGCTATGAAGTTTAAAAAAATTGATTTTGATTTAAATTAATGCCTCCTGCTTCTACTATTTTCTATAAGAAACTACAATTAAAAGAAAAAATTGTTTTGTTTATATTAACTGCGTATAGATGACGCCAAATCCAAATTTAAAAACAAAACACAAAGTTTCGTAATTGATGACTAAAAGCATCGAACTAAGAATAGATCATATATCCATGACTAAAACCGAGTCATACTTTTAATAAAGATAATGTATTTAAAAATTTAAAAATTTTCAATATTAAATTTTAATGTTTTGTGAAATCTTCAGAAATTGAGTTTTATTTTGCTAATTATTATTATTAATTGTAATAAATACTGCTATTTGTTTCGAAATTATAATTTGTTTAAAATTTGAATATCAAGTAAAAAATAATAATAATAATAATAATAATAATAATAATAATAATAATAATAATAATAATAATAATAATAATAATCATTTGTATTTGTAGAAATTTATTTGTAATAGTAAAATAGTAATTAATAGTAATTTGAATATCAAGTAAAAAAATAATAATAATAATAATAATTTGTATTTGTAGAAATTTATTGCTGTTAAAATATGCTTTTCTACAATACAAACTCTTCAATAAAAAATTGTTCATTCAGTTTGTTTGTATGAAGTATTATGAA
Source organism: Maratus speculifer (assembly GCA_964019185.1). Classification (NCBI taxonomy): domain Eukaryota; kingdom Metazoa; phylum Arthropoda; class Arachnida; order Araneae; family Salticidae; genus Maratus; species Maratus speculifer. Next base: position 309,288,815 of record OZ025294.1, read on the forward strand.
AATGAAATGCAAGTGAAAATTCCGTCATTTTTAACGGGAGTTATATATTAGTATTTCAAATATTTAGGTACTTCAAAGATCCGGTTAAGGAAAATAAGACTATTTTGCAAGAAGAGAATAACGCGAATAAATAAAAATACTTTAATTGTACAGTTTCATGTACATAAAAAAATGTGGTGGAAGTGGTAGGAGGGATAATTAAATATTATATTAAGTACTTAGTACATGTTCGTTGGTAAACAGATCAGTCAGAAAAGGAATGATGAAAACCATACGCCACAAATTTTTCCTTTGACTAATTGGCATATTTAATTTGGTAAGCAAATATGAATTAGAAAATATCAGTTAATTAGTAACATATGAAGACATTTCATTTTATAAGGATATATTTAGAGTGTTAGTATCACTGAAAGCATGTCAAGAATACGTACAATTTTAATCTAATTTACGTGGTTGAACTCGCATGATGACAAAAGATAAGAGTTTGCGTAAGATGTTAAATAATAGAAATAGTTTAATTATTTCTTTAATTTATTTAGAAGAATAAAAAGTAAAATTTAAATAAAAATTAGATTAATCAATAATTTAAGGGAAAAAAAAACATTTTTAATACAGATCAAGGGGATAGTTAAAACATGTGTGATTACACATCATATTTATTATAGCGCCTTTATCATTAGTCATAAGAAAGCGTGATTTCCAATCAAATGTTATAAAACAATCAAGAAAGTAAATTAATGACCAATGAAAAAAATATACATATTATTTATTTCTTTAATTTTCATATTTCATTATTATGTTTTGTATTACATCATTAGATGTCTTAATTATGTCTAAATTAAACAGTTTTCTTGTCAATGTATTATCAAATGGTGTAAATATAAAACTAATTTATCGTGTATTTAACGCATAGATAATTAATTTTTTTTTTTCAAACTTGGTGATGTTTTTAAAATGTATCAACTTTGCAAGAAATATCTTTTGAAAAATTTGCTTTGTCTTTTTAAACTTTAATATCGTTGTTTTCTCTCTAACGTCAAGTGCCCTACATAACAAAGAAATACTAATACGTTTATAAATTACAAGAAAAAAGTAAACACACTATACTTTTAAAAGAAACTTTACAGAAAAAGTTAAATTTATTTGTTTATTTTGTTGTTGTCGTTTCTTTGTTTGATAATGAATAACATATGAATAATGAAAACTGATTAAACAAAATCCAACTACAAATTGTTTTTATTTCATTCATTTTTCATATCGGTAAAAAGTTCAACAAAATATGGAAAATTATTTAAATGCGATTTTATTTCTTAAAATTTATGTATTACAATATTACGCATATTGTATATGAATATATTACAATACACTTAAATATAATAAAGAAATCCACTGTTGGAAAAAAAAAAAAAAAAAGTAATAATTTTCTAACACTATTTTCTAATTACGCAATTTAAAAAAGAAAATGGATGTACTTATCTATTAACTTCTGTTAGAGATAATAATAAAAATTATTACGTAAAAGCGGCGAAATCTGCTTTTGCAGTTTAATAATTTATGTAAACTCTCGCACAGTGAAAACAATGAAATCATAACACCATACTCATTATTCCATAAATCTCAGGAAGAATATTTCACTCATTATCATTTAACCAAACAATGTATGCTCCCAAAATAAGCTCTTTCTTCCCACGCGGAATTCAATAATATGAATAAGAGAGTATGGAACGCTGAAATGAGGGTACAGATCAATACAGATCAATCAATGTGTATGTATATATATATTATTTTCATTTACATATTATTGCATGGTATATTTTTTCTGTTATCACACTGCAAATGCGATTTTAATTTTTTTAATTTATTATTTTTCTCTTTTTATTTTTCTATCTAATTTAGTAATTTTGTTGTGTTTTGTTTTGGTGTTTTTTCTTCATGTAATTTTAGTTTTTGTCTGTTGGTAGTCCCAAATTGATATTATTTCGCTTTTTTCATGGCTAATAGGTAGATGAAACCATACACTTCATTTGTAGTTCCAAAGTATTTTGGGCCTGAGGATTCTTCTTTGATTCTGCGAATTCCATTTGTATTCAGTTATTTTATTTTTTTTTTTATTTATTTATTTTTTTTTTTTGCCTTATATAAAGGCATTAATTTTTTATTAAATTCAGTGGTTCATACATTGTAATACAATTAATGGTTTTATATATATAAAGTACCAATGCATTATTAAGAAATTCTGATTTGGTAAAGAGGAAAACAATACCCATATGGACATGTCGAACTTTGTGACCATAAACAAACAATTGTTAAACAACTTACAATAATCTACAAACTTCATAGCCTTGGAGGGAAAAAAAAAGGGCAAGCATGTGCAATTAATACCACAAATATGATCACCGCGGAACTTTTAAAACAAATTTCAAATACCTGAAGCATAAACAAACATATGTTTATTTACATTAGAGTAATCCTTAATTGCATAGTTTTTTTTTTTTGTTTTTTGTTTTTTTTTAAATAATAAATAAAATTGCAGAACCCATATTTCTTTCAAAGCGTAAAAAAGTGCCATATTAACCACAAGTACCAACGTTAATTCGTCAGATGCATGTGCTAACATATAAAAATAAATAAAGTCGTTGTTGAGATTGGATATATACGATAGCTAATTAGGTAGACTAATTTATAAGTTAACTAGTTAGACATGGGGTGGGGGGGAGGTTGTCAGCTGCACATAACATTAAAAACAGAAATAATAAATTAAATGCTATCATCAAGATTAGAATATACATAATTGTTGTTATGTAAACTGAGAAAATCATTACTCAGCAGATTAGACATCGTCAATTGCACATATATACATGGATTTCATAGACTATCATCAAACACGATATTATATTAGTAAGTGCATCAACAGTTATATTTAACTTCGTGGATTACCTTTCCGTTCTTTCGTTATAGTTGCAATTCCAATTACAGTCGACTCTCATTAATTCGAACTCGTCGGGACCACAAGAAATGTTCGAATTATCCGAAGTTCGAATTATGGAAAACATGCTTAATATGGTACTATTAAAAAGGAATTAATACTATAGTGTTTATTTTTATTCATTTTGTCTATTATCATAAGAATGTAACATAATATTAAATTAGAATGTATAAATACATAAACTAATTAAAAGATTAGAAACAAGCACGATGGAAGAAAAATTTAAAGCGTCATTGATGCACAGATGGGATTCTGAGAAAGTGGATATCAATTGCATTGCATTATATGTATACTCGTTCGGAACAATTTTCACAAAAATCAAAGAAAAAAATGTTATTCAAATGATATCAAATCCGTGAGAAAGAAAAGAAAAATGAAAAATCGAAATTCTTGTTAGTTCGAATTAAACGAAGTCAAGAGAAAATGAGTTCGAATTAATGAAAAAATTTAATGTTATTCTACCATTGGAAATTTCGGGACTTCATGTTTAGTTCGAATTAAGCGAAGATTCGAATTATCCGATTTCGAATTAACAAGAGTCGACTGTATCTGTTTTTTATGTTGTAGTTTTTTTTTTTTTTTTTTTTTTTTTTTTTTTTTTTTTAAATCCCTTGTTGACACTATTATTTTGCCCTAAGCAAAACAATGTTTAACATACGGCACTTTCACGTATTATTTTATTTTAATGGTTATTCTTTCTCAAATAGTACTTTTTGGTTAACAATAAAATGTCTCGAATGTATTTTAAATATTAATATTAGTTGAGAAAAAATATTTTTATAAATAATTTCGAAGAAATAACAGCTTTTTCACCGCCACTTACCTTAGCGTTTTATTGTATCAAAATATTGCAATACTAAATAACTCATTTTTGCGAAAAAATACTGTAAAAGCACTTGTTTTCGCGAAAATTGAGATATCGGTGATTTCGCGAAAATTGGTTTGTACGCACATTTAGCGGTGTTGAAGCTAAACATGAGATAATTTTGAATGGCTTCAAAGAAGCTGGTATAAAAATTGTAAGAGAGCGAGTTGCATTCTGTTAGTTGTATTATTGTTTTTATTCAAGAAATAGCTGTACAGTATTGAAGAAATAGTTGCAAGTATTCAAGAACTTGCAACCAATAAATTTTGGAAAAGTGAAAATTTTCTGATTTTTTTATTATTATTTGAGACGAAAAAAAAAATTTTCGCGATTTAAATTTTTGCAATTACGACGAGCTCGCGAAAATCGCGAAAATTAAAGCCCCGCGAAAATAAGTCCTTTTACAGTAGGTGAAATATTTCATGCGGCAACAAATAACGAAGAAGAATAAAGTTAGGTTTAGCAGGTTTGATTTTCTAAACAAACCACTCGCTGCGATCGGCAAAAGAGAAATAACCGCTTTTCACCGCCTCTTAAGAACATATATATTTCAGAAATTTTGTTGTTAAGTAAAAAGATAAGGAAAAACAAAGAGCAAAATTTATCTAAATGCATGTATTATAGGTTCAACGTAGTGCTCTTTTATTTCTTTTCTCTGCAAAATGAAGAAATGCCACAATATCAATGCGACTGACAAACGAAAAGCACGAGTAAAAGTAACGTTTTCATAAAAGAAAATTGTTGCCTTTCTACAACGATTGAAGAGTTTACAGTAAATTTAACAATAGAAAAGTTGAATGCATGGACAGGGTACCTACACATTTCTGGTAAAAAATTCGCTTTTAAAGCTTTATCCTGACCTTTTTCAAAAATTTATCTGATGTTTCTCGATTTAAAAAAAAAAAAAAAAAAAAAAAAAAATAGAACCATAGTTATTTAGTTAGTTTAATTCATAATCGGATAAATGGTTTCACAATACTTCAGTAAGTAGAAGCAATTGTTCATTTAACGGGAACTGATTAATTTTCCCCCGAGTTTAAATAACAAATTTGTAACACAACACTCAATTAGCCACTTAGATTGATACAATGCGCCACGAAGTGTGAGTTCTCTCACTTCCGAATATATTCAACAATAGGGGTAAACTTATTCTAAAAGCGCAATTAAATCTTCAACAATTATTTATTTAACCCTCTGGATCCCAAACCGCCCGAGATATTTTAATTCGTATATTTCAGTTCCCACCAGAAAATTAAAACAACATTTGCTTTAATCAATAACAGAACATTCTGTATTTAAATAAAACGAAATTAGCCATTGAATTTTTCTGGTGTGAAATGAACTACATAATTTCTAGAACATGTTCTAGCATGGGAATTAAAGGGTTAAATTAGGTCAGTCATTAAAAGTTCTGTGATAAGCAATCTTTATAAACGTTCATAAATTATGATCTAAACAGATCAGAATGAAATTACATATATATATATATAATCATCAACCGTTTTCGATCCACTGCTGGATGTAGGTCTCCCTTAGATTTTTCCAATGTATTATGTCTATTGCTTTCGTCATTCACTTTACACCAGCCACTTTTCTAATTTCGTCACTCCATCTTACTTGTGGTCGTCTTCTTGGTCGTTTTACATCTCTGGGATACCACTGTAGTATATTTGTGCTCCATCTATTGTCTTGTCTTCTTGCAACGTGCCCAGCCTATTTCCATTTTAGCTGCTTGATTCTTTCAAGGATGTCAAAAACTTTTGTTTGATTTCTTATCCAGGTTATCCTCTTTCTGTCTAGCATACATCTTTCCATGCTTCTCTGTGTTGTTTGTAATCTTTGTATCATCCGTTTTGTTAGTGTCCATGTTTCTGCTCCGTAGGTTAATGCAGGTAAAAAACATTGATTAAAAACTTTTCTTTTCAAACAAAGAGGCATATTACTCTTCAGAATAATACTGTTCTTCCCGAAAGCACTCCATCCATTTCTTCTTTCTTCTATTGATTTCATTCAAGATACTATTATCCGATGATATTTCCTGTCCTAGGTACACATAACTTTGCACTTCTTTAATCTCAGTGTTCTTGTAGACAATTTTCTTTTTTGATGCAAATGAATTAAACATCATCTTAGTCTTTTTTAAATTTATTTTTAATCCCACATTGATGCTAGCTTCTGCAAGATCTTTTAGCATAATTTCCAATTCTTCAGGACTGTTACTGAAAATTACAATGTCGTCAGCGAACCGGAGATGACTTAAAAATTCTCCATTTATTCTAATCCCTTTGTTTTCCCAATCCAGCTTCTTGAAGATATTTTTTAAGACAGCATTAAAAAGCTTGGGTGAAATGGTGTCTCATTGTCTTACTCCTCTTCCGAGCTTGATCTTCGCTTTTCCTTTATCTAAACGGATGGTTGCTGTTGCTTTCTTGTAAATCTTCTTTATGATATTGATGTAAGGTTTGTCTATACCAATGTCTTCCAGAGAATCTACTACAGCTGATGTGTAGACGGAATCAAAAGCTTTTTCATAATCAATAAAGGCAAGGCAGAGAGGTAAATTATATTCTTTATGCTTTTCTATGAGTTCCCTTACTGTTTGGATATGATCCATTGTGCTGAATTCACCTCGAAATCCTGCTTGTTCTCTAGGTTGAGTTGAGACCAGAGCTGATTCAAGTCTTGTCGTTAAAACTTTGGTGAAAATTTTATAAATCACGGACAGTAAGTTGATCGGACGGTAATTTTTAATGTTTTCCTTCTCTCCTTTCTTGTAAAGTAGTACCATCACACCATTATTCCAATCTTCTGGTACATCTGACCTTTTGAGACATTTGGAAAACAGTAAGGATAGCCTTTTTGCAAATTCTTCTCCTGCTTCTTTGATAACGTCAATTGTAATTCCATCTTCTCCAGGGCATTTACCTTTTTTCATAAATCTAATAGCTTGTAAAACTTCATCTGTCATCACTGGGATTATCTCTTCAGTTTCTGTTAAGATTTCTCGTTGATCGTGTACGTTGATTTCCCTCTGATCTTCACATTTATATAGATCATTATAGAACTTTTCAACAATGTCTACTATTTCGTTGCTGATTTTGGTGATTGTTCCATCTGCTCTCTTCAGCGCAAAAATACCTTTTCTTCAAACACATAACTTGCACTTAGCTGATTTTAAACTTTTGTTATCTTCCAGAACTTTTTTAACAAGATCACAGTTAAATTTTCTGATATCTTCTGTAACACATTTTCTTACTGTTTTACATAATTCAGCATATTCAACTCTTGATTTAGGATCATTTTTCTTCATTTTAAATTCTCTGCGTTTTTTCATCAATCTTCTTGTTTCTTCTGTTATTTTCTTTGTCTGTTTTACTTGTGCATCACCGGCTATCTTCTTAGCAATTTCTTGTAGAGTATTGGTTAGCTTCTTGTTCACTATTGTAACATCTTGCTCTTCTTCTAAAGTTGAATGAAGTACTTGGAAACGGTTTTGAAGTTCCAAATGAAATTCTTTATGTTTTTGGAGGTTTATAATATCGATTGATTTCTTTGAGTGCAGCAAAAGCTTCATTCTTTCCACTTTAGTATTTAACAGCAGTTTGCATCTAACCAATCTGTGATCGCTTCCTGTATTGAAGTCATTGAGAACGCTGCAGTCCTGAATAAGATACTTTTTGTTGGTCAAGATGTAGTCGATTTCACTTGTTGAAACATTTGCACAACGCCATGTCCATTTTCTTTGTGGCTTTTTCTTGAAAAATGAATTCATGATATACATCTGTTCACATTCTGCAAACTCAATCAATCTGTTTCCTCTTTCATCTCGCATACCACATCCATGATTTCCTACAGATAATTCACCTTTCTTCTTCTCTCCAATTCTAGCATTCCAGTTTCCCATTATTAATTTTATGTAGCAATTTACCTTTTGATGCATTGAAGCTACTTCTTCATAAAAATCTTCAATTTCTTCATCAGAATAACTTATTGTTGGTGCAAACTTGGGTAATTTGCAGCTTGTATCTTTTGGACACTTGTATTACTAATCTTGCAACTCTGTCTGATGCACTATCATATTCTACAATGTGATTCTTCCACCTTTTATGAATCAGAAATCCTACACCACTTGTTCTTCCATCTTCTGTACCTCTGTAGTATAAAACATGTCCGCTGGCAAGATAAATCTTTTCTTCGCCTTTTCTTCTTACTTCACATAATCCTAAAATGTCCCAGTTGATCTTATCTAACTCTTCTTCAAGTTCCTGTAAACGGTTTTCAGAAGATAGGGATCGCCCATTGTACGTAGCCAAGGTCATCAACTGATGGCAGCCAAGCCGAGCCCGGTGATTCTTAGCACCCTCTATCTTCATGTCTGTCTGATCGCTGCCGTAACCAGGAACATGCAGACTACCGGGAACTGAGGTCCGTGATTTGTTTTGTGAATTCATGGTAAAATAAGGGGGGTTGTGGCCAAATCCCTCCACGCTGGCCAAGCGGGTTGGAGGAAGCCCATCCGCGTTCGTTCCCCTTGCACTAGACAAGAGTACTAACAGGCTGTACCGATGGAAGGTGCGGATTGGACATTAAGTCTCTGCTCCCAGTCGATTCCTTTAAGTCCTCCTAGAAGGCAATTAAAGGGTCTTCTCCTAGTTGATAAGCAGAGGCTATTAAACAGCCCATATATATATAACCATTATATAAATACATCCAAAGTTATTACAATACCATTAAATAGACCAATACTATAATTCAACATCTATAATGTGTATATATATATACAGGGTGATTCATAAAAGATGGGCAGAACTTTAAGGGACTGGTGTCTTTAGTACACTTAAAGACAAATAATATTAAATAGGAGACTAAGGGTCCCAGGCGTATTCCCAAGGAGATAGGGGGCATTAAAGTTTAGGTTCCGAAATTTCAAATGATTATAAAAAATGGAAAAATTGGTCGATTCGTTTGCGGTTTTTGCAAAAAATTTTCTTTATGCCAGTATTTTCTTGAAATAAAATTTTAAAGTTCAATTTCAAAAAATGCCGATAGGGGGCGCTTTAGACTTTGGAGTAACAAACAACTATTTTTTAACGTTATTTTTTGTATTTCTTTAAATGATTTCGAAAGCTTAGACTTAAACTTAAATTTTGATCTAAAAATCTGAGTCCTAACGAGTAGTTAAGTAGCGTAAACTGAAATTTGAAATTTGAAACCCTTCTCCCCCCAGAACAAAAATCAGTTATTCCCGATCTTTGTGTCGTAGATTAGGCTCTAACTACTGCCGCGTTTTGCTAAAATTATTCTTTATGTCAGTATTTTCTTGAAAATAAATTTTAAAGAAAATTTTCAAAAAATTCCGATAGAGGGCGCTTTAGACTTTGGAGTAACAGAACAACTATTTTATACCGTTATTTTTTGTGTCTCATTAAATGCTTTCTAAAGCTTAGACTTAAATTTTCAGCTCAAAATCTGAATCGCTGAGCGTGGTTCAGTAGCGAGGGGAGGGGGTTCAAATTTCAACTTCTGAACATAGTTCAGTTTGCACTACTTAACCATGCCCAACGATTCTGTGCTGTGATACGAGGCAAAAATACAACTTTCGTCAAGGACTGCATAGTCGGAATTCACTCATAAAGGCACTGGCACAGTTGGAAACGTCGCTCATGCAAACGTTAAAGCTCCATTCCTGACGCTAGTCACCGGGTGAAGAAGGAGACAGAAAGTATGCAAATGTCGAATGGGGAAGAAGAAGAACACGTATGCAAAATTTCGACACGATTCAGGCATAAAAACCACTGAACGGTGAGTCAAGTGTAAGTCGCTGTAGTAATGAATCGGAAGATGGTGCCCTTCACGAATAAGGAAAAGGCTGAGATGCATTTAATTTACGGAGCGGCAGATGGAAATGGTGCAGAGGCACAACGAATGTACGGAGAGCGATTTCCCAACAGGCGGTTGCCTAACCGCAAAACTTTCGAGCGCTTGCACAGACAGTTGTGTGAGACGGGATCATTTCTCGCTTCCCGGTCGAATGCAGGTCGTGCAAAAAAGGACGAATCAGTAGTTGTTGCAGAAGCCATTCTGGATGTAGTAGCGGCGCAGCCAAGTACAAGTACACGAACAGTGGCTAGGCAGGTGGATACCTCACAGTCCATGACTTGGAGGGTACTGAAGGATGAACATTTGCTCCCGTTTCATGTGCAACGAGTCCAGAAACTGTCTCCAGGGGATTATCCAAATCGTATTGAATTCGCCCGCTGGTTTCTGCAGCAGAACGCGCTAAATCCACATTTTGGACGAACTGTGCTTTTCACCGATGAATGTACCTTCACACGTGAAGGTACATTTAACACACACAATGCACATGTATGGGCGGATGTCAATCCACATGCTACGTATCCACATGCTCATCAGAGACGCTTTTCCATCAATGTTTGGGCAGGAATCCTCGGAAACCACCTAATCGGACCGTACCTTCTTCCTGAACGCCTCAACGGTAAAACATACCTCACATTTCTGCAACATGTGCTGCCAGACCTGTTAAACGTTGTTCCTCCACGCATCCGGCGGGTCATGTGGTTCCAGCACGATGGAGCGCCAGCCCATTACATACGAGACGTCCGCAACTATCTGGACATCACATTTCCGAACAGATGGATTGGTCGAGGTGGTCCTGTTGCTTGGCCTGCTCGCTCGCCAGATCTTTCACCCCTCGATTTCTTTTTTTGGGGACAATTGAAGGCTCTTATGTATGAGACACCCATTGAATCCCCCGAGGAACTGGTCGCCAGACTTTCCGCCGCTGTAGGGGAAGTGCTCGAAAAGCCTGATGTTTTCGCGAATGTTCGCCGTTCCATTCTTCGCCGTTGTTCTGCGTGCATAACCTCTGGTGGTCACAATTTTGAACATTTATTGTAATTACATGTTAATAAATATGCTTTGGTAACATAATCCTAATTTGTGTCTTTTTACCTCGTATCACAGCACACAATGTGTGGACATGGTAAACTGAACTGTGCTCAGGAGTAGAAATTTCAAACCCCTCTCCCCAGAAACTTAACCAGGTCTAACGATTCAGAATTTGGGCTGAAAATTTAAGTCTAAGCTTTAGAAAGCATTTAATGAGACACAAAAAATAACGGTATAAAATAGTTGTTCGTTACTCCAAAGTCTAAAGCGCCCTCTATCGGAATTTTTTGAAAATTTTCTTTAAAATTTATTTTTAAGAAAATACTGACATAAAGAATAATTTTAGCAAAACGCGGCAGTAGTTAGAGCCTAATCTACGACACAAAGATCGGGAATAACTGTTTTTTGTTCTGGGGGGAGAAGGGTTTCAAATTTCAAATTTCAGTTTACGCTACTTAACTACTCGTTAGGACTCAGATTTTTAGATCAAAATTTAAGTTTAAGTCTAAGCTTTCGAAATCATTTAAAGAAATACAAAAAATAACGTTAAAAAATAGTTGTTTGTTACTCCAAAGTCTAAAGCGCCCCCTATCGGCATTTTTTGAAATTGAACTTTAAAATTTCATTTCAAGAAAATACTGGCATAAAGAAAATTTTTTGCAAAAACCGCAAACGAATCGACCAATTTTTCCATTTTTTATAATCATTTGAAATTTCGGACCCTAAACTTTAATGCCCCCTATCTCCTTGGGAATACGTCTGGGACCCTTAGTCTCCTATTTAATATTATTTGTCTTTAAGTGTACTATAACCCCTTAAAGTTCTGCCCATCTTTTATGAATCACCCTGTATATTATTAGAATACATAGGATTATTTTGAATGTATTGTTTTACAAGAATTCCAAAATATGCAATGTTATCTTATTTTGAAGTCAAAATTATTTAACTCATTCTAATAACACACAATTAAATTGAGAGACTCGCACACATCCTAACGTTATTGCCACTCAATCTTACATTTACCATTCAATTTTTTTGACTCATACGACAGCATCAAGGAGGCAATCAATAAAATTCAATTAAAACATTCGATTGCCTGTAATTACCATGTGGGACGGTTTGAAATTTTCATTAATATGAAAAAAGATATAAATTTTAAATTTTCTAAGCTGTTTTCTATTAGGATTGATCCCCTTTTAAATAATTTAATAAAGGAGAAAACAGTGTACTGCGACTGCTGACCTACAACAGTACGCATACTGCAATACCACATTACAAGAAATAAGTAAAAAACGGGTACATGAGGTATGTACCATGAAATAGAAAATATAACTTGAGTTTCATATCATACATATCGCACTTTTGCATCAAAAGTGTCGAATTCAAAAACCATCTCTTTTCAGAAAATGCGAATAACTGTTTCAGGCTGCGATAGATTCAATGGCTATTTTGCAAACGCATCTACTATTTTGCTATCTGGTTGCTGGTTTTTAACTGCACTCTCTTCTACTTTAGGTAATTGATACAGGAGTATAAACCACGTGGAATAACAACCATACCTCAAAAACCCAATTTTTGAGTTATGACACTAAACGTAAAGTTTTTTTTTTTTTTTTTTTTTTTTTTTGATATTAATCAAAATATATACACAAACTTTTGTCAAGTACATATTTTTTAAGTTGAATTATTTTTAAAAATACATTTTTTTTTTTTTTTTTAATAGAGCTGACACTTTTTAATTTCTTAGTAAACTTACACATGAAGCAAAAAGAAAAGCCACATTTATTAAATTTTTATTTATAGAATATTATTTTGGAAAAAATAATAACGATGAAAAATTTGGTTTCTTTACCTTCCCTAATTAAAAAAAAAAAAAAAAAAAAAAAAAAAAAAAAAAAAAAAAAAAAGGTGTGAGTGAACCCCAGCAGCAGAATTTTTTTCTGCAGTCTGCTACGCAAGTAAAAACTTAAAAAACAGTTTGCAGACAATCCCTCGCATTACATTATATGCACTCAAACCTCCCACGTATTTGTAATAGACATAAGGGAAAAGTATACTTTTAAAAAGTTGCCTTTGCTCTCAGAATTTTTAACACTTCATACATTGTCCGAAAGAGGGGGGGGGGGCTCCCCTTTGAGAAAATTTGCGGGTTTTTCACGATCTTCTACCGAGATGTCATTTTTCGCAATCTTTTGAAGAAAAGTGCATTTTTCGCGCTTTTTGGACAAGATTTGGCGCTTTTTCTGATCTTTTGACGAAAATTGCTGTTTTTTCGCGATCTTTTGAAGAAATTTACCTCTTTTTTTGCGAACTTTTGAAGAAATTTGCCGGGGTTTTTTTTCGAGATTTTTTGAAGAAATCTGCAGTTTTTTCGTGATTTTTTAACGAAAACTGCATTCTGCGATCTTTTAATGAAATTTGCCGTTTTTTCGCTATTTTTTGAAGCAATTCGGCGTTATTTCGGGATCTTTTCAAGAAAACTGCCGTTTTTTGTGATTTTTCGAAAAATTTGCCGTTTTTTTCGCGATTTTTCGAAGAAATTTTCCTTTTTTTCACAATTTTTCGAAAAAATTTACCGTTTTTTCGTGATTTTTTGACGAAAACTGCCGGGTTTTTTTTCGTGATCTTTTGAAGAAATTTGCATTTTTTTTGCGATGTTTTGAAGAAACTTGCCTTTTTTTTCGCGATCTTTTGAAGAAATTTGCCACTTTTTGTGATTTTTTTTTACGAAATTTGTCGTTTCTTCGCGATATTTTGACAAAATTCGCGTGTTTTTCGCGATTTATGACGAAATTGATTTCTTTTCGAAGACTATTTGTCGAAATTTGAGATACATTTTATGTCGGAACAGAATTGTATAAAATAGACGCACGCGCGAACGTCGTGCGCTGAAAGTTTTATCCTTGCAGAAAATTTTAGAAAAGAAACTTTTTTTTTATATATATAACATTTTTTTAATACCAAAAAATAAAAATATTCGCTCAATTTTATGTATGAATTATTTTCTGTTAACGCGCATTTCGCCAAAAAACCTTGGAAAAAAAATCGCGAATTTCAACAAAGAATCGCGTAAAAACATTCATTTCGACAAAGAATCGCGTAAAAAATGTGCATTTCAACCAAGAATCATGTAAAAAACGAACATTTTTACAAAAAAAAAAAAAAAAAACCGCGTGAATAAACGTTAATTTCGTCCAAAGACAACGTAAAAAAAGCAAATCTTGTCTGAAGATCGCGCTAAAAACGTGAATTCCATCCATGAATCGCGTAAAAAATGCGTATTTCGTGCATGATTTGCGTAAAAATACGAATTATGTCCATGAATCGCATAAAAAACGCGAATTACGTTCATAAATCTCATAAAAAGCGAATTATGTCCATAAATCGTTCAAAAAACGCGAATTATCTTCTTAAATCACTCAAAAAAGCGAATTTCATTGATAGATCGCTCAAAAAACGCGAATTTTGTCGACAGAAAGCTAAAAAAAAAAGCAAATTACATCCATGAATTGCAAAAAATAGCGAATTACGCTCATAAATCGCTTAAGAAACGTAAATTACGTTCATGAATCGATCGAAAAACTCAAATTTTGTCGACAGATCGTTCAAAAACGCGAGTTTCGTCAACTGGTCGCTTAAAAAACGCAAATTACGTCCATGAGTTGCATAAAAAAAGCGAATTACGTCCATAAATTGCACAAAAACTCAAATTACACCCATGAATTGCGTAATAAAATCAAATTTCGTAATGTATGCGTAAAATTCAAAATAATATAATGTATAATTTTATTAATCGTTAAATTCATTTGCAGAAAATTTTTGACCCAATATTATGTGCGCAGAAAGTTTTTGGTTTTATACAAGTCTGTGTCGGAATTTTTGTTTAAGGCCGATTTTTTTTTAATTTTTGCTAAATTTTTTTTAACAGTTGAAAAATAGTCTGCAGACTTTCCCAAGAGTCTGCGACGTGCGTCGCAGCGTTGCGCCGATTCTGCTCCCGGGGAGTGACCGAACTTCATTCAGTATACCCCACCCCTACAACTTACGGGGAAAAACTCTTTCTACATTGCTTTCCAGAAGAAAATTTTCATAATCGAGTTCAAAATCAATTGGCCGCAAGTTAAATTATTATAATGATTACAACGGTAAAACACTATATTCATGTTGGCATCACTTTTGTTTGACGCACACCTTATTGCGAATCCGACTATGAAAGTATTATAGACCGGGAGGCGGCAGCACAGACAATCGCCTCATCGAGTTCACGGCTGAAATTTCAAAATTAGCTAAAACTCGATTCGCATATTAAAACGCAATCGGTCTGCCAGCCAAGTCATATCTTGGGGGGAAAACATCTGTAAAAACCCCATTTTAGTAGGAAAACCCTATTTTAGCGTTTGGCTTGTAGATTTACCATTGTGTTTTCCTTACCCATAAGCATAAAAACATGGAAGATGGGAAGCAAGAAAACACAATGGTAAATCTATAAACGAACCGCTAAAATAGGGCTTTTCTACTAAAATAGGGTTTTTACATGTGTTTTCTACCAAGATATGACTTAGCAGACCGATTGCGTTTTAATATGTGTCCGTGTCCCACGGGTCGCCACGCACAGCCAACACGTAGGTGGTTTTCAATTCTCCGTGAGTCGATATACAGGATGATATCGGCTCATACAGAACTGCCCTCGCCTCCGAAGAGGAAACCACAACGAGAGTGAAATGAAGATGAAAGGTAGACAACAGGAGTAAAAGGAAACGGAAAAAAGAAAGATCACTCAGGTGCCCGGAGTTGTGAAGTCCGTGAATACCTAAAGAAGGTATCCCCCTGGGGGGTGTGAAAGAACGGAAATAACATAAATTGATTCATTTCGCATACCTTTGGCTATTTATAATATTTTTATATTATATAAAGGTTCAATTTATATTGGTGTCATAATGCAATATTTTATGTTTCATTTCAATTTTTGATATTTCTTGTACACTTTATGCTTTCTGCTATCTTTTCCACTTCGGCAAAAAAGCAAGTATTGCAATGTTTTTCACCTGTGTGAAAATCGGAAATTTCCCAGTGATAATACCATCTTTATTCGATTACTAAAATCAAAATTCCCTTAATCCGTCATTTTCATGAAAATCGTTAAAGTTACAACAAAAACTTGGAATTATTTAATGATTAAAAGCAATTAAGATACTCATCAGCGTACAGTATACATTATTAAAAACACATTAAAAATGCACCCAGCGTTTCAGACGTTTTCCAACGAGCCACCATCAGGGATTTCTTGTCCCGTGGTGTTTACGTTACACACAACGCAGTCACTGTCACAAACTTAATGTTTGTGAAACTTATGTGTTGTATGTAACGTAAACTTCGTTGAGGTCAAGAAACCCCTGATGATTTGTTAAAATAAGTTTGATACGTGGGTTGTATTTTTAATGTGTTTTTAATAGTGTTTTTGTACAGCATGTAGTACGCTGATGAATATTTGAAGTGTTTTTAATCATCGTTAGAGTGGTTTTCGTAATATAAATAGACAAATAAATAAAACTTGATCCTCTAACAGTTTAAAGATATAGAAGTAAATTGATATATTCCGTTTTAGTTTAAATTCATTACTTGCACAAAATATTTAACAGATACATATTCTATTAAACAAAGGCAGTTACGTTTGGAATGAGTGAAAGAGGAAAAAAAAAAAGGAAAACAGCCCGGCTTATTAGTTTTAAAGTAAAAAAATAAGATTTAATACTTAAAATAGAAAGCTTTCATACATGAGTTCTTAATGTTCTTAAAAGGTAGATGAAAGTAATAAATAAAAATAAATGCACTAAACAAAAATATAAATAAATGAGCAATACTCCATCCGATATGCTTTAACGGCATATTAAAATCATTCAGAATAAAAGTATGGGTAAAACAAAGCCGTTAAAAGTTATTACGATACTTTCAGATACTAAATTCTTTTTCTAAATTTTCTCAGCAATCGTGCAATTATTGGATTTTATTTTATTTATTCATTTTTTTTTTTTTCATTAAGTATGTTATATCTTTAAGAACATATTAGCTTTTAAGCAACAGTAATAAATAATACTTGAAATAGTCACAATTTTCTTTCAGCTGAAAAATTATATTCTTTCGTTTTCCAATTCAAACTTAATTTTTTTCAAGATATTCAGTGTTTTTTTAACATAAAACCAGAGTTTCAAATTATATCATTTTGACTTGTATCATAAACGAAATTTAAAAAAATACATCGATCGCATTTAAAAATTCCGATATCTATTATTTGCATTATAAAAATGAAAGAATAAAATATTAGCTGCGGGAGAAACTAAGTATCAATTAACTTGTTTACTTGTATTAGTTAATAAACCACATATTACAGTTACTTGTATTTATCGTAACAATTTCAACTACTCAGTTTTTGATCCGTCTTCCGATAGTTTAAAAATGCATTATTATATTTAAACCAAAAAAAAAAAAAAAGTATTATACGATTGTTAAAAGAAAAATTTGTGAAGATTACCAATATGAAATCATTCTTTTGACAAATGTTGGGAGAAAAATAAGTTTTAAACAAAAGAATCCGAAAAATTTTAAGCAGTCCCGATATTTGATAATCATGAAGAGAAAAAAAAACGCATCCAATTAAAGAGAATGTTTTTTTTTCTATATAATGGATTATTTTGGAACTGATTATTTTGGTCCATGAAAACTAGAAAGAATGGAATCAGTCTCGGCTTCGTATGGAAAAAAAAGTTAGGCCCGGCCCGTCCAGCAAAAAAAAAAAAAAAGATTAGTGACTAAGCCCGGCCCGGCCCGAATGCCATTATTGGAAATCGGCCCGAACCCGGCCCGAGGGCCGGGCCGGGTTCTCAACGGTGTCCAATGGCTAAATCCTAAATCACACGGCACAGATATATATAGTAGAGGTCTGCACGGGCCGGGCCGCGGCCCGAAGCCCGAGCCCGGCCCGGCCCTCGGCCCGGGTTCGGGCCGATTTCCAATAATGGCATTCGGGCCGGGCCGGGCTTAGTCACTAATCTTTCGGGCCGGGCCGGGCCGGGCTCGGGCCTTTTTTTTTTTTTTTTGCTGGACGGGCCGGGCCTAACTTTTTTTTCCATACGAAGCCGAGACTGATTCCATTCTTTCTAGTTTTCATGGACCAAAATAATCAGTTCCTATTGAATCTTCCTATATGAAAATCCTTTTCTCGACTTTTTATATATCAGTAATATTTGGCTTTATCCAAAAATGTTTGCAAAAAAAGGCATATACTTTTAAGCCGTCATTATTCTACAATTAAACATTAGAATTTATTCCTTTTAAAGAATCGTAGATTACTAGGCGTTTTAAAATATTGAGAAACACCGAAAATACTGGCGATAAATATATATCAATAAATATAAAAACTTTGTTAAATCACCATAAAAAGAAAAAATAAACAGGACGCGTTTCGAGCTGCAAAATTACCGCTCGTCATCAGCTGATCCAAACACGTGTCACAACGGACAGAGTTCTGACACTCGGACACTCTGTCCGTTGTGACACGTGTTTGGATCAGCTGATGACGAGCGGTAATTTTGCAGCTCGAAACGCGTCCTGTTTATTTTTTCTTTTTATGGTGATTTAACAAAGTTTTTATATTTATTGATATGTTTTAAAATAGAATTAAACACACACACACACACAAAAAAAAAAAAAAAAAAAAAAAAAAAAAAAAAAAAACATGATTATGACGGAATTTTTTTTTTAAACTGAAAACTGAAAGTTTCTTTTAAAATGTTCATCCATGCAAAATAAATACAACAATACGGGAGAAAAAAATATATTAAACATTTAAATCTGTTAAGAAGGGAATGTATTTTTTTTTTTTTTTTTTTTTTTTTTTCGTTCCAAAGCAATCTGGTCTTTGGAAATTTTACCATATACCGCTTTTTCGATTTTTTGTCTCCATTACAGGGAATGTGGATTAATAATACTAGTGATAACTGAAACATTTACATACAACAAACAAAGATTCATTTAAAAGAGTAAATATCGCAGCCTGGCACTTCTGCATAAATGGAGATTATAAACATGAAAAAAACAAAAGACTAATATATTTTTTTTGGTCAGAATTCTTCCATAAGATTAAAGATCAATGTTGTGTAGAAATTCACTTGAACCGGGCCGGGTTCGGGCCGGATTTTAAACTTTTTTCCGGATCGGGCCGAAATTTTTACTTTCGGGCCGGGCCGGGTCGGGCCAATATTTTTTTCGTTCGGGCCGGGTCGGGCCAATATTTCTTACGTTCGGGCCGGGCCGAAATTTTAACTTTCGGGCCGGGCTCGGGCCTGAAAATTACGGCCCGTGCAGACCTCTAATATATAGTTCCAATTACAAAAATGTTTTAAATTAGGTGAAGAAATATTTTTAAAGCGAATTAGGTCGATAAAAACATTTCATGAAAAATTACGAAATTTAAAATTTTACACGGTTTTATCAGTTATATTTAGAAAAAATATCCTATTATACCAAGTACCAAGTAAGACAAAAGAAGTCCCATTCTTCTACGATTAAATCTCGCCAAATAATAATTGTTTAAATTTCAAGCATCTTTTTTGCAACGAAATAGGGCTCATTCACAAATTTACTAGAAATATAAGTAATCATCATTTTTTTTTTTTTTTTTTTTTTTTTTTTTAATGTTGAGAGTAAAATTAGCGTTACAATCATTTGAAATTTACTTTCATTCTGACACATTAAAAAATACAACGTGTACTGAAAATATAAATAAAAATAATAATAATAAAGATTTTTTGGTAAATGAAATCTTCGATTAGAATGCAGAAATATGCACGTGACAATAATCTTCTAATACTTTAAGCACTTTGTGCACGAACCCTCGAAGAATGGCACAACTCATCAGTGTTCAGATGCAGAAAATTGGCATAAGTCATCCAATTCAAAGTTTCATAACTACTATGAAAACGATTTATAAATTAGCCATTGGACACCATTGACATTAGACGCCTTGTGTAAGTACATATTGCTTTTATATTAAAATTCAACAGAGACTATTCAACATCCTTCAAAAGAATTAATAATCAGCAAGTCATAGAAATGTGATTTATTTCTTTGACACCTCGAATTTTTTTTTTAGCACAATAAATGAGAAATACACAATCTCTTGAGATCTTTGTTTAGGAATCTGCATCACGTAATACGTTTGCTAACAAAAACTAGCATAAGAAACAGCAAACTTTACTCTTCTAAACGCAGTTTTCTTTCTAGGAAAGAAAACGAAAACTTCGTTCTGGGAACTGCTCTATAATATTAATGAAAATTTATTCGCTAAAAAACCAGCAAATAACAAAACAACGTAACATGTCACAAAAAGGCTAAAAACAAAAATTGGCATGCATAATGAAAAAGTTTAGTATTAATTTAGAAAGAAAATTAAAACACTACATAAATCCTTCTTACAAAATTAAACGAAAAAGTAAGTCGTTTCACTATAATTTTTTAAGTTGATTTAATTTTACACGTGTAAAGAAAATTAAATGAACTGCTAGATTAAAAAGCTTGAAATATTTTTAAAAAATTATCAAAACAAAAGGATTTTTTTAAGAACATACAAGTCGAAATAATTAATGATAGTTATGAATTTTTATATACAGGGCGTATCTAAACGCTTGGGCAAAACTTTAAGGGGTGATGGTACACATCAAGACAAACAATATTAAATGGGAAATTAAAGGTCCCAAACGTCTTCCGAAGGAGATATGCGCCATTAAAGTTAAGTGTCCAAAATTTCAAATAGACATAAAATACGGAAAAATTGTTCAACTGATTTTCGGTTTTCACTAAAACTATTCTTTATGTCAGTATTTTCATGAAAATAAATTATAAAGATAAATTTCAAAAATTGTCGATAGAGGGCGCTTTAGACTTTGGAGTAACAAACAACTATTTTTTGCAGTTATATTTTGCATCTCATTAAATGTTTTCGGTAGATTAGACTTTAACTTAAATTTTGAGCTCAAAACCTGAATAGTTGGGAGTGGTTAAGTAGCACAACCTAAACTGTGTTCAAAGGAGGGGGGGGGGGGGTCAAATTTCAAATAATATTGAAAAACAGAAAAATTAATCGATTCGTTTGCCGTTTTCGCTAAACTATTCTTTATGTCAGTATTTTTTTTTTTGAAAATAAATTTTAAAAATAAATTTCAAAAAATTCCTTTAGAGGGCGCTTTAAACTTAAGAATAACCAACAACTATATTTAACTGTTATTTTTTGTATCTAATTAAATGCTTGCAAAAGCTTAAACTTAAATTTTGACCTCAAATTCTGAATCGTTGGAAATAGTTTAGAAGCGCAAATTGAACAATGTTTAGGAGTTGAAATTTAACCCTCCCCCCATTCCCCAACCTCGAACACAGTAAAATTTTGAGCTACTTAATTACTCCCAACGGTTCAGGTTTTAAGCTCAAAATTTAAGTCTAATCTTTTACAAGCATTTAAGGAGATTAAAAAAATAACGGTTAAAAATACTTGTCCGTTACTCCAACGTCTATTGCGGCCTTTATCGGCATTTTTTGAAATTTATCTTTATAATTTATTTTCAAGATACTGACATAAAAAATAGTTTTAGTGAAAACCGCAAATCAATCGACCAATTTTTCAGTTTTTTGTGTTTATTTGAAATTTTGGACCCTAAACTTTAATGGCGCCTATCTCCTTCGGAAAACGTTTGGTACCCTTAGTTTCCTATTTAATATTGTTTGTCTTGATGTGTACTGTCACCCCTTAAAGTTTTGCCCAAGAGTTTAGATACACCCTGTATACACACACTTTTTAAGGTGTTTTTTTATTTTGACCTTTTTTTTTATAAAATATTGTTTTATTATTTTATTTCTTTTAATGATAAAATAACTCCACACAAAAGTTAAAAATACAAATGTCATGTTATTGAAATCTTCGATTGCAATGCAGAAATGTGCACGGAACAATAATCCTTCTAATATTTTAAGCACTTCGTGCACCATCCCTCGAAGCATGAACCAATTCATCTGTGTTCAGATGCGGAAAACTGGCATAAGTCATGCAATTCAAACTTTAATAACTCGGTAAACTTTAGCATGCGATTTTTTAAAAATCTTTTTAATACAATACGAAATTTTTACTAAATATCTTTAGACGACCGGGGGACTATGTAAAATTTTAATTTTGAAACTTTTTAAGAAATGTTTTTATTGACTCAAATCGCTTTTAAAATATATCTTTGCCTCATTCAAAACATTTTTGTAACTGGAACTATTTGTCCAGATAACGATTTATAAATTGGCCATTGGACACCTTTAACAGTGGACACCCTGTGTAAGTACATATTGCTTTTGTATTAAAATTCAACAAAGACTATTCAGCATCCTTCAAAAGAATTACGAAACAGCAAGTTATTGAAATCTGATTTATTCCTCTGACACCTCGAATTTTTTATAGCCTAATAAATCAGAAATACACAATCTCTTGAGATGTTCGTTTAGGAATTAAATTGCATCACGTAATACATTTGTTAACAAAAACTAGCACAAGAAACAGCAAACACTGCTCTTCTTTAACGTAATTTTCTTTCTAGGAAAGAAATCGGAAACTTATTTCTAGGAACTGCTTCTACAATGTTAATGAAAATTTTACTCGCAAAAAAACAAGTAAATAACAAAACAACGTAACATGTCCAAAAAGGGAAAAAACAAAATCGGCATGCATAATGAAACAGTTTTGTATTTATTTAGAAAGAAAATTAAAACACTACATAAATCTTTCTTACAAAATTAAACGAAAAATTAAATAGTTTCGCTATAATTTTTTTTTTAGTTAATTTCATTTTACACGTGTAAAGAAAATTAAATGAACTGCTAGATTAAAAAGCTTGAAATATTTTTAAGTAATTATCAAAACAAAAGAATTTTTTTAAGAACATATGAGTAGAAATAATTAATGATAGTTATGAATTCTTATATATACACACACTACTTAGGATACGGTGTTTTATTTATTTTTTTTTTCTTTTATTGATAAAATATATATTTTTTTTAATTTTAATTCTTTCAATTTAATGATAAAATATATAACTCCACACAAAAGTTTAAAATGCAAAATTGTCATCTCATTCATGGAAAAAGCTTTTGACATAATAAACAAAAGCGAAAAATCATGCATTCTGCATAGATTATGAAAGACATCACAACACTAATAAGATATTGTAAAGAAAATTCATTATGAAATATAGATAATTTACAAAACACTTAACGCAATAAAAATCTTTCCATACAGCTGTACATAACTCATATAATTTACACACACCATGAAAAAATACTAAAAATTAGTTACAACTAAAAAATGCAGCACAGCTGAAAACACGATTCCAGCAATTATGGGCCACAGACCGACCTGGAATAGGATTTTTTTAGGGTTTCTGTAAATGAACGACAATTATGACAGGGGGGGGGGGGGATAATTGTGATCGCCTCCGTATTAGAAAAAACTGTCAAGTGAATTTTATTTCACACTTAGATATTAACCTCATGATGTATCTTCCGTTTTAGATATTCTTTATCACACATTTTTGAGATCCGAATAAAAATTTGAAACGAAATTTACAATTTTTTTTTATAAACGAATTTGTCACTTTGGAGTTCTTATTGTCTCAATTACCCTCAAACAAATGTGTATAGGCACACGTATAAAGAGAAAATATTATTGATTATAATTTCCTCACTAGTGGCAGATCCTGATTACCGAATGGGCACGAGAAGCAGGAGCTTCCCCTTGAAAATTTTGAAGGGGTCCAAAATTAAGAAAATAGGGGACCCCAAATTTTATTTTAAATTAATTCCATTTCAGAATGCTAATTTCCTTTCAAATTATCAATCTTACAATATATATTTAGAACCGTTCATAAAATTAGCTTTCATTATAAATTAATTTTCCGTGTAATAGATAAAATTCGACCAACGGATCGCAATTCTTCAATTTGTTCATTATTTTAGATTAAGTTTAAGTAATACTGACTTGTATGATGAGCAATATAAAATATTGACAATTCATTGCCAAAATTGAGAGAAGTATTTAAAATTATTGATACTTTATATTGTGCATACATTCTGAATTTAACCTTTTTATCAAAAAATAAAATAAATGTTTTAAATAACATTAACATTTCTATTTGATTATTTTAATCGCCTTTTAAGTAAACCGAAACATTTTTTTAAATTCATATTTTAAAGTTCATATTATATATTTTCCTTTTTATCTAATTTACATTTATACGCTCATCAATGCAGAATCCTTTTTGCACATTTTTTCCCGGTTGTATCCAATTTTTGTCTAAGGGCAATATATATAAATATATATATAAAAAGTTGTTTACTGAAACATAAGGTAATTGAACTGAGTAATTCTTTTAATTAATTTTTGTAAGCATTGGTAAGTTCCTGGGTATGTTGAATTTAGAAAACTCGTCTCAAATGAAGAGGGCCCTGAAATGACATTGTGCTTCCCATAGCTTCAGAGGTTAATCATGCCCTGACTAGTGATCTTAATTACCCCAAACTTTTATGATTGAGTTTTTGATGGGGTAATTATAAACATCCTTTTAATTAAAAAAAAAAAGAACTAGGAGAATTACAATTTTAAGAGATATTCTTGAAAGGTCAAAATTACTTCCCAATTCTAAAAAACACCATTTTTCCAAATGGAAAAAAGTTTAAATAATAATAATAGTAACAATGTTGAAAATGTACAAAGTGGTCATAATTATCCCTCTTGACCCTATCATGAATTTCACAATTTTTACTGAAGACAAAACCATTACACGTGTATGAGTTGCTACTGGTATTTCTCATCCACTCTGTCTTGCGCTCGCACCAAAGAAGCGATTGTAATCTTGAAATAAGTAACATGTCTAATGTATTTTGAGAGCCAATGTATTAATTTATGACAATTATTTACACGTCACGCATTTTTATTGCACATTCGTGTGTATGTGTATAAGCGGAGAAGAGATCTATAGTAATCATAACTTGAATCATTTATATATACATACAGGATGTTTCAAAAATGACCGGTATATTTGGAAAATCAATAAAAATTAAACGGGCAGCGATAGAAATACACCGTTTGTTGCAACGTGCTTGGGACAACAGGGAATTTTCAGGCTGACAAACTTTCGAAATTAGTTACAATTTTCAACAACAGATGGCACTGCAGTCTGGAAAAATCTAAAGTACGATATTTTTCACATATCCATAACATGCGCAGCAATAATATGACATAGTCTCTGAACGAAATTACCAGAAACCTTTGTAAACTTGTCAGGCGAGATGGCTTCACATGCAGAAAAGATGTATTGCTTCAGTTGTTTAAGTGTTTCTGGATTGTGGGGTACACCTGGTCTTTCGAGTAAAAAATGCTCTGTCCTAAGGAATAAACAATTTTTTCACAGCAATCTGTGAACATCAGAAAGACGACTTACAGAATGGCGAACTCACAGACTGCGTTTTCTTCTATAGCTTTTAAATCGCCTTCAGCGCCATCTGTTGTTGAAAATTTTAACTAATTTCGAAAGTTTGTCTGCCTGAAAATGTACTGTTGTCCCAAACATATTGCAACAAACGGTGTATTTCCACCGCAGCCTTTTTAATTTTTATTGATTTTTCAAATATACCGGTCATTTTTGAAACACTGTGTGTGTATATATATATACCCTGATAAACAATCTATCTGCAACATGTAAAATTTCACGTGCAGAAGAAAAGTTAGATCAACTAATGATATTTTAGTTACTAACAAAATGGTTTAGTAACTTCTTATCAGATATTATACAAAAGTCTAACAAATGTTATAATCCAATAAGATAGATTAAGCAAAATAACATTAATACAAAAGTCTTAATAAGAGAATGAATTTTTCCGGAACAATCAAATTCAAAATATTTTCTTGAAAATCAGAATCTGCTTTGAATTTTTATTGATATAGATAAATAAATGGCTGAAGGAAAACTAAATCCACAACCATTATATAGAATTGTAAAAACGGAAATATCCAACTTTAGCGGCAAACACGCATATAGCTACTAAAAAACGGGAGAAAGCATGAAAATATTTTGAATTATATTTCTTCCAGGAAACATCTAGTACTTTAACAAAATAAAATCAGTTTCAAATCTTTATTTTTGAAACCACTCAGCTGATCGAAAAAAAAAAAAAAAAATCCACAACGTTAAAAAAATATATTTTATGCCTCATCAGCAGAATATGGCTCACTTAAAAATTAGATTTCAGATATTGAGACAATTTTTCAATAATTCTAAACTGTTATAGGAAAAGAATAAAATATAGAAAGGCTTACGCATCTGCACCAGAAAGTAAAATCTAAAATGAAATATTAACTGTTTAGCAATAATAGCAAGCAAAATATCTGACATGGCTTTATGGTTTAACAAAAGTAATCGACAAGTGAACTAATGAAGATATATTAATAATTAACTAAAATTACAGACTTAAGAGCCATTATTTTGAAAATCAGATAAAGTGTGATAGTTGTATTATGATTTATTTATTTATTTATTTTTATTTGTTTGATTATGTTGAAGTAGATTGTATTTAACAAATAATGTGTAAACCCTGAAAAAAAAATTTCCTTTCCCGGTAGAAAATACCAAAGTTCAATGTCATTTTTCATGAAAAGTAAAACGCCAGTATGTTTGGAGTGCAATCATTGTGGAAAGCAACAACAATCAAAATTCTTTTGTTATAAACTATTAATATTATAAACTATTACTATACAGACTGCTTAGTAAAATTTGTTTCCATGGGGCATTGTAAATTTACATTGTTATGTTGCCACAAAATGCAATCAAAATGACGTTTTTTCCCGTTTTCCGCACTTATTATCTTAGTTAAGCAATAGTACTCCAATCAATTTTTCTCTTATAGAATATGAAAGTGTACTACTAGGACAAACTAAATAATATAAAACCTTACCGAGACATTGCTGTTGTTAGCAGATATACTCTGTTAAACATTCAAAAGTTTCAAAATCTGCAACATTTCAATTACTGATATCTTAAAAAAACGTCAGAGTTCAATAAAAGAAAATATACTATGTAGTAGGTGAATATATGAACAAAAACATGGAAGAGAAAAAGAAATGAGGTCTCATGATATTTTTCGAAAAAAAAAAATGTCAAAAAAGTTACAAAAAGAGCAGTGTCACCTCTCCCCTATCAGATAATGAATCAATCCATTTCTCTTGAGAAATGGAAAGGAAATGGGATGTTTCATTTTCTGATAGAAAAGAAGTGGCACTTTTTTTTTTTTTTTTTTTTTTTGTAACATTTTTTATTTATTTATTTTTAAATATCATGAGACAAATGTATTCGGGTTGATGGCAGGGGCGATCGATAGTTTCATCGCCCCACCCATCTACTAACCGTTTTTCAGTGTCCTTAATTTGTCTACTTTTTCTTTTAAATTTGTCCGGTTTCAATTTCTCTTATTGTTTTTTTTTTTCTTTTTCTATTTAGAGTCCGAGGCATTCGGGTCGTAAGTAAAGAAATTTGACGCTATTTGCAGACGCTTTCCAGCGACTGCTCTTTGCGCAAGAGAGTAGAAGTGTTCGGGACGTAGGTAGAGAATTTTGACGCTATTCGTGGTCGCTTATCAGCGACAGTGCTGTCGCGCAAGAGAGTCATACTGTTTGGGGCGTAGGTAGGGGTCGCCGACGAAGATGGGCCGCTCACTGTGGCGGTTGACCCACCCACCACCAACCGCTGTCCGAGACAAATATATTCGGGATGAAGGCTGGGCGATCACTAGTTTCAGAGTCCCACCCACCCACGAACCGTATTTGAATGTGTTTAATTTGTCTACTTTTTCTGTTGAATTTGTCCGGTTTTAATTTCTCTTTATATATATATATATATATATTATTTATTTAGAGTCTAATGCATTCGGGACATAGGTAGAGAATTTTGACGCTATTCGTGGTCGCTTATCAGCGACAGCGCTGTCGCGCAAGAAAATCTTGCTGTTTGGGGCGTAGGTAGTGGTCGCTTCTTTTTCTTTTTCTTGTTTTTGTACATATGTTCACATATCACATGATATATTTTATTTTATTCAACTATGACGCTTTTTTGAGATATGAGTAATTGAAATTACAGGTTTTGAAAATTTGGAATATTTAACAGAGTATTTATGCTAACAGAAGCAATATCTCGGTAATGTTCTATATTATTTAGCTTATCCAAGCAGTATACTTTTATGTTCTATAAGAAAAAAAAAATGGGGCATTACTGCTTAAATAAGATAAGTGCAAAAAATGAACAAAAACATCATTTTGATTGCATTTTGTGGCAACATAAGAATGCCCCATGGAAACAAGTAAATTTTACTAAGCAGGCTGTGTTTATGACAAAGTATTTTTTAGATGTTGTTACTTTCCAGGGATTTAGCACTCCAAACATATTATAATTGCAATTTTCATAAAAAATGGCATTCACAACCTTGATCTTTGACATTTTTTTTTTTTTACCAGGAAGGGGGAAAAAATTCAGGTCTTCCGAAATGCACAATATTCATTAAATATCATCTACTTCAACATAAAAAAAATATCAAGCCAGTTAAAAAATACAACTATCAAATTTTTTTTTTTTTTTTTTTTTTTTTTGTCTTTTTGTCTGAATTAAAAAAAGGCTCTTAAAAACTGAAATACGTACTTTAAAAAGTTCCATCGTGTAATTCTTTGCACATCACGGTGTCACAGACAACAAATTTCCTCAAAGTCCAAATTTAAAAGAAACTACAAAACAAGCGTTTTAAAAGCTGTGGATTTCCGATGACCCCGAATGAGATGCATGTATTAAATATTTTAAATATTTTTTAAAAGCAAATTGTTAGCTGCATAGCTTTCACTGCATGTTGGACGATTGTTTATTTAAAGAGATTTTTTTGTATTCATGATTGTCGCAATCAATTTGCGAAATTCGCGACTTTTTCGACTTTTATAATTTTTATAATTGATAGATATTCTTTTGAGAAACATAAAAAATGCTTCAATATTATTTTTCTGTGTGATATTTTTTTTTCTTGAGCACTTATTAACCAAAAATACGGAAATAGAATTAAAATAACAGAATTTTTAATAATATATCAGACTTCCCTAGTGTATTAGTATTGTTTGATGACCTGCGATACAATATTAAGGTAGCACAAAAGGTAAAAAAGGTTAGAGAAATTTTTGTGGCGATGCGAAAAAAAAGGGGTAATTTTTTTTTTTTTTTTTTTTTAATTTTCCCAGAAATTTAACTAGTTTTACATCAAACTTTAGCCGTAAAAGATAAAAAAGAGAGAGAGAGAGAAGAAAAAAAGATAAGAAAAAGAATAGAAAAGGACAGACAAAAATTGTTTTGAAATAAAAGAAATACAATATGTTTTTCCAAGATTTGGGGTTCACTTATAAAATTAATGTTATCAGATTGACTACATTAAACAGGGATTATATTAAGTATGAAAGAGGAAAGGGAAATGCATAAAGAGCTATCTTCAAAAAGTTTAAACAGCTCATGCATATAAAAATATGACAGCAAAAGAGGAGGTAAAAATATCTCGTGTTGAGATGATACTTCTGATTTTTATTATGATTAGTATTTAATAATTCCCTTTTTTTTCACTAAAGCATTAAAAAATAGAATATAATACAATTCTTTTCTATTTTTCATGTCGAATTTTTTAAATTTAAAAACAAAGAAAACAAAATCAGACCACCAATGGAATGACGTACCGACTTTATGCGGGTTTTAAAAAAAACTTTTCAATTCTTGTATAGATTCGGATGAAGAAAAAAAAAAGTAAAAGGAAAAAGATCTTAACACTCTTGATATTGAAAATTCCATATCTTCATTACAAGATAATATATTAAGTCGAGAAAAGAAAGGTGAAAACAAAATAATTCAGAAAATTCCAAGAAGAGGAAAGTAATAAAGAACATTCCAAGCACAAAAAAATCAGCGAGCTGTTTCTAGAGAGGAAATGATCCATTTCCTTAAGCTTTTACGAAAAAAATAAAAAAAAAATGTTAAATTTACAGAAACTGTTTCGTTTACAAAATGAAATTTCTGGAAAAGTTCCAATCTATTCGCGGCCGCTTTATGTATTGCAAGAGAAGAATTTATCGAAATAAAATATTGGTACTCTCAATAAAATGACTGCGTAGCATTTGGACAAGAATTACAGTTCTATGAAGAATAATAGACGAAAAGTTACAGCTGATATTTCGTGTTGAGGCGCCGCTCAAGATTTCCTTAACACTTTCCAACTAAGTTGAAAAGTGCTTATGCATTCGGTTTGTCTGTCCATCTGTCCACCCTCTAATTCCCGTAAATATACTCGGATTTTCATGCAATTGATAAAGCTTATTTGGGGTCACCAAAGCAAGTTTCATATTGCATATGAAGTATGTAAGATCAATGATTCATTTACAGAGACACTCAAAAGAATTCGATTACATTATGGTATATGGGAAATAAATCGTTTGAAGAGTATTTTAATGACATTACGCTAATTCTAATGTATTAAAACTAATATAAATCACTCAATTTCACTACAATCACGTTCAAACTGAGCATTCATATAATTTTTTATTAATTTACCGGGACAAACAAAGAAAAAAAACGGTTACAGTACAAATTGAAAAAACTTAAGATAAATATTTTTGTTCATAACTGATCGTACGAGACAAACTAATAATCAAATCTACGTAAAAATCAATTCTGTAAAAATCCACTGGGACTGGGCCAAGACGGTCTTGGGACGAAATTTATCTGTTACACCAGCCCGGGTCGGGCTGATAATTTTTTTCTACGGCGCGGGCCGGACTTAACTTTTTTTTCCGAACCGGGCCGGACTAAGACTGCGGCCGAACTTTTAATTTTGTATCGATACGGACAGAATTTTTTTGTCTATGATAAAATCTTCCAAAAATAAAACTTAAAATGTAGCAAACTTTTTCAGCATTTCATACAGATAAAACTTATGACATAGTAGTTCAAGAGTCGACAGCACAAAAATCTAAGGTATCGAGCACAAAAAAAAAAAAAAAAAACCCTTTCTTTTATGGAAAAGTAAACAGGGAAATCTAATGATCCATGTCTAAAGTGAAGTGGTGCATAAGCCAAAAATTAATATCATTAATGTTGTACTCATAAGTTTATTTATCATTGTGTTTGCCGTACAATCAAAGGTATGAAATGATTGTAGGACAAACACAATGATAAACCTACAAGAAAATCACTAATGGTATTAATTTTTGGCTTATGCACCACTTCACTTTCAGCAGACATGGATCATTAGATTTCCATATTACTATTCTTCCATAAAATAAAGAGTTTATTTTTCTTGCGCTCGGTGTCTTAGGTTTTTGCGTTGTCGACTCTAGGACAATTTCGTATACAGTATTAGATCCGCTGCTACTTTTAGTCAGGTCTTAAATTAACGTTATCTCGGATTACTGAAATCTTGATTCAAGCAATAACTTTCGAATGTAAATAAATTAGAATGCAAAGAACCGTGTTCTTTCTAATTCTGGCTCAGTTTTAAATAAGAGTTAGAAAGAGATTTAAAATATTAATTTAATGAATCAATCAATTCATCAAAGGTCAACATAATAAATGCTTATACATAATACCAGTCTGTTTATATTCAACAGATATATATTTTGCGGAATTTTTTTTTTTTTTTTTTTTAATGGTGTATACTTTATTTTTTATGTTTTAAATTAAAAACTCAGTACAAAAACGTTTTTTTTTTTTTTTTTTTTTTTTTTTTACGGAAATACAAACTTATTCTCTTTTTTTCCACAGTTCTTTAACAAAATCTAGGAGAAAAAATTGCCTAAACTTCAGAAACAAATTGAATCTAATTTATTGAATACAATAACAGAAAAGGGGGGGGGGACTTACATAGCTATTGTATAAAATATTGGTCCTTATATATCGTCGGTTTTCGAGCAAAATGACACAAGTCAAAAATCCCTTTTGAGATATCTGTAACGTTATCTTTTCAAATAAAAGTTCATATTATCTGGAAGACTGAAGCTTTTAAAATACCCTAGAAGGTTACGGCTATATATTGTGTAAAAACGACAACGTTTCAGATAAAGGGAAATTTAATTTGAAGGATTATATTACGAATACATAAAAAATTATTATTTTTAACACCAAAAAATCCAGAAATAATATATATTAGAAAACAAATAAGTTAAAAATAAATTATGATTAAAATGGATTAAAATATATATATTACCAATTTGAGAGCCTTTTTTACCTTGAATGAAGTAGAGAGAGAGAAGAAAAGGCCAGAGATTATTTTCAAGCGTCAAAAAAGTTTTGGTACTACTAGGTTATCCCGTCGACCAAAAAATTATCGCCAAACTAGAAAATTAAATGCCAATAATGGATGATCGTGAATGTCACATCCAATAACATTAAATACGATTCACGTGTTTAAAATGTCATTAAGTGATCTTTATTTCGACTTTTTATTTGTATTTTTATTATATTCCGCTAATTATTTGTTTTTTCGTGATTTAAAATAAAAATTTTGTCAATATGTATAATTTGGCAATTAGTTTGGCGATTTGTATAATTTGGCGAAATTGGTCGACGGGATAATAGAGAAGTACCAAAGTTTTTTAAGTGATGATGGAACAGGGAGTAATAATGTCCAGTATAGTAGAGTACAAACCTCAATATATGATGTTCTTCCTCTATAGAACATTTAAAAATGAATTTCAAGGAATCAACAAAGTACTGTTATCTGTAGTATTCATTATTAGCAATATATAACTTACACTGGCGTTCTTTTACAAATTTACAAAACAATATTTATTCAAAATTCTTTATATTTCTTATTTAAAAACATTCGTTCAATAAAGAGGATGAATTTTAAATGATTTCTCGGCAAATGCATTCCTAAAACATACTTTTTTTCATCGTTAAATAAGACGGATATTTTATTTAGCGTGAGAAATCTATATCTATTGAAACAAATTTTCTAACCGAATGAAATAAAATTAAAACAGTTCCGTACACTATTTAAATGCAGCGAAGATAAATTGCATGCTGAATTTCAAATGCTTTTCCATTTCCCTCAACACAATAGCAATTAGAGAATCGACTAATATAAATTTAAAATTTCTGCTTTAATAGAAGCAAGTTACCAGAAGGAGAGCTTTGAAACAGCACACTTTAAATTGAAATGTAAGTTTCGATATAATTAAATCGATAATCTCCATGCCGAATATCAATAGAGAATAGAAAACAAAAGCTTAGTAAAATGCTAATATGTTGAACAACCCATGAAATACCAAGATATTTCTTGGTAATTTTGTTTAATCTCGCGTTTTATCAGAAGTACATACACATACATTAAAAATTAAAAACATGTCTTTATTGGAGAATTAGATTTTATCTTCATACACATTTTACTAGTTTGTGATCAATAAAGAAGATCATTCTTTGAAGATTTATTGCTACGGAAGATAGCAAGCAGTTTTGCTTGTAATGACATCTATCATCGGCATTCATAAAGGTGGGGGGTGACCAGGGTTCTCGCTGTCGCTCGCCGTTGCGCCAAATTGCGATTAAATTCTTCATTTGGCGAGTAAACAATCGATTAGATTCGCCAAATTGCTAGTGCTCAGTTTTTGCTTTTTTTTTCTTTTCTTTTTCGTTTTTCATACATGTGCATTTATACATATTTTTAATATATTTGTAGCAGGTAGTTGAAATTAGATTAATAACAATCGTCGTCGCAGTTCTAAAAACTTAGGTTATTTTAGAAGCTTTACGGCGAATTTATTTTGCTAATACTTTTTACTTACCCATCATACGTAGTATAGGGTAAGTCTTGCAATCGTTTTGAAAATCGAAAAATTTTTTTTGACGGATTTACACGTTTTAGATAGTGGAGATTCCGAAAAACATATTTTTAGAAAAAAATTTCTGCCGTCCGTCTGTCTGTCTGTCTGTCTGTAAACGCTCTATCTCCCGAACAAATTGAGATAGAGACTTGGAATTTTGTATGTAGTTAGTATGTAAGAATGGGACGAACCCTATTTAATATGAGCAACCTCGATTATCCGGAACTATTTTCTTCGGACTCTCGAAAAATTCGTTCTGATGAAAGGTATATAAAAGTTTTCGAATTATTTTGTTCTAAGGAATGGAAGTAAAAGGCAATAAAATAACACACATTTTGCATATATAACGAAGTCGATCGCATTATTAGTTTCCGAGATATTTGTAATCTTGTTTTCCACATTCTTCGATTTTTCATGACCCTGTATTTCATTCAAATTTCAATTCAGAAGTATATTTTAATTGGAAATGAGACGATTAATCCGACGCAGTTAATTGTTAGTTAATAGAATTATTATTTTTGGAGTTATAAGGATGTTTCTTTTACGCAGTTCGGTACTACTTGAGTAGTTTGGTGTTTTATATAATTTGTCGAAATTGGTACATCAGCAGTTCTTTAATATAGCATTACTATGTATATTAACAATATTTAAATTTTGTTTATGAATTGCAATGCATTTTATAAATAGTTTCACATGTTTTATTTTCATATACATATCCATGATGGGTAAGTATTACGGTGGCCCCCAACGACTAGTTTCATTTGGCGAATGTTTTTTTTATTTTTAATTAACCAAATTACTAATGTTGGTCAAATGTCAGCGACAACACTGGGGGTGACCCAAGTCTTTGAAGATAATAAAATATATCTCGAAACACATAAAGACATGGGACCAGGAAAAATAAATCTGAGAAGATGCAATATTTTGAAACACATATGCCTGTAGTTTAAAAAGCCCCCCCCCCCTTTTTTTTTTACCTTGGATGATGCAGAAAAGAAAAGGTAAGAGACTATTTCCACATGTTGCCAAAAATGTTTCTTAAATGATGATGGACCGATGAGTAATAATGGTCAAGTACAAACCTCAATATATGATGCCAGCTGCCTCAATAGGACATTTAAAAAATGAATTTCAAGGAATCAACAAAGTACTGTTATATGTAGTTTATTTATTATTAGCAATACATAACTTACACTGGTCTTTTACAAATTTGAAAAACAATATTTATTCAAAGTTCTTTATATTTCTTTTTTTAAAACATTCGTTCACTAAAGAGAATGAATTCTAAATTATTTCTCAGTAGACGCATTCCTAAAACACACTTATTTATCATCGTTAAATAAAACGGATATTTTATTTAACGTGAGAAATCTATATGTATTGAAACAAATTTTCTAACCGAATGAAATAAAATTAAAACAGTTCCGTACACTATTTAAATGCAGCGAAGATAAATTTCATGCTGAATTTCAAATTCTTTTCCATTTCCCTCAACACAATAGCAATTAGAGAATCGACTAACATAAATTTAAAATTTCTGCTTTAATAGAAGCAAGTTACCAAAAGGAGAGCTTTGAAACAACACACTTTAAATTGAAATGCAAGTTTCGACATAATTAAATTGATAATCTTCATGCCGAATCTCAAATAGAGAATAGAAACAAAAGCTTAGGAAAATGCTAATATGTTGCAAGTTGCACAGCTCATGAAATACCTAGATATTTCTTGGTAGTTTTATTTAATCTCGCGTCTTGTCCAAAATACATGCACAGGAATTAAAAATTTAAAAAACATTTCTTTATTGGAGAATTAAGTTTAATCTTCATACACATTTTAAAAGTTCGTGATCGATAAAGTAGATCATTCTTTGGAGATTTATTACTACGGAAGATAGAAGTTTTGCTGAAAAGACATTTATCATTGGCGTTCAAAAGAAAGGTGGTGACCCAAGTCTTTGAAAATAATAAAATAGAACTCGAAACACTGAGAGACATGGGGCCGGGAGAAATAAATTTGGGGAGGTGCAACATTTTGGAATAGCTATGACAGTGGTTTAAAACTTCGGTCACTCCTTTTTTTATACAAAACATAAACATGATATAAACTAAACTGAGAATTTTTTGCCAGAACTACACATGCAAGATAAGTTGGAAATAAATCAATTCAAAATTTTAATTAATTAAGAAATATTCAAAAATTTTCTACCGATATTTTATAAAATGCTAGAGACTTGAAACAATTTAGTTCTCGATATGTTTTTTTTTTTTTTTTTTTTTTTTTGGGGGGGGGGGGGGGGGGTCAAACAATTTAAGTGTCGTCTCCAAAAAATAATACTTCGTTATATAAGCTAGCCGTAAAACAAAGCAGTTGTATCATTGTACAGTGAGATACGGATAATCTCAATTGCAATTTTTAAAATTTTTAAGCATCGTACATTTTCAATTTTCATAACATCGTATAGGGGGAAAAAGTTCTTTTAAAAGCAATTTGTTTGAAAGCTGCGTCTCAATGTTTGAAATATTAATTTTTGTGTAGTTTTTAGCGCTATTTAATGTTGACCTTGAAGTACTCCATTTTTGTAGAAAATAAAAGAAAAATAGTTGGAAAATAGTAATTATATGTCTTTATTGCCATTTTTCGATAACAATTGAAATATATATAGTATATAATTAAAATATGTTTCTTAAAAAAAATTCTGATAAAACACGAAGCTATTATAAATTATGTTTAATTTTAATTATCTATATTAATACTACAAACAAAGGAAATCATGTAAATCATTAGATAGCCCCCTTTATTCGGGAGGGGGGGGGGGCTGTTGAATGACATCGCTGAATTTGTCTATTATTTAGAGATTTTGACGTGATATATATGCATACTTTACTGTAAATGTTGCTTAAGACTGGATCGTAAATGTGGAATTCTCCAGCGGATGCGAATAACGCTATTTTATATAAAATAAAAACGTGTATTTTAATTTTTAAAACTGAAATATGTTTTGTACTATTTATATGATATATATATATTTTTTTCCAATGGGTGGGCGACACTAAATTCTGAAGAAAAAAAGGAATTCCTGTTTTCTAGTTTATTTATTTATTTGGTCATGTTTTAAATTTAAGTCAGGTTTATTTATTTATTTATTTTTGAACGTAAATAGGAAAACAAAATTTTAAATTATCTTCCAAGAGATGGAGGAGAATTTTTTTAAGTTTATCTCTTTTTTTTTTTTTTTTTTTTTTTTTTTTTTTTCCATGTTATTTTATAATCATTTTTTAAACAACCAGAAAAAAAAGAAAAATGTAATTAATTGAAATTCCAAAATGCAGAGAGTAGCAATGGCCCTTGACACCGTCCGTACTAAATAAATGCATCACCTAGCTACATCTGTCGGATTTCTCCTCCTCTTAGAGAAAATGATTATGCTTTTCCTGGCATCTATCTTAAATGATCGAAACAATTTCTAAAATAAACTGCAGTAGACAGGATTTTCTTTCATCTTTACAAGACACGTAAAGAACAAAAAAGGGACTTACGATCGGCAGAAACGTAAAAGTGAAAAACGGGGTGAGGAGGGTGGGGGTAGGCACGATATGAAATATAAAGCTATTTCGTTGTGATTCCGTTATTGAATCGTTAATATTAACCAGGGACAGTAATTTGGAGCTTTTGCCTGTCCTTTGATTACATAAGGTATCAAAATTCTTTCAAAATTCGCATCTTTCTCAACAATAAATTCAAATTATGTAACTTCTTTGAGCATATTTAAATTTACATACAAACGAAGAGATTGGCAAGTCTTCATTAAATCACTTTTTTTCTGGAGGGAGGGGGGCATAATTTTTTATTTGTTAATAATATATTTTATTTACATTTTTTATTTGTTAATAATATATACATACATATAAAATATACTTTTGCATACATTTTATAATACACAAATGATAAAATTCAATTATATATATGGTACACAAAATTTCTCACTGTGAAAATTCAATTGGATAAAGTTAATATTTAGTCAAGTGTCGAATTTTAGATTACCAGTTCAAAAGCCATTGGTCACACATTATAACTTGACTCAAGATATCAGACGCGATGCCTTAGATATAGAATAATTTCGGATTAATCTTTTGCACATTGAATAGAACGCTAAAGGTCGACGAGAATTATAGATCAAAGACTATCGGTATCGCACTTCAATCGATAAGTTTTGAATTCAAAAGGTAAGGAAGAAATGGGTAAGATTATTCAAAGAGCTTTAAGAAAATTTCCAAAAGAATCCTTAAATAAAAGTCTTCGAAATAAAATACATCTACAGTGGAACGGTATCTTTATGATTAAATAAAATTGTTACATCCAGAAAAAAGTATAAAATGTGCAATTGTTCAAAAAATTCTCCATGTTATTCAATCACCAATTTATAACAGAGAAAGTGAAAAGAATTACAGCAAAATTATAAAGCAAATAAAAACGATGAATAACTATACAGGTGAAAAGTATACAAGGCGTTTTTCTCCACAGCTCAGTGTACTGGCAGTACTTGTAAATATCGCCAAATAATTCAACTGTTAAATCGAATACATACACCACCGTTCACTTAAAGTAGCTAGTCAAACAGTATTCTAAAATCATAATGAACCCACAGAAAAAATAACACATATCTTATGTCGTTTATTATGTTTTCAACAATATTCTGTTCGAAATGTCGGCATCAAACACATCGACTGATTCAAAGATAGCTCCATTCTTCGCTAAAATAATGAATCTAGAATTACTAATGCCATGAATCTAGAAAGAGTGGAGTTAAAAGAGTGTTTTTTCAAAGTGTTATTAGTATATTAATAATACTCACTATGATAAGGAATTTTAAAGTGAGTGGTATTTATAAGTAACACCAGTAGTTAAAAGATTAAGGCTAAGGCATGGTTAAAGAGGAATACATATGTTAGTAAAATCTTTGAAATTTGAACCAGCGCATTCAATATTCAACAAAGATTCCACTTATTAAAACAAGCATTAAAGGCATGAACAGAAACTGGTAACAACATGAATGAAAGACTATGTAGATTATTATTTATTTTTTCAATTACAACTAATTTTACAATGCTATATGTGATATAAATGTGGGGTGTAAAAAAACATTAAAAAACTGATTTTTTTAAATTTAAATGGATTTTTATGATTTTTTCCCAATGTTAAACCAATGTGTAATTCCCTAACTTATTTTCAATAAACAGCAATAATAAATTGCAATTTCATAGATACGCAAAAATATTAACAAAATTTTCATCCTATTTTTGTGAAACCTAAATCATAATTTTACAGCACAAAAAAAAAGTTTAATTTCTCTTTATAAAAGTTAAAAAAAAAAAAAAAAAAAAAAAAGAATTAATGAATAAAATTTAAAAATCAATTTTATATTTCTAATGAAAATTAATGAGATTTTCTCTACTTAGAAATGATAAAATTATTGAATTTTCCTTGTTCCAATTTGAAACAAGTCATCTGATAAAATTTATATGTTTCTCTTTTAACAACTTTTGTACTTCAATAATTCTATTAGCAAATAAGAAATACATTTATCATAAGATAGCCGAAGACAAAGACTTTCGAAAAGATGTGACTTAAGATATTACGCAGTGCCCCTGGTAAAGAGAAAATAAATACATGAATATAAAGAATATGAGAACAGAGATTAACATATAATAACTCTAAAGGAAAATAGATATAAGCGAAATACTTTGCAATCATCCATTTTCGTTAAATAAATCGATAGTGATGCCAAGCGAAGTCATAAAAATCAATATACTGATACTTTTAAAAAAATCTTTCTTTTTTTTTTATAACATCGATTTTTGCTTCTTTACTATCATATAATAGATGAATAATTCTCATTTAAGTAACTGAAAATGCTACTTTGATAGTTTTGGCATAGAAAGATAGAAATCAATAATTTTAAAATAAAAATTATTTGTATACAGCATATATTCAAGAACCACATAT
This sequence comes from Maratus speculifer, assembly GCA_964019185.1. Classification (NCBI taxonomy): domain Eukaryota; kingdom Metazoa; phylum Arthropoda; class Arachnida; order Araneae; family Salticidae; genus Maratus; species Maratus speculifer. The sequence continues at coordinate 309,328,544 of OZ025294.1, forward strand.
GAAAAAGATCGAAAAACAGGATATGTTTTAGAGTTTTATTTTTTTTTTTAAAAAGGGGGGGGGGGAGCTTAAGTATTACGTCCAGGGAAAAAAAAAATGGTTAAAAGAGAGCGCAACGATTATAAATACAAGTCCCAAGACCGAAATTCTTAGATCACTTAGAATTGCATTTCGTGTATACATTTTATAGGAATGTATTTAATGATTGTACAACAAACGTAATCAACTTTGAAATTATAAGTCACTTTAAATTTAACGGGATAATTGGGGAATGCAGAATTGTTAATGTTATTCCGGATTGAAATTTATAAATAGTTAAGAAATTTAGTGTTATGTTAAAATTAGACCAAGTCAAAGCTCACTACATGCTTTATCAACTTTAAATTTCATATAATAATTAAAATAGAAAATTATTAATGGGATGCTTATATGATTATACATATACTAGCGGCCTTCGCCCGCTACGCTGGTCGGTTTATCTAAAGAAATCTTGAAGAAGTAGTTAGATAAGGTTCAGACATACATTAAAAAAAAAAAAAAAGCAAGTCGATCATTCAAAAAACGTTGGGAAATATCAAATATTTACTGTAATTTTTTAAGAAAAACAAAGTTTCGAAAAAAAAAATTAAATCGAAAAAAAAAATTACACTGACATATTAATGCAAGGAAATTTTCCCAGAGAGAAAATTCGCCTTGAATACAATATTTCAAATTCTTTTAATTGCTTATAGGCGTTAATGCCAACATAGTGAAAAAAAATTCCATGCTGGGAATCGAACCCGGGCCATCAGTATGGCGCACTGACGTTCTACCGACTAAACCACATGGAACGACAGCCAGCTTGAAACTTTCTCATACTTAAGTAGACTGGCGAAAACATAACGATAGCGCGTTTTAAAATCGCACAGTGACATCTATTGGATTTTATATGTACTAAAAAACGTTATGTACTAAAAAACGTGAGCAGCGCACCTAATAGTTTCTTTTGTTTCTTTTTGTTACTTTTTTGTCTGTTGTCCGATTTTGATGAAACAAAGCCTATACACTGCCCGGGAGTGTGCATTCTTCATTAGTGAAAACCGCATAAAAATCCATTCAGTAGTTACGAAGATAACCTCGAACAAACAGACAGACAGACAGACAGACAGACAAAAAATTCAAAAAAATTTTTTTTGTGTTTCATTGGTTTTCTTTTATCGCCCTGACTCCATTTTTGTCAATTATCTTCAATGTACAGACACACCGGGTCCTACTGTTTTATTATATGTATAGATATAAATCCCTAAGGCACATTACAAAATGATTGCTATAGAATAAGGTGTGCACAGATTTACCGTTCATTTACTGGGACACACAAAAGGATTCTGTTACAGCATTATCGTTACACTGTCAGAAATATTCGTCTTTATACACTACATTTTGCTTCATTTTCGAACAAATAATTTCTGTACTCCTTGGAGACGTTATTTTTCTGTGAATCGTTCCAACAAGTCTGTAGAAGACGAATAAATTTCGTTTATTCCCCGCACGCATGCGCATTTGTCTTTTTCGAATTAATTTTCTGTTTTTATTACGAATCGTAAGTTTGCAGATGACAAGCGCGTTCGAAACTTTCCAATAGCAGGTGAAAAAGCAGCAAACATAAGGTGAACAATATTATTATTATTCTTTGTAGAACTTGTAAAACTAAATCAATGGAATGGAATGGTATGGAAAACTAAATAAAGTTTGCATGTGTTTTTATTTTATTTTTTTAATTAGATCATGTTTTTAATAGTGCACTAGTGCAATGTCATTTTAAGAACAATGGCGACATGGTCGAATTTAATGAAAGGTATTCCTTTAGTATAACAGTTATAATCAACTTCATTTTTTTAAACAGCTTTGTTTGCTTTTTAGCTGGCATAGTTAAGCATTTTTTATGCTATGCATTAAATTGTATAACTGCGATGTAATTTAATATCAAATATAGCTTATGCTTGTTATTTTCTTAAGAAAACTAGAAATTCCGAATTAAACTTATAATGATAATTACGAGTAATTATAATTTTTGTTACAAAAATATTTTATAACGTGTGACCTTGGTGTTTGCCCGAACTCAAACAAAAAATATTTTCAGAAAAAATTAGTTATTATATGTTTGTTAGCTTACTGGACGCATTATTAACTATGAAAAATATATTTTTAATCATGCAAATATAAGAAATTTCGTTGTTTAAAATGTATGTTATATTAAATTGTCTCAATTAAAAGGAAGTTTCTCAGTCTCTTTGCGCCAAACTATTTATTTAAGTTATGTCTGTTAAGTATTTATTAAATTTAAGTAAATTAAAGTTAAGTATTTATTAAATTTAACATGTAATCTCTAAATTATTTTTTATTTTGCTGTGGAAGTATTAATATATAGGAAATTTCGTTATTTACCAACTAGTAATATGTTTAAAATGTACGTTATAAAAATTGTTTTAAATAAAAGAAAGTTTAGCAGCCTTTTTGCGTGAAACTATTTATTTTAAATTAATGACTTAACTTATTTTGATCAAATTTTATATGTATACTCAGTAGGTATGAGAATAGGTTGTTATCTATTTTTAATACCCCTAAATGATAAGGGTGGCCCACGCCATAAAAATTTCTCCGAAACGGCTTAACTGATTTTGATGAAATTTTCATGCTATGACGTCATAGGAATTAGTGTCCATTTCCATTCATTGTTGGAATGCTTTGCGAATTATTATTTTTGTGGTTTAATATTTTTTACCGTTCATGCGAATGAATCTACCTGCATTTGTTTTCTTTATGAAGTCTGGTAGTTAGTTGTCAACTTAATTTCACTTGAAGTTATCGTAGAATATATGTTTATTAGAATGTAAATTAGAAACAACAACGTTTGATGTTTAAATAAAATATGTGGCACAAATGTCATATCGGTTTTGGTGCGATGTTTTTTTTTTTTGTAACAATTTGGAGATAACTTAATTTTTGAATATCTGTTACACACATAAAATTTTAAATTATTTTTTATTATTTGAAAGAGGATATTATAAATAAACAATATATTACATAATAACTATACAGAACAAAACTATTTATGTCATTTTAAAAAAGAAAAAAGAAAATTTTTCAATAAATAAACAACAATAGCCAGGTCACCATGTTAGGCAAAATAATGGCAATTAGGTATCTCGGTGCCTATATTAAATTTGGGAAAAAGTTCCTTATCATGCTCTGTTGTTACGACTGGCGAAAAAATCGAAATTGGCAACTAAAAGCCATTTTAGCAATTTACCTGATTTCTCAAGAAGGTTGAAAAATACGATTTTTGGATGGTTTATAAAGATATATTTATTTAATAAACGTTACATATGCCACATGTTAAAATATTCACGATGTTTATATAAATATTTTCATTTATATACATTTTAGATATATTTCAATGCATATGTAATTATATATAGCAGTATAAATATATAAATACATAATATATATACCTGTAAATAAATAAACCTATACATGTATTATATACACTTATATATATATATATATATATATATATATATATATATATATATATATATATATATATATATATATATATATATATATATATATATTATAATTTTATACATTTAATATATTTATTTAAACAAAAGCTATACATTTTTTCCGAAAAAAATATGATAAATACAAAATAATAAAAAACAAACAAACGACTAAAGTCCATTCCAGTATTAACAAGTTGGAAATTGCACGTGAAGCGTAGCAAATGAGGTGCTTTCGTACGATAACGAAGTTTTAAAAATATCACTCTCATATATCAATCTCATAAAACTGTAAATAATTACAATTAAAATGCGCACCAAACAAGCATTCCATTGCATAATGGTATCATTATGCAATGGAATACTTTTGTGTGGCCTTGTAAATCAATAAAAAATATTCTTTGCATCACAGATTATGCAAAATGTATATTATAATATGTACTTTATAGATGCATATCAATTTTATTACGCTCGAATGTGTGTAACACTATTAAAATGCATTTGAAACATTTTTCCCCATTAACCGTAATGTAACGGAATATTTTTGATTGTCCCTGTAATTGAACTATGCATCCGATTTTGATAAAATTTGAAATAACTCGGCAAAATTATTAAATAATTATGTATTTAAAATTTCAAACGATTAAAATGCATTTAAAACGTTTTCCTCATTGACCGTAATGTAACGGAATCCTTTTGATTGTCCCTGTAATTGATCTATGCATCCGATTTTCATAAAATTTGAAATGACTCGACAAAATTATGTAATAATTATGTATTTTAAATTTCATACGATTCAGTTGGGTAGTTTTTGAGTTGTTATATGCGGATGGACAGACAGACAGACGGACAGACAAACAGACGGACGGACTTAACGACAACAATAGGTGCTACGTATTTACATAATTACGAACGCACCTAAAAAAGCAACCTCAAAGGCAACCTCATCCATCCATTTAATGCGAAAAAAAATCGATTCAAGTGTAATCAGGTAATTTTGTTTCTCAATTCCTGTAGTCCCCCTTAATTTATGATATGAGGGGGGGATTTAATTATATTATGTTAAAGTACAATAACTCATTGATAAAACTTTTATTAATGCTGACACTCCTCATTTCACCTGCATGCAATTCTTGATTAGATCTCATAAGGAAAGAATAGAAATCTGTTGGCTCAAATCAATGTACATATGATAGGAAAATAATGAAAAGATCTTATCCAACAATATCTATGTGTAAAAATTGTTCATATAAATTGCATATTCTTAAATATTTTCCATATTTTTACTGTTTTCTCTTTATTACATTGTGATAATTTTTTTTTCAGTCTCTTTGCAGAAATAAATCCCGAGAGAGGATCCAAATGTCCGGAAAAGAAAAAACCTACGAATAGAAAAGTTGAGTTTGAGCAATAAGCTCATGTCCTTTCAAAATGTTTTCAGCTTACCTGAATGTTAAAATATCAAATTTTAAGTAATCAGCATATAGCAGAACTGCCAATCTTTAAAAATAAAAAAGCATAAAGCATAAAATTGAAATTAATCTGGAGTTTGATTGGTTGGTTTATTATGACCATTTTTTGAAATTCGTTAAAAGAATGAAGTTTTTTGGTACTTCTAGGTTATCCCGTCGACCAATTTCGCCAAATTATACAAAACGCCAAACTAATAGCCAAATTATACATGTTGACATAATTTTTATTTTAAATAACGAAAAAACAAATAATTAGTAGAATAATAATAAAAAGTCGAAATAAAAAGCACTTTATTTTAAACACGTGAATCGCATTTAATGTCATTGAATGTGACATTCACGATCATCCATTATTTGACATTTAATCTTATAGTTTGGCCATAATTTTTTGATCGACAGGATAACCTAGAAGTACCAGTTTTTTTAACTCACTACATTCATTTTTTTCAAAATTGTGAAAAATTTTAAAAGATTTTTAGAATTTATTCTTGTTTCAGTTTTTAGCTCACAGGCTATCATAGCCTGAGAGCTTATGTGCCCGTCCGTTCTGTATGTATGTGCGTAACGCGATAACTCATGATAAAAATATCCGATCCTCTTAAAATTTTGTATGTAGGTATATCCTGACAAGGCGCTTCCCTGATTAGTTTTTGAAGTTCATTCGATATGTATAAGAGGGGGAACGGGGGCTCATGCCCCCCTTTAATGGATGTAAATGGGTTTTTCATGCAGAATTAACAGTTTTTGTCCAAAATTTAGATATAGGATCATTCTGATGAGGCGATTCCGTGACTGTTATTATGTGTTCATTGAATAAGTATAAACAGGGGGAACGGGGGGCTCATGCTCCCCCCCCCCTTAATTGATATAAACGGGATTTTCAAGCAGAATTAACAGTTTTCGTTCAAAATTTAGATATAGGATCATTCGGATGAGGCGAGTCCGTGACTGTTATTATGTGTTCATTGAATAAGTATAAACAGGGGGAACGGGGGGCTCATGCCCCCCCCCCCCTTAATTGATATAAACGGGATTTTCATGCAGAATTAACAGTTTTCGTTCAAAATTTAGATAAAGATAATTCGGATGAGGCGAGTCCATGGCTGTTATTAGGTGTTCATTGAATAAGTATAAACAGGGGGAACGGGGGGCTCATGCCCCCCCTTAATTGATATAAACGGGATTTTCATGCAGAATTAACAGTTTTCGTTCAAAATTTAGATATAGGATCATTCGGATGAGGCGATACTGTGGCTGTTATTAGGTGTTCATTGAATAAGTATAAACAGGGGGAACGGGGGGCTCATGCTCCTCCCCTTAATTGATATAAACGGGTTTTTCATGCAGAATTAACAGTTTTCGTTCAAAATTTAGATATAGGATCATTCTTATGAGGCGAGTCCGTGGCTGTTATTAGGTGTTCATTGAATAAGTATAAACAGGGGGAACGGGTGTTCTAATGCCCCTCCCCTTAACTTGCATAAATGGATTTTTCAATCAGAATTGTCAGATTTCGTTTAAATCTCTGAATAGTTTTGGAAGTTTAATGGTTAAGTATAAATAAAAAAGGGGAATAACTCCTCTTAAATTATATAAATGCTAAATGGGTTTTTATTAAGAATTATCCGATTTGCTCTGAATTTCGGATATAGATTTTTTAATATGATAAAGCATGTACTTGATAGTTTAGGAAGTTCAATGATTAAGTATAAAAAAGGAGAAAGGGGAGAGCTGCTTCCCCTTCTTATTTTTTTTTTTCGAACGAAATTAACGAAAATACAAGGAGTTATGTACAATTAGTATGCGTAGCCTGTGAGCTCAATGCCATCAGTTTAACTGGGCAATATTCTTTTTATTTTTTTTTTATTTATTTATTTTTTTTTTTTAAATGTTTGTAAAAGTAGGCCAGGTTCAAACTTTTTAGCAAGTGCAGTAAATTTTTAAACATTTATTTTCTGTTTGCAATTATTTCACAACAATTTAAATTTAAAATAAATATTACTTTCCTAAACCAATCATTTTTAGTAAACTGGAAAAAGTACTAGAAAGTTGTAATGTAAGTTAAATTTTTTGTTTTTCTCTACCACGATTCTTTTTTTAAAACAGCATTGTTTACTGTGAACTTTTGATGAAATTCACACGAAATTGTTTTCTTTTTTCGATCTTTTGATGATACAGTGAAACCTCCAAATAAGGGACACTCCGAATAAGGGATACCTCTATTTAAGGGACAAAAGTTGTAGTCCCATAGATGTCCCTTATTTGGAGGTTTCACTGCCTAAGAAACTCCGAATAAGGGACACCTCTATTTAAGGGACAAAAGTTGCGGTCCCATAGGTGTCCCTTATTTGGAGGTTTCACTGTATCTGCATTTTCTATGATAGTTTACAAATTTAACGCATTTACCACCATCTTTTTGATGAAATTTATTTTCTTCTGCGATCAGATGAGGTTTATTTTTCACACGGCCATTTACCAAAATTCATGATAGTTTAGTGCAACATCTTGTGGCCACCAATCAACAAAATTCACTACTCATTTAGATGACCTTTTGACAAAATTTGGAAAACAATATATTTCTTTTAATTCTCACAGGTCAGGACCAAGGGATTTGAGGATTATAGGTCATATTTCTTTGTTTACAGTCTTAATGTGGGATTTATCATCAGATATTGTTATGACACTGTAAATAAATAACACAGGAATGAAAGAAATGCTTTATTTTAAGTAATATAAAAAAAAACTATATATATTAGAAATATATTTAAATAATGTATCACAGAATTAATAGAATTGATTTGTACTTATTTTTTAAATCTATCAGACATTGCAGAGATAGTGATTTGCTTTATATTATTTACTTTTTGCTCTAATTTAACTTGAGCCTTTTTAAGAATCAGGATTTCATGATCATTAACAAAAGTTTTTCTTAAAAACTGAGATATTTATCCTACAGTGCTAATGCCTCTTTAAAAGCCATTTTAACTTTTATACAGCACACAAATGCGTTCTGAATAAAGTAGTTGAATAGTTATTTACAAGATGCATAAATATATTTCATTCTAAGGAATGCAGAATCCCTTAAAAATTTCTTAATTCATCAGATCCAGTCAATTTTTTCTTTTATGATTAAAATGCTCAATATTTTGCTTTACAAAAAACATTTTAACTGTTTACATCTGAAATACATTGCCTATATTATGCAGTTGTGGGTAAAGGAAATTGACTATATTTTCCCCTTCATAGTCTATCAAAATTCATTTTTTACTTTTGCTCTATTTTTCCTAAACTCGAATGAAATTCGCGATTTTACTCAGCTACTAAGGGAAGATTTGTGTGTTTTCTGAGATTTTTGACAAGATGGCAACAAAATTTTTAAAGAAGAAAATTCTTGTTATAAATACTTACGAAAAAACGATTTATTGGTGGTTAAGAAACATTGAGGATTTTATGTTAAGAACTTTATTGTACAATCCTGTTTTATGTCCAAATTTTCAAAATAACTGTCGTTATTTTAAAATTTTCGGAACAAAATGCTTTAAAATTTTGGAAATTTCACATCAAAATCACTCCTGAAAAATTTTTCATAGACCAAAAATTGCAAATGTAAAAAATGTGTTTGTGATTTTTGCAAAAAAAATCATAGTTCAAGACATTCATCATAGCATTGCAGTTTATAATAACTCAATATAATAACTCAAAATTGTAAGAATTAAGGTTTATTTTCATAGCAGTTGGTAGATCTGCATATAGTTGAAATGTATGTTTTTTGTAAAAAAAAAAAAAAAAAAAAAAAAAAAAAAAAAAAAAAAAACATGCATACAAAAATGTTTTTATTATTTATTCTGTGGCAGGTAATTTACTGTTATTTATAATAGTTACAATACACTCCTCTAATCACATGTTGGGATCAAGGATTTTGTGAATTATAGAATTGTACAGATTATAGATCATTTTTTTGTTTACATCTTAATATTAGGAATTTATCAACAAATGTAATAATCATACTGCAAATAAATAACACAGAAATCCTTCTATAGTAAAAAAACTAGCTTTAAACAAATCTCTAGGAATGACTCCTGGAATGATGCTGATGTGTAAGGTTTCCGGAAATAACGTGTCTTGGTGGACCACACCTTCCATGAGTCGAATAGACCAACCAGGAAAGGGGCCCGTCTCGGGTGGACTTGGAAATGAGTACGCTTCCTTTTTTTTTTCCTTATGCTGCTATTTTGGTAGATTTTCCAGGTTTTTATGGATATTTAATGCTCGGTATTTTAATAAGTGCACGTTTATGAGAGGAATTCCAAAATTGAATGTATGGAAAATAAGGTATCGCGAAGTGATTCCATGGGGTATTGGCGAGCGCAGCAAGCAGGGGTAGCCTACAACTTGGAATCGCGAAGCGATTACGTGGGGGGTTGGCGAGCGTAGTGAGCAGGGGGGCGGAGCCCCCCTAGTGAAAGAAAGGATTTTTGATATAAAAAAAGATTATATTCAATATCAAGAAACTATTTAAATGATATAACACTAATGGAACAAATTTCTATTTGCTTTATAGTTTTTGTTTATTATATCCTGAAGCCTTTAAAGATCAGTCTTTCTTGGTCGATAACAAAACTTTGTTTTCCTAAAAATCTGAGATTTTTGCTTACGGGATACTTATCACTTCTAAGAAATTTTATCTTTTTACATAGCTAGCGAATGTGTTTAGAATATATCGTATTATTCTTAATGTACATAAAATATCTCAGTCTAATGAATGCATTAAAAATTTTTTAATTCATAAGGGCAATCCACTTTTATTATGGTCTGAAAACAGTTACAGTGTGGATTATAAGGGAATGTGGATTAGAGAGAGTGGACTATATCCTGTAAACTATATCTCAGTGGAATAATATTTTGTAATTTAATGAAATGCTTATTGAATAACATTAAATAAAATCAACTTACAAAGCAAATAAAAAATACTTCTTAGATGTTCAAACCTTAACTGCACAATTTTTTCTAATTTTTTTGTCAAATGCAACCATCTGATATGGACCAAATAAATGTAATTCCATTCTTTGGACTATTCTTGATCAATTACAGTCATCATACTGGCCAAATTTATGGCACACATTGAGAATTATGTTTTTAGGTATGTGCCATATGTGGTACACAGTGCGATGAGGGTTAAACCTAATAGTTGGTCCTATAAGTTTTTAAGTGTGTTGTTTGAACTCAATTTTTATTTGCTTTTTTTACTACATTTATTTGTTGTATGAAGTGTTGGATTAACCGAATGGAACTGCCTAATGTTTTTTTCTTCTTGAGCTATAACAATTAGATTGTAATTATACAGGGCGGTCATAAAAAAAACTTTGCCGATATACGGAGCTCTAGTGGCCAGTCCGCTCAACCGATCGAAATGAAATTTCAGATATAGCTATTCAGAGGTATGAGCTCGAGAGTCTGTGAACGACAACAAAATGGCCCTCACGGTTACGGTTATAGTTACAGAAACTCGAAAATTTCCAATGGCAACACCCATTTTTTTTTCATCGCAAAATGCTCAGCGCATGCGAAAAACCTAAAGAGCGTTGGAACCGTACGTGTATCACAAGAAACGGACATGTTATGCACGCACAAAAAACCGTTCTGGGAATCCTCCCCCCCCCCCCCCCATAAAAAAAACTCGATCGGGGCGCAAGGAGGAAATTTGCATATGACGCAGAGTCAGTAAACTAATCTCTGATTACAATACAAATCGGAGAAACTAAAACTTTTATTTTTATTAAACATTTTCCACATGGGTGCCATCATAGGCATGGCACTCATGTAAGTAGTCACTGTAGTTATTTTTATTTTAACTAAAACATTTCCTTGTCTTTTTATTGTCTTATAATGGTTTACATTTGATTTGTAGTTTACCATGTATTTTGTATAATAAAATTTTTTACCCTAACCTAAATGTTGCCTTTTAATCATTTACATAAATTGTGTAATATTATTAATAATATATTGGTAATACTTTGACATGCATATTTTTGTGCATAATGTTTATTTTATAAATCAAAAGAAAAATAATGAAACAATACTGTGAGAGTTTTTAAAAAAAATCATGAATCCTGATGTGTGATAAGACCAATAATTGACAAAAGCTGAGAGATATATTTAGCTAAGTGTGTTTTATAAAAGAGCTGAATTTTTTAAAATGTATGGATGTACAGCTGGATGGATATATATGTACCACAAAATATAAATTATTAATACTACTGTTAAAATTATTGCTGATTATTCAGAAGGAAGTGTAATGCATATCTTGTAAGTAAAGTTGAATATCTGAAATGTGAAATATTTTGTATAATTTAAAATTTGGTATTAAAATAGATCTAGAATTTAAGAATTCACAGCTTGAGTGTGAGGGGGGGGGGGGTGAAACTTAGAATCTTTATTACAATATACGTTAGCTTCGATTTCATTTTTCTTTTCATAATTTTGAAATAGAAATATTTTAAAAAATCTAGTTCTATATCATAAAAAAAATTTAGAAAAATAAATTAAATGCAAAGTAACATGTTATGATATAGTTGAATAAAGCAGATCGAGACTTTCTAATGTTTTTTAAATAAATGATCGTAATGTAATAAGCAATGTAGTATCTTTTTGTTATTGTTTAGACACGGAGAAAAGGAAATTTCTGAAAAAAATCCTTTTTTATTTTCTAGGAAATGAGCTTCTTGTAATATATCTCCCCCCCCCCCCCCAAAAAAAAAAAAATTAAAATAAAATAAATAAATAAAAGGTTTATGGATGTTTTTTGATTTCGAATAAAATTTCTTAAACTTTCATAAGCATTAAAATGGAATAACTTCTCAGGAGAAATTTGTTTTTCAATTTTCATTAATAGAATTTAAGGCATTGAAAGGTAAGTGAATTTTTATTCAATGATTGGCAATTTCGTGAATGGATACTAGTATAAGTGAACAGATTCGAAATGAACAAATCATTCCCATTCCTTACTTGTAATAAATTATTAATTATATTCAATATTTTGCTCCATATCTACTCATCTATGAAATATATTTACGATATTTGCAATAGAAAATACAGTAATGCTTTTTTGACGTTATTTTAATGACACATCAAGAAGGGCAACTTTGTGACATACGTTTTTTTTTTTTTTTTTTTTTTTTTTTTTTTTAATTATTATTATTATTATTTTTTTTTTTTGTTCAGAAATGCATGTAAACAAATGTTATTCAGAAACAACCGAAAATCACTTTTTTCTGTTTTTTGTAAACAAAATAGATATTTCGGGACAAGCCATCAAAATTGGCATTTTTAACCGCTTTTCCCAACAAAAGCAAAACCAGTCCAGAAAAAAGGGGGGGAAGCATGATCGTTATCTAAATATTTAATAATTTGATAGGTAATTAAATTGCAATAAAATGGAAAACTGAGATAAAGCAGGTCTTCCATTTCGACTTCAGTTGGTATTAAATTTGAAACACCAAAGATGACGGCATTTTATGATTGATCTTAATTTTATCAAAACTTTACACATTTTTTGAATGATACCTGCCAATTTCATGTGTTAAAGTGTAGCTCCTTTAGGCTATAAAGAACATCTTTAATGAAATAAAAAGAAACAACTTTTTCACCTAAAACAGAGGAAAACATAGCTGGCATTGCACAAAAAACAGAAGATCCTTCCCCCCCCCCCCCCCCTAAAACGGACAAAAACATAACGGACTTCCTTCAAGAAACATAAATTTTCTCTTGTAACGAAGAAAAACATGACGGACATTCCTTCAAAAGACGGAAAATTTCCCCCCTAAAACAGAGATAAATATAACGGACATTCCTTCAAAAGACAGAAATTTTCTCTCTTGTAACGAAGAAAAACATGACGGACGTTCATTCAAAAAACAGAAAATTTTCTTCCCTAAAACGAAGAAAAACATGACGTATTTTCCTTCAAAAAACAGAAACTTTTCTTCCCTAAAACGGAGAAAAACATGACGGACGTTTCTTCAAAAAACAGAAAATTTTCTTCCCTAAAACGGAGAAAAAAAATAACGGACTTCCTTCAAAAGACGAAAACTTTCTCTCTTTTAACGAAGAAAAACATGACGGACGCTCCTTCAAAAAACAGAAAATTTTCTTCAAGTGACGGGGAAAAAAAAAGACGGATATCCGTCTTTTCACAGAAATTTGCTGGCAGCACTGCTGCCAGTACTTTTTCTGTGAATTGACGGAAGTTTTTTTGAGAGTGTACAATAATTACCGGAAGTGCGTCTGCAACTGTGGTGTGAATTTTTAAATTCAATTAATTATTTGTATATTACTTGGTGTGTAAATATTCTACAGAATCTATACAAGGCTACCCAAACGATATTGAGTATATTTCTGCTTATTAGCGGAAATAACTGAAGGGTGAATTTTCAGCTGTGTTATATGTTTTCTAAGATTTCGCATACTATGTAACATACTATTTTTTAAATACAAATCATTATATCATGTACAGGATTTACAATAATTCAGATATTGTTGCGACTGTGGATGTACTTGTTGAAACGCAAATACAATTATTGTGATACACTGGATAATTGCTGGCGCATAATATTTGCTGAAATTGGGTTTTCAACAGGCTAAGACGTTTTCCAAATTATTTACTTAGATACCATCTTTCATCTTAATTAATCCATAAAATTTTGTTGCAGTATAACTGAATGCGTTGGGAAGTGTTTCATAATCTATGCTTGACATATGGTTTTCTTTCTTGTTTCTTTCAAAAAGTTTTTTGAGTTTGCACTTTTTTAAAAATAACTAATATAACAATAAGAATTAGTAGCCTATTTCTTATAAACATTTTTAAGGATAATTATTATCTCAGAACCAAATATAAACTGTTCTATTAGAAAATTCATTTCTACGGAGCTTACATCGCAATCTACCAATGGGCTCCCCCCCCCCTACTCGAAAAATAGACCCTCCGCTTGCAGAATTGTCTAAATAACCAAGGTAATAAAGCCATAATCTATACTTAAAGAGTGATTTAAATTGTTTTTGACATTGAAATGACATTGTTTCTTTTAAAAAGGATCATTTATAATTGAAAAAATTTCTGAATTCGAACTTTTTTAAAAATCACTAACATACCGATAAGAATTACTAAGATACCCTTAAAACATTTTTAGGGTAGCTTTATTATCTCAGAAGTATATGTAACTGTTCTATTAAAAAATTCATCTATACAGAGCATATATTGCCATTTATCAAAAAAACAGACTATCCGGTGTCTGCAAAATAGCTTCAAATTTGTCTAAATAACCTTGGCAAGAAAGCCATCTTATCTATGCTTGCTGATGCGTGATTTTTCTTTTTTTTCTTTCGAAAAGGATCATTTATACTTGAAAAAGCTTTCCAAATTTGCGCTTTTTAAAAATCACTAACATAATAATAAGAATTACTAACATAACAATAAGAATTACTATATTTTAATTTTATTATATCAGAATTACTAATAATTACTAACTTTATTATATCAGAACTAGATCTAATTGTCTTACCAGAAAATTCATTTCTACAGGGCATATACAGTCATTTGGCGAAAATAAAAAACAGATAAGCCTCTGGCTGCAAAAAATAACTTTAAATTTGTGTAAACCTTGGTGGAAAAGCATGTGATGCGGGGAGGTGAAGAAAAATAATTCTTTTAAGACTTTCACAACTAATTAATGAAATCACTAATTAGGTCTCGAAATCAGAAATTGCGTAGGACAAAGAGGAAACCTTATTAAAGATGTTCATTTGCTTGGTTAAACAGAGGCGAATATGTTTCGCAAGTTGTGTCAAAACAATGCTTTAGACTGACATTAACCTAGTTAAAATACAGAGCTAGTGTTCATTCTTTTTACTCCTCTCTTCCAATTTCAAAGCAGTGGAAGTACATGCGAAACATTATTCCAAGAACATTTTTTCCCCCAACAAATTCGAAAGAGAGAACGTTAAAACTTAGAAGTGATTGAATAGTTCAGATTAAATACTGACTGTTGTTAAGTAAATACTTTTAACTTCAGTAACAAAATTAATCGTTGTTAAGTTTTGCTATGTAAAGCTGTTTTCGGCCTCGAATTTGAATATATTTTCCCTTATAGGAGAAAATAATTGAAGGGCGAATTTTCAGCTATGTTATATGTTTCCTAACTAAACATAGTTTTCGCATACTGTGTAATGTATTATTTTTTATATGCAAATCAATATATCATGTACTACAGGAATTTACATTAATTGACACATTGTTGCAGTTGAATATGATAATTGTTGAAACGCATTACCATCATTGCAGGCGCATAATATTGTTGAAATAGGGTTTTCAACAGTTTTACACGTTTTCCAAATTGTTTATTCAGATATCATCTTTCCCCTTAAATTAATCCATGAAATTTCGTTACAGTATACTGAATATGCTGGGAAATGTTTCATCATCTATGCTTGACGCACTTTTTTTTTCTTGTTTCTTTTAAAAAGGATCATTTATATTTGAAAAAGCTTTACAGACCATCCGCTTGCTGCAAAGTAGCTTTAAATTTGTCAAAATAACCTTGTCAAGAAAGCCATAATATATGCTTGACGCGTAATTTTTATTTGTTTCTTTTAAAAGGGATCATTTATATTTAAAAAAGCTTTCCGTATCTACACTTTTTACAAAATCACATAACAATAAGAATTAATAACATACCCTTAAAAACACTTTTAAGACTAAATTTATTATCTCAGAACTAAATGTAATTGTCCTACTAGAAAATTCATTTCTGCGGAGCATATAGAATGTAGCGGGGAAAAAAACAGATAACCCTCTAGCTGCAAAAATAACTTTAAATTTGTCTAAACAACCTTGGTGAGAAAGAATGTGATGCGTGAAAGAGCAGAAAAATAACTTTTTAAGACTTTAACAACTAATTAATGAAATCACTAATTAGGTCTCGAAATCAGAAATTGCGTAGGACAAAGATGAAACCTTATTAAAGATGTTCACTTGCTTGGTTAAACAGGAGCGAATATGTTTCGCAAGTTGTGTCAAAACAATGCTTTAGACTGACATTAACCTAGTTAAAATACAGAGCTGGTGTTCATTCTTTTTATTCCTCTCTTCCAATTTCAAAGCGGTGGACGTACATGCGAAACATTCTTCCAAGAACATTTTTTTTTCTTACAAATTCGAAAGATAGAACGTTAAAAGCTTAGCAGTGATTGAATAGTTCAGCTTAAATACTGACTGTTGTTAAGCAAATACTTTTAACTTCAGTAACAAAATTAATCGTTGTTAGGGCAGAAGAAAGTTTTCTGTCTTGTTATGGTGAGGCTGTTTTCGGCTTTGTTTATTTATTTATTTTTGTCCCCCTAAGATGTACAAATTTTAACTCTAAAGAATTAGATATTTTAATGTAATTTCAAATAAAACATTAGTAGATATCGTTCATTATCGATTATTTAAATTTGCAAAAATTATACGTTATACCTAAAAAGGATTTCAATCGACTGAAGAGGGCCATAATGCTATGGTGATGTTAAAAAACTTAATTTAAAAAGCTGTTATTATTGAATTATTATGCTATTAGAAACTTAATTTTAAACATTTAATATTACTTACATTTTTGTATTACTTTTTTATGCTGATAAGGTTAAATTCCTGACTTTTCCAGGTTTTCCTGATCTTTTTCAAAAATTTCGATGACTTTTCTAAACAAAAATCCTGCTTATATACTGTTACAAGACCCTCCAAAATAAACAACTTTAAATAAAAGCTAAAAACGTGCGCGTTGAATAAATTTCAAATTTTTAATTATTTATCATATCATACTATTGTTATATAGTTTGTATAAATTGTATATAAAAATTTTAGATTGGGAAAATAATTAATTCAATATTTCTTCATTTACAAGGATAAAAGAGATTCTGATGGGAAAAATTTCCCTGACTTTTCTCTGACCACTTCAAATATTTTAAAAAATGCCGTGACATTTCCCTAACTTTTTTGCCTAAATTTTCGAATTTCCTAACTTATTCCTAACGATGGAAAACAGCTGCTACAACTTTTTTCGGGGGGAACTACAAGCATTTTCAATTATTTATCTTAAATAACTTTGACAGTAGTTGAAATAAAGTAGACTTGCCACAAGATTTTCTTTTCCATAAAAACAAAAGAATCGAAATATAGCTAATTATGATAAAAATATAATTTAAGAAATATTTTTGAATTCATTCAACAATTATTAGTAACAGATTTTTCCCCTTCTATAGAATTTTGCAATTACAGATACAACTCTTAAAAAAAAAAAAAAAAAAAAAAAAAAAAAAAGATATGACTAAACATAGGGGAGATTGGGGTACAATGGACCACGGGGTACAGTGGTCCACCCCCTATTTTTGATATTATTTCTGTTTTTGAATGCTTCATATTTTGGTACATACGTGGCAGCCCTGCAGTAGTGAACAGAAACTTAAAACCAAATGCATAGCTGCCATTTTAGTCATTTTATTATTGATAGTTGATCTGAGACAGGTAAAAGTAAATATTTTCAGTGAAACATATGCTATTTTTTACGTTAAAGATTTGTAATTTGGAAGACATTGCTCAGCACAATAAGACAATAATTACTACAATATATTACTACATTCACACTAAGTAAAATAATTGAATATAACACTCCCTCTTTTTTTTTATCAATTTTTTGTCAAAGTCACATATGGGGTAAAATGGACCACCAGAAACCAGGATACAATGGACCATGATAAATTGTACCCCAGTCCTTTATTCTGTATTTTTTTAAATTAAAGATGATAAAAAATTGAAGAAAAATGATAAAAAATTGAAGGGGAAAATGTCGCTTTAGTGAGATCTAAAAAGAATTTAGAAAAAATGTTGGCTTTTTGAGTGATTCTTAGAATATTTCTATTTATTAGTGATGCAGAATGCAGTGATGATAAAATTTCACAGAATGATGTTAATTTTAGTAGTGAAATAAAAGTTGCTAATTACATTTTAGTTAAATTTTTTATCAAAAAAATTAATTTTATTGATTTAGTAATAGAGAAAAATAATGATAATTCTGTTTTTGTGAGATTCATGTGCTGAAAATCAAACCAAAATGCATTTATGTTTTCCAATAATGTTGATGAATCTTTTGTAAATATTTAGAATATGGAAGAATCATTACAATATTATAAGGTTTCACTAGGAAGCAGCAGGCTTTCAGTGACACAAATATCTTTTGATGTTTTAATCATCGTTAATATTACATTATATCTATTAGAGATGTAAATTTTCCGGAAAAATATAAGTGGCGGAAAAAAACTGGTTTTTTACCGGGTTTTTTCGAAAAAAACCGGAAAAATTGATTTTTCATGACTATTTCTACCAAATAAATTATATTTTCTTAGAGAATATTAAATAATAAACATTTTTCCCATTTATAAGTATTAAATGAAAATTATTCTCACTTTATATTACAAAATAAAAAGAAAGTAGCAAAGCCTGCTTTTAAAAGTTTAGTTTTTTTTTTCCACAGCCTAAGAATTTTTATTAAACGCTATTGTTTGTTATATCATATCTCTGTTGAGATGATTTTTCAGTTACATGTTTAACTACCAATTGACCTAATGTAAAAACCTGAGCCAATATGTCTGCAGTTTGGAATGAAATAAATTATGCATTCCATTTACATAAGTATAGTTTTTAAGTAAATGATACTAGTTTAAAGAAATTAAAGCAGGTTTGTCATTATTATGAAT
Source organism: Maratus speculifer (assembly GCA_964019185.1). Taxonomy (NCBI): domain Eukaryota; kingdom Metazoa; phylum Arthropoda; class Arachnida; order Araneae; family Salticidae; genus Maratus; species Maratus speculifer. The sequence continues at coordinate 309,347,340 of OZ025294.1, forward strand.
ATCAGTATTCAAAAATTCCATTGTTTGTTTAAAAAATGTATATTTTTACATTATTACTTTTTTTTTCTTAGAATTATTATTTTATTTCTTTTATAAAATATGTTTAGTTTTGGTATAGCTTTCCAATCTCAATCCAAAAAAATTTTGGTTTAGTTTTATAATCTAAATTCAAACAAAACTAAGTTTTACTTTGGCTTACTCGGGTCTGCTGCAACTAAAAGATAGCCGAGGATTTATTGACTGTTAGATTTTTACTCACTGAAACCAGTTTTTTTTTAAGTTTAATTAAATGTAATTTTTTTCTTTTTACCCTGAAATATGGTATTCTATTCTTGAGTAAGAAACCATATTCAATAATGTTTCCACCTGGTAATTTTATATTTCTAAGAGCGGAACTCAAAAGTTATGAAAACAGAATACTACAAATAGAAAATGCTCACTATTTGAAGAATTAACAAAAGCAGTTACATACAGAGATAAACTTCTACTGTGCTTTAGAAAACTACAAAAATTCAAAGTTTAATCAAGAGGGAAAGTATAATTTGGAACATAGTTACTTGTAATAAAATATGGGGTTTTTTTCAATCGCAGTTGTACTTCTCTAATGCAAACTTGACCTCGTTTTGCCACATTACTGTACATTATGGACATAAAATGTTGGTCAATTTTAGATTCAACACCTTGAAAAAACATTCAATTAATCACTATAACGAAATCTTGAAAAATGCAGCATAGTAGTGCCACCTATACGGCAATTTACACCAAAAACTAAACAACATTAATATATATCAGAAACTGTCTGAAGCTGTAGTTTGATTTTTAAAAAATCATCCTTGAGGTAAAACTAATGCGATAATCATGAATAATGCAGCATAAGCAGCACCATCTGTTGAGCAATTTACACCAAAAAGTAATGAATACGAAGTTATATCAAAGATAATCTGAAATTTTATAAAAATTCATACATTTGTTTGAGATAGAACTATTGTGGAAATTATGAATAATGCAGCATAGCAGCGCCATCGGTTTGGCGATATACACTAATAACTAAACATCTCGAGTTTATATCAAGGTGTAACTGAATCTAAAGTTTTGTGAAATTATGAGCGTAAGATCTTGAGATAGAGTGCCCATAAAATTTGTCACATACGGACTCACAGAGTGACAGTTATTTTCCAAAAACCATCAAAACGTGTTCAGGACCTTCTAAAACGTTTAAATACACCAAAAACTTGAAGTCAAATTTTTCATGAATTCAATACTTATTTCTTGAAAAGATAGATTAAAGTAATAAATGCATACTTCAAAATTTTATGTTGAATTTTTAATTTTATCATTTCCATTAATCGGCATATTATTGCAATAATTTTACACATGAATTAATTTTTAAAAAGAGAAGTTGCATTTAATTACATATCTAGATTTTTTTCATGTAATCAAGTTTTTGTGAAATTGTGAACTTTTGTACAAAATATATTCAGAATTTTAGAATAAGAAATTATTACCATATTTAGGTTCCTATTTAGGCATTTTAATAAAGGTTATTTACATATATATATATGCAACTTAATAAGATTCAGATTTTTTTTTCTTCAATCACTGCACTTGCGAAAGATTCAGTTTGTTGATTAAACTTTTTCTGAAATGTCTATTTTCAAGAGAAATTTTGCAAAGGGTCTTGTGTTTCAAACAAGAAAAAAATGTGAAGGATCCTTTGAAGTCTTCTCAAACAGATTTCTGCTCAGAGATCAGATTACCCACATTAAAATTTTCATGTGAGACATAAAAATATAAAATAAATAAAATAAAAAGTATGAGAATGTAGCTTTTACAAAATTTTCACTATATTATTTCATAAATGAAATTTCAATTTTTCCAGTTCGGAAAAATTGAAAAATAAGCCTTCGGAAAAAAACCGAAAAAAAAAAAACGTTTTTTTTCCGAGCATTCCCATCTCTAATATCTATAAAGTTAAGACATGAACAAACAAATTGTGATACATTTTATGTTTCTTATTTTAAAAAAATGTACTGTACTTATATATTTTTTCAGAATTACATGTGGTCCATAGAGCCCCATGCTGTGGACCATTATATCCCGGCAATGGGGTACAATGGTCCATTTTATCACTTGCTATTTAAAAATATATATTTGAAAAAGTATACATAATTGTTATTTTTCAGTAGATGTAATCTAAACTATAATGTATGGATAACATGCATGCATGTGAGTTTTTTTTTTTTTTTTTTTTTTTTTTTTTTTTTTTTTTTTTTTTAATTAATATTTTAAGAGTAAACAGTCAAAATTAACAAAAGTGGTCCATTGTACCCCAGTCTCCCCTACAATCAAACACTTCAAATTTCATTTAAAAATAAAGATATTGTGTTGCTTTTAGATATATTTATAGTCGTTATTTATTTTGCAAAGCCCCATGATCTAAGATATAATATTACACACTTTAAGTGATAAAATTAGATTACACATTTTTTTTTTCAACTGCAGTATAAAGTAAAGTTCCAAACACATTATTATTATTATCATTAAATAAAAAATATATATAGGAAAAGAATTCAATGGTTATCACTTTAAACACATTTTAAACTTATACACAAAATCTTCCAAAACATAACTGATCATTTTTTTAGAAATTTATCAATCTCTTGATAACAGTACGGACTCTATTTTTATCTTGTACTTTGGAGATAAAATACGCTCCAAGTATTTTGTTAAATCTCACATTGATCAATAGACTAGAACTTTATTGACAGGAGGAAATGTTACGGAAGTAAATAATATCGTGTTTCTTTTAACATCCGGGAAGTTTTACAAGTAATATAAATTAATTTGTCTTCCAGGAAATTAATGGTTAATAAACTATTAATTTAAAAAAATAATGCGGAACTGCAATTTTTAAAAAGATTTTCAAGATTTTGTAACCTACATAAAATTAAAAATATTCAGTTAAAGAAAATGAAAGAGATGAACTGAACAAATCAATAACACATTTAATTTTTTTAATTTATCGTCGATTCTCATTATCTTTATAAAATAGAACTTAATCATTAATTTTTTAATCCGCCTCAAAACGAAAAAAAAAAAATTACATTAAGGTGCATTGCATTAAAAAATACTAAAGTCGCCCAGCAACCTCACACGTGTAGCATTAGTTGTGAGCATCGAACTTACTTTGCCACTGGCATATATGACTATTTGACAACACGTAAAATATATTTTTGAATTTACTTCACATATAATTCAAAATTATTCACAGACACATGAATTCGGTAACACTGTTTAGTACGCATGAAGGGTGCAAGATATTAGAAATAATTTTAAAAATTGTCAAAATAACAACAATACGTTAATGAAAGTAACAAAAAAATGAATACTTCAAATGTAAAAAATAATAAAACAAAGTATAGCATATCAAATTCTATTACGCCCAATAAAACACAGAAAATACTTCATCGCAATGAAAAAATAAAACCTTAAATAAGTTGCTTCTAATCGCATTTAACTTCCTTTATTGGTCATCCAAAAAAAGAAAAAATTGATTAATCAAACAGAGTTTCTCAAAATGGAAACGCCTAAAAATGTTCTAGTGGTACGTGACGGAAAAGTCTCTATTGGTAACAAACATAACCAACCCAGCGCAACTTAATGATGTCACTGAAAAAGATTTTTGATTGACTGCTTAGAAAAAAAATATATATATGTATGTATATATATATATATATACATAAAATTACAATACATGTTGAACATAACTTGCGAATCTACCACAGCATATTAACTCCAAGATTTTAAGAAACATCCGATGTTAATCAAGCTTCACTGCTAATATTAAAAATTTGTTACCTGGAGAACTGACACTAAATGTAAAACAAGTTGGAAATTGCACGTGAAGCGTAGCAAATTAGGTGCGTTCGTACGATAACGAAGTTTTAAAAATATTACTTTCATATGTCAATCTCATAAAATTGTAAATAGTGAATTACAATTAAAACGCTCATCAAACAATGCTCTTCCTATACCATTATATAATGTAATACTTTTGTGTGGCCTTGTAAATCAATAACAAATGTTCTTTGCACCACAAATTATGTATGATGTATATTATAATATGTACTTTATAGTTGCATATAAATTTTATTAAGTTCGTATGAGTGTAACACGATTAAAATGCATTTGAAACATTTTTCCCATTGACCGTAATGTAACGGAATACTTTTGAGTGTCCCTATAATTGATCTATAAATCCGATTTTCATAAAATTTGAAATAACTCGACAAAATTATGTAATAATTATGTAGTTTAAATTTCAAACGTATAGAATATATTTGAAACTTTTTCCTAATTGACCATAATGTAACTGAATACTTTTGATTGCGCCTGTAATTGATCTATGCACACGATTATCAAAATATTTGAAATAACTCGACAGAATTATGTAATAATTGCGTATTATAAATTTCAAACGATTAAAATGCATTTGAAACTTTTTTCCCCATTGACCGTAATGTAATGGAATACTTTTGATTGCCCCTGTAATTGATCTATGCATCCGATTTTCATATAATTTGAAATAATTCGACAAAATTATGTAATAATTATGTATTTTAAATTTCAAACGTATAGAATATATTTGAAACTTTTTCCTAATTGACCATAATGTAATTGAATACTTTTGATTGCCCCTGTAATTGATCTATGCACACGACTATCAAAATATTTGAAATAACTCGACAGAATTATGTAATAATTGCGTATTTTAAATTTCAAACGATTAAAATGCATTTGAAACTTTTTTCCCCATTGACCGTAATGTAATGGAATACTTTTGATTGCCCCTGTAATTGATCTATGCATCCGATTTTCATAAAATTTGAAATGACTCGACAAAATTATGTAATAATTATGTATTTTAAATTTCAAACGATTCGGTTGGGTAGTTTTTACGTTGTTATATGCGGACGGACAGACGGACGGACAGACGGACGGACTGAACGACAACTATAGGTGCTACGTATTATATAATTACGAACGCACCTAAAAAAACTATCTTTATTTGTACCAATTAGTTTTCTTAATTTACTTTTTGCTATTGATGGTACTTACAAGTAGAACGTACCCCCAAATTATGTACTTCAGACGGCGTAAATATTTGAGAACCGCACAATTAGAGACATGGTACAGCTAAATTAGTGAATCCCGTCATGATAGCATTTATTGTTATGTTTCTTTTCAAGTTAGTGAAATCTCCAATAAACTGCTTTTTTATGAATTTTCAGATCTCGATTGTTAAAAATATACAGGTATCTATTCTCGTTGACCAATAAGCTAATTCCTAAACTAATCTAAAATATAAATTTCTGACTGCAGACGATTTTAATGTACTAACAAAATAATGTTATATTTTCAAGCAAAACGTTAAAATAATTTTCTATATTGATATTTAAAACGCATATGATAAAATAATTAATAAATTTTTACCGGTGAAGCGATAAATTAGTTCTTTTTTTAAAAACGAGAGAAAAAAAAAATACAGGTTTAAACCTGTTTCAATTGATAGCGAAATTTTAAAATGGAGGGCCAAAATCACAGTCCGGTGAAATCCAAACACCTCATTGGTCATTGAGCCGCGTCCTTTTCAGGGAACAATCTCTTAGCAGTTGGGTAAATGTTGTCATACTCCTTTTTCCGAGAAAAAATCGTAGCGGCAGTTTTGAAGTAAATCTTATCTCTTTTCATTTATAATCTAAATTTTTCACTCTCATTTTATAAAATGGCATCAAAATATCTTAATTGAGTTAATTTCGATGGTTTATCTTAAATAAGAACAGACGGTAACAATCGCTTAAAAAATACTTTCCCCCTCACCTTTTTCAAATGGAGAAACAAGTTCGTGATTTTCACCCTTACCACTCGACCAATGGGGTGGCTGGATTTCACTTGACTGTGATTTTGGCCCTTCATTTTAAAATTTCGCCAATTGATAGGCGTGTCAAAGCACGTGCTTTTGTTGGTACTTAATTGGACTTAATGTAGGGTTAGGGTTACATCTTAAGCATCATCTCCAGAGATAATACCTCCACTCTATTAATTTCTTTTTACTCTATGAAAGAAACCAATTTGAGATTTTGACATTTCAAAAGTGACTGTTTTTTTCCCAAAGACCTTTAAAATTCATAGAATGGCAAAATGTCAGTTTAACTTAGGATTTTTGAACATAGCTATTACGTCAGATCGTTGGTACTTCGTACATTAGAATGTATTTGTGGTTGGCTATGTTGCAGTTAATATATGTATATGTATATATGAGGCTTTTTTAGCAGTTTTTTTAAATCATTGATTAAATTTGAATGCATTTATTTAAGTTAAAATTTTATTAAGACTTTAATTTGTTTTTAAAACAAAAATGAAATGGCTCTTTGACGTACAATTTTTCGAATAGGCAGACGATTCATACACAGTAATAAATTATCAAATAGCAAAATAAATTATATACAAAAAAATAGTCACTAAAAGAATAGTAGCAAAACATAATGTTTAGGCATATTAACACATAACCCGATCCCAACCAGAAAAAAACAGACTATACTCCGATCCAAGCAAGACAAAAATTTCATGAGCATAAACGCGACCCGAACCTAAAAATTCCATTTGAAAAAAAACTATGGATTTGATATTTGACCCGAATCAAATCTGAATCCCACAAAAATATTCAAATGAAGCATACCCCAATTCGATCAAAGAAAAATAATGTTCGTGTATATGCAACCCGACCCGAACCTAAAATTTTTCTCTGAAAAAAACCCAAAAAATGACCAGAACGAAACCTGAAATCGATAAAAATATTCCAAAGAACTATAACCTGATAAGAGCAAGACAAAAAAACTTCCATGAACATAAACCTGACTCGAACCTAAAAAATTCCATTTGAAAAAAAAGCCTGAAGTTTTATGCAAACTACATCTGAATCCGATCAAAATATTCGAAAGAACCATAACCGGATTCGAATAAGAGAAAATAATTTTCGTGGACATGAAACCGATCGGAACCTAAAATTCCATTTGAAAAAAATACCTGAAATTTGAATCGACAAAAATATTCCACAGAACCATACCCGGACCTGAACAAGACAAAAAAATTTCCATGAACATGAACCCAATCCGAACCTAAAAAATGAACTAAATCTGAATCTGACAAAAATATTCCAGAGAAGCATATCCTTATTCGAACAATGCAGAATAATTTCCGTTGATGCGCAACCCAACCTGAACCTAAAAATTCCATTAAAAAGCCGAAATCTGAATTGAACGACATCTGAACCCGAAAAAAATATTCCAAAGAACCAAAACCCGATCCGAGCAAGACAAAATAATTTCCCTGGACATGAATCCAACCAGAACCTTAAAAATCAATTTTAAAAAAAATACCTGAAATCTGAATCGAACCAAATCTGAATCCGACGAAAATAGTCCAAATAACTATAACCAGATACGAACAAGACAATATAATTTCCATGGACATAATCCCCATTCCAAACCAAAAAATTTGTAAAAAAAAGAAAAAAAAAATCCCGAAATTTGAACCAAACTTAATCTGAACCTAACAAAAATATTTCAGTGAAGTATAACCTCATTGGAACTAGGTAAAATAATTTCCATATAAGTACAACCCGACCCGAACTTAAAAATCCCATTTGAAGGGGAAAAAAAACCCCACGAAATCTGAATTGAACCGAATCTAAACTGAACACAAATATTCCACACAATCATAACCGAAGAAGACAAAATAATTTCCATGAACATGAATCCAATCCGAACCTAAAATTCGGATGTTCTACAAAACATAATGCGCTCCGTAGCGGTGGAAAGTGAAACTAAGTACTTAGCGCGAGATGGTTAAAATATTTTGTTTATAGTTAATGTTAAATTAGAACTAGGTTACGGTTAGATAACAGTTAGGTTGCAATTACGTTCCGGTGACCCTTTTGTTATTTTATTTTCCGGTTAGGTTACAGTTAGGTCATGGTTAAGTTACAGTTAGGTTAAGGTTAATTTGCGGTTAGGTTGTGGTTAGATTATAGGTAGGTTATGATTAGGTGACGGCCAAGTTACATTTATGGTATATTTAACTTGCAGTTAGGTTACTGTTAAGATACAGCTAAGTTACAGACAAGTTATGATTCCGATACAATTAGGTTACGGTTAGGATTTTGTTCATAGAATGAACATTACGCATGTTTGATAAAAAATATACACCTATTTTTGTAAAATGGCTCTGAATTTATAATATTATATACTAACCTTTTAGCGAATCATCGAGAATCGATTTCATTCACGGTATAGTCAGATTTAAGAGTGATATATAATAAGTTTGAAATTCAAAATATTTCACTTGGGATATCTATGTGAAAAAAGTATTTAGTTAAGTCACTTAACAGTAATTTTAAGGATAAATATCAACACGAAATCGTTGGACACATATTCCCTCCTGCGTTTCCCATTGCAGTCATTTTAGGTATTTTTGCAGCTAAATATTAGTTTTTTAAAAAACCAATTTTTGACACAGTCAGGGGGCACGTATTTAATATAATGTACACTGTAAAAAATTTGACCCTTTTGCTGTATCATCACTCCCCCGCTTTTATAGAATATATCTCTTTTGACCTATGACAATGCTCCAAAATAGGCTGAAGTAATCATTTTCTATAAAAGCGGTGGAGTGACGATGCAGCAAAAGGGTCAAATTCTTAACAGTGTATTAACACATATTTTGAGTTGAAGATAAAATCATAAAAATTTCAAGTTCGTTTAACATTATTATAACGGACCCGGGCAACGCCGGGCGGGTCAGCTAGTACTAGAGATATAGTTCAAATTAAAAAAAAAAAAAAAAAAAAATACTTTATAAAACGCATTTTTCCGTTTTCAGAGCCAGCAAACGCCGAAAATTCATAAAAGTCAACATGTCATAACTCGGTATACTATTTTGCCGTAGAAAATGGGAATAAGTACTGTTTAACTTATTAAATCATAGAGAGAAATTTTTTCTAAATAAAAATTAAAAGACCCTGCCGCCTTATAAAATTAAAATTTTGCAACTTTAAAAAAAAAAGTACTTTTATGTTAATAGATTGTCATATGATGAAAAACAACATTTGATATTTTTTTTTTATTATTAAAACTATATTTTTAAAACTAACGATTTAGTACTTGGTTATTGATCCACGATAAGACGAAATAATGTTTCAAGATTCAAATGTGGTTGGCTTTTATTCCATTTTTACTTTTCACAGTGGGGAAAAAAATCAGAAATAAATACGATTTAAAAAATGTTACTGTACGTGTGATAATTTTATTTATTACGACCCCCCCCCCCCCAAAAAAAAAAAAAAAAAAAAAAAAAAAAAATAGTGAACCTACAAATTATACCTAAATATTTTTCCAGAAAAGAAAATACTTTTAAATAATCTCTTATTATTTCAGTGGTCAAAACAAAGTTTAAAATTGCTCTTTTTCACAAGAAATTTTTTTTTTTTTTTTTTTTTTTTGTTGTTGTTTGTTTTGTTTTTATACAAAATGTCTATTTTCAACGGTATCCAATGGATAATTCCTAAACCGTTAGGCATAGGCATATTGTTCTAGTTACAAAAATGTTTTAAATGCAATAAAGGAGTATTTTAAAAGCGATTTGAGTCAATAAAAACATTTATTAAAAAATTACGAAACTTAAATTTTTATACGGCTGACCAGTCCTATAAATTATATTTAATAAAAATATTCTATTACACTAAGTAAGAAGAAAAGAAAAAAAAGTCCCATTCTTCTACGAATAAAACGGATCGATTTACAGCTGTTTCAAGTTGAAGCACCTTGTTTGCTGCGAAATAAAGATTAAAAAATTTACCTGAAATACAAATAATCATCAGATAAATATAGTTAAGAGCAAAATTAACATAATATAAATTTAAAAATCTAATTTCATTCTGACTTATTAATATATCCTTCTATAGTAAAAAAAAACTAGCCTTAAAAGGAATGACTCCTGGAATGATGCTGATGTGGAAGATTTCCTGAACTAACGAATCCGGGTTGTCCACTCCTTCCATGAGTCGAATAGACCAATCAGGAAAGGGCTCCGTCTATGCATCGCCATATGGGTTACCATAAAGAGAGGAAAGGTTACCATCGCCAACAATCGCCAAGTTTGTCGCCAACTTGGCGATATATCGCCAAATTTGGTCAAAAGTTAGTTGTCAAAAGTGACGCCAACTTGGCGATAACTGTAATATTTCGCCAAATTTTTAATTTCTTTACAACACTAGTCGTTTGATACATCATTTGAGAGGTTCGCAACTGCTTATTCATATAATGGATGTCTTGTGTGTTATCCCCCATTCTGCTCCCCAGGGGGGACACATTTTTATTTTCTTTACAACACCAGTCGTGTTACACAAGATTTGAAAGGTCTGCAACTGCTTATTCATATTATGGATGTTTTGTGTGTCATCCCCACACTGTGCTCTCCCCAGGGGGGGGGGGGGGCGGTCACATTTTTAATTTCTTTACAACACCAGTTGAGTGACACATCATTTGAAAGGTCTGCAACTGCTTATTCATATTATGGATGTGTTGTGTGTCATCCCCCACTCTGCCCCCCAGGGGGGCACATTTTTAATTTCTTTACAACACCAATTGTGTGACACATCATTTGAGACGTCTGCAACTGCTTATTCATATTATGGATACCTTGTGTGTAACCCCCCCCCCCTCTGCCCTCAGAGGGGGCGCATTTTGTAATTTCTTTACAACACCAATTGTGTGACACATCATTTAAAAGGTCTGCAACTGTTTATTCATTTTATGGATGTCTTGTGTGTCACCCCCACTCTGCCCCCCAGGGGGGCACATTTTTAATTTCTCTACAACACCAGTCGTGTGACATCATTTGAGAGGTCTGCAGCTGCTTATTCATATTATGGATGTCTTTTGTGTCGCCTCCCACTCTGCCCCCCAGGGGGGCACATTTTAATTTCTTTACAACACCAGTCGTGTGACACATCATTTGAAAGGTCTGCAACTGCTTATTCATACCATGGGTTATTGGCGAGCGCAGCAAGCAGGGGTAGACAATAACTTGGAGTCGCGAAACGATTACGCGGGGGGTTGGCGAGCATAGTGAGCAGGGGGGCGGGGCCCCCCTAGTTATATATATACAACTTGTACTAAAAATATAAATTGAAAAGTAATAGATTTTTTGTTAAATGAAATGATGAAAAGATGAATTACGACTGTTTAGTAGTAATTATTTACAAGATGATAGATATTTTAAAATGCCATTAGATTATCTAATCTAAAACTTAATCAATAAAAAATACAGTTTTATCTTAAAACTTGTTCAAAGAGACACCTTTTGACTGCAATGCAGAAATATACACGCGAAATTAATCCTCTTAATACATTTAACATTTTGTGTACGATCCTTCGAAGCATGGCCAAACCCATGTAATGAGATGCAGAAAAGGCATAAGTCATGCGAAGTTTCATAAAACTCGCGCAGTTTAAGTGTTAGATGAATGTTACCTTTTTTGTCTTACTTGTTTAGTGCAATCAATTATAGATCTGGGAAACAATATAAAGATTTAAATTTCAAACTTTTAGAAAAAAAAATTAAGTGAAGCAACTTTTAAAATACTTTTTCTTACCTTTTTTAAACATTATCGTAATTGTCTATGATTAATTGTTTAGAAATTAGCCACTGGACAGTTTGTATAGAATAAAATATCAACCTGGCATCATATGCAGGACCTGATAAACCTCTTCATTCTCATTTGCTAATATGGATTCTGCACATTCTTAAAAACTTTAATAAATATTTTGTATTTGATCACTGTTACGGATACATATATTCGCAAAAGCGAAAACTATGCACCACATGATTTACTACACTGCTTTCTTAGAATTGTTATTTATTTGTTTCGAAGCATCAGCAAGAAAGTCATTAAAAACTAAAAGCATATATATTGTTTATTTATTTATTTTTTCCATTTCAAATTTTGCTTGATTGAAATACGATGTGGCGTAATAATTAACTTAAAGTTAGCATTCTGACATTTTAATTTTCTCATAATTAATCTGGGAACAAATTCCGCTTGTTACGGTTGTGTAACCAGAGCAACAAATTTTTTACTTAATTCTGGATGTTGTGTTCTTTTAGCTTACTACCAATCATTTTTATTAAGTTTTTACCTTTTCTATCAAACTTTCTAAAAAATAAATTACTTCAGTAGGATAATTACAGGAGTTTTAGTAATTTATCATAAGGTGGTTAAAAATACGAGCAGTGTATAATATGTATTTTTTTTCCTCGCTGTTTTGCTAATTGTATCGAGAAATGGAGTATTCTATTTTTGTAAATGTCACCAACGCAAATATATAGCAAAGTAATTTTTTAAGTAGATGTTTTTTAAATATCAGTAAGCAGGAGAGGTATGTAAAGAAAATAACAATTTGTTAAAAAGGTAATGAAAGTAAGTTTAATAATTTATTAACTGCCTCTAAATTATGCGCATGAATTATTTTACCGCCTTACAAGTAGAGATTTCACAGAAGCAGTATAAATCACTATTAAATATTAACTGTTTTTAAATTATCTCACTACATTTGTGACAACTCTCTCTCTCTCTCTTTTTTCTTTTAAGCAAAAACGAGCATAGCACAGATTGTATCAAACACAAACACACACACACACATATATATATATCAGGGTTGGCACGGTTTAAACCAATTGGTATTAACCATGGTTTAAACCAAATAGTTTTTTTTCTCAAAAAAAAACCAATTGGTGTTTTTAGAAGAAATCTAATGACATTTTCTTTTTTTTCTTTATAATTTATATGTTTCAGATTATTGGACATAAATAATTTCTACTTTTAACACTTCATTTCAGTAACAAGTGTTACATATAGAGGGTTTAGGTCTTTTTTTTATGCACAGGATTAAACCAATTGTTGTTGTTTTTCTATTAAAAAAAAAAAAAAAAAGCAAGTCGTTTTTTAGATGAAATTTAATGACATTTTCTTTTTTTTTTATAATTTATGAGTTTCAGATTATTAGATATAAATAATTTCTATCGTTTTTTAGAAGAAATCTAATAACATTTTCTTTCTTCATAATTTAAGAGTTTCAGATTATTGAATATAAATAATTTCTACTCTTAACACTTTATTTCAGCAATAACCATTAGATATATTAGGTTTACGTCATTTTTTTATGCATAGGATTAAAATCAGTATGCATTGGTGAACATAACTATTGCTCTAAAGAAAAAACTTTAAACATGTGAATTGAGCAAAGATAAAATAGATTCAATATTTAGCATAAAATATTTTAATTGTTTAATAATGCAGATTTTTTAATGAAATTAATAATGTAACACAATGATCTTTTAAGATTTTGCACAAGCTGTAAAAGAAATTTTTCTTTAGGGAGATTATCTTGAAAAATTAAAAGCAAAGACTGGTTGCTAGTTATAGCATTTTAATAATAATTTTTTTCCCTCTGCTATCTGCTGAACCTAACAACTAAAAATGTTAACTTCAAATTGTCACTCAGAAAGAAAAAATCCTAAGAAGTATTTGTAATTTATTCTTTGAATAATTGTGGAAATTTATCGAACTACATCCAAATGTTTATTATTAGTAATCAAAAGATTGTTTATAAAGATTTACAGGGCATCAATGGTTCACTGTGTTGAACAATTAAAACTTTCAACATAAGGCTGTTTGCTAAAACTGTTTAAATTGAAAAATGAATTTTTTCAATTTTCAGCATAAATTCAGTTTAATTATTAAATATAAATTATTTTAAATTAAGTTACATTGCTTATAAACCAATAATATCTGTTTTTATCAGTAAATATGCATGTATATATAATAAGAAAGGATGTTTAAAAAAAAAAAAAAAAAAAAAAAAAAACAGTTTAAACCGAAAAAAACCTGGTTTAAACCAAAAAAACCTGGTTTTTTTCCAACCCTGATATATATATAATGCCAACGTATGTGGCACAAAAATCACGGTTATTTGTTAATTGTTTAATGGCAACGCCCAAAGTTCTTTCGCTGCAATTATAAAGCTTTAATATATCCTTATTTTTGTTTTGATTTTTTATTCTATTGGCTTAAAAAATAAATAAAACTCATGAATTTTAAACGTTTCATTTTCAAAGTTATAAACGAAAAGAGAGAAAGGGTTATGTTATTAAATCCTTATATATATTATAAATGTGAAAGTGTGTCCGAAAATTGGAATGAACTTGGCTTCAAAACGGATGGATTAATGTCTTTGAATTTTTGTATATAGGTAAATTATTGGCCTGAAATGAACATAGGCTAATTTTTATTTATTTTATTCAAATATTTTTCTTAATAATTCAATATTTCACTATTTTTCATACAGAATAAATTGAAAAATTTTCCATAATATTTAATTATCTTTCTTTTTTCGTTGCCAAAAAATAAAAAAACCGGAATAATTATTTCTCTTCTGTAATTAATTTTCAACTGAAAGATTTTCACTTGATAAAATAAAATGAAATAAATAAATGGACCCTATTCTGTTTTTCGGTTCGAGATTAAAAACCGCAATTTCACCAATTGTGACGTCAGAGGAATACTGTTTTTCTTCTTATATCACGCAAACGATTATATAAAATTTCTTTTACACTTAGAAGACTTTACAAGAATATAACTTCACACTTTACAAGAATATAAATATTTTAGTAGTTTTTCCAGATATTAATCCGTAATCAAAATGAACCTTTTTCTTTTTTTCGGTTCGAGGTTATAAAATTCAACTTTTTACCAATTGTGACGTCAGAGGAATACTTTCCATTAAGAATTTTAAAAATATCAATGTAACGTCATATATGAAACAAAGTATAAGTTTTCAAGTTTTCATTTTTACTAATACAATGTAATTTTGAGTAAGTGCTAAAAAGAGACGACTGTGACGTCACATATTGAAAATAAAATAAATATATCTGATGTTGCAATGAAATGAGATTGAATTATGATATCAAAAGTTATTATTTAAAGAAAATTAAGTTTAGTCTGGGCGTGGTTAATATTTAATTTTAAAATGAAATAAGTTTTTTTAAAGGTTAAATATTAAACGACTAGAAAATATTAATAATTTATACATATCGTAAATGACGTAATGATAATGAAAAAACTTTTTATCATTTTTAGAAAGTAAGAAAAGCTCAACTAATCAAAAAAAAAAAAAAAAAAAAATATTTTTGTGTGTTAATTCTGAAAATTGTTCAAGTCTGAAAATATAAATAAATATCACTTTAAAGATGCACTTTCGGGCTTTAAATCTAAAGATTTAATGTAATTGTGAGAAAATACATTCCCTCAGTCAATATCTCAATTTGGCATAATGTTCTCAAAGTGTACTGGAAACAGGTTTGTAAATGGATATTAATTGCACATTTTTTTTAGCTCTTAAAAAGTAAAAATATGTTGTGACTTTTAAGAATGTTTTTTATAATAAATTTCTATACATTTTTATGGTACGCAGAGCATATATGTACAAATTATACAAAAATGCCACCTATAACACAGTTTTGTAGTATATTTTTCCTAACACTGTTTTTTTTTTTTTTTTTTTCGTTTTACGGAAACTACCCGCTTTCTGACACTTTCTACAGTGGTGGTCAGAATTATAAGAACAATTGAAAATTGCGCAGAAAAAAAATATTTCTGAGCTAAATAAAGTGCAATTTATACACTAAATGCTTTTCTATGCTAGAAATCATTGTAGAATGCAAAACATTGGAAAATGCAAAATATGAATGTTTTGTCACAAGTAACAAAATATGTCATTGTAAAAAATTGGACAAAATTATAAGGACAATGAATATTTTTGTCTGAAATACACTGATAATTAATAATCTCCCCGCTTCTTCTCAATCACTCTTATCAATCTTGACGTCATGGAGTTTGACAATTCCTTAAGAACGTTCTTGGAAGATTTTGAGTGATCTTTTTCGATGGAAGACATGAGTTCTTCCTTATTTTGAGATTATATACCATTTTTGCATACTTTGTGTGCCAGAATACGCAAAAGATTTTTCTACAGTATTCAGATCAGGACTTCTGACCGGCCAATCAAGTAGTTTCACGGAATTAGCATTATACCACGAGTTTGAAGTTTGGGAACATGAGCCGAAACGTTGTCCTGCTGGAAAAAATAGCCTCAGATCGCTATTAAAGGTGCTTCTGGTAAAAGAGTATCGCCCAATACATCAATGTAACTCTCAGAATTCCTCCTACCCTGCACAAAAACTATTGGAGTAGTTCTACCAGTAGTGAAACCTCCCACGACCGTTAGTGAATCACTTCCAAATACATGCTTTGAAGAAATCTTTATTTTTTTCTACGAAGATCATACTAGAAGTCTCAAAAACAATCTAGTCTTCCAAATTAATCTTTTTCTCATCGGAAAATACAGAATTTCACTTTTTTGCCCATAATATTGCAGTTTTTGGCAAACTCCATCCTTAGTCTCTCATGACACCCCAGTCTCTCATGTAAGACGCGGTCTTCACACGTGTTTACTATAGCAAACCTTTTTCTTTCTTTTTGTAAAACACGACGAACAGTTCGAGCACTTACATTCTAAGTTCCATTCTCGGTTTTTGTCTATTTTTTGGAGCAAGCTCGCCTCATTATCATTCTTTTTCCCCATACAGAAACAAAAGACAGCCTGCTTGTATGTCTTTGCCGTCCATATTTACCGGTATTTTAAAGATAATTGTAAATAACCGCTCTTGATCTATTAAACTTTGTAGCACTTT
This sequence comes from Maratus speculifer, assembly GCA_964019185.1. Classification (NCBI taxonomy): domain Eukaryota; kingdom Metazoa; phylum Arthropoda; class Arachnida; order Araneae; family Salticidae; genus Maratus; species Maratus speculifer. The sequence continues at coordinate 309,364,209 of OZ025294.1, forward strand.
GGAATAGAGAAAGTCCTGAATTTTGAAATGCATCAATTTTTCCTTTCTGAAACTCCAAAAGCTTTGCATCTTGCGGCATGATTAATAAACAGAATAATACGATCCCAAACGCTTACTACGCATTTATATCGTCTGAAAATTCCGTGTGCAGAGCAAAAAACATGCAAATTTTACTTTTTAGAACACACAAATACAGTTGTTCTTATAATTTTGTCCAAAATCAATGGTTGTATAAATTTATAATGCATTTTATTAATATGAATTTACAACATATTTCCGTAAAAACATACAAAAATAATCTTCATTTTTCATTGGTTTCCAGCCATTAAATTTGCATAAGTCTCCCGCCAAATATAACCAAGATATGGCCTTTTTTGCCTTGTCCTTATAATTTTGACCACCACTGTAACATGGTCTAAAAGTGTTTACGACTTCAACCTGTCTGTATACCGGATGCCGAGTGCCTGGGGTCTGCCGTCTGTCTGTCCGTTTTTCAACTTGGGTAAATATAGTGGAATTCATACGAAAATAACATACGTTATTGAGATTTACCAGTGAGCAATTACAGCATATGCGGCATTAAAAATGGACCAGGTAGCAATTATAGCTGAATCACAGGAGCACTCAAAAGGAAAATTTACATTATGGTCTAAGGCGAAAAAATCATTTGTGGTGTGTTTTGATAATGTTACATAATTTTAAATGTAATGAAATTTACATGCATTTTTAAGGTTCAGAAGAACATGGTTACTATCGAATATGTTAAATGTAGTACTTATAGTGTGCGTACAGGGAGCTCAAAAGTATTTCAATATATTATGGTCTGTGAAGAAAAACCATTTGCAACGTATTTTAATAATGTTATTTTATTAAGGTTATTTTAATAGTATTGAAATTGATATCAGGTTCTAAAGTGCACTAAAAGAGGATTTCTGTAGAAAATGGGGTGAAAAGATTTAACATTCACTTACAAGATTACAAAAAAATGTTCGGTAATATAATAGTCTACGGAGAAAAAAATATTCCCAGCGTATTTTAATTGCGTTGCGCTATTTCAAACATGATGAAATTAATATACTGAGATAATCAATACAATGATAAATACTGAAATTTACTACAATAAGCTTGCAGTTAAGTATCATTTGCATCACATTTGTTGTTCATTTACACAGACGCATAAAAGATTTTGGACCTGTGTCCAGATCTTAGATATTGTATCCAAAGTGTGGTCTATTAGACAAGATTGCTGAAGAGGTTTTTCAATTATCGTATGTATTTGGAAAACTAATGCATCCTGAAGTTCAGCTACATTTTATATAATAAGAGATGTTTGTAGAATTTAAATAAATCATGTATCAGACTATACAATAAACTGGATTACTCACCAGTGCAATAGCGATTCCCGGAAATATGAATTCAATAATTTGAATCGGGTTTTTTGCTTGAATAATTTAAGCTAAATTTGCGATCGTATACAAATTTGCACGTAATATACAGGACTGTAAAAAAGAATTCAAGTAAGTTTCTGTCTATAATTAGGAATTGCTAAAGGTGAATTTTAATATTCGTTATACTTTTTCTCACTAAGCAAAATTTTAACATTGTATTTAGAATATTTACAAACACATAGATCATATACACAGCTGCAGAAAAGAATGTCCCGGTGAAGTTATGCATTATGGAAATGTTGGATATTTTTTTTATTACCTAGGTTTAACACATGATTTTTCTTTCTTTGATATGGAATTCTAAAATGCACTACAACATGATTTCTGTACAATTGGGGTGCGTTACAGTTGTTCTGCAGTATAAGTGGTTACAATTTCATTTTCGCGATTGTTCATATTATCTAACACCTTTTCCTTTTATTTGACTGAGTTCTTTAAGTCCCCTATAAAAAAACTACTGCATAGCCTTCTATAAGATAAATGTTATATATTTTTTAAATTATTGTTAATGAACCGTTTTGTTTAATTAAAGCGTTTATCTTTTTTTTTTAATGCTACGTGAACGACGTCACGGGTAACAGCTAGTATATATTAAATGAAATTAATGAAATACAAATAAATGCCACGGGTACAATATTTGGCGATGCGCCAAGTTAGCTTAAAAATACTAAGTGCTTGATTTATCGGCACAGATGTCATATACACACCAGATTGGTGCGATTTTTTTTTCTGGTGTGCCAATCTGGCGAAAACTGCGTTTTCAATACCAATTGCATATATATTTTTTAACTCTTTTCTATTATTTTAAAAAGGAAATAATAATAACAATAATAAAATTTAGTTAATAACTATATTAAAAAAAAACAATTTATATCATTTTAAAAAAGAAAATAAAAGTAAATAAACAGTTTATTAAAAAGTAAATAACAATTGCCGGGTTATCATGTGAGGCATATATTTGCCCTTTTTGTTACAATTGCGCCAGTGTGATGCGTATAGGGCATCTGTGTCTATTTTTCTAACAGAATCTTCTAATTTAAGAAAAAATTGAGCAATTAAAATAAATTATGAATAAAAGCAATGATTTAATATTGAGTATGCATTTAAGGGAAACCAAATTGATCGCCAAGGGCGGCTAGTAACTGTATAAAGAGACAATTTCATCTACTATTTCTAAAGCAATTTACTTTCAATTTTTAGAAAATTAATGGGATCTGGGACACAAAAAGCTTTAAGTTTTCTAAAAAAAACTATCGCATTATTTTTTTTTCACTTAAAATAACGTTTAAATCATGTGTCTATCTTTATTGGAGCAGGAAATATTAATTTTTTCATTTTGATTTGTTTTCAAAATCTAGCTTTCAAGCAATGGTTGTCATGGAAATCATTTCTTCAGAAAATGCATTTTTCTTCATGGTGGATTTTTCATCACTTTGCCCATTTAACTTGTAATAAGTTAAGAACCCTTAAAGGTAAACAATTCAAACTAGGAACATGTCCTTTTCAATTGTTTAATTTTGATGCAGCAAAGTTGAAAAAAAAATATTTACTTTTGACAATGTGATTTTTAAAATTACATCTTTTTTTTTTATTATTATTATTTTAAATTTTGATTTAAATTAATATTTTTTTTAAATATTGAATTAAAATTAAAGGTTATCTTTTTCATTTTATTTAAATGGAAACAAATTGATATTCTATAAATATTTCGAGTTATAACGTTTTCGAATTACTTCACTTTTTTAACGAATTTTAAATATTATGAGAAGATTTTTCATGCGATTTTTTTTACAAATAATATGGCTAACAATCACAAAAAATTAGAAAATTTTATCTCAATAAATAAACATTATTTTAAAATGTGTCCCCCTTAAGGAAAAGTATTGATACTTAAGAAAAATATCCTCACGACAAAAATAATGATCGTTTACTAATTCCTTTTCTGTAAGTATACAATCCGAGTTTCTAAAAATTAATAAATTACAATTTAAGGCATAAGATAAAAACTTTTATATCTATATACATATATATCCATTCAATTAATAATTTTTATTTTTCGAATACTTCCTTATTTTAATTTAAAAAATAGATGTAAAACTTTAGGATGGGCTTGGATATAAAAACAGCCAGTTTATTTTACTCACACTATCATAAAAATTATATAAGACCATAATTTTTTATAGATAAAACGTTTTCGCCATTCACTGTTCATAAAAATAATGTTTTCATAAAATGCTGTAAAGTTTTTATTTCTGAAAATCTATAAGAAATATTCGTCGCATGTTCTTAAAAATATTCAGATTTTTATATTTTACCTTCCTTAATATTAATATAAGAACTTTAAGACATAGATAGTTTACTTTAACAACAATTTTGTTTAGTTTTGAAAATATGGTTCGAGGGTGAACTCGTACCACTAACAGTGAATTTTGAAAAAAAAAATATTAATTGCATATTTCATTAAAATTAAAAAATAATAATAATTAATTGCATTTAAAAAAATTCCTACCCCCTTTTTAGATATTGATTTTTAAGGTTTTTAAATGTGAATTACAAAAGATTGCGCATGGAGTTTTAGATTCATCTAATATTACATTTAATATAATCTATTTACTGGCATATATAGTGAAAAACAACACATTTTCATATACAATCGACTCTCGTTAATTCGAACTCGTCGGGACCACAAGAAATGTTCGAATTATCCGGAGTTCGAATTATGGAAAACATGCTTAATATGGTACTATTACAAAGAAATCAATGTTAAAGTGTTTTTTTAAACTTATTTCGTCTGTTGTCACTAGAATATGACTTAATATTAAATTAGAATGTATACATAAGCTAATTAAAAGATTAGAAACAAGCAGATTGGAAGAAAAATTTAAAGCGTCGCTGATGGACAGTTTGGTTTTGATTTATTTTTGTCGTCCGATTATCTACACTAATGGGATATAGGACCAGGGGGGGAGTGCCCTTCGTGGGGGTCTTTCTAAGGGAACCTAACCCGTATTTACGCAAGGTTCGAAGAAAACCACGAAAACTCCGAACGGTTAGGCCGATAGCCGCGATTGGGTTCGAACCCAGCACCTGCCGTCTACCAGTTGAGAGGTCTGAACCTCTCGGCCACTGGTGGGGCCGCTGATGGACAGACGAGGCTTTAAGAAAATGGATATCAAACGCATTGTATTATATGTATACTCGTTCGAAACAATTTTCACAAAAATCAAAGAAAGAAAGTTATTCTAATGATCTGAAATCCGTGAGAAAGAAAAGATAAATGAAAAATCGGAATTCTCGTTAGTTCGAATTAAATGAAATCAAGAGAAAATGAGTTCGAATTAATGAAAAATTTTAACGTTATTCTGCCATTGAAAATTTCGGGACTTCATGTTTAGCTCGAATTAAGCGAAGATTCGAATTATCCGATTTCGAATTAACGAGAGTCGACTGTACTTCTATTTTTAAAAATCAAAAAATCTGAAAATTAATTCTATTCTCAGATTTATCACGTATATATAATAAAGAACATACACAAAAAAGTTCAAATCCCCATTTCAAATGCAAAAAAAGTCTTGGCATTTTTGAGTCAGTAAAGTGATGAAAATATGAACATGGATAAAAAGCCATTTTAAGTTTTAATTTGTGTGGATAGTTGCATTGGATATATTAACAAAATTTACAATACCTCGCGATATAATTACCGAATTAGTAAAAATGAGGTGTCAAAATACTCACAATTAAACAAGCTTTCATTTAATATTTAAAATAAAGAAAATCGACTTTTTGATGAATTTTGAGATAAACTGTCCCCTTAAGCAGCAATTTCTGATTACCTAAATACAGATTCCCTGTTTCCGACTCGAAACCTTTACAGCCATAACTCTATTTCCAATTACTATAAGAAAAAAACAAAACCTGTTTTGGATTGCTAATTGTACAGTCCTCCAAATAAAACGATAAAAGAAAAGAGGTACTTGTCCGAAATCGAGTACTGAAGTCTTTTGCATTACGGTTTTAAATTTGTAAACGCACTAATTTCTTAAGTCTTATTTTTTTAAGCTTGGGGATTAAAGTGTATTCTTTAAAAAAAAAACATTTATATATTTGCGTCCTTAATTAAGGATGATTTAAATTAAATGAAAAATTACATAGTAAAAAGAAAAAAAGTCATGCATTGTAAATAAAATACATCGCATTACTATATAATCCCTTTAACTTTTCAATTAGCCCGTAAAATTTTCTTGGAGAGAAAAAAGAAAAAAAAGCTTTCTGTTTTAAAATAGGAAAAGAAAAATAGTGACATTGGGTATTCTTCCTTATTCCTAGATGCGCGAATCGTTATAAAATAATCAGAACTAGTTTGCTCAGCAACAGTAATTGCCTTGCTAAAAAATACAGTTTTACAGGCAAACTACACATTCTAATTTTCACGATGAAGTACAGTTACGTTATCCGGAACCACTTGATTTTTGTGTGAAGTAATTTATTTGTGCCAAATTTGGCGGCCAAATATTAAACAAGAGAATACAGAGGAAGATCGCTAAAAATTCATGAAAAACAAGTTAATTAAAAAATATAAATAAACTACTTATGGATACAGAGAAAAAACTTTCTATTTTAAAATAATAAAAGAAAAATAAGTGATATTGGGTATTCTTCCTTATTCCTTGATGCGCGAATCGCTTATAAAATAATCAGTACTAGTTTTCTCAGCAACGATCATTGCCTTGCTAAAAAAACCGTTCTACAGGCAAGTCACACATTCTAACCTTCACTACGAATTACACGAACGACAAACTTGGCCTTACTCAAAAAACCGTTCTACAGGCAAACCACACATTCTAACCTTCACAACGAATTACACTTGCTTAACCGGAACCTTGATTCTGGAGTGAAGTGATAATTTATTTGTGCCAAATTTATAAAGAAGTGACCAAATTTTAAACAAGATAATATAGAGGAAGATTTTATGAAGAATTTATGAAAATGACGTTCATTAAAAGAACAGAAATAAATTAATTAAGTAGGGGGGGGGGGGGGGGGGAATCACTTTCAGCAGCTCGATATTTCTTTATTTTTACACAATATTAAAAAAATTTTAGTTGGTTGGTTTAATGGGGTTTTATGGCGCATAGTCCCTTCAGGACTTGCTGTGCCCAAGCAAAGTCAAAATGAGAGGAAAAATTATAAACCAAAAGTTTGAGTAAAAAATGATAGAATAAAATAACAGATGCGAAGAACTAAGTAATTAAAAATGAAAACAGAAATGATACATAAAATTAAAACCATTTAAAATAGCAAAAAGACCATAGTTAAACGACAAAAGATTTATAATTAAAAACTTTAAAGAGTTATAAAGTAATATTTTTTACAATATAAACTAAATATAAGATGCAGTTCAATACTACATAAACACAATTTTAAAAATCACATTAACAAAAAATCGCAAAAAACAATGTAAAATCAATCAAGCACAAATTCTTCAAAGACAGTAACTAATTCATTTCAAATAGCTGCCTGTTTACTTACTAAATCTCTGATAAATAAAAATGGTGGTAATGGGGATACTTGAGCCACTGAGACTGGGGACACATGAGCCATGACTCAACCATCCCCGCTAGGAAATTAGACATATAAGTGAAACAAAAAAGAAAAAGATTACGTCCTTATCATATTCACTGATAGATTTATTTTATTTTATTTTTTTTTTTTCTGGATAAAAGGGAGAATTTTTCTCTTTTTCTTAAAAAAAAAAATAATGACTTAGAAAAAAAAGTTTAAAAATATAGTTTTTTTTTAAATGAAAATATCAATTTTATTTTTCATTTTGAATAAAAAAATAGCCTGTCTAGATAAATGTAGGCTTAGTTTTCAATTTAACTTTTAACTTATTAAATTAACTTTTTAAAACTATTTTACAGGTTATAATCTCTAATATTTTAATTAGTTAGGACTAACATATTAAAATATTTATTTTTTAATATATTATATTAAGATTAAATATTTTTGAACCCTGCTGTTAACTTTGACCCGAGTCAACAATTAAGCATCGAGAAAAAACGCAATGAATCGTTAAATGGGAAAAGAGCGAGTTGTGTTTTTAAATAGATGGGGGAAATGCATCCCGCGGAAATCGAGTGTTTCACAAATTTTGCTATTTTTACGTTGCTCACGAAAATCGCGAGCATCACGAGATGCGCAGCAAGCGGGTTATTAGACCAAAAATTTTGAAATTTTTAAAAGTTTTAATATTATATTCTTCTTTAATTATTGAACTTTAGCTTCAGTAATTCGATTAATTGCTCCCAAACAGAAATAAATGAAATGCAATTTAAAAGTTTCAGTATTCATCCTTCAAGAATAAAAATCCAAATATTGTAGTCATAATTCACAGCAAACACCCTACTTTAGCTTATTCTATATTTATTTTAAGACTCAGAAAAAATTATAATCACCATAAAGGACATCTAAGTAATCAATCAATTACATTCAGAAATATCGTTCTTACTCAAAATCCAAGTAACGAATTGTAATAGAAATGAACCTAATTAAATACTATATTTCTCTAATATTCTCCGAAATAATCTTTGAATAAGACAGGCAAACCAAATCTGAGTATTTCATTATATAAGAGTTTATTAAACTCAAGGCATAGGATGCCTTTTCGAATTTCTGATTCACTTATTTCAGCTACGAAGATTGCAGCAGCATTTAAGCGATAGTTATTTTCTTAAAAATGAAATTTCGGAGAATGCTGGTGAGAAAAATCTAAAAGACGCAGCTGGAAAATTAAATGTATCATTCCGCTTCAATTCAAACAGTAATGGGCATGAAATTACATATGTGAAAGCAACAAACAACAAAATTTCACGAGATTAATAATTTCACCACATTTTTTCGTTGGGAAGGGGAGATGCCATATAATAACTGAATTATTTTTTTAATCAAAATATTGAATATGTAATCATTTTTCTCATGAAATATTTTTGGCGATTTCAAAATTTCAATGGACTGATTTCCAAATCTAGAAAGTCGCACATAGTTAGCAATAGAAACTTACCAGCATTTAAATAAAGTTTAAGATGCCATTTTAAAAAAAATATTGAATCACTTTATTTTTAAAAATAAAACCAAAATAAAATACTCAGATTACTTAAAGGTGTTTTTTATTAATAAAACCTAGTACTTTCGAACATATCATGCTCATCGTCAGGGTTAAAACAACAAAAGAGTAAAAGTCGAAGGCTGAGTTCTTCTATACGAAGTGGACTGATCCAAAGACAACGTAAAAAAGGGGGGAGAAGTCGGAATATTCCAAATGCGATAGAAAGAGGGGTTCAAGTTATTTTGAACAGATTGTACCATATTCTTGGAATATCGAACGAAAAAGTATCGTTACAAGTATTGTTAGCTCCACATAAAATTTCAATTGATTCCATAATTTTAATCTTCTGGTAATTTGATATTTTCTTTAGTAATTTAGCTTTTTTGAAATCTATTATAACTTCTTGTTCCTGGTACAGTTTAGAGAGAGCGGTATTGCATCGATTAAGCCTGATATCTGCAATGTGTTCTGACAAACGCTTCTTAAATTTCCTGGTTGTCATTCCAATGTAATCTGCTTTCTTTTTGTTCTCCATTATTGTTGCTGGGATTAAATATACACCTGCTGAATCTTCCATGGGGATAGGATCGGTGCTATTGTGACGTCTTGTGCTTAATTTATTAGGGAGGGGGAAGCAATTAAATGTAGATTGTATTTCTTTAATTTAAACTTTAGACATTCAAAAAGACCAGGAAAATATTGAAATTTGTGCAACTTTGTTCAAATTTCAATATTTTCCTGGTCTCTTTGAATGTCTAAAGTTTAAATTAAAGAAATGCAATCTACATTTAATTGCTTCCCCCCCCCCTTTCTAATAAATTAAGTACAAGACTTCACAATAGCATCGATTCTATCCCCATGGAAGATTCAGCAGGTGTATATTTAATCCCAGCCACAATAATGGAGAACAAAAAGAAAGCAGATTACATTGGAATGACAACCAGGAAATTTAAGAAGCGTTTGTCAGATATTAGGCTTAATCGATGCAATACCGCTCTCTCTAAACTGTACCAGGAACAAGAAGTTATAATATATTTCATAAAAGCTAAATCACTAAAGAAAATATCAAATTACCAGAAGATTAAAATCATGGAATCAATTGAAATTTTATGTCGAGCTAACAATACTTGTAACGATACTTTGTCGTACGATATTCCAAGAATATGGTAATATCTGTTCAAAATAACTTGAACCCCCCCTTTCTATCGCATTTGGAACATTCCGACTTCTCCCCCCTTTTTTACGTTGTCTTTGGATCAGTCCACTTCGTATAAAAGAACTCAGCCTTCGACTTTTACTCTTTTGTAATTTTAACACTGATGATGAGCATGACATGCTCGAAAGTACTAGGTTTTATTAATAAAAAACACCTTTAAGTAATCTGAGTATTTTATTTTGGTTTTATGTATAAATAAGGTGAATTAAAGGATTCGACATATGTGATATGTTACATCATTTTAATCTTACACTTTATTTTTTTTTAACAAAAATAGTAAAAAGGTTGCTTATAAAATATCAAAGATTTATGCAAGTGAAACATCGACAGCTTTAAATTAAATAGTCAAGTGCAAGTATTACTCGTATTCAAAGGGTATCCTACAATAAATACATGAATTATTATTTATATTATTTAAAAAAATCGTTGTTAAAAGGATAATAAGATATTGTAAAAAACTATAGAACGTAGGGTTGTGTAAAGCTGGTAATACTACAAAAGTATAAATGAGAATACCACATAAGTTGAAAGAGATATGAAGCCTAAATTACATCCAAATATTGCTATTATGTATAACTCTTTTCTTTAATCTTATCTTAAACTGTTTATGATGACCTTAATTCGATACTAACAATAAAAGTAGTACATACTTAAACTTTATTTAGCATTTCAGAAAACTAATATTTTCTTTTTAAAATGTAGCTAAAAAACCTTCTTCAAAGTTTAAATGCAGCATTGCGCTCAATGTGCTTAGAAAGGAGATCTCATAACATAATAGGAGTCGCAAAGGAGGTCCTTATAGTATTTATGTCATTAATTCTAATTAAAGTTGGTAATTTAGTTGGTTTTTAACAATTTGATATTTATGGTTTTTATACTCCTACTGGGTATTGCATTACACAAATATATCATTAAAAGTAATTAGGGGCTGTGCATATATAACATTATCATTTTAGGGGAAATTGGGTACTTGGCATATGAAATCGAAAATATTTCTATGGGAAGGAGGGAATCTTTTGATATCGTTATCATGTCTGATTCAACCAAAATTTTCTCTTTTCATTTGTAACTTTACATCAAAATACTCTTGATTTTTTTTAATGGAATTACAAAGTTATAGTTAAATCATTAAATGATTATAAAATTATTTAATTCGAAAATATGTAATATTCCAATGTTTGGCAATACTATTCTATCATACAAGGTGTTTCAAAAATGACCGGTATATTTGAAAAATCAATAAAAACTAAATGGACAGCGATAGAAATACAGCGTTTGTTGCAATATGCTTGGGACAACAGTCAATTTTCAGGCAGACAAACTTCAAAATTAATTTAAAATTTCAACAACAGATGGCGCTGCGGTCTGGAGCAATCTAAAGTACGATATTTTTTACATTGTTCAGGGCTGCCAGCAACTTTGGTACAAAATAGTAGGGACTTAGGGACCTAATGATTAAAAATTAGGGACTTTTTAGGGACCAAAAGTCTGAAATAGGGACCTTTTAGGGACCTAAAAAATAAACATAATATTTATACAAATCAAATACAATTTTTAACAAATAAAAGCCAATTTTTTTTAAACTTTTATTTAATCAAATATAATATTTACAAATTTCTTAAATTAACCTTCTTTAGATTTGTTACTCATAAAATTTGTAATTAAATTATTTTTTCTAATTTATAACACTAGACAAGCTATCAGCTTTATCCTTTTTTACTTTCAGTTCCTTGTTAGCTGTTATACCAGCTGCAATCAAATTTTAACCACTTTAGCTTCAGTTAAATTTCCTTTTTCTAAAGCAATTTTTAACCTTTCATTGATCAATCTGTCCAATACAGTTACTTCTACATTCACATTTTTGTTTAAATCTTCCAACTTTTTTTCAAGAACTACAATTGTACTTTTATCTTTTTCAGCTTCTTTTTCCAGATTTCTTCCTCTTCTGTAGCTTTTTCCACTTCAAGTTGTATTTTCCTTTCTTTTCATTTTCTAGGTAACTTTGATAATTTTGATATGCAATATTAACCTTTTTTATCATTTTACTAGTTACTGTTATTAGAGCTGCATGGTTTTTATAATGATGTCTTAAAGCATCTGCTATGTTTAGCCTAGCATTTAGCATCCGTTCTTTCATAGAGGCCCGGTCTTCAGAAAGAATTTGATGTGAAAGCAAAAATCCTCGTTTTACGTCTGCACTGCCATGGTACAAACTGAAGCTACTCTTCAAAATAAAGAGAGATTTGGATATTTTAATACTCCATTTTCCTCTTTTGCGTTAATAGAAGTAGCCCAAAATGAATTAATCCTATTTACTTCAGATTCTTAACTGAGCTTGCAAATTTTCCATTCATCTAAGAGGGCATCAATTTCAATGTTTATAGACAATTTTGTGCTAGTTTAGCAATATTTTTTAACTTTTTGGAGTACTTTTGAATTCTGGGTTTAAGCAACTGAGATATTTCAAATTTTAATTTTACAATATATCCTTATTCTAAAAGATATTTACAAGAAGCTATATAATGACGTTGCACATCACTTAAAAAAAACCCTTTATCTTTTTCAAATAATTGCAAAAACTCTTTTTGCAATTCTTCATTAAAAACAATATCTCTTGGAGAGATTGAATTTTCACTATCAAAGGGATCTTGACTGACATCATTCTTGAAAGATTTAATGGCTGACTGTTTGCAAATACGCACTGAGACTTTAATGATAAGGCATTTTATTTCATCATACACTAAGTGGATCAGAGGATCTTCCCTTTGGAAAAATGCAGTAAACTGGGTAAATAGTTTGGCACTAGATACAATAAACAGTGTAACTGACATTTCATTGTTTTCTCCTTCAAATGTACAACATTTTTTTTTTTTTTTTTTTTTTTTTTTTTTCTGTAGCTGACTGTATTTAGTGTCCTTTGTTCTTTTCTAGATGGAATATATTTTAAGAAATATGGAGACAATTCCATTGTTCTAACAACCAATTTGCTGCAGGTTCCAGAGTTAACTATCTGCTTGGCACATGTTTCGTAAATCTATGTGCAGGAACACCTAGTTTTTTCCTGTATAAAACTAAATTCTTCCCACCTGGACGGCCAGTCATTATAATAATTATATACTAAAATAATAAAATCAGATGCATCACATCCATCAGGCCTAGAAGTGACTTTTTTCAAAAATATTATAGGAAATATAGAAATTTTTTTGAAGAAAATATAGGAATTTTATAGGAAATTTCATTTATATGTAAATATATTGATACAAGTTTTAATACATTAACATATGTATCAACACAGACATCAATATTGTAAAAACTATAACATAAGTAAACTATTTAAAGTTCATTCCTGACTATTTCAGAAATTTTTAGCACACTTTAGGATTAAAATACTGGTTTCAGGAATAGTACACTTTTTGTTTTTTCCAGCAATATTTAACACTTATTACAATTATTTTCAGAATCATCATCACTTATATAATTTGTATTTACGAATACAAACATAATTGAAATAAAGGTTATAAATGATTTTTTTGTAATAAATTTAAATGAAATGAGTTTCTGTAGCAAAAGAAATTCAAAGTTCTAAAAAACCCTGAAATTCATGGCAAATTTTATGAAAAGTTACAGCAAAGATGGAGCGAGGAAATCCTTCCCTACATTAATTATACATTTTTTCAACGGCATTACAAGGTTTTTTTTTTTTTTTTTTTTTTTTTTTTTGTAATGCTTTGATGGAATTTGCATTTTTCCTTCGATAATTAAGGTAAAATACCACCTTTCTCATGATCTTTTAATGCAAAAGTTTTTTAAAACTTTTTATTTTAAATTCTTTGATAAAATTTGAATTTTTTCCGCAATTTTTAGACAAAAATAGTGTTTTTTTTTCTGCAATCTTTAGATAAAAATCGGGTTCTTTTCGCAATCCTTAGATAAAAATTGCAGCTTTTTTTTGCGATATTTAGATGAAAATCCCATTTTTCTCGCGATCTTTTGACGAATTCGCCTTTTCCTGGCGATCTTTTGATGAAAATTGCATTTACCTCAAGATATTTTGACGAAATTCGCGTTTTCCTCGCAATTTTTTGGCAAAATTCGCGTTTTCTTGCGATTTTAAGACAAAAATCGCATTTTTCTAGCGATCTTTTGATAAAAATAAAATTTTTCTCACGAACTTTTGCCAATAAAGGCGTTTTCTTGAGATTTTTTTAAACAAAATTGCAGGTTTTTTCCAGGACTGACTAAAATTGCAGGGTTTTTTCACTACAATTTTTTCATTTCTTCCACCATGATCAGTTATGTGCTATCATCTACAATATTAAATTTTTTAAAAAAGTAAATTTTCTTGAGAAATTTTGGTAAAATGTAAGGAAAAAAATTAACTTAGACACAGTATAGGTAAAAAAGGGACTTTTAGGGACCTCTTAGTGAAAATAGGGACTTTTAGGGACCAAGTTAAAAAATAGGGACCTTTTAGGGAAATAGGGACCAACTGGCAGCCCTGATTGTTCTAAGGAATAAACCATTTTTTTCACAACAAACTTGCAATCTATGAACAGCACACACTTACAACAGAAAAACATCTTGCAGAATGGCGAACTCGACGATTGCGTTTTCTTCTGTTTTTCAAATCGCCTGCAGCGCCATCTATTGTTGAAAATTGTAACTATTCTTGAAAGTTTGTTTGCCTGAAAAATTACTGTTGTCCCAAGCATATTGCAACAAACGGTGTACTTCTATCGCTGCCTGTTTAATTTTTATTGATTTTTCAAATATACCGGTCATTTTTGAAACACCCTGTATATGTATGCATAAATAAACTGCAGTTCGTAAACTAAACGGAAAGTATATTTGAAATGATACTTGTTTTGTTTACTAATAAATATATGAGAAAGAAGGGTGTCCACCTGTTTTGTTGTTATGAAGTTCCCCCACCCCCACCCCAAAGAGGAGCAAGTTCAAGACGACATTATTACTGTTGAATACATTATGTAACAAAAAGCTTTATTGGACACTTTTAAATTGTAGCTATTTCTTTTAAGTGTTATTTAATATAAATTTATATACAAAGTGATATTTTATTCGTTTTTCTTGATTTGAATCAATAAAGTTTGCAAAAAATAAATCTATAACGATATCTGTATATCACGCCAAACAAAAGAAAAAGAAAACAAAAACCAAAATTTCATTTTCACATTGATAACGATACCACGGCGTCAGAGGATAGGAGTTCGAGACATGACAAAGTATGATATCGTAAGGGGGATAGGGTCAAAAATTACCAAACGATTGATAACGCCAATTGTACATATAATATGCTGCCCTTGACATTTTGTATTTCCAAACCGTCCGTATCTTTAAGGGTTAATACCTCGGCTAATTACCGGCGATTTTTTTTTTTTCGAAAATCATTATCAACAATGCTTTTATACTTCTGTTACAATAGGCACCTCCAGCGCTGCTCAACACCTTTGCTGGATGTCCGCAAATCGAAATTTATGTGTAACGGAAAAAGCATTTTTCTCGAAAACTATATGACTAAGGTAATCGCTAATGTTTTCCTGCAAGATTTAAATTAACGTTACTACCTCTGATTTTTTCATAATTTTAGTTTCAATAGATTCGGAAATAGAGGGGGAGGAACATATTTTTGCACGACCTTTTTGACCATATCATTGAAATATAATACCTAAAATTAAAAAGAAATATATTTTTGAGTTCAGTGTAACGAACGCTTTCACACGATGCCCCACCCGATAAACAGAGAAAATAGTTTTTTTCATCAAGTAATTTAATTAACCCCTCTACATTTCTTTTAAATATATTTGTAAATGTTTAATAATAAGTAAATATGTAGGTCAATAGTCTATCACTTCCCTCAATTTGAACTTTCCATGATTCATAGTTTATCAGTAAAATGGCTATGACAGACAAACCGTCGCAATCTCTCATTGAACCAGCAATTCTGTTTGGCCCCTGATGTGAAAAATTTCGTTTTGTTTATTTACCATGTTTTACACTATATAGTAGCAGTGATGAATTCAGGCGCTTTTCTCAGGGAGGAATTTCCGTGGCTCCAGGAGGGGGGGGGGGGGGAATTGCACGTTTTGACCATTTAAAACAGAAAATCTGGGTCTCACTGCTCCGGGAGGAGGAAGGTGTCCCCCTGGAACACCCATAGAATTCAATACTGACTATTATAGTAATAACTAACCGTACCTCTGATGCAATTTCGCTCCAGTTGCCGACGATTGTAAAAACAAAGCGTACCCATATAAAAAAAACCGATGAATGCAGCAAGATTACCTGACGTCTTTAAAAATCGAAGTACCTGTATATTACAATTTCATCAACTTATATTTTATCAGGTCGCGTGCGAAGTAACTGCCACACCCAAAAATAAGAAAAGAAAAAAGGTTTGACATTTCTTGCATTTTATTACACAGCATGAATAATCATCAAAGTAATGTTGATACAGATATGAAATTCAGATAGAGGCACTTGCTGAATTGAATGCACAAGCAAAACATATGTTATATGTGTATCCTAGAAAATTAAATTTGTAATCAACGTATCAACAAAATATTTCTTATAAGTTATAAATCATGTATCCAGAGAATGAAGCCTGAAAATGTACAGAATAAAATTATAATTCATTCTATAATATTTGGCAGAAAGCCACGATTTCATTTTAAAACTAAACCAATGGCGTTCTAATTTTTTAACTAAATTGGGAAACAATTTAAAAAAGCAGTGCTATTTTGCAAGGCGTGTTCAATCTTAGCTATTACCAAAATAAAACCATTAGGGGGGGGGGGGTAAAAAAATATAGTCACTCATAGTTAAACGATTTTTACAATAAAGACACAACTTGCCTGGCAACATAATCAAAATACACTTTAATGAACTACGCAGAGCGATATTTGTTACACATTTCGATGTCAAATAATGTAATTTAAAACAGAAAATAATCTTCGGATATATATAAGAAAATTAAAGAATTACTTTTTCCCTTACATTTTCATTATTTTTTTTTCAATTAAAATATTTTAATTATCTGTACTGCAAGTAAGAGATAATTTCTTTCTATATTTAGATTTAATCCATTTTTACCTTTTTCTATCTTTACAAGAAAGTATTAGATGCGTAAAAATTTTCGAATTCGGGTTTTTAATGGATTTACATGTTTTAGGGGTCATATATTCCAAAAAGCATGTTTTTACAAAATGTCTGTCTATGAGTCTGTCACTGTATGACATAAATTTTGTGGGCGCTCTATCTTAAGAAACAATGCACGGAATTTAATAAAAATTTATGTTAAGATAGTCCCTGATATAAATTAGTGCCGATTAGTTTTTTGTGTAAATCGCTCAACAGGTGGCGCTGCTATGCTGCATTTCTTATGACTTACGCAACAGCACTATCTCAATAACTAATGCACGGATTTCCATAAAACTTCAGATTTAGTTAATCTTTGACAAAAATTGATGCTATACATTTTTGTGAAAATTGCTCAACGGGTTGAGCCGCTATGATGCATTTTTCACGATTTTCGCAATAGTTCTATCTCAAGAACTAATACACGTAATTTAATAATTTTTTTTTATTCAGGTAGTTCATGATTTACATCGATGCTGATTAGTTTTTGGCAATCCCTCAGCAGGTGACGCTGCTATGTTGCATTTTGTTACGATTTATGCAACAGCTCTATTTCAATAACTAATGCACGGATTTCCATTCAGATTCAATTAGTCCTTGACATAAACTGGTGCTTTTTACATTTTCGTGTAAATCACTCAACAGGTGGCGCTACTATGCTTCATTTTTTTACGATTTCCCCAATAACTATATCACAAGAATTAATGCACGTATTTCCATCAAACTTCAGATTCAGTAAATCCGTGATATGAATTCGTTCTGTTTACGTTTTAGTATCAACTGCCCAACAGGTGGCATTGCTATGCTGATTTTTTTCACGATCCTGTGATAGCTCTATCTCAAGAACTAATGCGCATTTTTCCTTAAAATTCAAATTCGGGTATAGCTTGATAAATCTTATTGTTGTTTATGCTTTGGTATAAATTGCCCAACAGATGACGCTTTTATGTTGTATTTTTTCCGATATCTTCAATAGTCCTATTTCAAGAACTAATTCACAGAATTTTATGTCTTTAAAATCCACATGATGAGTAGTGGTGTACCGAGTAGTACTTTGGCCGAGTAGCAGAGTACCGAGTACCGAGTAGTTGTGTAAAAAGAAAAAAAATACTGATGTGCGCATAATGTGAGCTTAGGTGTACATATAAATATACCTGTGCACATATCTATTCCTGTGTGTACACATAATATAATGTACATATATCGTATATATTAACTCATTAAATTTGAAATTTATTTATGCATCTTTTAAAGACAGTTTTTGACAGTTCAAAACTAATAAAAAAGGAGAACTGAAAAATAACAAATACAATTATTAACCAATATAACTCTTTAACCCTCCAATTTATTCTGACCATTGAAATCTGTCTATCAAAAATAAAAATGTTTATTGGTTACAACAATTCATTGAATAATATGCGAATGAAGAAAGAGCAAAAAGAATTTTTCACTAGTACTTGTTTAAAATCTCTGCATGAAAAATTGATACAAATAGAGATACAGACTTTCTTAACCCTTTCCGGCACAGGCAAAATCTGTTAGTAAAATGAGAAATTATCAACTGACACCGGAATTCAGAAACGAATTTTTAAGATATTTTGGATTCCTTAATTTAAGCTTTTACCGTAAAAGCAAAATTTTATTAAAATATTACTAGTGCCACTTGCAAGTTTGGAATTAAAATTAGGTATCCCAGGCCGGGCACAGCGTGCCGGAAAGGGTTAACAGAAGACTGACACTCCATTAGCACGGTGAGAAAAAAAAACTTTTCCGATCATGTGCAACTTTGCAAAAAAATTCTTATGTGCACCTTCAACAACTGTTTATTCTGAACGTATATTTTCAAAAGCAGGCCAAATTTATAGTATTTAAAAAATGCCCTGTCTACTGATAATATAGAACGTTTGGTGTTTTTGCACCATAATTTGAAATATAATAAATTTAATTATTAATTTTTATTGAATTTATTGTATTTTCAGTTTCTTTATTTAAAATAATAGTAAGTCTTTTCTGTTTTCCTATAATATCTTGTGAAACTAAATTTTAATCGAGATATTTTATGACAATTTTTGCTCTTAATTTTTTCTATATTTTGCAGACATATTGTTAAATACCGAGTAAATAGTTTTATGAATTACTGCATATATTATACATTGATATTCGAATAACTTTTTACAGATCAGTTATAAATTCATATGATTAAAAAATGAAATTCTTACAACTACTCGGTATTGGCCGAGTACCGAGTACTCGGCAAATTAGCCGAGTAGGCCGAGTACCGAGTATTTACCGAGTACTCGGTACGGCTCTAATTATGAGCATAGATTGTCATTTAATTTTGGCATTGTGGTAGCGAATTTTGAAGTATTAACATGAATAAGATAGAAGAAACTTTGGGATCGCCACATCCGACTGGTTTCATTAGGTGCGTTCGTAATTATGTAAATACGTAGCACCTATTGTTGTCGCTCAGTCCGTCCGTCTGTCTGTCCGTCTGCCCGAATATAACAACGCAAAAACTACCCAACCGAATCGTTTGAAATATAAAATACATAATTATAACATAATTTTGTCGAGTCATTTCAAATTTTATGAAAATCGGATAGATAGATCAATTACAGGGACAATCAAAAGGATTACGTTACATCACTGTCAATAGGGAAAAAAGTTTCAAACACATTTTAATCGTTTGAAATTTAAAGCATGTAATTATTGCGTAATTTTGTCGAGTCATTTCAAATTTTATGAAGATCGGATGCATAGATCAATTACAGGGACAATCAAAAGGATTCCGTTACATTAAGGTCAATGGGGAAAAAAAAATTTCAAATGCATTTTAATCGTTTGAAATTTAAAAATATAATTATTACGTAATTTTGTCGAGTCATTTCAAATGTTATGAAAGTCGGATGCATAGATCATTTACAGGGACAATCAAAAGTATTACGTTACATCACTGTCAATAGGGAAAAAAGTTTCAAACACATTTTAATCGTTTGAAATTTAAAGCATGTAATTATTGCGTAATTTTGTCGAGTCATTTCAAATTTTATGAAGATCGGATGCATAGATCAATTACAGGGACAATCAAAAGGATTCCGTTACATTAAGGTCAATGGGGAAAAAAAAATTTCAAATGCATTTTAATCGTTTGAAATTTAAAAATATAATTATTACGTAATTTTGTCGAGTCATTTCAAATGTTATGAAAGTCGGATGCATAGATCATTTACAGGGACAATCAAAAGTATTCCATTACATTACGGTCAATGGGGAAAATTTTCAAATGCATTTTAATGATGTTACTCTCATTCGAACATAATAGAATTGGCATGAATCTATGAAATATATACTAAAATATGCATTCTGTACAATCTGTGATGCAAAGAATTTTTATTATTAAATTACAGGGCCACACAAAAGTGTTTCACTACACAATGCTATACGGGGAAACATTGTTTGGGACGTGTTTTAATTATATTCAACTATTTCACATTTCATGAATAAGATATTACGTTGCTGAAGTGTAATAAAAATTACTTCCTGCATATTTACAGAAACGTAAAGATTTCGACTACTATACTGTATCAGGAGTACGCTCTACTATATCAGCAAGATCTGAATATTTTTAAAACTTCGTTATCGTACGAACGCACCTCATTTGCTACGTTCACGTGCAATTTCCAACTTGTTTTGAATTTAAGTCTTTTAATAATTCGGATTTTTTAGTTAAGAGTATGCATACACATTTTAACAAATTCTGTAAGCTCTATGCAAACAATCTATGTTTTTAAGAGTTAACGGGAAACTTTATCCAATGCCGCAGTGCTCTTTTTTAGATTTATGTATAAATTTGTTATTGATGCACATTACGGGTGCACAACCTTTTGCCACTTACAAAAATGTGTGGGTTGTCCATAGTTACATAAGTAACACGGACAGAATTCTATTTCGAGGTAGGAATCGGATACAAAATATAGTTTCAGAGGTGAGGAGAATTTTATCCCTCTAGATTCCCCTACCCAAGTTAACAAATCCAATGCTGTTGGTAAAGATATAATACGAAATTCACTATTTTTCTGTACCAAATCGACGAAATTTTCTATCTTACCGCACTTGATTGACGAAATTCACAATTTTTCGTGCCTAACCCACGAAATTCACCATTTTCGATCGATTACAGTTACGCTTTTGCGTCCCTGATTGATGAAATTCACGATTTTTTAGAGATAAACTGAAGAAATGCACGATTGTTCTGATGCCGATCGACAAAATCCTCACTTTTTCCGAGTGTCATCGACAAAATTTGAGATATGACCCTGTGCCCGACCAACAACATTCACGATTTTTCAGAGCCCTATCTACAAAACACACAATTTTTCCGTGCCCGATTGATGAAATGTGGCATTCTTAACTGGTGTTTTACGAAATGTGCTATTCTTAACTGGTGTTTTACGAAATGTGCAATTCTTAACTCGTGTCTTACGAAAATAGCATTTTTTTTTCTCCTGCACGCAACAAATGGACGAAATTTGCAATTTTTTCTAGCAATAAACTGACGAAACCCACGATTGTTCCGCAGCCGATCAACGAAATTCTCAGTTTTTTCTGTGCATCATCGAAATAAAAAAATCTCGATTTTTCTGTGTCCGATCGACAAATCGCGCGATTTTTCTTTGTCTAATAGACGAAATTTGCGAGTTTTTCGCGTCTGATCGATGAAATTTGCGATTTTTCAGCCCTTGATCAACGAAATTCGCGATTTTTTTTTCACAGTAAACAGACAAAATAAGCAATTTTTCCCCGACCAATCAACAAAATTTGCAATTTTTCCTTGAACGATCAACGAAATTCGTGATAAATCCTAGCACCACAAAGGAAATTCGCGGTTTTTTTCGAGCCAGATCGATAAAACTCGCCATTTTTTCGAGACCGATCAATAAAACTCGCGATTTTTTAGAGACCGATCGACGATATTTCTGTTTTTTGCAGTGCTTAACCGACGAAATTCACGATTTTTCTGCGCTGATTGAAAAAATTCGCGATTTTTTTCGCGCCCGATCAACGAAACTCGCAATTTTTTCGAACCTCATCGAGAAAATTAGCTTTTTTCTGCACCCGATCAACGAAATTCGAGATTCTTAACTGACTGACGAAATTTTCAATTTCCCTACGGCAAATCGAAGAATTTCACCATCTTTCCTACGACATACAGACAAAAATGACAATTTTTTCCAGTAATAAACAGACGCAATTTGCGGGCCACAGGTTGTACATCCCAAATCAGTCTATTATTATGAAAGTACCTTATAGAAATATATCATGGTATCTAATAACACATGTCCTTTCTGTAACAAAAATTACAATACAGTTGAAACAACACAATTCTATCCTCTTTGCTACTGAGTATTAATGTAATCTTTTTTAGTATTACTGAATTATTTCTTTTTCAATTTGACTTCAGAGCAAGAATCATAACTATATTTGCATTATTTCG
The DNA here is from genome assembly GCA_964019185.1 of Maratus speculifer. Lineage (NCBI taxonomy): Eukaryota > Metazoa > Arthropoda > Arachnida > Araneae > Salticidae > Maratus > Maratus speculifer. Next base: position 309,386,630 of record OZ025294.1, read on the forward strand.
AATCTTGGACATCGAAGTATATTATTTTTAGATCGATTGCAATTAAGTTCGAGAATCATTAATAAAAAGGGAAACAGCGGGGGGAGGGGGTGAAAAGGATTTTGCGTATATACCTGAACTGTTATGTGTTCAATGCAATTTTCTTTCTGGAATGAATTAAAAATATCAGTGTTAATTTAAGGATTCGTAATTTAAGTTATATAAACCATTAATAAATTGAATTAAAATTTAAAATGCGCAGATTTTAAATACCTCATGTAGAATTATTTCTTAAAAATAGGGCAATTCCTTCGTTTACGTCATGAGAAAGAAACTTTTATTTTATAGTTAGAAAATTAAAAATATAAACTGTAATTTGAAACAAAAAGAAATTCTAATTATTTCCCTTTTAGTGGAGATTATTTTTCGTAATATGACAAAAATTGAAAAAAATAAACATAGCTTTAAATTTTCACTTATTTTTTCCGCTTTTAAAAATTAATGACAAAAACTGAGAAAAATTAACATAACTTTAAATTTGTGTTTAATTTTTCCGCTTTTAAAAATTGTAAATTCGTGATATTTTTTATACATATCTGTAATTTTTTTATTAACATTTCTAATTTTATATAGACTTTAAGATCTAAAGAATTTTAAGATGAAACTGCAATACAAAAATAGACTTTAAATTGTGCGAAAAACCAAAATTTTGACATGCCATTTTTTTAGACCTCCCTCATCCCCCTTAACGAATCACTTCCGTACAGGCACAATTTTATGTTATGCAATTTTTCTTGATTATATTCATTCAAAGATAAATCTCACGCCACATTCGGCACGTAATCACGATAGTCTTTACTGGCGGAACATAGAAATGACAAATTCCATATTTCCATGCAGTTTTTCTTAGCAACTGCTTCATTTAAATTGCTTCATCTTCTAGCAATTGCTTCATTTAAAATATGTACAATAACTAATTTTACTTTAAGTTCATTAGGAAAGGAAATAAATATAAACTAATACAGTAAAACCTCCATAACGGACACACCCGCATAGCGGACACCTCTATTTAACGGACAGTTTTCCAATCCCCACTCCCAAAACCTAAATTTTCGTATGTGTAACCTCTGATTAACGGACATTCCAAATAGCAGACACTATTTTCGGCGACAAAGGAGGAAAAAATATTTTTTAACAAGAAAAAAAAAAGAAAAATACAAAGCAAAAAAGTCTCTAAATTTATCAGGGCAATGTGTCACAAATTTGTGTGATCACAGATAAATGTACAGGGTGGGCTGAGGAAATCTTTCCTTCACGTTCACTGTTAAATTCAGAGGGAGGGACAGCTCCCAGAGCATTCAAATGTTAATGTCCCCCCGGGAGATTTTATGTTTTTAAATATCAAAAAGTATAATCCCTATCCCGCTCGGAACTCGATAATGACCAATAACATCACATTGAAAAACAAATACAAATTACAGGTAATCGCAAGCAAAAATAAACTTTCGTAACAGATTTTTTTTTTTTTTTTTTTTTTTTTTTTAAATGCAAGAATGTAATAAATAGCAGTTAAAGGTGTGTTCAGTTTTATTTCAGTCCCATTGCTTAAAAAATAATTTTAATTTCTTATTAATCTTATATTTTTTAGAGGTTTTAGAACATATAAATGTCAGTTAATGAAATATTAAGCATTTCTTAAAGATTTTATTATCTCTGAGGTTTTCCCAATAGCGGACACCTCCGAATAGCGGACAATTTCTGCGTTCCCGAGGTGTCCATTATTTAGAGGTTTTACTGTACAAGCATTCAATAAGGTGTTACAAAACATAAAATAAGAATATATTTGGGACGTAGTACCTTAAAAGTAAAATAAGTAGACAATTAATTTAGATTTAAAAATTCGATAAGGAAAACGATGTGACCAGAGTCTTTCGTTTTATTTTTGCTCTAAAGCTAAAGGCATTAGAATTAAAAAGCCATTCGAAATAGAATACAGAACATACAATAAAGAATCTTAACTAAACAGAAATTACTTCGCTACTGAATTTCAACACAAACCATTAAATTGAAACGCGAATGTTAGGAAATAGTGTTCGAAAGTATGCGAAAGCAATCCTCTACACATACAACGGCATGCATTTATGTAATAAGCGTAAAGCTTATTTAACATAACTTGCATAGTGAACGTTGCTCCTAAAATGAGATTTTTAAGCAGCACATAATAGAGTGTTGTAATAACGCTAGTGATTATTTTTGAAGCAGTTAAATATTTCATAGTTAAGGAAAGCTTCTGCATCAAAACAAGATGTAATCATTATTTTTTTATATACCTTATGTTTCTTTTATTGTACATATTTGCAAGTATTAGAATTTAGAAAAGGAAAGACAACTTGTAAGACAAACTACATGTGTATTACTTACTCATCATACGCAGTATAGGTGCCTTGTAAGCTTTGTATAGGGCGAGTAAAAAGATTTTGACGGATTTACACATTTCAGACACTAGAGATTCCAAAAAACATATTTTTAAAAAGAAAAAAAAAATGCCGTCCGTCTTTCTGTGTTTGTTTGTAAACGCTCTATCTCCCGAGCAAATTGAGATACAGACATGAAATTTGTAATGTACTTAATATGTAATAATAAGAAACTTAATGGATTTCGGTAACCTCGAGTATCAGCAAGTATTCGATTATCCGGAACTAATTTTCTAGAGCTCTCAAGATATTCGTTCTGGTAAAATATATATAAAAATTTTCGGATTTTTTTACTATAAGGAGTGAATGTAAAAGACAATAAAAGAACAAATTTTGCATACAGAATGAAGTCGATAGGATAATACGTTGTCGAAAGATTTAAAACCATATTTCTCACACTCTTCGATTTTTCATGACACTGTTTCATTCAAATTTCACTCAAAAATATATTTTATTTGAAAATGAGGTGCTTAATCCGACACGCAATAAACTGTTAATTAAAATGATTTTTTTTTTTTTTTTTTTTCGAAATTTAGTAATAGAGCTATTTAAAATTTATGATGTCATCAAGCCACGATTTTAATTATTCTATCTATCAAACAAATTGATACAGAGGTTGAAATTTGGTATAACTTAGAATGTAATAGTACGACAAAGCCTTTTAAATTTCAGTAATCTCAGTTATCCGGAACTATTTTATCGGATTTGCAAAATATTCGTTTTGATGAAACGTATACAAAAATTTTCGGAATTATTTCTTTTAATGAGTGGGTGCAACTTTACATAAAGAAAAGTCGATCGGACAATCAACTGTCTTGATATTTGAGATCATAATTTCCCCATTATTCGATTTTTTAACACTGCTATAGTAGTCAATTCAAATTTCACAAACATATCCTAAATGGAAATCAGATCCTTAATTTTATTTTGGAATTGAAATACATTTTATAAATAGTTTACGCATGTTTTATTATCATATTTTATAGTATGCATATCCATGATGAGTAAGTATTACGGTGGACCCTAACGACTAGTTTAATTAATTTTATATATATCACCAGAACCATTAGAATGATAGAATGATTAGCATTTGGATAATTTTAATATAGAGAAAAAGAGGATAAAATGACGAAGTCAGTTTTATCTCATCCAGTTATGCGTAACAGAAGTAACTTGTGAGGAGTTGTAGCTTTAGATCCCATTCATGATGCAAAGAATTACTTTTCTGTGATATTTTCCACCCTAAAATATTCTCAAGATGCAACTCAGAACATAAAAATAATACAAAATGTGGAATATTTACAATGGACTATATACTAATAAGCATAATTCAAACAAATAGGGCAGTGGTGGAGCAAGATGACGAGGATGACAATGACTGTAGGAAAATAATGACGGTAACGACTGCATTGTCTGTAATAAGGAACAGCGCAGAACGAACTTTCGTTCCATTGCTTCGCGTGCAAATCTTTTCGCATGCTTATTTTTCTAGTTGGAATGTAGATCTATCCAGGCACAGAGCCTAAAGATATGATTTTTGCTTTCAAACTTTCAATTTACAACCTGTTTTGAATAAATAATGAATATGTGTGGGGAACAGTGTAAAATGTATTGAATAAAATTTTATTGGTACCTTGATAAATATCTTCATATATTCGTCATCTTGCCTTTATGTGGAGAAAGATAAAGAACACATTTTTCTCCCAATCATTTAAGGAAAACTAAAACCGTTTCACTTATTTTTTTGTTAGAGAGAAGAGTTGTAAAATAGTGTCTCATACCAATTACAGCTTTTTAATCTACTTACTGAAAAATAATCTACTTATTTTTATGAAAAAGCTTGAATGCTTAAGCTTGTTATCTAACTCTTCCTTAATGCATGTTTACCCAACAAGTGACAGATAAAATTTAGATTTTCTTATAAAAATATATTTAATTGAAATAGTTTTTATGTAAATCCTCAAGTTAAAATATTAGTATGAATAACTATATCCATAATTGCATTACATAAGTTAAGTACAAGTAAATTGCGAGCGAAAGCGATATTTCGCATTTCATTAAATTTATAATCTAACAAGAAATACTTTCAAAACTTTAATTTACTTCATTTCAAATTATATACTTTTTTTTAAATTAATGGCACCGCCAAAAACATCAAATGCTAAAATACGCCGTTGAAAAAGAAATTTTAGTAATATCTTTTTAATAATTTCATTGCTGCAAATATTAGAATGCATAGGCAATTAAAAAGGAAATGTTTAGAAATTTTCGCTTATTAGAGTACGGTTAAGAAATTACGCAAAAAACTGGGTGCTAATCTTTTTTGTTTAAAACCCCTAAAAACTAAAAACTCCCCTGAACTAAAAAAACTATTTTAATACAGTGAAACAAAACTAGAGATTACGATCATGACAAAGCCTAATATACCTATCTCAAAACCAGTTTTTATTTTTACTTTTTAATTGATAAAAGTAAAAATATTAGATAATTTTCAATTAGGCGGGCACCAGTGTTATGCATAGTATATATATCATAAACGCGCATATATTTATATATCAGGGATGCAAATGCACTAAGGTTATTTTGGACCAGTTTTTGGAACAGCAAAATTTGATTTTGGAGCAGAAAATATGATTTTGTAGCAATAAAACCCATTTATGTAAAAGTAAAACCCATTTATATAACAGCAAAAAATTAATTTGTATCAATAAAAGCTGCTTTTTGAGCAGATTGAAATTCTAATGCAAATAAGCTTCTAAAAATTATAATGATTGTTATTTTGAACATATTTTGATATTTGAAAGAATAATTTCTCCACACTTTTTGCTAACTCTGAACATTTTAAATGATAATTGGGTACCGATTAGAATAATAATGAAAAATTAGCAACAGGACAAAAAAAAATGTTTATTTGGCTTTTTAAAAAAAATTATTTTAGAGCAATTTTAACTCATCAAAGGAACATATATGAATACAACATATAACTATACATACATTTAGCTTCTATATGCAATATAGAAGCTAAAATACATATAACAGAATATATACATGTTCATATATATAACACTGGCGTCCGGCTAACCAAAAAGTACCACGATTTTTTATAATCCATTTAAGTCAAAATAGTTATTTTCTAAAAAGTTGCTAAAATTAATTTTTTATATGGTTCCCGAGTCTTATAATTTATATATTTAGGGGGGGGGGGGAAATCGCGACGCTCTATCAAGTAAAACCGTAACATTTCCATTTCTGTATCACCAAAATTTATCGAGCTATAATACTTTGAATTTTACTAATTTTCTCCATTTTTTAACTCTAAAAGCACGTTTTTCGTTGTTTTTAGTCTGAAATCTTAAAATATATAAAATTCGCAAGATTAAGAGAAAAAAATCCATGCCAACTCCCTTTAATCTACAAGAGAAAAAATAATCTAAACAATCAAACAAGAGAAAAAAAAAACTTCATATAAGTAAATGATTTCATTATGTGTAGTACTTAAGTCAATCAACAAAGCAATCGGAAATGTCACAGTTTATCCGTCTTTCTTTTTATTGCCTAATTGATAATTTGATCGCCATAGACAGAGAACTATTTATAAAATAGACAATGTGCATTGTTTAACCTGTTTAAAAAGATTAATAATCCCAATAGGATGTTTCTTTTGGCAAATATATTCTACTTTTAATTTCGTCAGCTAACCACATTTTCCATCAACTGAATATGTTTTAGCTGCTATTTCACAAACGTCACAACAAACAGTCACATAGAAATAAGGACATACCTAACCTCCGGATTTTTTGCTGATGCTGTTTTCAAAAGTATCCTCCGAAAAAGACTATTAATTGGACGAAGGGGAAGCAGCGTTAAAATATCCTGCACGCTTATTGATGTATTCATTTTATATACCTTCTTTGACGTCATATGGGTAAAGTCCATTTGATAAGTTTCCGAATAAAAATTAATTAAAAAGTCGTATCATAAAGTAGCCAGTATGGATTTGAGAAAAATATCACGTTTCTGCCTTGTGTGTACTTTAGCTTTCCAACAGTCATATGTGGCTACCGATGGTGCACCATCTACATTGAATGAATACATATTCAAGATATCCACTACAGCTGAAGGGGGAGGGGGGGAATAAGAGTGGCCATCGAGATGCACATTAACGAGAATGTGTTAGAAAATTTCATATACATAAAATTTTAATTTAAAAAAAAATCCTTTTAAACAAACCAGTGACATTTTTATTAATGAATTAATGGATAATTATCTTTTTCTTGAATGATTTAAAAATGTTCACAGAACAGTTTAAAAATAATATATACATATTAAAACCGATTGTTTTTCATAATCAAAATCAGAAATTCAGAATCCTCCAAAAAAAACTACATAAAGTAAAAACGAAAATAGAGTGCATCCTCTAAATGTAGAATATCAGAAATAATTACCAATGTACTCATTGATTAACTTAATAAAGGTGCTTCATGGGATAAATTAGACATATTAGACAAAAAACAATGAAAAATGCAAAGAAAACATTAAGTGTAACTTCAAGAATCATAATAACATCTAATATTTTTTGAAACGATAAAAACATTTAACACCGATAAATTTGACATCAATTTAGAAACAAAACAGGAACACATAAACGAATACAACATCAAACAATGCAAAATTATGGTGAAGTAATAAAAAAAAAGGTAATTTATGTTTGTTTGACCAACTATATGACGATTACAGAACATAGAAAGCTATATCAGAAACATGCAAAATTACAATAAAGTGTCAATTTAACATGAACCTACCAACAACATAGAAAGTAACTGATTTATAAGTTTAGAATACAATCTATATTTCAAACAAACAATTTCTTAACATTAATTTGACAATGAGTTTTTAGAAATACTTTTATAACACAAATTAAATTTGTGATTTCAAAAAAAAAATTACTTATCAGCGAAATTTTCAGCATAAACACTTTTATGATTTAACAAAAGAAGTGATGCAAAATTAAAATAGATCTTGCACATTTTGTTTCAAATCATAAAGATTATAAAATGGAGATTCCGTTTTTAAAACTTAAAATAATACTAATTATTTTTAGTTGCTCTTTAGTACTTCAAGTTATACTTAATATATTGTAAAGTAATACAATTTACTTTTGGTACTTTTATGTTAGCCAGATACAAATCTCGCCAATAACATTTTATATTCTCGTAAATAAATAATTTCTTTTTTCAAGTGTGTAAATTATTAGCAATGCTTTAATGATAAAATAAAATGTACTGGTATAATTTCTGGTAATTACATTTATAAAATTTATGGCATAGTTTTTTATTAACTTTTTTTAATGAAATGAGTTAAAAACACGATTTTAAATGTATCCATTTTAAACATATATATTTGAAATTAAAGTTATGTATTTTAAATTAAATGAGTGAAAGGCTTACATTTTAAATGTCATTAATACAGTATGAATGACAGCAGTAGGAACAATATTTGATGATTTATCACCTAAAACTGGCTAAGATAAAAGTACCATACTTTTTACAGAAAATTTATGAATTTAATCACATGTTACGTATAACAAGACAATTCAATAACATTACTGATACACAATACACAATTGTGGACATACCTTTACTCGATGAAAAACTGCATACATTAATTTAAATGTTCAAAATAAATTAAAACATTTACTTTAAAATAATTGTATTTCATTTAATAATTGAAGCTCGGGTAAAATTAGATGCAATTTGAGTTGTATAGTCAGTTACATTTTTCTGTATAAGATGCATTTTAACAATATTTTATATTTGAAAGATATAGATTATTAAATGAATTCCATCCTAAGAAATGCTTACATTGACTGTAAATCTCTTTATCTTTAAAATTTTGTAATGTACCTAGGTACTTTTTTTAAATAAATAGATTAGTTGGAATAAACTGAACACAGAAAATTCTGTTAATTAACCCCTTGACTATGTCTATATACTATGCGTAAGTGGTAGAAACCATTGAAATTAATCAGTTTGGTCGACAACACAGTCAAAGGGTTAAGACAAGCATTCATAAAATGGCAACATATAGAATATAAAGTATACTGTTAAAGACAAATCAGCTTTGCAGAAAATATCTCAGATTTCTCTAAACCCAGACCATACTAAACTAAAATTGAATTTAAGGCTGCCCCATTACTAATGTGCCTTCCCTTTACTTCCATCCTAAAACAAAAAAAGAAGTATAGAATAGTGATTTTCGTCCATTCTTCCTGTTTTGTAAACTGGCATTGCATTACTTTAATAGAGGGAACACCCTAACATTGTAATTCTATTCCAACAGAATGGTTTGTATCAATGCGTGCAAACACAAAACAAATAGCCATTGAAACAGTGGGACAGAGGACAACATAAACTCATTCCATGCGCAGGTACTAATTTGGGAAAAGTAAAGGGACGCATGCTATGCTAAATAAATACAAGCCAGTTACAGAGAAAAGGCAAAGCACTTACCCTTCAATAATTTCTTAATCCACCAGATGGAAGCCATAACCCTGCTCTCATCTGCACCACCTTCAAGATTGCTACCTTCACCCCCTATTAAATAAGTTTTGGGTACACTACGTACCAAATGCCAAAACATACAAATAAATGGCATCAAATAAAACAATACTTTCAGCTAACTTGAATTTTATTTTTTGCGTGCTTAAAAGTAACATTTCTATATCCCTAATGCCTCTCAATTAAATGGGATAAGGTCAGAAGAAGATAAACAGAAATGAACATAAATAAACCAACGGCGGTTTATCTAAACATTTCTTCCCTTCCATTTTAAAGCTGCTAAATGTTTAATTTATAAATTCATGAATGCAAATCATGAAAAACTAATTTGATGTAATCAATCACTCAAATATTTACTGAATTTTAATTTGCACTGAAATCAAAAAATATGTTCTAAGAAAACTTTACATCACATAAATCATAATCAATTGCACATATTGCATGAGTTGATAAATAAATATGAACTTTCTTAACAGAACAGAGTAGCTCAAAAATATCACGAATAAATGCTTGTCAAAATCTTACTGTCTAACTACATATTTTGGATTTTTCTCTAAATAATTTCCAAAATAGAGAAATATATATGTATTAAAATAATCAGATACACTGATTCAATTTAGAAGTTATTTTCATGCACAATCATTACAGATGAGAAAAATGAAAGCAATTTTTATGAAAGCAAAATAAAAATTGCAGACATATTCAAAAATATTATACATCCATACAAAAAGATATCAAATATTAATACTACAATTCCTAAATAAATTGTTAAAAATTGAATCATATAATAAAAAAAATAAATTTATGTTATATGTACTTTTATGAAACTGTATTTTATAATCCTGAAGTTAAAAATAAATAAATAAATCTTCCATCCTGCTACTATGCATTCAAATACAGTATAACTTTTCTTTTTTGTTTGTGAATTTTTCTTCAAAACTTGATATTTATTTATTTTTTAATATCTCATCTTATAATATCACATGTAAAATTAGAAAAGATGCATATAAATATATTATTTTCCTATTAAAATTGATAATTAGTTGAATTGGCTTAGTCAATTAATGGGATCACAAAATTGAGAAAAATATCAATTTAGCATCGAGTTGAGTTAGTATTATTTGCATAACTTTCAAAAAGTAAAATACAAATGCTTTTGCAAATCAATGTTAGGACAGCAATACAAGAAGAAAGAACATATTAAAAAAATGTAAGATCTGAAGTTCTTTTGAATGTTCATTCATAAGACATTATGCAAGAATGTGTCTTATTAATGAAAGAAACTATAATTATTATCTTCTGCTTCTAAATTATTTTTTGGTATAATATTTTAACTTTGGAATAAAATGCAACCATAATGTACACAATTATTCCACAATGCACCAAGAATGGACAAGAAAATTCGAACAAAAATTCAGCAGCAGAATCACAATCAACCACTAAATATGAATGTAACAAAAGAATAAAAACTTCACCGAAAGTGACACGCATACAAAAAAAATCTTAATTTAAAACTAAACATTAACATAATATTGGTTTATTCAGTGATTTTAAACTTTAAGCAGTTTATGGTTGCATTGGGTATATTTACAATCAATGCACTTTTTGGTGGGAATGGTATGTGTGGATAAGAAAACTTTTTATCCTTTTTTAAATGATTGTTCTTGTCTATACAAACTATATTAGTGAGTGAAACTTTGAGCTTGCTTGAACTGCAACTCTAATTAAATGTTTGGCATATGATGTTATATGTGATCCACACTAAAGTGCCATTGAATTAAGGCATTGATGTTGTTTTATGACAGTCAATTATCTGCACTTAGGATATAGGCCTAAGAGGGGGAGGGGATGCCCTCCGTGGTAGGTCTTTATAAGAAACTCTTTAGTTATAAAAAGGTTAAAAAATATATAGAAGATTCTGAACGATTAATCAAGCTGGCACTGCTGGTTTCGAACTCAGCACCTCTGTCTACCAGCTTTAAGAACAGAACCTCTTAGCCATTGGTGGGCCATCATTGAATTACAGATAGCAAATTAGCAATGAGTTAGAGCTCCTATGGTCTTTATAATGGCTGATAGATGAGAAAGCACAAATTCTTTAAATTTTTAGAAGCATTACATAAGCATGGTTAGCCACACATCTGCTACAGCTGTAGATAATTTAATAAAGATCACAGATGTTGTGTGATGTGCTTTCAGACTTAATTCCAAAGTATTTCAAAGGTACTCAATAGAACTTAAATCTAAACATCAAGGTAACGAATTCATGACATAGAAGTCAGAGAAATGTTTATTCAATCAGGCAGTAGCCAACCGGGACCTATAAAAAGAGCCAATGCCATGCTGGAATACTCTAGTTCCACGTGGATGACAAGAAGATAAATAGATGGACAGATAGATTTCAGTTTGCTCAATTGCTAATATTTTTTTCTGACCATATATGCATTCTAGATACGATCTTGACACTGTCAAGTGGAAAAAGCCTAGTTTTCTTGCAGTTTTTAAAAGTGAATGTCCCATATGTTGATCACTTATTTGTCTGCAATTGAAGCCATCTAATCTGGAAGTTATACCCACATAAGCAGTTGAAATGACTGAATCAAAACAACCACAGCACTAGCTATATATAAAGTTACCATGGTGTCTTAACATATGCAAAAATGGGATGCAGCGCACAAAACTTGCATATTCTTAATCCAGTGACACTTCAGTATAAAACATCTCAAGTTTTCATAAAATCAAATGTAGGGGAAGATGAAAAAAAAAAAAGTTATTAATTGCTAACCTTATGCAGTCAAAATGTTTTGGAAGAAATGTTTACTAAAACATTTGTGGCATAAAACCCCTATTGGCTGGGATAGGAAATGTAACAATTTGCTCAATCAATACGCTATCTGAGCCAAAAGTTAGAGAACTATTGTTTTCTTGAAATATTAATTCACAATGGAAATATTAAATATGAAAGGCACATAACCAAAAAATTTAATCTTTAATATGAAATATTGTTACATTCTGACTATCTTTATATGATTCACAGTATTTTGAGCATCAACTTATGATTCTGTGCAGAGTGTCTTAGATGTTGTCATTCATCATTCTTAATGAATAATTCACAAATAGCAGTGAATTAATTAGTGCAAGGCCATATTTTATATGAGTTATGGCTACTGAAATGAATATATATTAACTCTCAAACTTTAAATTAGACAATGAAGTAAAATCACAAACAGTCGGATCAAGTTTCAAAATGGAACACTATAGAAAATCTAAAATTATTCCATATCAAGAAAGCACAAGCTAAGACAGCATATTTCAAAGTATTAATAAAGAAAATATTAAAATCACATGGAAGCTTCATTGCTCATGTTAAAAATGGTAACCTGCACAATAGTTATAGTCGTTGAGCCAGGGGGTCGAGTGGTTTCATCTCTGGGGACTTGGTAAATCATACATTTTTGGAATCACCACAACATAAGTAGTACATTTATCCATAATACTTTGAAAATTAGGGTAGCTTAAGGACGCTAGACCAGAAAATGTACACAATAAATAATGTTTTTGAATTGAGCTGAATTTTTAGTAAGAAATATTAAATTGAAACCAGAAAAGTTTGAATGGTAATTTTTATAAATATATTTACTTTATTTCTTTTAGGGTTTGAAAACAAAACTAAATTAAAAAATTTGTTCGTGACTTTTCAGAGTTTAAAAGTGAAAAATTCAACCAATTGTGGCAACACTCTATCTGATATTGTGATCGGAAAGTTTTTCTGGCTTCGCACGATATAATTTAGTAAGTATAAAAGCTATTGGATTTTTGTCATTTTAAAAATAAATTATTGACTGTTATAATTGATTGTTATATATAGCTACAGTTTTGAAGTTCGTAAACAGAGCTTCACATTTACTAAACAGTAAGAATTTTTAAATGATAGGGCTGATTTTAAAGTTTAAAAAAGTAAATCTCTAAAATATTTTTTTTTTTATCTTCAATAGAAAAAGTATTGTAATTGAATTTTTTTAGACTTCGGGTTTTTTACGGATTACACGTTTTAGAGATCAGAGATGTGTGCGTGTCATTCAAATCATGAAAAAGTGTATGAAGATATGAACAAAATAGAATAAATTTTTGTTGTGAATGATTTTGGCTGTGGCAAGCAGGTTCCCCTTCATTTTTGAAATATTCTGCCGGAAGGTGGCGTTAACAATTTTTTGTGCCATTTTCAATATTGTACTGACTAAAAGTGTATGAGTTTATGCATCGAATTGAACGAAATTTTCTGTGTAAGTATGTCGCTATGGCTAGTTGATTCTCCCTGAATTTGAAAAAATTCGTTGGAAGGGGGCGCTGCAATAGTGATTTTTGTGCCATTTTCAATATTGTACCGAGTAAAAGTGTATGAAGTTATGCATCGAATTCAACGAATTTTTTTGTGTAAGTGTTTGGTTATAGCAAGTTGGTCCTCCCTGAATTTGAAAGAAATCCACCGGAAGAGGGCGCTGCAATAGCGATTTTTATGCCATCTTCGATAATTTACTGCAGAAAGGTGTATGAAGTTATGCATAGAATTGAATAATTTTTGTATAAGTGTTTGGCTATGGGCAGCAGACCCTTCTTAAATTTGAAAAAAAATCTGCCGAAAGGAGTCGCTATAATCGTGATGTCTGTGTTTATTATTTTACCCTTAAAAAGTGTTTGAAATTATGCATAGAAAAACTAAATTTTTGTGTATGATTTTTTTGGAGTATGGCGAGTAGATCTTTCCTGAATTTGAAAAAAAATATGCCTATCGTTCTACTGTTCATCGGCTTGTGCAGATACAGAAACTCGTTTTTACTCCGATTAATTGACTGAAGCAGAAATTTAAGATAAAAACCATAAATTTGTATAGTATTGAATTAATAATATTAACGCATTAACATGTGTAATTAAAATTTGACATATTAAAATGTACATATGAAATAGAAGAAAGTTTTGGGATTGGAACATCCAACTAGTTTTGTGTTCTGAAGGCATTCAATATTTATTGTATAATTATGTTCTCGAAAGTATTAAAAATAATTTTAGAAATTCATACTTTTCAGTAAATCACACAATATAGTGTTTCTTCTCAATTTCTTTAATTTTAACTAGAAAAAATTTAAAGGTTTATTTGTTTTTGAAAAAGGGAATTTACTTTTTAGATATTAAAGATGAATAAAAAAACAAAAGCGAAGAAATATATGGGAAACATCCATGGAAATAGTTATTGAAACGGAAGAGAAAGATGCACATATGAGAATGGGCAGTGAGGATTTAAATTCACCACTTCCATCAAGAACTGCAAAAAACTGCTGTAGCGGTGAATGTGTAATTCATTGTTCTGATGACGACACAGAATTGGGGCTCAATGAAGTGGGTGAAGAAGCTTATCAAACTTTCAAAAAAGAATATCTGTCGGAAAACTCAAAGCCAGAAGGATTTTTCAAAACTCTAAAGAAAAAAAAGCTAAAGACATTCTCTGACTTAAAGAAGAAACAAAGTGTAAAGATCAATAAATCAGAGTTTGTTGTCAAGGCAGAAAGAAACGTTTGCTTAGATGACAATTATTGCTGAACGAAGAAAGTTGGACATGCGAATTATCTTTTCTTACCCTCTGGGACCTCTCCCATGGTCCTTAGCAACACCCGACTGTTCGATGCGAAAAACAGCAAAATCAAAGTTGATGGATGTTATAACAAAAAACTTTGCGCAGGTTGAAAGAATTCCAAATGATGGTGTTGTAAATATTATTGACGGAATGTGCTTTGTTCAAAAGTTATCACAATCGCTACAAACATTTGAACAAGTACAGAGAATCTATTTTCTAAAATAATGCAAGAATCTACATCCTCTCAACGAATAGATGTTATATTTGATACATACAGAGAAGTATCAATAAAAAGTGATGAATGAAAAAGACGAGCTGTCGGTGATGCTATAAAAATAAAACACATAACTCCTGGACACCCAATACGTAAATGGAAGCAGTTTTTATCAAACGAGGAAAACAACAAAGAACTTATACATTTCTTTTCACAAGAATGGCGAAATATTCATTATCTGAAACAGTTGAACACGCGAGTTACGTACGTTACCTGTGAAGAAAAATGCTATAAGTTCACAAAAGAAATAGTTGAAGAAGCGACAGAATACAGAATTGACGTGCTTCCAAGAAGAGGTGGATATGCGACTTTTATTTCATTCACATCATGCCCTAGTATCTGGATTTAAAAATATTATTGTTAGCTCGCTATATACTGATGTGGCAATTATCACACTGTTTGCTTTAGAAAATGAGCTGAAGAACTACAGTGGTTCAATATTTATAAAATGTGGATCCAATGACAGGATAAAATATTACAACATGAATGAGCTGCATGAACTTCTAGGAAAAGATGTACGTAATGCGTTACCTGGAATGCATTCATTATCAGGATGCGATACAGTAAGTGCTTTTGCTGGCAAGGGGAAATGATCTGCATACAAAATAATGATTTAAAACGCTGAATTCCGAAATGCTTTAACTGCCCTTGGTATTCAAGCTGATATATCTGAGAAGAAGAAAAAAAAACGTATGTTTGCTATATCTATTATGGAAAGCACAAATTTTCTGACATCAATGAGTTACGATATACTATTTTTATTCAAAAAAAAGGTTCTGTGGAGTCGCATCACCTTCTGCCGTATCGTAATACTCTCTACCTACATATAATGAGAGCTAATTACCAGGCTCTGGTTTGGAAGAAGTGCCTACAGGCTAATTCTGATCTTCCATCCCCAGCTAATCATGGTTGGATTTTCAGAACAGACAGTGAAAGAAGAGCTTATCTAGAAGTCCAGGGGACGGACAGTCCTCCTGCTCCAAAAGCTATTTTAGAATTGATGTCATGTTTTTGTCCAAGAACATGTGTCATGCCGTCATGCATGTGTATTTTGAATAAACTCAAATGTACAAGCATGTGCAGAAATCAAAACTGTTCCAACTATGATGATGAAAGCGATTTGGACACAGAAATATCAGCGAATGATGATAGTAGCGAAGAAGATTGAGATTTCTGTTAATTATTAATTCTTGAGAATATAAGTACAATATTTTTCACCAGGATTAATTATTTCTTGAAATTCTGTGGCTTATGACATGAAAATAAAATGCATTAAAATGTAAAACAAGATTTCTGTTTTCTTTTATTGAAAATTTCTTTTAAACTCTTTATCTAACTGAAAATGTTAATAGACATAATGCTAAATTAGATATTAAACATTATGTTAAAACAAAATTGCAACAAACCATTAATCAGCATAACGTTTTATGTACAATATTATGTATTCTTCCCATATTTTTATTGAAATACCTCAAATTATATGATAATTGCAAAATTAATCACATGTATCCTCGTATGGTAGATGACGTCAGTCTTTTCAATATGGCGTCTTTAAGCTACCACAAATTTCATAGTATCATCATAAAATGAACTCCTTGGATCATCGTGAATCCAAAAAGGTATATATTACCAAGTCCCCAGAGATGAAACCAAAAGGCCTAATTTTGGCCTCTGGCTCAATGACTATTAATCTGATAACATTCTGCAAATATAATCAAGATGATATAAATTTATAATCTCATAATTTTAGTAGCATTTACTTTCAAACAGAATCTATATGTGATGACATACCTTTATAAGATTTTCATATAAATATAAAAACTAGTAAAACTAGTACAAGCAAATATCCCCCCCCCCAAAAAAAAAAAAAAATAAAATAAAATAAAAAAAATATATATATATAAATAAAGAATTAAACAGGCTTATTTTTTTATTGCAATAAAATGGAAATTTCTTTTGGCACTTTAATTTAATAATTAAAACTTCTAGCCACTAAGAAGTAAAATCAATTTTATTTCTCATTTTAAGATATACACATTTAAAGCATTTATTTTTTTAATGATAATGTCAAGGGAAATAAGTTTTTCGCCTCTTAGATATAGTGCTTAAATGTCTGCTTCATGTTATATCACTATTACAAATTGTTTAAAAGTAAATAACTTAATATCATGCATTTGGAAATTATACGAAAGTTTATCTTAGAAAGAAGCAAAGCAAAGGCTTTAACTACACAGCATTAACTAAAGCAAAGGAATTATTAATATTATTTTTTTATGAAAGAACAAAAAATATTTTATAAAAAATGGGAATAGGGAGGTGGTAAAAACTACTAAATATTTCTAAGCAAGGAATAATTTATACAAACCATTATAAACCCATGTTATAGTCAAAGTTAATAATAACCAGGTTAATAATAAAACAAAATTTGAAATGCACTTTTCGTTAACAATAAGATTCTGTTGCCTTAATTCCATATTTTGAAGAAAAAAAGTCATACATTACATTGTTATCATTATTAGCTTTCTATCCTTATGATAAAAACACACAAGAGCAAAGTTTTAGTTAAGGAATATTAGTCACAAATTCAACAATATTTTTTAAATCACTAATATTACTGTATATTTCCATGTATAAGCCGAGAATTTTAGGACTTTTTTTTTTTTTTTTTTTTTTTTGGCTTTAAAGAGGCAAGGTGGGCTTATATATAAGTTTAAGAATTTTAAATTTATATTCAAATTTAAAAGGATGTAAATAAACAAAAACATAATAAAAGCTACTGCAAGTTTTTAAAAAGGCTTTCACACTCAATTCTTTTATAATGAAACAAATCACCAAAGCTGTTTTACTACCCATTACCAGAATTTTCAAGTTATTTCTTAAAAATTGCTGTCTTCCATGGTCACATCAGGATGAATGTCATCAATACCTAGTTCATCATCGGCACTTTCTTCAAAAATGGCATCATCCTCAATTCCATTAATCACACTACTGGTGCAACATTCTTTGGCAGATTTTATGACCACCCCTAGAGGTGGCTTCTTTCATCCGTTACAAGATAGCAACAATGTCTACTTTTTTAAAATTATCACCATTTGTTATAAATGCATCCGCAGATGACATCCATTAAGCCCATTTTGAACGACAGCTGTCTTCAAATGACTTATTTAGAAAAACATCTGAGTATTGAAGAAAGGAAGAAAACCACTGAGGATTTATTAAAGATGTCTTGAAGATATCAATAATTTTGGAAAGCGCATTTTTTTACATTAACTATGCAAAAAAAATTCAAAAGTTTACAGCTTTCATTTACTGAATTTTTCATCACATTTGTTTAATAGCTTATATATGGATTTCTGATTTTAGTATTTTTTAACCGAAAAGTTATGTAGACTGCTTATACACGGATCAGCTTATATACAAAAATATATGGAATTTTAAAATAACCTTTCTTTTATATAAACTATGCAAAAAAATTCAAAAGTTTACAGCTTTCATTTTCTGAATTTTTCATCACATTTGTTTAATAGCTTATATATGGATTTCTGATTTTAGATGATTTTTCACTGAAAAGTTATGTAGACAGCTTATACACGGATCAGCTTGTATACAGAAATATATGGAATTTTAAAATAATAAAATATTTTGTTCTCTGTTAAAAAATGTATTCTTTTGCCCATAAAAAACATAATTATCTAAATAATCTATCTCAGCAAATTTTAAAAACAAACATCTTGCAGATAAAATGTTTTTCTTTTGTTTTCTTTTATACATATAGCCCATATTATTGTTTAAAACTTGAAATTCTACCTCAGAAACAAATTTTTAATATAACAATATGCTAAAAACAAAAGAAAAAAATTTTGACAGTTGATTATAGAAAATCTTTTTTTAATGTTTTGTTTTTGCTTTACATGCATGAAAAATTCCATTAAAAGTTATATGAAAAAAACTGCTAAAAATGGGTTATGTAATATGATAAACTACTAGTTCATATGCCATTCCACTAAATAAGATACTTAGAATCTATAATATGTTAATAATTAGATTCTTTTATTAAATAAAAATATACATTGCACAGTAATCTATATTTATAATTTAAGTATTAAGAAAAAACTAAACAAAGTTTAATAAAACTTGAACAACATTAAAATAATGATAATAATAGTACACAAGAGAAAATGTACTAAAATATTCTAAATTAACTGCATTTACACCAGTTAGAAAACGCTCATATAGTACATAATAGAAACTTTAAAAGGTTGCATATGTATAATAAGACAATTCTTATTTAAACTACATACAATGACTCATATTTATTTAGACCCTTGTGATTTTAGCATTTCTTGGAAATTAGATACCTACTAAATCATGGAGGATCGACTTTTTCTCCTCCTCTCTCTCCTCCCTTCCTACAAATACACTTTTTCAAGATTTACAAGTTATATGTATTTAACAAATGTTGTATTTAACAAATACATAACTTTTTCTAAAATAAAATCATTTATTTGAAATTTACTGAAAATTAATTTGCATAAGAATTGAGATATACTAATAAATTTATGTATCTAGGCATAGTTTTTTTGTTTTGAATAAGAATATATCATTAAAAATATCATTTACACTTTATGCTCAATTATTTAGTGAAATACTTTTTCAGCTTTAATTAAGATGTTAACATTGTGATTTGTTACAAAATTTCAATGGTTTCCATTCAAAAACAGATTATAAAACATTATAATGATTATAAAATATATGAAACTTCACAAATTATTTTCTTGGATCAACTTTAAAATTATGGAAACTGCATAAAACAATAAATGTTTAAAAAAACTAACATATTTCAAGCAATCCCAAAGAAATTGAATATTATTCATAAGTAAAATAAAACAAAATCTAAGATTATCAGCAGTAAAGTGATCAGTTGAATTACAAGAAAGTATGAAGATCAAAATTTTGTCCTATAATGTCAGAGGTGTTATAAAAGCACAGGAACCAGGGATATGTCTAGGAAAATTTTAGGTCTTTTAAAGGACACTTCACAAAATAATTTATCGTATCCCTTCACAATTTTTCTTTTTTTAATCCCCAAATAGGATTTTTCACAAAACATTTTATCCCACAACAGGAGCCTTTGCAAAATTATTTGTCTCTTAAATAGACCTTTCATAGAATTTTTCCATCTTCAAATTGAACTTTTCACAAATTTAATCATTTGAAAATAAAATCTGAACAGTAAATAAACAGTTGCACACACCAAAGAACATATTACTTATCTTTTTTTTTTTTTACATATAAAGGATGGAACCTGAATATATCAATAATTTAAGATTCACAAAATTATGACAAGAATTTTCACAAATATACGAAAAGCTTCACTGAAAATTTTATTTTTATAGAAAACATTGTGAATCACAAAAATGCTGTAAACAAAATATTTTAAGTATCTACATAAAATTTGGAATTCAAATCTCATTTCACTGGGATAATGATCCCACAGATATCTCAAGAAATACTTGGCCTAGAGGCATATGATTGCCAGAATTTATTTAAAACTTCACCATATTTTTCATTACATCTTACTGAATACATGTAGAGAGAATTTCAGAAAAGAGTAAGAACTTGTGATACCGCTTGAAAATCTCAGATGATAGCAATTTTGATAATGAAGTTAAATGAAATCAAATCTAATTTTGTGCCAAAAAGCTGGTTGCAACATTAAAAAAGATAACATGCAATTTCACCTAATATATGGCTAACAAAATAACTGTTCTGTCATTTGAATTTCAAAAAAATATTGAATACATGTTCTATATGTTCTTATTCTTATGTAAGTTTATTTTTGGTTCATTCCAAACAAATGATCTTATTCATAAAAATAATTTAAATATATTACTTAAAAAGCTAATAAATTTTGAAATCTTACAAATGAAACTCCGTTAGCATATGCATAAAAATTTACAGCAGATTCTTAAATATTTAGTAGGTATTTTCTACAAAGAAATTCCAAAAACACAAATGTTAATATAAATGTGAACCACTGAAGTATTATGCATTACAGTTTATACACTCTGTCCCAAAAATTCAGACAATCAATAAAATTTGCATTTGCGTAAAAAGTTTTATGGTACAATTGAAATTTGTAAGATAGGTAATAAATAAAAGCAGTTTTTCTGATATACACATTTAAATTATGATCAAAGGTTTTAAATTATAAAATATTCATTAAAATGGGTAAAAATATGCTGTCCCAAAAGTATAGACACAATACAGCATTACATGTTTTCTTATATGTTTTTCTTCACAAAATAAAATATTTTTTGTTTTGGGGACTCCTGGAAATGCAGAATAATTTTTCTTTTTAACTGAAATATCATTTGCTTTATTTTAAAAATAATAATTTATTGAAATTTTGTGGAATCATATGAGTTTAATGTACTGTTTTGTTTGTGATTCGAAAAAGACATTTCCTGCGCATTCTGATAAAAATACCACGTTCTAAAGAAGTTTCTAAAGATGAAATTATTAAGATTTTACATTTAAAAGCACAAGGACAAAAATCCTGTACATATATCGATAACAATGAATAGAGCTTTGAACAATATTTATAGAGTTTTGAGATCTGGTCGAAAATGGAATACTAGAAAACTAATCTGAAGAGCCAAAGAAAAATGTTACGTGGTGATAGAATATTATTAAAAAGGTCTTCAGTTAATTCTGAGCATGAAATTTCATCATTTTCCAGAATTTCAAAAAGCACTGTACATAGAAAGATTAAGGCTTCAACAAGTATTTTTTTACAAGAGAATGAAAGCAAAACTTTGCTTAAAGCAGAGGAATAAAGATGCACGTCTAAAGAGCGCTAGAAAAAATGTGCCATATGGTCTGATTTCTGTCATCTACAGTGAGGAAAAGAAATGGAATTTAGACTGCCCTGATGGTTATAAATTTTACTCGTTTCACCTAAGAAAAGAGCCCAAGAACTGTTTCAGCTGGCAACAAGGCGATGGATTCGTAATAACCTGGAGAGGATTTTTTTTCAATGGCCAACCACATCTAGAATTTATGGACTGAAAAATGAAATCAGAGGATTATCAGGATATTTTACATATCAATTTACTACCAGTTAAGGATTTGATAGCAGAATCAGACTGGCATCCTTAGTTGATTGTGACATCCATCCGTACCTCTACATGAACAAAAACATGGTTTAGGCAAAACAATATCATACTATTAGACTGGCTAGCACTTACTCCAGATTTGAATCCCATGGAGAGCATATGGGAGACCTTATCTCATTATATATGTGAAAATGGAAAGCAATATACATGTGTAAATGACTTAAAACTGCAGTAGACAAAACTTGGTATGAAATATATCCTTCTGTAATGAAAAGTTTAGTTAAATCTATAGAACAACGTGTATTTGATGTTATAAAGTGTCATGGCAATACAATTTAATGTTAAATGTAAGTTTTTAGTTACTTTTATAAATGTAAATCCCCAAAAAATTACAATTGTCTATACTTTTGGGACAGCATATAATTATATAATTTAATGTATATTTTATAATTTGAAAACTTTGATCATAATTTATATGTGTATATCAGCAAAACTGCTTTTATTTATTACCTATCTCATGAATTTTAATTATACCTTATTACTTTTTATATTAATGCAAATTTTATTGTTTGTCTAAAGTTTTGGGACTGGGTGTAGTTCAGTCATATCTGAAAATTATCACAAGAGCTCTTAAACTTACTTATTTGGTATTAAAACAGGTACATACAAACATGTTTTTTGTTTATTAAGCTAGATTTTTAACTGTGCATAAAACTCTTCGTGATTTAACATAAAATTATCATATTACCTATATTATTTTAACTAGCAATCAATGTTTTGAAAAAAAAAATTGTTTCCAAAAGACATTAACATTTTCAAAAAAAGTAGTTTTTAGATATTTTCACAAACATTCAACTATTGAGAAAAAGAGATGAAAAGTTGATAACAACAACCATATTTTACTTCAGATCTATGAGTTGTCTTATTCAAAACTACATAGTCAGTCACAAGCATGAAAATTTTCTTTTTATTGTTTTTAAACACATTTAAACTTTAATAATTAATTTTTAACATTAGAAGGTACAACAGTTAATTATCAGCATTTTTTAATTCATTTTGATTTTACTCACATAACTATTGATTTAAAAAAGTTCCTTGTTGATCAATGTTTTTATTATTATTTAATTATTTGAAATAATTACATGGCAATGCAAATATTATTGTAACTACATCAGAGCCACATCATGTGATACATTGAAAAGTGTTAAATATTTGATAAAAATAATAAGGGGGGAAAAGTAAGAAAAAAAAAAGATTTTAAATCTTCAATTTATTTTTCTGTTTACAGAATTTTGCACATTATTTCCTCTAATTAATTCACTGCAAAAAAAATTTTAAATAGATTATTGTTGTGTAACTTTTTTTATCTGTATATTTAAGAAATAAACAATGTACAAATAAAATAATAATAATAAAAACTGCTATTTCATGAAAAATTATGCTCCGATACAGTAATGTTTCCTCTAATCTACTACGCATCATATGAAGAGCTCACAACCACAACCATAGTTGACCAAGCCCATTTTGAAAGGAGAGATAGTCCATTTAGAAGGTGCATAAAATCTGTTTTCACACTGACGACGGTACGCTAAATGCTACCGAAACCGGTCTGCTGTTTACATACAATATTCAGTGCTTTTTAACGTTGTTCATTTCTTGTATTCCATTACTGAATTTAATTTGCAACCTTCAGATGGTCATTGGCCAAATATTATGTATAATTTACTAAGTCAGTCTTTGGTGCTTGGTCTTAGCATTAAGTGAAAAAAGCTTGTAAAAATGTTGATAGGTGGTTTTTAATGGATTATTTGCAAATACATGCAGCCTTTAATAAATACTAAACATATCAAAAAATCATAAAATTGTGGAAAAAAAAGTATGGTACATTGTCACACATAAATCTTCTGAACATACTATTTATATTGTAAGGCAGGTGGCATACTGAGATGGCTCATAAAACATGTCACTCCACTTAGGATAAAAAAGGTTTCAAATTGTTCTGTATTCTAAGAAGAAGAACATGTTATTAGAGTCGGTTCAGTATGCAGTAAAGGGCAAAATTAGCACTAGCCACTGGCCACAGGGCCAGTAAATGAGAAAAAGTGGCCAGTGAAAAATTGTCTATGAGCGGCCACCTGATGGCCATTTTTTTACAAGAAGAGAATACAATTTACTTGCACTTCATCAACAATTCTACTTTTTTTTGTTCCAATATATTTATATTAATTAACATATTTATTTGTGCTATTCAGTCTTACATTTATACTTATAGAAATTTTAACTGAATTTATAGAAAAATTAGTCTGACTGGCCAGTGGCCGCTAAAGAAATTTTGCCCTATAATATGCAGCCAGCCTAAATCTTTCAAAGTATGAATAAAATGAGAAATCAAGCACTGTGCATTAGAAATAACTATTTTCCACAGGCACATTTCCATGAAATAAAGATGTAAGTAGCATGCCAATATCAACTAGACTACCTGCAACAGCATAAGTACTTTTTAAAGTTTATAAGACTGTATGGTTTAAACTGCAATAACTGAACTTGAAAATAAAGTTAGTAAAAATAAAAATTATGTTGAAAGAAATTGCAAACATTTTGAAAAGTGGGCTGAAAATCTGTTGTAATATCAACAATGTAAGATATTAACAATTTAAGATCAAACAAAAATTTAAGAATAGCTCTCTGAAAATTGTAAGAAAATTTAACTTTATTATTATTATTATTGTTACAATTACTTTAAGAAAATATTTCAGTAAATTATATATTTTTTTTAAAGCGATATCTTAGATCTAATTAGAGAGTACACATTATTAATGTATTCATAAATAAAATAACAAACACAAGTCAGTAAATGTGCATTTATTTATAAATCTTCATGTTCACTCATTCAATCATCATTAAAACTAATTATCAGGTAATAATTTAATAATTTATAAATTTTACCTTTGCGAGGGTGAGAATTTGCTGAACTTGTAATGGTTGTAGGTTTAAGCACTGCCCACTGCCTTAATTGTGCAGGCGTTGCAAAAATGGTGCCTAAAAATAAAACAGTAACATTTTGTAATTTTAATTCTGTACTAAAGCTCAAATTCAATCATTCATTTTATTCAGCATTTTAATTTTTAAAAAATCATGATGCTACAGTTGGTTAAATATTCTATAATTTACTATTAAATAAAAGTCTAAAATTTTCAAAAAGCATAATAAACGTTTAAATGAAATGTTTCTTTTATCATTCATTTGACAAAACAAAATTAGTTTTATTCCTTCACTAATGATAACTTCACTTAAGTTCTAGTAGTACACAATAAGTAACAAAAATATATTTCTTACTCACAAGGAAGACCTTCATAAGCAAATACTAAAAAATTTTGTGGGAGGAAAAAAAAAAAAAAAAAAAAAAAAAAAACAAGAATGTTTTTTTTTGTTGGTAAATCTGCTTATTAAAAAAATTTTGGCAAAATCTCAAATAAATGAGCATAAAAAATAATAAACATTTCATAAATAGGCGATTTATTGCTAACTGGCAATATAATAAAATATTTAAAAAATACTGTTTTGTAACCAATGACTTTATACTTGATGAGCTGGATAAAATCTACAAAGAAATGTTTACACTTGACATGGTGAACCATTTTAACTTTAACTTATTAAAAAAATGTTTAAAACTGTAGGTTTTACAAATGTCCACACATAAAAAGCAAAGGCAAATTTTAAAAAAGGTGTTGAAAATAAGCACAGCCATATCTAAGCAACCACTTTAGGTAGGAGCATGAAATTCCAGAAAATAAATCTACTAAAAAAATAATTAAACACATGTTCCAACAATTTTAGTTGGCATATCTCAGCAGCCATTTTAGGTAGAAGCCTGAACATTCAAAAAATAAAACTACTAAAAAAATAATTAAACACATGTATCAGCAAATTCCTAATGGGGTTAAAAAGTTGGAATCCAACATTTTAGAACATTTAGCATATCTCAGCAGTCACTTTTGGTAGAAGCCTGAAATTCCAGGAAATAAATCTATTAAGTATAATCTCTAATAGATCTATTATCTACAGCTATAATTTAACTTCTTTTTATGATGTGCTATACAATTTATTCATCGACTGGGCATGAATTTGCTCTGCAAATGGGTAACTTCAGGATCAGGATTACTGTTCACTGTGGTATAAAATTATAAATCTTCATGGGACTGAATTTTACAATTTTTTGAATGCTTTTGATTATTTACTGAGCTTTCTACTTCTATTCGCTCATCTTTATGTAACACAAAGATTCTTTTGCACAGGAAACTACACATAAGTACATATAATTTTGACTGACATGTACAAATTTAATCTAAATCATATATGAAATATCTGACAAAGTTACTGCCTACTTTATAAGACTAGTAAATATCAAATAGCACTAGAAAATAAAGTGGGTGGATAGTGGGTGGTATTCTGCACAGTAAATAAATTTACATGATGACATATACCTTTCAAATTTTAAAATCGGATAATACATGGAAAACAATAGATCATATTGGAAAATAAAAATTTTAAAAACGTGTTGTGATGGAGAATAACGCCAACTTAAATTTAATAAAGATAATAATCTTGAAATGCTTCTTGTGTATTGTGTTACTCATAAAAAAAAAATTTAGTGCCCAGTATTTTTTTTTTTTTTTAACTCTTAATAAGTTAGAAAAATGAATTTTAAAATGCATGAATGTTATCATTTTTACCATTAAATGTAAGTTTCTCTTTAAGATATTTTATGAAGATAAAAATACAGACCATACAGAATTTTTCTTTAATGTTGAGATTAAGTAGGAAATGTACAAAAAAACTTTTTGGCACAAAGGTGAAGATGCATAATCTTACTGCATCTATAAAATTATGTTAAATACATATTTGTGACAATGGATTGATCTTTTTGATGAGTAAAAAATGTGAATTAAATAGTTTTAGTTTAAGCTCTATTACACTTCCACCGTGCGATTGCAGTTCATTTTTGTAAATAATAAACCCATAATTTACAGATTAAAGAGAAGGGGCATAATGACTTCACAAAGGATTTGGTGGGGCATGACCAGTAAAAGGTTTCGAATCACTGACTTAGATATTATTTATTGAAAAAACAAAGTTGTCCAAAGATTACACAGTACAAAAATTATAACTATATGAAGTCGAACTATATCTTAACATTGGTTTACATCATTTTACATGAATGTTCTCATTAGAAGTATCTTTATATACATATTTTTAAATAAAAAATTAAATGTATAAGTAGTAATTTGTTTGCAACACTTGTTAAAGTTATATTTCATAATAAGAAGTACTTTTGTTAATAAAAGTAGTTTGAAAATTTAATATTGATTTCTTTCTTTAAAGAGAAGCTTTATATCCTTCTGCACATCTGGTTACAAACCTATATAATCAACTTTGAACTTTTATTATGTTAATAACTATTACTTGCAACTTTATTCCCCTCATATAAACGGGAAGATAGCCTCAACATTCACAATTTTGATATTAGCGAAAGTTTTTGAGAATCTAACCCTCAAGAATGTTACGGGATTATTGTACTTGGAAACACACCCTCATAGATAATTGCCTAAACGTAAATGAAGGCTTACTTTGGAGACACAATTTTTTTTTTTTTTTCTTATTATTATTTCCGTCTGTCTGTTCCACGATAACTGCTGCAAAAAGCATCCGATTGACTTGAAATTAAGTGGATATGTTTGTGAGGTACCCAGATTTAACTGTATAGTTTTTTGCTTTATTTGATTCATTTGTTCGGAATATATATGACATTTAATTTTGCAGCATAATGCTTTCTAATAACAATTCAGACGTTTTCAAAATTTTTATTTTTTGAAAAAAAATAGCTCATTTCATTAATGTAATTAAATGATAAATGGATACAGCAATTTACGAATACAAGGCTTAAATTATTGCTATTATTTTGAAATTTTATTTATGCATTTGCCATATTTTTTTAATTACTGTAATTTTTGGAGAATTTTTATAAATGTGTTCCAATAATATAAAACAATTTATTTTAGAGATTTACTTATCTGAAATGTATTTATTTGATTTTTTTCTTTTCCTTTCAATAGTTGCCTTAGCAACCATTCATCCCAATAATATTATAAGTGTGTATAATGTGTTAGTGTAATGTTCGAATTAAATAAACAAAACGCATGGTTGAATTAATTATACAAAGATATTAAATATTGTAATAGTTTTGTATCTTTGCACATAGATGCATTTTATAACCCAGAAATGAATTTAGATTATGTTTTATCTATGTTTTATTCAAATATTTTGCTAATAAATTTATTTTTTTTTTTTTCGCAAAAAATTAATTTATCTTCCCATAAAATTGAGTACTATTTATTTCATTGCCAAAAAAAAAAAAAGGAGTAATAGTTTTTCTAAATTAATTTTCAAAGATTTTATTGTAAACAAGGGAAAATGAAAAAAAAAAAAAAAAAAAAAAAAAAACAGAATTTAAAGAAATGTCATATTAAGAATAAAAGGGAAAATTTCAAGAACTTTAAATAATAGAAGATAAAGATAGATTGATTTTAGGGCACGAAAACAAGCGATTACGACGCAATGTACCGAAAATAAACCAATATGATTTGACGTTCAAATTAAATGGTCTTGGGTTATGATATTAATTCTTGTTTATTTAAAGAAAATTATTAACAATATCTTAAAATTTATTGTATGCCTGCAATTAACATAAAGATTTATTTTTTATATTTAAAATAATAAAAAAAACTGTTTTGAAGCAAGTAGATGTAAATGTCAATAATGTGCATCGCATAGATATCAATGTCAAAATGACGTCATGATTAGCAGGAAATATTTGTTTTTATTCTTAAAAATAGATAAATAATAAGATTACCTGAGTAATCCTGTTTAAAAATCACGTTTGTTATTTAGTCAAATAGCACTGGACGTGATGATAAATAATTACGTATTAGTTTTATAAATCTCCAAAGATGCTTATTTTGGGATGATTTTTGTAAAGTAATGTTATCAAATAGA
Organism: Maratus speculifer; assembly: GCA_964019185.1. Classification (NCBI taxonomy): domain Eukaryota; kingdom Metazoa; phylum Arthropoda; class Arachnida; order Araneae; family Salticidae; genus Maratus; species Maratus speculifer. Next base: position 309,415,714 of record OZ025294.1, read on the forward strand.
TTAGGATTTATATTTAGATAAAATCTTAGATCTAAATATTATAGAAAGGTAAAAAAAAAAAAGGCCATCTTTGAAAAACAAAAACTGCAAAAACATTATAATTTGAAATTAGATAACTCCTTTACATAAATTTTTATATCTCTTTTTCTGTAAATTACTTATACATCAAATACAGGTGTTTGTGGTTGACAGGTAAAAAATATTCAATACTGCTATTTGTATATTAGAATAATATAAAAGGTTTGACCAAACTGTTGCTTATCCTTAAAAATCTCAGTGTAAAATGAAATCTAAGATGTATTTTAACAGTTCAAGCAATCGATAGAAAATTACGAAAGTAAATTTAATGAGTCTATGGGGGGTTCAGGAGGGCAGATCCCCCCCTCCCCCCTGAGAAATGTACTTTTTTTAAATTTATTTTTTAAATTTAAAAAGACATTTTTTAAATTTAGCTGATATCCTTTATGAACATATCGCTGAAAAGAACATGTGACCACTTATTGATGTTATGCACCTCAGGTACTCCCACCTCTCCCACTTTGCTCCCTGGAGACATTTTTCTAAATTTTGTCTATACCAATCATTTGATAAAGTGTTGGAAAATCCTGTGACCACTTATTCATATTATGCAACTCCTGTGCCCTAATTTTAATCCTCTCTCTTTCGGTGATCCGGTCCAAAGTTTGTTTGGTTCGATTTTTAAGGCGATTTTACAGTGCATGCACAGCACACCTGCTTTATAGTGAAATAGGGAATGGGAACAGGGTTTAGGATTTCATAAGATTAAAGGCCCACATTAAAGGAGGGACACATTGCATGCGAGCTGACAAGTTTAATTTTAAAACTGTATGTAAGTTTTTTAAATTTTGTATTTATCTTTCTATTTTATTAAATGTTTTTCATTGCTGCTTATTTGAAAGTACATTTGATAACATACTTATTGTAATTCATTTTTTACCAAGGTTTTAAAATATAGTGTATTTTGTAATTATTATATTAATCAAGAATAAAACTTAAAAGGAAATTCTGACCTCAAAGCTTCCTTCCTCCTAGGTTTGATCACTTTTTTTACCTCATCATCTGTAATTCATACAATTTTGACTATTACATTATTTGATTTCCTAACACTACAACATGGGGGAAAAATATATATATATATTAACAACTGATAGAATATTTTTGCTTTTATTAAAACAATAATTGTTCTATTATTTATTAATTTTAATATTTTATTTATGAACAGCTATTTTTAAGGCAATTTCGTACTTAAAAGACTGATAGGTTTCAGTGATTGCAAACAAGCCTATCCCCCATGTTTGTAAATAAACAGGCACAATAATATTTTTGCAATAATCAAAATCTTTTTAAGAATCAGAATATAGTTTTATTTATTAAAATTATTTATTATATCTCATCATAAAATATAATAAAATCAAGTTTAGAAAAGTAGATTGCAGATATACTTTTTTTCAATTAAAAAATACTTTTGTTTATTCCCATTTAGCAACCACTTTTATGTAAAATTATGTAAGCTGGTGTTCAGCTATAGTTCCACTTTATATGGCTGTTACTTTTTTAATGTACACGCTTTCTTTGGACAACTTTATGTTGTTGTTAATGATTAAACATACAAAAATTAGCATAACCTTAAAGTTTGAAAAATAAAATTGTACAATTGTTGTGCATGACTCATGATCTATGCATTAAATGATGTCTTCAATATCAATTACAAGTAGCAAATTATGAGAAAAACAAGATTGCTCTTAATAACAAGACATGTTACATCTTAAGCAGAGACACATTAACAAGAGTTCACTGCATGTATAGTGTGTGACATGCATGACTGCAATCAACAACAATTAAAATGACATCACGTTTACACAAAACTGACATTAAATTACATTGTTTGGTGACAGATTATATTTACCATAAAAGATTTAATAAAAAAAATGTTAGTAACAGGAATGAAAGAAAAGAAAAACATTCCACTAACAACATCAATGTGTGCGTGTTGAATATGAAGGCCATTTATCTACATGAGGGATATGATCCCAAAAGGAGGGAGAGGTGCCCTCCATGGGGGTTTTTCAAAGATAACCCAACTCATATTTATGCAAGGAAATCCAAGGTTCAAAGTAAACCATGGAAAACTCTGAACAATTAGCACGATGGGCACCACTGGGTTCAAACCTAGCACTGTGATAAAGTTCCGTACTGTAAAAATATTTGATGTCGAGTGTTGACTAGGTTTTTTTAAGTGTGAATTCACTGAAATTCATAAATAGCTGTAGGCTGTGATCAATTATGAAAATAAATGCTTTTAAAGAAATTTATTTATTTGGAGTGGAAATATAAAATTGTATTTCATACAGAAATAGTTAGAGATGGTGTCTAAGAACGTTTTTTTAAAAACCAGTTTTCACATGATTGTCTTCATGAGCAAGGGCAAGCCAAATGATTAATCATTCTGTGATTCATACATTGGTACCACGCACAATTGGCAAAGAAAGCACATAAAAAATGTATGATATCATGTAGCCAAAATTTTCTGTTACCCCTTAAACAATTAATATAATTTTGAATTTTATGGCAGGGTAACCAGAAATAGCAGTTCTAAACAATAAGCCAAAAAGAATTTGAATGCCAATTTGTACGTTAAGATCAAAGTTTTGAGAACATACTGTAATAGACAAAACATACTGCATGTACATGAAAAGATTATGATGTAACTAGGAAGTTAAATACTCAAAAATTAAGCAGACTTAAAGCAAAGTCGATTTTTATTCCTTTTTTTTTTTTTTTTTTTTTTTTTTTTTTTTTTTCTAATGAGGGCGAATATTTATCTAAAGGAATTCTGTTTATCTGAGAACCATTTTAATAAAAAAAAATTTTTTTTTTTTTTTTGGAAGGAAAATTTTTGTGAAGATCAAATAAAAGTTATGATAAATGGATAAGTAATTAAAGATTAATTTTATCAGAAATTTAGAAAAAATGTATAATTTAAGAAAACTATATGATTCTATATCACAGGTACCTCCCATTTACCAATTTTGAGAACAGAACCTCTTGGCCACTGGTGGAGTTCTAATAATGTCCACTGTTTCCAGATATTATTAAGTAAAATCTGATTACACATAACATATTCAAGTATGTAAGAGAATAATGTGATAAAGAAAAATTTCTTTAATTATAAAAAACAAGTTACAGATTATTTCAAATAAAGTTAATTTATGCATACATACAACAATTTCTTTGATATTTTGCTTGTCCTGAATAATTAATTCATTTATACACATAAAAAATAGTTATTACTTTGTATTTTCACAAAAATTAATAAATTAAAGAAAACATTGTTTCTTTACATTTATAGTAAGGGAAAAAAAAAATTTCAAACAATGTACCTTTTTGCATTTTAAGACAAATAACAAATTAATAAATATATAAACTAGGCTAAAAGCACTGAAACATAAATATATACTATATGCATACATAAAAAAAAAAGAAGAATAGCAAAATATATATATACATATTGCACAAGTTTACTGTCATATTCATTCACTTTCTTTTTTCGTAAGGGACCGCTGAAGTGAAACACCCCAATCGCGAAACCCCATGTTAGCCTATGGGAAAACTTTGAAGTTTAATCACTCATTACCTAACATAATAATTAAAATCCCATTTTCATCATCAGAAAATAGACGTCAAATGTAGAAGATGCGAGTTTTTAAAAATTGTCTATGAAAATTTTAAGTGTTTTTAAGAAGATAATAAAGTTTAATCAAATGGGAATCTGAAAGTTTACAGTGATTTTTTATATATTTAAAATTTATGTAGACAATTTTAAAAAATGCATATCATCGGCAAACGACATCTACTTACTGATGGTGAAAGCAGTATTTTAATAATTATATTAAGTTATTAAGTAATGAGTCATCACGCTTCAAAGTTTTCCCATAGGTTAACATGGGATTTCGCGATCATGGAGTTTCACTGCAGCAGAGCCTTAATCACATCTGATCAATTTAAAAAAATGAATGAATTTATTATATCTAAATGTATAGCAATAATTTTCATTAATCACATAATTTTATAAATATACCATTTTTAGAAGCAAATTTTTCTTCTTTTTTGTCACTCATTAGTCACCATACTCAAATACAAAGAATGATTCTTTGCAAATTGTTAGAATTGGTAAATCTAAAAGAAAAAGATCACGATAAATTTTCTCAAATATTAAAAATGATACATAAGTACAAAAAAAATCTTGTTTCAAATAACATTTTGGCAAATTAGGAAGCAGATTTATTTTTATTTTATTTTATATTTTACAGCAAAAGATTAAATTTTAACTTCAACAAAAGTTATATTCAGTCATAAGAATAAAAAATACGATTTTTAGTATTTATATTTACTTTTTTTTTTTTAATAATAATAAATTTATAAAAATCTTCAGTACTTAAAAATCTACATTTTAAAAAGTTTTCCCAATTATTTATATATATGCATACAATTTATTGTATTTGTCATTGTTATTTTATTATTATTATGATTCATTTAATAATTTCTAATTTTCCACAATATTTGTTTAATGTTTTATTAGATAATGATCTACTTGAGTTTAATATCCTTAAACCACTGAAGATAGAGTCATACTTCTAAGTTCAAACAGGCTATAAATTAAGTATAGTATAGCTTTTATAGACATGATGTTTGTTTTATAAAGGATTGTAAGCATATTTAAAAATGAAAATTAATTTTTATATGGCCTTTGAGATAAAGTTATATCTTAAAAATGTTTGAGCTCTGAGAAGTAAAATATGAAAAAATTCATTATTTTTAAGTGCAAAACTCATAGAGTTATGTTACTTTGAATCTCATTAAACTTCAGTGCTTTCTGGCACTAAAAATAGAAAATGATTTTTAATGCTAGAAAATTCTAAAATTTCATAAAATTCATGATATCATAAATTCAGTAAATGTTGGTCTTAGAAAAGACATATTGCAAAGCTAACATTATATGCAATTTCATGGGTGGTACAAAGTATTTATTAAGGCTGATAGTCATTCAGATTTTAAATTCCATACACTAATGTTAAGTCCATGGAAGTAGGGTGCATTCATATATTTAAAATACGTCCTCGGTAGAGATGTAAATTTTCTGGAAAAATATAAAAATCTGGAAAAAAAACTGGTTTTTTACCGGTTTTTTTTGGGGGGGAAAAAAACAGAAAAATTGATTTTTCAAGACTATTTCTTCCAAATAAATTATATATTCTTAGAGAATGTTAAATAATAAACATTTTTTCCCATTTATTTGTATTAAATGAAAATTATTTTCACTTTATATTACAAAATAAAAAGAAAGTAGCAAAGCCTGCTTTTAAATTTTAGGTTTTTTTTCCACAGCCTAAGAATTTTTAAAACACTATTGTTTGTTATATCATATCTCTGTTGAAATGATTTTTCAGTTACATGTTTAACTACCAACTGACCTAATGTAAGAACCTGAGCCAATATGTCTGCAGTTTGGAATGAAATAAATTATGCATTCCATTTACATAAGTATAGTTTTTAAGTAAATGATACTAGTTTAACAAAATTGTTGCAGTTTTGTCATTATTATCAATATCAGTATTAAAAAAATTCCATTGTTTGTTTAAAAATATGTATATTTTTACATTATTACACTTTTTTCTTACAATTGTAATTTTATTTCCTTTAAAAAATATGTTTAGTTTTGGTATAGCTTTCCAATCTCAACTCAAAGTTTTGATTTAGTTTTATAATCTAAATTCAAACAAAACTAAGTTTTTGTTTGGCTTACTCAGGTCTGCAACTAAAAAATAGCATAGGATTTATTGACTGGTAGATTTTTACTCACTGAAACCAGCAATATTTTTTAAAGTTTAATTAAATGCAATTTTTTTCTTTTTATCTTGAAATCTGGTATTCTATTCTTGAGTAAGAAACCATATTCAATAATGTTTCCATATGGTAATTTCATATTTCTAAGAATGGAACGCAAAAGTTATGAAAACGGAACACTACAAATAGAAAATGCTTGTGAGGAATTAACGAAAGCAGTTACATACAGAGATAAATTTCTAGTTTGGTTTAAAAAACTACAAAAATTCAAAGTTTAATCAAAAAGGAATGTATAATTTGGAACATAGTTACTTGTAATAAAATATGGGGATTTTTTTCATCGCAGTTGTACTTTTCTACAGGGGTGCAAAAAATGCTTTTACTCTCAACATTTCCCCCAATCCATGTAAAAATTTCCCCAAATTTTTACGATATGTTATACAGACATTGTACAGGCACAAAAAAGAACAAGCTGAACTTTTACAGCCTAACGGACTTTCGATGAAATTTGTATTTTATTCTTTTTTCCTCACCGTTTTGACGAAATTCACATTTTTTTACGCAATTTTTTGAGAGAATTTGCATTTTTTTCGCAATTTTCCAACAAAATCCGAGGTCTTTCACATGAATTTTGTCAAAATGTACATATTTTCCACGATCTTTCACCAAAATTTGAGTGTTTTAGGCAATCATTTGACATAATTTGCATTTTTTACGAAACTTCCATATTTTTATAATCTTTTTCCAAAATTTGCTTTTTTCGCGATTGTTTCTCAATATTCACGTTTTTCCAAATTTCTTCAATGGAAATCGCTTCTTTTTCGCGATTCTTTGACATAATTCACTTTTTTTTCAACGATCTTTCAACAAAATTTGTATATTTTACATGATCTTTTGTCAAAAATTATGCATTTTACACGATTTTTCATTTAAAACTTATTTTATATTTTACACGATCCTTTGAAGAAATCCGCATTTTTTTGACAATCACGAAACTTTAACGAAAATTGCATCTTTTCCGCAATCTTTCTCCAAAATCATGTCCTTTGACGGAAATGTCATTTTTTTTGCTGGAATCCTTTGACAGAAATGTCATTTTTCTTGCAATCCTTTGATGGAAATTGCATTTTCCTCTATGAACGTTTCAGAGAAATTGCATTTTTTTCATGCTTTTTTGACAAAAATTGCAGTTATTTGTCATTTGTTGACAAAAATCGCATTTTTTTCTATGAAACTTAGACTTTCTTTTGTTTTTTCTGTGATCCTTAGAAGAACTTTGCTCAATTTGGCGCAGTTCGTAATCCCAGTTTTGTAGCATTTGCCTACACTGCCCCCACCCACTCATAAAAATTGTCATCAAATTTTGATGCATATTTGTATCGATCTGTATTACCATAGGTAAAGGTTCCCCCCCCAAACTTTCTCAATACATATGCAAGTATATATTATTATGAGATCAATTTTGTAAAGGTCACCATACGGATCTTTTAGGTAGCTTTCATTACGAAAAGTAAAAAGCTACCTATTGCAGCCGTCCGGAGGAAAGCACTTCCGGAAAATTTTGGTATATTTTCACCGATCATGACAACCAGACCCCAAAACCACCCTCCGTTCAAATGTTCACATATATATATATAAACATCCGTTGCTAATAGCAATTTTATAACCATATATATAATATATATATATCTGATTTTTGTCATGCGATAACTAACGTATTTATGAACCGATTTGAATGAAACTTGGTATGTACATAGTACATACAAATGTCTCGACCGAGTTCGTTGGTCAGCATCATCCGCCATTTTGTTTCAAAATGGCGGCCATTTTAAATTTAAAAAAAATTTAAAATTTAAAATAAAATGCGAAAAAATTAAAAGTTGAAAAATTTTTTTCTTTTACGTGTTAGAACTTAAAACAAAGATTCCAGAACACTTTTTATTTTGTCTATATCTTAAAAAATGATTGAGTTATAGCACTTTGAATTTTTCTTATAGCTGACATTTTGAAACGATCTGATTTTTGTCACGTAATAACACGTGTATTTATGAACAGATTTCAATGAAACTTGGTATGTACATAGTGCATACAAATGTCTCGACCGAGTTCGTTGGCCAGCATCAACCGCCATTTTGTGTCAAAATGGTGGCCATTTTAAATTTTTAAAAAAATTTTAAATTTAAGATTAAATGCGAAAAATCAAAATTTGAAAAATATTTTTCTTTTACGTGTTAGAACTTAAAACAACTATTCCAGAACACTTTTTATTTTGTCTATATCTTACAAAATGATTGAGTTGTAGCACTTTGAATTTTTCTTATGGCTGACATTTTGAAACGATCTGATTTTTGTCACGTGATAACACGCGTATTTATGAACAGATTTCAATGAAACTTGATATGTACATAGTACATACAAATTTCTCGACCGAGTTCGTTGGCCAGCATCATCCACCATTTTGTTTCAAAATGGTGGCCATTTTAAATTTTTAAAAAAATTTAAAATTTAAAATTAAATGCGAAAAAATTAAAAGTTGAAAAATATTTTTCTTTTACGTGTTAAAACTTAAAACAACGATTCCAGAACACTTTTTATTTTGTCTATATCTTAAAAAATGATTGAGTTATAGCACTTTTAATTTTGCTTATGGCTGACATTTTGAAACGGTCTGATCTGAACAATCCACCATGTTGCTTTAAAATGGCATACACTTCATGATATCGTGGAATTAGGTGACTCTCTAAATCGCTTAAAATAAAACCAGGTTGAATAAAAGATGACTAATTTCTAAAAATTCCTATTAATATTCAGTCTTGATAAAAACTAGTATTCAATCTTATAAAATCACTAATTTTATAAGATTATTTCCACTAATTTGAGCTTAGTAATTTTGAACAATGTAACTTACTTTAAAATAAATAAATAAATATATAAGTATATGAAAGCTACCTCTTCCTCCCGGCATTGCCGGAAGGACTTTTTAATTGTAGAGGCAATTTTTCTGTCTTGAGTAACTTTGTAATTCATTGTTAAAATCAAAATCAATTGTATATTTTGTGCAAAATTTCCCTAGATGACCAAAATTTCCCCCGATCCTAGATCGCCGGATCGAACATATTCTGCACCCCTGCTTTTCTAATGCAAACTGCCCATGTTTTTGCGACATTACTGTACATTATTGAGGTAAAATGGAGGTCAATTTTAGATTCAATACCTTGAAAAAACATTCAATTAATCAGCTATAATGAAATCTTGAAAAATGCAGCATAGTAGTGCCACCTATAGGGCAATTTACACCAAAAACTAAACAATCTTAATGTATATCAGGAACTGTCTGAATCTGTAGTTTGATAAAAAATCGTCCTTTAGTCCTTGAGATAGAACTATTGCGATAATCATGAATAATGCAGCATAACAGCGTCATCTGTTGAGCGATTTACACCAAAAAGTTTTCATGTGGGACACTTAACATAAAAATAAATAAAATAAAAAGTATGAAATGTAGCTATTACAAAATTTTCACTGTATTATTTCATAAATGAAATTTCAATTTTTCCAGTTCGGAAAAATTGAAAAATAAGCCTTCGGAAAAAAACCGAAAAAAAAAGTTTTTTTCCCAATTTTTCTGGTTTTTTTCCGAGCATTCCCATCTCTAGATTGAACTAAATCACATGTTTGATCAAATTTGATTAATGGGTCATTTTGGTTCAGGATCAGGGTAACGAGAATATGGAAACAGCCAATAAGTTAACGATATTTGACAAAATATTATTGACATTTGGCCGAAAAATGGACTATTAAGATTAGAGATGTAAATTTTCCGGAAAAATATAAGTGGCGAAAAAAAACTGGTTTTTTACCGTTTTGTTTCAGAAAAAAACGGAAAAATTCATTTTTCATGACTGTTTCTCCCAAATAAATTATATTTTCTTAGAGAATATTAAATAATAAACATTTTTTCCCATTTATATGTATTTAATAAAAATTATTTTCACTTTATATTGCAAAATAAAAAGAAGGTAGCAAAGCCTGCTTTTAAAAGTTTAGTTTTTTTTTCCACATCCTAAGAATTTTTATTAAACGCTATTGTTTGTTATATCATATCTCTGTTAAAATGATTTTTCAGTTACATGTTTAACTACCAATTGACCTAATGTAAAAACCTGAAGCAATATGCCTGCAGTTTGGAATAAAATAAATTATGCATTCCAACATAAGTGTATAGTTTTTAAGTAAATGATACTAGTTTAAAGAAATTATTGCAGTTTTGTCATTATTATGAATATCAGTATTCAAAAATTCCATTGTTTGTTTAAAAAATGTATATTTTTACATTATTACTTTTTTTTCTTAGAATTATAATTTTATTTCCTTTATAAAATATGTTTAGTTTTGGTATAGCTTTCCAATCTCAACTCAAAAAATTTTGATTTAGTTTTATAATCTAAATTCAAGCAAAACTAAGTTTTACTTTGGCTTACTCAGGTCTGCAGCGTAAAAATAGCATAGGATTTATTGACTGTTAAATATTTACTCACTGAAACCAGATTTTTTTTTTTTTTTTTTTTTTTTTTTAAGTTTAATTAAATATAATTTTTTTCTTTTTACCCTGAAATCTGGTATTCTATTCTTGAGTAAGAAACCATATTCAATAATGTTTCCACATCGTAATTTTATATTTCTAAGAGTGGAACTCAAAAGTATGAAAACAGAACACTACAAATAGAAAATGCTCACTATTTGAGGAATTGACAAAAGCAGTTACATACAGAGATAAACTTCTACTATGCTTTAGAAAACTACAAAAATTCAAAGTTTAATCAAGAGGGAAAGTATAATTTGGAACATAGTTACTTGTTATAAAATATGGGGGTTTTTTTTCATCGCAGTTGTACTTTTCTAATGCAAACTGTCCATATTTTTGCAACATTACTGTACATTATGGAGGTAAAATGGAGGTCAATTTTAGATTCAACACCTTGAAAAAACATTCAATTAATCAGCTATAACGAAATCTTGAAAAATGCAGCTAGTGCCACCTATAGGGGAATTACACCAAAAACTAAACAACATTAATATATATCAGAAACTGTAGTTTGATTTTTTTTTAAAAATCGTCCTTGAGGTAAAGCTATTGCAATAATCATGAATAATGCAGCATAGCAGCGTCATCTGTTGAGCAATTTACACCAAAAAGTAATGAGCACAAAGTTATGTCAAAGATTAACTTAATCTGAAATTTTATAAAAATGCATAAATTAGTTTGAGACAGAACTATTGTGGAAATTATGAATAATGCAGCATAGCAGCACCATCAGTTTGGCGATATATACTAATAACTAAACATCTTGAGTTTATATCAAGGTGTAACTGAATCTAAAGTTTTGTGAAATTATGTGCATCAGTTCTTGAGATAGAGTGCCCATAAAATTTGTCACATACAGACTCACAGAGTGACAGATATTTTCCAAAAACCATCAAAACATGTTCAGGACCTTCTAAAAATTTTAAATACACCAAAAACTGGAAGTCAAATTTTTCACGAATTCAATACTTACTTCTTGAAAAGATAGATTAAAGTAATAAATGCATACTTCAAAATTTTATGTTGAATTTTTGATTTTATCATTTCTATTAATCGGCATATTATTGCAATAATTTTACATATGAATTAATTTTTAAAAAGGGACGTTGCATACATATCTAGACTTTTTTCATGTAATCAAGTTTTTGTGAAATTTTTGTATATACAGTAGACTCCCTCAAATCTGCATAGCTTGGGACCAGAGGTTGTGCGGATTTTAGTATTTTGCAGATTTCTGGTCATTGCTTTGTTTACATTTTTTTAACAGTAATTTGAATGCAATTAATAGTGCAATCAGAACTATAATGAATGCTCACAATATAATAAAATATTAAATTAAGTAATAAACTAAAATAGTAAAAATTCAGATAACTTTTTAAATGATTAAAGTACTAATAGCAAATAATAGCAAATAATAGTAATAATCAATACTGTATGATTAAGTGTATTTTTCCAAAATTATTCAACAAAACTTGCCTCATAGAAGTACATTACTAATTCACATCAAAATCATAAAATAAGTATTTTTTTTTTTTTTTTTCAAGTTTAACCAGACTTAATAACCAAAAAATTTTGATCAATGCATTAATATATTTGGTAAGAAGATTGTGATTACCAGTGATATCAGAAATATCTTGAATTTTCTCCAAAAAAATTATTCTTCCTTTATGAAAAAACATGAACAGAGTATTATTTAAAAAATTATGAATTAAAAAATATATGGAATTGATACAAAACTAAAAAAATCAAATTTTGTCCCAATATCTGAACTGAAAGTTTCATTGTTTGCATCAATAAAATATGTGCGGATTTTAGAGAGTTGCGGATTTCTGGTTTGCGGATTTGAGGGAGTCTACTGTACTTGTACAAAATATATTCAGAATTTTTTAATAAGAAATTATTACTACATTTAGGTTCCTATTTAGACATTTTTAATAAAGTTATTTACATACATATATGCAACTTAATAAGATTCAGCTGCTGTATGGCATGAGATTTTTTTTTTTCTTCAATCACTGCACTTGCGAAAAATTCAATTTGTTGATTAAACTTTTTCTGAAATGTCTATTTTCAAGAGAAATTTTGCAAAGGGTCTTGTGTTTAAAAAAAAAAAAAAATGTGAAGGATCCTTTCAAGTCTTCTCAAGCAGATGTTTGCTCAGAGATCAGATTACCCACATTAAAATTTTCATGCGAGACACTCAACATAAAAATAAATAAAATAAAAAGTATGAAAATAAAGCTATTACAAAAATTTCACTATATTATTTCAGAAATGAAATTTCAATTTTTCCAGTTCGGAAAAATTGAAAAATAAGCCTTAGGAAAAAAACCGAAAAAAACCCAGTTTTTTTCCCAATTTTTCCGGGTTTTTTCTGAGCATTCTCATCTCTAATTAAGATTACAAAAGCCAAAACATGTATTTGGCGCCAAATAAAAGAATGTCACCAAATTTGGTTCTATCTGGCAAAAAATATTGTCTTTCAGAATCTGAAGAAATTTTTTTACACATTCATATACATTTTACATACATTTACATTTTTACATACATTTTTATAGGATTTGAGATGCATGGGTAAACCAATCAGAGTCAAGCTAAAAAAGTGATCTGAATAGATGTCCTTTCGTTGTAAATTTTAAAAGTATGTAAAATTTATAAACATGTGCATGCATACATAGTTTCCTTATTGAATGGTTTTGTAAATAATACCATTATAAATAACATGTTTTATAGTAACAATACAGAGAGACTGACACAGTGAAAACACTATATCGAGTTAAATACAAAGTTAATTTTAACCGAGCTTAGCTCAGCTACTCCTGCTAGTTATTATTTATTTATTTTATTTAGTGTATATGTGTTTAGCAACGATTTAAAATTATTCTACAGTATTGTATAAATGAAGCCGACAAGTACTGTAAACTGTAAGTAACTCCAGCTTTCATTCCAATTTGGTTTCTTTCAAGCATTTTCTTCAAGCTTAGGCTCTATTTATGTCTCTATTTAACCTCATTGTATAACAATAAATGTGTAGTGCAGTACATTATTTTAAAAACATCTTTTAAAAAAAAATTTCTGACCTTTATTCGGAATAGGTCCATTTTTGGAATAACACAATTCTCTACTAGTATATAATAAAAAGGAGAGAGTGGGGTGGAATGGGACAGTAGGCAGGGCCGTAGCTAGAAGTGAACACTAGGGGTGGGGCTCATATTTTTTTTTTCTCACGCTTTGACAAAGAAAGATAAATTTGTGCATATTCACATTGTAGGCCAGCAGTTCCCAAACTTTTGAACTCGCGGAGCCCTTTTTGGGAAGAATTTTTGAGGCGGAGCCCCTGAACCCAATGATACTCTGTGGTTTACAAATTAATGTTTTTTGTGCCTTTGGAGCAGAGAAAAATCTTCTGGATAAAAATCCACGCCAGTAATTTCCAACATTGGACTAAGGTTCTCAGTTTGGCCCTTTCCTGATTCAGAAATGCTGAATTCATAATAGAAATTTATTAAAAACAAATTTTCTATTATGTAACACTTTAATAGTTTTATTTAATATTACTATTATTGGACACAATAAAATAAAAATAAGGATATAAACCCTCTTTTTTTTGTATTAAAATATCTAACTTGTATAGTCAAGATATTTCAACAAAAATTATAGTTAACCCATTAGTGCCTATCGTCCCTTTTTAGGGACGCTTCAAAAGGTGCATTCAGCACTGTTTTTGACACTGGTAAAAAAGAAAAGCAATAATTATTTTCTTTAAATGATGTATTTTCGTGATTAATGAACTAAACTTAAATCTTCTAAAAATAGTGGTGCCAACCAAATAAAATTTACGCAAAAGATGCTGGGCACGAATGGGTTAAAAATTTATGATATCTGAAAGCTTTTAGTAACGAGGTAAACAAACCTTTTTTACCCAAGCGATGTTCAAGTAGTACTGTTAATGACATCCATTTTTAAAATGAGAAATATTCTTTTGGGATTTCCAGTAAGAACTCGGAATTAAAGATCGAAATTCTAACCACGGATTATCCATTGCATTGGGTCTTACGTAAAACTATTATTATTTATGGCGAAAACCACACACACACATACACACAGAAATAAAGGTAAGTTGTACAGTTTTCGTTTGCAGAGAGATACTTCTGTATAATTCAGTAGGATGCTCGCGAAAAAAGAAGAAAATGCATAGTTCCGTCACCCATGAGTAATTTTGTAACATGTTTCCGCTAGTCCCGCCTATCCGTAATAGAATCATTCAATTATGGAATATTTTTTCGTTCTTTTTTAAGTTTCTAGTACTTCTAAATATGCAACGAAAATGAATCGCCTCTCAGCTTCTTTTTTGAACTATTTTGAAAAAATACATTTAGAAGTAAGTCACTGCTTTAGTGTTTAATTGGGCGCGGCAAAATCTATAAGCTTTATTGTCAAATGCAGCATTGTTAACCCTTTCGGGACGAACGACACTTATACGTGCCGCAAAAAGGCTTAAGAATCCTTGTTTATTCCCACGAGTAAAATTTTACAGTAAAATTTGCCTTATTTAATCGGAGCATTTTTTCGATTTAATAAAGCAGAAATTTCTGTTTTTAAAAACCAGTGATAAAGCATTAAAAACTTCGTAAAAGGCTCCCATAGCGAAGTGGTTAACTTTTTTTTATATTTTATTTAAAGTATTTGGTTATTAATTATAGTTTTGAAAAAAAGTTTCTTTCGTCCCTTTTCTTTTTTGCCTCAAAACAGCTATGCAATTAAAAACTCTACTCATGTTAAACGAACTGAAACTAGTAGAAAAACTTTACTAGCACAATGGGATACATATATGGGATTAAATTTGTGTTATGGAGTGTACTCATTCACGAAAGTCTAAGTAAGGGGTGGAGCTGAGTAAAATTTTAAATTCTTAATTTGATGACAAATGTAAAGAATATATTTTTTAAATTGCTAGACTTATTTCCTATTGAAAAATATGGTAGAGACCTATTAAAAGAAAATTTTAAAGAGGGGCTTTAAAAATATTTTAAACGTAATGTTATTTTGAATCATACATAGAAAGAAGTGATATTAAAAATATTATAGCATCAAACTGTGATTAATTAATATAATTATCTTGCAATTTATAAGCATTCTTATAAAAATATATGAAAACCCTTGGACGGTGAAAGGGTTAAATGAATTTAATAAGTGATTTATTAAATGATAAAAGATACAAAGAGGAGGCAGCATTTTATTTGACAAACGATGAAAATACGATGAAAACAATGAAAAACAATATAGAAAATTTAAATATACAAATAACATAAACAAATGAAGGAATTTAAATTTATATATTAAAAAAAAAAAAAAAGTATACGCAATGTACACAAATGTAATACGAATCTAACGTGGGGTTGTAAATGATAGAAGACTCAATAAAAATATACTTTTAACGACAAATATTTATTTTCTATGAAAAACAGTACAACAAATTTTAAATAATTAAAAATTAATACAAATAACATAAACTGATAAAAAGAATAAAGATATAAAAATAAAAATAAATATATAGACACATTACACACAAGTGAATCTAGTGAGGGATTTTAAATGATACAAGATCTTAAGAAATGACGTTCTAAGCGACAGACATTGTTTTAAAAAATAAATACAATTTTAAAACTAGGATAGAAGATTTAAATAAGTAAAAATAATAAAAATAAAAAAAACAGTTTAAGGAAATTATAATTCCGAAAATAAAAACAATATAATATGCAATATATACAAATATTAAATGCCGATTTTTTTTTTTTTTTTCATAAAGTTTGACAAACAATAAAATATAAAAGTTTAGTGTGAAAAATGTGCATGAATTGTTTTGCGCAGTTTTTTGATATCTGGTGCAATTTTCGACAACTGTAAGCGAATGTCTGGGTCTGCCTTTAACCGGTTACTGTATTTTATTTTGATATTTGTGTAGGTGGAGAATTCAGCTTTACACAAATGTGTCGTTGAAAATGGGAGTAAAATTAATTTTGCTCCGTCTAAAAAGATTTTGTATTTATCTGTCAAATGACACTAAAATTCAGTGATACCTTGCTTTGAAAAGAGATTACTAGATCGTTTTGAGATGTTAAATCAATGAGAGCTTCAATTTCATCAGAGCTTAAACTGTGTGATTTTGTTTTTACACTGAATGCATATAGTACCCATTTAAAATCGTCCAGTATCTTATTTTGAGCAGCTGGAAAGTACTGCTCAAATGAATCTACCAGAGTTTTGAGATGACCTTGAATCAGTGTTGCCAGATGGGCTACTTTTTAAAAATTCAAATTCTTGATTGACACCACTTTTTACAAATGATAAAATGTGCCTTATTCATTGACATGATAATAAAGGCGAAAACAAAAGGTAATTTATCGTTTCAAAAAAGTGGTGCCAGTCAAGAAAATTGAATTTAAAAAAAGTAGCCCACTGGCAACACTGCCTTGAATACCTTACTGAAAATTTGTTCAGAAACCGTATTACAAAGCAAAAAAGAATAAAATATAAATATATGTGTAGGAGAAGCTCTAAAGAACAAAACCATTCTCCATTTTGATTCGGCAAGCAAAGTTAACAGCACTGGACAGGCCTTTTCTGTTTCGATTTCCGTTGTGCATTCGATTCAGAACACTGTTTCTTGCAGCTTATTTTAAATCGAATTTTTAAAACATATTAAATGCAAAAACATAAAAATAAAACAATTCAAACCAAAAATATTATACAGAAAATAGGTACATGTATAATGCGAATATATATATAGCTTTGAAGTGTATTATCGTATCTTTTCGACCCAGTCATATATTTATTTTATACTACACACACGGACAAAAATCCTACATACTTTTGAAAATCTTACACTTGGAATATGCTATTTTTTTAATGTTTTGTATATTTTCCTGGAACACCACAGAGCCCCTGTAAAGTTCAGGCGGAGCCCCAAGGGCTCCGCGGAGCACACTTTGGGAACCTCTGTTGTAGGCAATATGTTTCTTATTAAAAAGTTGTAATAATTTCATTTTATGCTAAGAAAAGTGTATGATGATGAAAAATTTGAGTATATAACTGGTGCAAAATTTAACATCATCTTAACTACCTATGTGCAAATAGGATGAGGGAGTGTTGAAATACTTATTTTAGATACAATTTAGTATTTCTGAAAAACTGTGAAAGGAAAGGGTCTCAAAACTAAATTAGATTTTTGAACGGAATTTTTTTTAATTTTCTCAATAGAAATTCATTTAGTGACCTTCGGATCTTTTCCAGGGGGGGGGGGGCTCAAAATGTTTTAGGAGGGGCTGAGCCGCCCACAGCGCCAACTTAGCTACGGCCCTGACAGTAGGTTTTCTCTTTATGTGTCATTCTATTCTAAGCATTACATCAATCACACATTAGATGAAGCAATAGCACCAAAATCTTCACTTGTAGTGTACTGTAATTTCTGGCATATAATCTACTGATCAAACAATTCTTTTTGGACCCAGAAATATTATTTAGGGATTGAAGATAAATATTTTCCAAGATGTGATAAGTTACATTTCATTTTTAAAAAATTTCTGGGTCTAAAAATAATTGTTTGATTTGTTGATTATACGCTGGAAATTACAGTATAAAGAAAAAGATTATTTCAAGAATCAAAAACAAATTTGCTTCATATAATTTTTTATGTTTTCTGTATATTAATGACTTGTTTAATCATAGATGAAACAGTTTATTAATGAAACATTAAACTGCATATTATTCATAACTTAAACTATGCCTAAAAGCAGAATTTTTGTTTTTACAACAAGTTTAACATAAAGAAGTTAGAGGAAGAATAGGAGATGCCAGCAAAGGGAGTAATAAAACAAGTCCAATTCCTTAATTTAATAAGATGAATGTGAATAGCTAAAATGCAAATATTTTTAGAATGTAGTGTATTAATTAAAACATTAAAAGTATATTGATTTACTTTAACATATTTTTTTATGTCATTTATGACTGACAATCCTGAATTTTCCTATCAGTGATGAAGATACTGGAACATGACATTATAGCACAGACATTATCAACCTAAATTCTTTGTTAGATTGTATATATAGCCAAACACTAGACTATTTATATCTTATAATACATTGTTTTAGTTGTCCCATACCACCCTGTTAGTGGGGTGGTATGGGATATATCTTGAAGTTTACAATTTCTTTGATTATTAAAAAAAAAAAAAAAAAAAAAAAAAAAAATGTAAATTTTATTTCTATATTATTCAAGAACATTAGAAAGAGTTTTATTTTCCATTCTGTAAATCGAAAGTTTAGTTTTTGTGTCAAAAAAATTGATTTTCCAATTTTTGTAAAAAGTGTCCCATTCCTCCCCCACTCTCCTATAAAGAGATTGAATGCTAATTGACTGATTTCAAACAGTTGATGAAATATGCTTCATACAAATAAATGAAATGTTTTTATATAAGTTTAATAAAGTACTATTACAATTTTTACTACAAGAAAAAAGTGTATGAAAATTATCATTTATTTTTTATAATAAAATTGCACTAATATCAAAATTTTAAAACCTTTGTATCAAAGAGAGTTGTATCGAGAGTTTTCCTTTCGGCCGAAAATTAAATCAGAATAATTCAGAAAGGTAACATACTTCGCAAAATAATACCGATATTTATAATATCCATAAGAGAAATCTCAAAAATATTTAGTAAAATGTAAATCAAGTAAAACATGCGTAGCAGTATAAAAATTAATTACAAACTCTCAATTTCACCAAAATGATTTTCAAAAACACTTTTAAAAGCTTAAAAGATTGCAAAATTCAGAAAAAGAATTAAAAACGGAAACCGAAAGTAACTGAAAAAATCGACAAAATATACGTATTGATATTCAGAAAATGATTATTTTTACCAAGGCAACTGGAAAATGAAATTATAATTAAGAATCAAGGCCGAATTTTTAAGATTAATACATTCATACCGGCGAAAATTATAATATTTCACAAAAATAAATCAGTATTAAACTTACATCAACACGGTATTTACAATTTTTGAAGATACGGTTAAAGTGAAAAGCATAATGTGGAACGACGGCAATCATTGGCCGGGATCCAGGTGGATACCCTTGTTAGCAAGACGAGATACAGCAATCAAAAGCCTTCATTTTGCGAAATTTTACATCGAAAGTAAACATCGAAAAGTTCGCAAAAGAGGCAGGCTTCAGACTGATCAATGTTATTTCACTAATAGCAAAAAATCTGCCTGAATCCGTAACATATGTTTTCCCAACGAACCGTAAGCTGGGATTACGGTGCTCGCGAACGCTCGATCGTAGGACGGACGTTCCTGCGATCGATCGTAACTCGGTCGTCTTGTTGTTAGCCAATCAGAGGGTGTAGTTACATTTGTTGTGGCTGCGCGCCCATCCATTTGTGCTTAATCTTAAGATTAAGCAGATAATGAACAAAGAATCCTATCCAGTTATACTTTATTCATTATATACTACTTATTAGGTTTTTTTTTTCTTTTTTATTAAGGATGTTTGAGAACAGAAATATCTCACTTGAAATAAACAAGTATTTTTCTAGCATTCATTTTTAATGCTTATTTTAAAATTAATATTTTTATTGTAATTTATTCATAAAGAATTATTATATGTTTGTGAAAAACAACAGCAAACAATTATATAAAAAGAAATATAATAAAAAATGTTTTAACAAAAAAATAAGAATGATTTATAATAAAAAAAGAGAAGTGATGTTGCCCCATCTGTTCTTTCCAAAAGGTGCTCTGATTTTTATTAATTTTATCTTGCACAGTGGTATTCTATTTACACAGTGGTTATCTAAAAATTTCTATTAAAAAATAGCCATATTCTGGATAATTGTCCAGACTATCAGTATTTTTTAATAGAAATATTGCATTTTACCCTCCTGTGCAAGATAAATAAAAATCAGAAAATCGTGTAAAAATGAAACATGGGGCAATTTGCACCTTCCTCATCTTCTGTTTGTTTGTTTTTTAATTTTTATCTTATTTATTATTATTATTTTATTATTAGATTCCTTTCTTAATGATTATATTTGCTGTTGTGTTTAGCAAACATAATTCCTAATGAATAAATCGTAATAAAAATATTTATTTAAAAGTAAGCATTCAAAATGAATGCTAGAAAATTACTAATCTCTTTCAATGTTTTGCATCATTTTATGCGTCTGCTACTGATCCGTTTGCCGGAGAAGCAGAGAATACACAATTCTATTGATTTTATCTCATCTTATAAGCATCCTGCTGCCGTCCTGTAAATGGCTGAAAATGACGTTCGGAGGACGTGAGTAGGTGTCGCTCTTTGCTCCCCTCCGGATGTCAGCCGAATAACGATCGGATGTTATAGGATGTCCGCCGGACGAAGCTATATACTGCATAAGACGCTTATCGTATGTCCGCAGGACGAGTTTGTGTCGTATGGGTAACGTCTGCTTTCTCGCTATCGTAAGATGGCGAGGCGCCGTAATACCATTTACGATTTGTTTACATCGTAAGGCTGGGATTACGGGTCCTCGCTATCTTAAATCTTATGCTCGATCGTAGGATGGGCGTTCCTATGATCGATCGTTACTTGGTATTACGGTGGCTCAGCGTAAGTCCTGGCGCTTCGGCGTAAGTCCTCTTGCTCTCCGCCAATCAGAGGCCGTAGTTACATTTGCTGTGGGTGTATGCCCATCCACTTGTGTTTAAACTTACGACTGCTTTCAAGCAGTCGTAAATTACGCGAACTACCGTCATACCGTTTACGCTTTGTTTACATCGTAAGTCTCTACATCGATCTTAAGTGAGGCACCGTAATCTTACACTGTTAAAAATTTGAAACTTTTCCAGCATCGTCACTCTACCGCTTTTATACAATATCTCTATTTTGACGAATGAGAATGCTCCATAATATCGTGAAGTAATCGACTTGTATAAAAGCGGTGAAATGATGATGCAGCAAAAGTTTCAAATTTTGAACAGTGTAACCTTACAGGGAAAAATGTTATTTTCATAAGTAAAAAGCACAGTGAAGAATTTGGTTTCATTAACCCTCAATTATAGGGGTTGGCGTACTAGTCCAAGAACCGAGCCCACAAAAGCTTATGTCATCGAGCACAAGAAAAAAATCCTTTATTTTATGGAAGAGTAGTAATAGAGGAATCTAATGATCCTTGTCTGCCGGAAGTGAAGTGGTGCTTAAACTAAAAATTGATACCACTAGTGAATGATTCGTAGGCTTAACATTGTGTTTGTCCTACAATCAAAAGTATGAAAACATGGAAGACTGGGTGCAGGAAAACACAATGCTAAGCCTAAGAGTCAATGTATAAAAATTTCCGATTTTTTTACTTTAAGGAAAGGACGTAAAAGGCAATAAAATAACGCAAATTTTGCATCAAGAACGAAGTCGGTCGGATTAATAGTTGCCGAGATATTTGTAATCCTGTTTTCCACATTCTTCGATTTTTCATGACCCTGTATTTTCTTCAAATTTCAATTCAAAGATATGTTTTAATTCGAAATGAGACGCTTAATCTGACGCAGTAAACTGTTAGTTAATATGATTACTGTTTTTGGAATTATAAGGATGTTTCTTTTAAGCAATTCGATACTGCTTAAGTAATTTGACGTTTTATATAATTTGTTCGAAATGAGTTCATCAGAAATTCATTAATAGTGTATTACTATGTGTTAAAAATATTTAAGTATACGTTTACATTTTGTTTTAGAATTGCAATGCATTTTGTAAATAGTTTTCACATATTTTAATTTCACATATTATATAATGCATATCCATGATGGATAAGTATTACGGTGGCCCCCAACGACTAGTTTCGTAATCTGGCCGTTAAAACGAGACATTTATACAATTTTATTGTTAAAATGCATTTCCTTTTTCTCAGAGTCTATTAAAAAGGCGTTTAAACTAAAGAAAAAATCCGTTTTTGATGAATCTAGTCAATGAAGAAGTAGCACGTCAAATTGTATTTCTTTTGTTGCAGCGTATATAGGGTTCTTTTGATCTTATGGTTAGACAACTTCAAACTCTTGCTTATAGAAAAGTAGAAAATAATTTATTTACAGAACTTCAGAACAACAGAGTCTTCGAAACTCACAAATATTTCTAGATATCTATACATATAATAAAACAGTAGGACCCGGTGTGTCTGTACATTGAAGATAATTGACAAAAATGGAGTCAGGGCGATAAAAGAAAACCAATGAAACACAAAAAAAAAATTTTGAATTTTTTGTCTGTCTGTCTGTCTGTCTGTCTGTCTGTCTGTTTGTTCGAGGTTATCTTCGTAACTACTGAATGGATTTTTATGCGGTTTTCACTAATGAAGAATGCACACTCCCGGGCAGTGTATAGACTTTGTTTCATCAAAATCGGACAACAGACAAAAAAGTAACAAAAAGAAACAAAAGAAACTATTAGGTGCGCTGCTCACGTTTTTTAGTACATAACGTTTTTTAGTACATATAAAATCCAATAGATGTCACTGTGCGATTTTAAAACGCGCTATCGTTATGTTTTCGCCAGTCTACTTAAGTATGAGAAAGTTTCAAGCTGGCTGTCGTTCCATGTGGTTTAGTCGGTAGAACGTCAGTGCGCCATACTGATGGCCCGGGTTCGATTCCCAGCATGGAATTTTTTTTCACTATGTTGGCATTAACGCCTATAAGCAATTAAAAGAATTTGAAATATTGTATTCAAGGCGAATTTTCTCTCTGGGAAAATTTCCTTGCATTAATATGTCAGTGTAATTTTTTTTTCGATTTAATTTTTTTTTTCGAAACTTTGTTTTTCTTAAAAAATTACAGTAAATATTTGATATTTCCCAACGTTTTTTGAATGATCGACTTGCTTTTTTTTTTTAATGTATGTCTGAACCTTATCTAACTACTTCTTCAAGATTTCTTTAGATAAACCGACCAGCGTAGCGGGCGAAGGCCGCTAGTTCAAAAATAATTGTTCAAATCTATCGTATAAGTGCAGATATAGGTTCCAGAGACTCTTTATACAACGTCTCAACACTAAATCACATTCAAAATAACGTAAATAAGACTCAAGCAAACTCGCTTACGCCTTGTTCACTCAATGACTGACTGGTAAATAATAACAGTAGCGGATAGCGACAGCTTAATGCAACAATGTTAAAACTTAGATTGCATTACGAAACGGGGAAAAAATCAAAAAATCCCTACCCGGTTTTGGCAAGTTGTTTTCTTGGTATTGATGTTCGTTTCCGTTACTTTTCCCTGTATTTTACATTGTATTGTGCATTTATATTTTATTTTTCTCATAATTTTATTACTCTTAATATTATAACGTGAAATGTTAATACGATAGCGCATTCCTATATCAAAAATACTTTTTTCTTATTTAAAAATTAGCATAATATTTATGCCTTATAAATATTAGAAAAATATTTCAAAATTTTATAGCGTATTTTTGAACAAACTCATGCATATTTTAATAGTTTGATTCCGGCGTTAATAACCTCGGCATTAACCAATTTTGTCCATTTTAGAAATTTTTTCAATGCGACTTTCGTGCATCCAGAGGTGTTTCTTAGGGTTTTAGAGTCGTAGACAGCAGCTTTGCCGAATTTCGTTTTGGCACAACTAGTTGCGTGCATCCAGTAATTTTTTTTTTTGTTTAAATGGTCGCGCAGAGCTCATAAGAGCGTTGACCGCGGTACTGACGAGTTTCATGTACTTTAGAGACTGCTTCACAGCGAGTTTCATGCATCCAGTGATACTTTTTTTGTTTAAATGGGCGCGCAGCGCTCATACGTACGTCAGTGACTGCGGCATTGTCGAGTTTCGTGCACTTTAAAGATTGCTGCACAACGAGTTTTGTGCGCTTTAGAGATTGCTGCACAGCGAGTTTTGTGTACTTTAGAGATTGCTGCACAGCGAGTTTCATGCACTTTAGAGATTGCTACACAGCGAGTTTCGTGCATCCAGTGATGTTTTTTCTTGGTTTAAATGGGCGCGCAGCGCTCATATGTACGTTAGTGACTGCGGCATTGACGAGTTTCGTGCACTTTAGAGATTGCTGCACAGCGAGTTTCGTGCACTTTAGAGATTGCTACACAGCGAGTTTCGTGCACTTTAGAGATTGCTACACAGCGAGTTTCGTACATCCAGAGATTTTTTTTTTTGTTTAAATGGCGTTCAGCGCTTATACGTACGTTAGTGACCACGGCATTAACGAGTTTCGTGTACTTTAGAGATTGCTACACAGCGAATTTCGTACATCCAGTGGTGTTTTATTCTTTTTGGTTAAATGGGCGCGCAGCACTTATACGTACGTTAGTAACCGCGGCATTGACGAGTTTCGTCCATTTTAGAGCCTGCTGCACAGTCAGTTTCTTGTGCCCTATGATGTTTTTTTTTGTTGTTGTTGTTTCGTTTTAATAGGCGCGCAGCGTTTAAGAATCATCATTGGAACTGTTCACGTCGTTAATTGTCTGCCGAAAATTCCGTGTTTTGATTCGTGAAAATTTTTATGTTTCTGAAAATACAGTTCGTTCGAGAGTGCTTGTCACTAAAATCGCCAAAATCCAGTGTCTGGTTTGGTTTAGGATTATGTCATTAATATTTGAAAAGAATGCTTTATAATTATTAATATTCTAATATTAAAAAGATTATAATATGCTTTAATTGTACATTTCTATAAAATAGCAATTAAAATCATCATTAAAAAATAAAATTGAAGAAATGATACTTTTATTATAACCTTTGTCTAAGTTTATAAGTATAATATCACTTTAACATAAATACCAAGAAAACAACTCGACGAAACCATGTAGGGATTTTTTGATTTTTTTCCCCATTTCATTACTCAGTCTAAGTTTTAACATTGTTGCATTAAGCTGTCTCTATCCGCTACTAATAATAACAACAGCTCGCATCGCTTCTCTTCTTATATAGGCTCGCAGCATGTGCATGAAATTTCTAGAACCATCTCGAAAAATCCACGGAACAACAAACAATGTATCAGTATATCTAAGGGGGGTTACCATAGAGAGGAAAGGGTTACCATCGCCAACAATCGCCAAGTTTGTCGCCAATTGGCGATATATCGCCAAATTTGGCGACCAAAATTAGTCGCCAAAAGTGACGCCAACTTGGCGATATCTTTATTATTTCGCCAATCTGCCGTAGACATACACTGAAAATAATGGACAAGTTTGCTTGATAACAGAGACAATGTAACAAAAACTAATATTAGTAAAGGAATGGAGCTTAATAAGATTATTTACATTATTTTACAGTACAAACACTAACTAGTTACAAAATTCGTAACACTACCCCCTCCACAAAGACTGCACGTCCCGGGCAGTGCAATCCTTGAGTTAGAGGAAAACATTTAAAATAAATAAACAAATAAATAAATAATAATAACATTTATAATAAAATTTACATAAATAAGAACTAATTACTATTTACATATTTACAAAAAGTTACTTTCATGACCATGGTCTGAATTTCCAGTTTTGAATTTCTAATCACTTTGGCCAAAATAAGGGGCTAGCCGGTTATAGTGTACGACCTTGGGTTTGGCGTGTGGCGATTTTTGTATACGTACGACGACGTCATTCAGCCTGTTGATGACTGTATAAGGACCGTCCCAGTTTCTTTGTAATTTTGGCGACAGTCCCTTACGACGTATGGGATTCCACAACCGAACTTTGTCACCTTCGTTGAACTCATGTCCAGTTGCCTTTGTGTCGTACCGTGTCTTCATCTTTTCCGTTGCCAGTCCAATTCGGTTCCTCGGTAGACAATGAATCTCCTCAATCCGCGCCTGGAGTTCATCGACATATTCCTCAGGCGATGAAGGAGCATCAGGAGGACGGCCAAACAAAAGATCCGGAGGCAGACAAAGATCACGACCAAAGAGCATTTGAGAAGGGGAGTAACAAGTGGCCTCATGAGTGGCACTCCTGTAGGCAAGCAGGAAAAGAGGCAATTTCTTGTCCCAGTCCTGTTGGTCTCTAGACACCAGGAGAGAGAGGCTATTTAGGATGGTACGATTGAAACGCTCCACCATGCCGTCCGATTGAGGATGTAGGGGTGTAGTTCGAGTTTTGTCCATGCCGAGTAGTCCACACATTTCCTTAAACACAGTCGAATCGAAGTTTCTTCCTTGATCGGAATGGATTTGAAGAGGAACTCCATATCTGGAAACCCAGTGTTGAACTAGTATGTCTGCTACTGTTACCGCCTCTTAATTAGGAATGGCGTAGGCTTCAGGCTACTTAGTGAAGTAGTCCATGACAACGAGGATGTACTTATTGCCATCAGATGTTCTAGGAAGAGGACCCAGGATGCCTAGTGCAATTCGTTCGAAAGGAGCTTCTACATTATAACGCTGGAGTCGCCCACGGGTGCGCCTCTTTGGACCTTTACGTGCTACACAGGTGTCACAAGTTCGACACCACTTCTCTACATCACTGCGAACATTATTCCAGTAGAAACGCTCTCGAACCTTTTGCAGGGTCTTCATTACACCAAAATGACCTCCTGTGGGACTACCATGCAGTTCTTGAAGGACCATAGAAATTCTCGACTTAGGGAGTAGTAGTTGCCATCTACATGTCTTTCCATCGTCAGACTCCCATTTTCGGTACAAGATACCGCTCTTCAAATGTAGGAAATCCCAGAGAGCCCAATAACGTTTAGTCGTAGGATGGTAATGGGCCATGTCTTGCCAGCTGGGCTTCCTGTTGGTCTCCTCTTTCAGCTCTAGAATTGGCTTAATTTCAGGATCAGCAAGTTGATCTTTACGCAGGCTCTCGTCACTCCACGGATCTTGCGATGATGTAGACCCAGTTGTAACTTGTCTTACTACAGGACCTTGTACATTAAATTTCTTCTCAACCCGGTCGCAGTATCTACAATTCTCTGAGCAGGGTCTTCTTGAGAGAGCATCTGCATTTCCATGTGATGAGCCTTTTCGATGGCGTATCTCCATATCGTACTCTTGAAGCTTTTGTATCCACCTGGCTATCTGGCCTTCAGGGTTCTTAAAATTCAATAGCCAAGTTAGAGAAGCATGATCAGTTCGGATCAGGAATTTTCGACCGTAAAGAAAGTGATGAAAATGGTCTATGGCTTTCACTACAGCAAGAAGCTCTTTTCTTGTTACGCAGTAGTTTCGCTCTGCCTTTGACAAGCACTTGCTGAAATAGGCGATAACACGCTCCTGGCCGTCGATTTCCTGGGACAGTACAGCGCCAATGCTTTCGTTACTTGCATCCGTATCAAGTATAAACTGTTTATCTATTTGAGGATATGACAGAATTGGAGTGGATGTTAAGGCCTCCTTGAGCTTTTCGAAAGCAGCGTCACATTCCTGTGTCCAGATAAATTTTTGATTGGCTTCTGTTAATTTACGAAGTGGTCTTGCAATCATCGAGAAGCCTTTGACAAATTTTCTGTAATAGGTGCATAATCCTAGAAAGCTCCGAAGCTGGTGAACATCTGCTGGACGATTCCAATTTTTCACAGCCGATATCTTCTCTGGATCGGTCCTAACTCCTTCCGCCGAAATGATGTGTCCAAGGTAGGCGACTTCATTTCGAAACAAACTGCACTTCGAAGGGCTTAACTTCAAATTAGCTTCCTTTAATTTTTGTAGCACCCGCCTGAGGTTGTTCAGATGTTCATCAAAAGATTTTCCTATGATTATGATATCATCTAAAGAAACAAGACATGCTTCATATGACAGCCCCCGGAGAACCGTTTCCATAAGCCGTTCGAAAGTTGCAGGTGCGTTACATAGACCAAAAGGCATTACCTTGAACTGCCATAATCCTTGTCCCGTTGTAAAGGCAGTCTTCTCCCGGTCGTCCGGATGGATCTCTACCTGCCAGTAACCACTCTTCAGATCCAGAGTCGAGAACCAAGTGTTGCCCGCAAGTGTGTCGAGAGTGTCGTTGATCCTTGGCAGAGGGTAACTATCCTTTTTAGTGACGTCATTCAGTCGGCGGTAGTCTACACAAAATCTTGTAGAACCATCCTTCTTTCTTACTAATACAATGGGAGACGCCCATGGACTTGTCGATGGTTCGATGGCGTCATTTTCTTCCATATCCTTAATTAAATTCTGCACCTCTTCTTGCTTGGCAAAAGGTAATCGTCTAGGGTGCTGTTTAATAGGAGAGTGATCTCCCGTGTCAATTCGGTGTTGTGCCATTTTAGTTCGTCCAAAGTCTTCAGATGTTTGGGAAAATAAACTTTGGAATTCTCTACTTAAATTTTCCGCAGCTTCCATCTGTTTTGGATCTAAGTCTGTATTTTGTAACAAATCCTTGACTAAATTATCTGAAGATTTCTCAGAGTGACTGGAATTTTGACTTATGCACGTCACAGGAGCACATGACGGTATCACCTCTCCTTTCTTGATAGTCCTTGTCTTATCACTGATGTTAGCAATTCTGACTGGAATGGTCTTTTTCGAGAGGTCTACCACAGAAGAAGCCACCAATACTCCTGCTTGTTTACTATTGTCCTCGGGATAATCTATATGGCCAAATCGATAATTAGTTTCATTGTTAATTACAGCTGGAACTAAAAATTCTGTTCTTGGATCAAGATTGATGTCTTCTTTGGCTATTACTGTTTGTTTACATTCAATTTCGTTATTTAATCCAAAAAGACTTATTTCTTCAAATTTTGAGAGCATTTTGTTATTTTTGAAATCAAGTTTGAAGCCAAATTTCTTCATAAAATCTAGCCCGATTAAGCAAGGATCTGTTGTGTCAGCCACATATGCCGTATGATAATATTTGCTTCCTCCAAAGTTGATGGTTAAATTGGCCTTTCCATATATGCCTATCTTGTCGCCCGTCACAGTTTGCAGGGTAACACAGGGTGGAGTCCAGATGAGTTTACATTTCAATTTTCGAGCCAAATCTTCTCTTATTATTGTAACATTGGCTCCTGTATAGACAATCATACGGCACTGAATTCCGTTAATAAAGCCTATCACATATAATTCATTATCACCGCCACTCATTTTTGATATCTGGAGGATCTTCAGATGGGGCTTTTCATTCCCTGGCAACCTCCGCCCCGCGAGATGGCCAAAATTTAGTTTCCCTGCTGACTGTATGAATTTATCTCACGTTCGTGGATTTTGGGGCAATTCCTTCGGAGATGTCCTGTATCACCGCATCCCCAGCACGTGAGATTCTGTCTTCTTGAACTTGTTCTTCCGTATTTTAAAGCTTCAAGTTCTTGATTTATTTTCCTAATTTCTTTCAAGACGTCGTTCTCAGGTGTCTGAGCTTTTGTTCACCGTTGCCCCTCGGACTGAATGACGATCTCTTCGGCTGGCTTGTGTAGCTGCTTCCAACTTTAAGGCATATAGTAGTGCAGCCTTTAAATCCTGTACATCTGCCATTCGTACCGCTCTCTGCACTTCTGGATCTTTTTTCCGTCTACAAAATATTGCAGTGAGAGCATTTCCCGTACATTTGTTAGACAGTCAATGATTGCTAAATTTGCAAGCCGTTCAATTTCCTAGGCAAACTCTTGAAGGGTTTCACTCGATTTTTGATGGCGGCTCTTCAGTTGTATTCTCGTATAATCCTTGAAGAATTTTTCGCCGAATCTCATTTCAAGTGCACAACTGAAAGTCTCAAAATTGAGTTGCGTCATATCGGGCAATGTTTGCAGCACGTCGGCGGCTTCTCCTCTTAAAGATGCTGCCAGTTGACAAGCTTTCACCTCGTCACTCCATTTGTTTGCTTCGGCTACAATGGTGAATTGGGTCTTGTAAACTTGCCAGGAACTCTTTCCGTCGTATGTCGACAGCTTGATGTGCACGGGAGAAGCAGGCGGATTTCTAAATTTTTCATAATTACCACTGGACGCTGAAAGCTTCTTCTCAAGATCTTGTACTTTTTTATTTAGCTTTTCATCTACTTCACCTAGTATTTTCTCTTCTACTTCCGCCATTTTCCTTTCCATTTTCTGTTCAACATTACTAACTTCATTCTAAATTTTCTCTTCTACTTCCTCTATTTTCTCTTCTACCGAGCCTATTCTTCTCTCTACCGACGAGAACTTTTCTTCTAAAGTTTTCTTCATTTCTTCTTGGCCTTTATTAATCTTTTCAGTCACATCTTCTTGGCATTTGTCAATTTTATTTGTAAACTGTTCCATTCTTTCTTCGTTTTTATTCATTTTTTCCGCCAACTCTTCTTGGCCTTTATTAATCTTTTCAGTCACATCTTCTTGGCATTTGTCAATTTTATTTGTCAACTGTTCCATTCTTTCTTCGTTTTTATTCATTTTTTCCGATAACTCTTCTTGGCCTTTATTCATCTTTTCCGCCAACTCCTCTTGGCCTTTATTCATCTTTTCCGCCAACTCCTCTTATTTGTCAACTGTTCCATTCTTTCTTCGTTTTTATTCATTTTTTCCGCCAACTCCTCTTGGCCTTTATTCATCTTTTCCGCCAACTCCTCTTGGCCTTTATCCATTTTATTTGATAATCCATTAATAGCTTTCAACAACTCATTCAGTTGCTCTTCCGTTGCTCTCGTTTTCGCCATAAGATCCCAAATTCTGACACCAAATGTTGCAGCGTATATAGGGTAGAGGTCTGCACGGGCCCGGGCCTGGCCCGTGGCCCGTACCCGGCCCGGCCCGCGGGCCGGACCGGGCCGGCGGAATCGTTTCGAATTTTCTAACGGGCCGGGCCGGGCCGGCAGATTTAGAATAGTTTTTTCAACGGGCCGGGCCGGGCCGACAAACAACATAAACGGGCCGGGCCGGGCCGGCAAAAAAATTGAACGGGCCAGACGGGCCGGGCCGGGCCGATAAAAAAAATTTTCGGGCCTTCCGGCCCGTTCTGAAGATTTCAGCAGAAACGATAAAATATGAGCTATTTTCAACGAAAATGGTTTTAACGAGAACAAGTATAAATGTGGCCATGCTAGTTTGACAGCGTCAATATAAAATGCACGTTTATAAAAATGCACAGTGTATCGGCATCGGAGAATTACATTATGTGTAACCCGTTTTAATATGCCGGTCCGAGATCACGCTTGCATTACTTTTCTACATATAGACTGGCCGGACCGGTACTAGACTTAATTATTGGCAGAAAACATGATTTGTAAAATTATTAACAGCGATAAAGAACTTATGTTAGCTTAGTCTTCGGATATATACTTCTTAATGATTTTTAAATTAATTTCTCAATAATGCGAAAGTTTGACACATTTTCTGATTAATTTTAAATTGTAAAAGTATAAAAGTGATAAGCCTAACTATTGAAGGGATTTGGAATCGAATAGCGTTTTTCATTTTTGGTAAATAAAATACTTGTATAACCTTGTTGAGATATAATAGTTTCTCAAATGATTGCAGGTTTTTCTCCCTTCCCTTGCTATTGCTTCCGGAAATTCTATTCAAAACGCTAATTATGACAGTATTTTATTTGTTTGCAGTATTCTTAAATTGCTTGTATCAAAAAATGGATAACGCCATTCGATTATATAGTTTCTGAATAAAGATATCTGCTAATCTTATGCGTTTCTGAGGGAAAAAAATGAATTTAGAAATGTATCAGAAAGGAGCTTCTTTGAATTTAAGAATGAATTTGGATTTGAAATCTATAATAAAATGATATAGAAATATATTTATAAATCTTCTTTTATTAAACAGCTTCAAAATTAACGATGTTTTTAGCTTTCTTTCTTTTTTCTTTTATTCTAAGCCATATTAATTTTTTAATGAATCTTTATTCGAATGTTGAAAGCCTAAGAATCTATGTAATCATTAATGTTGTTAATGTCTATTTGCTGTAAAATATACTATAAAATCATTCCATAGATATGTATGCAGTATTCTTTAAAGGAATCTTAGTTATATGATAAAAATTTGAATTTTTTAGAAATCGTAGAAATTGTAACGGGCCAAAACGGGCCGGGCCGGGCCTGTTTTCGCTGATTTTTGTACGGGCCGGGCCGGGCCCGGGCCGAACTTTTGAGTTTTACAACGGGCCGGGCCGGGCCGAAATAACTTTCCTACGGGCCGGGCCGGGCCGGGCCTGGAAATTCCGGCCCGTGCAGACCTCTAATATAGGGTTCTTTTGATCTTATGGTTAGACAACTTCAAACTCTTGCTTATAGAAAAGTAGAAAATAATTTATTTACAGAACTTCAGAACAACAGAGTCTTCGAAACTCACAAATATTTCTAGATATTCAAAAATAATTGTTCAAATCTATCGTATAAGTGCAGGTATAGGTTCCAGAGACTCTTTATACAATGTCTCAACACTAAATCACATTCAAAATAACGTAAATAAGACTCAAGCAAACTCGCTTACGCCTTGTTCACTCAATGACTGACTGGTAAATAATAACAACAGCTCGCATCGCTTCTCTTTTTATATAGGCTCGCAGCATGTGCGGGAAATTTCTAGAACCATCTCGAAAAATCCACGGAACAACAAACAATGTATCAGTATATCTAAGGGGGGTTACCATCTCCAACAATCGCCAAGTTTGTCGCCAACTTGGCGATATATCGCCAAATTTGGCGACCAAAATTAGTCGCCAAAAGTGACGCCAACTTGGCGATATCTTTATTATTTTGCCAATCTGCCGTAGACATACACTGAAAATAATGGACAAGTTTGCTTGATAACAGAGACAATGTAACAAAAACTAATATTAGTAAAGGAATGGAGCTTAATAAGATTATTTACATTATTTTACAGTACAAACACTAACTATTTACAAAATTCGTAACACTTTATTATTCCGCCATTCCAATGTCTCAGAGAGAAATTGCTAATAAATTTGGTATTTCACGCCGTTCTGTTTGCTATTATATTGATAAACACAAGAAAAATGAAGTTAGTTCATTGCATTCTAAACGGGGTCGCCCTTCTAAAAGACCTCTATCGATTTTTTTTTCTAATCGAATGCGAAACTGAATTCTGCAATGGCAGAATCTACATTCAACTTGTATTTTTTTCACTTTTCTTAATAACCGTAATATATAAAGGAAAAATTTAGTATTTATTGTCTATATGCATTAATACACTATTTACGTATTTACTTGGTAAATAGATGTATTAATTCAAGAATGTTTCGTGTATGTTTATGAACTCTAATAACAGCGGATGAATAGTATTTGTTCTAAATCTATATTTATTCATATTTCTCCACCGAATTAAAATAAATAAAACTGTACTTTTTTTCTCAAAAAAAAAAAAAAAAAAAAAAAAAAAAAAAAAAAAAAAAAGGAAAAAAAAGAAAAAGAAAGAAAAGAAATCTACCGGGTAGTTTTCAAAATCATAGTGGCCGAAGTTTTGAGACTTACTGCTTTATAATATGTGTATATGAATATGATAAGACAATATATCAAACCACAGTGTGTAACTATTTTCCGTTTTTAATATACAGGTTGATCGAGTTTCAAAACGCTCTAAAAAGCGAACCACTCGTTAGAATGGCGTCAAAATTTAACAGCGTATTATTGAAGAAGGGAGAAAGAACATGAACCAAAAAAAGTTCCAAATTTGAATGACAGATGGCGCTGTAAGCTTCAGTATATGTAAATTAAAATACCTGGCATGCGCACGACAATTTCAGGTGTTATAAAAGCGTTGGGTAAATGGCGTTTCCTCATTTCGCTTCTCAGACGTTGGCCATGAGTGTCTCAATGAAAGATCGTGCTCTGCTTGTAAAGCTTTATTACAAGAACGGTGATTCTGCACCAGTGGCTCTGCAGAAGTTCAGGACTCTCAAGGGTATAAAAAAAGGAGCTGGACCGATGACTGTCAGAGGTCTGGTGAAAATGATGCAAAAATTCGAAAATACAGGTTCGTTTGATGTGCAGTCTGGTAGAGGAAGGAAAAGATGTGATTCGGCGGTAGTTGAAGAAATGGCCACAGCAGTTCAGAAAGAGTCTAGCGGTGGTGAGCAACCATGCAGTGCACGGAGAATTGCCCGAACATTGAACAGGCCTGTGAGCACGGTACATAAGATTTTACGAAACATCCTGCAATGCTATCCGTATAAAATTTGTCATGTGCAGGAGTTGGTCCCTTCTGACCTGCCAGCAAGAGAGCGTTTTGCTTTGGAATTTCTCGCTCGCATGGAAGTGGACAATGATTGGCCGTGGAAAATTCTGTGGACAGACGAAGCCCATTTCCACCTGACGGGATATGCCAATACACAGAATTGCCGAATATGCCGATATATGGGAATTGCCGAATATGCCAAAAATCCACTCGCAACGAACCCAGTACCACTTCATCCTGCAAAGGTCACTGTGTGGTGCGGATTTACGGCATCATTTATCATAGGGCCGTATTTTTTCGAGGAGACGGGTGCTTTAGGTCCTGTTACCGTTACCGTCAATGGTCAGCGCTATGAGTCTCTTTTGCGTAATGACGTCATTCCAGCTCTGCAACAGCGTGAATGTCTGGATAGTATCCTTTTTATGCAAGATGGCGCTCCTCCGCACATTGCAAATCGAGTGAAGCAGTTGTTGAGGCGGCATTTCGGAAATGCTAGAATCATCAGTCGTCATTTCCCTACAGCCTGGCCGGCCCGATCACCTGATCTTAATCCGTGTGATTTCTGGCTGTGGGGTTATCTGAAAGATATTATGTTCAGTACTCCGATTGCCAACGTAGCTGAATTAAAGACACGCATTGCGCAACACATTCTGAACTTGACCCAGGATACACTTCGATCGGTTGTGGAACATGCTGTTTCCCGATTTAATCTTGTTGCACACAACGGTGGACAGCATATTGAACATGTTTTGCGCCAGTCTTGCCAAACTTAAAAACCGATTGGATGGATACTTTTTATGCGGTTTTTGGCCTCAGGACAATTAAAAACCGGTTAGATGGATGCTTTTTATGCGGTTTTTGGTCTCAGGAGAATATAAAACCGGTTATATGGATGCTTTTTATGCGGTTTTTGACCTCAGGACAATTAAAAACCGATTTTTCCCATCCGATGTGGTACGACCTTGCCGTGGTGGACGGGCTTACGTAACTAACAGTATCACACGCGTACAGTCATGCACACTGAAAAATACAGTTGGTTTATATCGTGTAACTTACGCCTTAGCCGTTGTTTTACGATTTGTACTTTGTAGTCGAAATTCTGACGCTTACAGCGCCATCTGTCGCTAAAATTTGGAACTTTTTTTGGTTAATGTTCTTTCCCCCTTCTTCAATAATACGCTGTTAAATTTTGACGCCATTCTAACAAGTGGTTCGCTTTTTAGAGCGTTTTGAAACTTGGACTTTAATTATAATCACCCTGTAATTCTGCATTTACAAAATCCTTTGAATGCACTGCCCACTCATACAATTTAGAAAATGTTTCATTTTCATACTCTTTAATCTTTAGAAATCCATCTTCAACGGAGTCAACAAAGAAAACATTTATTATTGTATACTGTAATCACAAAAAATAAAATCGCAAAAATTCCATAGCGCGTTATTTATTTTTTTATCTCGTTTTTCACGAGGGTAAAAACTTTGAATTTGTTTAAGAAAATGGCATCAATTAAGTAAAAAAAAAAATAAAATAAAAATAAAATCGATTATAATTTTCTGGATCTTAGTTGCTGCAACGACCGTCCCCATTCTTTGCACACGTATTAAATAAATGATTCAAAAGATCATTCGAAAAAGCTGAATAATTATTTGTGAACTCAACTCTAATTTTAAAAACAGTTTCACCTTAAAGAAAAGAAAGAATTTAGCAGGTACATTTTCACTTAACTCTTATTTAAGATAGTAATAAAAGTTAAGTGAGTTTCAGAAACTTGCTCATATCATGATCTGGTTTCCGGTTACGTCCACTTCAAAAAGTTTCAAGTTAAATGACTCAACTATCTCAGTGCGAACCTAATATTACTAATTAGAAATAGCAATTTATATTTTTAAAATAGCATGAAAACATGTATCCAGCACCCCCATCTCTGACCCCTTCTTAAATTTCTTTTCTCGCGAATTTAAGTATAAAATTCTTTATTTTTTGAAGAATACTTAAATTCTCACTTTCTTATTACGTTATTTTCGAGAAATAAAATCTATGATTTAAATCTCCTGTTAAATGTTCACCAACCTGTGACAACTCTGACCTACGACGCGACGACTGGTGAGGAACTGACAGCACTTTCTCTCTTCTGCCAACTTGCCAAGTAAGGGTGCTATTACACGTAAAAATTGCAAGCGACAGAAATCGCTTTCGTTTTTTCGTTTTCTAAGCATTTCATTGCAGGGCCGTAGCTAGAAGTGATCAATAGGTGGGCTCACAATTTTTTATCGCACTCTCTGATGCAGAAAGATAAATTAGCGCATATTCACATTGTACTATGTTTCTTATTAAACTGTTGTAATAAATTCATTTTATGCTTAAGAAAAGTATAGGATTCTGAAAATTTTGAGTGTATAACTGGTGCAAAATTAAACACAATGTTAGCTTTATATGTACAACTAGGATGAGGGAGTGTTAAATTACTTATTTTAGATACAATTTAGTAATCCTGCAAAACTGTGAAAGGGTCTCAAAACTAAATTAGATTTTTGAACAGAATTTTATTTAAATTTTCGGAACAGAAATCAGTTAGTGAGCTTGGAATCTTTTCCAAGGGGGGGGGGGGGCTTAGCCACCCATATCGCCTCCATAACTACGGCTCTGTTTCATTGGCTGTTCGAGAAGAGGCTTTAACATCATTTGGATGTCCAAGCGTTTTATTGGCTCTTACTGGCGATTCGCTTCGCTTCAGGCATCAAAGACGCTTCGACACAAGAGAATCGCGCGCTTTGCAAACGATTCCCCTGGTCCCATAGGATATCATAGTGACGCCTGGAATTTGAACCGAGTTCGACCCCTCGATAACCGCCGCGATGTGCGGCCCATCCTCGTCGGCGATCTCTACCTACATCCCGAACTCTTTTGCGCGTAAGCGCTGTCGCTGATAAACGACCACGAATAGCGTCAAACGACTTTACCTACGACCTGTATGTCTTAAATAGAAAAGGGAAAAAAGAAGAAAATTGAAATCGGCCAAATTTTAGAAAGAAATTAGGCAAATTAAATACACTAAAAAATTGTTAGTTGGTGTGTGGGTGTGAACGTGATTTTTCCTGAAAATAAAGCCACCGAGGAAGTTTTTTTGTCAATGGGTTTTACGAATGTGAAGTCAGCCATGGTTAAACAGAAGAAAAACATCAATAGACGTGAAGACCATTTTAACACTGTTTCCCTTTTTTCAAATAAAAAATCTTTTTCGGCGGGTATCAACCCGCAGAGGCATGTCTGTTGGCATTCGTGGATAAAGTCCATAAAAGCATACCAGATTGAATGGACTTTACCCACGAAAGGAAAAAGCACGCCTACGTGAGTCTTCTTGAAAAAAAGCCACCGAGGAAGTATTTTGTGTCAATGGGTTTTACAGATGTGACGCCAGCCATGGGTAAACAGAAGAAAAACACCAATAGACGTGAAGACCTTTTTAACACTGTTTCCCTTTCTTCCAATAAAAAGTCTTCTTCGGTGGGTATCAACCCGTAGAGCCATGTGTAGGTGGGACTTTAGTCCATAAAGCAAGCCAAATTGAATGGACTTTACCCATGAAAGGAAAAATCACGCCTCTGTAGGTATTTATCCTTCAAAAAAGACTGTTTATTCGACGAAGGGTAAGCTCTGGCCAAACCATTGTATTCAAGTGGAGGTAAGGGTAGTTCAACCAATCAAGACTGCGTATTTTAGTCCTTTACCTCCAGCGTGACGTCATTTGCAACTGCCTTTTAAAACTGTTTTCGCAACTTGCAAGATGCAACACATTTATGATGAAGGAGTTATTCAACTCAACTTATGATCGGGATTCTTTCGCTTCGGATCGTGGGATCTCCATTTTCGCGTGGCTGATTAGCAATTTATATTAAAATAAAGATAAATACATCAAAATAAGTAAGTATAAATGAGTAAGTCGTTCTCATTTTTTGTAAAATTTTATAGAAAAAAAATGTAATTGCTTCCTATATGTTGATTTTCTATATATTTGTTGTACAGTTGTATGCTTCTTGTGTATGTTTTTCCTTCGCTTAACACGTGTTGATTTTTTAATTGTAATGATGCATTCGTTGAAAAAATATTTTTAGAAAAGTTATTAAAGATCAAGTTTCGTGAGATTGAAAGAATGCTTTTGCATATTGTAAAACCTTCGGTATATTGTTATTTATTTTGCGACCGATTTCTGTAAAATGTCCCAACTGAGCGGATCATATTTTTAAGTTATACCCAGAACATTCTAAAAATGCCCTAGAATTGGAGATTCTTAAATTAATTAGTTTTCTATGTAACATTTTGTCTACCGCTTTATATGAGTCATGAAGAATGACTTGAAAAAACTAAAGGATATACAACAAATGAAGTCGAAGCTACCGTTGTTATATTAGGTTAATGTATGTTTATTTAATACTAATGTGCCTCCTTCTAAGATAAATCTGTTAGAAATCGTTTAAAAGAGGGCCAACGAACTATATATGGATGGACGAAACTTCCTAAAACATTTTTTCTCAGTAATATCTAAACCTTTTAAATGCCGAAAAGTAATGATTGAAAAGTAATACAAACTACTTATTGGTAAAAATCCTATTAAAACTCGAACATAAGCACTATAAATAATTTTTTTTCTGAAAAAAAAAAAAAAAAAAAAAAAAAAAAAAAAAAAAATTGTTTATGATTCATAACATGTTTTAAAAATGAAACACTTAGTTTTTTCACATGTTTTTATAAAATATGATTAACAACATTTAAATTAAAATCTCTATTTCTGTGCACAATTTTTTCTGATTATAGATATTGTATAAACATTTTTCATGTTAAGCACGTAAATAGCCTGGTTTTGCCCATCGAGCTTTCATTTGACTGGGGATTCCAGCAAAAATGCTCAAGAAGCCTTACAAAGCTTTTATAAAAAAGCTTTACCCCTTGCTTAAAAAAATTATATAGATGATGGGCAGTAATCCCAGCAGAATTTTTTAATGCAGTCTGCAACACAAGTAAAAACTTAAAAAAACAGTCTGCAGACCAATTCCTCTCATTACATTATGTGCACTCAAACCTCTCAAATATTTGTGATAGACATAAAAGAAAAGTATACTTTAAAAAAAAAATTGCCTTTGTACTCAGAATTTTTAACACCTCATATTGTCCAAAAGAAGAGGGGGAGGGGGGCTTCCCTTTAAAAAATTTTCGGGTTTTTCGCGATTTTTTGATGTGATGTCATTTTTCACGATCTTTTGACTGAATTTTCAATTTTTTTCGCAAGATTTCTTTGGCAAGATTTGACGTCTTTTCAGACCTTTTGACGAAAACTGCTGTTTTTTTTTCGCGATCTTTGTAGAACTTGTAGAAAATGTTCTTTGTAGAACATTTTAAAATATTTTGCTTTGGAAAGGGAGGGGAGTAGGCTATTTAATATTGTTTTGTTTTTCAAATTTTTTCTCTATTCCTGCACCAGTTATATTTTCTCATGTGCATTACCTATAAAAATCTGTTTCTTTTATATTTTTACTGTGCTGAATTAAGCATATATTTTTCTATAGAAATGACTGATACATGGGATGAAGCAAGTCCTGTTCCAGTACAGGAATTACCTGAAATTAAATTATTTGGTAAATGGAGCTCTAGTGATGTTCAAGTCAGTGATATCAGTTTAACTGTAAGTTTTTTATAATCTTTCTTTTTAATTATGAAGAGTTGTTTTATGTATTATATTCTTCGCATTAGAAAGGGGTCTTATTTTGAATTTTACAGGGATGAGATTCTTCCGTGGATCCACGGTTTTCTGCTTTTTTATTTTCAAATTTTTGATTTTCAGATTTTTTTTTCACATTTTTGTCGTCATTTTTTTTTAATTATTATTTTTATTTGTGATAATTCAAGAATTTATTCCTCGCAGACGTTTATATTCATAGAAAGAAAAAAATACAATTTTAATCAGCATCAAAATATGCCTATTTCAACACTTCAACTACGAGCAGTCATTTATCGTGCATGATGGTTATCCCATTTCATCCCGATCGCCAAACATTCACTAAAAAAACGTATCTGCATTGTCTGAAAACAGCATACGAGCAGACTTAGGCAGGGACGATTGTATTCCATGTGTATCCCCAATTTTTCGATGGATCTTTTCATGTTTGAGATCGTTACTCCTAGTGGAAAATTCAAACATTAAAAAATACGTAATTTTCGACATAAAAATCGTCAATCTTTCTCAGAAAGCAATCAACAGTTTTGCCAAAGGATTGCAGGAGAAACGTGAATATTGTTAAACGATCGCGAAAAAAATGCTCAAATTTCACAAAAGATTATTGTGGAAAGTATAAGGCAAAATCGGGAAATTTCGTTACCGGCCACAGGCCGGTAAGACTAGCTTTTCAAGTGGTCACTTTGTTTAAATTAGTGGCCACTTTTTTATTTAAAAATATTATGCAGTAAAATTTCTATAAGTATTAATCTAAAACTGAACAGCCCAAATAAATATGGTAATATAAATATATTGAAACCTAAAAAAGTAAAATCTCTGTAATGAATCTTTAAAAAAATGTGAATTTTACTAAAGGAACACAGAAAAAACATT
The DNA here is from genome assembly GCA_964019185.1 of Maratus speculifer. Lineage (NCBI taxonomy): Eukaryota > Metazoa > Arthropoda > Arachnida > Araneae > Salticidae > Maratus > Maratus speculifer. Next base: position 309,456,869 of record OZ025294.1, read on the forward strand.
TAGAACCAGGAAGGATCCCCTTACCGACCTCCTGGAATCGCAGGAAATTGAGATTTTCATGAAAAGATCGCAGAAAAAGCAGAATTTTTGACAAAGAATCACGGGAAAAATTCAAATGACATTAAAAAAACATAGAAAAAAACATATAAAAAAACATTGTAAGCATTTAAGCATTGTATGTAAATTAGTTTGAATATTGTCTTAAATACCTTTCAATGTAAAAATGTTAATTTGATTGCAAAAAGGCCTTATAAATTATTAACTAAAATGTCATATTGTAAATAACAATGTATGTTCGATGGTATTGTTAATGTATGTTCAAAATGGGAATGGGTTTGAACTCCCCCTCCAGTATTTTCTTAAAACTTTATAGCTAAAGTTGTCTTTCAAGAAATAAAACAATCACTTAGGTTTTGGATATAGTTTTGCTTCATGAATTGGTTTTGTTGTTTTTGGTTTAAAGTAAATATATTTAAAATTAATAAATAAAACTTATTTTCCACTTTTCTTTCAATAGTTCTATAAGTTTTTAAAAGGTTGATTACATAGTTTGTTCTATTTAACACAAGCAAAGCTGCGGGCAAAAGCTAGTTCATTTATATAAGCATATAGTGTATAACTTTGCTGTTAACTTATTTTAAAATTTAAAATAGATTGATAGTTTCTTCAAAAAAACTCAAAGTAAAATATTTATATTTGGTACATGAATTGAAAACAAATGTATTTGCCTGGAATCTGCCATCTTGTTTCTTTGTTGGTCACTTACGATCACTTTATACTTAATTTTTTTAACAATTTAGAAATTAAACAACAAATTTTTAAACTGAAAATCAGCATTCCAAACATTTGTAAAAATGGAAAAAAAATAATGTAGTAAAAGGGAGAGGAGGAATGTGTATTTGGCAAATGGTAAATACACAAATTTTAACAATTAAAGCAAATATTCATTTTATAAAATATATATTCAAATATATATATATTCAAAAATATTTCAGAGATTATTCATTTAAAAAAATCAAGTACAAAAATATAAATAAATCCAAATACAGAAATTTAAAACCAGGGGGGAATTAAAAGCTGCCATCTTCAGGCAAATACTACATGGTAGCCTAAGTTAGTTGTTGACTGTAACCTCATGTATTTTTCAAATTGATATATTCAGAGATAAATGAAAGGTACTAAATAAATTCTGTTCTGATTAATATGACTACTAAACTAATTCTCACTAGCCAATAACTAGCTACTGAAAAAATCAACCTACTGACCAGTGGCTATTAAGCAAAATTCCTCATTTTAATCTTTATCTGCAGATTATTTTCTGTTCCTGAGGTATTTGTTGCAGACATTTGGAAAATCTTTTTTTGCTAGGCAGATTTTTACAAATTTCTAGCTGAGAATATTTATATTTTTTATAAATTTTTAACTCTAATGCATTTTCCCACTCTTTATTATCAAATTTTTACAATTGATTTACTCAAGGTAAGTTTGAATCGCTTGATTAAATCTATTCATTATTTCTGCAACAGGATTATATTGCTGTCAAAGAAAAGTATGCCAGATACCTGCCACATTCTGCCGGAAGATATGCAACAAAACGTTTCCGTAAAGCACAGTGTCCGATCGTGGAACGTCTGACAACTTCTATGATGATGCACGGTCGTAACAATGGAAAGAAACTGATGGCTGTTAGAATTGTTAAACATGCATTTGAAATCATTCATCTTATGACAAATGAGGTAAATAATTGGATTTAATCTTTGTGTTAGACAATATTATAAGTTTTCATTTCCTAAACAGTGTATTTTGTAAAGCATTGATGTTTTATTTTACTGTAATGTTGTAAATATTTGTGACCAATGTTTCAAAAAATTTAATTTGTAGTGTATTCAGTGAATTGAAAACGATTCTTTTAAAGTGAAAAACATGTGCATTTTTTTTTAAAGAAAATATTTATAATTTCTTTTTTGTAAAACCTTTTTCCAATAATTGACAAGACCTACCAGGTGTCTTGTTTAAAGAAAACTTTTATTTAATGACTTTCTTGTCCTCACTTACAATAAAAGTTTTCCCTGTTTTTTTTTTTTCTTATTTATATTATTTGTAATAATATCTCTTATGGTATTTGTATTGTGTAAGAATTTACACATTTATTTCTTCAAATCATGAAATTTATTTCTAAATTTATGCTTTTTTTATTTCTAAAATTTTGACCGTTTGCTATTTTTAATTTGCTATCAACAGAACAGATTCAATAGCTGCTTTTTCTCTGACGAAAGATATTTTATCTTTATTTAAAAAAATCTAAAAATTGCAATATGAAGGTAATTTACATAGTAATGACTGTTTGGCTGCAAAACCTTTAAAAACAAGCACTTTTTTAAAATTATTTCTCTACAATAGTGAAGTTTATTTCATATGATCACCCACATGAGTGCAATCCACAAGATGGAATTGCATCTTTAAAGTTCTCGAGGACGGAAGAATCTCCAAAGAAAAATGATCTAAAAAATGACGCGTTTTTTGTCAAAAGATTGTGAAAAAAGACAAGATTTTTCGTCAAAAGATTATGAATAAAACGTGATTTTTGAATGATCACGGAAAAAAACATTTCTGTCAAAAAATTGCAGAAAAAGACGCTATTTCATTTAAAAGATCACAAAAGGATTTGCTTTTCGTAGAAAGAATTGCTGAATAAAAATGATTCCTGTCAACGTATCTTGAGAAAAATGTTTTTTTCGGTCAAAGAATCGCAAAAATGAGTCTTCAAATTCTGAGTGATTCAAAATATTTTCAGTCCTGGCAAAATTTATAACTTGCACCCATGATCACCCATTACATAATTACCATTTAGATATTTTTTATACTTGTGCAAATTTACAATCTCAGCTCTTGCCTGGGTTGCTGTCTTTTTTTGGTTTATCTGCTTAAAAAAAGCTGGATTTTATTTTTAAAGTGTTAATTTGTATTGAATCCATATTAAATTTGGATTGATTAATTTTTAATACATTTTTAATTAACTACTAAAAAAGTTATAAATTTCTATTTAATTTTTCAAATAAAGTCTTTATAACTGCCGAAAATCATCTGTGAAGGCATTATGTTTGAAAAATATATAATTCTTGGAAAAAAGAAAATATGCTCACAAAAATGTGTTCTTAAACTTCTCTATTTCATAGTTGTATTACACATTCTTAAAAATTATATTTAACCTTCCGTCTACCAGACGGGTCCATTGGACCCGACAGCAATATTTAATGTAGACAAGATAAAGTAAAAAAACTAAAACCCAACTACGACAAAAAACTACGCTGAAAAAGTATAAAAGTACCCCATGAATACAGGTAAAGTCACAAGCAAATGCTAGTAATATATAGATATATTCAAAATGTACAAGTAAACTAATGCAGAGGACATTTTTATGGGAGTTTTAGCCAGTTATCAAACTGTTTCCGCCTTCACCGCGTGGAGGTACTCCCAGCTTATGTCGTTTACATTAGTGCATTAAATTATTCTATTAACGTTCACGCTGCTCTACATTACAGTTCCCGTGATCCGCGCTTTACTCTTATCGCTCATTTTTTTTAAACATCTTCAAAGCAGTCTTGTAATTATGTATAAGCATATAAATACTGGTGAAGCTCTTTCAAGTAATACCAAACACATTACATATATTTTTATTTTATACTTTTTGTCCGCTAGAGGGCATAATAGTAAATTTGGTGACAAACTTTATAGCTCACAACCAACAGAATATCAAGATCAAGACCCTTCTAATGGCACTGCAGTGGTCTTATTCTGATTACTAAGTACCAAAGAAATTAAGAACGAAAAGATGTGAATTATATGCAATTAGCCCATAAATGCAAGTAAAGTCACAAGCAAATGCTAGTAATATATATATATTCGAAATGTACAAGTGAAGCGCTTTAAAATGATACCAAACACAGCATATCTAGCTTAACTTTATTTTTTTACTCTGTATATTTTGTCCGCTAGAGGGCGCCACATTGAATTTGGTGAAAATCTATATAGCCTATAACCAGCAGACAATTAAGACGCTTCTAATGATATGTCATTTGTCGAATTCTGATTAGTGGTTTAGAAGTTACGAGGGAACAGATGAACATACATACATACATACATACATACATACATAGCCTGTCAAAATCATAACCCTCCTTTGGCTTTGCCGTAGTCGGGTAATAAATGGGTGTTTTGTCTGGTAGACGGAAGGTTAATTGAATTATGACAAAATCAGGCATGAAAGAGTTCCTCCTACAGGAGCTCCTAATTCCACCTTTAATGCAAAAATGCAAAGAAAATTTAAGAAGGATATTCGAGGGGTGCCTGAAAATTTTTGTAATCTGACATTTGGCCGATTCAACTTCTTGGAGTTTGTTCTTGAATTGATGTGAAAAAGTCACAAAATGAAAGTTGGGCTTATATCATATAAGCATCTGAAAGTCATGTAAATAAAGATGTTGAAATTTTGATCTGTAGACAAAATTCTATTTTTAAATTTTTTTTACCCGACTACGGCAAAGCCAAAGGAGGGTTATGATTTTGACAGGCTATGTATGTATGTATGTATGTATGTATGTATGTATGTATGTATGTTCATCTGTTCCCTCGTAACTTCTAAACCACTAATCAGAATTCGACAAATGACATATCATTAGAAGCGTCTTAATTGTCCGCTGGTTATAGGCTATATAGATTTTCACCAAATTCAATGTGGCGCCCTCTAGCGGACAAAATATACAGAGTAAAAAAATAAAGTTAAGCTAGATATGCCGTGTTTGGTATCATTTTAAAGCGCTTCACTTGTACATTTCGAATATATATATATTACTAGCATTTGCTTGTGACTTTACTTGCATTTATGGGCTAATTGCATATAATTCACATCTTTTCGTTCTTAATTTCTTTGGTACTTAGTAATCAGAATAAGACCACTGCAGTGCCATTAGAAGGGTCTTGATCTTGATATTCTGTTGGTTGTGAGCTATAAAGTTTGTCACCAAATTTACTATTATGCCCTCTAGCGGACAAAAAGTATAAAATAAAAATATATGTAACGTCAAAAAATAAAGTTAAGATAAATATGCCGTGTTTGGTATCATTCAAAAGCGCTTTACTTGTACATTTTGAATATATCTATATATTACTAGCATTTGCTTGTGACTTTACCTGTATTCATGGGGTACTTTTATACTTTTTCAGCGTAGTTTTTTGTCGTAGTTGGGTTTTAGTTTTTTTACTTTATCTTGTTATAAAAATAGTTATATTAAAATGTAGAAGTAAATTAAATAACTAAGTTTTATGGGTAAGAGCTGTAAAGCTGTGAGGATTCAGAGAATATTTGTAAAAATTATCTTTATAGTTTAAAAAACAGTTTGCAATTCTTAAAGCATGAATATTTTACTACCGAAGTGTGTCCAAAACTTCTGATATTTAACTAGTTTACTCCTGATCCTGATAATCTTTTCAGTATTGGTACCTATCAATTTGTGTTGCTTTTTTTGGGACACTAATTTCACTGCTTTCAGTACTAAATGTGTTGTGTTTTGTAGGTGAGCTGTGATTACTCATTTCCTTTTTTAACAAAATAAATCTTTATTAAACATATAAAAAAACTCAATTGTATAAATAACATATTGTAAATAAAACATTAAATATTATGTTAGATGGCCGATCCACGGCCTTTAACAACGCGATGCTTCATCAACGAAGTCTTACAGCAAGTGATTGAAAAACTCAACTGAGTTCTCCAGCCAATCTGCATTGTCGCCAAAACCATGCCACACAGGACCGGAGGACGCCAAACCGAAGGATGCCAATGTCCCATTCCACTCGCTATCCCTTAAACTTTGAAATGTTTTTGTCCCGTTCCATTCACTCTCCGCTACAACCTTGAACTGAACTGTTAATCAGTTTCCATTTTTCAGATCAGGAAAATAAACGTCGCTACAAATGCATAACTGTCAAACTTATTCTAGAAATTTTTGTCTTGTTTAATGGCAAAACATTCTGCCAGTAAATATAAGAAATACAGTTGAGTCTCTCTATAACGAAACTCCTTACATCGAATTTCTCTATATAACAAATTTTTAGTAGGAACGTTTTGCTTTTTGTATGATTACATTAAAAACAGTCTCTATGTAGTGAAATATCAATCTCCATATAAAATTTTTTTCATAAATTGGTCTTAATTTATTCAGTTTTAAAAAGCTTAGAAATCATATGGAATCAATTTTCCATCACCTATTTTTGATTTATCGTCGGTGCTTTTTTTTTTTTTTTATTACTTCTCTCCTCGTTCTTTAAATCCAACAAATTTATCCCACCTTTCTTTCCACATCCTTCTCAAAACAGTGTCCATTGAATTGATATACATGTAAGAGAGGAATCAATGAAAGGCACATAAGAGAGACCTTTCAAATGGAGGAAAATTTTAACTACAATTTTTCATTCCTTTCTAAAATTGAGTTTTTTTGAGAGCGTAACAATTTTAAAATCAAAACAACAAAAAATTACAGATTTCTTTGTTTGAAATTAATGCAAGTCTTCCTTATTTGATTTTTATTAAGCTTTCAAATAAATGTCTGTTCTCTTTTTTTGAACCTGCTTAAATAATTAAGAAATAAAATGTTAGGTTAATATTTATTTTTAAACATTTCAAATTCTTAATTCAAAAGATCAAAAATAATATTTGTTCAAATTTCGCACATTAAATAGGATTTTTAACATCATTCTCTATATAACGAATCTTTTACTGGAATGGCGGATTTCGTTATATGGAGACTTGACTGTATACCTTTTGAAAAGTAATAGAATAAATTTGGCAGTCATACATTTTGTATCCTCCCAACCCAAAAGAAGAAAAAAATCACTGTATGTAGTTATTTTTGCATAGCATTAAATTACTTTTTAATGCGTAAGTGTAAATGAAATATAGAAAGTTTTTCTGAAAATTTCCTTTTTAGGCTATTTTCTTTATCCCATCAAAGCCATTACTAAAAGAAAATATGAGAATGAATATTTTAGATTAGGGATGCACAATCTGTGGCCCGCGACTTTCGACAATTTACAACTGGAGAAAGATTCTTTTTTGTGCATATGTCGCAGAAAAAAAATCTTAAATTTCGTCAATTTATCAGGGAAAAATATAAAATTTTGTCAGCCCCCCTGAATCGCAAATTTCGTATATCAAACACGGAAAAATTGTAAATTTCATGCATCAAGTACGGAAAAATAGCGAATTTTATCAATATGCTCGGAAAAATCGCACATTTTGTTGATCGAGAAAGAAAAAATAGACAGTTTTGGTGATGATGCACGAAAAAAATTACAAATTTCGTTGATAAGGCCCGATAAATCACGAATTTTACGAAATGAGTGCAAAAATTGGAAATTTTGTTGATCAGCTGCAAAACAAAAATGAGTTTTGCCAATTTATGAAGAAAAAAAACTTCTACTTTTATCTTTCTGCGTAAAAAATGCTGATTACGTCAAAATTAGTTAAAATCGTGAATTGGGCACCAAAAAATGCGTATCTCATCAATTAAAACAGAAAATGCAGAAATTTCATTGATCGGAGAGAGGATTATCGCAAATTTTGTCAGTGACACGCGAAAAAAAGGCAAATTTCGTCGATCAGGCTCAAATAAAATTGCGAATTTCGTAAATCGGCTTTATAAAAATTGTGAATTTCGTCGATCTGATGCAGAATAATCGTGAATTTTATTGTTCATGCAAGCTAAAATTGCAAATTTCGCTGACCAGCTTCTTAAAATTCCAAATCTTTCGATCGGCTTTGTGAAAATCGGGAATTTTTTCAATCGGGCGAAGAAAAATCGTGAATTTTGATAGGTTTCATAAAAATCGCAAATTTGGGCGATCGGCGGTGTTAAAATCGCTAATCTTATTGACCTTAGCGAGGAAAATTACAAATTTCGTTGATCAGCTTCTTAAAATTAGCGAATTTTGACGATCGGCTTCATAAAAATTCTGAAATTTATCGATCGCCTATGTCAAAATCACAAATTTTCACGATCTTGCGAAGAAAAACCCGCGAATTTTGTTGATCGGCTTTGTTAAAATCGCAAATTTTGTTGATCAGACATGGAAAAAATTATGATTTTTCTCTATCGACTTCATAAAAATCTCAAATTTTGACGATCATGCGAAGAAAAATTGTGAATTTCGTCGATCAGGTGAAGAAAAATTGTGAATTTTGTCGATCAAGCGAAGAAAAATCACAAATATCGATCAGTTTTGTAAAAATCGTGAATTTCGGCGAACGGCTGCGTTAAAATCGATAATTTTGTTGATCTTAGAGAGGAAAAGTGCCAAATTTTGTCGATCGGCTTTATAAAAATTGTGAATTTTCTCGACTGGTTTTGTAAAAATCGCGAATTTTCACGATCATGCTAAGAAAATTCGCGAATCAGGTGCGGTTTCATAAGAATTGCAAATTTCATTGATCAGATGCAGAAAAATCAGGAATTTCATTGTTCAGGCACGAAAAAATCTTGTTGATCGGCTCCACGTTTTTAGCACTTTTAATAAAACAAAATTTATTCTCCAAAATAAAGTCAAGGAATATTATTACATCTTGAAAACAATCCTTTCTATATCTGTTAGATATACAAACGTAAAAATTGCTCATATATCCTTAGCCATTGAATTGGATATTTTGACTATGTAAGTGAACTTAAAGCTGCAACCCCCCCCCCCCCCTCTCTGCTCTGAAACCATATTTTTTTTATCCGATTATTGGCCACAGATCTCCTTCTTGAAATCAAATTTTTTCCGTGTTGTTGATATGGCCCTTGACCATCCAGAGATATTTGTGAGTGGCCCTTCTCTTGAAAAGGTTGTGCATGCCTATTTTAGATGAACAAAACTTTAAATTTGACTGAAATATTTCAATAATTATTTTAAAAACAAATCTACAACAGTATGTAATCTGATGCAGATTTATTTTTATATTATAAATACGAATTTTATTTAAATATATATTGCATGCATTAATGCTTTGTTGATTGAATTTTTTTTTGCAGAATCCTCTTCAAGTGTTAGTAAATGCTATAATTAATAGTGGTCCCAGAGAAGATTCAACTCGTATCGGACGTGCTGGTACTGTTAGAAGGCAAGCTGTTGATGTTTCACCTCTTCGTCGTGTAAATCAAGCTATATGGCTTCTGTGTACTGGTGCAAGAGAAGCTGCCTTTAGGAACATAAAAACTATTGCAGAATGCTTGGCCGATGAATTAATGAATGCTGCCAAGGTATAATTTTTAAGTATTACACTGATTTATGTTTATTTGGCTTATGTCATAATGCTTAAAATAATTAATCATTGCTATGGTTAAAAAAAAAAAAATCTTGAATGATGTAGTTAAAAGTTTCAACTTATTGGTCAATAAAGAGGAAAATAAGCAGTCGTATAGCTGCCAGCTTGTATGGATTTTCTACTAAGTGTAAGATTGTATGGTTTTGCGTGCGAAAAAAAAAAAAAAAAAAAATGGAGAAAAGTGAATTTTGTGAAAGGATCTCTGAAATGGCGCACATTTCGTCAGTTTCACAGAAAACTCCTGATTTTGTAACTTTCTGGGAAAAAACACTAATTCTGTCAAAAGATCGCTCGAAAATGCGAATTTCGTCAACGGACCTCTCACAAAAATGCCGATTTCGTCTAGAGATTGTGGATTAAACAGCGATTTTTTTTAAAAGATCGCAGTTATGATGCCAATTTTGTGCAAAGATTGCATGAATGAGTAAATTTTGTCAAAATATTTTTGAAAAAAAACGGCAATTTTGTCAAAAGGTCGCAGAAAAAAATGTAGATTTTGTCAAAAGATCGCGATATAATGTCGATTTCGCTGAAATATCGCAGATAAAACGTTGATTTTGTCTAAAGATAGCAGAAAAACGAATTTCGTCTAAAGACAGCGCAAAAATGCCGATTTCCTCTAAATATCGCCGATAAAATGCCAATTTTGTCAAAAAAAAAAAAAAAAAAAAAAAAAAAAAAATTGCGGATAAAACACAGATTTTGTGAAACGATAGAGGGGAAAAAAGTGAATTTTGGCAAAAGAATTGCTGAAAAAATGCAGATTTCATCAAAAGATCGTGGGAAAAATGCTGATTTCTTTCAAAAGATCGCTAAAAAATTACAAATTTCATGAAAAGATCGCAGTAAAAAAGTACATTTCGTCAAGGATTTGCATTTCCCGGGAAAAATGCATAATTGATGCTGGTAGAAATCCCTTCCCCCCTTGCCTATCTGTTGTAATCTTTCTAAAAATTTGCTATGAATTTAATTCCCCCCCCCCCCCCCTTATCTATTGCCGATCATGAATACAGGAGAGCTTTTAGGAAACATGTTCCCAAGGTGTGAAATTTTCAAAACATTTTCTTGTGCAATCTCATGTTTTAATTATGGTAAATTATAGATAAATAAATAAATATAAATGCAGCATAGAAAATACTGTTATGAAATGATATTACTTATTTTCCTTGCATATGCATATATAATGCATTTTTAAACATGTAAGAATAAGGGCATAAAACATTGGGAATTTTGAAAAATGGTTGCCGAAAAAAAGATTTCACCAAAGAATAGCAGGAAAAATGAGAATTTAGTCAGAACATTCTAAAATTGCAAAATATTAATCCATCCAGAAATAACGTTAAAAAAAAAAAAAAAAAAAAAAAAAAACTTATTCTAGGAGAAAAAATGTAAAATTAGATCAAATAATCGTGAAAAAAAGGCAAATTTGTAAGTCAAAAGATTGCAGAAAAAGAAAAGGTTTTGTCAAGAGATCACAGAAAAGGGCATCTTTTGTCGAAAGATCACAAAAAGTTATTGCTGGAAGTAGATTTTTCTGTTACAAAAATTGATTTTGCTGCTATAAAATTCTTTTTTTACTGTTCCAAAAACTGATTTTGTTGCTACAGATTTTTATACCTTACTCAGGGGTGATTCTCGTCCGAAATTTCCGAAAATTTAAGACATCCTCTTCCGAAAATTTGAAATTGGGTCATCAGTTCCGCATAGTTGCCAACTTGTACGGTTTTGCGTGCGGAAAAAACAATTGCGTAGAAATGCAAATTTCGCGATAGGATCGCCGAAATAGCATACATTTCGTCACTATTTCGTGAAAAACCGACGATTTCGTCAACGTTTTTTGAACAAACTTTGTCAAAAGATCGATGAAAAACACTAATTTCCCGTGCGGATCACGAAAAAAACGGCAATTTCACCAAATATCGCAGACAAAACGCTGATTTCTTCTGAAGACGGCGGGAAAACGCAGATTTCGTCTAAAGGTTGCGGATATAACGGCGATTTCGTTAAAAGATCACGGGGAAAAACGCAGTTTTCGATCATCAAAAAATCACGGAAAAAACGCAGATTTCGTCAAAAGATCGCTGGAATAAAACGCCGTTTTCGAGAAAAAATCGTGTAAAAAAGCAACTTTTGTCTAAAGATCGTCGAAAAAACGCCGATTTCACTTTTAAAAAAAATAGGAAAACGCAGATTTCGTCAAAAGATCGTGGCAATAAAATGCAGTTTTCGAGAAAAAAATCACGTAAAAAAGCAAATTTTGTCTAAAGATCATCGAAAAAACACAGATTTCACTTTAAAAAAAAGTGGAAAAATGCCGATTTCTTCTAATGATCGCGGAAAAACCACCGATTTTAGTAAAAGATCGCAATAAATCGCCTGTTTTGCTAAAATATTGCTGATTTCGTCTGAAGATAGCGGAAAAACGCCGTTTTCGATAAAAGATCGCTTAAAAATGTTTTGTCAAAAGAATATTTGAAAAAATACGCCCATTTCATCAAAAGATCACTGAAAAAAAGCCAATATCATCAAAAGACCGCGGGAATAAAATGCCGTTTTCGAGAAAAAATCGCGTTAAAAAGCAAATTTTGCCTAAAGATCGTCAAAAAAACCCTGCCAATTTCGTTTAAAAAAAACATGGGAAAACGCCGATTTCGTCAAAAGATCGCGGAAAAACTGCCGATTTTGGTAATAGATCGTAATACATCGCCGATTTCGCTAAAATATTGCTGATTTCATCTGAAGATAGCGGGAAAACGCCGCCTGAACTGACGGGACCCCCCCCCCCCCTCCTCCCTCAGGGGTGATTTCATTCAGAATCACCCCTGACCTTACTTTCTCCATATGCTAGAAAACTTTTTTTTATAATGCTTTCTCTAAAAATAGATTTTCCTGCTTCCAAATCTTTTCTGAAAATTAAAAAACAAAATCGGTCAAATTAAAAAATTTGAGCATAAAGTATATATCAAATTTTGACATGGTCATTGAAAAAATCAATTTCATCAATAGTGAAAAAAAAAAATCGCCAATTTCATCAAAGATTGTTTAAAAACAGAAACTTTGTCAAAATATTGGAAAAAAAAAAAAAAAAACGTTAAGATTGTGAAGAAATGCAGATTTTGTCAAAGGATCATTAAGAAATGCAAATTTCATAAAAAGATTACAAATAAACACAAATTCTGTCAGATGATCGTGAATAAGCAGAAAATTTTGTCAATGGATCTTGAAAAAACTGCAAGTTTCAGGAAAGAATAGTAAAGAAAACCAATTATGTTAAAAGATCACAGTAAAATTGGCAAACCTCGTCAAAAAATTGAAAAAAAAAATTTCATTAAAAAATCGCTAAAAAAGGCAACTTTCATCAATCAGTTTAACAAAATGGCAAATTTTGCCAAAAAAGCACAAAAAAGGACATTTCACCAAAAAAATCTCGAAAAAACGGCAAATTTTATGGCTAGAAAAGCAAAAGACATAGCAAAATTTGCAAAAAAAAAAAAAAAAAAAAAAAAAAATTACAATTTTTATCAAAAGAGCAAGAAAAAACATCACATCTCCTTGTCTTTCTTTTTAATTCCCACAGAACATTTTTGATTTGCTGAATTTTGTTGCAGAACTTTGCAAAATATTCTTTTTAGGGATGGAAATCTATCCGAATGAAGCTAGAGTTATAGGAGACCTGACTACCTTCTGCAGTAAAGCATTTTGAGATTCTGTATTCTTTATTTGAAGAACAGGATTTTGTCTGTATCAATGAAACTTTTCGTGCAGTCTTGCTATGTTCATTATTTTAAATTAAAAAATCAGACTTTGTTTCCAAGAGCATAACATCAGATGTACCGTAGTGTAAAATCTTTTTGCTGTGTTTCTTCAAAACATGGTATGTGTGCCCCCCCCCCCCCCAAAAAAAAAAAAATATTTAAAATAACTCTCCTTCAGAATATATTACAATATATTTTGATTTATGGAAAAGTGCAACTCTGCTCAATTTTAATATTATAATTTGGTTACTTATTCATATTTAACCTATAATATGTTATACATTTTGCATCTGCTGCAAGTTTTACAGACATATCTGATTATTTGTATGTGCAGTTGTGCATAAAAGCTATTCTTTTTTATTTATTTTAAATTTTTATTATCTTCATATAACCTGTGCAATATATATTTTCCTTCTTGTGTCTCATAAATAATTTTTTTTCAGGGTTCTTCTAACAGCTATGCTATCAAAAAGAAAGATGAACTTGAACGTGTGGCTAAATCTAACCGTTAAAAATATTGTAATATTTACATTCAAAATAAAGAAAATTTTGAATTATTTCTTCTGTCTGAAATATTTTGATTTCCAAATATTATTTTAGGTAAATTTGAAAGAAAAAGTGAAGAATTATAAAGATGTAGAATTGTCACTGTTTTTTGCATTTTGCTAATGGCAACCCTTTAAAATTTTAAATGAGATTTCAGTTTTGCAATTTTTCATACTGCAAATTTTTAAACTTATAAACACTGCACATTTTCAAATTTTACATCATCGTATAGGGAAAAAATATACTTTTAAATGTGTTTTATTTGAAATATGTACCTTAATTTATTTTGAAGTATTAATTTTTTTGTAGTTTTTAATACAATTTTTTAAATTGTGGCAATAGAAGTATTTTATTTCTCTTAAAAGTAAAGGGAAAAAAATGATTACTGTATCTTTATGTTGTCGTATTTTCATTAAAAGGAGAAAAAATTGGCCTGTTAAACTATTTTTTTTATTTCATTTTAAAAATTTGATTTATATATGAACAATATAGTGTAGTATCTGCACAAAAAATTTTGTTCAATTCTATTAATAACTTCATACAATTGAAGTTAAAATAGAGAAAATGGCCAAAAAAAAAAATTGCTATTACAACAATCTTTTCTGGCAGAATATTTTTAAATTTATAGAGAAACTACTGGCAACTGCCAAATACATACACAAAAATTTGGTTCAATTCTATGCAAGGGATGCAATATTTGTTTAGGCTGAATATCAAACTATTTAGTGAAGCCGAATATTGGGCTTCACGGAGTATGAAAGTATTCGGCCGAATCCAGTACTTAATAAAACCTTTTAAAACACATTTTTACAAACTTTTCACAATTTCTATTATATATTTTAAAAATTTAGAAAAAAAATATTTAAATAAAATGGTTTTACATTATTTATTTGTTGCTTGTACAACTTAAGAAAATTAACCATGAGAAGGATTAAAATGGTGATTTATTAGGATTCTCCTTAGGAATAAATGATGTGCAAATGCAAGTTCCTAAATTTTGTTTAGTAAATAATCTGTTTCTTGCTTCCAAATAAAAGTCCTTAAACAAGAAAGAAAAACTTTTGAGAATAGTAATAGCTATCAACGTAATTTTTGTTTATGAAAACATAATCAACTTATTGAGTTGTAAATACATTGTATTTCATCTCGCTCTAGGTCAGACTTATGTTTTTGTTTGTTGCATTAACAATAAGTAAGATGCCACAGCTATATTTTCAACTCGCATGCTTTGATTTCTATAAATTATATGATATGATGGGAAGAGTGGAAAATGCCATAATTCATAAGAAAAGAACTATGAACTAGATATTCTTTATTTAGAATTAAGTTGAAAGTATTTGTACTTTATATTGAAAAAAATCTGCCTTGAATTATTGAGAAAGGACAAGAGACTGTAAAGTTTTTCTTCGACCATTTTTTCATTATTTTCTCTTTGATTCTAAAATGTTTGTTTTAATTTGTAGAAACCATGAACTTTAAAATTGTATCATTAAAAAAGTATCATAATCAGGCATGAGATTCTTCTGCAAATCCGTGATTTTCTGCTTTTCCATTTTTTTTTTGTTTGTTTGTTTGTTTAATATCTGTAAAGGATTGCGGAAGAACACGAATTCCATCAACAGATCAAGTGAAAAAAAAAGATTTTCATGAAAATGTTGCAAAAAAATGCTATTTCCATCAAAAGATTGCAAAAAAATATTGTCATCAAAAGATAGCAAAAAAATATTGTCATCAAAAGATAGCAAAAAATCGCGGCTTTCACCAAAATATCGTGAAAAAACAAGATTTTCGACAAAAGGTCACAAGAAAGACGCTTTTTTTGTTATTAGATCGCAAAAAAAACGTCGATTTTCGTCATAAGATCGCGAAAACTAGCAATTTTCGTCAAAAAATTGCGGTTTTCACTTAGATTGCGAAAAAACACACTATTTTCGACAAAAGTTGCGAGAATTCAATTTTCGTCAAAAACTTATGATAAAACGGCGATTTGTCAATAGATCGCAAAAAAGCTGCAATTCTTGTCAAAAGATCATGAAAATTGTAGTTTTCGTCAACCCCCCCCCCCCTCCCCCCCGGTGATTTTTGTCATGCAATCGTAAATAAAATTGCCTAAAAAATGCTGCAATCTTAAAGTTTTCAACAACTTTTTTTGCAATTGAGTAACAAATAAATATTAGCTTACCATGTTTGTTAAATGATCTTTTAAGTAAAAATGTTAAATTTTGAATTGGACAGCTAAGATTGAACTTCTGATGCAATGTTTTAAATAGCAAACTTTCAATAGAAACTTTCATTTCAGAAATATTTATAGTAATATTTGCATAAATTGATTCACTCTGATTCTCCTTCCCTCCCAATAAAATAAAATAATATAAAAAAATTGAAACAAAAATTCTGACAATTTTATTGTTATTAAAATAACTTTCTTAATTGGCTTTAATGCGCGCTATTTAAAATTTCTCATTTTCAGGTTCACGTGCTTTTCCTCTTTTCTTAATGTTTGTAATCTCATGCCTGCATAATTTGTGCTTATTAAAAAAAACCAAGACAGATTTTTTTCAATACTAAATGTTCTTATAAAAAACTCTTTATCAAAATGTAAGTTTCTTTTATTTATTATGTAAAATTGTTTTAAAAAGTATTTAGAAAGCTGAATATTCGGTTCATCTGTCGTACAAATATTCGGTATTCGGCCAAAATCACTATTTGGTGCATCCCTACTATGCATAACATCATATAGTTTTCAAGGGTACAATGGTGACATAGAGGCAGATTGACAATTTGCAAAAGTATGTTTTTTGGAATTTCTGATCCCTAATACGATAAATGTGTCAAAGTGGAATAAAAAAATAAATAAAATAAAATAGATTACAATACTTTCTCTTATTGAAAATGAAGAAAAGTCGATAAAGAATGTTTTGTTAAGCTGAACAGAACCTGACAGTTGAAATTTTGGTCCCCTTACATAATTATGGATTATCACATTTTTATAAATACTGTAAATGAGACATATAACTATGTATTACTAAATGCGAGCATGAAATCAAAGACTAAAAATCATTGTGAATTGAAGTTGGATTACAATTTTTGAAATTTCTTTAAAAACAAAATAACCTTGCAGATTTAAATGTTAAATAAGCACAAGCTAATGCTGCAGGAACTTGAAAAACATAAGTGTCCTCCAAAAGAAAATGTGATTTATTAAGATAATTATAAAATTAAAACATATATCTAAAAGTTTAAAACACATATAAAGAAATGGAAATATTTTGGCACACATGCGATGAAGAACATTAAATATACAGAAAAAATATAATTACACTCATGATGTCAGTAATAATTTGAACTTGCACAAGTTGCGCTGTAAATTTATAAACTTTTTAATTTCTTATATCATTAATTACAATAAAATTTATTTGATAAATGAAAAATTTTGGGGCTGCTTTAAATTTTTTTTTTTTTTTTTTTTTTGAAAAGTGTCTTAAATTAGGAAAAAAAAGTGTTTGAGATTGTTCCAAAGAAATATTAATCTATTGTTTAACAAGAACCGTAGCCCAGAATTAATTTTTGCTGGGGGAGGGGGAAAGGCAAAAGGAGAGAACAACTTTTATAGATTTTAAGCTACGGTGGCTTTCATTTAAGTGAAAGTACAGTAAAATTTCTATTTAACCAAATATCGTCACACTTCATTCAATCTGGCATGAAAAAGTTTTTCTCCTAAAGGAGGGAAGGAATTTTACCTTTTTTTAAACAATTTTGGTCATTTTCTGGAGGACAATTAATGGAGAGCTGAAAAATTTAGAAATTAGACATTTTGTCTACTCACAACCCTTGGCATAGTGAAGGGTGAACTTCTACATATAAGTATCTGAAAGTCATGTAAATGAAGTTGCTCTAAATGTCTTTCAAGAATAAAATCTTATTTAGACTTAAAAAATACAAGGTGAAAAGAAGCTTGGAATAGAATATTTTGTACTAAAGTTTGTCTCAAAAGTTTAAGCACAAGCATAAAATATTGATTTTCAATGAATTATAAAAAATTAGAATGAATGACATTTTTTTATTTTCAGATTTTGTAACATAATTTAAATAAATGATATCAAAGATAGAATTAAGTTACATAATTGTAAAAAATATAAAAAAAAATGTTTAAAAAAAAACCGTCTCAAAAGTTTATGCACAATGTCAAAAACAACCAGATTTATAATTTTTACAGAACTTTTACTTACAGATTATTTTTTATGACTTTGGATTAGTCCAGTTATACGTACGTCCATTGAAATTATTAGTTTTTGTAGGATTTCTGGTGGCAAAGATTACAATGCTTTCTCAATGGCCTCTTCAACTTCTATAGAGTCATATTGGGCTTACCATTGCCGTAAACTTGGCAGATTAAAATAGCCCAGACATTCTCAATCAAGTTTAAGTCTGGGCTTAAAGCTGGCCAAACAAGAACTTTAAAATTTTCCAAGAAAGCCAAAGTTTTGTAGAATGTGATACGTGGATTGAGGCATTGTATTATTGAAAAATCCATTCAGGACTCCCCAAATACCACCGAATGGAGGCAAATGGTGGTTAAGCATATTTTTATAAATTTTGAATATTGTCTTCCTTTTATAAAAACCAGAGAGGCCTGGCCATTGGAATCCAAATGCCCCCTAAAATATACTAGCTTTACATCCTTGCTGCCTGCCGAGAAATACCCTTGATTCCTTACGTGAATCATGCCAATACGCGTTCCAAGCATCAATGACATTTAAGTTCCCTTTTTTCTTGAAGCTGAATAAAACAGTAAGCCATTTTTCCCCTGTAGGACATGTGTTAGCCCAGTTCATTCTTGCCTCTTTGTGATGTAATTTGAGAGATAGTTTGTGGGCCATTTCTTTTTTTTTTTTTTTTTTTTTTTAGTATGATGTAATTACATTCTTAAATGCATCTATGTACAGTGTCTTTGGATGCCTGTATACTGAGATTATTTTTAATTTGCCGTACGACATATTTTTGTCTATATATCAGTAATCTCCATACTCTATCAGTCTGAACAGTCGTCATACGTGGTCGTCCAAATGTTGATTTCCGTTTAAAATTATCATTTCTACAAAGTACTTGATGTATATTTCGCTTTTATCGAATTAAAATTTTTGCAACTTCAGAAACAGTTTTATTTTGCGGTTTCAACTTAAAAACTTTCAAAATCTCACATTTTGTGAATTTTTTATCCTTTGGCATTTTTAGAACGAAGGAAAATAATTTCTCTACCTTTTATACTTTTATGCAAGTGCAGTATGATGTCATACAACGTAATTACACACGGCCAATCTCGTGTTTCTAGAAAAAATTGCATAAAGTGCTTAGACTTTTGAGACAGCATTTCTTCATGAAAAAAATAAAACAATTAAAAATAAATATTTTTTATTTTAACCACCCAAATAGACTTGTTTCATTTTATTTTGATTAAATGTCGAGTATTTATTGTAAATTAGCATCAAATATTTTCTTCAATTTTTTTTTAAAACCAGATTTGCAGAGTGCTTAACTTTTGAGGCACACTATATTTAGAGTAATTTCTATGATACTTTTTTTGAGATGTATTTCTGAAGCAAAGATCAATTTAGGACGGAGATTTTCTTTTGGGGTAAACTATTCAGAATAATATTTTTTGATAAATTCAATTTTTTACCATTATACATTTACAGGGCCACGAAAAAGAATTCCATTACTTAATTATAAAGGGGGAGGGATTATGTGTGACATTTTAATTATGTTAAACTGTTTTAAGAATAATAGAATTGGTATATGTTGCTGAGGCTTAATATAAAATAAATTATTTGATATAGTCATGCATAATACAAAGTGCATAGCTTAACAGGAAAACACAGGATTTCAAATACTGTATTCTTTCTGCGGTACTATATCCAATGATGGCTGACGAATGGATGAAATGGATTTTCATATGTGCTTTTAAGTTTCATTAAATATATGCATATTATATGGTGTGCAAAAATGATGCAGAGGTGCAGAATAACTAACGATCTAAGATCGAGGAAAATTTTAATCACCTACGGAAATTTTGAAAAAAAACAAAAAAAAAAAAAAAACATATACAATTAATCTCAATTTCAACAACGAATTCCATAATTCTCCGAGATCAAAAAAAAAAAAAAAAAAAAAAAAAAAAATCCACAACAAATAAAAAGATCTGTATGGCGATCTTCACAAAATAGATTTCACAATATGTACCGTTAGAGGTCTGCACGGGCCCGGGCTTGACCCGTACCCGGAACGGCAGATTTAGAATAGTTTTTTCAACGGGCCGGGCCAGGTCGACAAACAACATAAACCGGCCGATAAAAAAATTTCCGGGTCTGTCGGACCGTGTTGAAGATTTAAGCAGGAACGATAAAATACGACCTATTTTCAACGAGAATAAGTATAAATGTGCGTCACCAACCATACTAGTTTCATAGCATCAATATAAAAATGTACAGTGTAGAGATCGGCATCGGACAGTTACATTGTGTGTAACCCATATTATTAATATTTTTTGTTGGCTTGTACCGGGCCGAGATCAAGCTTGCATTATTTTTCTACATAAAGACTAGCCGGATCGGAACTAGACTTAATTGTTCTCAAGATCTGTAGGGCAGACAACATGATTTGTAAAATTATTAACAGCGATAAAGAACTTATGTTAGCTTGATCTTTGGATATATGCTTCTTGATGATTTTTAAATTAATTTCTCAATAATGCGAAAGTTTGACACATTTTCTGATTAATTTTAAATTGTAAAAGTATAAAAGTGATAAGCCTAACTATTGAAAGGATTTGGAATCTAAGTGTTTTTCATTTTTGGTAAATAAAATACTTGTATAACATTGTTGAGACATAATAGTTCCTCAAATGGTTGCAGGTTTTTCTCCCTTCTCATGCTATCGCTTCCCAAAATTCTATTCAGAATGCTAACTATGACAGTATTTTATTTGCTTGCAGCATTCTTAAATTTCTTGTATCAAAAAACGGATAACGCCATTCCATTATATAATTTCTGAATAAAGATACCTGATAATCTTATGCGTTTCTGAGAAAAAAAAGAATTTAGAAATGTATCAGAAACGAGCTTCTTTGAATTTAAGAATGAATTTGGATTTATAATCTTTAATAAAATCATATAGAAATATTTTTATAAATCTTTTATTAATCTTCCTACCCTGTTCAAATTTTGCTCAATCTTGATAAAAACATTTCACACCAGAATTGTTATTTAAAACATTTTAATATATTTAATTGGCTTATTATTCTGAATCTATTATTTAACTTTCTTTCTGAAAAAAGTTCTGGTGCGAATCGTATAAAACAAATTATAGATATGGGTCGATTAGACCCATTCAGGGTAGGAAGGTTAAACAGCTTCAAAAGTATTGATGTTTTTAACTTTCTTTTTTCTTTTATTCTAAGCCATATTATTTTTTTTAATGAATCTTTATTCGAATGTTGAAAGCCTAAGAATTTAAGTAATCATTAGTGTTGTTAATGTGTAGGCAAATCATCGTTAGTGAAAATTCGCGATTTGTTCTACGATCGCGGAAAGAAAAACGAATTTTGGCATATAAACGCAAAAGGATTTCAAATTTTTGCAAACGATCACTGAAAAATTGCGAATTTCGACAAACGATCGCGAAAAAATATCACGAATTTCATCAAAAATACTCAGAAAAAATTGCAAATTTTGGCAAATGATCTCGGAAAAAAAATCTCAAATTTCACTGAAAAAGATTGCAAATGTCGTCAAATAATCACAGAAGAGAAATCGTGTACTTTAGTAAGCAATAGCGGTGGGAAAAAAACAATTTTCATATTAAATTGCAGCAATCGGTACCGGGGAAAATATCACTAATTTCGTCAAATGATCGTGCAAGAAAATGTAGTATGTCAATCAAATGTGTCCTGATATTTGCAAAAAGTTTGTTATCTTTTGGCACCAGTACAATCCTAGATTTCACATTTTCAGCAAGACCATTCGATGAATTTCGCGATTTTTTCCTGAGATAATTTGACAAGCTTCGCCATTTTATAGTGCAGCCGATTGTCGCACAACATTTTAATGTAACACATTGAGGTATCCTTGATTTTTTTTTTTTTTTTTTTTTTTTTTTTGGCTTTATTCTACGAAATTCGTTTTCTTCTTTTTTTTCCTGGTGACCAGTTGATGAATTTCGCTATTTATTTCCGCGATCCTTCTACAAAATTAGCGATTATTTGTTTGATCGCTCTATGAATTTCACAATGATTTAATGAATTTTGTTATTCATCCCTCTGTCCGAGACCCATTTGATGAATTTTACGATATTTAACACTAGACTCATTTGACTAATATCGTGATTTTTTTTCAAGACCATTTGATGAATTTTGTAATTTTTATCCCATAACCATTTGATGAATTTCGAGAATTTTTATCACGTGACAAATTTTGTGACCTTTTTTTTTTGAGACCATTTGACGAATTTCATTATATTTCCCAGAAGAAAATTTGACGAATTTTGTGGTTTTGTTCCCGTGATCATTTGGTGAATTTTGTGATTTTTTTTCCAATTATGAATTGTCGCGATTTGGGATGTTTTTCTGCAATCAATTAAAGAAATTCGCAATTCTTTCAAAACCAACTGAAATGCATTGAAAATGCATTCTGCAAAAGGTGTTAAATCTTACAGTACTTGTCTGTATATCTAAAACATTTAGATGAAGATTAAAAAATGTTTTTTATTTGTCTATATTCTCCTTTTAGTCTCTTTTTTTACATTTTAGTCTCTTTTTCTTGCGATTTAGTTTTTTTCTCTCTTTTTCAAGATTAACTCAGAAATCCTAGGCCTGGGATTGGGGGAAATGTTGGGAGTAGAAGCATTTTCTGGACCTGTGAAATGGTGTAGTTGATATACAGGGGTACACAAAAGAGCTTGCATAAGTTACTGAATAATATGAGAGTAAATTACTTAAAAGTGGTTTTTAAACAAGTTATATTACAAATCACGCGGGAACCAACAGAAAGGTGTCATTGGTTCGGCGATTGAAAACCCGGTGACACAATGTATTATATGTAAATAGTGTGTGTTCAACTCTGTGTGTTTATGAAAAAAAAAATGAAACTGGACTATAATTCAAAGAAAACATTCACGAACTTCTCGAACATCGAATTTTCATTTTCGTCAAGTTATCCATCTTTCGCTGAACTGCATTCAATTTACTAGAAATGCTTGTAGAATATAGATAAAATGATATACAGGGTCAAGCGAAAAGTTGGATACATGGACGCCTAGGAATGCTAATTTCTGAGAATGTGATTTCAGTAGTTTTAAGAGTTTTTTAATTTAAAATAAATTTCAGCTAAATACAGGAGTGTAATAAAGTTCCTATGTAAACTATAGGGCCGAACAAAAATATATTCAAGTATGTTTCCATCGATTAGTATAAATTGCAGAAAGAGAAATTTCGACCTGCTAGGCTAAACTAAATTTCTCCATTTCATACAATCTACACTATTAAAATCCGACCGTATGTATGTATGTGACGCTATCTCCTCCGATCCCGTAAACGGAAAAACGTTGCGTTTGTTTTGAATTGAAGTGAAAAAAATCCCGAGTTGCCCATTTGTTGGTCTGTCCGTACGTCCGCACTGTCCGCATGCAATAACTCAAAAACTACCCAACCGGATCGTTTGAAACTTAAGATCTATAATTATTAGCCAATTTTGTCGAGTCATTTCAAAATTCATGAAAATAGCATAGTTCAATTACAGGGTCAATCAAAAGGATTCCGATGCATTACGGTCAATGCGGAAAAAAGTTTCAAATGCATTTTAATGGTCTTAGACTCTTTCGAACATAATAAAGTTGATATGCATCTATAAAGTATTACTATAATATACATTCTGTACAATCTGTGGTGAAAATAATATTTCTTATTGATTTACAGGGCCACATAAAAGTATTCCATTGCATAATTATATATTGATACATTGTTTGGTACGCATTTTAATAGTATAAAGCTATTTAAGATTTTATGAATTTGATATACGTTACACAGGATTACACCAAGTTATAGTCATCGTTCAGTCTGTTCGTCCGTCTGTCTGTCCACATATAATAGAGCAAAAACTAACCAACCAAATCGCTTGAGATTTAAAATATATAATTGTTGCATAATTTTGACTTATCAGTTAAAAATTTATGAAAATCGGATGTATAGTTTAATAACAGGGACAATCAAAAGTATTCCATCACATTACGGTCAACAGAAAAAAATACAGTAGAACCTCGCTAATTCGGACCCCGTTAATGCGGATCTCCGCATAATCCGGATCAGTCTGTTCAGCTGTTTTTCAAAGTTTTAGAATCGATCGGCAAAATTTCTAAAACATTAATTCATTTCCTTTTCGTATTCTGAATAAAAAATCTTTTCTGAAGAATACCTTAATCTTTTTCATTTAAACTCTTTGATGTTATCTTTCAAAGAAACAACAATGCTTTACAAAGTCTGCAAGCAAATTGCTGTGAATACTCTCCGAAAGTCGTGGAAAAATGTAGGGTCTACAAACTGGGAATTCTTGAGTAACAAGCAAGCTTGAAAGAGAAGGAAAAATAGCACCTGAAAAATTTTTAAGCATATTAAACCAAAAAACAAATAATAATGGTTGTTGAGCTGTTTACCGACATTAGCAATTGAATGAAGCAAAAAATAATGAAATTTACTCCTCACTTACAGATAATGAAGTAATCACTTTATGTAGAACTGAAGAAGTTGCAAACGAAGATGATTCAGACGAAAACACTATTATCAATGATGACAGACCGAAAGTTATTAGCCATAATGAAGCAACAAATCACTTACAACAATTAACGGTTTATTTTGAACATTAGTTGGAGACTACACCCAACAAACTAACTATGCTCAAGCGGATGCATGACCTTGCGGCCCGCAAAACTTATACAAAACTGGCACAGCAGAAAATTTTATAATTTCAAGATAAACATTTTTACTGTCTGTAAATATTCAGTATGTTTAATATAAAAATGATTTTCTGTAAGTGTGTTTTATTTCATTCTTTTTCTCATTCTTCGGATAATCCGGATTGAGCCTGGTCCCAATTAATCCGAATTATCGGGGTTCTCCTGTAGTTTCAC
This sequence comes from Maratus speculifer, assembly GCA_964019185.1. Taxonomy (NCBI): domain Eukaryota; kingdom Metazoa; phylum Arthropoda; class Arachnida; order Araneae; family Salticidae; genus Maratus; species Maratus speculifer. The sequence continues at coordinate 309,481,703 of OZ025294.1, forward strand.
TTACATTTTAATGATGGTGCACTCTTTCGAATATAATAGAATTGATATTTCGTGTTCTTCAAGTTTTCTTTAGATAAACCGACCAGCGTAGCGGGCGAAGGCCGCTAGTAAATATATATAAACTGACAGATCAAATACAGGGCTGTTCATACGTATTGGATTACATATATGGCTATAGAAAGTAATCTTATTTTCCCAAATAACGAGGTTTTGTTAAAGATTTCAAGAAGTGTTGACTGTTACATTACGTATTAGATGACCCGCCATGTATTTTGCCCGGCCCCGTGAATAACTCTTAAGTGAACCTCAAATTTGTATGTTTTTATATCTTTAAATACCATTTTATCTGAATTTATATTTTTAAATGAAAAAAATAAATAAAATAAACATTTGAAAGTATAGGGCGTTTATAAAGTCCCGGATACATTTTGATGTTTAATAACCCATAAAATAATGAAGATAGATTAAAATTAATAACATAAATGGTTAGATAGACTCAAAAAGTTTCATGACCCTTGTCAATGAACTTCTACGTGTGCCCCCTTCGTCGCACGGAGAATATCAAGTCGATAGTCTGTGGATGCCGACATGCTTGCCGCTACCTTGCGTGAAATTGAATATCGACTTGATATTCTCCGTGCGACGAAGGGGGCACATGTGGAAGTTCATTGACAAGGGTCATGAAACGTTTTGAGTCTATCTAACCGTTATTTATGTTATTAATTTTAATCTATCTTTATTATTTTATGAGTTATTAAACATCAAAATGGGTCCGGGACTTTATAAACACCGTATATATGCTATTAGATATTTCATTTTGTATGTAATTTGGTTTTTGGAGTCTATGTTCACCAAAAGCGATCGAAACCGCGATGAAACACTCGGTTTTATTACAGATTTCGTTGACATTTTAATTCATTTTATTGTACAAAAAAATATTGCTACACATTCGAACGTTTCTAAATTTTTGTAGGTGATACTAATATGGTCTGAGAGACTCTTAAAAGATTGTGTTGAAATACAGTCATTTAATTACATTTTGCGTAGAAAAAAAAATATTATCTCCGTGAGGCGCGAAGTGGTTATATAAAAAAAAAAAAAAAAAAAAAAAAAAAAAAAAAACGAGGTGCTAATAGTAAAACCGGCGAACTGGTTCGCCGGTTTATTCGAGCTATACGTGATACCAAAGGTGTCCGGAATCCTTTATTATTTCCACCAGTTTTTTTTTTTTTTTTGTGTAAAATTTTCCTTGTTTAATCAGCACATTTTCTCGATTCAGTTAAGTCAAAATTTCAGTCATGAAAAACCGGTGAAAAAAGTTCAGAACTCTGTTACAGATGCTCATCTCCAAGTAGTTAACATCGATAAAATCATCGATTTAAACAAGGTTTCAGTTTTAAGAACAATTTTTTGGTTTGTCGGCACTTCTAAAATTGTGCCCTGGTGAGGCATTGCAATTAGAGGGGAAACAAATTTTGAAAAAACGACCCATTATCAGGGCTTGATTATGACTGATTCGGGCCATGGGCAAAGATAAATTAGGGGGCGCCTTTCGAATCATTGCAACGTTATTCAAATAGAACTGATGGTCACTCATGTATGTATGAGTAAGACATAAACATATTTTCGCACCTTGGATATAAATAGAAGAAAATTCTTAGCTCCTTCAATTCTAAATTAAATACCTTAATTAATAAAAGTACACTTTTTTTTCCTTAGTGCAGAGCAAAACTCCTTTATATAACTTTAGCAATTTGTTATGTTACTTTAAAATGAATTTAACAACTTCACCATGTAAAAGAGTTGGAATTGGAAAAAGGAAGTAAATATTTCATAGTTTAGTGCGTGGATTTGGGGGCCCCTTAAGGTTCAAGGCCTATGGGCAAAGTCCCGATTTGCCCATGGGGTAATAAGGGCCTGCCCTTTATTTATTTACCTTTTTTTTCCAAAAAGGTAACTTTTCTTCCTTTTTTTCCCAAAAAGGTAACTGTGACATTTTTTCATGTTGATCTATCGCTGGCAGTATTTGAGACGTAACAGTACGATCTTTCGGTATAAGTCTTTCAGTTTTAACTGTACGGAGCGATTTGGTAGATTTAGCTTTAAACAATAGTATTAAACAGTACAAATAAAATGTAAGTCGGCTCTTTGCTAACCTCCAATGCGCAAATGAGTTTTGTGCGAGTGCGCAGGAGCTCTCCTTGACTGGGGGTCAAGTAAATGTCTTTTTGATGAGAGTGAACAGCGATGTTTAATTACTAAAGTAACTATTATTAGAAATGTTAAATTCTGATGTTCAGGTGCATCAGGAGACACTTTCGACTACCCTCACAAAAATGTTCAGCCTCGTACGCTCCGTTGATTTTGCTAGCCATCGCAGAGACAAACAGCCTGACACACAAAGCGAAACTTTTTTTAAAATTTGTATAGAGAAATAATTTTGCACTGTGTCCCATCGAAATAAAGCCATCATGATTTTGTATCGTAATTGGACAGTAAACAAACCAATGGGAACGAAACAAGTATAATAAGAAAGTTTATATATACAAATACATATTTACAAGAAGTTACTCACTACTTGCCCCATCTGGATCGGAAAAAAATGTATGCATAAAAAAAAGAGGGGGCATAAAATAAAGCCACTACTGTTAATAGCCAATATATACGCCATTTACCAATCTCTGGAATACAGTAGCATCAATATTATCCCAGGCTTCAATGATGGCGGCGTCTGCAGTTCTGCCATAGATTTAAAGTGTCTACCATTGGCATATACTGGTCTATTGAGTATACCCGCCCATTTCCTTGAGGGTTGAGATGAGCGTACAAGACATGCCATTACACGACATGCACTCAGTTATCCAAAAACCACCTCCTAGGAGGATTTTGCAAAGATTATGGTTGCGTTGTTCTGCTGGAAAATCCAACTTAGGCCATCAATTCTCTCTGCAAATGACAGTAAATGAGTTTCTAGCATTTCTTAGTAATCGGCAGCCTGCATGCGTTCTGAGCATGAAGATAGATATAGTAGAAGGAGAACAAAGACGGCGCTTCCACTCTCGTCCCTAAAGTCTTTCCGAGTCTGGCTGGCATTTCCGGCGGTTTGGCAGCAAATGAAATCTAGCGCCCCCTACGTCCCGCTAGCAGACTAGTCGAGAGACCAGTCAAACAAGTCATGTGATCGAAAGTCAGTGCAGCATCACTAGCGCCACGCTATGCACCGGGCAATACTTTGGGGCTAAGTTCTGTTGGGAAAAGCCTATCTTCTCGGTTCTCCTTCTTTTATTCTATCTTCATGGTTCTGAGTGAAAAGCCAGGTTAAACAATGCAGAGTCGGGTCATTTAGAATATCCCCTCGAATCCACATTCAATTCACATCGATTCCATCATTGTATTTCTGACCTGTTTAGAATGTGCAGATCCGGTTTCAACCTAGGGCATTTTTCACCCCTGCTATCTCCTAGGGCACTAATCCAGCATGTACCCATGATTCCTTTCGGGTGTACAAAGCAAGTGTCCGTTCAAATTTCTCCGCCCATTTCTCGCGCGCTAATCTGTTTAGGAGAACTGGCAATTTTTTCCAATGGGCTTTGTTGAAAGATAAACCTTGTATAGTATGTTGATTAAAACCAAATTTTTTAATTGTTAGGTTTTAAATTGTGCATTTTTTTTGCTATTTTCTCTCTTGTGGAGTTTCTTAATGATCTTTTTTGAATTAGTTAATAAAGAACAGTTATAAACATGTAATGATCAGTTGCTTTGTATTTTTATACAATTGATAATTAGATAATTAAACTAAATTATACTTACAATTAAATAAACAAAATTAAATTAAAATTAACATGAATAAAATGTAATAATTTTTATTGCATAAAATTTTATCTCAAATAAATTTTCAATAATTAAGATACTTTTAAAAGTTACTCAAGCTTTAAAAAAATAATTACATGAACATTTATTAAAATACAATGTATCCTAAACTTACACTAAATACAATTTTATATTACTGTTGAAAAATATTAGTAAATTTTACTAATTTCATACTTAAATTATCATTTTTTAAAAATCTTATCTTCATATATAAAATTGCAATTAATTTACTATTCTTTTTACTAATTACCCATTCATTTGTAATTATAAAGTAGTGGAAGGTTAGCGTAATTATTTTTCCCTTTCCCTATATTATTATTAGTATTTAAATATATAATTGATAAGGATTTTAAATATACATAATTAATTAATATTAATATTTAAATATACATAGATAATATTCATATTTAAATGTGAATGATCCATATTAAGTAATATTATTATTTAAATATCTATAATTAATATTAATTAATATTTTTTTAAATGTACATAATTTAAATTAATTAATATATTAAATAAATATGTATAATTTATATTAAACTAATTTATATTGTACAGTACATCCATCATACTACAATCAAAATTTTTTGTCGCTCTGTAAATGAATGATAACCATTATGCATATCATATTCTACAGTAAGCATCTTGTAATAAATCTCAATAATATATATCTATGTCATTATGTTTGAAATAGCGTAGCATTATAAAATATGCTTCAAATCATTTTTTTTTTTTCACATAGCCATTAATTGAATTTTTATAGTAGTGATTGTGTAAATTAATGATACATGTTTTGACATCAGTATTCAGCGCTTTTTTTTTTTTTTTTTTTAATCGAAGTCCGATGATTTGAAAGACCAAAAAATTTTGTGTCATCAGAACCTGATGATAAAAGTACATTACATAAAAGTGTTAGTAACATTTAAAAAAGTTTTTCGTTAAAATATTTCTTTTAAATACAATAAAAATCATGTTTCTAACACTTTTTGAAACTTTCGGAGTTTTAAAGTTTTTATTATATTTAACTGAATACTGGTGTTTTATGAATATATTATTGCTAAAACATTTCTTCTTACATAGAAATAAGTATTAATTCTAAATACTCTTTCAAGACAATGTTTCGCGATTTTCATGTCCATGAAAATTCCTTTAAAAAAAATTATAAATTTGTAATATTATACCTATTAGAGGACTTGAATAAAAACTGAGCTCAGACAGAGACCATCTCATTTTTATTATACACCGTACTATGCAGAAACCATGGTTAGTGCATTTTTTAAATGGATATAAATTTCATTTTTAAAATAGTGTAACATCATTTAAATTTACCACAAAAGGTTTTTCTCCCATTGTCGCAATAATTCTGCACACTTCATTTTCGCTAAGAAACATGCTTTAGTTAATTTCAATAACATAAATGGAAATTTGAGTTTACATTAATTGTAGCACAGACTGACAAATTGATTTTATAAACACTCTTTTCAAATGTATTAGAAAGTATTAAATTACTTTCATTTTTCAGTAGGGTCCTGTAGGTAGACTGGCTTCTGGTGTCAATAAAAATTGTTTACTTCGCTTCAATGTTACATTAAAAGTTTTGCAGTTGCTTTGAAAAGTTTTCAGCAATATCGAAAGCTTTTTAGATATCTTATTAGAGTTTCATCTTTGTTTTAATCGAAAGGAGAATTGGTTTAGAGATGAATTTATAAATTCACGTCACCACAAACCCATTCATATAGAATAATAAGTCATACTCAAATTAACCTTGCTTGAAAATACATTTTGACCTTTTGTCCGTAAAAAAAAAAAAAAAAAAAAAAAAAAAAAAAAACAGCTGCAAGAAAATGAGAGATAAATTAATAATTTTAAAAAAATACCAGCAAAAAATCGCATCAATTTTGAATTAATATATTTTTTATCATTAATGAATGAACTGCAACAATATTTATGAAAGTCCAATCTTGAGGCTGCAACACAAATCATGAGATTCTATAAAAAATATATTTATTTAAAAATATATCCTTCTCTTTATTTATTTATTATTATTTTAAGATGAATAACATAATAAATGTGTATATTATTCTCTCCTTATAAATTAGCAAAAAATCACATCTAATGTAAAAAAAAAATAAAAAAAAACATATAACTATTAGCTATATAAAAGCTTGTAAAACTACTAATAAAAGATTACGATAATTTATGCTAATTTTATAAGAGAATGAAATAAAGCATAGTTCAATGAAAATAAAATACCACTATAATTTAAATAGAATAGCGATATGTTATTAGTAGTAAGCAAAGCTCAAAAAATACAAGTTTGTATTTTAATCAATGAAAAGAAAAAAAAAGTCTTCGGGGAAAAAAAAAAAAAAAAAAGAAAAAAAAACTATCACACAAAATTAAGACAAATTAATTATTACGGAAAACTAATACAAAATTAAATATTGCAAATAAAGTACAAGTTAACATTTTCAGACATAAAGTGCGTATGGTTGTAATACAAGTTAAAAAAGTATACATATCCACTCTTTTAATTATTTTAGCTATCCTTATATTTTAAAGTCAATTGCAAAAAATTTTCGAAGGTAGCATAAAAATATATAAACCTCATAGTATCGATAATCAATTTAAATGGGTTACATTTTAAAAACAGTGTTATATTTTTCATGACATAATTAGCGACATAATTATCATTGCAAAATTAATTTTAAAACTGAAGATTGTATAACTTTAAATTCGAAGAACTGTTTCATATATTCAGATATTAAAACAAATCGCCGCATGCCAAAACAGTTTCATAATAATGTATCGTACAGGTATTAAAACAAGTGGCCGCGTACCAATTCCTGCACATTATGTGTTGGTCATAGCGAAACTGCACCCTACGAGGCCAAAAGTAAACAAGCAGACGATATTCTTTAACAGAGACCTGCGCACGAAAACTTGCGCGAAAGAATTTTAATGCTGCTTTATGCTTGGGTTTGTAAATGGGTACAAAATTAAAGCAGGAATGATAGCGGAGCAGCTCCACTTCGTGTGAATCCGGTTTCATCTCTCTGGACATTCTAAATGAGGCTTGGGGCCAAATATAAACAAACTTGGAAGGACTCGCGGCATCTTATTATGTTCTCAGATAGATGAGAAAAAAATAATTAGTTTGGATGACTCAGACAGCCTTGCTTTCCACTGGCATGTGTAATGGCATAAGGAAAGGAGAGGAAATTTTCTCCGAAAGACAGCATGGTGGAGGCTTATTAATAGTGTTGGGAGGTTTCGACTACGGTAGTAAACTTAACCTGGCTTTCCCCTCAGACAGCATGTAGGCTGCCGATGACCAGGAATTCCTAGAAACCCATTTATTGCCAATTGCAGAGAGAATTGGTGGCCTAAGTTGGATTTTCCAGCAGAAAAATGTGCCCATAAAGTTTGCAAAATCTTCCTAGGAATGATTTTTGTATAGCTGAGAATATATAATGGAAGGGCTGTACTTCTCTGTATTCCCATTTCAATCCCCAAGAAAATGTGTGGGGGTATCCCCAGTAGCGCTTTAAATGCTTTGTCAGAGAGTTCAAGTCTGTGGCAAAACAGAATGCCTCCATCATTGAGCCCTGGACTATTATTGACTCTACTATCTTCCAGGGATTGGTAAATGGTATGCCACATTGAATATTCCAAGTCATATGTAAGCATCGCGGATACATTGGCTATTAACAGTTGTGGCTTTATTTCAGCGGGGTCACTTTTTTCCCTCCCTTTTTTATACATTCGTTTTTTTTCCTGACCAAGTGGGGCAGGGAATGAGTTACTACTTGTAAAAATGCATTTCTATATCGACTTTTTAATATAAGGTACCTGTGCCTAACATGGACACCCTAAAGAAAATTAATTTTTTTCACCCCCAGGTACACGTGATTAGGACTCCAAAAATATATGACGATGATCCCTGGACTGTTTACTGTCATTATTAAAATTAGCGAGCTTGTAATTATTCCGTTTTAATTTAAATGATAAAAACAAAAAATGTTTACAAATGTTCATATAAGGAACCACCAGTCCCTATTATGGACAGGTGGCTCCTTATTGATCTACTACACCGGGTGTACGGAAGAGCCATTCTTCTATGGAATTTTAGAGGAGAGGGGATAAAAAAAAATATAACTTAAAGTATTGTGGGAGAGGGTAGGGCACAGTAAATATTTCAGAACATGCACTTTGGAATAGAGGATCATTTTAGGTTGTGGCTCTTCGAAGACCGATGCAAAGCACCTCAGTTACTACAAAATATTGTGAAATAATGTAGTTGATTTTGCTTACATTATTCCCCTGCAATTTGAAGATTCACCTGCTGTACTTCCAATGTGGTCCTAAAGTGTCCACATTGGGAATTTGAAGTAGTTTTATTAAATCCTGTAAAAATAAATAAATGAATTTTTTTAAAGAAATATATGCAATAGCAATCGAAAATATGTTTTAAAAGCTTTCTAAAACACTCCATTTTTCAATAATTAAAGTAATTTTACAATATCTAATAATAATTTAAACTTACCGGTAGGTAATTACAATCACCACGAAACAACAAGTTTCCTTCTAAATGGCGAACAGCGCGCTTTTTTGTACTTTCATGGCTTAATTATCTTTTCAACAACTTTTCTTCACGGATATGTAGCGCGATCTCTCTATCAAAATTGTTACTTTAAAAAATATTAGGGGTGTCCATATTGAGAGCACTGTCCATATTGGGTACAAGTACCTTATTTGTTTCTTTTCTGATGCATTCATTTCATTCCGAATACGGTGCAAAATCATGGTGTCTTTATTTCGGTGTATATCATGACAGCTAAAGTACTTCAGTTTACTGGTTGAAAAAAAATTATTTTTTTTTCGTATTCGAGACGAGATTTATCGGTTTCGAATCAGATTGGGACTTGATTTTAAAATGAAAATTTTGATGTCATATTGGAGGACACCCGATGCCTGCAAGATTATACAGTAAAAGTTGCTACGACGGAATCGCTATTTTAAATATTCCATTTTAGACAGACATATTTTTTGTCTTTGCACGCTTTTCAACGGCGCCATGAAAGTTTTAAATTTAAACGAGTATTTCTTTACATAGAGGCTCTATTTTGGTAAGTTTTACTTTACTTTCAAGGGCATGAAAATTGAGCAACATCAGTCTTCAGACTGATTTCTAACGGGTATTGACGGTTTGAACAGGGGTTTGTTTTAGCCGTCGCCGGCCAGCGGAAATCCGCCAAGGCGGATTTCCACATCACCTTTCACTCCTTTCACTGCAATAAGTCATAGAAATGACATCCTAACTCTATGTGTACTTATTGCCGAAACGTCAGTGAAGGCTTACTTTGGAGACACGACATTTTTTGGATTCTGTCTGTCTGTCAGTCAGTCTGTCTGTCTGTTCCGCGATAACTGACGTAAAAAGCATTCGATTGGCTTGAAATTAAGTGGGTACGTTAGTGAGACACTGGGATTAAGCTGTATAGTTTTTTGTTAGATTTGATTCATTCGTTCGGAAGGTATAGAATATTTTATTTCGCGCAATAATGCTTTTCTATGGCAAATCCAATGATTTTCATTTTTTCCCCTGAGAGAAAATGACACATTTGATTAATGGAATTCAATGATAAATGAATACTAAAATTTACCAGTTAAATTATTCGTATTATTTTAAAATTTTGTCAACGCATTTGTCAGATTTTTAAAATTATTACTGTAAATTTTGGAGATTTTTTATAAATGTGTTCCAATAATATAAACTAATTTGTTTTAGAGATTTACTTATTTGAAATGTATTTATTTCATTTTCTTTATTTTCTTTTAATGGTTGCTAAGCAACTATTCATCTTAATCCTTATCCTTATAATGTTGTAAATTTGAAAGCGTGTACGAAAATTTAAATGAAGTCAACATCAAAACTTATGAATTAATTAATGTCTTTGTATCTTTGCGTATAAATATAGCATAGCCCAGAAAAAAAAACATAGGCTATGTTTTATTAATTTTATTCAAATACTTTCCTTAATAATTCAAAATTTCCTTCTTTTTCATACAGAATCAATAGGGATTTTTAAAATAAAATTTAACCAATTTCCTTTATCGTTGCCAAAAAAAAAAAAAAAAAAAAAAAAAATCAAAATTTGGAATAATAATTTTTTAACAGCAATAAGTTTCAATTGAGCAATTTCCATTCGAAAAATTAAACTATGAAAAAAAAATATGACGTCAGAATTAAAATAACTATAGATATAGTACATTTTGTTAAATATTAAACACGGATATTTGTTTAGTTAATAAGAATTTTTCTGACAAAAATGGGGACATAATTAGAAGTAAAAGAAATAAAAAAGAATTACATTTTTAATAAATATTTCACTTAGTAAAATATGACGTCATAGTTGAACAAAAATAGATATTTTATAGTAGTAGTTAAAAATCCAAGAAACATGAATATCAATAACTCATGAATAATGACGTCATTGCCGAAACTTCAGTGAAGGCTTACTTTGGAGACACGAAATTTATTGCTTTTCATATGTCAGTCTCTTCTTCTGTATGTCTGTCTGTCCCGCTATAACTGCAGCAAAATGCAATCAAAACTTTTTTTTTTTTTTTTTTTTTCGGAAACAAAATTGTAAAACTCTAGATTACTGAGTTTACACTTACAAAAGTTCCTGATGCATCAGGTTTAGGTGTTTGTGGTTGGCAGGCATGTAGAAGTATGAGGATAATGAAAAATATTTGCCCAAACTGTTACTTATTCTTATAAATCAAAATATATAAAGAAATGCAAGATATACAATAACCATTAGCACAATTATTAGAAAGTGACAAATTTAAATTAAGTGAGGCTCGGGGGTTTCAGGGGGGCTCCGCCCCCCCCCCTGAAGAAATTTACTATGTTATAATAAAGAAAACAAAAATAATAGATCATGAAAATTTCAGAATATCCTAACACAACTAAATTTTTAATTTACCGCTTTTGATGGCTGAAAACTTCTAATTCTTATTTTATTCTTATAAATAATTACGCAGTTTGAAAATTTTAAATTACAGTTTCCAGGAAGTTGAATATTACCCAAAGTGTGTTTTAAAAAAATATGAATAAAGCTGACGTTGAGGCTCCTGATCTGCAGATTTATTAGTTAAATAATCTCTTGAATAATCGATTAAAGCTCCTGACCCCGGCAGACGAAGTGCTCACGAGCTAATGCTGTTGCTATGGGGAGGTTATTTTCTGATATCTGGGCTTCCATTTCGTCATTTTTAAATATTTTTTTTGCATTGAATAACTGAATCGCAAGTCGACATCGCTCCTTCTTTACTTTTTCGATTTTTGTTGCACATATTTTTTATAAAGTTAATTTCACTTTCAAAAGCGATTTCGAAAGTGAAAGTGCCTTTATAAAAAATATCTGCAACCAAAATCGAAAAAGAAAAAAAAAAAAAAAAAAAAAGGAAAAAGCGATGTCGACATGCGACTCAACTATCCAACGCGGAAAAAAAAAAAAAAAAAAAAAAAAAAAAAAAAAACAAGTTGAATGTAGATTTTGCTATTTCAGAATTCAGTTTCGCCTCCGATAAAAAAAAAAAAAAAAAAAAAAAAAAAATCGATAGAGGTCTTTGAGAAGGGCGACCCCGTCTAGAATGCAATGAACTAACTTCATTTTTCTTGTGTTCATCAATATAATAGCAAACAGAACGGCGTGAAATACCCAATTGATTAGCAATTTCTCTCTGATACATTGGAATTGAGAAATAATAAAGAGATACAATTTGAAGTGCTACTTCTTCATTGACTAGATTCATCAAAAACGGATTTTTTCTTTAGTTTAAACGCTTTTTTATAGACATTGAGAAAAAGGAAATGCATTTTAACAATAAAATTGTATGAATGTCTCGTTTTAACGGCCAGATTACGAAACTAGTCGTTGGGGGCCACCGTAATACTTACCCATCATGGATATGCATCATATAATATGTGAAAATAAAATATGTGAAAACTATTTATGAAATGCCTTGCAATTCCAAAACAAAATTTAAACGTATATTTAAATATTCTTAATGTACATAGTAATGCTCCATTAATGAATTGCTGATCAACCCATTTCGACAAATTATGTAAAATACCAAACTACACAAGTAGTTTAGAATTTTATTGGATTGTGTAAAAGAAACATCCTTATAACTCCAAAAACAATAATCATATTAACTAACAGTTTACTGCGTTAAACCTCTTTCAATGCAAATAAAATTACAACCTCTTTTAAAAACTTTTTTGGTGACATATTGACGTTAGTTCTAACCAAATTAATAGGTGATTTTTTTTACATATTTTAAACATATATGATTTTAAATATTTTATTGCTAAAAGGGTCTTTTTATTAGCATACGTCGGAACAACAATGTGGACATTTAAAATGAATATAGAATATTTTTCAAGAATTTGGGCTAAACAAGTTTGACTGTTGCAATAATTTTATTTTAACAACGTTAATATTGTGATTTTGCAGAATGGGTTGATTTTCGAATTTTGGCCTTCTTGAATGGTAGATAAAGACATATTTAGTGGCATCCACACAAAAATTTCGGAATCGGATCAAACCCTGGGTGATTCCCCCATATGCTACAGCCTTGCTATAATACTGTATCTCTTTGATAAGGCAAGCTTCAATCTTTTTTAGTTCAGAAGCTGTCCAATGATCATTCTCTTTTAGCTCTGCATTTTGAAAACTACATAAAAATCTGAAAATTTAACTAGTATTATGAATTATTTCTTTTATAATCGTTAGACAGAGTAAATAAATGTTGATATGTAAACAATTCAGGGCTAATTATCTTATTATCTTTCTAAACTGGTGTAAGTTCGATTGCAAAATATTACGATTGTTACCTTTCAATTTCGTCGGATGGTTTATTACGTACCGGTTTTCTTCAAGAAGATTTGGGCCATAGTATACCTGTTAAAATGTCCTTGTTATCAAATCCTCATATTATGGCATCAGCTGGATTCTTTTCAGAGGTGAGGTGTTATCATTGGTACGAACCCATAAGTCCTTGGGAAGCGACAATTCTATTACTAACAAAAGTTTTTAGCAAATATGGGGTTTTCAAAATCGACGCAAAGGAAATCGTAGAGTTTGTCCAGAGAATTACATTTTCCATCTTAACGCTTAATCACGTTAGAGCTTTCTGCTTCATTTTGCTTAATAGAAGACATAAACCCAATTCCAACTGAGGAATTGATGAGAATGTTATGGTACAACCTTAGACTTAAATATATTTGGACAGTAGGAGAGTCTTAAATTGGTAAGTAATGAACATAGATTTAGCTCTATATGCTGACAAAGACGTATGAGCAAGCCTATGCATCATTATGCGATTTTATTAAAAAAAAAAGTCTGAGAACATTAAGATTCATTAATTCTAAGAGTACGTACAAACTTAAACTACTTTCTAACCATAAAATACGGCAATCGATTTTGGTTAGCAAGAGCTTTCGCATAAAAATCTTGGGCCTGGTTACAAGAGACCAATTAATCCTAGCGGGTCAAAAAATCTTAAAATGAAAGAAAGAATATCTCTATACTAGGACTTCCCTCAGAGGGATTAGTCTGAGCGATGTTGCTAAGAATACACATTTAATAACTTGCGATAAGTTAAGAAAATGAGATGTTACCTTTAATTGGTCATTCATGGAGATAAAATATGATGAAAATAAGAATATTGAATCAGAATTACAAAATCTTATATATAAAGTTGCATATACTATTTTTATAAAAGAAAAGCAAACCATGTATGTATATAAAATTGGAAATATGCAAAATGTTAAAAGTAATACAGAAAATAAAACACCAAATTTTCCTATATTGGAAATATAACTCTTTGAAATGATGTCATGTGCATAAACAGAAGTTTCGCACCGATACCCGAAGTCCATATAACAGCGAAATAATGTGAAGCGTATTAAATACAAGGTAGTAAGACACTTAGCCAAACGCAGGTAATAAATCGCCAAATATTGTTCTTTTCGCCCTCTCTCGAAATGCATTTTTTCCGTACATTTAAAAAACGTACATTTTCCGTACATTTTTTTTAAAACATTTAGAAAATGGTTGTTGTTTTCAGTCAAATATAGACTTTGGTCTATCCGCATTTTATTTTATTATTATTATTATTTATAAATGGTGGAGAAATATTCATACTTAATCCATAACGTACATAATATATGACTCTGTTATTACATAAGTCACCTTTTTATTATCGTAAAAAATATGTTTTTACTGATTTTTAATAACTCAATAGGAAAAATTTTGTGCTTTGGGCAATATATGTCCGCATTTCATTTATTGATTTATTTTAACAAAATTCTTTGTATTCAGAAGAATTTTTATTTAAATAGGAAATCCAAATGTCGCTGTTAATAAAGAAGAAAATTAAAAAAAAAAGTTATAAAACGAGTACACGCATACTATCAAATATGGAAAAACGATGAATCCAAAAAAGACGTCGTATGAAATAACATCTTATAAAGCAAAAAAAACGAGGTCTGATTATCGAGCCTACTGATTACGAAATGTGCATTACATTAAAAAAAAAATACTGCAAATATTGAATTTTTTTTCTCTTTTGTGCAGTTTTGGTTTCGAAAGGTGCGCTATGTTGCAAAAAGATATAAGTGACTATGAAAATACACTTGGTAAACGTTCATGCTCAGTTTTACAAATAAATATGGCATATATATGCCCTATACACACCGAGGTACCTAATTGGTGCCAAAATGGCGTTCAGTTGCCTAACATGCTGGTTATCATATAAATGTTATAATAAATTGTTTGTTCTAAAAATATTATCATTTATTGATTGTTATTTCTTTTTTTAATAACAGAAAATGTTTCGTTTATTCCTTTTTTTTTTTCATTTTGAAATAAATAAATAACGTGTTATTATAGCATGCTATATGTATCTGGTAATCAAAACGATGTTTTCGCCTAATTGGCATAAAAAATCTCGCCAAACCCGGTGCTTATATCTCTAGTATATTATCTCAAGTATTTTATTTATGTATACTATAATTGTTTATCCATACTACTTACTTCTTCTTGTATATAAAAATAGGTAAGTGGCTCCTTTATGCAGTATAAATTGTATAAATCTTTAAAAAATAGCCTCCGTTGCCCCTTTTTGGATCGAATAATAATAAAAAAAATCAATGTCTAATTCCAGTATTGCTCCCAGGTATGCATACATATTCCAAATTTCAAAGTTGTATGCCAACAGGAAATTTAAGAAAAATGGGAAAAGATGTCACATATGCACCAGGGTACATAATTGGCGTCAAAATGGCATTATTTTACCTGAGATGGTAACCCGGTTTTATTTATTTATTATTTGTTTATTTACTCATAAAATGTTTATTTACTTTCATTTCCTTTTTTTAATTATATAAAATCTTTCTTTTTATAGTTATTAATTATTATTATTATTTTATTTACTGTAAGTTCTTTTTGAAAATAGAAAATAATTTAAAAATGTGTATGTAAGCGTTATTTGAAAGCGGAGTTTTCGCCAAATGGGCCAAAATTGCGCCAAATCTGATGGGCTTGTGGTATCCGTGCCGAAAAATTAGTGACCAGAATTGACTTCCACATACAAACAAAATATAAGTTAAAAGAAAACATGCCATAAAAATAAATATAAAGGGAAAATGATGTCATAAAAAAAACTTTTTATTTAAAAACGTAATTGTTTCTAATTTTCACGCGCGAAATATATAAAACATTCTTTTAGCGATCAAAAAATGCTATTAAGAAATTATCATAAAATCTCAAAATCAAAGTTTTATGACTTTTTTAATATAAAAAATAACAGTTTTATTTTCCTGCATGATTAAATTTTAAAATGTTTTATTGCATTCAATATTTCTGAGTGCGTAAATGATTACTATTTACTCCATGTACTGAATCGGTTATCTACGAAAATATCCAGCTGGTGAAAATCACGCGCACCAAATTTCTGTGACGTATGCAAATAAATTGTGCTTTTTTATCAGTTTTTTAAATATAACTTTTAAACTATTTGGAATTAATTTTTAAATGTAGGTGCATTCACCAGATTACCTTCATAGGTATCTATTGGTACAAACAGAATCAAAATCCGACAAGTACTTTTTGAGATTTGCTTGACGAAAGAATTTTTTTGAATTTTAATATCGTTACGTATCTCTGAGTATAAAGACTTCGCTACGCTCAGACAATTAATTTTATTGACAAATAAATCACACGACTTGTAATTTTCCAACTGTGTAACAAAAATAATATTCCGTTTACTATAAAAGTCCTCTTCGAGAATTTTTAATTTATAAAGAAAGCAACCACTCATAGGAATATCATATAATAACACATAATAGAATATCATAGTATCACATCCAGAGTTTTATCCGAACTATACCTTGATTGATCATTGAAGCAATGTAGGGTGACAACCATATTTTGAGACGCAAGCAATTCTCGATAGCTTGCACACCATTTGTGCAATTTTATATTTCTAAAGTTTAAGAGTTCTATCAATTGGGAGTAAAAGATTTTAGCCATTTCGTGGGTCGGTTCTCCAGAAAGAACGTTGGCGACACAGAGTAAGACATCCTTGTAGGTAGGATGTGCTATACAGAGGAGGATTGCCCATTAGGCTGAATCCTAAAGCCCCAGTACTGATTTTTTTTTTCATATGTATCGAGATCAGATAACAGCAAGCTCATGTCCGAATAAAATTCGGCCACATTATTTTTTTTTTACATATTTTTTTTATAGCAGTCTTTGAGTTCGGGCTCAAAGTAAAAATTTTATTTATCTTCAAATTAAAAAAATATAATAATAATAAACTGCGAGCATAAAAAATGTAATCTGTGGGTTTTAAAATCTTTTTAAAATACAGTTTGAAAGAAGTTTGAGTTATTATTGATGGGCTACAAGAAGAAATATTGTATCTGATTCTGAAGTAACTTTTAGTAACACAAAGATGTGGGATATTCTGGTCTGTTCCCACATTCTGTTTGAAGTTCTTTCCCAGAACTACCGGAAATCAGAACCCATGTATTTCTGCCATAGCTATATAATGATATTTTAAAATAATAAAAATTATGGCTTTGCGAATTTCCGTCATTGGTTCGATATGACTAACAAATTTTCTAATTTAAAGAGATTTTCAGGGACTTGAAAATTACGAAATGCCCTCACTGTTAAAACCACAGGTTGCACATGGCACTCCTAGGGGTGAAACGCTTGTCTTGTAAGCAACCCCCCCCTCCTAGGGGAGCCAGAATTGCACCCCTAGGGGGCTCCACGGCACCCCATAGGGTTCCATGAGGTGTCCTAGAAGTGCCCTAGGGGTGCAATTCTGGCTCCCCTAGGGGGGTCGCTCACGAGACAAGCGTTTCATCCATAGACTTCTCATATAATTATCATCATTCCTGATCTAAGGTTTCACTCCTAGGAATGCCATATGCAACCTGTGATTTTAACAGTGAGATTGAAACTCATTTATATGTAATCAAAGCTTTTAAAATGATAAAATTAAACTTGAAACAATTTTAAAATGTTATTAACAAATTTCTGTTGCGTATTTTTTGTATTGGGCTTGGATTTTAAATCATCGGCTTCAGGCTACTAAAAAAGAGTCCGAATTTTTCACCGACCGAAAGAAATTAAATAAAGTAGAGTGATACTGCATGAATTTGAGAACTGAATAAGTGTATAAAATTTGAAGCAAATAAACTCTAACACGAAAGTATCATTTGCAGCTTTAAATCCAACGAGGAACTGAAGTTAAAAAAAAAAGAATGACAAAGAATGTTTTTCGGATAGTTTAAGTTTTGCTTTAGGATTTTGAACTTGCCAAAGCTAAAGAAAGGGTAAAATGTAAAAAAAAAAAAATATATATATATATTAGCACGTGAATATATTGTTGTTTCCTTTCTCTGATTAAGATATGATTTTGTCATGAAATACTTCCGGTCTCAAGTAAATTGGACTTGTGAGTTTCCTGGCTCTTTGGGTTCCTTTATTTTTTCCTCGTGCTGTCCATTTCTTTTAGCGAGTAAGAATTTTTGTTTCAGTGGATATTTAAGAAAATTCTTGGAAAAAAAATAAGGTATGTGTTTGGAATGATATTTTTCGAAAATTTTAACGACGATTAAACATCTTCCGTTTTTACAAATTGTAAACGAATTAATTAAACCTATAAAAATTTTATTTCTATAAAGCTGTAAATGTGATGTCAGGCTAGAAGGAGTAATTTATTTTGTTATAACGATTGGTCTTGGATCGATATTAAAAACAAATATTTATATACATAAAAAAAGAAAAAAAATAAATTAACAATTTAGAATAACCATTAGGAAATTGACTTTTTCAAAATATTAAAATTAAAGACTTATAAATAAACTCTATATTTCTTTTTTGAAAAAAGTATTTTTTTTTCACTTTTTTTTTTTTTTTTTTTTTTTTTTTTTTTTTTTTTTTAAAGCAAGACACGTTTTTTTACAGTTAAAGTTAAATAAAGGTGTAATATCTCGACGAGATTAACATTAATACAGTTATTTTCCTCCTAAAGCATTTATTATTATTTTTTTTAAAACAAAATAAAGAAGTGATAGAGTTTGTTCCATTAAGAATTCATCCAATTTCTTATATTGTTATATATACCCTATCTATATTATAAAGGACAAACATAGCTGTGCGTAACGCAAGCTGTGTTCTTCTGTGAATGGCAACACTTTCAAATTTTAAATGAAATTTCAGTTTTGCAGTTTTTGGCTATGCACACTTTTAAGCTTTTAAGTATTGCACATTTACAACTTTTACAGCGTCGTATAGGAGAAAAAATGTATTTTTAAATGCAATTTGTATGAAAGCTGTATCGCAGTTTGTTTTTGAGTTACTAAATGTTTGTATATATATATATATATATATATTGTCATTGTAGCAACAGAAATATTTAAAAAATGCAGACATCACAAGGATTCAAATATGTCTCAACAACAGTCATTTTCCAAATGGTTAAAAAAAATCAAGTTAGTTCAATTATTTGGTTACATTCAGTATAGAAAAAAATCTATAAAAATAAAATAAAATAAATAAAATGCGGATATCAATTTCCCAAAGCAAAATGTTTGAATGTTTCTCATTGAGCTAATAAAAATCGAAATATGGCTTACATAATCAGGACTGCGGAATCGGAGTCGGAGTCGCTAAAAACACGCCGACTCCGACTCCGAATGTTTTTTTTTGTTGTTGTTGTTAGACAGTTTGAAGTGAAATTAAACCATTTCGATTAATTTTAAATCCATAAACGGAATTATTATTGTTACATTTTGATTATATCGGGCTACCCAATTAAAGATTCCTAATATACAGACCGGCATACACAGCTGATGTAACCGTTTTTAATTAAAAACTCTAGTAGATCCTGAATTTTTTCCGAGCTAATATAATTTCCACAATTATTTTTACTTTCTTCTATCTTTAATAGAAAAAAGTATCGTGATCGATTTTTTTTCTACTTCCGGCTTTCAACGGATATACACGATTTAAGGGTCAGATATTCCAAAACGCATGTTTTTACAAAATATATGTCTATCCGTGTGTGTGTGCCTATGTGTTCGTATGTCGTGTTCTACCATCAAGAAAATTATGAAGATATGCGTAGAATTGAACCAAATTTTTTGTACATTTTTTTGGCTGTAGCAAGCAGGTTCTCCTTCAATTTTGAAATATTTCGCCGGAAAGGGGGCACTGAATAACGATTTTTGTGCCATTTTCAATATTGTACCACCTAAAATTGTATGAAGTTATGCATATAATTAAACCAAATTTCGTGTGTCCGTATCTCCCCATTCTACCACCAAAAAGAATATGAAGATATACATAGAATTGAACCAAATTTTTTGTGGATTTTTTTGGCTGTGGTAAGCAGGTTCTCCTACAATTGTTAAATATTCCGCCTGAAGGGGGCGTTGAATAGCGGTTTTGTGCTATTTTCAATATTGTACCACCTAAAATTGTATGAAGTTATGCATATAATTAAACCAAATTTTTTGTGTAAGTGTTTGGCTATGGCTAGTTGGTCCTTCCTGAATTTGAAAAAAAAATCCACCGGAAGGGACGCTGCAATAGCGGCTTTCGAATCGTCGAATATCGGCGGGTTCCACCTCGTTTTAATAATAGTCCCTTGTATAACAAGTGCCTTATATAAAAGCTGTACTTAATTTTTATATTTGTTGCATAATTTTATCATTAATGATTTATGAGCTAATGAAGCAGCCGTGTGTTTTAAATTTTACAGTGTATAATTCTTTGACGGAGTGAAAAGGGCCTTCAGAAAGTCAAGCTTAGCCCCCCCCCCCCCTTGTGGTAATTAATCAGCTTCTGTATGGAGGATGCGAATTAACACTAAAATTATGAAGATTTCCCCTTTTCAAGTCCATTTATCCGAAATAGTAAAATTTTTGTTTTATTTTCTCCTTTAGATTTCGATAGTTGTATTTTTCGGATTTTCTGAACATAAAATTGAAAAATTTGTAAAATGGAAAATATTTTTCCTCTTTTTTCTTACAAAGCTCTCAGAAGTTAATAGACACCGAAATAGTGAAAATTTCACCTTATTTCACTTGCGCTCTCGCATAATTTTAATCAACAGCAACACTCGTATAGTAGTCAACCTGGAGTCGGAGTCGGAGTCGGAGTCGGCCATTTTTGCTCCCGACTCCGCAGCCCTGTACATAATAAAACAGTCGTATATTACGTACGCCATGGATTAAAAAATAAAATTCCTGCGGACCAATCCGAAAACGAATAAAATGCGGACATTACAAGGATTCAGATATGCCTCAGATATCTCTAATCTCGACCCAGAGCAAAAACTATTTTTCAAATGGTTACATAATAAGAATATGGTTCGTACTAGAGACTTGGGAGATAAAGCACTAATATACTATTTGATCAAGAATTTATTGAAAAATAAAAATTAAAAAGTATAATTCTATGAAAAGCTGCAATTCTTTTTAAATAATTACGGTTTATAATAATAGTTTCTTAAAGTTCCTCCTCGTTAGGTCTCAAACTACTCTTTGAAATCTTAAAAACCTTGCGTTGCATTTCTATTTTTCAAATTTTTGACCAGATATATGCAATGCTAACTAACTTTTTACAGTCTGTTATTCAACTCAACGTGGTTTTTGCATGTAAAGGTGGAATTTTGAAATTTATTTGTAATTTATTTTCTAATATGGTAGAATTACAGAAATTACGTTCACAGGTATGTGATACCGATGGCAATACAACATTTTAATAAAATACAAAAACAAATTAATCATCTATAATAGTCCAAGAGCTAACAGTACTTAAAGGTGGTATTAAAATAAGAAATGCATTTTTACGTTGAAGTGCATTCTTTTTACTAAGAAATGTTTGTAGAATATAGAAATAAGGATATAGAAGGTCACGCAAAGAATTGGATACATGGTCGCCTATGGATTATAATTTCTAGAAATGTGATTTAAGTAGTTTTAACAGTGTTTTAGTTTGAAATAAATTTTAACTAAATACTAGAGTGTAGTAACGGTACTAGGTAAACCACAGGGCTGAGCAAAAGTATTCAAGTATGTTTCCATCTATTAGTATAAATTGTTCAAAGAGAAATTTCAATTTGTTATGCGTTTTCTTGCTAAAATAAATTTTCCTACTAAATAGTATCTTTATTAACCGACAGATCAAATACAGGGTTGTTGAAAAATATCGGAATACATATATTTTACTTTAGACAGTAACACCCTGTTTCCTTTAATTACGAAGTTTTCTTAAATATTTCAGGAAGTGTTTCATAATCTATGTTTAGCGCATGATTTTTCTTACTTTTTAAAGATATATAAGGGAAAAAAATGCTCCGAAATCTTTGTATCACGGTCAAACACATAAAAAAAAAAAAAAAAAAAATTCTTTTTCCATTTCTTATATTTTCATACTTCATTTTTAATTTTTAAACTTAAAAAAAAAAAAGTTTCAAAAGTCTTAGAGAATTGCTTCTATGAAAAATTCATGTTGAATTAAAATTTTAACAAGGAAAAATATCTTTTCATTTTTTCGTTTATTATTATGATGAAAGTTTTTTAATATCTAGACATGAACATTTTGCAGTTTTTGTGCGAAAATTTATTTTTCTTATCTATCGTTACAGTTTTTTTATGTCTGATGAAAATGGAATATAAAGTTGGTTTTCTTCTAACTTCTTTCTGCCTGATTATCCACGGAAGAATGATCTTTGCAATTTCAAGATCAGATGCTCACGCTTGTCCAAATGTTCAGACGTAAGTATTCTGTCAATAACTTTATACATGTTTAAAAAATTAAAATCTTCTTAAGGGTGTTCTTAAATCAAAAAGGGTAACTTTGTGACGGAGGCTTTAATTTATTTTTTGCTCGTAAATGCATGAAACTAGCAGGTGTTGTTACTCAGAAACTGTCTAAATGCACTCAATTTTTCATTTTTTTAAAAACACAATAGATTTTTCGTAACAAGTCTTCAAAGTTGACATTTTTGAACACATTTCCCTACGGAAGCAGAAAAACCGGTCGAAAAGCAGGAGAAAAACGGGTGATCACGTGATCGAAATAGCTTATAACTGCATAGGTAATTTATTGATCAAAAAATGGAAAATTAAGTTCGATTTGAAATCGCTTCCATAGTCAGACCTTTTCAATTTTATACCTTTCCAATTAAAAAATGAATTTGTAAATGTGTCAAAACGTTTTGCGCTTGTTGAGCGGAGCAGTTGAGAACCCCCTTAAAAGTACTATTATCAAATTGGGAAAGCGTTTATAGCTGAGTTTATAAAAATAATACACGAGATACGGACGCAAGTGTAATGCAACTTATAGTAAAACCTGTTATACAGTAGACTCCCTCAAATCCGCAGAACTTGGAACCAGGGGTTGTATGGATTTTAGAATTTTGCGGATTTCTGGTCATTGGTTTGTTTACATTTTTTAAACAGCAATAATTTGAATGTAATTAATAATGCAATCAAAATTATAATGAATGCTTACAATATAGTAAAATATTAAAATAATTAAGAAAAGTAATAAACTAAAATAATAATAATAAAAAATATATTTTTAAAGGATTAAAACATTAAAAGCAAAGGCCAGGTAAATAATCAATGATGTATAATTAAATACTCATTGTAAAGATGAGTTGCATTTTTCTTAAACTATTCAATGAAATTTATCTCGAAGGTGCCCTACTAATTCACATCAAAATCATAAAAAAAGGAAGTTTTATTTCGTGTTTTGCCAGACTTAATAAACAAAAAAAGCTTGATTAATGCATAAATCCATTTGGCAAACAAGATTGTGATTACCAGTGATACCAGCCAGATCTTGAATTTTGTCAGAAATAAATTTATTCTTCTTTCATGAAAAAGCATGAATTCAGTAAATCAAAGTTACAATTTAAGAAAAAAAAATATATATTTGATGTAAAAGCAAAAAAAGTCAAATTTTGTCCCTAGATTTAAACCGAAAGTTTCGTTGTTTACATCTGTGAATTATGTGCGGATTTTAGAGAGTTGTGAATTTTAAGGCTGCTGATTTGAGGGAGTCTACTGTACTTGTAATAGATGCCTATATAATCAAGAATAGAAAAATTCCAATGGATTAGGGAACATCCTTAACTGTCAATTCTGGATTTCGACAAAAGTAATGTCATTCGAAAAGATCTTGCGTCATGTATCAAGAAATGTACTGGAACTATATTCCAGAGTCCAATAGCTCACGAGATTTGGGCTTTTTACTTTTGAAATAATAATAATAATAATGATAATAAATATAAATAATGATAATAAATAATAATAATGATAATAAATATAAATAATGATAATAAATAATAATAATAATAATAATAATAAAAAATAATAATATTATTATTAATGATGATAATAATAAATAATAATAATTCATTGTCATCAAGACTTCATACATAAGCAAAGTTTTAGCTCAATCGGATAATTTGAATTGATTTCAAAATAAACTTTAGTGTAGCCTTCAGAAACAGTATAACTTCTACTTTCCATAAATTGTAATAGTATTATATTGTCATTGAAACTACACATGTATTCTGCTCAGCCGGATAATTAAAAGTAGTTTAAAATTGACTTGCAACATACTTAAACATACATACACTATGAAAGGTGAACCGGCCACTTACAAATTTAGACGTTTTGTTCTAAAAAAATACATGAGGAATAGTCCTCTAGCGCCAGGTGTGTAAACAAAGTAGTATATATCATATATTTTCCCGAATTTTTCTCCCGAAACCTCATAAGGGACCGTCAACAAATTGAAAAAGAACGAATATCTTTTGTATAACCTTGTCAAGGCTAATGTAGCAAAAACGCTGAAACTGTATTTTATGATAAAGTGGCTTATTTTAATAAAACAATGTTCATTTTTATGAGGACAGCATGTATACTCGTAGAGAAATTAAGGTTTTCATAAAAACAGTCCCACATTTTGCCACGTTTTTTGCTTATAATTTGCAGTTCTTAATGTAAAAAAATTTTCTTTTTAGAAAATAGGGCAAACAGCATTGTACATAATATCTGTAATAAAAATTAAAAAATAATAAAAACTGTATGAAAAATAAGCAGGTTTACTAAATAATGTTTCACTGCGCATGCGTGAATGCAATCAAAATATAATGCGCATAATGTGCTTTTCTTAATATTATTCTACTTATGTTGGAATATGTTCCATGATCTACGCCTGGTACATGATTTTTCGTTTTTGTTCTTTTAATGACGATTTCAAATAGTGATTAGGTGTTCATATTGTATTGTCTTTTTTAGGTATCGAAGAAGTGTTAACAAGTCTTACAGGCAATCAGCTGTCTCTCGCTACACCTCAATTTGTTTCGCTATACCTCCAGTCTGCTCGAGATATAGGTACAGTTTTATTTTAAATACATAAAATGGTCTAAAAATATCAAATCTTATATTCTTCGTCTGTAACATAAATATTACAGATCGACTGAAAATTCTGTTCCATTCAATTTTTAGCCCAAAATCTGAGTTTCGCCGAAAATTCGTTTTCGGCGAAAATGCTGTCAAAGATTCGGCTGAACCGAAACCACCTATACTCCAAAAATGTCGTTTCTTCCTTCGGAAAATTTCAACATGACTGACTGATTTGATCTGTATCGGCTAAATGAAACACTTTTTATTTATTGCTATGGACTTCACAATATAATGTCAAGTCCTTTTACGTATGGGGTTTTGGGTGTCCCAAAAATGACTAATGGATTTTAAAATTCAATAACTTGCAAACGGTGACAGCTATTTAAAAAATTTTTGCAGGAGGATTATGTATAATGTCAGGAGTTTTTTTTACCGTAATTTTTTATTTTAGTTCGCATCTCAAACAATAGGTGGCGCAGACGGCGATTGAAGGCCAGGTGATCAGTGCTGAGTGAAGCGTCGACCTGGCCTTCAATCGCCGTCAGCGCCACCTATTGTTTGAGATGCGAACTAAAATAAAAAATTACGGTAAAAAAACTCCTGACATTATACATAATCCTCCTGCAAAAGTTTTTTAAATAGCTGTCACCGTTTGTAAGTTATTGAATTTTAAAATCCATCAGTCATTTTTGGGACACCCGGTATATTGTGATAAAAGGACACATGTCACTTTGACTAAAAGGACACACTGTTTATAATGATCAGTCACAACTGACTCAAGATGTGAGTGCAAATTATAAAACAAGAAATACAAGGGATGACCATCCCGGGAACTTAGATTTCGCTTTAGAGCATAAGTGTAACCCCGGGGGGGGGGGGGTATGATATACCAGTTAACACATTGAATGTCATGCCAGCACCGGTGACTGACACTGAACATTCCGTTTAAAACGCCTCTTATTTAATAATATAATCCTCTAATAAGTAAAAGTTAAGCAAATTTAAAAAAAAAATTTCATTTATTACATAAAACAACACATACATATTTTTTTAGTTTTATATCATATTTTACTCTGTCATTTACTGGTGATTGACGCGTCCAAAAATGGAAAATTCAGTGTCAGTCACCGGTGACTCGCATGGTATTCAACGTGTTAAAAATTCATAAAGCCACTAGCAGCTTTCGCCCGCTACGCTGGTCGGTGTAGACGGACAGACGGGGATTAAATAGTTTAATAGTTTATGTGCATTAAATAGTTTAATTGTTAGTATTAAATAGTTTGATGCTATTAAAATGCATACCAAACAATGTTTCAATATATAAGTATGCAATGGAATACTTTTGTGTGGCCCTGTCAATCAATAAGAAATATTATTTGCACCACAGATTGTACAGAATGTATATTATAGTATATACTTCACAGATGCATATCAACTTTATTATGTTCGAAAGAGTGTAAGACCATTAAAATTCACTTGAAACTTTTATCCCCATTGGCCGTAACGTATCAGAATCCTTTTGATTGTCCCTGTCATTGAACTATGCATCCAATTTTCATAAAATTTGAAATGTCTCGTCAAAATTTTCTAATAATTATATCTTTTAAGTTTCAAACGATTCGGTTGGGTAGTTTTTGAGTTGTTATATGCGGATAGACGGACGGACGGAAAGACAAACGAATGGGCAACTTGGGATCCCGGGATTTTTTCTCTTCAATTCAAAACAAACGCGACGTTCCTCTTGTAACGATCTCGATCAGTATAAAGCGAGTTACTACCTGCGAGTAACTGGCTTGGCCTTTTGCTCGACGGTTAACGCACTCGCTTCCTGATCACGAGGTCTTCAGATCAAAACCAACCGGCGCCAAATCTCCTTCATTGGTGACCCTGGACATGCACGCTACTCTCTCTTTCTCATCATCAACTTCCAGCGCACAACAATCAACTCACCTCATCATCAACAGATGGCAGCACCAAACAAAATCTCTCAACGCAAAAGCCTGTCCTCGCATCACATTATGCGTACGACATCATTCAAACACGAATGCATATCGCTCGTCAGACGTCAGTAATACGTCTTTCTCACTGGGGGCATACTCTGTAATGATTTCGATCAGTATAAAGCGAGTAACTGGCTTGGCCTTTTTCTCAACGGTTAACGCATTCGCTTCCTGATCATGAGGTCCTCAGATCAAAACCAACCGGCGCCAAATCTCCTTCACTCCGTTTCCGGGATCAATGGAGATAGCGTCACATACATACTTACATACATACGGTTGGATTTTAATAGTGTAGATTTTGCAATCAAATTATCAATTTTACGATTGAAAGGTATTTAAGACAATATTGAAACTAATTTGCGCACAATGCTTAAATCAGAGCATTAAGTTATTAATATACAATTAAATTGGTTGCAAGTAATATTTTTCTTGATTCACAGGGCCGTAACTATCGCCGGGGCAGACGGGGCACTGCCCCAGGGCCCCCAAGCCTGTGGGGCCCCAAACTTGTGGTTTAAAAAAAACTATTAATTTTAGTTTCTCGTCTAACTTCCTATAAAATGCCCAGCACTTAGCTAAAGATTAATAATAATAATAATAATAAATCAAATTACTAGAGTAAATGTTTCTGAATGTCTCTTGATATACTCCATACGCTTCGCATGTAAAAGCAGCTCGAGAGCAGACAGCAGAATATCGAGCCGAACAGGGCCTGATTAATGCACGGGC
This sequence comes from Maratus speculifer, assembly GCA_964019185.1. Classification (NCBI taxonomy): domain Eukaryota; kingdom Metazoa; phylum Arthropoda; class Arachnida; order Araneae; family Salticidae; genus Maratus; species Maratus speculifer. Next base: position 309,509,327 of record OZ025294.1, read on the forward strand.
CTCTGGCGACTCGGCCCTGCGCCCAACAATTTCAGGGGCCCACAAATTATGTGGCTGATTTTTTTCCTTAATCAAATACTTTTCAAATAATATTGTTTTATAAAATGTGAAACGTAAAATTTAAATATTCTGAATGACTCCATAAAATTTTTAGAAGCTTTTGATCTAGACACTTTTCATCTAACAACTTTGTCAACTCATCAAATAAATTTTTTTTTTTTCTGAAAGTGTCGCCGAAAATCGGTAGTTAAAGGGCCCAACTTTTTAACAGGCCCTGGGCCCAACTTCAGCTTGATCGGGCTCTGGAGCCGAATGTGTCATGTCACGACAGCATGTTTGCCGATCCCGCCGAAGCTAGTATAAGGAAGAAAATATGGATTTCTGATCGGTTGAATAATATAATAAAAAGAATATTGCCCAGTTAAACTGATGGCATTGAGCTCACAGATTACGCATACTAATTGTACATTACAGCCTTGTATTTTCGTTAATTCCGTTCGAAAAAAAAAAAAAAAAAAAAAAAAAAAAAGAAGGGGAAACAGCTTTTTCCTTTCTCCTTTTTTATACTTAATCATTGAACCTCCTAAACTATCAAGTACATGCTTTATCATATTAAAAAAATCTATATCTAAAATTCAGAGCAAATCGGATAATTCTTAATAAAAACCCATTTAGCATTTATATAATTTAAGAGGAGTTATTCCCCTCTTTTATACTTAACCATTAAACTTCCAAAACTATTCAGAGATTTGAACGAAATCTGACAATTCTGATTGAAAAATCCATTTATACAAATTAAGGGGAGGGGCATTAGAACCCCCGTTCCCCCCTGTTTATACTTATTCAATGAACACCTAATAACAGCCACGGACTCGTCTCATCAGAATGATCCTATATCTAAATTTTGAACGAAAACTGTTAATTCTGCATGAAAATCCCGTTTATATCAATTAAGGGGAGGGTCATGAGCCCCCCGTTCCCCCTGTTCATACTTATTCAATGAACACGTAATAACAGCCACGGTATCGCCTCAGCAGAATGATCCTATATCTAAATTTTGAAAGAAAACTGTTAATTCTGCATGAAAATCCCGTTTATATCAATTAAGGGGAGGGGCATAAGCCCCCCGTTCCCCCTGTTTATACTTATCCAATGAACACCTAATAACAGCCACGGTATCGCCTCATCAGAATGACCCTATATCTAAATTTGAACGAAAACTGTTAATTCTGCATGAAAATCCCGTTTATATCAATTAAGGGGGGGGCATGGGCCCCCCGTTCCCCCTGTTTATACTTATTCAATGAACACCTAATAACAGTCACGGAATCGCCTCATCAGAATGATCCTATATCTAAATTTTGGACGAAAACTGTTAATTCTGCATGAAAATCTCGTTTATATCAATTAAGGGGAGGGGCATGAGCCCCCCGTTCCCCCTCTTATACATATCGAATGAACTCCAAAAACTAATCAGGGAAGCGCCTTATCAGGATATACCTATTTACAAAATTTCAAGTGGATCGGGTATTTTTATCATGAGTTATCGCGTTACGCACGAACGCACGTACATACAGAACGGACGGGCACATAAGCTCTCAGGCTATGATAGCCTGTAAGCTAAAAAGCATCTAATAAATTTTAGAAAATCTTTTTTATTTGTTAATAAATACATAAAATAAAAATAAAAAAATAAAAATCCATATTTCATCTTTTTAGGCTTATCATACCGTGTACGTTTAAATAGCGGCATGTGAAAAAAAACTGCACCCGGGGCAAAATTTTAATTTGCCCCAGGCGGGAGGGGCCTCACTAGTTTGCCCCGGGGCTCCCAAATTTATAGTTACGGCCCTGTTGATTCCCATAATTTTGATGCTTTGGACCATAATTCGCTGATGTTGAACATGTACTAGATATATTTACATTACATAAGGCATAATGCTACTACATTATGACCATTAAGATATTGATCCAGTAGCATTGTTCTTAACACCCGTAATTTTCACATATTGCACTCCAATCCCCGTTATCAATTGCAATAATGCTTTGAGTTAATCGACATTTACAGATAGTTTCGAAATTATGAGTTACAGAGGTGTGAAAATTAATAGAATAATTGTGATTTTTTCAGTTTTTCTTGAATAATACTGTATATACTTGCAATGTTTCATAAAAAGTATTTTTTTCTATCCAGACATTTTTTCATTGCTTTTGAATAGTTTTGGGGATGTAATTTTGTTAAATGTTGCTATTTTTATAAAAAGAAATATTTTTGATCCAAAACAATCCAAAATAATCAAATTGTTTCGATTGCATAAAGAATTTGTTTGATTAACAAACGAATTAAAATAAAATTTTAAAAACGTCTGCTTGCTGTGCTAGTTTTTTCTATGTTTTCTTGAGTTGGCATCAGTATTATTTTATTCTTAAAAGAAATCTTTTTACTGTTTAGATTAGTTTATACCTGGTTTATACTAATTGGTAGCTTTTTTCCATTTATCAAAGGATTATTGCGTGATTATGGGCAAACCAACTGATATTTCTCCTAGAAAATTACCTGGGTAAAGTTTCTCATCCAAGAAAATCACGATGCACAGTACGAAACTGTTAAAAAACAAAAATTTTGCAAGCATCTGAATGTAGAATAAAAAGATCTTTGGACATCAAATGTGAATATAAAAATTCTAGAATAGGTAAATGCGGAAGGAAAAGTACATTTACTGCAAGAATAGAAAGGAAATTAATTCAAATTGCTAAATTAACAGAAGAGAAATTATTCATGAACTATAAATCTATCTGCAAATGTATGGAGAAAATATATGTAATTTTTCTATCCAAAGAAAGCTCATCTCAACTAGACTCAGTGCTCATCATCTTCGAAAAAAGGCTAAAATCACCTCTGCAACGGCAAAAAGAGACTGGTTTGGCCAAAAGCTGTGTAAGAACAATTTAAAAATGACTGAAGCAAGGTGATAAATATCAATTTTCCTTTAATTAATCAATTGAATTCAAGTTGTTCATTTCTTTTCCTGAGATCATGTTTTTTGCATCATGTCTAAAGATACAGAACTGTTTATAGATTTGATTAAAAAATATTTCATTAGAATGTTTCTCTACAAATTACATACCTTAAAATATTTTTTATTGTTTAGGGTTGGTTTTTTTTTTAATGAATCGATGTTTTCGATCGGTCAGAAGAAAACAGTCAATATATCAGAAGAAGTATAACCACTGAAGAATTTTCCCCAAACTGCATAACACAAACTGTTAAAAATCCTACTAAAATAATGGTTTGGAGCATGATGTCTGCTAAGAGTATTGGACGTTTATACATTGTAGAAGACATGATAGAAAAAACTCTCAACCTCTTAAACTTCTTGGCGGTAATCCTTGCAAAAATTTTGTGTTATCCTGTGAAATAAGTTTAAATGTATGGTAACCATCAAAAATCCTAATAATATTAAATTGCCATCGAATTTTCCTTAATATGTATAATTTAGTCTCGATCGAATATTTGAATGTGAGTTAGAGTACAAATTTTGAACTGCAAAAACATACACAAGATCGTTGAAATAAAAACTTATAAAAATAACATAAGTTTTGCTGTAAGAAATCATGAAAAAAATAATCTCAAATCCTTACAAAATAAAACATATGTTAAAATACAATTTTTTTGGCAATCTAAAACATAATAAAAATTAACTCAATCGTAAAATTTGTATGATTCTTTTCAAAGCGCATATAAACATGAAATAAATTCTTATATTTTAATAATTTGGCATATGACCCCTCAAAGCATAGGCAGAACTCATTTGTGTTCTGATGCAGAAAAAGTGTATAAGTCATGCATTTTTGAAGTTTCATAAATCAGTCAGTTTTAGTGTTACATGAACGGAATTTTCTTTGTTTTATTTGTCAGTGTAATAGGAAAATTTTACTAAATATAACTCATAAGACCGAGGGACCGTATAAAAAATTTAATTTCAAAATTTTTTAAGAAATATTTTTATTGACCAAAACTGTTTTTAAAATATTTCTTTACCTTATTAACATTTTTATAATTGAAATCACACTATATGGCCAAAATAGATTGGCCATTTGCAATTTTAGACATTTTGTTAAATATCTAGAAAAATAGGAATTATCTTGAAATTCTAAATGTGTAAACATAATAGTACAGGTTATACATTTCGGTGAAAATTTTTTTTCCGAAACTCCATAAGGGACCTTCAATGAATTAAAAAAGAACGAATATCTTTTGGATAACCCTGTCAAAACTAATGTAGCAAAAGCATTCAAATTGTAGATTATGATTAATTGGTTTATTGTAATAAACTGTATTCATTTTTATATGGATAGCATACAGACTCGTAGAGAAATTAAGGTTTTTATAAAAACAATCCCAAATTTTCCCACGTTTTTTGCTTATAATTTGCAAAGTTCTTAATATAAAATAATGTTCTTTTTCGAAAATATATCAATTTTAAATATTGTACACAATACCCTCTTATCAAAATTAAAAAAGTAATAAAAAATGTTTTAAAAATTAGCAGGTTTGCTAAATATTTTTTTACGGCGCATACGTGAAATATATCAAAATTTCACTTGAATATGTGTTAGTTAAATGTATAGAGCATTTTTTGTGAAAGTCTTAAAAACATAGCTTGAAAATTCTGAAAGGGATCATCGATAGAATAAGCTTAAAATCCATTATTCCCAAAAGAAAACAAAAGAATGAGGGGCTGTATCCATATATCCATTGTTTAGTGTTAATATAAAATATACAATAAGACACATACTACTATATTTGGATACAACCCCTCATTTTTTTGCTTTAGTTTTGCAACAACAGATTTTGAGCTTATTCTATCGACGATCCCTTTCAGAACTTTTAAGCTATGTTTTTGAGACTTTCACAGAAGTCGTACTAAATACTTAGCTAACTCAATATGCAAATGAAATTTTGACAACGCTTACACATGTGCAGTAGAAAATTATTTAGTAAACCTGCTCATTTTTCATACAATTATTATTATTTTTAAATTCTGATTGCAGGGTATTATATACAATGTTATTTGAAGTGTTCTCGCTGACATTTGACCAACATTAGTAATTTGGCTAATTAAAACTAAAAAACATTCGCCAAATGAAAAAAGTATTAGCAAAATAGATTCGCCGTGTAGCACACACACACACAAAAAAAAAATCGTTAATTTTTTAATGTACCCCCTTTTATTCAATATGATCTAAAATAACGTAAGTTTTTATAACTGCGACAACGATTGTTATTAATCTGATTTCAACTGTTCGGTGCAAATACATTAAAAACATGTATATATTAAATATATATATACATACATGTGTATGAAAAACGAAAAAGAAAAGGAAGAAAAAGCAAAAGGTGAGCACTAGCAATTGGGCGAATATAATCGCTTGTTTATTCGCCAAATGAAGAATATAGTCGCAATTTGGTGCAATGGCAAATGACAGCGATAACCCTGGTTGTTTGTCATATTTTTTGCTAAGTACATTTTTGCAAATTATAAGCAAAATACTTGACCAAATTCGGGACTTTTTAAATAAAAACCTTTATTTCTCTATTATGCAAGCTATCCACACAATAATGAACCCTGTTTATTAAAATAAGCCATATAATCATAATCTGCAGTTTGAACGCTTTTGATAAATTAGTTTTGACAGGGTTATCGAAAAAATATTTGCTATTTTTCAATTTGTTGACAGTCTCGTATTGAGATGGGGAAATTCTCTTCACGTTAGTATATGACCTGTACTTTTATGCTTACACATCTGGAGTTTCAGGAAAATTCTACATGTATTTTTCTAGATACTTAACAAAATGTCTAAAATCGCAAGTGCCCGGTCACTTTTGGTCATATAATGTATATGTCTATGGCTAACGGTTAAGGAATTAGGTATTGACCACTGTTGAGAGTGAACACTCTGTATGAAACGCAGTAAAACAATTAAAATTCAATTGATATCTATCGTGGTTGGAATTATCCCCGTCTAATTTACATCTTCTGTTTTAAATTATTAATTATACAAAATATAATTGTGTATGTATTCTTTAACTAAATACAATAAACAAAACACATTAATTAATAGTTTGATCTGCCTATTTTCAGAACATATTATTATACTGCATATATGACTACATATACCACTGATACGAGAACTGAGTATGAATGCTGCCCAGGTTATGTTGAAAAAAGTGGAAGATGTCGACGTATGTACAATTTTTATACTCTTTTATTTAACGTAACTTGTTTTTTTTAAATGTTACGATGGACCTTTATAACCATTTCTCACTCGCTTTCTGATATGCTCTAATTATAAAAATTACTTACATAGGTATGTTTCTTATGACATTACATCATTTTAATATTTTAAAAAGTTGATTATAAATTAATAATTTTTTAAACACATTTTTCCGTTAAATAGTCTTAAACGATAAATCATCAAATATTTTGTCTAACTGTATAGAAATTGCAAACAGAATGGAATCCCATATGTTTCAAACCAAGATCACAAAACTACATGTATGCCAACTGGCTGTCAAACTGTACGATGAAATACTTTAAACTCTAAATTTTGAAAATAAAATAAAAATATAGAATAAGGAGTGATATATTAATTTTTTCTCTAACTGTATAGAAATTACAAATAGAATGGAATTCATTATATTTTAAACCAAAATCATAAAACTACATGTATGTCAGTTGGCTGTCAAACTGTACGATGAAATACTTTAAACACTAAATGTTGAAAAAAAAAAAACAACGAGAATGTAATATATTTTTTTAAAAATAAAATCGCAAATTATCCCAGAGAAAACTAGTCGGATGTGATAATCGCAAAACTTTCTTCTATCTCATGCAGTTAAAGCTTCAAAATTCGCTATCACAGTGTTAAAATTAAATGGCAATCTAAACCCATCATGATGGATTCTAAAGGTATGAAATTCCGTGCGTTATTTTTTGAGATATAACTGTCGCAAAACTTGTGTAAATTCTGCAAATGCTATGTTGTAGCATAGCATTTGTCTTGTTGGAACTTGATGCCACGTAAATTAGTGTCACCAAAAATGCGCTTTAATGAAGATACCAGCACAGTTTCGAGCACATTTTTTTCTGTTCAAGCGACCTTCGCAAACGAATATTTGATGAAAGACATCAACAGTCATGCAGCACATCATTTGCAGTAATGTGAAAATGCTTTCTTTCTTTTCTTGTTGGAGTACCTTTGTAAAAAAATATATATCATGTCTTCAAATCAAGGTTTCTCATTCGAAAATATCAAGGTCGAGTAAATCATGTTTCGAATATGTAATCATAAATAATCTATAAAAACATTCTAAATTCAAAGGAATAATCTATCGTATTAATCCCCAATGTATATCATAAGTGAAATCGAAACTGAAGAAATCTTCTTCGAACGTTTCTTTAACTAATTATTTAATGAGATAAAAATAGGTATTTACAGTTCTTTGTACATATTTACACAACTTTAAATCATCTTGGAGACACAATGCTCCGATTCATATCTTTTCTCAAATTAATTGTCACATCTTTTATCTAAATCAAAACATTCGAATCAAAAAACGGAAATCGTCTACACTCTGTTTACAAACTTCAGAGTGTTCTAAAAGTGGAAGTTGAAGTCAAAGAAATTGCATAGCGCGTAGCGCCATCTAACTGCAATTCTTTTTCTTCACACTCCCCACCTGAACTCTTACAGAGTTCATCAATAAATTCTATTATGAAAATAAAAAAAAATTTCATATCAGTATTTTCAATAATCTAATAAAATTTTCATATCAGTGGTTCAGTAATCTGATACAATTTCAAAATTCAAATGCAAATATCAGTTTCAAATACAAATATCAATTTCAAATTCAAAATATCAATTAATTCTAAACAAATCTAACAAAATCAATTAATTATAAACAAAAAAGTATAAAATTCAAACAATATAGTAAATGAAAAATATTACCTGCAATTAACACAATAAAAATGACCTTTTTTTTTCAAACATTTAATATACTTACTTATGCTAAGCTTCAAATAATACTGCATTCAAAGTAAACAGAATAACTAAAAAGAAAGAAAACTTTTAGAGTTCTAAAAGAGATAAAAAAGGAAAGAAAGTCTATTAATGTTCATCAGTCCATAATTTCTAATGGATATAAATGTTGGACAGATCTTTTCAGCACTCCATTGGCTGTCTTTATTTCATATGAGCGAATGTTGTTTTCTCTACCTGGAATCGCTCTCTGAATTCTGCCAAGTTTCCAGAGAAGTTTATTTTTTATATCGCCTTCGATCAAGACAACATCACCCACTTTTAGTGGTGTATGTGAATTGGGATTTTTCGATGAATGGAATGTTCTTAAATCTAGAAGATATTGTTTTTTCCACTTCGACCAAAGTTGTTTTAGTAGTAATGATTGGTATCTTTTTCTTTTGAGAAGTGCCGATCTTTTTGAACCATTTTCAATTACATCGAAAGAGTTAATAGGAAGTGAAAGTTCTTTACCAAAATTCAAAAAATCCATTGGAGTGAGAGGAAGAGGTTCATCATATTCGTTATACACATATGTCAAAGGACGCAAGTTGAGGATAGCTTCTACTTCAACCAGTAGTGTCGACATTTCTTCATAGCTCAATAGAGCTTATCCAGTAATCTTTCGTAGACATTCCTTGACTGATTTCACAAGTCTTTCGTAGAAGCCTCCCCACCATGCAGCTCTTTCAATGATATTTTTCCAAACGATTCTTTCTCTTGCAAGAAATTTCAAAAAGAGATTGTTGGAAATGACGTCGTATAAATTATCGACTTCTTGTTTAGCTTTTTTAAATGTCTTCGCGTTATCTGAATAAATGACTTTACAATTTCCTCTTCGAGCTAAGAATCGTCTAAAAGCAAGGAGGAAAGAATCTGTAGTCATGTCGGTAACAAGTTCTAGATGCAAAGCTCTGGTAACTCCGCAAGTGAATAAGACAATGTAAGATTTCGTAATTTCTCCGAAGTTTTTCACGTAAATAGGTCCCGCAAAATCTAAACCACAAATTGAAAATGGGGGAACTTCATTCACTCTATCTTTAGGTAGAGGGGCTGTGATTTGGTCTGCAGGTTTACAAAGATATTTTTGACAAATGAGGCACTTTTTAATGAGACTTTTCACTAACTGTCTTCCTTTCGGAATCCAATATCGTGATCTAATTTTTGTCAAAGTGTGAGCAATTCCTGCATGCATCATCTTTTCATGATCTTGACGTACAATCAGCGTCGTTAACCAGGAATGTCTAGGTAAAATGATTGGATGTTTTTCTTCTGTTGGAAGATCACCAAATTCTAGTCTTCCTCCTAAACGTATGATTTCTGATTCATCTATAAATGGAACAAAGTTGAATAGGGATGAATTCTTTTCTACTGAATTATTATTTCTAAGAGACTCAAATTCTTCTTTAAAAAATTGTTTCTGTTCACTTCGTATTAAGTATTTTTCAGCTTCTAGTAATTCTTCAGTTGTTAGTGGACCGCTAACTTCAGTAGATTTTTTTCAGCTTTATTACAAATCTTTTTACCCAAGCAGTTGTTCTTATTACTTTTTCCAAATTGCTAAATTTTTCTATACAGATAGGATTTTTAATTTCTTCAGTTATACACTCGCACTGCAATATGTCATTGGGTTTTTTCTTGTATTCTAATTCATCTTCATCAATTATTTCTTTATCTTCAGATTTTGGCCAAAATTCAGGGGGTAAACTAAGCCATTTTGGCCCAAGTAACCAAATAGGATTATTGATGAATTTGGAGATTTTTGCTCCTCTTGAGACAAGGTCTGCGGGATTGTCTGCCCCTGGGCAATGATGCCAATCAGAAGGGGATGTCAGCTTACGAATTTCTTCAACACGATTCCGCACAAATGGTTTGAATTTTTCAGGTAATCCTTTAATCCAAAAGTATGTAATTTTTAAGTCCGTCCAATAAATGCATGGAATTTTTAGATGTAGCGCCTTCAAAATGCTGCAGCTTAATTTTGCTGAACATAATGCAGCCATCAATTCCAGTCTTGGTAAAGTGAGAGTTTTTAAAGGAGCCACTCTGTTTTTAGAAGCTACGAAAACTGTTCGAATGTCTTTTTCAGAGATCGATACACGTAAATAGGCAATTGTGCCAAAGGTTATTGTACTTGCATCGGAAAATAAATGCAACTGCAAATTGGCAATTTTCTCGTTTGGAATTTCGAAAAAATAATGTCGAGGAATAGACAATTCAGATATTTGAGGAATTTCACTACACCAGTCTTTCCAAAGAGAGATTAAATCTTTTGGGATGGCCTCATCCCAATCTATGCCTAATGACCAAATTTTTTGCAGCAAACATTTTATTCTTAATGTGAAGGGTCCTAAAAATCCAATAGGATCAAACATTCGACCCAAAACTTGCAAAATATACCTCTTTGTGTCAATTCTTTTAGAAGCAAACGCCGCTAATTCACGAGTGTCAAAATACAAAAAATCGTTTAGACTGTTCCATGCTATTCCTAAAACTTTGTAAGGAACATTTTCTGTTTCAGATGTTTCCAAATTATGACTGGAAATTACATCGTTATTTTTCCATAATTCTTTTAAGGATTTTGAATTAGTGTGCCACTTATGTAATGTCATACTAGCTTCTTTAAAAATAGCTATAGACTCTAATGTAGTGGATAAAGCTTGCTCGACAGAAGATTGACTTCCAATTACATCATCTACATAAATATTTTCATTTAAAAACTCGACAGTTTCTGGATATTTTTTGATATATTTCTTTAAGTGGTGTTTTATTGTGGCTGCTAACAAAAATGGACTACAATTTACCCCAAATAAAACTCTAGTAAATCTATATATTTGAGGAAGGTTAGATTCATCAAAAGGGTCTTCTGAAAACAAAAATCGAGATACATCTCTGTCTTCTTCATCTACTAATATCTGCAAAAACGCTTGTTTTATATCGGTTGTAAAGGCAATTGGATTTAATCGAAATCGTAACAAAATATCAAAAATTTCAGGGTACAAATTCGGACCTGGTTGAAGACAGTTATTGAGAGATTGTGAATTTAAATCATGAGCTGATGCATCAAACACAATCCTTAATTTACTTGTTACGCGGTCTCTTCTTATCACTTCTCTGTGAGGTAAATAAAATTCAACATGCCCCTTATCTTCTGAATTAGGAACTAATTCTACGATTCCCTGATTTAAATAATCATTTAATACATCTTTATATTCAAAAAACAACTGGGGATTTCTAACAAATCTTCTATTTAATTTAACTAATCGAGATTCTGCAATTTTTCTGTTATCATCCAGACGCCCTTTCTCCAGTTTCCAGGGCAATTTAACTTTATATCTTTTGTTTTCATATTTAATATCGCGTTCAAAATTTTTCATTATTTCGTTTTCAAAAGGGTCAGAATCTTGTTTAATATTAATAAGTCCTGAAGTTTCAAGATCCCAAAATTTTTTTATTTGATCAGAAATTAAGTGTTCTTCAATAATTACGTTTAAAATCAATGAAGATTGGTTTTCGCTTTTTCTACCTTGGAGGCACCAGCCAAAGATGGTTTCAACAGCAACAAGATTTTTGTTTAAATGTTTTATGTTACCTGTTACTATATCATAATAGTAATCGACTCCTATTAGAAGGGAAATAGGGTCTTGACATTGTGGTGAGTCAGCAAGGGTTAAATTCTGTAAAATACTCATTTCACCAAATTCTTTTACTTCTGGGGGAGGGATATCAGAACCAGATATTTCGTCTGTTACCAATGCTTCTATTTCTAAATTAGACTTCGAAAAATGTTTATTTTCTAATTTAAGTTTAACAACATCATAATTTTTCTCAATTGGGATTTTACTTCCGAATGTGAATACCGATAATTTTTCCTTTCTCAATATTTTAAGTTGTAATTTATCAGCAATTTCTCGAGTTAAAAAGGTTCGCATTGCAGCAGTATCCAATAATAATCGAACAGAAACTTCTTTATTTTTATTTTTTACTTTCGCACAGCAAGTTTGCAAGAAAATTCGGTTTTTTCCAATACACGAAATAGCCGAAATAATTTCATTAGTTGTTTCATTTTGTGCATTCGCTGTTTCCAAATTTCTATCTGTACAACTTGTTTTATTTGGTGAATTAGATTGTTTACAAATAGCTCTGTTATGTCTACCCTGACATGTCGTACATCGTATCTTAGAAACACAGTCCTTGATCCGGTGTTTTGGCAAAAGGCAGAGGTTACATCTACCTTGCGATTTCAAAATATTTTTCTTTTTATCAAGATCAAAAACACTGCATATTTCTGACGAATGATTACTTTTACAAAAGATGCAACTTTGTTTCTCTGTGTTCTTTTTGTCTGAAACTGTAGTCATTAATTCATGCGCGGATGAAAAGTTTAATTCTCTTTTAGGAGATTTCGTAAATTTTTGTTTGTTTACTTCTAATCTATTTGATTTTGAATTGAAAAAGCTAATTCGCGACTCTTAATTTCGGTTTGCAAGAAATTTAGTAATTTGTTTATATCAGGGTTGCATGAAGATTTAATGTTTTGCTTGTTAAATTCCAAATTTAAATCTGATGGTAGCAATTTCAAAACTACGGCTAAAAGCATAGAGCTGTAAGCCTGTGGTTCGAGTCCCAAAGTGGTCAATGATCTTACATTAATTTCAATATCATCATGAAGTTTCTGTAATTTTGAAGTATCACTAGATTTATAAACCGGAGATAAATTTAACAATTTATTTAAATGATGATTGATTATCATATCTTTATTCCCAAACCTATTTTCAAGAATTTTAAGTGCTACATCATAATTTGATTCCGAAACTTCTAAGCCTTCTATGGCGTTTAAAGCAGATGAACCTAAGTAACTTCGCAAATAATTGTATTTTTCAATTTTTGTCAGTGAATTATTATCATTTATCGATACTTTAAAAGTATTCCAAAAGTTGGTGAATTGCGTGCAATCGCCATAAAATTTCTGTATATTCAATTTTGGAAGTTTCACAAATTTATTTTCATTATTGGGGGTAGAATCATTAACCGAACTATTGTTCAAAGGAATAATGTTTTTATTTTCTTTAAGTTTCTTTTCAGCGCGAAAATTCGTTAAAGATATTTTGTCTGCATAGTCATATACTGTATTCATTTCATTCTCATATTCGTCTAAATTCAAAAGTGGTTCTATTTTTTCATTTATTTCATCTAAATTACATGATTTAATTTTTAATTGGTTAACAGATTCTTCAAGAGAATCAATATTACACTGTCAGAAAAATTCGTCAATATACACTAAGTTATCGTTATTTTTTCACAAATAATTTCTGTTCTCTCAGAAAACGTATTTGTTCTGTGAGTTCATTCCGAGCGTCGAAAAATGAGGAAAAGTTTCCGTTTATATCCAGCACGCATGCGCATTGGGTCTGTTAGTAATAAGTTCGAATTTATTTTTAAAATGAAAAAAAAAAAATATTCTATTGATTAAAATGTCTAATTTAGTTTTAAAAGACAAAAATGTTTTCGAATTTAAAAATAAATAACAATTACTTTCTTTATTCGTTCAAAAATTCTCACAAATAGAACATCCATGTTTTTTTTCTAACATTCTACGTAATATATTTAAAATTCACATTTTTATACTATATTAATACTAAACGTAAAAAAAACCCAGCCACAGTTTCATTAAAGATGAAATCTTTCCGAGATTAACTGCATAATTAAAAGCTTTTTAACGAAATACACCGACCCACACCATATGAAATGAAGGGTTCTATTTTAACGCACAATCAACATGAGCAGCCGTAGCGCCGTGGATTAGCGTTGGTCTGGTAATCCTGGGGTCCTTGGTTCGATCCCCGCCTCTTCCGCATTGATTTTTTCCAAACTTTTTTCAAGTGACGGATATTTTTCCTCTTTTGACAGAGAAAAAAATAAACAGAAAATCGTCAATATACAGAAAATTTCTGGCAGCAGTGCTGCCAGTGCATTTTCTGTGAAAAGACGGAAGTTTTTTTGAGAGTGTAACGGTATCATTTTTTAATATAGTCTCTATATTATTTATTAGTTTCGTAACAGAACTTCTTAAAATTGTTCTGTTTTTCTTTAGCTTTTCTAGGTCAGCCATAATTAACACATCAAAATAAAATTATAAAACTCTTACCTTTAAAAATCTTCGGAAACACTACCTTTAAAAATCTTCGCAATCAATAATAATCTTCTGTATTTATCATATTTCAATTTCGTTCCCGGCCGAAAGAAATTGCATAGCGCGTAGCGCCATCTAACTGCAATTCTTTTTCTTCACCTTAAAAAGAAAACGAGCTAAAAACATTACAATATATATACATATATACATATATATATATATATATATATCAAGCTGATAATTTTAAACATAAAGAACATAAATTTTCATTTATGAAACATGAATTATAAATTCAGCGCATTTATACTTTTAAGTATCGGATAATTAATTGCGGAGATCTTTGTAATGTTATTTTTCACACTCTTCGATTTTTCATGATTCTGTATTTTATTCAAATTTCAATTCAAAGATATATTTTAATTGGATATCAAACGCTTAACTCGATGCAGTAAACTGTTAGTTAATATGATTATTATTTTTGGAGTTATAAGGATGTTTTTTTTACGTAATTCGGTACTATTTGGTTATACCCACGACCAAATAACTAAACGCCAAACTTTCTATATTATAAAGGCCAAACGTATCTATGCGTAACGCATACGTCATTTTGCGAATGGCAACTGGAAATTTGAAATGAAATTTCGGTTTTGCAAATTTTTAAATTTTTAAACAACCCACATTTTCAAGTTTTACACCATCGTATAGGGGATAAAGTGTGCTTTTAAATGCAATTTATTTGAAAATTGTATCTTAATTTACTTTTTAGATATTAATTTTTTTGTTGTTTTTCATACTGTTTTTGCAATAGTGGCAACAAAAATACTCTATTTCTTTTAAAAATAAAAGGGAAAAAAGTATTAATGTATCTTTTTTGTTGCCATTTTTTCATAAATGTGAAAAAATTTGAAATTAAAATACGTGATATTATCTATCGTATTTATTGCTTGCAGATTATTTCAGAAATTTTCATTTACACTTAGAATATAAATAGATTAATATCTATTTCCAGCTAACAGCAATCGAGACTTTTAGTTTTGAATTTAAATGATTTTAAAATAATCGAATTATAACACCTTTTTTTAGCCTCCGATGCTATTTCTTTCAGACAAGCTAAAAAGTGTCGCGTCAAAAATTGTGGCCCACTTTTTCATAATCTGGCCGTTAAAACGAGACATTCATATAATCTATATATTTAAAAGACCCGGCTGTTTTTTTAGTCATCAGCCCTGAATTTTCTACTGAACCGATTTTGATAATTATTTTTTTAAATGAAAGCTATTTATTTGTAGTTGTGCCAATTTTAGCTATTTTTTAGCACTTTCCAACAAAGTTGAAAAGTGCTTATGCATTCGGTTTGTCTGGCCGTCTGTCCGTCTGTCCGTCTGGCCGGATGGCCGTCTGTCCGTCTGTCCGTCTGTCCGTCTGTCCGCGCTCTAACTCCCGTAAATATACTCGGATCGCTATGAAATTTTTATACGTTATTGAGGTTTACCCTAGCACGAACCCTATTGAAAATGAAGTACCTACCATGATTAGTTTATCTACAGAGAGAATCAAAAGTTTCCCATTACATTACGGCCTATGAGGAAAAATCGTTAATATACTCGGATTGCCATGAAATTTTAGGACGTTATTGACGTTTACCCTAGCACAAGTCCTATCGAAAATGAAGTTTCTACCCTGATTAGTTTATCTACAGGGCAAATCAAAAGTGTCCTATTACATTACGGCCTATGGGGAAAAATCGTTTCAAAGGAATTTCAAAGATGTTATACCCTGTTAAACATATTAATATATGCATTCCATAAAATAGAAGGTGAAAATGTAGCTATTATTCATTTACAGGGCCACACAAAAGAATTCCATTAGATAATGGTAAAAGGGGGAATTGTGTATGTATTTTAAATATATTAAGCTTTTTCATGTATAATAAAATTGATATATGTCACTGAAGCTTAATATAAATTATACGCTACTGTCTTGCATAATATGAAGTACATAGTATTTACAGGGCCATACAAAAGATTTCAAATAGTATATTCTTTCCGAAGTACCGTATATGTGTCCGATGATGGCTGATGGAGGGATGAAATGCATTTTAATTATGATATTTGCGTTTATATTTTGCTAAATATATGCACATTTATATGGTGTGTATAAATGTTATAGTTGATATACAGGGCTACCCAAAAGAGCTCACCAACGTTACTGAATATGAGCGTAAATTATTTAAACGTGGTTCTTAAATAAGCTATGCATTTTTACGCTGAGCTGCATTCAATTTACTGAGAAATGTTTGCAGAATATAGATAAAGGGATATACAGGGCCACGCAAAGAATTCGGTACATGGACGCCTATGAATGATGATTTATGAGAATGTGATTTCAGTTGTTTTAAAAGTGTTTTAGTTTACAATAACTTTTAGCCTAATGTTGACGTTTAATAAAGGTACAATGTAAACTACAGGGCTGAATAAAAGTATTCAAGTATGTTTCCATCTAATAGTATGAATTGCTGAAAAAGAAATTTCAAGCTACTGGATATTTTCTTACTAAGCTAAATTTTCCCATTATATGAACTGACATATGAAATACAGGGCTATTCTAATGTACTGGAACACATATTTGGGGATATTTGGCTATATACTATTATTTCCCTGAATAACAAAGTTTTGTTAAAGATTACATTAAGTGTTGGAAAGTGCTTCATAATCTATGCTTAACGCATGATTTTTCTTACTTGTTTTTATTTATTTCCATTTTTATATTTTATTTTTATTTTAAAATGCTTTTTACGACGTTTCTTCAAAATGGTGGCAACTCAGTTTAGCTTTTCTCTCGATAATAAAAATTTATTTTCCATTATCACTTTCCACCAGTCAGAAGCTTTATTTCATCAGTGAACATGTCCTCGCATTTAAAAGAAAAAGTTAATTGTTTTCGTAAAATTTAACCACAATAAAATGATTGCGTATAATTATGCACTAATTGAGGTAAAAAAAATATATTTACTGAGAAATAATATTAATACATGTAAATAAAATAACAGAAAATAATTTATGATAAAAATTAATGTCTCAAGCAAAATAAGAAAAATTTCAAATGAGGAAAATGATGTCATTCAGCAACCAGACAAATGGGAATTACAATATTATTACGGATGCCTTTTTCATATTACTAATAAGAGTAACTTTTAAAAAACATTTGAAGAGAAAATGACGTCACTATTTAAAGCATCGCATTTTTACTCATAACGATATTACATTTCAATATTTCTTTTCAATATGGACACTGAGATTGAGATTTTACTTTCAGATGACTTCAGTTAGTGAAAATAATGTCATAGTAAAAGTGAAATTAGTTTTTTTTAATAAAACTATTTTTCTGTGAGTGCATATAAAATAAAATTTCTGGATTTCGCCGGCACTCAGATTACAATTTTAACTGAAGATGTCCGAATATTTGCATGCAAAATTGTAACTGGGAAACTTGACATTAAGTTTGGAAATATATTTATTATATATTGATTCAATAATGTAATTACTTTTGCTTTTTTAAAAACCAAATCGATCGGGTCTTTTAAACATTTCAATCGTCGAATTCGACGGGATTCCACTCGTTTTATTGTTAAAATGCATTTCCTTTTTCTCAGAGTCTATAAAAAAGCGTTTAAACTAAAGAAAAAATCCATTTTTGATGAATCTAGTCAATGAAGAAGTAGCACGTCAAATTGTATCGCTTTATTATTCCGCAATTCCAATGTCTCAGAGAGAAATTGCTAATGAATTGGGTATTTCACGCCGTTCTGTTTACTATTATATTGATAAACACAAGAAAAATTAAGTTAGTTCATTGCATTCTAAACGGGGTCGCCCTTCTAAAAGACTTCCATCGATTTTTTTTTCTAATCGGAGGCGAAACTGAATTCTGCAATGGCAGAATCTACATTCATTGTTATTTTTATTTATTTATTTATTTATTATTATTTTTTTAATGAATACGGATGTGAAAGTTGCGTATGCAAGCTTTCAGTTGGTGAAAATGATGTCGTGTTTACATTTCACGGGAAATTTTTTTATGATTAAGTCAAAGTAGAATAAATTTTGTTGTTTTTCATGAATACCAAGCATAAGAGCCGTAATTTATAACTTTGTCATAATAACAGATCTTTATTTTGTTTTACGGCTTACATTACGATTAAAGTTTAATTTTAATCATGGTTTGGTTTGGTTTATCTGGTGTCGGCCAATTATCTACACTAGGGATATAGGCCCTAGGGGGGGGGGTGTCCTTCGTGGGGGTCTTTCTAAGGGAACCTATCCATTATTTACGCAAGGTTCGAAGAAAACCAAGAAAACTCCGAACGGTTTGGCCGACGGCCGCAATTGGGTTCAAACCCAACACCTGCCCCCTACCATTTGAGAGGTCTAAACCTCTCGGCCACTGGTGGGGCAATACTTTGGACAATTGAGTTTTATAGAAACAGTATTTTGTTAAGTGTAAGTTAAAATAATATGTGTTTTAGACTTAGACTAATCAATATTAAATGCATTTTTTGTTGTAACGAAATTTGTAGGTTTATTATAAGTCAATGAAACAGTTCTTTCGTAAATATTTTATTTCGTCGAAATTCGACGGATTCTACCTTGTAAGAGTAAATGCCAAAAATAGTTTATCGTAAAAATCGTATTCGCTTGACATTAAACATATTACACGTGTTTGTTACGTCATCAAGCTATATTTAATTCAACGTTTAATTCGTATTTTTATTAATATTTTACAAATTTACTTGTTTTCTCTTTATTTAAAATAAAAAATATGCCAATTTGTATAAGTAATGAGTAGTTTGAAGATTTATATAATTTGACGAAATAAGTCGACGGATAATCAAGTAGTGCTCGCAATTCCGTAATAGAGCATTACTACGTATTTGAAATATTTAAATATAAGTTTAAATTTTAGTTTGGAATTACAATGCATTTCATAAATAGTTTACAAATGTTGTATTTTCATATTTTATATTATACATATCCACTATAAGTAAGTATTACGATTGCCTCCAACGACTAGTTTTTATCATGTGTGAACTTGTGTATATACAGGGTGTCCCAAAAGGTCGTTTACAAACTTAACATGCTGGTCTGTCATATCATGATGAACAATATTAAATAGGAAACTAAGGGTCCCAAACGTCTTTCAAAGGAGATATGCGCCATTAAAGTTTAGGGTCCAAAAATTCAAATGATTATAAAAAACAGAAAAATTGGTCGATTCGTTTGCGGTTTTCACTAAAACTATTCTTTATGTCAGTATTTTCTTGAAAATAAATTATAAAGATAAATTTCAAAAAATGTCGATAGAGGGCGCTTTAGACTTTGGAGTAACAATAAACTAGTTTTTACCATTATTTTTTGCATCTCATTAAATTTTTTTAGAAGCTTAGACATAAACTTAAATTTTGAGCTCAAAATCTAAATCGTTGGAAGTGGTTAAAGTGGTTAAAGTGGTTAAAGTGTAAGCGAAAATCGACCAATTTTTCCGTTTTTTATAATAATTTTAAATTTGAACCTCCCCACCCCCATTGAACAAAATTCAGTTTGCGCTACTTAACCACTCCCAACGATTCAGATTTTTATCTCAAAATTTAAGTTTATGTCTAAGCTTCTAAAAAAAATTTATGAGATGCAAGAAATAACGGAAAAAATAGTTGTGCGTTACTCCAAACTCTAAAACGCCCTCTATCGGCAATTTTTAAATTTTATCTTTATAAATTATTTTCAAGATAATATTGACATAAAGAATAATTTTAGTGAAAATCGCAAATCAATTCACCAATTTTTCCGTTTTTTATAATCATTTGAAATTTGAACCTCCCCCCCGCAATTCAGTTTGCGCTACTTAACCACTTCCAGCGATTTAGATTTAGAGCTCAAAATTTAAGTTTATGTCTAAGCTTCTAAAAAAATTAAATGAGATGCAAAAAATAATGGTAAAAACTAGTTTATCGTTACTCCAAAGTCTAAAGCGCCCCCTATCGACATTTTTTGAAATTTATCTTTATAATTTATTTTCAAGAAAATACTGACATAAAGAGTAGTTTTAGTGAAAAACGCAAACGAATCGACCAATTTTTCTGTTTTTTATAATCATTTGAATTTTCGGACCCTAAACTTTAATGGCGCATATCTCCTTTGGAAGACGTTTGGGACCCTTAGTTTCCTATTTAATATTGTTCATTATGATATGACAGACCAGCATGTTAAGTTTGTAAACGACCTTTTGGGACACCCTGTATATATATATATATATATGTGTGTATGTGTTTGAAGTATTCTTTTTAAACAGACAATATTTTGTTATTTTTTAGCATATTGTCCGGATTCCTGTTCTTATCACGGGCAATGTACTGCTCCGAATCAATGCAGTTGTGACTCTGGTCGATATGGATCGAGCTGTCAATATTGTAAGTTTAGCTTGTTGAACTGTAATAATATGGAGCCCGTTCTTAAAGGGGATCCGGGACACAAAATTTTTCTAATTTTCTAAAAAAAAATTCATTGCATTATTTTTTTTAATGTTTAAAATCACTTTTTAAACCATGTTTCTATCTTAATTAGAAGAGGAAGTATTATTTTCTTCGTTTTGGTTTGTTTCCAAATTCTAGCTTTCAAGCAATGGATATGAAAGTGTGTTTTAGGTAGTTTTCATCACAAAAAGTAAAAAGCTACTTATTGCAGCCGTCCGGAAAAAAGCACTTCCGGAAAATTTTAGTATATTTTCACCGATCATCACCCTCAGGCCCCAAAAGCACCCTCCATTCAAATGTTGACACATATATATATATATATATATATATATATATATATATATATATATATATATATATATATAACCATTAGATAATACTACAAATCAACACCAAAATATGGAATAACTCGTTAATAACAAACTATATCAAACATAGGAGTTGGCAAAAAATGGAACAATATTGGAAATGTGGTATTTAGCTCGTTATCCAGGGCAATGCTAAATAGACGCATTAATTGCGATTAATTTCTGATTAGAAATCAGGATAAACCTAAAAATGATTTCTATATTGCCCGATTAATCGCAATAGAAAACATAGTTCAAAGAAAAATATTAGAAAAATAATAAGACAATAATTGAATTATCAAAAGATTAATTACAACGGAAAACATAATTCAAAGAAAAATATTAGAAAAATAATAAGAAAGTAATTAAATTATCAAAAAAATAAACTTACAAATATCAATCGCTACCGTGTGAGATAATATAAAATTTTCAATCTCACTTTGCCAGCAGTTATAGTTGACAGTTAACAACGAAAGTTATATCAGAAACCAAAAAGATATAAATAATAATATATAATCAAAATAAATATAATTAAAAATAATTAATTACGAAACATTATTAAACACAAACGTTATGAACTTAATAAAAATAGTTAAATTATTTTATACTAATAACATGTTTTAATTAATATCGATGAAAATTTACTTTAAATCGATTAAATATCGATGAATATTTACTTTATGTAAAATAAATATGACTATACTACATAGAGCGCCATCTGTTGTCACAAACGTTAATAAGAGAAAAATTTTTTAGCAGTGGAGCCATCTTTATTTTCTAAATAGGAGTAATTAATGCGAAATATTCATTAATGCCGTAAGAGCTGAATTTCGCAAATTACGTTACTTATTTGTTTAAAGCAAAAATCGGGGAATTAATAGTTCATTATAACATTTTAAAATATACCAGCAAAGGATAGCTTATTTTGATAACTAACATGTGAATTTAAAATATAATAAAAGTAATATTAAATAATATTAAATTATCAACCATTGATCAGCCTGAAACTACATTTCATATTAAAGCCAGAGGAATAAACAAGGAATGCTATAACACACGTTACCATAAATAATAAATAAACACTTTATGCTTGTTACACTGCGCCATTTCCTACCACTCCCTCTTTTTTTTTAATCATTAAGTATATTAACATATGCGCATATATTTTCCAGCAGCACCTCCCTACCACCTTAATCTAACATCTACCCACCCATCCGGCCTATTGATGAATGTTTTTTTTTTTACATTTTACAGTTTTTTATTTTTTTTCGTATAATTTTTATTTTTTATATTTTTTATTTATATATATATTTTTTATGCGCAAAATGCTAAAAGTAATTGACAATAAACATCCTACTGCAAGTTATAAGTAATAAAAGTATTAATTGTATAATAAAGAGTAAATGAATTTCTTAGGAAAACCGTGATTTATCGCATTAAATATTAATTGTTTAATGTTTTTGTTAATTAGATGAGGGGAACATAAACTTTTGATTCTGAACAAATGATTGAGGAGTATATTTCGATAAACAGAAATATGGAGGCAAGATTTAAAATGAGTAAAGGTATTAACTTTAAATTTAAAATCTTTGCGTTTGTCATATAGATCAGTTATGACAGATCAGATATGTTCTCCACTAATGTAATTTTTAAATCAAAAAAGTTAATACTATTCTTTGATAAAAGGTTTTCCGTAAGTTCCAGATTAGTGGGATAAATTATGGGAAATGAAGTACTAACACTGTTAGTGGTGTCAATTAAAATGATGTCATCAGTATAGCGAAACATTAAAAGATGGTCATTACAATAATCATAGTGATATAAGAATAAATCGGACAATACTTGACGTAGAGCCCCTTTGAGGAATTCCGAATTTTTGTATCTATAGAGTATTATCTTGTAAAGTAAAGTTATTGTGTATAATGAAATTAGTTAATGTGCGAAAATAAGCCGTATCCATATAATTAGGAAGAGTTAATTGATTTTTAAATTGTTTGAATAGTTGATTAATGATTTTATGAAGGTCTAAGGGATTGATATTATTGAATAGATCTTTAAAGTCGTAAGTTCTTATATTTTTAACACATTTAAGGTCTTTAAGTAGGGATGCATCGGATATCCGGCTAATATTCGATATCCGGCATATCTGGCTGATTTTTCAATATCCAATCGGATATCCGGATCACAATCACCGGATATCCGACTTCTCTATCGGATATCCAGCAGAATGCAGCAAAGCAAATATAGATGAATAACAGTAATTGTTTGATCCCAAACAATGACGAAAATCTTTTGTTTATAATGCAAAAGATGAAATAATAAGTTCCCTATCAATAAGTAAAAGATAATTCTCAAAAGCTCAAAAAATTGACAGCTTTTCTTACTATTTATATTTAAACTCTGTAATAAATTCAAGAATTTACGTTTATATCTTTTAGAAAATTGTATCATTACTTTCAGATTGTAAAACAAAATTTGAAGTCAAAATAGCAAATAAAGCCTTTTTGTAAAAATATATAAACATAGAAAACCAACATTTAGAAATGCTCAAATAATGCATGAAAAGGTAGCAAACAGCCGTTTCGAATCTATTATCGAGATTCTTCATCAGTACAAGACTCAGCATGTAGAAAAAGCTAAGCCGAGCAAAGCGAGAGAGAAGTGCAGGCTTATACACCAATTACAGGAGCGAATGATAGTAGATTCGAAACGGCTGTTTGCTATCTTTACATGCATTATTTATGCATTTCTAAATGTTAGTTTTCTGCCTTTAGTCCTTATAAAATTTGATATTGTTTAATAGACTGTGATTTTATTAATTTTCTTTCTTTCGCTTAGTTTAAATAATGGGTTAATTGGTTTAAGTTAAACAACTAAACAAACATTTTTTACTTTCTTCTATCCTTGATAGAAGAAAGTAATGTAATAATTTTTTTTCAACGAATTTATATATTTTAGGGATCCCCAATAGCCCAAAAAACATGTTTATTCAAAACCTGTCTGTCCCAGTGTCGCCATCATATCATCAAAAAGTGTATGAAGTTATACATAGAATGAACAAAATATTTTGTGTATGTTTTTGGCTGAAGCCAGCAGGTTCATCTTCAATATGGAAACGTTTCGCTGTAAGGCGATGCTGTAATCACATTTTTTGTGCCATTTTCATTATTCTACATCAAACACTGTATGAAGTTATGCATAGAATTGAATCAAATTTCTTTGGGTATGTTTCTGGGAATGACTCTCAGGTCTTCCTTCAATTTGAAAATATTTCGCCACAAGATGGTACTGTAATAATGATTTTTAACTCACAGGCTATCAAAGCCTGGGAGCTTATGTGCCCGCCCATTCTGTATGTATGTAAGTATGTATGTACATGCGTAACGTCATAACTCATGCTAAAAATATTCAATTCACTTGAAATTATGGGTATAGGTATATTCTGATAAGGCACTTCCCTGATTAGTTTTGAAAGTTCAATCGATAAGTATAAATGGGGGGAACGGGGGCTAATACTCCTCCCCTTAATTTATATCAATGGGTTTTTCATCCAGAATTATCAGTTTTCGCTCAAAATTTAGACATAGGATCATTCTGATGAGGTGCCTCTGTGATTAGTATTAGGTGCTCATTGGATAAGTATAAAGAGGCGAAATGGAGCGCTAATTCCCCATCCTCAACTTCGATAATGGGTTTTTCATGCAGATTTATCAGATTTCATTCAAATTTTAGACATAGGATCATTCTGATGAGCGAACCGCCATAATTGGTTTTGGGAGTCCATTGGATAAGTATAATGAAGGGTAAGGGGGCTAATCCCCCAGCCTTAATTTCGATAAATGGGTTTTTCATGCAGATTTATCAGATTTCATTCAAATTTTAGACATAGGATCACTCTGATGAGGACACCTGCATGATCAGTTTTGCGAGTTCATTGGATAAGTCTAAGAGAGGGGAAATGGAAGGTAACTCTCCCCTCCTTTAATTTAGTTTAATGGGTTTTTCATATAGAATTTACTGATTTGCTTCAAAATTTGTATATAGGTTCATTCTAATAAGGCAATTCCCTGATTTGTTTTGGGAGTTCATTTGATAAGTATAAATGGGGGATCGGTGGGACTACCCCTTTTAATTTAGGTAAATGATTTTTATTGCAGAATTAACTGATTTGTTTTAATATTTGGATACAGGTTCATAGTGATAAGATGCTTCCCTAATTAGCTGTGAGGTTCTTTGGTTAAGCATAAAAGGGATACGGGCGATTACCTCAAACCCCCTTAAATTTGATAAATGATTTTTTATGCAGATTTTTATTGCAGAATTAACTGATTTGTTTTAATATTTGGATACAGGTTCATAGTGATAAGATGCTTCCCTAATTAGCTGTGAGGTTCTTTGGTTAAGCATAAAAGGGATACGGGCGATTACCTCAAACCCCCTTAAATTTGATAAATGATTTTTTATGCAGAATTATCCTATTTTCTTTAAATTTTGAATGTACAATCTTTTTAATAAGGCGAATCTCTGAGTAGTTTTGGAAGTTTAATGGTTAAGTATAAAGAAGGGGGATAACTCCTCTTAAATTATATAAATGGGTTTTTATGAAGAATTATTCAATTTGCTATGAATTTTGGATATAGGTTTTTTTTATGTGATAAAGCATATCCTTGATTAGTTTAGGGGATATAATGATTAAGTATAGAACGGTGAAGCGGGGCGGTGCTATCCCCCCCCCCCTTTAATTTGTTTTTCGAACGTTTTTGAATTGGCAGTTCATGCAGCAATGGGAATTTCGTTACTTGCTAAAACTGGCTCTTCGCAAACAGTAAATATATAGCGGAATAACAAAAAATATTAATTTTAATAAATATCATGATCTATATTAACTCAGTCTAATAAATTGAGTACAGCAAAAATTCTAGATGAAAATCAAAGTTAGTATGATATTGAACTAACAATATTGATGTAGTTTTAATATTTGTAAATATTTTTTGAAACATTGAGATCTATGAAATAGAAGAGAATCTTGGGATTGGTGCATCCAACTAGTTATTTTCGTGACTTTGTTATAAATATTTAAAATTAAAAGTAATTTTTTTTTCTTATAAATTTCAAAGTGATTTAACTTAAAATTAAATTAAATGTAGCTTAAGGTAAAACAGTATTGCATAATTAAAACATGAAAAAAAAAATCCTCAATTAAACCTATGTTTGGAGATAACTCTTCAATCATTGGTATATTAGTAAGACTTTTATGTTTACATTATAAAAGGATGCTATGTATTTCTTTGTGAAAATGCTTTACAATTATAGACATGGGTCTGAGTTTAGGGACGGGATGGCAGGATTCATGCACTAAAGAATCTTATGTCATTCCTGTTTCCCCAAAAAAATCATTTTTCGAAATTTTTTTTCTTTGTGAAGTGACGATCAAGTCTCAGGACCAACTGACTATTTTCTTGATATTTTCCTCTATCGATTGACAAATCTCACAGTTTGCTCTTACGACAATTATACAAAATTCATGATTGTTTTTCTGCGTTTGACTGAAAAGTTTTGTAATTTTTCTCTCAAAATTTTCCTGCATGCTCGTCTTACAAAATTTTGCGGTTTTTTTTTTCCTGGAGCCCAATTGGCAAATTTCACAATTTATTTCTCTCAACTAATTGTCATATTTAGATATTTTATTCTACGACTGATTGGCAAATTTCCCTTTTTGTTTTTGTGACATTCTGATGAAATTAACAATTATTTTCCTGTATCCAGCTGAAAAATTTGTGTTTTGTCTTTGTTATTGGCTGACAAATTTCATGATATTTCCTTGTGACAGACTAACAAATTTTACGATATTTTACTGTAATTGATTGACGAATTTCGCTATATTTTCCCACTGCCCAAGTTCTCTTAAAGTTCAAATTTTTTCAGACCGTTCGACAATTTTTAAAAATTTATTTTTGCCATGATAGACGAAATCAGCGATATTTTTTCTATGACCGATTTCTATATTTTGCGATTTTTTTTTCTTGTGCCGAAACAAGAAATAACTAAAAGGGCAGTAATGGTCACTAGAGTTTGAGCTCTATCACATGAGTGACAAATCTATCACAAAACAAAATGAGATTAAATCCTGTGTTGCACATTTAAAAAATATATATATTTACAATTAGTGGTTCAACATTAAATTTTTTTTTTTTTTTAAATTCATCGCACATTTCATCATCAATGGGCTCAATAATCATACCTCTTTTTTTGATTTAAAAGACGATCTTTTATACGATGTTTCTGTTTGGATTCGTTTTTTTTCCATATCTGATAATTTGCACTTGCCCATTTTGTAACTTTTATACTCTCTTCTTTATTAACATTTACATTTTGATTTCCTATTCAAATAAAAATTCTTCTAAATTTAAAGAATTTCGTAAAATAAATAAAGAAAATGTGGACATCCATTGCCCAAAGCAAGATGTTTAAATGTTTCCAAATGAGTTATTGAAAATCAGTAAAAACATCATTTTTACGATGATGAAAACATGATTTATGTAATAAGAGTCATATATTACGTATGTCATGGATTAAATATTAATATTCCTGGACGAATCATAAACAAAATAAAATGTGGACACCACAAGGTCCATTCTCGACCGATAACAACAACCGTTTTCCAAATGATTTAAAAAAATTGAGGAACTTCAAGGAAATGCATTTAGACACAATAAATAGTTGATGTGCATAGTTTACAGAAATTAGAACATGACTTTTTTAAATAAACCATTTCTCATGTAATAGAAGAAACCTACTGACTATGTCCTTTTTAGGTGCGTTCGTAATTATGTAAATACGTAGCACCTATTTTTGTCGCTCAGTCCGTCCGTCTGTCCGTCCGTCTGTCTGTCCGTTTGTCTGTCCGCATATAACAAAGCAAAAACTATCCAACCGAATCGTTTGAAATTTAAAATATATAATTATTACATAATTTTGTCGAGTCATTTCAAATTTTATGAAAATCGGATGGATAGATCAATTACAGGGACAATCAAAAGGATTCCATTACATTACGGTCAATGGGGAAAAAGTTTCAAATGCATTTTAATCGTCTGAAATTTAAAACGTATATTTATGACATAATTTTGCCGAGTCATTTCAAATGTTATGAAAATCGGATGCATAGATCAATTACAGGGACAATCAAAAGTATTTCGTTACATTACGATCAATGGGAAAAAAGTTTCAAATGCATTTTAATCGTTTGAAATTTAAAACGTATAATTATTACATAATTTTGTCGAGTCATTTCAAATGTTATGAAAATCGGATGCATAGATCAATTACAGGGACAATCAAAAGTATTCCGTTACATTACGGTCAATGGGGAAAAAGTTTCAAATGCATTTTAATCGTATGAAATTTAAAACGTATATTTATTACATAATTTTGCCGAGTCATTTCAAATGTTATGAAAATCGGATGCATAGATCAATTACAGGGACAATCAAAAGTATTCCGTTACATTACGATCAATGGAAAAAAAGTTTCAAATGCATTTTAATCGTTTGAAATTTAAAACGTGTAATTATTACATAATTTTGTCGAGTCATTTCAAATGTTATGAAATTCGGATGCATAGATCAATTACAGGGACAATCAAAAGTATTCCGTTACATTACGATCAATGGGAAAAAAGTTTCAAATGCATTTTAATCGTTTGAAATTTAAAACGTGTAATTATTACATAATTTTGTCGAGTCATTTCAAATGTTATGAAAATCGGATGCATAGATCAATTACAGGGACATTACGATCAATGGGGAAAAATGTTTCAAATGCATTTTAATGGTGTTACACTCATTTGAACATAATATAATTGACATGAATCTATGATGTATGTACTAAAATATACATTCTGTACAATCTGGGATGCAAAGAATATTTATTATTAAATTACAGGGCCCCACAAATGTATTTCACTGAATAATGTTATACGGGGAAACATTGTTTGGGGCGTGTTTTAATTATATTAACCTACTTCACATTTTATGAATAAGATATACGCTAATGAAGTATAATAAAAATTACTCCCTGCATATTTACAGGAACACAAAGATTTCGACCACTGTACTGTATCCAAAGTACGCTCTATTATACCAGCAAGATCTGAATATTTTAAAGCTTATAGTACGAACGCACCTCATTTGCTACGCTTCACGTGCAATTTCCAACTTGTTAGAATTTCATAGGGGTTTAAAATTCCAATAAATAGTAGAACATAAATCAATTAGTTAAAATGCCAGGGATTACAGTATTGACGATAATTCCACTAAGTAATATGCAATCACCGAAGGATATTGACAATACAATCACCTACATGCATTATTCTTGAAAGCAAATTAAAAATGAATGCACATCAGATTTTACAAAATTAAGAAGATGAAAAAAAGCATAACTAAGCATTTCAATAATTTAATGTATTAGAAAAGTTGCTCTGTTCTGTTTGTCAAAAGTGTAACCTATAAAATATTCTAAACCACACAAAATCGAATAAAATTTAAATTAAAAAATTCCTTTAGCAACTCAGTTATTAATTGCCCATAACATTGAGTCAAAATTGAAAAATGGATATGATATATATAAGGCTTGATTCTTTTCCTTTGGTTTAATTAAAAAATTTTTGGATAATTATCTTGAGTTGTTGATTTATATTATTTCAATGGAATTTTGTTCTGTCGGTATAAATTGTAAATATTTATGTGGCATGTAAAAAAAAAAAAAAAAAAAAAAAAAAAAAAAATAGGGTTTAAAAAATATTTTTTCCCTCTCTCATATAGTTTAACTCCCCGGCATTTACAAATGTTATGAGGGACACTCTCTCCTCCTGGGAAAACCTGAATTTCAAGCCCTAATAGTCAAAGATATATAGTTTCTGTAAAATATATTGCAATATGTTTAAAATGTTATAATGGTGTGTGAAACATGTTTGCAATTTATTATTTGAGATGGCATTGTATAAAGAAAGAAACGAACATTCACCATAACTAAAAATATATTTAGTACCGGATATCCGAATCCGGCAGGCAAATCGGATACCGGATATCCGGTATCCGATATCTGGCAAAATCAGTATCTGGTGCATCCCTATAGATATACTAAACAGTTGATAACTGTTTTTGATATGTATATTATCTTTCGCTATAGTGAGTTTATATATCTGATTTAGAATTGTTATTAAAATATTGTTAGCATAATTATTATATATATATATATCCACATATATGACATTTGTCATGCTGTAACTATTGTATTTATGAACCGATTTGTATGAAATTTGGTGTGTACATAATACATACTAATGTCTCGATCGAGTTCGTTGGCCAGCATCATCCGCCATCTTGTTTTAAAATGGCGGCCATTTAATTTTTTTTAATAAAAAATTTAAAATTAAGTGTAAAAAATTTATAATTAAAAAATATTTTTATTCTGTGTGTTTGATCTTGATACAAAGATTGCAGAGCTTTTTTCGCTTTGTCTATTTCTTTAAAAATGGCAGAGTTATAGAACTTTGAATTTCTAATGTGGCTGACATTTTGAAACGGTAAGATTTTTGTCACGTAATAACACGCGTATTTATGAACGGATTTCGATGTAACTTGGTGTGCAATAGTATATACCGACGTTTGAACCGAGTTCATTGGCCAGTATCATCCGCCATCTTGTTTAAAAATGGCGGCCATTTAATTAAAATATATATATATAAAATAAGGTACACAAAAATTAGAAGTTAAAAAAAGATCTTTCTTTTACGTGTTTTAGCTTGATACAAAGACACCAGAGCATTTTTTGTTTCGACTGTATCTTAAACAAGTAAGAAAAATCATGCGTTAAGCATAGATTATGAAGCACTTTCCAACACTTAATGTAATCTTTAACAAAACTTTGTTATTCAGGGAAATAATAGTATATAGCCAAATATCCCCAAATATGTGTTCCAGTACATTAGAATAGCCCTGTATTTCATATGTCAGTTCATATAATGGGAAAATTTAGCTTAGTAAGAAAATATCCAGTAGCTTGAAATTTCTTTTTCAGCAATTCATACTATTAGATGGAAACATACTTGAATACTTTTATTCAGCCCTGTAGTTTACATTGTACCTTTATTAAACGTCAACATTAGGCTAAAAGTTATTGTAAACTAAAACACTTTTAAAACAACTGAAATCACATTCTCATAAATCATCATTCATAGGCGTCCATGTACCGAATTCTTTGCGTGGCCCTGTATATCCCTTTATCTATATTCTGCAAACATTTCTCAGTAAATTGAATGCAGCTCAGCGTAAAAATGCATAGCTTATTTAAGAACCACGTTTAAATAATTTACGCTCATATTCAGTAACGTTGGTGAGCTCTTTTGGGTAGCCCTGTATATCAACTATAACATTTATACACACCATATAAATGTGCATATATTTAGCAAAATATAAACGCAAATATCATAATTAAAATGCATTTCATCCCTCCATCAGCCATCATCGGACACATATACGGTACTTCGGAAAGAATATACTATTTGAAATCTTTTGTATGGCCCTGTAAATACTATGTACTTCATATTATGCAAGACAGTAGCGTATAATTTATATTAAGCTTCAGTGACATATATCAATTTTATTATACATGAAAAAGCTTAATATATTTAAAATACATACACAATTCCCCCTTTTACCATTATCTAATGGAATTCTTTTGTGTGGCCCTGTAAATGAATAATAGCTACATTTTCACCTTCTATTTTATGGAATGCATATATTAATATGTTTAACAGGGTATAACATCTTTGAAATTCCTTTGAAACGATTTTTCCCCATAGGCCGTAATGTAATAGGACACTTTTGATTTGCCCTGTAGATAAACTAATCAGGGTAGAAACTTCATTTTCGATAGGACTTGTGCTAGGGTAAACGTCAATAACGTCCTAAAATTTCATGGCAATCCGAGTATATTAACGATTTTTCCTCATAGGCCGTAATGTAATGGGAAACTTTTGATTCTCTCTGTAGATAAACTAATCATGGTAGGTACTTCATTTTCAATAGGGTTCGTGCTAGGGTAAACCTCAATAACGTATAAAAATTTCATAGCGATCCGAGTATATTTACGGGAGTTAGAGCGCGGACAGACGGACAGACGGACAGACGGACAGACGGCCATCCGGCCAGACGGACAGACGGACAGACGGCCAGACAAACCGAATGCATAAGCACTTTTCAACTTTGTTGGAAAGTGCTAACAACTTTGTTGGAAAGTGCTAAAAATGGCGGAGTTATAACATTTTGAATTTCTAGTGTGGCTGACATTTTGAAATGATCTGATTTTTGTCACGGTATAACACGCGTATTAAATAACCTATTTGGATGTAACTTGGTGTGTACATAGTATATACCCATGCCCCGATCGAGTCCGTTGATTAACGTCTTCCGTCACCTTGTTTCAAAATGGAGACCATCTGATTTTTTTTTTAATTTTAAATTTAAAATGAAGTACAAAAAAAAAAAAAAAAAAAAAAAAAAAAAAAACAAAAAAACAAAATTAGAAATTGACAAAGACTTATTGTGTTTGACCTTGATACAATGGATTCGGAGCATTTTTTGTTTTGTCTATATCTTAAACAATGGCTGAGTTGTAGCACTTTGAATTTCTAGTGTGGCTGACATTTTGAAATGATCTGATTTTTGTCACGCGATAATAGGCACATTTATGAACGGATTTGGATATAGCTTGGTGTGTACATAGAACAAACCAATGTCTTGACCGAGTTTGTAAGTCAACTTCATCCGCCATCTTATCTTAAAATGGCGGCCATTTAAAATTGCCAAAAAACTTTTATAATAATATACAAAAAAATAAAAATAAATAAAAAATAAAATAAAGTAAAAGAAATAAAAAGAAATAAAAAAGAAAAAAAAAAGAGAGAAAAGATAAAGAAATGGGAAAAAGGTTTCTCTGAAGTGTTTCATTTTAATTCTAGGATTACAGAGATTTTTTTGTTTTGACTTTATCTTAAAAAATTGCTTATGTATTAGAGTTTGCAATTTTTAAGATGGAGTGACATTTTGAAAAATCTATTTGCCTGCGACATCACTCGCATATATCAACGGATTTCGATGTGCGTGAACATGTGCATAAGACTGACTAACAAGGAGAAGACACGAGGCGTGTGTCACCGAATCCAGCGAGCCTTTGGGTATTGATAGAGAATAGTTAGAATATAAACATATCACAAGGATAAAGTGCAATATTCACGGGGGCCTTAAAAAACGACCCCCAAAGTTCACCCATTATTGACGCAAAACATATAATCAAATAAATTGTACGGTTTTTCCCAGGACTGGATTGTACAGTTGGCTAGACGCCAGACTTTCACTTTTCTGCTGTCGGTAAGTTCAAAGCCCGTCCCAGGCCATTTTTTTTCTTACACAGACAAAATTAGGATTAATTATTTTCGGACCACAATATCTGATTTTTTATACGTATGGCAAATATTAATAAGAACATACTTCTGCATGCATGCACACACACACACATATATATATACTTGTTTATTTACAGAGAGATTGCAGTTTTATGGATCGAATGAAAAAAAACAGTCGACAAAATTTTAATTTTATTCATTCTTATGTATAGATATTTCTACGAATATATCACTGTTATTTGCAGCGTAGTAAATTAAAATACACTACTTAAAAATAAAATATGCTATTTCATTTATTTTGACTTGTCTAATATCTATCCATTTAAAAGATTATAATTTTTCGATTTTTTTTTTTTTTAAATTTTGAAAAAGTAATTTTCTTTTTTAATATCGAATCTCATGTCTCGATTAAGAATAACTGTTTTCGGTTAAAACCATTTTCGGGGACATTTTATCACGTAGTTTTGCAAGGGGTTGTTAAGCAAAACAAGCTTGCTAGTATACTATAGAAAATAAACAGCTTATACTATAGAAAATAAACAGTTTATAATGTTTATTCTTTCAGCAGTCACCTGCTGCAGAGCGAATAAATCCGGTAGTTTATTTTAAAAGTTTTTCGGTGATTAGACGTTGTTCTTTATTAATTAAAATGAAAAAAGTTATTCTGTAAAAAAATTCCTCTTGGAGAAGCTTCAAAACGTCACTTGTAATAGTACGCATTTAATTTTTAAATACATAGTATTGAATTGAATGTAAATAATGTAAAATAACTGTACGTAATTCAAAAATATATGTAAGTTATTGTAAAATAAATATAAATAATTTACAAAAATCCAAAGACGTCGAATGTAAAAGAAATACGTATATATAGCATAAGATTTTTTTTTTACTCTTCTTTATATCTGTAGCGTGTCAATAAAACTCTCTTACTCTTTGTAAATAAATAAATATATGCGTATGCGTATTAATGAGCCTAGAAATATGTTCTTATTTATATTTGTCATACGTATAAATAATCAGATATTGTAGTCCGAAAATAACTAATCCTAATTTTGTCTGTCGAAAAAAAAAAAAAAAAAAAAAAAAAAAAAAAGCCTAGACGGGGTTTGAACTTACCGACAGCAGAAAAGTGAATGTCTGGCGCCTAGCCAACTGTACAATCCAGTCTTCAGAAAATCCGTACAATTTATTTCATTATATGTTTTGCGTCAATAATGGGTGACCTTTGGGGGTCGTTTTTTAAGGTCCCCTGAATATTGCAGTTTATCCTTGTGATATGTTTATATACTAACTATTCTCTATCAATTCCCAAATGATTGCTGGATTCGATGACACAAGCCTCATGTCCTCTCCTTGTAAGATCTCGATCAACCTCATTAGTTAATTTCATCCATCGCACAATGTGGTATTTCACTGAAAAAGCTGGCCAAAAGTCAGAATTTTACATTTTGTATTTAGTTGATAATTTTCTGATTGGTATAAGAGGACTATCCTGTCCATATGATGACGGGTTTATTTCTTTCTGTAGACTATCCAATTGTCTGGTATTTTACTTGGAATTAATGGTTTTTGCATTCCTCATTTTATGCTTCTGATTTATGCATCATTTTATCGAACGTCTAAAAAACTATTTTCAGTCGAACTTCAGAAACAATTTACAGTTTTTAAAGACAAAGGTATATACTCTCTTTTACATAAATATTTTTGTAAATGCAGTACATCTTCATTATGATATTCAAGTTTGAAACTGTAGATTTTTCGGGTTAAATATTTTAGATAAAATTATAATTTTAATAGGGAGTTAAACTGAGTTCAGTAAGAACTATTGTGTCTTCATAATGTATAAGCTTTCTAATTAAAAGATATGAAATAAAATTTACCCCTATTTGCCCCCCATTTTTTTAATGGGTAAAACAAAATTTCAAAAAAAGTTTCTGAAAAGCAGTTTTTTTAATTAATTAAACTTTTAAATTTATTAACTGTTTACATTTAATATATGCTGTAGTTTTTTACTTCCTAAAGGATACCCTTTGGTGTAGAGATGACAAATCTGCAAATAGAAAAAGATTTTTTTTTTTTTTTAAAGTAATTTGATGTTATTTTTCTTCTTTAAGTAAGACGTTTTTTGATCGTACACCCATAACATGTTAACTAACTGATTCTTTGTAAATAATGTAACATTTTGGTTTTGTACCAAGTGTTTGCAATATGTGAATTAACTGTTACCTTTTTGAATAATATATTTTAAATCAACCGTAAGGAATTGTGTTCTTTATTCATTAACGAGGTAAGAGAGAAGAAATTTACTAGACATATATGTATTATTTTTTTATTCTAATGAATAAAAAAATCAGAAGAAATATCAAAAGAATATATGAATAATGTAATAAAAGTATTGTGACACAGAAAATTTAAAAAGTTAAAATTGTGAAATGTTTATAAAATTACATATATTTTCTATGTCAGAAAATAAAATCTTTCAAACATAGTTATAAACAAAATTGAGCTTCTTCGAGATTCACTGAACAATGTTTTCGTGAAAACAATGAGGAATGACTGGAAGGAACGCTTTATTTTTCTATAAGGATAATAGAGGAACTCCATCACCCAACAAAATAGTTTAAAAATTGTATTGGCAAAAGTAAGAGATTATTAAAAGAAAACAACAATTAAAAGAGAACAATTAAAATCTGAAATTAGCCAAGAACAATTACAGTTCAACTGAGCAAAAAAGCTGCAGGACATGCAGATGCTTCAAAAATCATTAAAGATTTTGCAGCCAGGCCAACAAGGGCAGCAAAATATCGAAAAAAATCAATTATTTGTCTTAGACCTCAAAACTAAGTACATTGAACTTATCACCGACTAAGGCTTTGGCCATATTTGTTGCAGCAGATTTTACATACAATCTATATAATATCACACGAACATCTAATAAATATACATGTCCTCGCTATGTACTTTTTCAGAGAGCTAAAGAACAATGTTATAAAAAAGGTAACTACATTACTGAAAACATGGCGGAAGTAAAACTTCAAAGTTTTTTAGATCACTTTACTCAAAGACTGTGTAAATACATAGAAAATGTTTTCACAACAGCAAGTGAAGCAATATTGATAAGTTTAGAACACCTGTGCAAATGGGGCTGTGACAGCTCTCCACACGAAATATTTAAACAAAAGTCTGAAAATTCCTTTGTCTCAAACATGACTCAAACATTTTCTAAAACTCTTTAGCTTCTTTGAGATTTATAAACAAATAAATGGATCTCAAATGTATGGTTTCAGAACTCTGAACCTTCATACACTGTAAGAAAAAAGGATCGATCTACTAAAAAAACTTTAGTGATCCTTGTAATTACTAAAAAAATTTTTAGTAATCTTAGTCGGTTACAAGAAAATCTGTCAGAATTACTAGAAAAAAGTTAGCAACGAAGAGAGTTACTAGTTTTATATTTTTAATAACTATTACTAAAACTCACTTGGTGTGGTCTTGACAGCATAGTGGTTATAGTAATGGACTCCAGACTAAAAGGTCCCGGGTTCGATACTGGCCACCGCCAAATACGCCCCGAATGTATGTAGTGTAAGTACTCGTTAGTAAAGGGATTATGAAGATCCTGTCGGAGCAGTTAGCGAGGTTTGGTGCTGCCATCTATTGCAGTTTTGCCGAAAATCTTCCGCTTCAGAAGTCTGGATGCAGCTCGAAGGAACCTCCTGCCCTTCGGGCGCATGTAATGGTTATTAAAAATAATTTTGAAGCTATTACTAAAATTTGCTTGTTGGCTCATACTAAAAATTTTTAAGTTACTTATACAAAAAATTCTTTTGTTCAGTTTACAAAAAAAATGCTTGTTTCACTTGCAAAAAAAAAAAAAAAAAAAAAAAAAAAAAAAAAAAAAAAAAAAGGTTTGCAATGGTTACTAAAAAATTCTGTGGAATACAAATTTACTAAAAAATTTTTAGTAACCTCTTGAATTTTTTTTTACAGTGTATCCACGCTTTTGCTTTCTCATGCTAATAAGATTTATTCATAAAACTAATGACATAATCCAAGAGGATCTATCAGAGAGCTATCAGAGGGAGCCTAGAGAAGCTATCAGAGATGGCGGCCGAAGCCCGCAACATGCATTTTCGTTCATATAGTCCAAACTTTTCAAGATAAACTTTTTTACCAAAAGTAGAACCGACTTCAAAAACTACTGTAAAGTAAGAAATAATTTTTTTACAGAATAGATAACAAGAAATTAAACAAAGAACATTGTATTTACCATGCGTTTTGTTAGATTTATGTACATTAAATTGATTTTTTGGAGTCGGTGCCAGCTAAGCCAAGTTCAAAATAAAAGCTAAGTTTCTAATACTGAATAATTACATTTAACTTGGCTTGGCTGGCACCGACTCCAAAAAATCGATTCAATGTACAAAAATCTAACAAAACACATGGTAAATACAATGCTCTTTGTTTAATTTCTTGTTAACTATTCTGTAAAAAAATTATTTCTTATTTTGCAGTAGTTTTTGAAGTCGGTTCTATTTTTGGTAAAAAAGTTTATTTTTCACTTTTTAGTTTTTTTATATTAGCTTATGATTGAGAAAACGGTTACAAAAATCAATATTAATTTGCGAGAAATCACTAATTTTATTAGTTTTTACTTAGTTACTAAAAAAAAAAAAAAAAAAAAAAAAAAATTTATGGTACCAATTCGAGAGCAACCTCTCTCAATAAATCAAAATCCATATAAATCGGATGGATAGTTTTGGCGTAAATGGTGAATATAGATTAAAAAAATACATACGCGTCGAATTGTTAACCTCCTCCTCATTTTTTGAAGTCAGTTAATAATTATTAGTGTTTAATTTGTAAAATATGCGTATAAAAATTATAATACGGAAAAATTTATTGTACACACGTATATCATGAGTGGGGCTCGAACCCACGCTTTCTTTCGAGAACCAGAGTTTAAATCAGGCGCCTTAGACCGCTCGGCCACCCTGACTGCATTCTCTTCGGCGAACTTATTCAGCGTCCATGTTACTTTTATTTGGCGAGAAATCATTAATTGTATTAGTTTTTGCCTAATTACTAAAAAAGTACTTAACCAATTTCGATGAAATGGAAAAGATACCAATTCGAGAGTAACCTCTTTCATTTAGCACAAATACTTGTTTAATCGGTTGGATAGTTTCGGTGTAATCAGTGAACATACATAAGAAAACAAAATACATACGCATCGAACTGATGATAACCTCCTCTCATTTTTTTAAAGTCGGTTAAAAAAATTATAATACGAAAAAAAAAAAAAAAAAAACTGTATACACGTATGTCATCAGTGGGGTTCGAACCGACGATCTCTTTTGAGAAGCAGAGATTAAATCAGACGCCTTAGACCGCTCGGCTATCCTTACTGCAAGCCATGCGGCAAACTTATTCAACATCATTTTAGTTTTCGCAAGTCTATTATTTTACTACTTTTCACTGATAAAAAGATCTCTGATATTCTATGCTAACGGTTAAAAACAAAATATTCTTAATAGCATAATTAGCATTTAATTTATAAAATATATATGTAAAAACAATAATACGGAAAAGGTTATTGTATACATGTATGTCAGGAGTCGGGTTCGAACTCTCGATTTCTTTTGAGAACCAAAGCTTAAATTTGGCGCCTTAGACCGCTCGGCCATTCTGTTTGCAGTATGTTCAGCGAACTTATTCAACACTTTTAATTAACGAAAAATCACTAATTTTATTAGTTTTTGCCTAATTACTAAAAAGTATTGAACCAATTTCGATGAAACGAAAGTGGTACCAACTCGAAAGCATTCTCTTTCATTTAAAACAAAAATAACAGAAATCGGTTGCATAGTTTCGGAGTAATCGGTGAACATACATAAAATAAATACATACGCGTTGAATTGATAACCTTCCCTCCTTTTTGGAAGTCGGTTAAAAAGATTTGCTCATAGACTGCAATGAAAATGTACCTTAATGGCTTACTTTTTTGCTTCGACTTTTATATAAGTTGTAGTATGCAAAAAAACCTCACCAAACATAAAAAAAACTTCTGAAAAGTCATTAACAGTTGTTATTGCCAGAATCTAGCTTTCGAGTGATTCTGAAGAGGACGACATGGAAAAATATGCTCGAAAAAAATGATGGGCAGTAGGACACTAATTTGCGTAAATTGTTCGAAAAATGATTTGTTTCTAGCATAATAATATATTTTACGTTTTCTTAAAACATTTTATCTGCAATAGAACGCACAAAATATTTTTAATAATTTTGGCCAGGTTTTTCAGCAAAATGCCACACTGTGCATCGTGTTGTTTTAATGGCACTTCATTATATTGAATATAAATCGCTTTAAATAAAACCAGCTGGTATAAAAATTGACAAAAACAAGTATTGAATAATTTTATAA
This sequence comes from Maratus speculifer, assembly GCA_964019185.1. Taxonomy (NCBI): domain Eukaryota; kingdom Metazoa; phylum Arthropoda; class Arachnida; order Araneae; family Salticidae; genus Maratus; species Maratus speculifer. The sequence goes on from OZ025294.1 coordinate 309,549,305, forward strand.
CCGTGTTCCGCTAATTTGAGCTTTGTATGGTTGAATAATATAACTTAATTTTTTAAGAGAATAGTAAGGAATATGAAAGCTACTCCTAGCTCCCGATACTGACCGGAAGGACTTTTTTTTCCATGATGAGTTTTTTCACAATTTCTCCTATTTAAATTCTTGAATCTATTTAAATTTTTGTTTTCATGAACCGTTAAAGATAATTGCTTCAAATTTGAACATGTCTTCTTTGATTGTTTTACTTTAGTTTTGCTTCACCAAATTTAAAAAAAAAAAAAAAAAAAAAAAAAAAAAAAAAAAAAAAAAAACTTTTGAAAATGCGATTTTTTAAAAATAAAAGTTACATAATTTTTTTTTTTTTTTTTTTTTTTTTTTACTTTAAATGTATTTTTTTTTATTTAAATAATATTTTAGGATGCTGAATCAGAATTAAAATTTAGATATTTCTGTTTAAACGTTGTATGCCCAGAGCATATTTTGAGTTCTGTATATTTTGATATTCTGTAATCTGTATATTTTCTGTTTATTCTGAGTTTGCACAGTAAGGAGGCCTTCCTAGCCAGATGGATTCTTTCAAGGTGGGAAATAATAAGCATGGTAATGAAATTATTGTCTTTTAGTCTGCTTTTAATGTTTAAAACGGAGTATCACTTGTGGATGATTTTTTTTTTTTCGGAATTGCATATTGACGGCAAACATTTGCCTCGATTTTAAAATAATAATTACAAAATATTTTTGAATAGACCATAGAAGACAAATATGATATTTGCGATGATATATTCATAGTAAATATAAAATATATAGAAGTAGATCTTCCTTTTTCTGCATTTAACAATTAAAGGACACAACCATTCGAGGAAATGGATTATGAGCTCTCATCATTATCAGGTCATCAGTCAGATTTAGAAGGATTTTCATCAGTAGCATGAAAATCCTACTAAATCGTTCTATGCAATCAAGGCGATCCCTGATTTCATGCAAAGATAAAAATATATTTTGCGATGAGGTATTTAAATACTTGAGGAAAATATGAGATTAAAAAAAGGGTTGATTGCTGCAAATACTGAACATGTAATTGCAAAGGAGGCATTGTCACACACATCGGCACACACATACACCGTACACAAGGGCAGGTAAAAGAGGATCACTTGGGGAAAACTGATGCAGATTGAAATATCGAAGACTAAAAACACAGACAGAATGACGATTACAATGCTGAAAAACTAACAAAATAAGTAGGTTCATGATAATAATTACAGAAAGAAGGGAACATTATTAATTAGTGATAAAGGAAGAGAATAGAGATAGTTTCACAACTGAAACTAAAGAGGCCTTTTTTGTCTTTCTAGCTCTGTATTCTGTTTTAATTGTAGTTTTATAATATTTTTCTTTTCATTGTTTTCCGTTCTTTCAGAGGCTATTATTTTCATGTTCCCTTTCAGTTTATTTGTTTATTATATATAAAAAAAAATGTTGTTGCTCCAAATAATAGGTAAGAACAAGAAAAGAAAAATGACAACCAAAGTGATAATGTCAGGAAAGGATAAATTTGGGTTACTTTTTTAGTTTTACTAATCCTGTCTCAAGCAGCGCCTGCTACTTTTACCCCCCCCCCCCAAAAAAAAAAAAAATCTCTGTTTTAGATATTTTTGTATACGCTAAACTATATAAGTCAATTTATTCTGATACTTGACTTGCAATTTTCTCTTAACATTTTATTTTCTTTTCATTCAGCATGTGCGCCAGGTTCGTATGGTCCAGGCTGTACTAAATCTTGCCGTTGTAAGAATCATGTAAGCTGTAGCATATATACAGGAGAATGCACATGCAAAAGTGGTAAGTTATTTTTAAGCGATGCGTGCATACATACGTTATCCATACATATGTATATAAATACAATTTGATATTTGTATTGAATATGGAGTATTTTGATTTTTAAAATTTTTGCAAAGTACATGCACATATAACATGTTATATGTACATTTAACATGCACACACACACACCAAATATGAGGACCTCAGAAGCCAAGGGGTACAAGTGACAAAATTTCGATTTGGAGTAAATTGAGTTTAAAGATAATTGATGTTAAATTGGAACATCAATAACAATTGAGTGAATTGAAATAGGAAATTTCTGCTTGTTGCATTCTGGTCTTTGAACTCTTATTTCAATAACTGTTAAAAAATAAAATACAATTCTCTTTAAATGTATAATTAATCAATATTGTTTGTTTTTCGAAAAAAGTAGTTTGCCTCTATAACTCAGCAAATAATAAGAAAATCACTTATATTTCTTTACCTGAAATGAAAAAAGCATATTTTTAGGTCGTCTGTGTATTTAGTTTATTTTTTTCAATTTTGTCACTTATACCCCTTGGCTTCTGGGGTCCTCATATATATAAGCATTTAATGAATTTATTATCATAATAGTTTATTTTTTGCTACATCATTTTAGGGACAACTATATAGTCCAAAAGCAGACCGCACAAAACCCTAAGTCATCGAGCACAAGAAAAAATCCTTTATTTTATGGAATAGTAGTAATAGAGGAGTATAATGATCCATGTCTGCCGGAAGTGAAGTGGTGCATAATCCAAAAATGAATACCACTAGTGGTTGACTCGTAGTATTAGCATTGTGTTTGCCGTACAATCAAAAGTATGAAAACACGGAAAACTGAGTGCAGGAAAACACGATGTTAATTCTACGAGTCAATCACTAGTGGTATTCATTTTTGGCTTATGCACCACTTCACTTCCGGCAGACATGGATCATTAGATTCCTCTATGACTACTCTTCCATAATAGGAAGAATATTTTCTTGTGCTCGATGACTTAGGGTTTTAAGCGGTTGGCTCTTGGGCTAATAGTGTCTGGTATGTTTTTTCCTTTTCTATCAATTTTAGTAACGTTATTATGATTTATTTTTAATGTTTTTCTTTTTTTTATTTTTTTCCTCCTTCTCCTTTCTTTTGGTTCATACTTTTTTTTTATACCCCAAATTAATATTATTTTGCTTTTTCATGGCTAATACGAAAATGAAACCACACACTTTATTTGTAGTTCCAAAGTATTTGTGGGCCTGAAGATTCTACTTTGGTTCTACAAATTTCGATTGCATTTATTTTAGTTTATTTTTTTCCTGTTTCAATGTGGTAATTTGTATAAAATTTAATGGTTTGTATATATGTATGGGATCTGATGAATCTATTATAGTTCTGTATATTTCGGATTTCCTTTTAATTCATTTTTTCATGTTCTATTAAAGTATATTGTTTTACAATTAATGGTTATATATACATATATATATATGTGTGTGTGTGTATATATATATATTTAATAATTCATATTAAAGTGAATATGAAGAAAATGAATAAGTTTTATGAATATAATGTTCAAATACGAGCAACAATTTTACCATCTCAGCAAAAATGCGTCAATCTAGGACTCGAACTCAGAAGCTTCAATTGCCAATGCTCTTCTAATTAAGCTACCTGGGCAAAGTTCCAACCAACACAATATTCTCTCACAACAGTAAACATAAAAAAAGCTTTTACAAATCAGTTGATTGTGTTAAAAAGAATTAAAGTATTTACCAATTAGTTGATGTATATAAAAATAATTAAAGTACGCATCGAGAATTGAGGCCAAAGATTCAGTGTTCGAGTTCCAGCATAAACATATTTTCACTCAAATAATAATAAAAAAAGTATGAATTATTTGCTACTCAGTTCAATGTGTTAAAAATAATTAAAATGTAATGTTCAAATATATTAAAGCTTGCGTTCATATAAAAAAATCATTTGATAAAAAAAAAAAAAAAAAAAAAAAAAAAAAATACGGGAAGAAGTTACCACCACACTAAGCTTGTGTAATTAGTCTCGTAAATATTATCTTATATACATTAAAGGTCATTAAATATAATGTTCTGGAACTTTGATGTTATAGAGAACATGTTTAAGCTCTTTTTTCCTAATAAATAACTGATTTACGGTATACACTCAAATGTGAGTACAAAACAATAAGTTGCTATAGAACATATACTTTACTCCAAGATTTTAAACAAAGATGTAAGTATTAAAATCACAAAAATAAAAATTGTACTCGACGTTTCGGTTTATCTTTAAGATCATCCTCAGCAGTTAGCTTTCTTAAATAAAAATCGCAAAAATTATTATTGGGTCTTTCCATGTCAAGTGTCCTAAATTTTGACATGGTTCCCGCTCGACCTCTTTCAATTTTTATATAATTGATACAGAACATACATGTAGGTATAAGATGAACATTTGGAAACTGTTAGTTTAAGATGTAATATAGTTGTGGTGCCAGGGGTCCATTTGTACCAATCACTATTTCATGGTCGTAAAAAAAAAAAAAAAAAAAAAAAAGGCCAAATCATCAAGTTTGGCATCCCATTGCTCATGATATATGAAACCTTGCTTATTGAAAATAGGTGATCTAGTACAACTTTTTATGCTAAAAAACGTAATTGCAGTATTAAAAATCTCAAAACAATACCATCGTCATTACTAGGCTTCAAAGTAGGCCGTACGGCCAGTCCGATTGATTTTTACCCATACTTTAACATGCTGCAAATATTATTTTACAAATTTGTCTCTTTACAAACTAATTACCACTGAACATGTCATAAAGCCGCTGAAGTTGTTTTTTGATTGCTTACATATTCATTAAATTATAAATGTTCCAAATCTAATAAAAAATTAAAATCGTCGATTTTGCCCCATTTTCAGAAGCGTACATCTCAAAAGGGACACTTTTAATTTAAATACAATTAGTACCACTGGAAAGAGCACACCTTAATTTATAAGAAAAACTTTATTTCATTTTGGGCTTCTTACATATAAGGGAAAAATAATAAAATTCAGCAAACCTTTTTTGCTCTATTTTTCCAGGATATTTTTTTTCAAAAATTCTGAACAAATTACATAATAAAAAAATCCCTGTCGGCTTGGCCTATAGGCGGAGGTAGATTTCGAAGAATGCTCATTTCAACAACAAAAAATAAAACATGATTAGAGATAAATCCAGTTTAACAATTTTCTTTGGCCGCTTTTGAAAAATTTTTAATTTATTTTTATCTAAGAACTGGTTTTTATCAAAATCATCTTAAGCGAAATTCGGCTCAAATGCCCATTTTGACAACATATTTTGAAATATATTCTGACTTTATTATTAAAAAATCGACCAATACGTAAATTACATAGTTCCTAAATAACAAAAAACTGTCAATTGAATGTTTTTGAGAGCAAAATCGAATTTAAAAATGAGTCATAAAATAACCAATTTGTTATTTGAATACATCCTCAATTCTTTAATCATGATGGCTTTGGGAAATTTTGCGCAAAGTGCCCATTTTGGCAGCCTTTTTTGAAATATATTCTGCCTTTATCAAAAAACTGGCCAATCCGTCACATTATATAGTTCCGATATAAGAGGACCTGTAAACTGGATGTGTTTGAGATCAAAAATTGATTTAAAAATGAGTCAGAAAAAGTGCAATTTGTTATACTTCCTCAACTTTTCAATCATCATCACTTTGGGAAATTCTGTTCAAAATACCGTTTTTGCCAGTCTTTTTTTAAAAGTATTCTGCCTTTATCAAAAAACTGGCTAATACGTCATATTATACAGTTCTTAAATAGGAGGATCTGTCATTTGGACGCGTTTAAAATCAAAAGTTAATTTAAAAATGATTCAGAATATAAGCAATTTGGATTTGATTTTTTTCTCCAACTCCTATTTTTGTTTAATTTATTTTTGCTATAAGAATTGGTCCTATGAAAAACTTGTTAATACAAAAGTCGTAGATATTATTGAGAAGATGTAAAATAAATTTAATTAGATTTGATTGCTTATTAATTGACTAAGTTATGGATTTTTCTCTTTTTTCACCCCCCCCCCCTTTTTCTTTTCGTTTTTAATTTTTTTCATCGGTAAAAGTTGTTCCTATCAAAAACTTGTAAGTACAAAAGTTTTAGATAATTTTGAGAACATTTATAAAAAATTTAGTTGGATTTGATATCTAATAAATTGACGAAGTTATGATTTTTTTTTTCTCCCAAAAACTCGGTTTTTTTCGCCCCTTGAGCCCATTTTTAACTTTATCAAAAATCTATCATGCGTGAATTTTCAGCCCATTTTTTAGAAGTAATATAAACTTTAAACTGATTTGATATCTATTTTAGTTTAGAAGTTATCGCGTTTTTTCTGTTTTCACAAAAACCCTCCTAACTTCCACCCCCCTGGTCCGATTTCGCCCATTAACGAACTCGACCGAGATTTTATGCCTCTTGATTTTATGTAAAAGTTTGAAGAAGATCTGAGCATAATTATGGAAGTTATCGTGTTCATAAGAAAGTGATATACACCGATATATATATATATATATATATATATATATATAAACTTTTTTACTGATGGTAGTTTTGGGGTCTAGGAGTCATGATCGGTGTAGATCTGCAAAAATTTTTCAAAAATTCCAACATGGAAGAGAATGCAATAGGTAGTATTTCATACGAAATCTACCTAATTCCTTAGTTCCTCCCAAAATTTTCTATTGAATGTATATACAAATATGTTTTTTTCATGAAATTTCATTTATTTTTATGAATGTAGGAATTTTTTTTTTTTTTTTTTTTTTGTAATTGATTGATGCGGTATAATTGTAATAAATCGAATATTTCTGCGAGTTGAATGCAATTTAAAAGTGAAGAAGCTATATTATTTTCATTCAATATGTTCTTTTTAATTAACCCTTTAAACACCATATTCAATTTCTTTATGTTGATATATGTTTGAGATGTAACCTATTATATTAATATTTTGCATGTGTTTTTTTCTTCTATATGTTTTAATCGTATCTAACTTTATCGGAGACTCTTTGATACGCGGACGACATTTTCAAGAATTGAACTGAAAAGTGCTGTTTATTTATAAAATTTTTCCATTTATTCTTTTTGTTTGGCAGGCAGGAATAAAAGATTTCATTTGTGTTTGAATAGATGGAAGGAAAGTTCAGATACAGAAGCACCTATTACTAAGCAATTTCAAAGAAATGTTTACAGTCTATCGAAGTAGAAATGAAATTGGATTCTTCAAATACTGCAAGTTAAAACCAAAATTATGTGTGACTGTTGGTGCAGCAGGTTCACATTAAAAATGTGTGTGTGAAATGCATCAACATGTGAAGTTGATGCTAGCAAGCTATACAACTGATGTAGATTGTAAATTCCTTAAAAGTAAAACAGTTTGTGACTTGAATTCTAAAGATTGTATGCTTCATCCCTGTGAAGTAGTCCCTGGAACAGATGATTTAAAAAAAAAAATTAGAAAATATTTTTGAAGAAAGTGATCCAGAGGACACAATTGGAATTAAATAATGGGTTCACACAGATCGTGACACGTTGGAAACGAAATAGATGACAATTGAAGGTTTTATTGAAGAGTTGGTATTGAAAATATCAGAATATTCTTCACATCATTACATTTCAAAGCATCAAAGTGATATTCTGAGGCTGACCAAAGGTACTTTTAAACCAAATGAACTGATTATATTGATGAACTTCGAAAAAAATTACAGCTTCGTTATCAAGGAAGCTATTCAAGATTTCCATTGGGAAATTATCCAAGCGACATTGCACTCTTTTGTTATCTACTTTAATAGTAATTCGGAAACTAAAACTGTAAATTACTACGTAATTAGCGATTTTCTTAAACATGAATCAATTGCTGTACGTACATTTTTAATAAAACTAATGGAACATTTGAAAAAAAAAACTTTGACGAAATTGCGCATATACATTATTTTAGCGAGAGATTTTTTTCGCAGTGGAAGAATTAAAAAAAAATATTTGAATCTTTGTTATCACCAAAGTGACTTTGGAAATAGCCTCAGAATGTAACTTTTTTCGCACATGTCATGAAAAATCACCCTATGGTGGAATAGGAGGAACTGTAAAGCAGCTAGCTGCAAGAGCAAGTCTTCAATTGCCAATAAAGGACCAAATTTTAACACCGACGGATCTATATAACATCTGTAAAAAGAATATAAAGGAAATTCAATTAAGTTTTGTTCTAAAAAACGAAACTGAAGCAGTAAAAATCAAGCAAGAAGAGTGTTGCAAAATCAGATGTACAGCTCTTGGAACAAGAGAACATCATCCTTTTGTACCAGTAAATGAAGAACAAATTCGTGTCAATAGAATAGCAAATATTGCAACATTCTTCATAACGCATCTTGATAAGAATGCTAAGACTACTTTTCACAATGTATCCATATCAGATATACAGTTTGGATAGCATATTGCCAGTATCTCCGGAAAAAATCGGTGGACTGGAAATGTACGTGAAATCTCACTTGAAGAGAGCAATGTCTTAATAAATTTTATGCACCCTCATGGACCTGCAATAAAATTTTATTGGCCCACTGGACATGACATTTTTTTGGATTCCAAAAGAGCATATAATAACTACTGTTTCAGTTCCAATAAAAACAAAAATTAGTCAGTAATACAATTTGCCGAAAGCTTTTATAATCGCAATTAATAAGAAAATCGACAAACTGAACCAATAAGTAGACGTTTTTTTATAGCTTGGAAATCATGAATCAACATATGGGAGCTTGAAATAATCGAAACATTTTTATACTAGTCAATGGATCTCGTTAGGTACCCAGATTCAGAATTTGAAACATGTAATAAAGAAACTCAACCAGGAGCTAGTCTTGTCTGGTCATTGGACAAAACTCATTGGCGATGCGGGTACAAATCCTTCATGATGATACAGGGGAAGTAACTATGACCAGAAATCGCGATAATTATATATATTATAACCGTTCTAATAAAAAAAATAACGGTGCAAAATATGTTAAAAGACCCTATCTTAATATAAGGTACCCTGTGTAATAACGCCACGTTAAGGTTCTACCAATTTTCGTGGCTCAGTTTTAGTTTGTATTTTTCAAACAAATATATGATTTGATACAGCAACTCATTGACTATTTATATAAAAAAAAATAATTTAACAGATGCATTCATAAAATGTAATGGCGTGATTTCTTGACCAATGCTATTTGGCGTTATTACGCACCTATATGGGTAATAACGCCATGCAAACAAAACTATGAAATAAGATGGAATAATTTCATGTAGATTGCCCAATTCTAAAAATACAAAGTGACCGTTCAAGTATTACGTAAGCACTAAAGGGGGAGGGGGGAGTCCAGAGTCTGCTTATTTTTTCTGACAAGGGGGAGGGGGGAGTCACGACAATTCTTACGTAAGCATTAAACAACGAAGCAACTGCAGTTCAAATTCAACAAGCAAACAAGGATTGGAAACCTGCAATACCCCAGGCCACTGTTCCAGTGAAAACCTTATAACAGACAATTTTGAAACATGGGTTCAAGGATTCTGGACATCAGATTAAAATATGAATACCAAATTGAACTCCAACATTTGTATGATTTATGGCAAAAATTTTAGTTATGATGCCTAAGTAAGTTAAGACTTCTTGTATATCTTGTTTTATTGTTCAAAGTGATAAATAACAATATATTTAAACCATTTTGTATTCTGTGGTTTGTTTAATGCAATTAGCAACAATATATTAAAATGATTTTATATATTTTGATATCATAATCCCTATATGCCTATATAAATTTGTAGGATTAATAATGTAATTGATTGGTAACTTTTTATAAGTCAAGAAGTATTGATGTATAAACTGTCATAAAATCTTACGTAAGCAAAGGGGGGGGGGGTCTAGCATTTGCTTATATTTTCTTACAAGGGGGGGGAGGGGGTACGAAATGACGAAAAATATGCTTACGTAATACTTGAACGGTCCCAAACTCTACAAACTTAGAAATTGACAAATTGCATTCTAAGCTATTGTAAATGTTCACTTTTTTGTGAAAGTGTAAGAAAAATAAAGGTGTGGTGTGGGGGAGGGATGAGGCAAAAGAATATCAGACCGTGAGCTTCTTTTTGCTTAAAAAGGACTGCTTAAATAGAATTATTAGAAACATTGCACAGTTTTAACTGTGTTTATTTGAATCAGTATTTAGGATGTAACTCGGCTACTGTAGGGAATCAACCGGGGTATTAATTGCAAGGATTGGCGTTATTACCCCGTTATAGTTATTGCGCTGTACATTTTAAATTATAAATTATCTCGAGAAGATATCCAAAATCCTCAACAACATTTTGAAAGTCCATGAAATGTACTACAAATTTATGTAATTAACAAAGTATTTCCAGATAAAAAAATAGTCTTCACATCACAAAACGTATCTCGCAAATTTTAGATCAAGCGTTAATTTTAGTTGCTTGTAAAAACAATAAGACCTAAAAATGAAACAAATTAACTTGAAGCTGTTTTTTGCGATTTATATGACTCAAAACCCTTCTGCGCAGAGCACATGGGGGTCATTTACCAGATTATTTCATAATTATGCAAAATATTAGTACTTGGCGTTATTACCCCGCCTGGCGTTATTACACCAGACCACCTTAGTATACCTTTCTCGTATGTATTTCGATTATCTTGTATAATAGATTTTTAATTTTGTTATTTTCCTTCGATATGTAAGAGGCCCAAAATAAAATAAAGTTTTTCTTATAAATTAAGATATGCTCTTTCCAGTGGTACTAATTGTATTTAAATTAAATGTGTCCCTTTTGAGATATACGCTTCTGAAAATGGGGCAAAATCGACGATTTTAATTTTTTATTAGATTTTGAACATGTATAAATTAATGAATATTTAAGCAATTAAAAAACAACTTCAGCGGCTTTATGACATATTCATAGGTAATTAGTTTGTAAAGCGACAAATTTGTAAAATAATATTTGCAGTAGTTACAGCATGTTAAAGTATGGGTAAAAATCAATCGGATCGGCCGTACGGCCTACTTTGAAGCCTAATAATGACGATGGTATTGATTTGCGATTTTTAATACTGCAATTACGTTTTTTAGCATAAAAAGTTGTACTGGATTGCCTATTTTCAATAAGCAAGGTTTCATGAGCAATGTGATGCCAAACTTGATGATTTGGCTGTTTTTTCTACGACCGTGAAATAGTGATTGATACAAATGGACCCATGGCACCTCAACTATATTACATCTTGCACTAACAGTTTCCAAATGTTCATCTTATACCTACATGTATGTTCTGTATCAATTATATAAAAATTGAAGGGGGTCGAGTGGGAGCCTCTATGCCAGTTGACATGGAATGACCCTATTTGAAAATTTTAAGGCTTTGCTTTTTGCATTTAAGAAAATTAATTCTTGAGGATGGTTTTAAAGCTAAACGAAACTTAAAGTGTAATTTTTATTTTTATATCTTTCTTTAAAATCTCAGAATAAAGTATATGTTGGATAACAACTAATTGTTTTGTTTTAATTATTATTTTCAGTGTCGATTTGGCAACTAGGCCAATTAGGCAACTAATAACAAAATGAATGAAACGTATTTTCGATCACCCTTTATCATAAAAAGTTCGAAAAGATCTGCAGCGGTAACAAATGCTTACATAACCGCATGTATAATGTTTGGTATGCATTTGTGGAAGAATAGTAAGTACGTTCATGAAGATATAAATGTTTCATTTAAAAATTAAAGAAAAGTATTCGATAAAAAAAGCGCAATTTGAATGAAACTATTTTAGCTGCGCATTTGCGAATGATATCACATTTTTTACTTTCATAATTTGATTTGCACATATACAAGGACTACCAACCCGGGCTTCCCGTGCTACAGAATATAGATAAAAACCACTTATATATATTTTTATTGAAAACTTTAATAAAATTTTTGTTATTGAATATGTATTGTTATCTAACAATTAGTATTTAGTCATCTATGCAAATGCCAATATCTGTGGTCGTGATATGTCACGCTCTCCAGCATTAAATATGTTATCGGAAACAACATTTACACCTGTTGCACGAAAGATGCCAAGAAGTACTGATTTCTGATTATGTAGAGTCATTGGATAACATTAAAATGGCCAAAACGCAAGAGGCATATCTAATGAGTTGAATTATCCAGAATCGAATGTGAATTATCTGAAGGTGGAAAGTGAGTCGTGATTATCGGAATATGCCCATAGTCGGCTGATCTTCGAAACTGGGAGATAAAATGCGAAGTGTGCTGTTCAGAAAAATTCGGGATAACCGCACCCAATTAATGACATGCATGCGCCAGGAGTTTTAACAGACACCTAAATGCATTGTTTCGATGCATACCATTCATAAGGAAACTCATCTGCTTGTAGCTAGTCGGCGGAAGGTTTTCATGGTCATGCTTCCGTCCATTAGCCTTTGATCACCAGGTCCAATCGCATTACTCGGTTAAGGTGCTGCAAAGTATGTCGACAATGGACCGTACAGCAGTGGAAACGGGTTTTCTGACGTTTTGAATCTTGGTTCACCTTCTACCCTTCGGATGTTATGGTCTGAGTCTAGCGTCTTCCTGGAGAATGCCTTTTGCCAGAATGTATCGTGTCGGTGGAAGGGTAATTATGATCTGAGGATGTTTTTCCTGGTTTAGTGTGGGATCCTTGATCACAATTCATGGTAAGTTCAACACCAAAGCACTATTTTCAATGACAGTGTACTTTCTACGTTGTGACAGTTCTGCGGTTGAACTCGATTATTTCCAGGAAGACAACGCCAACCGTCATGTTGCGAAATTCACCATGGACTGATTTGGTGACAACATGGTTAATCAGCTGGACTGGCCTGCCGAAAGCCCAGACCTGAAATGAACCGAAAACCTCTCGACCGAGTTGGATCATAACATTAAGGGGTGCGACAACCGTTCAAAATCAGTAAAGTAACTATCTGTCTTGTCCAAACTAACGAGAAAATACCACTAAAAGGACTTGCAGAAAGCAAGTAATTGTTGCGGCTGTAATTGCTTGTCATGGAGGGTCTACTAACTATTAAATGTGAATAAATGTTGTTACATTTTGATCACAGGTGTCCAAACTCTTATTGGTAGCTAATGCATATATTTTAGATTTTTCACTAACAATACCAAAAATCATTTTTATATGAAAAATAATAATTATGCATTCAAATAAGATTTCGAAATTTATTAAAAGCGATACTTTGGTATGAGGTTCGTGTCAGAAATCAACAGTCGATGCAATCGCCAAAGATTGATAGTCTTTTTTTATTCTGATAATTTCAGTGGTTTAAGTGTGATTCGATTACATTTCTTAAATTTGCATTTCATTCATAGTTTTATATTTTATTTTTTGATTGATAAAGTTTTAATTTCGTTATGAAGTAGAAAACGGAAACAAATGCTGAACTGTTTTATTTATATCATCTTAAATTCAAACAGATTTATCTTTTGTAATCATCTGTCTGCGTGTGACAGAGGTGGGTCATTTTCAAAAAACTTGTACATTCTATGTCCCCCAACTTTAAGAATTTTTAATAACTAAAATAAAGTTTAAAAAATAAAATTTAAACATGTACATTACTTGTCTGACTGTTTAGAGTAAATGTGGGCTAAATATTAATAGAAATTAAAAATAATATTAGTGTAGTTATGGTTTCAATGTGTCAGCTATAGCTAAAATGCTATGTCCCTTCTTTCCTTTTTACTTTTTCAACTTCTATACAATTATAAATCAATTGTCAAAAGTGTTAATTTTTTCAGTTGTGACAATTGTTGTATGTCTTATCTGTAGCATAGACCATACATTTTTTTAAACTTTTTTTTTTTTTTTTTTTTTTTTTTTTTTTTTTATAAAAATGGAACAATTTATTGTTGTCCCCAGATTTTTCCCCCTCTGTTACTTCCACTCTGTTACCATATTTATTGTAATAAATTATTACTACTAAGTGTTCAACACAAGGTTCTGCAGTTCTTCGAACAGTCTATTTTTAGATGAGGCCACCATTTTTTAAATTAAGTTATTTTCACCGTGGTGTTAAGCATTTATAAGATAAGGTTGTTTTATTCAGTTTCCCCTCTGCTACCAGCTTATTTATGTGAAATTTATTTTTTTTTGATACTTTTATAAAATTTTAACTATAAGATCAAATGGTGCTTCTTAAGTGAATAGGCTTAGTTTTTCTTGTTTTTAATTCACTTTGTGCTGCTAAAATTATTTGTAGTTTTCTCCTCCTCTGTTACCATTCCCCTCTGTTACTATGCTTATGGTAACAGAGTGGAACAAAATGTAACAGAGTATGAAACTACTAAAAAAACAAGTTTATTTGGACATTGTTCTTGAAGGCTGCACATTCTCGTTTCATGTTCTTAAAACAGAATTAAAAATATGCATTTTTCTTTTTAAATATAAAATAGTAGTTTTTGTGGTGAGCTAGTTGCCATAAACATTAGTCTTTAATTTTCTCAAACAAAATGCTTCTTTAATTGTAGTCATTTATATTTACGAATCAATACTACTTATTTATGAAAAAAGGATGCAGCATGAAATTCCACTATTTTCGAATATTAATATGAATTTTTGTAAAAGCCTTTAATTCTTGCTTGGTCTGTTTCAAATTTTAGGATATCTTATGACACATGATAAAAATGTATTAAAGAAGAAAAGAATTTATAAAAAAGATACACAGCGTCAAATACTACTATTTTCGAATAGTAATTTCTGTAAAAAGCGTTATTTCTTGGGTTAAAGCGTTATCCAATTGGCACGCGAATTTGTTAAAATTTGAAAATCTAAGGCAAGCTGTTTGAAATTGAAACACAGATTATAACCATATGATAAATATTTATGAAAACAATGCCACGTGAAATATCAGTATTTTCGAATAGTAGTTTTTTGCAAATATCTTAAATTCTGCCTTGATCTGTTTGAAACATGGAAACTTCATGGTAGCTTATAACACATAATAAAAAGTTATATAAAAAAATTGTCTGGTCTAATCCCACTATTTTTTAATAGTATTTTTTGCAAAAATCTTAAATTCTTGCTTTAAAGCACCACTACCTCGACTAATATATGATGCAATTTTTTTTTTAACTAAGCAGTGCGTTTGTCATAGCACATGATATAAATTTACAAAAGAGAATGCCCCGCCAAATACCACTATTTTCCAATAGTAATTTTTGTAAAAATCTTAAATTCTTGCTGAATATGTTTCAAACATTAAGATCGTATAGAATACATCATATAAACTTATAAAAAAGTATGCCACATCAAATGCCACTCCACTATCAATCAGCGTTCCTTTCGGTTACTTTTTTTCCCACTCTGTTACCGTCAATTTAAGCTGGTTTATTTGACTAAAAAATTTATCAATCATCATTTTGAATAATTAATTGTATAACTTTAACTAATATTTTATTTATGTAATATTTTTTTATAATTTAACTGAAAAAAATGTGAATGCACATTTAATTGAAACTTATGATTTTTCCAAAAAAGTAACAGAGAGGAAATCTTTTGTATTTTACAAAAATAAAAATAATCGTAATAAAACAACAGTTAGGATTTTCTGAAAGTAGCAATCATGCAATTAAAGAAAATGTGATATTTATTGTTTTAGGTGTTTTATTTTTTTAAATAAAAATTTTTGACTGTTGGTAACAGAGGGGAACATTTTACTGTTGCAAGTTCATACTTTATTTTTTATTTGACGTTCCAAATCAAAAAGTGAACTGCTGTTTTCAGTTTTATATACAAGAAATGTTTTAGTACCATCTAATATTTTTATAAGTTGTATTTAAAAAAAAAAATTTTTTTTGTGAAAAATTTCCCAAATGTACAAGTTTTTTGAAAATGACCCAGCTAGATTAAAAAATTCTTGCAAATTATTTTAAAAACAATAAAAATTGAGTAAATTGCGATAAAGTTTTCAAACAAATTGCATTTAAAAGTACATTTCCTCTCTATTCGGTGGTATAAAAATTAAAAACATGCGGTATTTAGAAATTTAAAAAATTGAAATAAAAGATAATAATAGTTAAATTTAATTGTCTACTGTTGCCATTCGCAAAATGACGTTAGCGTTACACACAGATACGTTTGTTTTTTATAATATACAAGGAAGAACCCGAGAAAATGTTTAAGAAGGAACTGTTTCATTGGCTTATAATAAACCTACAAAATTAGTTACAGTAAAAAATGCATTATATATTGATAAGTCTAACTCTTAAACAATTTAGCATCAAATTAACAAAATACTATTTCTATAAAACTCAGTTGTAGAAATTATTATAAAATTAATCTTTAATCGTACATGTAATCAGTAAAAAATAATAAAGATTTGTTATTATGATAGACTTATCAATTAAATTCTTATGCTAGTGTTCCAAAATGAAAAAAAAAGCAAAATTTATTCAACTTTGACTCAATCATATGATTTTTTTTCCCGTGAAATCTAAACCCGGCATCATTTTCACCATATCAAAATTTACAACTGCACATTTCGTAACTGTATTCACCTTTTCAGAAAAATTGGCATTTTAATTTGGGCATTTTGATTCAAAACTTGAAGTCTAAATACCATTAGCTAAAACAGATATTAAACTGTTGATATTCCTTTACGTGTAAAGCAAATTTTATAAATGAAATCAAAATTCACAGGATTTTATAACAGAAGATACTTAAATTTCATTTTTTTCCTTTTTAATGAGAACATGGCAGCATAAAGATGCAGTAATCAAATTTTCCTTTTTTCCCTTTGCTTTTAAAAGAAATGGAGTATTACTGTTGCCCCAATTAGAAAAACGGTATTAAAAACTGAAAAAAAAAAAAAAAAAAAAAAAAAAAAGAAAATTCCAAAACAAATTAAGATACATCTTTTAAACAAATTTCATTTAAAAGTACATATTTTTCTACACGATAGAGTAAAAATTGAAAATGCGCGACATTTGGAAGTTTAAAAATTTGTAGTTGCAAAAATTGCAATACCGAACTTTAATTTAAAATTTGAAAGCGCTGCCATTCGCAAAATGACGTTACGTTACGCACATATACGTTCGGCCTTTGTAATATAGATTTCATTTGAAAGTATATTTTCCTCTCTATTCGACAGTGTAAAAATTGAAAATGTGCGGTATTTAGAAATTAAAAAAGTTGCGCTAAAAGATAACAAAAGTTAAATTTAATCGTCTGCTTGCCATTTGCAAAATGACGTCAGCGTTGCACACAGACACGTTTGTCCTTTATAAAATATTGCCTTTGAAAGCATATTTTTATCTAAATCGACAGCGTAAAATTTAAAAATGTGCGGTATTTAGTAATTAAAAAAAGTGCACTAAAAGGTAGTAAAAGTTGAATTTAATAATCTGCTGTTGCCATTCGCAAAATGATGTTAGTGTTATACTCATACACGTTTGTCCTTTATAGATCGGGAGGAGGCTGCACAGACGATCATATCATCGTCCAGGATTTAGATAGAACGCGATTAGTATATTAAACTGCAACTAGATTGCTAAGTCATATCTTGGTGAAAACCACCTGTACGCCCAATTTTAATGGTTGGTCGGTATTTTTATCACATTGTTTTCTTGCATCCAAAGGCATGAAAACATGGACAGCTAGGAGCAGGAAAACAGAGTAGTAAACCTACCAATTAACCTCTAAAATAAAGTTTGCAGGTGTCTTCCAGCAAAATATGACTTGGCAGACGATTTGCATTTCAATGTACGAATCGAGTATTAACTGATCCTGAATGATCCTGGAATATGAGCCGCCAATTTCATGAGGTGATGGTTTATGCAAACACCACCCAATCTATAAGAAATTAAATAAAGAAATTGCAGCAAAGGATAATTAAAGTTAAAGTGAATCGCCTGCTGTTCCCATTCGCAAAATGACGTCAACGTTAACAGACCTGTTTTTTCTTTTATAATATGGATTGATAGATAGGACAAGTTACATAAAAAGGTCAGTGATATGTTGTGAAAATACAGAAAGATTTCGGTGATTTAGTGAGCTGAATTTCTATTTTTTCCAAATGTAATACACGTGTGACTATAAATACATGTCTATTCACATGCAAATACTACAGTAGGAAAATATTCACTGCAATGGATTGTTACATTTCTCCTCTCTTTTTCCGACATATACAGAGTAAGTGTTTTTAATTCATTTTTGCATTTAATAACAAAAATTACAAATTATTAAAAAACAGAAAATAGGAAATATTCCGGGAATATCTGGGAAGTCTTCTTCAGTCATATTCCTCATGAATTTATGACTGAGCTATATCATAAAATAAAACTTACGCGGTAAAAGTTTTTATTTTTATTTTTATTTATAAATTGTTATTTATTTATTTCCATTTATTTTTTAAAAAGAAAACAGTCATAAATATGTAAACTCAATCAAAATCCAATTTTTTATGAAAAAAATGCGTAATTAGGATAAATATTGAAGTTTCAATAATTTATATACGAAATTTATACGACGTTCATATCATACGCGAACAACAGACGCTCTTCAATTGATAATCACTTCTCTACTGGAAATTTTTTTAGGTTAAATTTGATCTTATTTAATTGTGGGATATTCTACTATTAAACGTGTAGAAATTTAAGTAACGAAATTATCGGGTGCAAAGTGACTGTGAAATTCCTAACGAGCCACTACTGTACGCGAGTAAACAAATAAATTTTTGATTGAGGATTTTGATTTCAAAACTCATAGTCTAGGTATTCCTGGGTTATTATTAAATATTTTTATAGATTATAATATAGATACACAGCAAAGTTTCTCAATTTTATAAGTCCAAACGAAAGTAAAATCTGAACTCATTTGCAATCTAATTAAAACAAAAATATGCTGAACAGTAAATTTGGCCTTGCTATTGTTTAATATCCCTATTAACATAAGGAAGTGAACAATGCATTATATAAAGAGGAAAAAGGATGCGTCTTAACAAAAGATAATGAAAATCAACTGCAGCATATTTATACAGTAAATAAATAATAAAGTAAAAAACATTACATTAGTAATTATTTTCCCTTGTATATTTGAATTTCGAAATGATGTTAATTTCCCCCCCCCCCCCCCAAAGAAATAAAGCAAGAAGCTTCTTATGTTTGCCTTAAAAACTCGTAATCACATCTTCAAATGGAAATAGTATTTCTTTGAGACTATATTGTGTATATTATAGTCATTCTATGAAAGACATTGTAGTATCAACAATTTATATATGGAATTCCTTACAATATTTCCTGCAATATGTGTATATAGAAACAAATTTTTGATTAAGGTTTTTAATATCAAAACACACAACAAAGTGTGATAACATTTACACTTGACTCATTTACATACAGTAATACTCAGTAATAGAGTGCTCGAATATCGAGAATGTAAGTTTCAACGAGGAATTAGCGAAATAGTTGGTACGATTAAAAAATACATTGCTTGAAACTCGGTTGTTTTGAGTAAATTTAGATATAACGAAAGTAAAACAACGATAAAGCAAACTTGCACAAAACGTTGTTTTTAAGGAATGATTCCTCTAAAGAAACCATGTACTTTGATAGTAAAATACATGGCGGCTTGTCCATTGCTGCACACGAGCACCTAAACACTCAAAAGAAAATTGAAGAAATAATTTAACAAATATAAAAAAAAATTATAAAAATAGATTATAATTTTTTGTCAATCTCCAATACGGGTATCATTCACTCACGCCTTTCTCCTCTCCCTTTCTTTAAATATATCCATAACAAATTCTTACTTAAGAAAATTCGAAAGTTTTCAACACCAAGTGCACCCAGTTTTTTCTTTGATAGCACATATGAGCGGAGAAATACTTTTCAAAATAGATTTATGTGACGTGAAGCTTATTTCACATATGCAAATTCATATGACGACCAGAAGAAATAGTGTCCCCTGAGTAGGTGTAATACAGCGGGTAAAAGAGATTATATATACAGGTTTGGGTTGAAAGAATTTTGCTACTGTCAGTAAATGATCTCTATTTTGTTCGCGTTGCATCAAAAATGGGAAATGATTTTATTAATCTCGGCGGTGATACATTAAATATTTTGCTACAAAATTTTGGCTTTAAAGTTACTGAATAGTATGATATAAGATGATTGCTGTTATAGTTTTTGAAAGTTGCGTGTTTATTCGGGTCACCAAGTAGCAGAGAGTGAGTGGATTGGCGCCGGTTGTATTCGATCCAGGGTTGTCATGATCAAGAGGCGGGAATGTTAGCGTCGAGCAAAGGGCCAAGCCAATTATTCAAAGCTAGTAACTCGCTTTATACTGATCAAGTGAGATGAGATCGCTACAATACCATATAGTACGCCGAAACATTCGTTAGGTTAGGTGCCACTTTATTCAATTAGTATTTTTTTCTTGAATCTCCAACTTCTTTCTTTTGTTAGCTGTCAGTCCAACCTGATCTCTCAATGCTTTCTATTTTGTAGGTTGGACCGGAATTTATTGTGATGAAGTTTGTCCAAATGGCACTTATGGATCCAACAGATGTGCCAGTACTTGCAAGTGTAAGAATGGAGCGACTTGTGATCCAGTAACTGGAGCTTGCACTTGTGCACCTGGCTATAAAGGATCTATGTAAGAATTTCTATATGTAAAGTGAAAGTTTTTGTTAAATAATGGAGATAAATGAAGTCGAAATCTCATACTATGACATTGGCTAAGATAATGAATGGTGCATTTAATACGATTTGTACTCTATGTCTCAAATAACCTTTAATCGGCTTTCATATTAAAGTTTTCCCATTAAACTAACGCATATTTTAAAATAAGCTGATTTTTAAAGAATATTTTTAAATTCTGGATATCCGAATTCGTTTTCACTTATAACACTTGACTTCAGAATGTTTTTGAATGTAACGGGTGTTTCAAGAATTTGAAACCAAAAGAAAGCATGATAAAAATGGTTTATAAAGGCATGCAGTTTGCAGATGACTATTATACCATGAAGCGACATTTTGTATGGTATGATAAAAATAAATTAGTTCAAAACCTTAAGAAGATAGATCGCTGTCGCATGTAGTGCTGCGGAGGCTTAGTATGCATATCATTTACATAATCCAAAATTAGATTGCACAGAAATACTCCCTGCTATTTTGGTTATAGGGCTACCTACAACTGATGCATACTTAACTATTTCTGATCACTGGATCTACTTAACTCACGGTTCTTTAGAAATCCAGATTCTTATCAGCGATGAAAGACACCATAAAAAACGGAAAATTGCACTCACTTCAGATTGATATATACTGTTTCATATTGTATCAGGTGCAGTACCCCGACTGCATTAAGAATTGGAGTGTGGTGCTGAACACAAAAAGCAGAGTTTCCCCCCGGTTTAAAAAGGGGCAGGGCGCTGCTATTTTGAAAAGGGCACTTTTTACATTCTTCAGGGCACTTTTTTTTATTTTTAAGGGCACTTTTATAGAGTTGAATATAGAATCCAGTGGTTCAAAATATCGTGAAAAAACAAAAATTTCGTCAAAGAATCGAGAAAAAAATCCAAAAATTTCGCCAAAAAATTTAAAAAAAAGGTACATTTTGTTAAAAGATTGCGAAAAAACAGCTGGTTTTGTTAGAACATCGCGAAAACACGGCAATATTGATAAAAATCGTGAATAAACAACAAATTTCGTGAAAAGATAGCGAAAAAATGGCAAATTTTGTTGAAAGATCACAAAAATGGCTAGTTTCGTCAAAAGATTGCAAAAAACCGCCAATTTTGTCACGTTTAAACACGAAAAAACGCAAATTTCGAAAAAGAGGCGTGAAAAAATAGCACATAGTTTGTAATGAGAATGGAATCGCCACCTCTTTTCTCTAACCTCTGTTGTAACCTTTCAGAAAATTTGCTGTGGATTTTAATATATATATATTTTTCTACTTAGAATCACCTCTGTGATTCTGTCAGATTTTCCCCAAAATTAAGAAAAATCAAGGCAGTCATTTACGAAAATTAAAAAAGTCGGTCGTAACTCTAAAAATCTTACGTAAAATATATCGCAAATTTTAACAAATAATTGAAAAAAAAAAATCATTTTCGTAAATTAGTGAAAAAAAATTCAATTCGCCAATTTCGTTATAAGATTGCAAGAAAAACGCAAATTTTACCAGAGGAAGGATTGTGAAAAGATGCAAATTTCTTTCAGGGATCGAAAAAATAAATATATGAATTTTGGACAAAGAATCTCGAAAAAACTACAAATTTCATCAAAAGATCGCGAAAAAATCATGTTTTATCAGCGGTCCTTTGATGAAATTCCCGGTTTTGTCTGTTGTACTTTGATGAAATTCGCGTTTCTTCAGCGTCCCTTTGGAAAAAAATCTCATTTTTTTCATCAAACATTTGACAATGTTTGCTTGTTGTCGGCGATCACTTAACAAAATTCGCGTTTTTCTCCCGGGCCTTTGACGAAATTCGCGTTTTTTGTATGGTTCCTTTAAGAAAACTCGAAGTTTTTCCGATTCTTATTTGCACTGTTTCTGTGAGGGGATTTAGGGAACCCCAAATTTATACTACAAACGTCATTTTTAGGCTGTCGCAAGAAAAAGTTGGGAGAGGAGAGGGAGGGGGGGGTCAAATTTTAACTATGCCCCGGATGCAATTTTCTCTTCGCACGCTCCTGATTGTGAAGCACGAAAATTCTCTTTTGGAGCAATAATAACACAATTTTGAAACAGGAAAATTAGTTTTTAGAACAAATATATTCACTTCTGGCATTAACTTTTTTTTTTGTTTTCCTTCGACGAAATTTACCTTTTTTCGCAATCTTTTGACGAAATTTGCCGTTTTTTCAGGGATATTTTGATGAATTTTGTGTTTTTTCGCGAATTTTTGGTGAAATTTGCCGTTTTTCGCGAATTTTTTGTCAGAATTTTCTGTTTGATTGCAATTTTTGCACGAAAAATGCCATTTTTTCACAAATCTTTTGACGAAATCTACCGTTTTATCGCGAATTGTTCCACAAAATTTTCTGTTTTATCGAGATTTTTGGACGAAATTTGTCGTTTTTTTCACGCTTTTTTGAGGAAATCTGCCGTTTTTTCGGGATTTTGTGACAAAATTAGCCATTTTTTCGCGAATCTTGAAGAAAATTCGTCATTATTTCACGAATTTTGAACGAATTTGCTGTTTTTTCATGATTTTTTGACGAAATTACGCGTCTTGTCTCTTACGCGTTGACGAAGTTACGCGTAAGAACTATTCTTTTGCGTTCCGGCGCCGATTTTTCGCGTTATTTACGCACTATAGCGCGTCCGCATTATCGCTGAAGGGCTGCGTTTTTCCGAATATGGGGCAAGAAGGGCGCTATTTTTTTGAATGAGCGACAAGAGGGGCGCTAGTTTTTAAACTAAAAGGGCAGCAGGAGCAGAGCGCCCTTCTGAAACCCTCTGGGGTAAACTCTGCAAAAAGTATTTGTAGTTGTGGATTATGCTGAAATAAAATCATTTCATTATTAGTATCATTTATTGTTGCCATTGCAGTAATGCCCGAGATTGTATGGATGCTTTATTGGGATGGAATATTTTTGGTTTGGATGGAATATTTTTCATACCCATACGAAACTGCGTACCATGGTTATTAAAATTCAGAAAATTATGTTCCTCTACAATATATAAGTCTTTTTCCCCCCCTTAATAATTTATTTGCTTTTTTTTTAAATTCTCGTATGAAAGCATTATTTATAGAATAAATACTATGCTAGGGTTATAATAATGGAATAACTTAAAATCTAAGGGGAAAACATCACTCAAAGTTCAAAATGGGAAAGAACAAAGAGACAGTTCTTCTTAAAATAAATCTGCCTTTTGAAGCTTGACAGTATATCGTGCTTACAGGACAATTTGTTATTTCATTGTTTGGGAACACTTTTTTAGTGTGGTAGTTTTTTATTTAAAAAATGACGTCGGATTTGCACTGTTTATATATATTTTTTATTTTTATTTATTTATTTTATTATTTATTTATTTATTTATTTTTTATTATTTATTTATTTTTTTTATTTTTTAGAATTTTAACAATTTTTAGAAAACAAATGAAAAGATGTGGTCTTGGATAAATCTGTTATGCAAGTTATTTGACCATAATCAGAACAAGATAGCTAATGAGCAAGCTCATTTGAAATTCATTCAAATTAAGCTTAAGTTTAGAGAAAGTTCATGCAGACGCATAAAACATGATTTTCGTGCCATAATAACTCGCTGTATAAAATCCATTTGACGGAAATTTGAGATTTAAATAATTTATAAATGTATAAAAAAATCAGTTTTCCTAGAATGGTTCCATATAAAATTTGTATTTTATCTAAAAAAATCTGAAACAGTGATTAAAAAAAAAATATATATAAATCTATTGAATTTTTAAATGTTGTCGCACCATTGCAAATAAGGTATCGAATACTTAGTTAAGACTCTGTATATACAAAGATTGTATTAAATAAAGATTTCCAGCCTATTATCGTACTTTCAACAGTATGAATCAGAGTCTTTTAAAATGATCACTGCTATAAAAAGAATCGAGTATTACTAGAAAAAAGTCTCCTGATATCATAGCTATCAACTCTTCCAGTTTTCTTTTTTACCAGAAAAATTATTATTTTTTTTGTCTTACTTAATCGGCAATTTAAACTATTGAAATAGGTAAAATTTACTGTAATGTTTTTCTGGTACAAAAAAAGTCTAAGATTTTGTAACTATATGTTATGTTTATTCTCGGATTTGTTTGTTTGTTGTACAACATACATCTGACTTGTGTGCTCGACATGAAGCCTGCTTATAGGCCATCGTCAATATACAGGGACGAGATAGCACACAAGGAAATACTATAACACAAGAGAAGTACAACCAGGAGCTCCACACAAAGAGTGTGTGCAATGGAGCCAGTGAGATTCGAACCCACAACCTCACGATCAGCGGCGTGATGTCTTAACCATTCAGCCACGGAGGCCCACTTTAATTTGTAAAAAAAGTTATTTGTTTAATATTCGGAAGAATTCTAAAATTCTAATTGAATTGTTCAATTTTAATGTAAGTGGAAGAAAAATCCCAGTTTACATCTTAATAGTTTTTGAGGCGTCATGGTCATGTTAATTTTCATAAAATTATCGCTTTTACGAAAAATGTATGAAAAAGCAATCTTTTCTGTGTATTTTAACCCTCTAAGCGTCTGGAACGTATTATTCCGTATACTAAGCTCCAGTTTTCACTGCAATATAAGCAATATTTAAAATATTATAATTCTATAGATTTAATGAATTTTCAATGCATCGAAGAATGATTCATACACTGGATGATTGCATTCATGCTTATAATAAAGTTTTTTTTTTATAATGTTGAAAGAATCATATTTTCTTAACATTTAAAACCAAAATGTTGAGAAAACAACATTACAATTTTACCCTTTTGCAAGACGCTTGGAGGATTAAATCAAACTGCATGAAAGCATTCCTATAATTACGCTAATTATGACTAAAAGTATAACTCGGTCTCTTTATTGTAAAGTAAAAGATACTTTGAAGTACTTTACCCCAAAATGCTAAAATTATATCATTAAAATAACGTCATTATGTGCTTTTTAAAAAACTGCGGGCAAGATTTCGTTTTAACTACTTAATATTTTTCCTACTTGTTCGTACAGAATATAGATTTGTTGTTATATTTTAACACTAAATTTTAATATGTACTATTTCAGCTGTATTTCTATTTTTAAAATCATTTTGAAAAGGATATTGCACGAGTTGTGCAGAGTTTATATATAAAATACCTTATTTTTTTCTGTGTGAAGCATTTACCTGATTTACATAGATCGAATCTTGAGATATAAATAAAATTTATTTCTGATAATACTATGTAAAAATATCAAGTAGTCTATCAAGAATCTTACGCACATTTCTAAAAAACGTCATTTTGAAATAATATATATATTTTTTCCTCTGAAACATTAAATACTCAATTATCCCGTTCCTTGTATGGAATTTTTTGATGGAGTGTACTACTTTATGAAACATGTTCTTTAAAAACATTAAGGAATTCTGTAGTTGAAATTGTGTTGATCGACGAATTTTTATGATAACTCAATATTAATACGGGTTCCGTTATTTTCCGAGTGAAATGTAGATACCTTTTTACACACACACACACACAAATTAGTTTAAAAGTTTGAAATTTCCCCTTGTTAAATTATTTTCTGTATGAAAATATTGGTATTGAATAATTATCTAGAATTTCTAAAAACCGGACGAATACTGTAACTACCGTAATTTCGGGTGTATAAGCCGCGGGTCAAACAATTCTTTTTCGACCCAGAATTTTTTAAGAAATGAGTGTAACTATTTAGATCACCGTAAATATTTGTCTTCAATCACTAAATAAGATTTCTGGGTTCAAAAATAATTGCTTGATACGCGGCTTATACACCCGAAATTACGGTAGTTTTGAAAAAAATTGGAGCTCTATCTTCTATGAGTCAATCCACTGTGTTAGTACCAGTGTCTTTGATGGAAATTTACACCTTGTTATTAAATGAAAATATATACAAATATATACTTAAAAGGTGTTGCAAAAATATAGATATTTGCCGAAACGTCAGTGAAGGCTTACTGTGGAGACACGAAATTTTTTGGTTTCTGTCTGTCTGTCTGTCTGTCAGTTTGTCAGTCTGTCTGTTCCGCGATAACTACCGCAAAAAACATCCGAAAGACTTGAAATTAAGTGTGTATATTGGTAAGGCACTCGGATTTAGCTGTATAGTTTTTTGTTATATTTTATTAATTCGTTCGTAAAATATAGAATATTTTATTTTGCGCAATAATGTTTTTCTATGGCAAATCCAACGATTTTCAAATTTTTATTTGTTGAGAGAAAATGACTCATTTGATTAATGGAATTCAACGATAAATGGATACTGAAATTTGCCAGTACGGGGCTTAAATTATTCATATTGTTTTGAAATTTTATCTATGCATATGTCAGATTTTTTAAATTATTGCTGTAAATCTTGGCCATTTTTTATAAATGTGTTCCAATAATATAAGCTAATTTGTTTTAGAGATTTACTTATTTCAAATGTATTTATTTCGTTTTTAACCGACTTCAAAGAGGAGGTTATGATTTCGACCTGTATGTATTTGTTGTTCACGCATAACTTTTGCAAATATGAACCGATTTTGATAATTCTTTTTTTGTTTGAAAGCGTATGAGGCCCATGTGGTCCCATTCAAATTTCATAAAAATCTGATAATTAGAACTTTTTTAAAAATAAAAACTTTAAATTTCAAATTCATTTTGAAGCAATCGACCAATTAGAAGTGTTCCTTTTGCATGCTTTTATGTTACACTTACATAGACACACGATCTTTTCACTGTTAAAAGTTTGAAGTTTTTGCTGCATCGTCACTCCACCGCTTTTATGGAATATCTCTATTTTGACCAATGAGAATTCACCATAATACAATGCAGTAATCATTTTCTATAAAAGCGATGGACAGACGATAAAGTAAAAGTTCCAAATTTTTAACAGTGTTCAAAGTGCAAAATCCTAACTGGACGGGGGCCAGGATTCACATAAATTTTGCGCTGTTTGCGAAACGAGATTTATTAACAAGAAAATTTATTTAAAACATTGAAAAATTTGCTAAAATTCAGGCTTCTGATTCGTTAATCTGGTTTCGCTAACAACGCAAATTCTAACTGGATTCCGGACAAGTTCTCTTATGCAAGAAACCGGAAATATAGCATCTAGGGGATATAGTATGGAAATCGGCTATCTCAGGGCGTGTTCAGAACAACTTACAAAAGTAACCAATGTTACCGACCGATTGTAGGGCAGTACGAAAGCAAATTGTAGCATCAATGAAAACTATTCTGTTGAATTGTAGCTGACGTCACACTTCGCTTTGATTTTCATTTCGTACTTGTCTACAATCGGTAAGTGGTCGGTAAGTAACCAGTAAGTTGTGCTGAACACACCCTCTGTAACACTTAAAAAAGGCGCTAAAATGTTCTATTCTTTAAATGTGCAACAATGCTAATGAAATTTAAAGATAGAAGCGACATCTGCAGGACATTTTCAAAAAATGCAAGAATTATTGCTAGTCTAGATAATGTATCACGAAAATGCCGCAGATGTCGCTGTGATCGACACTTTGGAATTCAGTAGCATCGTTGCACATTTAAAGGTTACAAATTTTTAGCACTGCTTGCATTGTAAAAAATTGAATCCTTTTGCTGCATCGTCACTCCATCGCTTTTATAGGAAACGATTACTTCGCTCTATTATGGAGCATTCTCATTGGTCAAAACAAAGAAATTCTATAAAAGCAATGGAGTAACGATGCAGCAAAAAAGTCAAATTTTTTACAGTGTCGATAGCAGATTGCGAAATTCTAAAATGGAGGGCCAAAATCACAGTCAAGTGAAATCCAGTCATCTCATTGGTAGTGTGATAAAGGTGAAAATCACGAACTTGTTTCTCCATTTGAAAAATATCGAGGGGTAAAGTTATTTTGAAGCGATTGTTACCATCTGCTCTTATTTACGATAAACCATCGAAATTAAATTAATTAAGATATTTTGACGACATTTTATAAAATGGGAGTGAAAAATCTAGATTATAAATGAAAACAGATAAAAATTTTATCTGATTTCATTTATAATCTAGATTTTTCACTCCCATTTTATAAAATGTCGTCAAAATATCTTAATTAATTTATTGCTTCAAAATTGCCGCCACTTTTTTTTTTCTCGGAGAAAGGAGTAAGGCAACATTTCCCCTACCTCTATGAGATTTTTCTCTGAAAAGGACACGACTCAATGACCAATGAGGTGTTTGGATTTCACCGGACTGTGATTTTGGCCCTCCATTTTAGAATTTCGCCGGCAGATTTTCACTCCATGTATTCCAGACTCTCTCCTTCGAACAATGAAAAGTTCTCAAAAATGAAGGCTTATGATTGGTCAATCTTGTTTGCTTAACAGCGAATAATCCTTCTGGATCCTAACCACTGTTGCAGAGATGCTAGATTTTTTTCAAAGTACGAAATCTTAGCTGGAACAATTCTCGTATCCACCAAAGTGAAAGATCCACATCGATACAGACATGAGAATTCAATATCGAAAAGCAGAAAATTCATCTCTAAAGAGCCTTACACGTTAAAGCAAGAGTGTCTGTGTATCAGGGTGCTTGTTATGCCGGATTCAGAAAGTGATT
This sequence comes from Maratus speculifer, assembly GCA_964019185.1. Taxonomy (NCBI): domain Eukaryota; kingdom Metazoa; phylum Arthropoda; class Arachnida; order Araneae; family Salticidae; genus Maratus; species Maratus speculifer. Next base: position 309,578,486 of record OZ025294.1, read on the forward strand.
AAAGTACATTGCTATGTGCTAGATTTACATTTGGACAAATATAAATGACGAAAAATTTTGATAAGCTTATCATTAAAGTTAAGCTATAGTTAACTTCTTTCACCCATAAAACAAACTCGTTCAGGCGACTACCGCCAAGTTCTGGAATAAAAATTCTTAAATTTTCTGTACTTTGGAAAACCGCGTTTATCAAAGAACATTCTTAACTTCAAATATTACTACTTTCATATAGACGCATGTTGAATCATGGTGTGATTTTGATAATATCTTCCTTTTTAGTTTTTATGACTGAAAAGGGTATTTTAATACATACGAACATTTAGAATTACTTTGCTATGCATTGAATCATAGAAGCAACTTGACGCGCTCTGATTGTGTACGCGTACTTTAAACTGTAAAAAATCTGCCCCTTTTGCTGCATCGTCACTACTCCGCTTTTATAAAATATCTCACTTTTGATCCATGAGAATGCTCCATAATTGGCTGAAGTAATCGTTTTCTATAAAAGCGGAGGAGGGACGATGCAGCAAAAGGGTCAAATTTTTAATAGTGTATCCTGTTTAAAATATCTTGAAAAACTACCTCAGTTTTTAAAGACTATCTATTTTCTGATCAATGAAAACGCTCCATAGACGTTTTTAGGTCGCTCTCATTAGTCAGAAAATAGATAGTCTTTAAAAACAAAGGTAATTTTTCACAATAATTTTAACGTGTACTGATGGATTGTCAGCTTTTCAATGCCCATTTACGAAGTCTGTAGATTTCAATGTGGACCTTAAGGCACTACACTAGTCTCAGAAAAAGACCCGGATGTTAGTGTAAAGACTATGGGGGCGTTCTTTTCAAATATCTCGCTCAAATTTTAATATATTTACATGATTTTTTGCATAGGGTAGCCGAGGATGATCTACAACCGGCCTAGTTTTTACTTCTTCGATTTTGCTTATGTATGTTTTATGTAATGATAGTTTCAATTTCAGAACCGTTTAAACCGGTTTTGAAATTTAAAATATTTTTTTTTTTAAATCTGAAACCAAAATTGAAAAAGTAAAAACTTGGTTGGTTGTGGAATATCCTCAGCTATCCTATGCCAAAAAAAAAAAAAAAAAAAAAAAAATCAGGTAAATTTTTTTAAATTTGAGCAAGATATTTGAAAAGAACGCCCCCATAGACTTCACATTATCATCCGGGTCTTTTTCTGTGGCTAGTGTGCGGCCTTAAAGTTTGCTGGATGCGATAAATTTCCGAAATGTTAAAGCTTAAATGGACAAGTTCTTGCATCCACTAAAGCGGAAATAGACATCGATACCAATCGACATCCTTAAGTTGTTGAAAAGATGAAAATCCTTTAGTATATATTTTGCTCCGGTGGAAAAAATTATCTCTACATATCAATGCAAAATAAAGTGCATAGATATGTGTAGCAAAATTATCTTTAGATTCAGATTTGGTTACCGGATTAGACACCAGAATGATTTCAGATTTTGTTCATGTAGGATTCCTCGATGTAAATATGACGACACATGGAGCACAGAATACGATTGATTGAAAAGATTCTGGACAAAAATGAGTCATCAAGGGGGTCCTTGTGGAGTGGTTAAGACACCACGCTGCTAATCTCTTGAGAGCGTAGGAGATTGTGGGTTCAAATCCCACTGGCTCCGTTGCACACACTCTTTATGTGTAGCTCCTGGTTGTACTTTTATTGTGTCGTAAAATTTCCTTGTGCTATCTTGTCCTTGTATGTCCACGAATTTGTAAAATAATATGGATTATGTATTTATGTATGTGTAAAAATAAAGGATCATTCGGCGTACAATCGAATTCTACCAGGAAATCATCATCAAATTTTATAATAGAAAATGCCTAGCATTGCGATACATTGTTAAAAATTTAATTTTTGCTGCATCGTCACTCCATCCCTTTTATGGAATATCTCATACATGCACTGTAAAAAATTTGACCCTTTTGCTGCATCGTCACTCCCCCGCTTTTATAAAATATTTGTTTTTTGATCCATGAGAATGCTCCATAATAGGCTGAAATAATCGTTTTCCATAAAAGCGGTGGAGTGAGTTTCAAAATTTTAACAGTTTAGTTGGGACAAAAGCGTCCGTGAAAAAAGTATTTGGGCATCGAATGCTGTCACTCTTATAGATGCAGCCAAGTACAGGTTATGATTTTCGGATTCCTCGTCGAATCAATACCGCTCATTTCCGATGCCTTTGCTGCATTTATAGGAATTAGATTGTTGCTGTTTAGCTATTGAATCATAGAGCGATTTTTGCTAAAATCTTTCTTTTTCCTTTTTCTGACTGAAGGGGAAGTACTTTTGACTACACTAGAAAAGCATTTTACTATTCATTGATACATGGAGTCATTTTGCTGTTTACTCATATATGGAAGCGCTTTACCGCGCGCTTATGTGTAAGGACACTTTACTTGAGGCATTGTCACCTTTCGATAACCACTTCCGATGTCCGTACGATTAGATGTTGACTTTAAGATTTCATGAATGCGGTAGCTTTTCGTCGTGCCAGATCTGAAGAAGTTATCACATCCAGAAAACCAAAAGATTCACAACGATACTAACCGATATTGAAAGTGTCTTTTGAAAAGTTGGCAATCAAACAGTGACAAGTAAAGCGAATACATCAGAACTCAGCAAAGTGCGTTCATTAGTAATGCGTTGCAAAGAGCCATCATATGTCATTACACGTAATTATGTATTACGGTATAAATAACTAAAAAGTAGGAAATAAATTTAACTTTTTCAAAAAAATGTATAACCGACTCCAAAAAAAGCGCTAAAAAGAATTAAATAATTCTATAAAATTCTCTAATGACAAATTTCTCGTTATCCAATAACCACACATTGACTATCATGTATCGGTATAAAACGGTTAAATTTAATATATAGAATTTAATATCCACCAAACATAGGTTTTCCAGAGAATATTTTTTACAAGAGATTAATTTACATATTTTTGATTTAATTTTTGAATATATACATATAAAAAGTAAGGAATTACTTTTTGAAGTTGGTGCCAAACTATCCTAAGTATAATAAGAATTGTGGATATATTATGTCTAGTGCCATAAATAAAATGGGAAATCATTATCGATTATGATTGTTTGGCATCAACTTCAAAAAGTAATTCCTTACTTTTTATATGTATATATTCAAAAATTAAATCCAAAATATGTAAATTAATCTCTTGTAAAAAATATTCTCTGGAAAACCTATGTTTGGTGGATATTAAATTCTATATATTAAATTTAACCGTTTTATACCGATACATGATAGTCAATGTGTGGTTATTGGATAACGAGAAATTTGTCATTAGAGAATTTTATAGAATTATTTAATTCTTTTTAGCGCTTTTTTTGGAGTCGGTTATACATTTTTTTGAAAAAGTTAAATTTATCTTCATTTCTTTTAATAGTCGCTAAGCAACCATTTATCCTAATTCTTATTCTTATAATATTATAAATTTTAAAATGTGTACGGAAGTTTGAATAACATAACTTCAATGCTTCAATAGCATAACTTCAACTTTGTATCTTTGCGTATAGATAATTATAGCCAGAAAAGAACAAAGGCTATGTATTATTTATTTTATTCGAATATTTTCGTTAATAATTCTGAATTTCATTATTTTTCATGCATAACCAATCGGCATTTTTTAGATAAAATTTAATCAATTTTCTTTCCGTTGCCAAGAAAATCAAAATTTCGAATATTAATTTTTCAGCGACGATAAATTTTCAATTGAGCAATTTCCATGCGAAAACTGAAACTAAGGAAAATTTAAAAGAAAAAAATAAATATGACGTCGTATTTGCAATAAAAATAAATATACTATTTTTTGTTAAATATTAAACACTGATATTTGTTTCGTTAACATGAATTTTTTTGTCAATATGGCGACATAATTAAAAATAAAAGGAATAAAAATATTTTAAATAAAATATTTATTTGGTAAATTATGACGTCATAACTGAAATAAAAGAGGTATTTTATAGTAGTCGTTAAAACTAAACGGGACATGGATAGCAGTAATTCATGGAGTTAGAAAAATAATGACGTCATATTTAAAATGGATAAGAAATATTTTTTACGAATACTAAATTATAAGTTACATACAGATAAAAAACTTCATTAAAAACTAAAAATTAGCAGTGGAAGGCTTTTTTTTGTCGGAAAAAAGGGGAAAATAAAACTGATTAATGTATTTTTGAAGCTATTTTTTTCTTTAAAGTTAAAAAGAATTAAGTTTCAATTTGTGCAGATGGTATAAAAATTAAAATAAATTTTCTAAAACTAAAAATATATTTTCAAACATTGACGTTTCATTAATGAACTTTTTCAACAGAAGCGAAAATCATCTGTCAGCAAATTAAAATTTACAACCAAGAATCTACACTATTAAAATCCGACCGTATGTATGTATGTATGTAACGCTATCTCCTCCGATCCCGGATACTTAGAAAAGTCGCTTTTGTTTTGAATTGAAGGGAAAAGAATCCCGGGTTCCCGAGTTGCGCATTCGTCTCTCTGTCCGTCCGTCCCTCTGTTCGCATGTAGCAACTCAAAAACTACCGAACCGAATAGTTTGAAACATAAAATATATATAATTGCCGAAACGTCAGTGAAGGCTTACTTTGGAGACACGAAATTTTTTGGTTTCTGTCTGTCTGTCAGTCAGTCTGTCTGTTCCGCGATAACTAACGCAAAAAACATCCGATTGACTTGAAATTAAGTGGGTATGTTAGTGAGGCACTGGGATTAAGCTGTATAGTTTTTTGTTAGATTTGATTCATTCGTTCGTAAAATATAGAATATTTTATTTTGCGCAATAATGCTTTTCTATGGCAAATCCAATGATTTTCAATTTTTTTTTTTTTTTTTTTTTTCCTTGAGAGAAAATGACACATTTCATTAATGGAATTCAATGATAAATGGACACTGAAATTTACCAGTTAAATTATTCATATTGTTTTGAAATTTTGTTTATGCATTTGTCAGATTTTTAAAGTTATTACTGTAAATTTTGGAGATTTTTTGTAAATGTGTTCCAATAATATAAACTAATTTGTTTTAGATATTTACTTATTTCAAATGTATTTATTTCTTTTTCTTTATTTTCTCTTAAGGGTTGCTAAGCAACCATTCATCCTGATCCTTATTATATTTTAATGCTATAAATTTGAAAACGTGTACGAAAATTTAAAGTCAAAGTCAAAACTGATGAATTAATTAATGTCTCTGTATCTTTGCTGATAAATATAACATTGCCCAGAAAAGAATACAGGCTATGTTTTATTAATTTTATTCAAATATTTTCCTTAATAATTCAAAATTTCCTTCTTTTTCATACAGAATCAAGAGCGATTTTTTAGATAAAATTTAACCAATTTCCTTTATCGTTGCCAAAAAAAAAAAAAAATCTGGAATAATTTTTCAACGGCAATAAGTTTCAATTGAGCAATTTCCATTCGAAAAATTAAACTAAGAAAAAATAAATATGACATCAGAATTAAAATAAAAATAAAAATAGTACTTTGTTAAATATTAAACACGGAAATTTGTTTCGTTAATAAGAATTTTTCTGACAAAAATGGGGGCATAATTAGAAGTAAAAGAAATAAAAAATAATTATATTTTTAACAAATATTTCAATTGATAAAATTTGACGTCATAATTGAAATAAAACAGGTATTTTATAGTTATCGTTAAAAATACAAGAAACATGGACAGCAATAACTCATAAATAATGACGTCATTGCCGAAACTTCTGCGAAGGCTCATTTTGGCGATGCAAAATTTATTGTTTTCCACTCTCAGTCTATTCTTCTGTCTATCTGTCAGTCCCCGATAACTGCCACAAAATGCAATCAAAACTTCTTTTTTTCGTAAACAAAATTGTAAAACCTTAGATTACTGAGTTTACACTTTCAAAAGTTCCTGATACATCAGATTTAGGTGGTTTTGGTGGGCAGGTATCTAGAAGTATGAGGATAATGAAAAATGCTTATTAAAACTTCTCACTTATCCTTATAAATCAAAATGTAGAAAAAATACAAGATATACGATAACCATTAGCAGATTGTTAGAAAGTTAGAAATTTAAATTTAATGAGACTACGGGGGGTTCAAGGGGGCGGAAATCTACTGTGGTATAATAAAAAAACAAAAATAATAGATCATGAATTTTTCAGAATATCCTAACATAACTAAATCTTTAATTTAACGGCTTTTGATGGCTTCAAATTTCTTATTCTTATTTTATTCTTATAAATAATTACGTAATTCGAAAATTTTAAATTACAGTTTCCAGGAAGTTGAATATTACGACGCTAAGTGTGTTTTTAAAAAAAGAAGTGAAAAGCTGACGTTGAGGCTCTTGATCTGCAGATTTACTAGTATTTATTTATTTTACCTGAGATCTTTCGAATGCCCACGCGTTCATTTTCAAAGGAATAATATTCCTTTAAAATGAATGCGTGGGCATTCGAAAGATCTCAGGTAAAATAAATAAATAATATCTATATTTTTGCAACACCTTTTAAGTATTTATTTGTATGTATTTTGCTCTACCTTCTTCTGAATGTGTTTGAACTTGGGACATTACCGACTTCGATATGTTTGTGATGTTTATGTATGCAACGATAGAAATCTTTACAGTACTCACAAAAATGTTTAGTTCTCTTCCTTTCTCTGTTGTGGGTTAAAATAAATGTTTTAATTTGTAAAGTAAGAAAAAAATCAAGTGTTCACGTTTCGAATTACACAAGTGGGCGTGGCAATAACATGTTTAACATTGTTTACTGAGAACGAATGGCCTGGTGTGTTTCCATTCATAAATGGTAATTTTCACTTGTTTTAATACTTTTTATTTTAAAATACTCAAAAATTAATGCCTTTTCGTATACATATTCGAAAACAGTGGAAATTTTTGTCGCATTTTATTTAAAAGCTATTCTGTTTTATGTATGAACATGTTATGAAATGAAGTAATCTATACAATCCAGTCATATTAATGTGACCACTAGCGATTTTTGACGTTTTGTTAAATATATGGAAAAATACATGAGGAATTATCCTGAAACTTCAGGTTTGCAAACAAAATAGTATAGGTAATATATTTTCGCAATTATTTTTTTTCCCGAAATCCCATAGGGGACCGTCCACAAATTGAAAAAGAACGAATATCTTTTGGATCACCCTGTCAAAACTGATGTATCAAAAGCAGTCAATCTGTAGATTATGATTAAATGGGTTACTTTTAATAAACTGTGCTCATTTTTATGAAGATAGCATGTATACTCGTAAAGAAATTAAGGTTTTCATAAAAACAATCCCACATTTTGCCAAGTTTTTTGCATGTAATTTGCAAAATTCTTAATATAAAAAAAGTTCTTATTAGAAAACATGACAAATGATATTGTACCTAAAACCCTGTAATCAGAATTAAAAAATAATAAAAAATGTATGAATAATGAGCAGGTTTACTAAAATATTTTTTACTGCGCATGCCTGAAACCAATCAAAATGTAATTTGCATAATGTGTTAGCTAAGTTTATATAGCAACTTTTGTGAAAGTCTCAAAAACATAATTTAAAAATTTCGAAAATTATCGTTGATAGAATAAGCTTAAAATCCGTTGTTTCTAAAAAGAAGCAAAAAGATGAAGGGCTGTATCAGTAAATCTATTGATTAGTGTCAGTATAGTATCCATGAAATTGTACGCACTACTATATTTGGATACAGAACTTCATCTTTTTTGCTTTATTTTGGGATCAACGGATTTTGAGCTTATTCTATAAACGATAATTTGCAGAATTTTCATGCTATGTTTTTGAAACTTTCACAAAAGTTGCTCTATAAACTTAGCTAATACATTATGCAAATTACATTTTGATTGGTTACAGGCATGCACAGTGAAAAATGTTTTAGTAAACCTGCTCATTATTCATACAATTTTTATTATTTTTTAATTCTGATTACAGGGTTTTGTGTACAATATCATTTGTCATATTTTCTGAAAAAAACTTTTTTTATATTAAGAATCTCAAAAAACTTGGCAAAATTTGGGACTGTTTTTATGAAAACGTTAATTTCTCAACGAGTATGCATGCTATACTCATAAAAATGAACACAGTTTATTAAAGTAACCCATTTAATCATAATCTACAGTTTGAACGCTTTTTTTATCTTAATTTTGACTGGGTGATCCAAAATATATTAGTTTTTTTCAATTTGTGGACATTCCCCCATGGGATTTCAATATATATATATATATATATATATATATATATATATATATATATTGCAGAAATATATGACCTATACTATTTTGTTTACACACCTGGAGTTTCAGGATAATTCCTCATGTGTTTTTTCTGATATTTAACAAAACGTCAAAAATCGCAAGTTGTCACATTAATATAACTAGACTGTGTATTATATGATAAGGCAAAAGTACTAAGATTTTAATTATTCTTGAAGTTATGAGATATTACTTTTTAATATTTAATATTTAATATTTTAATAGATGATTTAAATAATAACTATAAATTTTAATATTTTGATAATCGATTGATTCTTTTGGCAATTTAATTGATGTACTATTCTGCCACACTATTAGGAATTTTGTTTTGGGAGTTTTAAATTTAAAGATTTTTAATCGGAAATCTTAAAAATTTTATTAGATGCGATACACCGTGTGAAGAAGGAAAATGGGGTTTGAATTGCAGCAAGACATGCAACTGTAAGAATGGAGCCACATGTGACAAAATTTCTGGAACATGCAATTGTACAGCTGGTAAGTCCTCGATTGTAGAATTTTTCCTATTCAAAGTCGTCGTCTGCTTTTGTAAAAATGGAAACTTTTCAATTTATGAAAATTGTGTTAGAAATCAAAGAATCTCAAAATGTTTGATAAAACCAAAAATTTTAGATTTCAATATACATGGTGCCTCTGCTAAGATGTTACAAACTTCAAGGGGAGGTAGGGTACGCCTAGACGACGACTCGGAACCACATAGGAATGCCTTGTCGGAAACGCCTTCCTGACTCAATAAGAACACTGGCAGTATTATCAATAGACTATTTTTTTGAAATGGCAAAATTTTCTTTGTTTTCAACTTAATATGACACTAAACAAGGAAAATTATATTATTTCAAAATAATGGTGCCAATCAAGAAATCGGAGTAAAAAAAAATGGTAGCTCACTGGCAACTCTGCCAGCACCAAAGATCTGCTTTGTGTGATTCATCTTTGTCAATGTCCTGTGTTGCCAGTGGGCTAATTTTTAAACATTTCCTGATTGGCACCAGTTTTTTTTTTCAAATAGTACAATTAGCCGTATTTAATGGCATATTCATTAAGGTGAAAATAAGCGGAATTTTATCATTTCAGAAAAGTAGTGCCAATCAAGAAATCGGAATTAAAAAAAGGTAGCCCACTGGCAACATTGACAGTGCCCTTACTGGGCCAGGAAGACGTTTCCAATTCGGCATTTCTATGTGATTTCGAGTCGTCTACGTGTACCCTACCTTCCTTCGAAGTGTGTAACATTTTAGCATGGATACCCTGTATAAACAACGCCAATCGTTTTACTGAAGGTTTTATAACTTAATAGCCCACATTAGTCACTCCAAAAGACCCGGATGATAATGCTAAGCCCATGAAGGCGTTATTTTCAAATATCTCGTTCAAACTTTAATATTTTTACATGATTTTTTTGCTTAGGATAGATGAGGATTATCTACAACCGGGCTACATTTTACTTTTTCAATTTAAGTTTCAGAGTTTTCTTAAAAAAATACTTTAAATTTCGGAACCGTTGGAACCGGTTCTGAAATTGAAACTATAATATAAAAAAAAAATTGAATCATTATAAAAAAAATTATAACCAAAATCGAAAAGGTAAAAACTAGCACGGTTGTAGATCGTCTTCAGTTATCCTAGTAAAAAAAAAAAAAGGATGCAAATAGTTTAAAATTTGAGCGAGATATTTGAAAATAACGCCCCTGTAGATTTAACATTATCATACGGGTCTTTTTTAACTTCTCGAGTGGCATCTTAATCCAATGATTAACCGCGAAGCAGGTGAACTTCGTGTACTATTCAAAATTACGCGTCTATTTTGAAAAGTTATTTGTTTAATATTCGGAAAAATTCTAAAATTCTAATTGAATTGTTCAATTTTAACTTTTGTAAAATTTTTTTTAAACTTTTTTAATTGTTCAATTTTTACACTTTTACTTTCCTTGCAACTCATTTAGGGAAATTTATTAAACTGGATAAGGATATTTTCTTTTCTTTTTCTGTTTAAATATATTTCATCTTCCTTTCTTTCTTTTAATATTTTAGAATATGATTGTGTTTAACATAGAAAATGAATTAGTAACGTAACACAAATTCCTACTGTAAAAACTCATAAATCTTTATATGATTTCTAGTCTTATAAGTTATATTTAGAGAATTATTCTCCATGCACAAACTAATAAAACAAACTCATTTATTTTTTCTCAGAATAAATACTTACCGATTTATGATTCTTTTTTATTAATTTTCTGCCATTTCCTGGGAGTAAAAACAGGATATGACGGGAAATATTGAAAATTAATAAAATTCAAAGAGTCTTAGTAATTTTTGCTGTAAAAAGATGAAATTTTGCATTTATTCTGCTAATTTGAGCATGATGTAAGTTTATCTAAATATAAATTACCGGACTCAAAGGTTTGTATAAAAATTTAAATTTCCCAATTTTTATTAAATAAAGCTATTTTGAATACTATTTCAAGACAAGGGACATATTTGAAACATTTCACCTTTTATTCCCCTGGTTCTTGCAAACTTTTCTTTATTTCTTTCGATTATTTGTTTTGGAATTATGTTTCTTTTTCAGGAATTGTTAACCCCTTGGGGACGAGCGACACGTATACGTGTCGCAAAAAGGCTTAAGAATCCTTGTTTATCCCCACCAGTAAAATTATACTGAAAAATTTGCCTTATTGAATCGGAGCGTTTTCTCGATTGAATAAAGTACCAATTTCTGTTTTTAAAAACCGGAGAAAAAACATTAAAAATGTCCTAAAAGGCTCCCGTCGCGAAGGGTTTTAACCGTATTATTCAAGATAAATATTAATTGAATTAATTAATTTTTTCTCCCGATTTATTTATTCATTTATCAGTTCTGTTAATGCTTTCTATTTTGTAGGTTGGACCGGAGTATATTGTGATAAAGTTTGTCCAAGTGGTACTTATGGACCAAACAGATGTGTCAGTACTTGCAAGTGTAAAAATGGAGCGACTTGTGATCCGAAATCTGGATTTTGTACGTGTGGAAACGGTTATAAAGGATCTTTGTAAGACTTTTCAAAATAACTCCATTAAAAAATTATTTTAAAAATTATATAAATGAGTACAACCGAAATTGCATAATATGATGTTAGTTCAAATAAGTTCTTATTTAAAATGACATTCTAACTAGATTTAATCTCCTTTATTGACTTTTATGTACGGAGCGATTAATAATTCTTTTTTGTTTCAAAAGAAGGTTGATTTACAGCACTTAATTTTTTATGTCATTTTGTTGATATGACAATGCCTTTCAAAATGCCATTAATGCGTAAGACGTCATATTTTTTGTGTGGTTAACATGTCGATTGGTCGTCTAAATAAATAGGATATGCGGCATGTTTCTTGTTCAATCTTCTACTTATAATAAAAAGCGACTTCAGAGACTGTAGGAACAGTTCCGGCATAAACCACTCCAATCTGGATATCGACTGCAGCTAAACGCCACGTTAGGCTTAGCTGAAAACAAATGCTAAAATGATTGTTTTAAAATTTCTTCCATTTGAAATAATGTTTGTTCAGCATCTTTTCATATAAAACCCAATTATAATACACAAAGATAACAGCGGAAGTGTGAACTGATAAGTTTTTAGTCATTTTAAAAGTATGATTGTATATTATCGGCTCAAAGCGCCGTTTTTCTCTGATCTCACAAAACTTTAGTGCTGCCATCTACGAACTAACAAAGGACTCGCAAACCTGTTTTTAAACCATTGTTCTACTTAGCTATTGCGGACTTTTAAAATTTAGTTTTATTAATTTTTTTAAGATGCTAGCATAAGACGTTTATTTTTTTAAATTTTGTTTCCTATTATAAATAAAATAAGCTTTTTTCCCCCCTTCAAGTTGTAATGGATATATCACATATTATCATAGCTGCATTAGTATAATTGAAAATTATTTTTTCACATCCTCTTAAATCAAAATTTTATCTGCTTTGATGTAATTAATATATTTAGTGCATGATATCGAACAGATGACTTATAGATGTGCACCATAAACTTAGCGATTTTTTTCGCGGCAAAAAGCCGTTTTCGAAAACGATCGGCAAACTGAAACTGCATGAGAAACCCGTTTTCAAATACAGCGATCACTTTCAAAACTCCTGAAAAATTTCATTTTTGTAAATATAAAAAATGAATAATTTAGACTTTAGACTTTGCCGCGGTTTTTTATTTTATTTTATTTTATTTTTTTTTTTTTCAGAAGAAAAAATTTTAAATATTTAAGTGATCGCCATATTTGAAAACGAATTATTTTGCTAATAATAACGTTTTATTTTGCAAATTATTATTATTGTTGTCATAAATACTGCTCTTGATTTTGAAATTAAAATTTGTTCAAAAACTAAAAATCAAATTAAAAAAAAAAGTTTTTATTATTTGTATTTGAAGAAATTTATTGCTATCTTTAAAATGTGCTTTTCTACAATACAAACTCTTCAATAATAAAATCTTCATTCTGTTTGTTTGTATGAAGTATTATGAAATATTTTATCTGCTTTGATGTAATTATATATTTAGTGCATGATATGGAACAGATGACTTATAGATGTGCACCATAAACTTAGCGATTTTTTTCGCGGCAAAAAGCCGTTTTCGAAAACGATCGGCAAACTGAAACTGCATGAGAAACCAGTTTTCAAATACAGCGATCACTTTCAAAACTCCTGAAAAATTCCATTTTTGTAAATATAAAAAAATGAATAATTTACACTATGCCATCCAAGCATCGATCCTATCCCCATGGAAGATTCGACAGGTGTATATATAATCCCAGTCACAATAATGGAGAACAAAAAGAAATCAGATTACATTGGTATGAGAACCAGGAAATTTAAGAAGCGTTTGTCAGAACACATTGCATATCAGGCTTAATCGATGCAATATCGCTCTCTCTAAACTGTACCAGGAACAAGAAGTTATAATAGATTTCAAAAAAGCTAAATTACTAAAGAAAATATCAAATTACCAAAAGATTAAAATCATGGAATCAATTGAAATTTTATGTTGAGCTAACAATACTTGTAACGATACTTTGTCTTACGATGTTCCAAGAATATGGTACAATCTGCTCAATTTAACTTGAACCCCCCTTTCTATCGAATTTGGAACATTCCGACTTCTCCCCCCCCCCCCTTTTTACTTTCTTCTATCTTTACAAGAAGAAAGTATTGGATTCATGAAAATTTTCGACTTCCGGTTTTCGACGGATTTATACGTTTTAGAAGGTCCTGAACACGTTTTGACTATTTTTAGAAAATGTCTGTCTGTGAGTCTGTCCGTCTGTGTCTGTCTGTCTGTCTGTATGTGACAAAAAATTTGTGGGCGCTCTATCTCAAGAACTAATGCTCGAAATTTAATAAAATTTTATATTCAGTTAGACCTTGATATGAATTAATGCCTATTGATTTTTGGTGAAAATTGGCCTGCAGGTGGCGCTGCTATACTACGTTTTTCATGATTTTCAAGATTGCTATATCTCAAGAACTAATGCACAGAATTTCACCAAACTTCAGATTCTGTGATCCCTTGACATACATAGACGCTGATTAAGTTTTGGTGTAAATTGGCCGGCAGGTGGCGCTGCTATGGCACGTTTTTCATGATTTTCATGATAGCTATATCTCAAGAACTAATGCACAGAATTTCACCAAACTTCAGATTCCGCGATACCTTGAGATACATAGCCGCTGATAAGGTTTTGGTGTGAACTGCCCTATAGGTGGCGCTGCTATGCTACATTTTGTACGATTTTTGCGATAGCTATATCTCAAGAACTAATGCAGAGAACTTCATCAAATTTTAGATTCTATTACACTAGAATATATAGCATAATTAGACGCTGATTACATTTTGGTATTAACCGTGCAACAGGTGGCGCAGATATGCTGCATTTTGCACGATTTTTCCGATAGCTATATCTCAACAACCAACGCACAGAATTTCATCAAACTTCAGATTTTGTTACAAAATGACATAAAATAATTACACGATGATTAATTTTTGTTATAAATCCTTCAACTGATGGTGCTGCTGTGCTATATCTTACACGGTTTTTTTTTAAACTAGCTATATCTCAAGAACTAATGCACCGAATTTCATCAAACTTCAGATTCTTTTACACCATAACATAATTAGACGCTTTTTTTACGTTTTGGCATAAATTGTCCAAGATATGGTGTTGCTGTGCTACGTTTTGCAAATTTTTTGTTATAACTATATCTCAAGAACTAATGGACGAAATTCCATCAAATTTCAGATTCTGTTAGGTCTTGACATAAATAGATGCTCATTAGGTTTTAGTATAAATTACCCAACATGAGGCACTACTAAGCTCATTTTCTCAGAATATTAATTAAATTTTGCATTTTAGGCTTTTCGGATACCAGAATCTCATCAGGCTAGGTCAAATGTTCGAGGAAATTCGATAGTGGGTAACTCTGGGGTCACCACGTTTTTTTTTTAATATTAAAATGTACTTATGAGATAGAAGAAAGTTTCGGGATTGACACATCCAACTAGTTTACGTTGTCTTTGGATCAGTTCACTTCGTATAAAAGAACTCAGCCTTCGATTTTTACTCTTTTTTTGTTTTAACCCTAATGATGAGCATGACATGCTCGAAAGTACTAGGTTTTATTAATAAAAAACACCTTTAAGTAATCTGAGTATTTTATTTTTGGTTTTTTACTCTATAAAGATTTTAAGAAAAAGTTTGCAAACTATTAGTCCAGGCATTACGTGCTCAAAAAAGACAAATAAATGCAAATTTTGGTGTAGTTTTGATCTTTGGTTCCCTTTATGTTTTTTGGGTCGCTGAACACGAATCCGGCATTATCCAACAAAATTTCTCCCCGGAAACACGTTTTTTTGGCAAAAAACGTGGCTTTTTTTCGTTTTTTCTAAATAACTTTAAAATTATGCATTTTACATAAAAGTCATCCATACATAAATTAAAGAGCACAAAATTTCCTACATTTTATGTATTTAAAGTTTTTTTCTCTGATCAATGGTTTAGCCGTGAGAGAGCCGCAAAAATGGGTGTGAGAAGCAGAAAATTCTGAAAAACGTGAATTACAGAACCGTACGTCGATGAAACATGAAAAACAACCATTTTACGCAATTTTTTCCCACTTAATAATACTAAATACATTATTATTGACTATATTTTATTAATCTGATGTTCATTGTTTCTTTCATAACTAAAAAATAAATAAAAATGAGCATATTTGCGATCAAAATCTTCATTTGCTATTACAAAATAATAAAAGTAATAATTTCTTAATTTACTTTTAAATAATGTAAATAAAATAACTAAAACAGGCTTTAACATATAAAAGCTGATACGGTTCTAGTTCTTAAAGTTCTAGAAGTTCAAAATGTGGGTGTGAAAATAAAAAAAATCCGGAAAATACGAATTGTGGCACTGTACATTAGATTTAACATGAAAAATGATCAGTTTTAGCCAAAATTGACTTTAAATGATACTGAAGATATTATGATCGACTATATTTTACAATGAAGTTGCTAACAATAAAAACGATGACTCATTATGAATTATTATTTAATAATAAATAATTATGTACATTAGTAAGTACTTTTACTTAAAAAACAAAGTTCTATTTTCGCTTTCTTTTATTTGAGGATCCCTGCTTTTCACCGACATCTACAAAATACAAAAAAACGAATGGAATTAGTTTGTGTTTTTATAACTATCAATATTATAAATAAGTTTTTTTAATAGTAAATATTTGATACCTTAACTACCGGCATAACTATTACCCCTTCCATTGGGTCCTCTGACTCATTGTGTGGGCAATCCATTTCCAGATCGGTTTCAAAGTCTAGTTCATCCTATTCGTCTTGACACACAACTGCGATGTTTTTGCAGTTTCCCGAAGCAAATCTTCTATCTGATATCTTCGCAAATAATTTTTGCTGCTGTTTCAAGCACTCGCAGTCTCCCATCTCGATCAGATTTACATGTTTGCTGATACCATGCATTAGTCAGTATCTTCCCTCCTATATTCTTGAAGCACACAATGGACTTTTTTTCTGATTCTTTGTGATCAGTATGTCGTCTCCATATCTCTCAATGAGGTTAAACTGTATAGTTCTCATATTAGGTTGATAACTCTCTGTAACCTGTTTCATTAGCTCTCCCATGGAGAATTGACACTCGTCATCATGATTTTCCAGGTAATCGTATGTACTTTGCATTGCTCTGTCGATTTCCTTGGCAAACGGACCACGTTTCTTCTGTTATTAGACCTTCGGCCTCCTATAAATATATTTAAAACATTTGATGTGGTACTGAGCATCTGCTGCGATCAAATCATTCACTGGTTCGATGCGCTGAATTATAGCCTGCCCATAATCATCATTGCGAGCTCTTGCTGCTTTCAGAATTGTACTCCCATGTGTCGCACACTGTATACAGTATTGCGTTCGCTTGTGTTGCAATGCACTCTTCCGAAATGCACAGTCCACATATAAAACAATTAGTTCGAAAATTAAACAGAGGAGTTGATGATCTTAAAATATGAGAAGTGCTAGCACTTTGTTCCTCAACTGTCTTCACATAAGCAGTAATCATCCGTTCATTTACGTATGCTTTTCTACACTTAACATGTATATCTACAGAGGTTTTCCCCTTTAGGAAAACTGCCTTTCCAGCCTTTCTTTCTTTATTTGCCTTGATTAACGCTGAAATACCTCCACTAACTTTCACTGAAGGCCCCTCTTCTAAAGGAGAGTCACAAATAAAACACATCGCCATCGCGCAAAATCACTTTAGCTGTTCACTATATTCACGAAGACACAAACAGTGAATTACTAAAATAGTATGCAGTTGCATATGGAAACAGAGTAATGTGTCCTCCTGATAAGCTAATGATCTGTGCGACGCATATTTCTAACAGAGGCGAGACTGGCGGGGAAGGGGGGGGGGTAGTATTCTACTGAACGTGGACATGGGATGCGGGGTTGGGCGCTTGACCAACGTTATTTCACACTTGTACCTCTTCAATCAAGAGGGAAAGTGCAGATGGGATCAGTTAAAGCCTGTTTTAGTTATTTTATTTACATTATTTAAAAGTCAGATTAAGAAATTATTTGTAATAGCAAATGAAGATTTTGATCGCAGATATACTCATTTTTATTTATTTTTTAGTTATGAAAGAAACGATGAACATCAGATTAATAAAATATAGTCAATAGTAATATATTTAGTATTATTAAGTGGGTAAAATTTGCGTAAAATGGTTGTTTTTCATGTTTCATCGACGTACGGTGCTGTAATTAAAGTTTTTCAGGATTTTTTGCTTTTCACACCCATTTTTGCGGCTCTTTCACGGCTAAACCATTGATCATAGAAAAAAACTTTAAATACATCAAATGTAGGAAATTTTGTGCTCTTTAATTTATGTGTTGATGACTTTTATGTAAAATGCATAATCTTGGAGTTATTTAGAAAAAACGAAAAAAAGCCACGTTTTTTGCCAAAAAAAAACGTGTTTCCGGGGAGAAATTTTGTTGGATAATGCCAGACTCATGTTCAGTGACCCAAAAAACATAACGGGAACCAAAAATCAAAACTACACCAAAACTTGCATTTATTTTTTACCAAATGCCTGGACTATATACCATTTCCCGATCTTCTTTGATTCAAAGAACTGAAATCAAAAATGACGCTACTAATTACAAAAAAAAAAAAAAAAAAAAAAAAAAAAAAAATTAGCATGTCGACAGCCCACATTTTCAAAAATTTTTATTAATATCGGCTAACTAAGAGAAAACAGTTTCCTGTCGAATAGTATTTCCCGCATCTGTTTGCGATAATTTAAAGATAAAATAGAATACCTTATTTTTTGGTTCTTTTAACCTATTGTATCTGTCTCTACTACTAAAAACTTGATGAATTGAAGACAAGTAGTATTACAGCAGTGGTCGATTTTATCGTTAGTTTAAAAAAGTTCGGACACCATAATTATATCAGTTCTGTCAATCTAATCGTCAATTTTTAGAGCATTTTGTTTTTTTAAAATATCAGACAATTTTTGAATTACAATCTTTGTTCTATTCAATGACAAATATTCCGAGAATTAATATAAGAGAAATTTTAATTAAGAAATTCTAGCAGGTATTAAAAAAAATAAAGTTGCCAAATTTCACCACTGATCAGTGCAGTCTCCGAACTTGTTAAACCTATTAATATAATGGTGGACATGTTGCCAGTAGTAGGTCCTGTAAGCAGTCCTGTAGTTGGGAAGGAATATTTGTGGTAACTCACCTTTTCATGGAGTGGATGTTGATACTAACGGATTTTTGCTAAATCAAAAGCCAATTTAAAACATTTAGCTAAAAACTGACTTTAAAAAACTAACAGTTATAATTATTATATTCAAGTTTTTATATTATTGTAGTTTATCTTCATCCATTAAGCATAGGGCAGATGTCTTCACTCAGGGCAGAACTTCCGCCGCTTGAATATTAGGCCTAAGCGCTGACACAAAAATGGCGGCTGCCGAAAGCGGATTTTTTTCAATGTGTGTATGGTCTCTTCAGTTTTGGGACAAGTATTTTTTAAAGTTTTGCACTCTTTATTTTTCTGAGACTTACTATGTTCAAGAAATCATTTTATGAAATATTGGAATCAAAATTTCGGGGCTCGTACACACGTTAAAAAATTAGCCTTCAATAGCCTCCATTATTGTGTCAGCGCTCGGGCCTAGTATTCAGAGGGTTATTAGCAGAATGACGGCTTCAAGACATCTGATTGAAATATCTCTTTTCTTGATGAGAGTATACGGATCTTCTTAAAATTAGCATAAATTATCATTTCGCTTGAAAGAAAAAACAAGATTTGTGCTCATAGGCGATATATATGTATGTATATATATATTTTACAGTAATAAACCAAATATTTCTGCGAACTACATCCCCACCGTTCCTGCTCAACTACAGCACTGTACATAAGATATGCGAAGAAATGGACTATTCATGTTCTGTCAGTGGGAGCCAGATTAAATCGTGGGAACATTTCACTGGAAAAATTTTATAATTAAAATTAATTTGCATTTTGTGAAATATATTTATTTAAATAAATATTTTAAAATCAACAAAATACTTTGAAATTTTCTATGATTCTTTCGAATTCTTTAAAATCGTCACGAGAAAACTTCAGAGACACGATGTGCATTAATTTTTTATGGCAATATGAATTTTACTTTATTGTTTTAAATTTCTTAGATGTGACATCCCGTGTAAAAGAGGAAGATGGGGTGCAAATTGTATAAATTTTTGCAACTGTAAAAATGGAGCGGAGTGTGACAAGTTTGGAATATGTAATTGTACCGATGGTAAGTCCTTGTCCTTAGACTCTAGTGTTTTTAGGTTAAAAACGAGTGCTTTATAAATTGCAAGCGGATCGGTTGATGAAATATTTCGAATTATTACTGATAAATTGAAACACAAGTTGTTTCAGGTTATAAGTACATTTCTACTAATATTTGCCTACAGACAGGGTTCTCGCTGGCTTTTGATCAACATTAGCAATTCGGCAAATTAGAAATGAAAAATGCTAAATGAAAATGATATTAGCAAAATATTACACAGAAGTATGAATAAAAATTTTACATAGCTATAGTGTAAGAATTTAATATTACCCAGATCTATGTGTCAGAATATTGCGCAGAAAAATGTGTCAGACAGACTATTGCACTGACATATGTGTGCTTACGTGAACACAGTTGAATAACAATGCTTGAAAACTTGGCTTGTTCAATCTTAAGTGGGTGTCAAGTTAACTGCTTAGAATCGCAGAGATCCTGAGTTCGAATCTTGGTTCGGTAAGTATTGTTTGTTTACTGTAGATTGAATTAAATAGTGTATTTCTTCTCTTGACGTATCTTTCAAAAATTGTGACTGAAATTAAGTAGGAAAAAACCCCGACAAAATACAGAAATAATACCGGCTTCATGATTTACCCATTTTTAATTTTTATTTTATTTTACAGTGTATTTATTCTGATTATACAGATTCTATATGATTATATTATTTTAGGGCTTCCAAAACAACTTTAATAGACATGACATGCAGTAAATATAATTTCAGACGATCCGGTATTTCGTAAATTAAGGTTACATTAATTTGTGATCTAAAACTAATCTGCTAGAAAGTAAACAAATATGCCAAGCACACGAATTTATCCTTAATGCAAGTTTATTTTGCGACCATAAGAATGTTTAGTTCAAGATTTACATACCAAACTACAATGTTACGTATTATGTACACAAAATACCTCTTTTTTGTATATTGCACAGATATATGTATATTTATGTACAATTTACTCGTTAAAAAATGTATTTCTGAGTTATCTGATAACATTTTACACACTTAACTGGCTTAATGTGCTATACAGGAAAATGTGTATTTTGAAATTGACACATCAGTGCGTGTAATTTGTCCCTTTACACGTTTATTTTTACATATAGACAAATCAATTTTGTATCATCAGCATACCAGTTTTAATGTGTAAATTTACGCATTTATTTCTTAGAGTGTGAATTTATTTTAATGACCCTATATTAAAAAAAAAAAAAAATGACTTTGATCGTAATGAAAAAAGTCAACCAAATGTGAACTATTACTTGGAGAATTGATGCAGTGCTTTGCTGAAGAAATTGCTGCTAATAAACGGGCTAGAAGATGATCGCTACCTAAGATTTTATGAGTAGTTGTCCTGGATAGATTACATTTTATTTGATAAATTTAAGGGTACACTGTGAACATCGCGACATGAAAAGAAGCAGTTTTTGTGAAATATTTAACCTGATGTATTTCACTTAAAAATAGAGATTAAATGTATATATATATATATATATATATATATATATATATATATATATATTTACGTAAATATACAAATTATAGCCCATTTATAAATCAAAAGAAAGGAATTTCATGCATAAATTATTTTTCAAGAACCAATTGACTTTTTACGTATTCTATGACACATTTTTTGAATAGTAAGTCGCTTCGGAACACTTTAAAAAAACTGTTAAATACATCACTTTAAAATTGGATTCAATGCCAGATAAAAATACTATTTCAGAATAATAAAAAGCAATTATCATTTTGGCTTAAAATAAATAAAATTAAAAATATTTTACAAAAAAAAAAAAAAAAAAAAAAAAAAAAAATGAAATTTTTAAAAATTTTTAAAACATATTTTTTATTGGTCTAATTTTTTTTCCACCCAGACCTATAATGTTAGGTATTTTTAAAGAAACAAGTTAATTACACCGTTTTGGAAATTTTCAGCCGTTTATCTAAAATTAGATTTTTAGAATCATGTACCAAAGCATCGAAAAACACACTTTGAGAAAAGGTAAAGAACTATATACACATCCATAATGCTTACATTATATTATTTTAAAACCTTCCAGCACCAAAATCATTTTAATTTAACATTTCAGTGTAGTTTTGTTTTCTGTTTTAACGATTTATTTTTCACTCTAGCTGATTTAGAAAGTTTTTGGAAACGCAGTGCTGCTTTATGAATTCGAGTCTTATTGATTTTTTGAGAGAAATATTTCAGATTATGCCCTGGGTCAGTTCCCAAATATGTTATAACTTTTTTGCTGTTGTGAATACCTTCGTTGAAACAGATAACAACACCTAAGATATCCAATTCTAAAATACATAATGGAACAAAAGCATTTGGATAAATGTTTCCGTAAACAATGATTAAAACAACTAATTTGATTTCGGAGTTGAACCATGGGTCCATTTGCTCAAAAGTTATCTATCAGACAGAGCACAGAGAACGTAAAACATTTTTTATTGACGATTCAAGTGCTCGAATACGTCCATCTGAGGAAAGAAAGATATAACTTCTTCCTTCAGGAAAACACTATGTCAGCACATTGCTTTGCATGTGTTTAAAATGATTTTTTTCTTTTTGCACAATTTCACATTTCATGTGATATTTATGTTCTTGTGTTATATGGCAAATTAAAATTTATTCTAGTTTGAATATCTAATGCTTTCAAACGCATTTACAATTAAGAATTATTTCGATGGCACTTCAGCTTTAGTTAAAGGGATATTAAAGGGACAGTTTTCCTGTATCGAAAGCTGCAATCAGCGCCTCTATACACTGTAAAAAAAATCTGTAAAGGTACTAAACATTTTCTAGGAAACTGGGATTCCAAGAACTTTTCATGTAACGCTAACAAGAAAAATTCATGTAATCGAATCTGAAACTTGAATTTCTGCTGTTACCGTTACAGTAAAAGTTCTTGGAATCCCAGTTTCCTAGAAAAGGTTTAGTAACTTTGCAGATTTTTTTTTACAGTGTAGGCCATTTTAAATCCTAATAACAGAAAACATAGGTTTTGACAAGGAGTGTTTGTGACTATACGTTTCACCATCGCCTAAGGCTTTATTATGGTCACACCAAGTTTCCGAATCCATAGAACATAAATCATGTTGCGTTGTTTCATCTCTTGAAATTTTATGAAATTAAATTGACCAAATGGATTTTACCCCGTCATCTAGAGATGTATTTATATTGAGACAGATTGGCCTAATAGGCCTGGATTCGTACGACTTCGGCATCTGTCAAGCAACTACGTTCCGATATCTTTTTACCATCAGAAAGTTTTTTGGCCTTCAATTCATTACGAAAAATTTTTAATCGACTTCCCATTCTTTTTTGCATATGGTCTATGCATTCTAGCTTTTGTCAGAACAATGAACATTTTCTTACCTAACTTTATTGAAGACTCTGAGCATTCAAACATTTTAATGACAACACCAACTTCTGCACACTCTTAAAACGAAAGAGCTGATTTGGCTTCTCATGAAAGAGATGATTTTTTTCGATGATAAAAGAGGTGTTTTTCAAACGATTAAATCTTCTTGATCTAAATTGGTTATTTAAATAGCTCAACTTCATTTAAATTGATTAAAACTCGATTTATTTCAACTCTTTTTTGAGAAACTGCCTTTCAACATTGAGATGAGTGGATTTCAGCTCAAGCTTGACTTGAGCTATTTTGTGGCTGACTTTTTAAGAGTGTACTTCCACTGTACCCTTCATAATTTTTCAAGCAATCGATGGATCCAATGAATTTATTCCAGCATAAAGTAAAATATTTTGTGAGACATTCAGAATCAATAACATTACCATTTTTAAGTGAAGTAGCATATACAACTTCATTTACTATTGAATGATCATGTTTTTGTCATGTGCCATCGAAATTAGCAGATACATCAGTGTTGCTTTTATTATCAGCAATTGTTCCTGTAACTGTTTTTTTCATAGATTCTTCAGCTGCTTCAAAAAATTCTTGGAGCAATATTTTATTGAATATATCCAATATTGAATAACTCCAAGAATTTGTGAAATTTTGAAATTTAGAATTTAGAATTTTTGAAATTTAGATAGAAGAGGAGGCAAATTCATCGCTGCACAAAAAGTGTCTTCAATTTTTTCCTTTTCTAATACATCTCATTGCATGAATATGACAGGGAATATTCATAAGGACGTCGAAATATTCTGCAAATCGCACCATGGCGCCCGCCGGTGCCGCATTGGACAGCCCTGCTTTATAACAACGTACACTGTCAGAAAAATTCGTCAATATACACTAAGTTATCGTTATTTTTTCACAAATAACTTCTGTTCTCCCAGAAAACGTATTTGTTCTGTGAGTTCATTCCGAAAGTCGAAAAATGAGGAAACGATTCCGTTTATATCTAGCACGCATGCGCATTGGGTCTGTTAGTAATAAATTCGAATTTATTTTTAAAATGAAAAACAAAAATATTCTATCGATTAAAATGTCTAATTTAGTTTTAAAAGACAAAAATGTTTTCGAATTTAAAAATAAATAACAATTACTTTCTTTATTCGTTCAAAAATTCTCACAATCTGTTATTCAAAGTTGGATAAGTTGAATAAAGTTCAATATACTAAGTTATTTCTATGATAAATATTCGCATATAAAATATACTTTAAGTGAAGACATTAAAAAAAAAATATTTTAATTAAAAAATAAAATGAAAAAAAAAAATTGATATTATTAAAAAAAATTTTATCGAATAAAAATAAAACATCCATGTTTTTTCTCTGACAATCTACGTTATATATTTAAAATTCACATTTTTATACTATATTAATACTAAACGTAAAGAAAAAGAAAAAAAAAACCAGCCACAGTTTCATTAAAGATGAAAACTTTCCGAGATTAACCGCAAAATTAAAAGCTTTTTAACGAAATACACAAAACCACACTCATATGAAATCAACGATTCTATTTTAAAGCAATATCTTCATGAGCAATCGTGGCGTTGTGGATGCGTGTTGGCCTTGTAATCCTGGGGTCCTCAGTTCGATCCCCACCTCTTCCGCGTTGATTTTTACCAAACTTTTTTCAAGTGACGGATATTTTTCCTCTTTTGACGGAGAAAAAAATAAACGGAAAATCGTCAATGTACAGACAATGTCTGGCAGCAGTGCTGCCAGTACTTTTTCTGTGAAAAGACGGAAGTTTTTTTGAGAGTGTATGTTATCATCTTCTGAGTTTTTTTAGCATCATAAGTGAACATCATATTAAATAAACATAGTACATTCACTAAAAAATAAGTCATGGTCTACTTAATATTCATTTGTATCTTAATTTTTATGGAAGTCAATATATTATAAGTAACAGTTATTATTATGAATGTGAAAAATAACAATAAATAAGTCTTGATTACGTCCACTAATAACTAAATCGCAATACTAATAATATATATTCTACATAAAAATATAAGAATTTATATTATATAAATAAAATTTATAATTAAATTAATATAAATTAATATATAATATAAATTCTTATATTTTTGTGTAGAATATATATTATTAGTATTACGATTCAGTTATTATTAATTAAAATGGCTATATATCATTTATATAAACAACAAAAACAATATAACTTCACACTGTAAAAAAATATGTAATCTTATAGATGTAAAGTTGCCGAAATCTGTATTGTTACTAACATTTTATCTGTACACTGGACAGGAAAATGTAAATTTACAAAAATAATTTTAGTAAGATTACAGAAATCTGTAACTTTACAAAAGAGTCTACTAAAATTACAGTTATCTTTCTAAAATTTTATCTGTAACCTAAGTACCAGTTAGATGAAAAATTCTTGGAATCCCAGTTTTCCTAAAAAATTCTTTGTAACTTTACAGATTTTTTGATTTTCAGCGCAAATCTGTATTTGTTACATGAATTTTTGCTGTTGCCGTTACGTAAAAAGTTCTAGGAATCCCAGTTTCCTAAAAAACTTTTAGTAACTTTACAGATTTTTTTTTTACAATGCACAAAAAGAGAAAGCTAAAATTAAGATAACTGTAGTTTATAAAATTGTTTTCCCTGTTCAGAAATAAATTCCTCTTTATTATTTTAGGGTGGACGGGTACCGATTGTTCGTTGCCGTGCAAAACCGGATATTATGGGCAACACTGTAAAATGAAGTGTCGTTGCCAAAACGGTGCTACTTGTAGCACTATTACTGGATATTGCTATTGCACGGATGGTTTCGAAGGATTGTTGTAAGTATTAAAAGATACTTTTATGTTCCACGGATGTCAATTGTCATACAAATTGTTAATGGTAATTTGATAAATGAAAGTGTATTCAACAAGTAAACTCCTTTTCATAGAATACCTGGTTTTTAAAAGTAAAATCCTTTGACCACGTGATGTACTTTAGAAATAATTTTTATTTAGGGAATATCAAAATTCCTTGTACTATAAACTTTAAAGATGATAAAACGCACTTGTTAGACAAGCAAAAGTGTCCCACTCAAATGGTGAAGCGCTAAAAAGCACTGTCTGATTGTGTAGAAAAGTCTGTTGATCAGCATTGGGTAACGCGATCCTTTAAGAAATTAACAACTAAATCAATCGTTATTCAAATATTTTATGATCAATTCTTAATCAACTGTTAATTATGGATTTTGCAACTAACAATTATTTAATCGTTAATTAATCAATTGCTACAATTGATTGTTGTACAACTAAGACATTGTTAATGTTCAGTTTAAAACAAACGATTAGTGAATTGTCAATCGTGAATTTCGTAATTAATTGCTCATTATTTGTTAAGTACGATTTTTACCTGGACTCACGAAACTCTCTAAAATCTATAGGGTGTATTTTTTCCAGGATCAAATTCATGTTTTCTATTAATTTACACATTTTAATTTTTAGCTCACAGGCTATCATAGCCTGAGAGCTTATGTGCCCGTCCTTTCTGTATGTTCGTTCGTGCGTAACGCGATAACTCGTGATAAAAATATCCGATCCACTTGAAATTTGGTATGTAGGTATATACTGACAAGGCGCTTCCCTGATTAGTTTTTGGAGTTCATTCGATATGTATAAGAGGGGGAACGGGGGGCTCATGCCCCTCCCCTTAGTTGATATAAATGGGATTTTCATGCAGAATTAAGTTTTTGTTCAAAATTTAGATTAGGATCATTCTGATGAGGCGATTCCGTGACTGTTATTAGGTGTTCATTGAATAAGTATAAATAGGGGTAACGGGGGTTCTAATGCCCCCCCCCCTTAATTTATATAAATGGGTTTTTCAAGCAGAATTTTCAGATTTCGTTCAAATCTCTGAATAGTTTTGGAAGTTTAATGGTTAAGTATAAAAGAGGGGGATAACTCCTTTTAAATTATATAAATGCTAAATGGGTTTTTATTAAGAATTATCTCATTTGCTCTGAATTTTGGATATAGATTTTTTATATGATAAAGCATCTCTTTGATAGTATAGGAGGTTCAATGATTAAGTATAAAAAAAGAGGAAAGGGGAGAGCTGCTTCCCCTTCTTAATTTTTTTTCGAACGGAATTAACCCATTGAAAATATAAGGCTTTAATGTACAATTAGTATTTGTAGCCTGTGAGCTCAATGCCATCAGTTTAACTGGACAGTATTCTTTATTTTAGATAGTTTTTATTACAAAAAGTAAAAAGCTACCTATTGCAGCCATCCGGAGGAAAGCACTTCCAAAAAATTTTGGTATATTTTCACCGATCAAGACCCCCAGACCCCAAAGCCACCCTTCGTTCAAATGTTGACATATATATATGTATATATATATATATATATCTGAATTACTTTGATTATATTTATAAAAGTATTTATATATATCCATGAAAGGATAAAACCTCAAGCCTTTTTTAAATTTAAACTTAAAATTAAAATTCAAAAACTTAAAGTTCCCAATTAATATTTTAAACTTTAATCTAAAATTTAAAGGCCCCTTCTTTTAAACTTAATTCTAATACTTAAAGCTATTTTGCCCCTGTTAACGTTCTTTCCCAACCTAACATTTATTACTTTCAGAGATCATTTTTGGATGTTCTTTAAGATTAAAAAAGCTGACGTAAACGTAATTCTTAATTTGTAGAATCAGCATTCAACCCTGGAAAACCGCGCCTAACAACGTCATACTGCCCAGATATTTCTTAACCAATTAAAATTAGAGTAACACCCATTATTTAGTATCGCGACCTGGTAGAAATAATGCGAATTAACGTCCTTTAAATAGCGGGAGCGCCTAAAATAAGTGGCTTTTTGACCCTAACACTTGCCTAATAAAATGCCGCCCAAGGAAACGAACTTTTAAACAGAAAGCGTCAAGTTGCAGGGACCTGGTTTCTCCCAAGAGATCTTCCAAAAAAGGATTAATAAACCAGGCCCCAAGTGAAAATGTTGTGTCGTTATTTCTCTCTCCATCACACCTCATGATTTTACAAAATAACGCCGCATAGACTCTAGAATGCAAACATCTATCCCCGGTCATTCGGACGACGGACTCGGCGCGATCGCAAAAGTTCTCCCACGGAACTTCCACGCTGGACGCGACGGATCTCTGAGCCTCATCGCCTGAAGGCACGCATCTCTCCACGACTACATCCCTCTCCTCGATTGATGACGGTCCCACGAACGTATGCCAAGACTCGGGTTCTTTACAAAGAGTCGGTGAGGATAAAAACCTGACAAGCGAAACGAAACATGGATGAGAAATCGCTCTGCTTCCAGGAACGTGATCGGCGGATACAAGCGGTACCAGATGTCCTCTCAGTCCGAAGACTAGTGCCGGAATACGGCATGATCTTTCGCCAAAACGCGATAACTACGGTTGTGTGGTGTGACGTGACTTTCGTTCTGCAAACCCTGTGAGTGCGCCGCGCTCCTATCACCTGTGCAAAGATTTTGTTTCAAAGGGAAAGGAGAAGTATCTCGGATCAAACTCCGATAGTTTGAACATGTAAAGAGAAAAAAGAAAGAACAGAATGTGCGCGTGTATTTTTATTTATTTTTTTTCCGCTCCATTTTTTTTTCTATCAATCGCGGATTATTGTTCAAGGTAAGATGTTTTATTTAATATGAAAAGTTAGAAGGAGCAAATTGAGGCATTTTATTGAAAAAAAAAAGTAAAGTTGATTTTTTTTGTTTGTACTTTGTGTTATTTTAAAAGTTATTTTTAGTATGTAGTTAAGAGTTTAATCATAGAAAAAGACGAGTGAACTAAGAATGAACATGATAAAATATTTTTATTTTATTTTTAATTTTTGCTGTAAAGTTCGTTTTGCATTTGTTCAATTCTGCTCCTTTCAAGTTGAAAAAGATAAATAAAAATTATCTTTTAAATTAAGATTCATAATTTGAGTTATAAAAAATGATTTAAATATCAGGTTACTATTATTTTACTATTATATTTGGAATTATTTAATGTTATTTGTATGTGTTACTATGTTGGAATATATTATGATTTTGTGAGATTTTATTTGTAAACATCATGAGTACTGCCCCACCATCAGAGAAAGTAGGCGACCCCCCCAAAAATGATGATGTGGTTCCCGAGACTCCGGGAAAGGAAATTAATGCAGCAAATTCTCAGTCCTCAGGTAATAGTGAAGGCACATGTCGAAAAGATCCCGAAATTGTGCCATTCTCTCCGGATTCGAAGATGTTATGGATTCCTTGGCTGCGATACTTTGAGTCAGTTTGTGTAGAGGAACACAAGGATGATTTGTGGAAAATCCGCAACATCCAAAAGTATCTAAAAGATACCGCGCTTACCTTATATATCAACAACTGTCTTCATGTCCTCCATTGGTCAGAGTTAGTGTTATTATTCACCGAACATTACACTACTCCTGATACACTATCATTGACAGATTTCTCCCAGATCAAATTTAAATTTGGAGGTGACTTAAATGAATATTAGGGATGGGACGAATAGTGATTTGGCCGAATAGCCGAATACCGAATATTCGGCCAAATTTTAGGCCGAATACCGAATATTCGGCGGCCGAATATCAACTTTTTTTTCCAATAAAGAAAATAAATTTTGATTATATATAATTTAAAAAAAATAGGAGCTCATTAATAATTATTACCCTTAAATGTGCTTTTAAATGTATTTTTAAATTTGAAACATTTATTTTAACACAAAAAAATTATGAAATTGCATTATTTTCTTTCATTTTAATGTACATCAAATTGATTTTCAGTAAGTCAGGATGGTAAGATATTTTCATTAAAATATGAAGAATGTACTTCACTTTTACTATCAAATGATATTTTTACCCTTTCTTGCATCCAAAATTAATAATATTCTTAATCTTCTGAAATAACCTTTAATGAAATAAATTTGATCATTTAGAGTTTGTGTCCCCAATGATAAGCGAATTCGTAAGAATGAGCCTGCTCTGAAATCAGTTGCCAAGCTTTACATTACAAATTACGTTAAAGCAAAAGATTATGCTTAAAGTAGAATGCATATGTTAACAAAATCTTTGACATTTGAATTGGCACGTACAATATTCAACTTCAATATTCCACTTATTCAACAAGCATTAAAAGGATAAACAGAAATTGATAACAACATGAATGAAGGAATATGTAAATTAAAAATATATACAACATCATAAGGTTACATATTTAAGTCAGTAATTATCCAAATAATTATTTAAAATTGAAAACTATAGAATAAAAAAAATTATTTTGTTCAGTATTTAGAATTTATGTTTAAATACTTATAAAACGATCTTCATAAAACTAGTTGTGTCATCTAATGCGTATCTAGTTTGCCACCAGTTCTGTTTTCAGATGTACCGTTCTAGTATTTGGAATAGTGATATTTGATATCTAATTTTGAAAATGAATCATTGTTAATACACCTAGTGAATGAATTTTTTTCATTTCTTACTTTACGGAAATAAGTTACAAATTTCATAAGAGCCTTTTTGTTATGTGCATGGAATTTGCAGACATTAATAAATATTCAAGTGTTTTTTTTTCTTTTTTTTTTTCATAAGTGTTGTTATATTTTGAATTGTAATATATCATTCTCTAATGAAAACATTTCCCATACAATTAAATCTCCAACTTGGGCAGCATTTTCTAAAATATCACTCACTTTTATAGGAAATACAGAAAGGCTGTGTATTTTTTAGCAATCAAATAACTGTATATTTTGTAAGTAAGAATGAGAATGACTTCATGAATGAAGTAGTCAATTTGGATTAAAGAAAAAAAAATTGTAAGAGTTGAAACGCCTTAAATCCTAAATTTATTTGGCAAGATATCTTTCACTATTCGGCGAGATTTTACCACTATTCGGCCAGATATCTCTAAATATTCGGCTACAGGTATTCGGCCGAAGTATTCGGTCAAGAAGCCTTCAATATTCGGCCAACCGAATATTCGGCAAAAGGGCCGAATAGGCCGAATACCGAATAGTGGCCGAATATTCGTCCCATCTCTAATGAATATTACCACCAAAAAACTAAAGTAGGGCGCACTTTAGGTTTAGATCAGCGTTTCATTTTGGACGGTCTTACTGATGGACTGCCAGTAGAGATGAAACAGTTGGTAGTGACAAATGCGCCTGCTGATGTCAATGAATGGAGAGAATTAGTATTTAAATTAAGTAAATTGCAGTTAGAGCAGAAAGATAAAACAGACAGGAAGACTGAGTCCAACCCTCAGCATCCCCCTCAATATCGACAATGGAAACCTTTTAAATCCCACATTGACCATGGACAAAATTCCTACAGACCATGGAATTATCGTGTCCCAAACCAATCACCTCAAGTTCGACATTTTAACCCAAACCCACAAAGAAATACATTTAGACCGATGCAACCAATTCCCCCAAGATCTATGCAGACCGATCAACAACGCCCAAACCTACATTATCAGGCTACGTTGCCACCAATGCCTTGCCGGGTTTGTCTAAATGTGGGCATTTCGAATGCTTATCATTGGGTGCGAGATTGCCCTTTTCGTAAACAAACGCTGAATGTTACTGCCCTAGCACCAAATCCAAATGTTTCAACCCATAATCTTGATCAGACTGATAATGAGTTTCAACAAAATACAGAAGAGAGCCAATGACAATTAATCATTCCCGGGTATATCAAAACACATAATGGATCCAAACAAAAAATGAACAATTGTCAAACAGCTACTCATGTAAAAAGTGAAAACTCATTACCATGTTTGATAGATACAGGTAGTTCTATCAGTGTAATGCCATATCATTTAGCCCATAAATTTAATCTAAAACTATCTAAAGTTCAAAAGAGTATCTCAGTCGCACAAACTCAAGGTGTTCTAGCTTTGAAAGAAAAATGCCTTGTCAGTTTGCAATTAGGACAAATAACTCAAACCATTGAACTGTTTATAATTCATAACTCTTTACCATATGTTTTAATTGGGCTACCACATTGTGAATTGTTTAGATTAAATATTGATTGCTCTAAAATGCAAATCCATCAAAATAACAAAAAAATATCACTTATGCGAAATATTTCAAAAAAATCATCCCATCATACTTTGCATTTGTCAGAACCATATATCCACCCGCTAAAAGCAGATATCCAAAATGCAGAGATATTTGAAGAAAATTTTGAACCGGAGTTGTTTGAAACCTCTGACCATGGGTCCAAAGTTCAGTTGGCTAAAGAACAACTACCTGCTCTTCTCGCCAAATATGTCTGTATTTTTGCAAAAGATAAGTACGATGTAGGCTGTGTGAATATAGAACCCCAAAGAATCCATTTAACCTCTGACCTTCCCGTTTCACTTAGGGCTTACCGTACATCACCCAAAGAAGAGGAAGAAATCCGAAACCAAGTCCAAAATTTGTTACAGGCAGGAATCATTAAAGAGAGTTGTTCCCCTTATTCGTCGCCTGTCACTTTAGTTTACAAGCGCGAAGAAGGGAAGAAAACTCGTTTATGTGTAGATTTCAGAAAATTAAACGCTATTACCAAGACAGACGCAGAACCCCTACCCCGAATTGATACCCTTTTGGATAAATTAGCACAAGCTAAGGTCTTTTCCACTCTCGATTTGGCCAGTGGATATTGGCATATACCTATCCACCCTCAAGACACCGAAAAATTGGCATTTGCGACCACTTTCGGTTTATTTGAATGGTTGCGATTACCTTTCGGATTAAAAAACGCACCTGGGATATTCAACCACACACTCCGAAGAATCTTTAATAAGTACAAAATTAATTTTGCCTGTAGTTATTTTGATGATGTTATTGTATTTTCTCAAAATGAGGAAGAACATTTGATGCATTTAGAGACATTATTTAATATTTGTGTCCAAGAAAACCTCAAATTAAAGTTATCAAAGTGTAATTTTGTTAAATCAACAATTAATTTCCTTGGTTATGAAGTTTCTAATGGATGTATTACCCCTGACAATCCTTATGTAGAAGTTATTAAGAAATTAAAACCACCAACCAATGTAAAGGAGTTGCAACGCTTTTTGGGATCTATTAATGTCTATAATAAATTTATTCCTAAGTATGCCGAAATTAGATATCCTCTCAACCAATTGTTAAAGAAAAATGTCCCCTATGTATGGGACCAAAATTGTCAATATTCTTTTGAGAAACTAAAACAGGCTTTGATTGAAAAACCTATCTTAAGATTGTTTGATCCCAAAGTGCCTTGTGAACTGTTTGTAGATGCCTCAAGTCTTGGAGTAGGGTGTGTTGTGAAACAGGTAGATGAAAAGGGAAAATTACACCCAATAGTATATCACTCTAGAAATCTTCGAGATTATGAAAAAAATTATGCTATAACGGAATTAGAATGTTTGGCAATTGTGGATGCCTTGGATAAATTTTATCATTATTTACATGGTCAAAAATTTGTCATCCATACGGACCATGCGGCACTTACCTGGCTCAAAAATGTTAAAAATTTAAGAGGACGTCTTTTCCGCTGGTCTCTCAAACTTAGTATGTTTGACTATGAAATCAAATACCAAAAGGGCTCCACTAATGTTGAAGCTGATATGCTATCAAGACAACCTGTTTCAGAAAATGTACACCATATTATACATCTCCTTGACTTGAATGAAGTAAGAGACAGCCAGAAAAAGGAAAATGTGACAGCAGATGGTAAAAAATACACTGAAGTAAATGATGTTGTTGTAATTAAAAAGAAAAGTTTGTATAAGATTGTTGTCCCCATGTGTTTACGGTTACCCCTCTTAGAAAAAACCCACACACAATTTGGCCACCCTGGTTTTTATAAAATGATAAATTTAATTTCCCCACAGTATTATTGGTCTAATATCAATCAGGACATTGAAAATTTTGTAAAACATTGTCATACATGTCAAATAAACAAAAAGTGTAAACAAAAAAGATTTGGCATGTTACAATTGATGCCCCCAACAGATATACCTTTTGAATGCTTGGCATTGGACTCTGTTGGCGGATTTAATTACTACAATTCTATGAAAAAATATTTGCATTTGGTGGTTGACCATGCAACTCGCTATGTGTGGGGTTTTCCTTCAAAAAGTGTAACTACTGAAACTTATACAAACATTTTGAAACAATTATTTCAACTACAAGTACCAGAAAAATTGTTAACTGACAGAAATGGAGCATTTACAGCTTCCAGATTTAAGAGATTTCTTCGTACTTACAATGTTAAACACAGATTGACAAGTAGTCACCACCCCGAAACGAACGGAAAAATTGAACGCCTAAATCAGACTATTGTAACCAGATTAAAGTGTAAAGTTAATTCTTCTTCTAAGAAAGTACCCTGGACTAAACTGTTAGATGAAGTCTTAGTTGAATATAACAATACTCCTCATTCTGTAACTCAATTTACCCCTAGTTATTTATTGTTAGGAAAATTGCCATATGATCCTCCTTTGCCAAATAATAGTTATTATCCTCCAGTTGATGAAGCTAGAAAATTGGCTAAAGAAAGAACAATTGCTTACCATAAGAAAAATAAAGTCCGCTATGATGCTCGTTTTCTTCCTGTAAAGTTTAAAGTTGGTGACCTTGTAATGTATGAAGAATTTCATTATCCTAATACCCGTAAATTAACTTCCCCATATTCTGGACCATACACCATTCTGAAACAGCTTTCGGAAGTCACTTTTGAAATTGATAAACCCAGCCCACATTTTAAGAGAAATTCTGAAATTGTCCATTCATCCAAATTAAGATACTACCATTCTCCTCAAAATCTCAAACTCAACCATGAATAAAACCCCATCTATCTCTTTCATCTTTCAATTTTTTATTTTTGCTGTTCTATCGTCCCTCTATCATTAGTATTTGGAAGAGGACCCAGCTGGATGTTTAACCCTCAAACCCCAGCGGTAAAGGATGAAAGTTACAGTTTAAAAGCACTGTTAATTTTTTTTTAAAATGTTATTAGTATATTAGTCCGTTTTCTAATTACATCCCGTGTGCAATTTTATGATTAAGTATAGTGAGTGGTCTCATTTTGTTCCTTATGTCTTGTAGACTAAGAAAAGCGATGGTGGACATCCGGGACCCGCGACTGGGGAGGGGAAGGGGGAGGGGAAGGGTAAAAAAATGGAAGGGGAAAAAATTCCATTTCATAAACAATAAAGAAATATATCAATAAATATTAATGTTTAACACATTTATAGATTAGGAAAAATATTTGTGGACATCCAGGACCCGCGATTGGGGAGGGAGAGGAAGAGGGGAAGGGTTGAAAAGTACAATTGAAAAAAATTCCATTTCTTAAAATATAAAGACAATTATGTATAAATATTGATGATTAAAACATTTAAAGATTAGGAAAGACATTTGTGGACATCCAGGAGCCGCGACTGGGGAGGGGGATGGGAAGGGGGAGGGGTGAGGGAGGGGAAGAGTTGCAAAGTGCAAGGAAAAAATTCCACTTCATAAAAAATAAAGAAATTATGTATAAATATTAATGTTTAAAACATTTATAGATTAGGTTAAACATTTGTGGAAATGCGGGACCCGCAACTGGGGAGGGGGAAGGAGAGGGGAAGGGTTGAAAAGTGCAAGGAAAAAAATCCATTTCATAAAAAATAAAGGAAATTATGCATAAATATTAATGCTTAAAACATTTATAGATTAGGGAAAACATTTGTGGACATCCAGGACACACGACTGGGGAGGGGAAGGGGAAGGGTTGAAAATTGCAAGAGAGAAAAATTCCATTTCATAAAAAATAAAGAAAATTATGAATAAATATTAATGTTTAAAACATTTATAGATTAGGAAAAACATTTGTGGACATCCAGGAGCCGCGACTGGGGAGGGGGAGAGGGAGGGGAGGGAGAGGGGAGGGGAGGGGAAGAGTTGCAAAGTGCATGGGAAAAAAATTCCATTTCATAAAAAATAAAGAAAATTATGTATAAATATTAATGTTTAAAACATGTATAGATTAGGAAAAACATTTGTGGATATCCGGGACCCGCACTGGAGAAGGGGAGAGGGAGGGGAAGGGTTGCAAAGTGCAAGGGAAAAAATAAGTAATAAAGGTAATTGAAAAGGAACTGAGTGATGATAAATACTAAATGATACAAATTTTGTAGCGCTAAATATTATTTGTTATCTTTGTATTGTTATTCTATATTATACATCATATACCTAAATAGTAAAAACTTTCAAATTTTAAACTGCAAGTAAAAGTTTAACTTCAGAACAAAGTAGGATCATCGGTACCACTGTCATCATAATTTACATCATCAAGGCCTCCAACATTATCACATTTATCAGTCTCACCCGAGCATGAACACATTTCAGTTACAAGGTAATCCATTTTGTGAACATTTACAGGATGCTACACATCTTCACTTGACACATGAACAACGCACCGATTAAACCAGTTCTTGAGGAGCACATGGCATGTTACACATGACAGGTAGGTATTATTTTTCCTTTATTATCCAACCAAAATCAGTTGGGGGTGGTATATTATTTTTTAAAATGTGTATTCTTTGCCATATTATTGCTTGGTAATAAACTCTTATGGCTGGGTAAAGGGCGGCTTGAGTTGGAGGCATATTTGTTCCTTCAACTTGCTCTTTTGTAAATAACCACCATCTTAGCTCACTGAATGTTTTAATGTTTAATTTTGGCATGTACACTGAACATATGTGTTCTTCAAGTGCAATATATGTTTCACCCTCAAGGATATCTGTTTGACCTTATGCGTCAAGTGCTTTCAGAATTCTGTCGTCAGCATTTATGAAGCTCTTCCAAAAACTGTTTTTTTATTTACCACTGAATGAACCAGTGGTGTCAGATCCAGAAAGAGAATGCAGTCCCACTAAAGCTTCAGATCTTTTTTCTTACCCTTTTCAACCATTTCCCTTCCCTCCTCCTCCCCCTAGCCTAGTTGCGGATCCCGGATGCCCACTATTGCTTTTCTTATTCTATAAAAGATTTAAATACTAATATATATATATATATATATATATATATATATATATATATGTATGTATATAATTAAGTGGCTTTTTTTTCTTGCCTCTTTCAACACTTTTCACTTCCCTCCCCTCCCCTCCTCTTCCCTTACCTCCGCCTTCCTAATCACAAGTCCCGAGTATCCTTCAATGCCACTCTCATTCTATAAACGTTTTAAACTTTAATATTCATGCATAATTTTTTTTAAACAGAATTTTTTTATTGCCCCTTTCAAATTCCTCTCCTCTTCCTTTCCTCCTCCCCAGCCGCGAGTCCCGGATGTCCACAAATGTTTTTTTCTAATTTATAAATGTTTTAAACATTCATATTTATACATAATTTCCTTTATTTTTTATGAAATGGAATTTTTGTCCCTTGCAATTTTCAACCCTTCTCCTCCCCCTCCCCCGTCGCGGGTCCTGGATATCCACAAATATTTTTCCTAATCTATAAATGTTTTAAATATTAATATTTATGCATAATTTTCTTTATTTTTTATGAAATGGAATTTTGTTCCCCTGCACTTTTCAACCCTTCCCCTCCCCCTCTCCAGTCGCTTGTCCCGGATGTCCACAAATGTTTTTCCTAATCTATAATTGTTTCAAACATTAATATTTATACATAATTTTCTTTATTTTTTATGAAATAGAATTTTTTCATTTGCATTTTGCAACTCTTCCACACCCCCACCCCTCTCCCTCCCATCCCCCTCCCTAGTCGCGGCTCCTGGATGTCCACAAATGTTTTTCCTAATCTATAAATGTTTTAAACATTAATATGTTTGCATAATTTTCTTAATTTTTATGAAATGGAATTTTTTTTGCCTTGCACTTTTCAACCCCTCCCTTCCCCTCCCCCTCCCCAGTCGCGGATCCCGGATGTCCACAAATGTTTTTCCTAATCTATAAATGTTTTAAACATTAATATTTATCGATAATTTTCTTTATTTTTTATGAAATGGAATTTTTTCCCTTGCACTTTTCAACCCTTCCCCTCCCCCTCCCCCTCCCCAGTCGCGGATCCCAGATGTCCACCATCGCTTTTCTTAGTCTACAATACATAAGGAACAAAATGAGACCACTCACGATACTTAATCATAAAATTGCACACGGACCTATGAAAAGCTGTAATTAGAAAACGGACTATATGATGAAATGTGTTACATCAGTAAGGGTCCTCCACTCCTTGACCACCCGTCTTTAGCCGGACTGTTTTCCCAGATTCTCTTTCCAGGTTGAACGGAGAATCTGGCAAAACTGCTTCGCTTGCCCTTTGTAGGTGAATGTCAGTTTCCCACTTTCCTTTTCTATAGTGCAAGTGGCACGTTTTTTTTTTTTTGGGATGATCTTTCACCACAAAGTATTGAAACCCATCTCCCACTGACACTGGGCATGGTGAAAAGTATTAGCATTAGTGTTCATGTTATTCAATGCCAAAATATTGACAAATCTTTTGTTGTAATATAGTGTTTTTTATGTAAAGAATAATGTTTTCATATAACCTTTTTCATGTAACCTGTAAATAATGTAGAAACTAGGTCCAGCTGGCTTGACGTTGTAAAACTGAAGAAAAAAAAAACACTTAGTAATAAGGAAGAAACCCAGGTAAAATATTTAGGGGAGCTGAGACCCACAGACCTTGCAAGCAAGATCTGTGGCTCTTGTTTTAGTGGGGGGGGGATATGAAAGGATAAAACCTAAAGCCTTTTTTAAATTTAAACTTAAAATTAAAATTCAAAAACTTAAAGTTCCCAATTAATATTTTTAACTTTAATCTAAAATTTAAAGGCCCCTTCTTTTAAACTTAATTCTAATACTTAAAGCTATTTTGCCCCTGTTAACGTTCTTTCCCAACCTAACACTTATTACTTTCAGAGATCATTTTTGGATGTTCTTTAAGATTAAAAAAGCTGACGTAAACGCAATTCTTAATTTGTAGAATCAGCATTCAACCCTGGAAAACCGCGCCTAACAACGTCATACTGCCCAGATATTTCTTAACCAATTAAAATTAGAGTAACACCCATTATTTAGTATCGCGACCTGGTAGAAATAATGCGAATTAACGTCCTTTAAATAGCGGGAGCGCCTAAAATAAGTGGCTTTTTGACCCTAACACTTGCCTAATAAAATGCCGCCCAAGGAAACGAACTTTTAAACAGAAAGCGTCAAGTTGCAGGGACCTGGTTTCTCCCAAGAGATCTTCCAAAAAAGGATTAATAAACCAGGCCCCAAGTGAAAATGTTGTGTCGTTATTTCTCTCTCCATCACACCTCATGATTCCACAAAATAACGCCGCATAGACTCTAGAATGCAAACATCTATCCCCGGTCATTCGGACGACGGACTCGGCGCGATCGCAAAAGTTCTCCCACGGAACTTCCACGCTGGACGCGACGGATCTCTGAGCCTCATCGCCTGAAGGCACGCATCTCTCCACGACTACATCCCTCTCCTCGATTGATGACGGTCCCACGAACGTACGCCAAGACTCGGGTTCCTTACATCCATATATATAGAACCATTAGATAATACTACAAATCAACATCAATATGTGGAATAACTCGTTAATGACAAACTATGTCAAACAGAGGAGTTGGCAAAAATTGGAATAATATTGAAAATGTGGTATTTAGCTCGTTATCAAGGGCAATGCTAAATAGACACATTAATTGCGATTAATTTCTGAACAGAAATCAGGATAAATCTAAAAATGATTTCTATATTGCCCGATTAATCGAAATTGAGAACATAATTCAAAGAAAAATATTAGAAAAATAATAAGACAATAATTGAATTATCAATAGATTAATTGCAATGGAAAAACTATATCAAAGAAAAATATTAGAAAAATAATTAGACTATAATTGAATTATCAAAAAGATAAACTTACAAATATCAATCGCTACCACGTGAGAGTTTCAATTTTGCAATGTCACTGTGCATTCAGTCACAGTAGACAGTTAACAACGAAGCTATATCAGAAACCAAAAAGATATAATTTATAATGTATAATTAAATTAACTATTATTAAAAATAATTAGTTACAAAACATTAGTAGACAAAAATGTTATGAACTTAATAAAAATAGTTAAATTATTTAATACTAATAACAAATTATAATTAATAACTATAAAATTACATTAAATCGATTAAATATCGATTAATATTTACTTCATGTAAAATAAATACGAATTTACTACACAGAGCGCCAGTGGGCACAACAATTTTACATATTATGATATTGTTTAATGCAGGGTTGGAAAAAACCAGGTCTTTTTTAAAAAAACAAAAAACTTTTTTTTGGTTTAAACCGGGTACCTTACCTATATTTAAACATCCTATTTACAGTGGATTATGTAGATAATTGAAAAAAAAAATCATATTTCAATTTAAACAGTTATTAGTAAACAGTCTTATGTACAAACAATAAACACTCTACACAATGAATCATTGATCAGTGTTGTCAGATGGGCTACTTTTTTTTAATTCATATTCTTGACTGGCACCACTTTTTTGAAATGGTAAAATGTGTCGTATTTAATGACATATTAAATAAGGCAAAAATAAAGAGATTTTTACCGTTTCAATAAAGTGGTGCCAATCAAGAAATCAGAATTTAAAAAAAGTAGCCCACTGGCAACACTGTCATTGATACTTAGAAAAACCTTTATAAACAATCTTTTGATTACTTATAATATATATATGTATCTGATTTTTGTCATGCTGTAACTATCGTATTTATGAACCGATTTAAATGAAACTTGGTATGTATATAGTACATACAAATATCTCGACCGAGTTCGTTGGCCAGCATTATCCGCCATCTTGTTTCAAAATGGCAGCCATTTAAATTTAAAAAAAAATTAAAATTGAAAATTAAAACTGAAAAAAAAAATAAATGTTGAAAAATATTTTTATTTTATGTGTTAGAACTTCAAACAAAGATCCCAGAACACTTTTTATTTCATCTATATCGTAAAAAATGACTGAGTTATAGCATTTTGAATTTCTAGTATGGCTGACATTTTGAAACGATCTGATTTTTGTAACGTGATAACACGCATATTTATGAATCGATTTGGATGTAACTTGATGTGTACTTAGTACATACTGAGGGCTGATCCGAGTTCGTTAGCCTGTTCCATCCGCCATCTTGTTCCAAAATGGCGGCAATTTAAATTATTTAAAAAAATTAAAATTTAAAATTAGGTACAAAAAAGTGAAAAATTGAAAAAGATTTTTCTTTCATGCATTTGATCTTTTTTACAAAGAATCCAAAGCAGTTTTTGTTTCGTCTGTATCTTAAAATATGGCTGCGTTATTGCACTTTGAATTTCTAGTGTAGCTGACATTTTGAAACGATCTAATATTTGTCACTCGATAACAGGCGTATTTATAAACCGATTTCGATGTAGATTGGTATGTACATAGTACATACCGATGCCTGGACCGAGTTCGTTGGTCAGTTCCATCCGCCATCTTGTTTCAAAATGGCGGAATATTATTTTTTTAATTTAAATTTTAAAATTAGGTAAAAAAAGTGTAAGATATTGAAAAAGATTTTTTTGTGTGTGTTTGACCTTGATGCAAAGATTCCAGAGCATTTTTTGTTCCATCTATATCTTAAAAAATGGCTGAGTTATAGCACTTTCAATTTCCTTTGTGGTTGACATTTTGAAATAGTGTGAAATTTGTCACGCGGTAATACGCATATTTATAAACAGATTTGCATATAACTCCAT
The DNA here is from genome assembly GCA_964019185.1 of Maratus speculifer. NCBI lineage: Eukaryota > Metazoa > Arthropoda > Arachnida > Araneae > Salticidae > Maratus > Maratus speculifer. The sequence continues at coordinate 309,620,443 of OZ025294.1, forward strand.
GTGTACATAGTACATACGAATGTCTTGACCGAGTTCACTGCCCAACTTCATCCGTCATCTTGTTTCAAAATGGTGGCCATTTAAGTTTGTCAAAGATCTTTTAAATGTATAATGATGTACAAACAAAAAAGTCCTTCCGGCAATGCCGGGAGGAAGAGGTAGCTTTCGTATATTTATTTATTTATTTATTTTAAATTAAGTTATATTATTCAAACATACGAAGCTCAAATTAGTGGAACCCGATTTTATAAGATTGAATACTAGTTTTTGTCAATGCTGAATATTCATAGGAATTTTTAGAAATTAGTCATCTTTTATTCAACCTGGATTTATTTTAAGCGATTTAGAGAGTCGCCAAATTCCACGATATCATGAAGTGTATGTCATTTTAAAGCAACATGATGGATAAAACAAACTAATGAGCTTGGTCGAAATCTTAATTCATGGGCACATGCACACTCATGTTGAAATCGATTAATATATACCAGGGTTGGCAAAAACCCGGGTTTTTGTACAAAAACCCAACCCACCCGGGTTTTTGTGGATTTTTGTGGGTTTTTGTGGGTTTTTGTGGGTTTTTCTGGGTTTTTGTGGGTTTTTCTGGTTTTTGTGGGTTTTTGTGGGTTTTAGTTTTTCTTCTGTACATTTATTTATTTATATAAAATGTGTGTGTTACTCATTTAAAACTATATTTATTTATTAAGTTACTTTTTTTTAATTACATCCGATCTATTTATTTATAATTAATATTATTTATATCAGTTGATAAATTTATTCTATTCTGACATTAGTATTAATTTAATACTAATATCAGAGTAAATTTATTAACTGGTACTATAAACTATTAATAATTAATGCAGTAGAAATTCCAAAATCCGGAACCCTCTGGACTTTGGCGATTCCGAATTTCGAATTTTTTCCACAGAGGTGCATTAGCAAGTATTAAGATTTATCCGTAATTTTTACGTATATACGCAACAAAAGTTACAGCATTACAGGCGTCGAATAAAAATTACGTTGAAAAAATATCGCGAATTCTGTCAAAAGATTGCTTGAAAAAAACTCAAATTTTGTCAAAGGAACGCGGAAAAACATCAAATTTTGTCAAAAAATCATGCGAAAATGCGCAAACTTAAGCAAAAGATCACGGAAATGCGCGCAACTAGTCTAAAGGATCGCGGTAAAGAGTGAAAATAGTGCAAAGTATCGCGTAAACGATGCGAATTTCATCCGAGGATTGTATAAAAAAATGCAAATTTTGTCAAAGATTTGCATAAAAGTGAGAACTTAGTCAAAAGATTGCGAAAAACAAACAAATTTAGTCAAAAGATCACGTAAAGCGCGAATTCAATCATATATCACGAAAAATGCAAAAGTTTAGTCAAAAGATTGTGAAAAACGTAAATTTTAGCCAAAAAATCGCGATTTTTGTCAAAATATCGCAAAATGCACTAATTTCAACATAAGGTCGCGGAAAAAATATATGAAACTATATTTTTGGAAAAATATGAGTTTATGCCCCTTCCCAACTTTGATTACGGGTAAGTTTTATTGTACTTTATTATAAACCTCTGTTTTCAGTTTATTTGCTAAAAATAAATTAATTAATTAAAAAATAAAAATATTGCATTTTTTTAAAAGATAAGAATAATTAGCCACTTCCTTTTCCCGCAAATTATTTACGTCAGAAATATACAGTACTGAACACTGAACAGTACTGCAAAAAGATAATGCTTAAAAATAAATAAAGCTGAAGTAGATATTTGAAATGTAAAAAAGAAAAAAAAAAAAAAAAAAAAAAAAAAAAAAAAAAAAAGAGAGAGAAGAGAAGAAATATACTTGTGGTTTCTTTGTGAAAAGCAAAACATATTATCCATCCTAAGATAATGAATGATCTGATTGTGTAAACATTTACGATTTCCCCTTCTCCAGGCAGATGATGAACATACAAAAATAAATCAGGGATAGTTTCCTACTTTGCAGTAACTAGGCATTTTTTGGCAGGTAATGAAACTTTCTAATAATTTATGGTATTTTAATAAAAATTTGTTACACAGCCTAATTTACTATTATTTCAACTTGCTGAAAATTTAAAAGAAATCGGTCAATTAACGTAGGAGATATGATTTTTTTTTTTTTTTGACAGTAAGGGGGGGGGGGAGAGTTTAGCTTTTCTTTTTTTTCTGCTTGCAGCTGAATAGTTTTTATTCTTTCCAGCACTTAAGCAAATCAAACTAGTTGACTCATTCATGAAGTCTTTTTTTTATATTTAAAACAATAATAATTCAATTAATAGTAATTAATATCTAAAGTTGTAATTGAGCTTTGATGAAGAAATTTACATATCTGAAATCAGCAAAAATTTCTCGATTTGTATGCATAAAATTTAAAATTATAAATTAAATATTTTAAAATTTTTATGTTCGTTCAGAAATGCGCTCTAATGAAAGGCGTCAGTCGTCTGCAATGAACACCTGTTTCCATGACGGAAATTTCAATTTTCCATTCTTCTAATTACATCCAATCACAAGCAATTTTTGATTTTGGCTGACTAATGAAAAGAATCTTTAGTCATTTCTTTATGTTCACAGTAGCATATGGTTTTAGTCTAAGCTGCAGTTAGTCTTTCTCTTTTTATGGTATAAATTTTATGCTTTGATTTTAGTTTGTCTTTTGGAGTTTGCGTAGTTACTTTTTTCATTTAAAATGTCAAATCACGGTGGAGGAAGGAAAATAGCAACTGAATGGTCCCAAGTTGTTAATTTAGAAAATGACACACGAGTTATGTGTAGATATTGTAAAGAATTAATATCGAGGAAAATTGAAAGAGTGAGAAATCACTTGAAAAAGTGCAAAGCCAGAGAAAGGCAGGATGAAGCACAAAATGTAGATAACAGCTGTGTTGCTGATCAAAATAAATCTGCCAGTGAAAAAGATTCTGCCGATACTGATGATATTACTGATTTTGCGAATCCAAATCAGAAAAAACGAATGATTCAAGGTTCCATGTCACATTTTGTAGTGAAAACTTCAAAAGAAGAACATGGCGTTATTGATAGGAAAATTGCAGCATTTTTCTACTCTGCAAACATTCCATTTAGTGTTGTAGAAAGCCCCCAGTTTATTGACATGATTGCTACATTGAGACCAGGATATTCTTTACCTAATCGCAAACAGTTAGGAGGGACTCTGCTAAATGAAGCAGCAGAAAAAATAGAGCAAAAAATGAAAAATGAAATGGATGGAACATGCATTACGTTACTTCAAGATGGATGGTCTAATGTAAGAAATGACCCAATCATCGGTTCCAGTTTGCATACAGGTAAGGATGCATACCTGTTGAATATTACAGACGCGGGGTCTAAAAAAAAAAGTGCTGAATACTGCGCAGAAATCACACTAAACTCAATAGAAGAATGCAAAACAAAATTTGGAAAAGATGTTTTTGCTGTTTGTACAGACAATGAGCATAAAATGGAAAAAATGAGAGATCTTGTTAAGGAACAACATCCTAATATACTTATGTTTGGATGTTCCGCACATTTTTTAAATCTAGTGGGGAAAGATATTGCGCCTTCTAGCATTTTGAATCAAGTCGTCGAGGTTCAAAAATATTTCCGTAATCATCATCAACCTCATGGTTGGCTTAAAGATTATGATTGCTTGATGCCACAAATACCAAACAACACTCGTTGGAATTCGCATAAAGAGTGTATGTCAAGCTTTTTAAATAATTATCATAAATATGTTACAATCTCATCTCAGCACCAAAATGAATTTGACTCACGAATTGCAAAAATTTTGGATAATGTTTCAATTTACAAGGAGTGTTTGAAATTGAACAAGCAGCTCATACTTATATCTTCAGCCCTTGATGAAATGCAGAAAGATACAACCACACTGTCACGTTCCGTTGAGATTTGGAAAAATTTGATGGAATCAGATGAATTGAAACAGCACAAAGAAGTTATACTGAAACGCTACAAACAGATAATTGGACCTGAGCACTTCTTAGCAAATATAATGGATGCAAAGTTTAGAGGGGAAAGGCTTAGTTCAACAGAAGAGGAAGAAGCTGAAGCATGGATAATGCAACATCATCCAGAGTGGTTACCTGCAATACTGGCATTCAAAATTAAAGACATAGACTATTTTCCTAAATCACTTTTCTCTGAAAATATTGTATCAGAATTTTCAGCTTCAAAATGGTGGAAAATCCTTAAAGAAAAAGTGCAAAATAAGAAAAATGACAAGTTGGATTCCGATTTTTGTAGTTTTTTCCAATTTCTGCATTCTGTTCCATCTAGCTCTGCTTCCATCGAGAGGATTTTTTCTACATTTGGATTCATATGGTCTAAATTGCGTAACAGACTAGGCTCAGAGCAGTGTGAAAAACTAGTAAAGATTTACAAATATTACCATAAAAATCAAAGTGAATGTGATTTTGATTGGTAAACTATAAAAGAAGATCAATTATAATTATTTCAAATATATTAAGGGAAGACAGAATACAGTGAAACATTACTTGTAAAATTACTCAAATTTGTGACAAACAGTTGCATTTTATATAAAGGAGAGGGGGGGGCACATGTGAACAGTACTTGTTTTACTCAGTTAATCTAAAATATTAAGAATTACCAATATAAGGCAGTACTGGTACAATCTTTTGACTGAACTTTTAGAACAGTCAGCCATTTTGATTTCTGGTTGTTGTAATTTGTTTGTTTTAGAAGGTGTTAAATAAAAAGTCTTTTAAAGTTATTGAAGTAAAAATGTATTCAAAACATTTTTTTGAAATAGAATATCAGCATTACATTCCATAGTGGCATTAATTAGGTAAGTCTACAAATTTTTTTTTAATCATAATTTCAATTAAAAATACCTTTTTTAATATATATATATATAAAAGTTAGTTGAAAGTTGATAGATGGGTCAGATGACAACAGTTCACAAGTGCATTTTTTTAAGTCTATGAATATGTATTTTTCTTTTTTTAGTTTAAAATTTAATTATCCTTGTTCAATGTTTTTAGGATTTCGTTACATTTTTAATTTGCTGGAAATACGATAAAAATCAAGAGTGACGACTTTCTGTAAAAAACAATATGTTTATTTGTTATTCTTTAATTTTATTTCCAGTTTTAAATGAATATATTTTTCTTAGCCTACATTAAATTAAAGCATAGATATTTTATTTTATGAAAATAAAATTTGTGTTTTAAAGTGTACGTTTCAACGTACTCGTGCATACAGAGTACAGTTAAACAATGTATGATATTTACTTTTTGTTATTTTTCAAACACAAAGATATTATTCAGAACTCATTAAACATTTTATTTTGATGGGGAAAATATAAGATTAAAAGTATGCATTAATTGTGTTTTTATGCATGCAAAATCGTGGATAGGAAAAAATAACTTGGAAATTTTGTTTTATTGTAATTGTGTATTTCAAAAAATAAAACATATTTAAGAAATAAATAATCTGACATAAACTATCACCTGATTACCATAAATACGACTTATTTTTATTTATTTATTTTAATGTAATTTTGATAAAAGAAACCACCTAGGTTTTGGGCTTAAAAGTTAAATTGTATTTTGTATTTTTTTCTAAATACTGTAGGAAGGATTTGCAGATTCAGAAATGAAATTTAGCAAAAACCCACTTTTCACAAAAACCCAGTGGGTTTTTGTTGGTGGACCCACCCAGAAAAACCCGGGTGGGTTTTTCTGGGCTGGGCCCACTTTGCCAACCCTGATATATACGAGTGCTGTCGCGGGCAAATTGATTAAAAAAAAAAAAAAAAAAAAAAAAAAAGGAAAAAGTCACCCACATTAGAAATTCAAACTGCTATATATCGCAGGCGTTTTTTAAGGTAAAGGCAAAGTAAAATATACTCCGGAATTCATTATTAAGATAAATACTTTAGAAAGAACCTTTTTTCAATTTCTAATTTTTTGTACGTTCATCATTATACATTAAAAAGATTTTTGACAAACTTAAATGGCTGCCATTTTTAGCACTTTCCAACAAAGTTGAAAAGTGCTTATGCATTCGGTTTGTCTGGCCGTCTGTCCGTCTGTCCGTCTGGCCGGATGGCCGTCTGTCCGTCTGTCCGCGCTCTAACTCGCGTAAATATACTCGGATTGCTATGAAATTTTTATACGTTATTGAGGTTTACCCTGGCACGAACCCTATTGAAAATGAAATATCTACCATGATTAGTTTATCTACAGGGCGAATCAAAAGTTTCCCATTACATTACGGCCTAAGGGGAAAAACCGTTAATATACTCGGATTGCCATGAAATTTTAAGACGTTATTGACGTTTACCCTAGCACGAATCCTATTGAAATTGAAGTTTATACCATGATTAGTTTATCTACAGGGCGAATCAAAAGTTTTCCATTACATTACGGCCCATGGGGAAAAATCGTTTCAAAGGAATTTTAAAGATGTTATACCCTGTCAAACATATAAAAATATGCATTCTATAAAATATAAGGTGAAAATGTAGCTATTATTCATTTACAGAGCCACACAAAAGAATTCCATTAGATAATGGTAAAAGGGGGAATTGTGCGTGACATATTTTAAATATATTAAGCTTTTTCATGTATAATAAAATTGATATATGTCACTGAAGCTTAATATAAATTATACGCTACTGTCTTGCATAATATGAAGTACATAGCATTTACAGGGCCATACAAAAGATTTCAAATAGTATATTCTTTCCGAAGTACCGTATATGTGTCCGATGATGGCTGATGGAGGGATGAAATGCATTTTAATTATGATATTCGCGTTTATATTTCGCTAAATATATGCACATTATATGGTGTGTATAAATGTTATAGTTGATATACGGGGCTACTCAAAAGAGCTCACCAACGTTGCTGAATATGAGCGTAAATTATTTAAACTTGTTTCTTAAATAAGCTATGCATTTTTACGCTGAGCTGCATTCAATTTACTGAGAAATGTTTGCAGAATATAGATAAAGGGATATACAGGTCCACGCAAAGAATTCGGTACATGGACGCCTATGAATGATGATTTATGAGAATGTGATTTCAGTTTTTTTAAAAGTGTTTTAGTTTACAATAAATTTTAGCCTAATGCTGACGTGTAATAAAGGTACAATGTAAACTACAGGGCTGAACAAAAGTATTCAACTATGTTTTCATCTAATAGTATGAATTGCTGAAAAAGAAATTTCAAGCTACAGGGTATTTTCTTGCTAAGCTAAATTTTCCCATTATATGAACTGACATATGAAATACAGGGCTGTTTGAATGTACTGGAATACATATTTGGGTATATTTGGCTATACACTATTATTTCCCTAAATAACAAAGTTTTGTTAAAGATTTTATTAGGTGTTGGAAAGTGCTTCATAATCTATGCTTAACGCATGATTTTTCTTACTTGTGAAACAAGAGGGCGGATGAAGTTGGCAGGTGAACTCGGGCAAGTCATTGTTATGTACTATGTACACACGGAGTTCATCCAAATCAGTTTATAAATATGCGTATTGAAGCGTGACAAATTTCAGACCGTTTCAAAATGTCAACCACACTGGAAATTGAAAGTGCTGTAACTCAGCCATTTTTCAAGATACAGATGAAACAAAAAATGCTCTGGAATCTTTGTATCAAGGTCAAACACACAAAAGAAAAATCTTTTTTAATTTCTTACTTTTTTGCACCTAATTTTAAAATTTAATTAAAAAAATTAATATTACGCCATTTTGAAACAAGATGGCGGATGCAACTGGCCAACAAACTCGGTCCAGACATCGGTATGTACTATGTACTCACCAAGTTTCATCCAAATCGGTTTATAAATATGCGTGTTATCACGTGACGAAAATCAGGTCATTTCAAAATGATAGCAACAGTAGAAATTATAAGTACTATAACTCAGCCATTTTTTAAGATACAGACAAAACAAAAAGGGCTTTGGAATCTTTGTATCAAGGTCAAATGCAATAAAGAAAAATCTTTTTCAATTTCTCACTTTCTTCTGCCAAATTTTAAATTAAAAAAATTTAAATGGCCGCCATTTTTAAACAAGATGGCGGATGGAACATGCTAACGAACTCGGTCGAGGCTTTATTATGTACTATGTACACACCAAGTTACATCCAAATCGATTAATAAATACGCGTGTTATCACGTGACAAAATCAGATCGTTTTAAATGTCAGCCATAAGAAAAATTCAAAATGCTATAACTCAATCATTTTTTAAGATAGAGACAAAATAAAAAGTGTTCTGGACTCATCGTTTTAAGTTCTAATACATAAAAGAAAAATATTTTTTTTACTTTTAATTTTTTCGCATTTAATCTTAAATTTTAAATTTTAAATTTTTTTTTTAAATGGCCGTCGTTTTGAAACAAAATGGCAGATGATGCTTGCCAACGAACTCGGTCGAGACATTTGTTTGTGCTATGTAACATACCAAGTTTCATTCAAATCGGTTCATAAATAGGTTAGTTACAGCATGACAAAAATCAGATATACTATATTGCCATTGATTATGGGACACTTGCGATTTTAGACATTTTACTAAATATCTAGAAAAATACATGAGGAATCATCTCGAAACTCTTAGTGTATAAATATAATAGTATACGTCATACATATCCGTGAAGATTTTTTACCGAAACGCCATAGGGGACCGTCAACAAATTAAAAAAGAATGACTATCTTTTGAATAACCCTGTCAAAACTAATGTAGCAAAAGCGCTCAAACTCTAGATTATGATTGAATGACTTATTGTAATAGACTGTGTTCATTTTTATGCAAATAGCATGCACACTCGCAGAAAAATTAAGGTTTTTATAAAAATGGTTCCAAATTTGTCCAAGTTTTTCCATTATAATTTTCAGAGTTCTTAATATAAAATAATATTTTTTTCAGAAAATATGACAAACAACATTGCACACAGTATCCTGTAATTAGAATTAAAAAATAATAAAAATTGTATGAAAAATGAGTAGGTTTACTATATAATTTTTTACTGCGCATGCGTCAAAGATATCAAAATTTCATTTGCATATTATGTTAGCTAAATGTATAGAGCAGCTTTTGTAAAAGTCGGAAAATCATAGCTTGAAAATTCTGAAAGTAATCGTCTATAGAAAGAGGACAAAATCCGTTGTTTCCAAAATGAAGCAAAAAAATGAGGGATTTTATCCAAATGCAGTAGTACATCCCATATTGTGTATTCTATATTGACACTAATCAATGAATATATGGATACAACCCCTCTTGTTTTTGCTTCAGTTTGAGAATAACGGATTTTCGACTTATTCAATTGACGATTATTGTCAGAATTTTCAAGTTACGATTTTGTGACTTTTACAAAAGTTGCTCTATACATTTAGCTAACATAATATGCAAATGAAATTTTGATATCGTTGACGCATGCGCAGTAAAAAAATATTTAGTAAACCAACTCATTTTTTATACAATTTTCATTATTTTTTAATTTTGATTACAGGGTACTGTGTGCAATGTTGTTTGTCATATTTTCTGAAAAAAATAATATTTTATATTAAGAACTCTGAAAATTATAAGGAAAAAACTTGGAAAAATTTGGGATCATTTTTATAAAAACCTTAATTTCTCTGCGAGTATGCATGCTATTTGCATAACAATGAACAAGGCTTATTACAATAAGGCATTCAATCATAATCTAGAGTTTGAGCGCTTTTGCTACATTAGTTTTGACAGGGTTATTCAAAAGATATTCATTCTTTTTTAATTTGTTGACGGTCCCCTTTGGAGTTTCGGGAAAAATCTTCACGGAGATGTATGACTTATACTATTATATTTATACACTAAGAGTTTCGAGATGATTCCTCATGTATTTTTCTAGATATTTAGTAAAATGTCTAACATCGCAAGTGTCCCATAATCAATGGCAATATAGTGTATATATATATATATATGTCAACATTTGAACGGAGGGTGGTTTTGGGGTCTGGGGGTCATGATTGGCGAAAATATACCAAAATTTTCCGGAAGTGCTTTCCTCCGGACGGCTGCAATAGGTAGCTTTTTATTTTTTGTAATGAAAGTTACATAATATTAGAAATTGAAAAAAAGTTCTTACTGAAGTGTTTGATCGTAATACATGAATTTCGGTGTATTTTTTGTTTTGTCTTTACCTTAAAAAACGCCTGAGATATAGCAGTTTGAATTTCTAATGTGGGTGACATTTTTTAAAAAATCAATCTGCCCGCGACAGCACTCGTGTATATTAATCGATGTGAGTGTGCATGTGCACATAAATTAAAATTTCGACCAACTCATTGGTTTATTTTATCCATCATGTTGTTTTAAAATGACATACACATCATGATATCGTGGAATTTGACGACCTTATAAATCGCTTAAAATAAAACCAGCTTGAGTAAAAGATGACTAACTTCTAAAAATTTCCATTAATATTCAATGTTGACAGAAACTAGTATTCAATCTCATATAATCGGGTTCAACTAATTTTAGTTTCGTATGTTTGAATAATATAATTTAATTTAAAATAAATAAATAAATAAGATATATGAAAGCTACCTCTTCCTCCCGGTACTACCAGAAGGAGTTTTTAAAATTATAGTAGCGCTCATAGGAGAAAATTCTGTAACTAAAACTATTATTTTATTTATTTATTATAGTTTTTCATATGACTAACATACCTCAAGTTCAAATCAAATAAGGTCAACTTTCTTTTAAGTGAGCACAATTTTATAGGAGGAAAAAGAGTAAAATATTTAGATGTATAAGTTCAATGAGTAAGTGTTTACACATAAATAAATTTTGCTCACTCGATTATGTAAAATATACACAGACATTGTATAAACCAAGATAAGTATAGTGAATAAAAAATGAGAAAATATAGAATTAAAAAATGCAACAGAACATAGATCGTTTTGAATTTGAGAACAGATTTAAAGAAAGCATTATTGAACTTTACCTTAAAGATTGCTTTTAGCGAACTGCGAAATTCTTTTTCTTATATTTTCTTTCTTTTGACAAATTGATGATTTTTTTATATAAGCTTTTAATGCGAATGAATATTCGCATTCGCATGAATTTGGAGAAAAACATTTTCAAATTCTTTAACAATATTTAACCACTTTTCGGATGGACAGTCCACCCATATTTAAAAAGCTTAGCCAAGAAGTATTGTTGTCTACATGAGTGGTTTTTAAAAGTCCATCTTTGCTTTTAAATGCTAGATAACCTGCCAGATATTCTAGACTATCTTTTACCACAGGACTGTATTCATCAACATTCAATGGAGTATCGCAAGTTACTTTTAATTTAGATGTTCTTTTGTCAGATGCTGGAAAAAAAAATTTCATCAAGTGCGTTGCCAGTTATTTTGTTCTCTTTTTCCATATTGATAAGCCTTTCTACACACGAAGAAGTTAGGACCTCACATTTTTCATAATGTTTCACATTTGCATGTGCAGACGGGGATGCAAATTTTCCGCTTAACAGTAGTAATCTATATTTAAACTGGCTCAGTGATGGTTGATCATAACCATGACCCATTCCTCGAATCTGCGAAAAAAAAAAAAAAAAAAAAAAAAAAAAAACCCTTTCTAAACAGTCTTGATTCAATCTACTCGTTAAAATATAAGAAACTCCGATTCAGAAAGTACGTTGTAGAGAATCTGTAATGATGTTATCGACACTATAAATCCAATTTGAAATGGTAGCATCAAATTTTTCCCCTCCACTCTCAAATCCCGAATTTCATTTTTCATTCTCTCCAATACAGAAATTTTCTCAGGAAATGAAAATCCATAGCCACGTCTTAAAACAACATTATCCGTGGGAAAACGAGAATTTATAACGTCAAATGCATCATTAACTAATTTAAAAAAATCTGCTGCTTCATTGCAGAGTGGAAAAAAGTATCGAACTGCACACGAAACATGATGGGAGAAAATCTGTGCCGCAAGAGAAACTTTCATCTTTTCGATATTTTTAAGAACTGCATGATTAATTGAAAATTTTGGACATAATTTTAATTCCTTTTTGTCCTTTTCTAATAAATGTAGTAAAATACTTTTGTCAATTTTGATGCCTGATGATAAAGTTAATCCACTATTAATTAAATGATTTCGAAGCAGTTTTAATAAATGTGGAACGTCCGCAAAAACAAATATACTTCTACTTTCATCAAATGGATTACGAAAATGTGTATTGTCAACATTTGTATTCAGTTCTTTCCATAGAGCTTGATTTCCGCCACCAAGGTCAGAAGTAAATGCAATATTTTTGAATCCAAGCTGTTCAATCTGTTTTATGATTTCGAATAACAAAGTTTTAGTTATTCGGCAGTCAAAATCATAGAATACTGGTTGTTTCCAAGGCGCTAACAGTCCTCTGATCATAACAACTTGGGCATTTTTATAAGGTCCTAAAGCGGTATATTCAGCATGATCTAAATTTATTTTTCCATCAATACTCATTTCATCTATATTTAGAACGCATAGTTTTTCGAACCTCGTTAATGTTTTTGTTGAATTTGTTAAAATAAAAAACAACTCTTTCAGCATTCCCCGAGAAAATTTCCTTTCAGACACTCATCTTTTCAATGTACTTAAACTTGGCAAAGGAATATTCATCTCATCTTTTACAAAAATGTATGATCTTTTGGAGAGACCCCGAAGTGATAAGGCTATCACAATATCCTCTGAAGACCATTTCACACGTTTTCTTTTTTTCTTTTCCTTTTTTCTTTTCTTTCTTTTTTTTTTTTTATTAGAGCAAGTTGTTGATTTTTGGTGAATACCCGATCTAACACATTTCCGACAGCTTGTTGAGTTTTTTTTTTTTTCTCTTCAGCTTTCTTATGATAATACAAAAATGAAAATTTTCGAAAAGAATAATAGTAAGAAGAGGACTTTTTTTGTAAATACTTACAACCTTCGTTAAATTTCTTTAATTCTTCCTCCAAATGAGAAATTTTTTCTTTCAAATAACTAATTTCCTTGTTTTTTTTTTTCATTTGTTATTTCCTTACATGTTTCACAAATTTTATTTTCATTTTCATAAACACCCAAATTTGGCATATTTTCAGCATCCAATAGCTTCTGTTTTTTTGGTGATTTTTCATTTTCGCAAATTTCTGTCAAATATTGCTTCAATTCCCGTTTTCTGGATCTTGCAGCTCTCTCTTCAGATTTTTGTGCCTCGTCAGGATTCTGTTTCGAAGATAATATTGTTGGGATATTAAAACGAGGAATTGCCCCAGCAATCAATCGACGCTTTGATGAAATGCCGAATTCATTTTTTAAGTCTTTCAGAAAATCAACACTGTTAGAGGTCTGCACGGGCCGGAATTTCCAGGCCCGGCCCGGCCCGGCCCGGCCCGGCCCGTAGAAAAGTTGTTTCGGCCCGGCCCGGCCCGTTGTAAAACTCAAAAGTTCGGCCCGGGCCCGGCCCGGCCCGTTTAAATTTTTATATTTTAGGCCCGGCCCGGCCCGTACAAAAATCAGCGAAAACAGGCCCGGCCCGGCCCGGCCCGTTTTGGCCCGTTACAATTTCTACCATTTCTGAAAAATTCCGATTTTTATCATATAACTAAGATTCCTTTAAAGAATACTGCGTACATATCTATGTAATGATTTTACAGTATATTTTACAGCAAATACACATTAACAACGTTAAACAACATGATTACTTAGATTCTTAGGCTTTCAATATTCGAATAAAGATTCATTAAAAAATTAATATGGCTTAGAATAAAAGAAAAAAGAAAGAAAGCTAAAAACATCATTAATTTTGAAGTTGTTTAATAAAAGAAGATTTATAAATATATTTCTATATCATTTTATTATAGATTTCAATTCCAAATTCATTCTTAAATTCAAAGAAGCTCCTTTCTGATACATTTCTAAATTCATTTTTTTTTCCCTCAGAAACGCATAAGATTAGCAGATATCTTTATTCAGAAACTATATAATCGAATAGCGTTATCCATTTTTGATACAAGCAATTTAAGAATACTGCAAACAAATAAAATACTGTCATAATTAGCGTTTTGAATAGAATTTCCGGAAGCAATAGCAAGGCAAGGGAGAAAAACCTGCAATCATTTGAGAAACTATTATATCTCAACAAAGTTATGCAAGTATTTTATTTACCAAAAATGAAAAACGCTATTCGATTCCAAATCCCTTCAATAGTTAGGCTTATCACTTTTGTACCTTTACAATTTAAAATTAATCAGAAAATGTGTCAAACTTTCGCATTATTGAGAAATTAATTTAAAAATCATCAAAAAGTATATATCCGAAGACTAAGCTAACATAAGTTCTTTATCACTGTTAATAATTTTACAAATCACGTTTTCTGCCAATAATTAAGTCTAGTACCGGTCCGGCCAGTCTATATGTAGAAAAGTAATGCAAGCGTGATCTCGGACCGGCATGAGTCAGCTAAAAACATATTAAAACGGGTTATACATAATGTAATTCTCCGATGCCGATACACTGTGCATTTTTATATCGACGCTGTCAAACTAGTATAGCCACATTTATACTTATTCTCGTTAAAACCATTTTCGTTGAAAATAGCTCATATTTTATCGTTTCTGCTTAAATCTTCAGAACGGGCCGGCAGGCCCGAAAATTTTTTTTATCAACCCGGCCCGGCCCGTTTATGTTGTTTGTCGGCCCGGCCCGGCCCGCTGAAAAAACTATTCTAAATCTGCCGGCCCGGCCCGGCCCGTTAGAAAATTCGAAACGATTCCGCCGGCCCGGCCCGCGGGCCACGGGCCAGGCCCGGGCCCGTGCAGACCTCTAAACACTGTTGAAATGAGCTGAACAGATCCTAGCTGAATTTACTGAAATATGATCTTTTCTTTTGCAGGGTTCAACCCATGCAGTTTTCAGGTTTTTATTTTTTGGAATGCGGTGAAAAAAATACCCGTAGTATTTTCATCATTTGTGCAATTAGCGACAGCACACCAAGGCATGTTAATAAAAACAAGAACTCAAATTTAAACTCAAAAATTAAATAAACAGCACGCGAATCATAACAAAGTAACATACTAAACAATGACGCTCGTGGAGCACATCACACCAATGACGTCACATTCCACACACCCGCTCTCTTAAATAGAATATACCTATCGGACGGGCCTACCTTCTCCTCTAGATACCTTGGTATAAACTATGTACCAGTAACAATGTGGCAGAGCATTTTTGTTGTTGTAAAATTAACTTCAACCATCATTTGTAGGGTTTCGTTTACCTGACGAAACCCTATTCGTCTCTGTCCTCTGTCTGACAAAAAGCCCATACACAAAAACTGTATAAGTCAGAGTCTTCAAATTTTGTGTATATACAGCTGGATACTTCGTGTCACACGCCAAATCACAAAATTTTGAAAAAGTCTGCTGTTTTAATAAAATTAATTTTTTCAGTGCCATCCATTCAGTTTTGCGATTCGAATTTTAGAAGAAAATCTTAATTTCAACGATTTTCGTGTAGGCGTCATAGTTAGGAGATAAAGCATCTCACTAGTAAAGAGGAGGTTCTTAGTTCGAACCTGGTTCTGAAAGCTGAAATTTTCATTTTTTTCCATGGGTTTAAGTAAAAGAAATTTCCTACTTTTTTCCAATTTGAGGTTTTATTATGCCGTGATAAATAAACACTGACATTCATAATATTTTTTGGAATTCATTTTTTTTTCTGTTTTAAAAACTTTAAAGGTTTATTAATGATTCAACTTTTAAAATTTCGTTTAAATAATATTTTTCGTTTGTAGAAATTTAAAATTTCATTTACATCTCCGCTATTTTTTTTAACTTGGATTTTAAATAACTGGAATTTTGGATTTTATTTAAATAATTTGATTTGAACATTTTTAATATGATTAAAATAAATGTCTTCCTTTTATAATTAATTTCTTTTAAATTAAGTTCTTTGGCGCTACCATCTACGTAGGAATTTAATAATTATAAATTAACAATTTGGATTTATTAATTAAAGGATAAGTTGTTTTGAAAAAAAATATTAAACGGAATTACCTGTGCGATCTACGATTACACACATATTCTTCATGTAAGTTATACATACATAAGTAAGTTGTAATACATACATATTATTTTTGTAACTAAAAAAAGAAAAAAAATGTATTATTTTTTAAATTATGCACAATGTCATAATACAAAATATAATTCAAAGTTTTATAATTAAATTAACTATTTAAAGATTTTTTTTACGACTAAAATAGTCTGTTTAAATATACAAGTAAGACTGTTGAGTGGTTAATGGAATATTCTGCAAAATCTAACCCAAGGATATTTGTACCACACACAAACTGTAAAAAAGATTCATAATAATAAGAATTGACAGTGAAGAGTCAGATCAAAAAAGTACTTAATTTTTTTTAAAGCTTTATATTTTTGAATTTGTATTTTTAAAACTTTTGATGCTTCATTTTTTTTTAACTTAGCAAAATTCTAATTTACATAGTTTGAAATGCATGCCATTTATGACAGTGACCATCAGTGACAATAGAAACTATTTACCTGGTTTACATGTAATTATAGAACATACTCTTCAATTATTTGGTTATGAGTGCCGAACAAGAAAACTTTACTTTTGTTTTTCGTAGTATTCTAAATCTCATAAATAAACTTTATTACTAATGCCTCTATTCCAGGTTGTTTTTATCTAGTTTACATTTTATAACTGTCATGATATGAAATGATTTTATTTTTTCTTCTAAAAAGCTGTGAAAAACCTTGTCAGCATGGAAAACACGGTAAAGATTGCGCTTCCACTTGCGCATGTCAAAATGGTGCTACATGCATACATACAAATGGAAGTTGCATTTGTGCTCCAGGTAAGATCATGATTAGTGATATTTCTTGCCTTTTTTTTATTTTTGTTTAAAGAAAGAAAGAAATTTCTTTAAAAAAAATTCTGCTTTAGTATTATAATTTAGATTTGTCACGTTTAAAACTATCGATTTTAAACTTTTCCTTTTTATTGCAATCCATCAATAGCAATAATAATAATAATAATAATAATATATATATATATATATATATATATATATATATATGTATATATGAACAGGGTGATTCTAAATTTTTTTTACAATAAAAGAGGGGTGATAGTACACATCAAGACAAATAAATTTAACTTTTTCAAAAAAATGTATAACCGACTCCAAAAAAAGCGCTAAAAAGAATTAAATAATTCTATAAAATTCTCTAATGACAAATTTCTCGTTATCCAATAACCACACATTGACTATCATGTATCGGTATAAAACGGTTAAATTTAATATATAGAATTTAATATCCACCAAACATAGGTTTTCCAGAGAATATTTTTTACAAGAGATTAATTTACATATTTTGGATTTAATTTTTGAATATATACATATAAAAAGTAAGGAATTACTTTTTGAAGTTGATGCCAAACAATCATAATCGATAATGATTTCCCATTTTATTTATGGCACTAGACATAATATATCCACAATTCTTATTATACTTAGGATAGTTTGGCACCAACTTCAAAAAGTAATTCCTTACTTTTTATATGTATATATTCAAAAATTAAATCAAAAATATGTAAATTAATCTCTTGTAAAAAATATTCTCTGGAAAACCTATGTTTGGTGGATATTAAATTCTATATATTAAATTTAACCGTTTTATACCGATACATGATAGTCAATGTGTGGTTATTGGATAACGAGAAATTTGTCATTAGAGAATTTTATAGAATTATTTAATTCTTTTTAGCGCTTTTTTTGGAGTCGGTTATACATTTTTTTGAAAAAGTTAAATTTATTTCCTACTTTTTAGTTATTTATACCGTAATACATAATTACGTGTAATGACATATGATGGCTCTTTGCAACGCATTACTAATGAACGCACTTTGCTGAGTTCTGATGTATTCGCTTTACTTGTCACTGTTTGATTGCCAACTTTTCAAAAGACACTTTCAATATCGGTTAGTATCGTTGTGAATCTTTTGGTTTTCTGGATGTGATAACTTCTTCAGATCTGGCACGACGAAAAGCTACCGCATTCATGAAATCTTAAAGTCAACATCTAATCGTACGGACATCGGAAGTGGTTATCGAAAGGTGACAATGCCTCAAGTAAAGTGTCCTTACACATAAGCGCGCGGTAAAGCGCTTCCATATATGAGTAAACAGCAAAATGACTCCATGTATCAATGAATAGTAAAATGCTTTTCTAGTGTAGTCAAAAGTACTTCCCCTTCAGTCAGAAAAAGGAAAAAGAAAGATTTTAGCAAAAATCGCTCTATGATTCAATAGCTAAACAGCAACAATCTAATTCCTATAAATGCAGCAAAGGCATCGGAAATGAGCGGTATTGATTCGACGAGGAATCCGAAAATCATAACCTGTACTTGGCTGCATCTATAAGAGTGACAGCATTCGATGCCCAAATACTTTTTTCACGGACGCTTTTGTCCCAACTAAACTGTTAAAATTTTGAAACTCACTCCACCGCTTTTATGGAAAACGATTATTTCAGCCTATTATGGAGCATTCTCATGGATCAAAAAACAAATATTTTATAAAAGCGGGGGAGTGACGATGCAGCAAAAGGGTCAAATTTTTTACAGTGCATGTATGAGATATTCCATAAAAGGGATGGAGTGACGATGCAGCAAAAATTAAATTTTTAACAATGTATCGCAATGCTAGGCATTTTCTATTATAAAATTTGATGATGATTTCCTGGTAGAATTCGATTGTACGCCGAATGATCCTTTATTTTTACACATACATAAATACATAATCCATATTATTTTACAAATTCGTGGACATACAAGGACAAGATAGCACAAGGAAATTTTACGACACAATAAAAGTACAACCAGGAGCTACACATAAAGAGTGTGTGCAACGGAGCCAGTGGGATTTGAACCCACAATCTCCTACGCTCTCAAGAGATTAGCAGCGTGGTGTCTTAACCACTCCACAAGGACCCCCTTGATGACTCATTTTTGTCCAGAATCTTTTCAATCAATCGTATTCTGTGCTCCATGTGTCGTCATATTTACATCGAGGAATCCTACATGAACAAAATCTGAAATCATTCTGGTGTCTAATCCGGTAACCAAATCTGAATCTAAAGATAATTTTGCTACACATATCTATGCACTTTATTTTGCATTGATATGTAGAGATAATTTTTTCCACCGGAGCAAAATATATACTAAAGGATTTTCATCTTTTCAACAACTTAAGGATGTCGATTGGTATCGATGTCTATTTCCGCTTTAGTGGATGCAAGAACTTGTCCATTTAAGCTTTAACATTTCGGAAATTTATCGCATCCAGCAAACTTTAAGGCCGCACACTAGCCACAGAAAAAGACCCGGATGATAATGTGAAGTCTATGGGGGCGTTCTTTTCAAATATCTTGCTCAAATTTAAAAAAATTTACCTGATTTTTTTTTTTTTTTTTTTTTTTTTGGCATAGGATAGCTGAGGATATTCCACAACCAACCAAGTTTTTACTTTTTCAATTTTGGTTTCAGATTTAAAAAAAAAAATATTTTAAATTTCAAAACCGGTTTAAACGGTTCTGAAATTGAAACTATCATTACATAAAACATACATAAGCAAAATCGAAGAAGTAAAAACTAGGCCGGTTGTAGATCATCCTCGGCTACCCTATGCAAAAAATCATGTAAATATATTAAAATTTGAGCGAGATATTTGAAAAGAACGCCCCCATAGTCTTTACACTAACATCCGGGTCTTTTTCTGAGACTAGTGTAGTGCCTTAAGGTCCACATTGAAATCTACAGACTTCGTAAATGGGCATTGAAAAGCTGACAATCCATCAGTACACGTTAAAATTATTGTGAAAAATTACCTTTGTTTTTAAAGACTATCTATTTTCTGACTAATGAGAGCGACCTAAAAACGTCTATGGAGCGTTTTCATTGATCAGAAAATAGATAGTCTTTAAAAACTGAGGTAGTTTTTCAAGATATTTTAAACAGGATACACTATTAAAAATTTGACCCTTTTGCTGCATCGTCCCTCCTCCGCTTTTATAGAAAACGATTACTTCAGCCAATTATGGAGCATTCTCATGGATCAAAAGTGAGATATTTTATAAAAGCGGAGTAGTGACGATGCAGCAAAAGGGGCAGATTTTTTACAGTTTAAAGTACGCGTACACAATCAGAGCGCGTCAAGTTGCTTCTATGATTCAATGCATAGCAAAGTAATTCTAAATGTTCGTATGTATTAAAATACCCTTTTCAGTCATAAAAACTAAAAAGGAAGATATTATCAAAATCACACCATGATTCAACATGCGTCTATATGAAAGTAGTAATATTTGAAGTTAAGAATGTTCTTTGATAAACGCGGTTTTCCAAAGTACAGAAAATTTAAGAATTTTTATTCCAGAACTTGGCGGTAGTCGCCTGAACGAGTTTGTTTTATGGGTGAAAGAAGTTAACTATAGCTTAACTTTAATGATAAGCTTATCAAAATTTTTCGTCATTTATATTTGTCCAAATGTAAATCTAGCACATAGCAATGTACTTTAATCACTTTCTGAATCCGGCATAACAAGCACCCTGATACACAGACACTCTTGCTTTAACGTGTAAGGCTCTTTAGAGATGAATTTTCTGCTTTTCGATATTGAATTCTCATGTCTGTATCGATGTGGATCTTTCACTTTGGTGGATACGAGAATTGTTCCAGCTAAGATTTCGTACTTTGAAAAAAATCTAGCATCTCTGCAACAGTGGTTAGGATCCAGAAGGATTATTCGCTGTTAAGCAAACAAGATTGACCAATCATAAGCCTTCATTTTTGAGAACTTTTCATTGTTCGAAGGAGAGAGTCTGGAATACATGGAGTGAAAATCTGCCGGCGAAATTCTAAAATGGAGGGCCAAAATCACAGTCCGGTGAAATCCAAACACCTCATTGGTCATTGAGTCGTGTCCTTTTCAGAGAAAAATCTCATAGAGGTAGGGGAAATGTTGCCTTACTCCTTTCTCCGAGAAAAAAAAAAGTGGCGGCAATTTTGAAGCAATAAATTAATTAAGATATTTTGACGACATTTTATAAAATGGGAGTGAAAAATCTAGATTATAAATGAAATCAGATAAAATTTTTATCTGTTTTCATTTATAATCTAGATTTTTCACTCCCATTTTATAAAATGTCGTCAAAATATCTTAATTAATTTAATTTCGATGGTTTATCGTAAATAAGAGCAGATGGTAACAATCGCTTCAAAATAACTTTACCCCTCGATATTTTTCAAATGGAGAAACAAGTTCGTGATTTTCACCTTTATCACACTACCAATGAGATGACTGGATTTCACTTGACTGTGATTTTGGCCCTCCATTTTAGAATTTCGCAATCTGCTATCGACACTGTAAAAAATTTGACTTTTTTGCTGCATCGTTACTCCATTGCTTTTATAGAATTTCTTTGTTTTGACCAATGAGAATGCTCCATAATAGAGCGAAGTAATCGTTTCCTATAAAAGCGATGGAGTGACGATGCAGCAAAAGGATTCAATTTTTTACAATGCAAGCAGTGCTAAAAATTTGTAACCTTTAAATGTGCAACGATGCTACTGAATTCCAAAGTGTCGATCACAGCGACATCTGCGGCATTTTCGTGATACATTATCTAGACTAGCAATAATTCTTGCATTTTTTGAAAATGTCCTGCAGATGTCGCTTCTATCTTTAAATTTCATTAGCATTGTTGCACATTTAAAGAATAGAACATTTTAGCGCCTTTTTTAAGTGTTACAGAGGGTGTGTTCAGCACAACTTACTGGTTACTTACCGACCACTTACCGATTGTAGACAAGTACGAAATGAAAATCAAAGCGAAGTGTGACGTCAGCTACAATTCAACAGAATAGTTTTCATTGATGCTACAATTTGCTTTCGTACTGCCCTACAATCGGTCGGTAACATTGGTTACTTTTGTAAGTTGTTCTGAACACGCCCTGAGATAGCCGATTTCCATACTATATCCCCTAGATGCTATATTTCCGGTTTCTTGCATAAGAGAACTTGTCCGGAATCCAGTTAGAATTTGCGTTGTTAGCGAAACCAGATTAACGAATCAGAAGCCTGAATTTTAGCAAATTTTTCAATGTTTTAAATAAATTTTCTTGTTAATAAATCTCGTTTCGCAAACAGCGCAAAATTTATGTGAATCCTGGCCCCCGTCCAGTTAGGATTTTGCACTTTGAACACTGTTAAAAATTTGGAACTTTTACTTTATCGTCTGTCCATCGCTTTTATAGAAAATGATTACTGCATTGTATTATGGTGAATTCTCATTGGTCAAAATAGAGATATTCCATAAAAGCGGTGGAGTGACGATGCAGCAAAAACTTCAAACTTTTAACAGTGAAAAGATCGTGTGTCTATGTAAGTGTAACATAAAAGCATGCAAAAGGAACACTTCTAATTGGTCGATTGCTTCAAAATGAATTTGAAATTTAAAGTTTTTATTTTTAAAAAAGTTCTAATTATCAGATTTTTATGAAATTTGAATGGGACCACATGGGCCTCATACGCTTTCAAACAAAAAAAGAATTATCAAAATCGGTTCATATTTGCAAAAGTTATGCGTGAACAACAAATACATACAGGTCGAAATCATAACCTCCTCTTTGAAGTCGGTTAAAAATATTAAATACGAGACCAAGGGTCAAAAGCGTTTTCCAAAGGAGATAGCCGCCATTAAAGTTTAGGGACCAAAATTTCAAATAAACATAAAAAACGGAAAAATCGGTCGATTGATTTGCGGTTTTCACTAAAATTATTCTTTATGTCGGCATTTTTTTGAAATTAAATTATAAAGATAAATTTCAAAAAATGCCGAGAGAGGGCGCTTTAGACTTTGGAGTAACGAACAACTATTTTTTGCCGGTATTTTTTGCATCTCATTAAATGTTTTGTAAGCTTAGACTCAAAATTAAATTTTGAGCTCAAAATCTGAATAGTTGGGAGTGGTTAAGTAACACAAACTGAGCTGTGTTCAGAGGGTTCAAATTTCAAATGATTATAAAAAACGGAAAAATTGGTCGATTGATTTGCGTTTTTCACTAAAACTATTCTTTATTTATATATTTTCTTGAAAATAAATTATAAAGATAAATTTCAAAAAATGCCGATAGAGGGCGCTTTAGACTTTGGAGTAATGAACAATTGTTTTTTGGCGTTAGTTTTTGCATCTTATTAAATGCTTTCATAAGCTTAGACTTGAACTTAAATTTTAAGCTCAAAATCTGAATAGCTGGGAGTGGTTAAGTAGACAAACTTAGCTGTGTTCAGAGGGTTCAAATTTCAAATGATTGTAAAAAACGGAAAAATTGGTCGATTCGTTTGCGGTTTTCGCTAAAACTAATTTTTAAATCAGCAATTTCTTGAAAATAAATTTTAAAGATAAATTTCACAAAATGCCGATAGAGGGCGCCTTAGACATTGGAGTAGCGTACAACTATTTTTAACTGTTATTTTTTAATCTCATTAAATGCTTTCAAATGCATAGACTTAAATTTTGGGCTCAAATTCTGAATCGTTGGGAGTATTTAAGTAGCAAAAAATTGAATTGTGTTCGAGGAGGAAGGAGGGTTAAATTTTAACTCCTGAACACACTTCAGTTTGCGCTTCTTAACCCCTCATAACGATTCAGAATTTGAGCTCAAAATTTATGTTTAAATCTAAGCTTCCGAAAACATTCAAAAAGCTTTTGTAAGCATTTAAATAGAACCAAAAAATAATGATTAAAATGAATTGTTGGTTACTCTGAAGTTTAAGGTGCCCTCTGACGGAATTTTTTGAAGTTTAAGGTGCCCTCTGACGGAATTTTTTGAAATTTATCTTTAAAATTTATTTTCAAGAAGATACTGACTTAAAGAATAGTTTTATTTTAAACCGCAAACGAATTGACCAATTTTTCCATTTTCTATAATTATTTTAAATTTGAACCTCCCCCTCTCCCTTAAACACAGTTCAGTTTGTGCTACTTAACCACTCCCTACTATTCAGATTTTGAGCTCAAAGTTTAAGTCTAAGCTTCCTAAATAATTTAATGAGTTGGAAAAAATAACGGCAAAAAATAGTTATTCGTTACTCCAAAGTCTAAAGCTCCCTCTATCGACATTTTTTGAAATTTATCCTTATAATTTATTTTTAAGAATATACCAACATAAAAAATAGTTTTAGTGAAAACCACAAATCATTGAACCAATTTTTCCGTTTTTTAAAATCATTTGAAATTTGAACCCTCTGAACGCAGTTCAATTTGTGCTATTTAACTACTCCCAGCTTTTAGATTTTGTGCTCAAAATTTAAGTTTGAGTTTATGCTTACGAAAACATTTAATGAGATGCAAAAAATAGTTGTTCGTTACTCCAAAGTCTAAAGCGCCCTCTATCGGCATTTTTTTGAAATTTATCTTTATAATTTAATTTCAAGAAAATGCCGGCTTAAAGAATAATTTTAGTGAAAACCGCAAATCAATCGACCGATTTTTCCGTTTTTTATGTTTATTTGAAATTTTGGTCCCTAAACTTTAATGGCGGCTATCTCCTTTGGAAAACGCTTTTGACCCTTGGTGTCCTATTTAATATTGTTTGTCTTGATGTGTACTATCACCCCTCTTTTATTGTAAAAAAAAAAAATAGAATCACCCTGTATATATTTATATATATATATTAAAAAAAGTTTTAAAGTTGCTTACTGGTGGATAAAATATTGTGGCTGGCAAATTTGGTCAGCAATTTATTAACTCTTATAAGAGAAAACCACGAGTTGAGAAGAAAAGTTGTGATCTATGCTTTGTGCAGTGACGGAATTTACTTGGTGTACTAAAACATGAAAGTTATAAAATTCATTGCCCAGAGATTTTTGAGAAAGCTCGAATTCTTGATTAATATATGAGGAGACAATCATAGTAGACCAAGTTCATTTTAAAAATAAATAAATAAATAAAAAGAGACAGTCCATTCAGAAGATGTATAAAATTTGTTTTACACACTTCTATAGTAAACCATGTCTGTAAATAGATAACATATCCGAGAAAGAGAGTGAAAACAGACATAAAGGGATTTATCGCATGTTTAAGAAAAAAGTGGAATCCCATGTGGGATTATTACTTATCCTTCTTGTTCATTTAAGTTTAGAAAGTTCAAAAATATTTTTTCAGCACAAAATTTTTATAATTACTTTTTAAAATATTTTAAGCTTACAGAAGTCTAAAGAACCTTCCTCTCTACGTGCTGAAAAATATATATATATTATTAAAATTTTCAAATTTGAATGAACAAAAAGGATAAGTATTTTTCCCATAGGACAACATGCGATTCCCTTTTTTTTCCCTTCCACCAGATAAGTCCCCATAATTCACTGTGAAAGTGAATAAAACAGATTTTATGCATCTTCTAAATGAGCTATAACATTTTTTTTTTCAAAACGGTTTTAGTCTACTATGGTTGTGAACTCCTCATATTCCATGCAAATAATGCAGCATAGCAACATTGAAAATCCCTCTATCCACATACACAAGAAATTTTTGTTTTCTCCAATATCCAACAACCATTGTTCGAGAAGAGAAATAAAATAATGATAATATATGACAAATATTTTACATAGAAAATTTAAGGCTTGTAAAATTATCTGAAGTGTAAGATAAAATATTTGTAGCTTGAGAAATCTATATTATGATTCAACACATGTACTTCAATAACGATGACGTCATATCGAGTGTTGCAACAATTTCAGAAATCCGGTTTGTTTTTATCGAAAATTTATTAACATCTAAACATTACGCAACTTCAATTTTTACATCACTAAAGTGAAAGAAGGGATTGAGAAGAGGTAGGTAATTTACTTTCAAATGCAATTTCTTTGTAAACATTTGAATTTTGGTTTCAAAAAATTATTTTTGATGAAGGCTCTATTTAAAAAATCTATACGCATCGCATTAGCCCGGTTATGTAATATATGATTGATGTGTGCTTGCGTTTGAAAAATATATAAATAGTCTAGTATTTATTTCCAGCTAATATCCGATAACGAAATTAAAACTTCTGATCATTTTAAAAACCACATAGTCACAGAATCAGAACATTTCAGAAAAAAAATTCTATTATTTATTTAAAAATAAACGAGTTTTTATAGATTTTTTTGACTGATTATAGCGTTTGGACTTAATGTTTGTAAATATAGAATATTTTTTATAATTTATGCATAGTAAAAAAATAATAACAAAAAAAATTGTTCCTGACTTATATTGTTTTGGCAAGAAACAAGATTAGGTGGTATTTAATTTGAACAAAACAGTCATATTAAATAGGTAACATTTATACGAGAACATTTTTTTTTGTTTTTTGTTTTTACGAAAGTTTGTTGCGTAATCATATTCTTAATTATTCTCAATTTGATTTTCTTCAATATTGGCAGTTAGACAGCTAAATAAGTTTTGATAAAATGGTATATGCTTTCGAGAATGCTTATACTTCAGAAGTGTCAATTAATAGTTCAAGAAGATATTAATTGGCACTTCCTATGAATAAGCTTTGGCTGATGGAAATGACAAAGGAGTTGAAAGTTTTTTCATTAAGATAAATGAATTTTTAACGGATCCATCAATAAATTTCTCGGACATGATAGTGCCTTTTTAAAATTCAAATCATAGTGAAAATTCTTATATAAATGCTTAATCAGATATAAATGCATAATATGTGGTCCAATATTATTTAAAATATAATGCAACAACATAGAGCAAACCTTATTTTCTCCCATGTTAGCAATGCCTTCTTCATGCATGTAAAACATAGTAAATTCACCTGTTTTAAGATTTTTTATACCAAAACGATGAACTCATATTTGTCGTAAATAAAAAAAATATCTTTTTTTGTATGTGTGGTAACGGTAGATTTAGCGGAATATCGAATTCAACATCATCTGGCATTGCATGCAAAAACTTGGATTGCAACTTTGGTATTGCATGCTTAAGTCAATGACTTATGTCGTTGAAGCAATGAACGAAATTAGAAGATTTTGTTTGAAAAGGAACGGATACACTGACTTTTGAGGTTTTTACATGACTACCTTTAAGGAGGCTTCTGCAAGAAAAGAAAAGTATATTTTGAAAAAAACTTGACTTATGTTGTTTTTGAAATAACTGATTCAAATAAATATCTATATTATAAAAGGGATTCGCGTCTATGTGTAACGCCGATGTCATTTTTATGTTGGCAACAGCAAACGATTAATAGTCGCTTTTACTGCATTTGTATTAAACTTTCCAGTTTTTACACCGCTGAATATTGAAAAAAGATATACTTTTAAATTCAATTTGTTTGAAACTGCGTAGCAGTTTACTTAATTTTTATGATTTAAAGAACAACTTTTAAGCATGAATTTATTTTTTAAGCCTATCGCTATCGCCTGTGTACATATTGAAAAACAAAGTCTTTATGTGTATCTAAATTGTGTATATTGAAAAACAAAGTCTTTTCATTTAAAGTAATATAAATAGTTCAGCATTTGTTTTCAGTTGATATTCTATAAAAGTATTGTTTTTAATAAATTTCAAAACTTTATTTGTATACATTATTGATATTTTTCATATAAAAATGATTTTTGATGTTATTAAAAGGCAATTATTGTATGTGTAGGGTAACATCCCCTGTAATTGGCACATTAAGAATTTGTCTTTAAACTAATTTCAATTTTCATTGCCAAGAAATAAAATATTTACTTGCAAATATTTTTAAATCAAAGAATGCATATCTGTGCATGTATTTCGCCCACTAAAATCAAAATTTTTTGAAAAAGTATTTTTATAAAAATAAATTTATAAAAAGTTGCTGTAGTCACCAGTAATTGGCACCTAGAGCACCAATGTATGACATCTTGTGATCCAGTAATTGGCATATGTTTATATATATAAAAAAAATTATATTTTGAATTGGGTTTAATCACTTTAAATGAATTTACTGTAGATGAAGATGACATATTTCAGGTTTTTGAAAGAAAGAAATCAGCATATTATTCTGAAATGTGAACACTTTAAAACAATACAATATATTTATGTTAATACCCAGTAATTGTCATGCTGTCTCCAGTAATTGTCATATAAAGCTTTAATGGATTCCAATTACTGATAATATTTCATATTTTCAAATAAAAACAAGTGATAAACAAAATTAGTCTATAACTAACTTAGTGCACTGCCAAAATAAGTGGTTTAATCTCAAATCATGCGATTCCTTTGTAATTGGAATAGTTGCCAATTACTTGGAACTATCAAAATTGAAGCACCATTAATTGGCATCTATCATTAATTCAGAAATCCAAATATTTGTGTCAAAAATACTTTTACACAATTAAAGTAACCCTTTTCAACTAAACAAAACTGTTGTCAATTAAAATTTAAAATATATTAGAAATCAGATAATAATGAATTGAAAAGCATGCCTTTCTTAAGCCAGAGAAGAAGCATTTACAACAAAATGACTAATTTGATACAAGCCATAATTGTTTCTCTTTCCTAGGCACTATTGTCATCTAGTAGCATAAGTCGAAGTTATAATCTTTAAAGTAAATGAGTATATAACTGGTATATGGTCTTGCATTTTTAAAAGGCTGGATATAAATCTTATTTTAGGACATGTTTGTAATGTGTGCCAATCATTGGTGCATGCCAATTACTAGTGATGTTACCCAATATATTGAATGTACAAAATCTATTATATAGTTTTGAATATAAAAATGAGATAGTTTTTTCTATATTTTGTAAGCTGCAAAACACGGATTTGAGACTCTTTAGATAGATTTAACAAGTAAGTAATAGAAATACTTTCTAAAACCGCTGAAATCACCAGAATAAAAAAGCCTGCACTAAATAGCAAATCTTTTGCGATTTTTTTGACTAACCTGGCATCAATTTAATAGGAATTTTTTTAAAAATAAATTTCAATGTTTTATTTGAATATATAATTGATTAAAACAAATTCTTTTTTGGTGTTATTATTTGGCAAACTAAAAAATATACTAATAGTTAAAATATTATTTGATTTTTTTATTAAAATTTATTTTCACCTTTTTTCTATACTCCAGAAGCTAGAGTTGTATTCTTTGTCAATAATTAAAAAGAAAATAAGTGATAAAATCAAATAATTAACGCAAGTAACTTGAATACATTTTTTAAACTTCACAATTTTCAATCGATCGCTTTTTCTAAATTAAAAATAAACGATTTTTAAACAGAAAGTTCATGTAGTGAAATGGATTTTGTTTCAATATCCTAGTCATTGAAACGTATAAAAATTCTGTTTAAAATGTTTTTTGATTAAAAAAAATACATGAAGTTATCAAGCATAAAACATTTATGAACAGCAATAAATAATGTCACATGTTACATTTTAAAGAAATTGCAAGAAAACACTCGTTTTAAAGCCCTACGTTTACTAGACAGGCTGAGAGTGGCCAGGGGAAAACACAGTCAAAGACAGAGGAAGCTACCAGTGCTTTTTCATAGAAACTATTACCAACAATATATAAAAGGACTAAAGAAAACGAATTTCTTTTTAAAAAATATAAATATTGGTATTTATCACCTTTTTTGACTGTGTTTTTCCCTGACAACTCGCCACCCCTGCTAGAGTATTTTTTAATTTTTTAACCTAAAGCTCGCTAAATCACACGGAGTATTTGGTATATCCTTATATATATTATAAATGTGAAAGTGTATCCGAAAATTGGAATGAACTTGGCTTAAAAACGGATGGATTAATGTCTTTGAATTTTTGTATATAGATAGACTATTGGTCTGAAATGAACATAGGCTAATTTTTATTTATTTTATTCAAATATTTTTCTTAATAATTCAACATTTCACTATTTTTCATACAGAATAAATTGAAAAATTTTCCATAATATTTAATCATCTTTCTTTTTTCGTTGCCAAAAAATAAAAAAAACCGGAATAATTATTTCTCTTCTGTAATTAATTTTCAACTGAAAGATTTTCACGTGATAAAAGAAAATGCAATAAATAAATGGACCCTATTCTGTTTTTCGGTTCGAGGTTAAAAACCGCGATTTTACCAATTGTGACGTCAGAGGAATACTGTTTTTCTTCTTATATCACGCAGACGATTATATAAAATTTCTTTTACACTTAGATAACTTCACAAGAATATAAATTCACACTTTACAAGAATATGAATATTTTAGTAGTTTTTCCAGATATTAATCCGTAATAAAAATGAACCTTTTTCTTTCTTTCTGTTCGAGGCTATAAAATTCAACTTTTTACCAATTGTGATATCACAGGAATACTTTCCATTAAGAATTTTAAAAATATCAATGTATCGTCATATCTGAAACAAAGTATAAGTTTTTAAATTTTCAAAAATTCTGTTTTTTTTTAATCGTTTTACGGAAACTACCCCCTTTTTGATACTTTCTAACATGGTCTAAAAGTGTTTACGACTTCAACCTGTCTGTATACCGGATGTCGAGTGCCTGGGGTCTGCCGTCTGTTTGTCCGTGTTTCAACTTTAAATAATAGAAAGTATAGTAATAATAGAATAATAGAATAGTAGAGTAAATATGATTCATACGAAAATAACATACATTACTGAGATTTGCTACAGCATGTGCGGCATTGAAAATGAACCATGTAGCAATTATAGCTGAATCACAGGAGCACTCAAAAGGAGACTTTACATACGGCGACTTTTTTACGGCGAAAAAATCATTTGTGGTGCATTTTGATAATGTTACATAATTTTAAATGTAATGAAATTTACATGCATTTTTAAGGTTCACAAGAACATGGTTACTATCGAATATGTTAAGTATAGTACTTATAGTGTGCTTACAGTGAGCTCAAAAGTATTTCAATATATCATACTCTGTGAAGAAAAACCATTTGCAGCATATTTTAATAATGTTATTTTATTAAGGTTATTTTAATAATATTGAAATTGATATCAGTTTCTGAAGTGCAATAAAACAGGATTTCTGTAGAAAATGGGTTGAAAAGGTTTAACATTCTTTTACAAGATAACAGAAAAATGTTCGGTAATATAATAGTCTACGGGGAAAAATATTCCCAGCGTATTTTAATTGCATTGCACTATTTCAAACATGATGAAATTAATATACTGAGATAATCAATACAATGAAAAATACTGAAATTTACTAATATGCTTGCAGTAAAGTATGATTTGCATCACATTTGTTGTTCATTTACAGAGACGCTTAAAAGATTTTGGACCTGTGTCCAGATCTCAGATATTGTATCCAAAGTATGGTCTATTAGAAAAGATTGCTGAAGAGCTTTTTCAATTATAGTATGTATTTTAACCTCTTCGCTACTGGCGATTATTACAGTATTTTTAATTATTATTGAATTATTTCTTCTCTCGTTTGACTTCAAAGCGAGATTTTTGATTTATTTTCATTAGCTCGAATCTTAGAATTCGAAACATATTATTCTTATATCGAAATTTCTTTTATATTTGCGTATCATTAATAAAATGGGACAAAACTGATGTACCCATTTGGGTACTCAGGGACTGAAGAGGTTAAGGAAAACTAATGCATCCTGAAGTTCAGCTACATTTGGTATAATAAGAGATGTTTGTAGAATTTAAATAAATCATGTATCGGACTATACAATAAACTGGATATATGGTCACCTGTGCAATAGCGAGTCCCGTAAATATGAATTCAATAATTTGAATCGGGTTTTTTGCTTGAATAATTTAAGCTAAATGTAGGGTCGTGTAATTATTTTCACGTAATATACAGGACTGTACAAAAGAATTGAAGTACGTTTCTGTCTATTATTAGAAATTGCTAAAGGTGAATTTTAATCTTCGTTATACTTTTTCTAACTAAGCAAAATTTTAACATTGTATTTAGAATATTTACAAGCACATAGATCACATACACAGTTTCAGAAAAGAATGGGCCGGCGAAGTTACGTATTATGGAAATGTTGGATAGATTTTTTATTACCTAGGTTTAACACATGATTTTTCTTTCTTTGATATGGAATTCTGAAATGCACTACAACATGATTTCTGTACCATTGGGGTGTGTTACATGTGTTTTACAGTATAAATGGTTGCAATTTCATTTTCGCGATCGTTAATATTATCTAACACATTTTCCATTTATTTGACTGAGTTCTTTAAATCCCCTATAAAAAAAAAAAAAAAAAAAAAAAAAAAAAAACTACTGCATAGCCTGGTATAAGATATGTGTTATATATTTTTTAAATTATTGTTAATGAAACGTTTTGTTTAATTAAAGTGTTTATCTTTTTTTTATGCTACGTGAACGACGTCACGGGTAACAGCTAGTATATTATAAATGTGAAAGTGTGTCCGAAAATTGGAATGAACTTGGCTTAAAAACGGATGGATTAATGTCTTTGAATTTTTGTATATAGATAGATTATTGGTCTGAAATGAACATAGGCTAATTTTTATTTATTTTAGTCAAATATTTTCCTAAATAATTCAAAATTTCACTATTTTTCATACAGAATAAATTGAAAAAATTTTCATAATATTTAATCATCTTTCTTTTTTCGTTGCCAAAAAATTAAAAAACCGGAATAATTATTTCTCTCCAGTAATTAATTTTCAACTGAAAGATTTTCACGTGATGAAACAAAATGAAATAAATAAATGGACCCCCTATTCTGTTTTTCGGTTCGAGGTTAAAAACCGCGATTTTACCAATTGTGACGTCAGAGGAATACTGTTTTTCTTCTTATATCACGCAGACGATTATATAAAATTTATTTTACACTTAGAAGACTTCACAAGAATATATAACTTCACACTTTACAAGAATATAAAAATTTTAGTAGTTTTACCAGATATTAATCCGTAATAAAAATGAACCTTTTTCTTTCTTTCGGTTCGAGGCTATAAAATTCAACTTTTTACCAATTGTGACGTCACAGGAATACTTTCCATTAAGAATTTTAAAAATATCAATCTAACGTCATATCTGAAACAAAGTATAGGTTTTCAAATTTTCAAAAATTCTGTTTTTTTTTTTTTTTTTTTTTTTTTTCGTTTTACGGAAACTACCCCTTTTTTGACACTTTCTAACATGGTCTAAAAGTGTTTACGACTTCAACCTGTCTGTATACCGGATGCCGAGTGCCTGGGGTCTGCCGTCTGTTTATCCGTTTTTTAACTTGAGTAAATATAGTGGGATTTATGCGAAAATAACATACGTTATTGAGATTTGCCATAGCATGTGCGGCATTGAAAATGAACCAGGTAGCAATTATAGCTGAATCACAGGAGCACTCAAAAGGAGACTTTACATTATGGCCTACGGCAAAAAAATCATTTGTGGTATATTTTCATAATGTTACATAATTTTAAATGTAATGAAATTTACATGCATTTTTAAGGTTTACAAGAACATGGTTACTATCGAATATGTTAAGTATAATACTTATAGTGTGCTTACAGGCAGCTCAAAAGTATTTCAATATATCATAGTCTATGAAGAAAAACCATTTGCAGCGTATTCTAATAATGTTATTTTTTAAGGTTATTTTAATAATATTGAAATTGATATCAGTTTCTGAAGTGTACTAAAACAGGATTTCTGTAGAAAATGGGGTGAAAAGATTTAACATTCATTTATAAGATCACAGAAAAATGTTCGGTAATATAATAGTTTACGGGGAAAAAATATTCCCAGCGTATTTTAATTGCGTTGCACTATTTAAAACACGATGAAATTAATATACGGAGATAATCAATACCATGATAAATACTGAACTTTACTACAATATGCTTGCAGTTAAGTATGATTTGCATCACATTTGTTGTTCATTTACAGAGACGCATAAAAAATGTTGGACCTGTGTCCAGATCTCAGATATTGTATCCAAAGTATGGTCTATTAAAAAAGATTGCTGAAGAGCTTTTTCAATTATCGTATGTATTTTAAGGAAAACTAATGCATCCTAAAGTTCAGCTACATTTGGTATAATAAGAGATATTTGTAGAATTTAAATAAATCATGTATCGGAATGTACAATAAACTGGATATATGGTCACCTGTGCAATAGCGATTACCGGAAATATGAATTCAATAATTTGAATCGGGTTTTTTGCTTGAATAATTTAAGCTAAATATGCGGTTGTATAAATATTTGCACGTAATATACAGGACTGTACAAAAGAATTCAAGTACGTTTCTGTCTATTATTAGAAATTTCTAAAGGTGAATTTTAATCTTCTTTATATTTTTTCTAACTAAGCAAAATTTTAATATTGTATTTATAATATTTACAAACACATAGATCATATACACAGCTGCAGAAAAGAATGGGCCGGCGAAGTTATGTATTATGGAAATGTTGGATATTTTTTTTTATTACCTATGTTTAACACATGATTTTTCTTTCTTTGATATGGGATTTCTGAAATGCACTACAACAGGATTTCTGTACAATTGGGGTGCGTTACAGTTGCTTTACAGTATAAATGGTTGCAATTTCATTTTCGCGATTGTTCATATTATCTAACACATTTTCCATTTATTTGACTGAGTTCTTTAAGTCCCCTATAAAAAAACTACTGCATAGCCTGGTATATGATATGTGTCATATGTTTTTTAAATTATTTTTAATGAAATGTTTTGTTTAATTTAAGCGTTTATCTTTTTTTTTTATTCTACGTGAACGACGTCATGGGTAACAGCTAGTTGGTGATAAAGCTCAAAATTTTTAACTTTCGTTTCAGGATTATGTATCGGGATTCTGCTGCTATTGATTGTATAATGTCTGTCAACGGTCTGTTTGTAAAAATAAGTAGATTCTTTATTTTATTTTTTTTAAATATTTTTTTGAGAATGCAAATTAAATAGACTTTCCTTCTCATAAAGTTTTCATGTTCCCATGGAGGATAAAAAGTTCGCAGAAGAATCCAATGAAATTATTTTCTCTCTAAGAGCCATGCCAAGACGTGAAGCAATTTTTGAAACTTCACATATCAGTGACATTATAAAGGAGGTTGGATTTGATTCAAAAACCTATACTTGGTTGATTCTAATTGTCTAGTCTCATTGTAAATTTGTCTAAAAATTCAAAATTTCATTTTTTCTGAAGAAACATTTTTTAAAAATATAGAATTTGATACATTTTTCTGAAGAGAACATACCAAGTTAAAAATGACAGACTAATGTTTATATGAAATTCCTTTTTGTATCAATTTATTACTTACCCATCATACATAGTAGTATAGGGTATAAGTCTTTCAATCATTTTGAAATCGAGATTTTTTTTCACGGATTTACACGTTTCAGATATTGGAGATTCCAAAAGACATATTTTTAGAAAAAAAAAGTGCCGTCCGTCTGTTTCTAAACGCTCTATCTTCCGAACAAATTGAGATAGAGAGTTGAAATTTAGTGTGAACTTTCAAGGGGACCACCAAACATGGTGTGCACAAATTTTGATGATTTCAAAGTATGCTGTAGGGTTCATACCACTAATTATTCTAGTAAAATGATTTCTTCAAACGGGCCTTAGTTTTTGAGAAATTGAGGGTTAAAGTTCAGCGTATATTTTAAATACGTATTAGTATGGCTTCTCAGCGTGGATCCGTGGCGCTGCGCCAGTGTCCGAGTCTGCAGTTCCGAAGGTTGTGAAATGGAATACGTCTGCAGATTTTTTTAAAAATTTATTTTTGTAGTTTTTCAATATTACAAATTTTAAGCAGAATATGCAATTCTACAGCTTTTGATATTTTCTTAGTAAATTGCACTGACATTTTCGAATTTTTTCATAAAACTTTATTTTTTTGTTATTGACAAAACTGCAAAATTAATTTACCTAGAACTTTTTTTATTAATTATTATTTACATTTTTTATTTTAAGAAAAGCTCAGAAATAATGATTTTTCTTTTTCTTTACTTTATAGAATTTCATATGAAAAAATTTTACCTTTTCTAATATAAAAAATACAAGATAAATTTGGGAGTAATTTCTTAAACGTATTTAGGATTAAATAATTCAAATAATGCATATATTTGAAAGAGTAATAAAATATCAATGCTAAAATGTAAATTTTTAACAGCTATTCAAATTTTCTAAGTTCTGAAAATACATTCATCTCCAAAGTTCAACCTTAACAGCATTTATCGTTTGCACAAATAAGAAATGGCAGATTACGTTTAAAGCGATTTTTTTTAATAAAAATTTTTTTTGTATTGTAATAAATTAAAACATTGTGTGATTCATAAAAATTCAACTGGATTGCAAAAATCATCTGTAAATGAAATAAAATTTGTGATAAATATGTATTTTTATTTATTTTAATCGTCTGCTTTCCTTTCATCGGTTATATCAAAATAAAGAAAATTTCTTTTTGTTGACATTATATTTGCTCTTATACAAATGATGATTAAACTTTTTTCTATTTTAATCTTTTAATGTATTTTTAAATATGTTTATCACGAATCAAGTATTTAAGGAATATAAATTATGTAATTTTATACAAGTTAAAATAAAATAAAATAAAATTTCAGACATAAATTAAACCCAACTTCCGTTTATATTAAAAATTTTAAAAAAATTAATTTCCCCGAAAAAATTTATAAACGTACAGTTTTTATGGGGATAGTTTACCTGAAAACTGGTCAAAAATCGATATTTCTTTTTAAACATTTTAAACATTAAATGAAAGCCTGTTTAATTGTGAATATTGTAAAACCTCATTCTTACCCACACGACAATTTGAAAATTTTGTTTATACACCCACACAATTGATAACTTTAAACGTTTTTTTCCCTATATGTTCATATCTTTTTCACTTTCATGTTTTAAAAATGCTAAGGCTTTTTATTTATTTATTTATTTATTTAATATAGAAATTAAAAAAATTTTGTACATGGTCTTTATTACATATGGGTTAAATATGTGCATAAAAATAGCTTTAAGGTTATTATTATTATTATTTTAAATGGAAGTATATATGAAGATATGTTAGATTTCATCACTCTACACTACATATGTCATTAAAAATTGTATATTAAACGTAATATTAGATTATCTAAAAATCCATGCACATCTTGTGCAATACACATTTGACAACCTAAAAAAAGTTTTCGAGTAATCTAAAGATATTAACACGCTCGTTGCCGCTTACATGAAGATGTGACGATAGTTAATGCCGCACTGTAGAAGTGGGTTTTTCCCAGAAGGCGATTTACTTTTTATAACAAAGAATCAGTGAAAGATTTTCCCGCGCCAGCGTGTTACTGGCTATTGGACATCACCCCACATCAGGCGCTGGCGCGTGAGTGGCCCCTTCATGTTGGCGCCATATAACGCGCTTTCACGTGAGCAGCAGCGAACGTGTTATTATTTAAAGTAATATATGGATTTTAAAATGTTTAAATTTTCTTATACTTTTTTAAAAACTTTAATAAAAATGCAGTTTTATTTATTTATTTATTGCAAAATGTACTATTACTTGATCACTGAAATATGCAATCAGTTCGCCATTTAAACCAAATATTTTTTTAAAAAATCGAAAAATGTTGTAAATGTAAACTGACCCCTTAAGAAAATATCAAAAGGTTCAAAGCTATAAAATTCCCGATTCTGCCTAAAATTTGTAACATTTAAAAACTATAAAAATAAGTAAAAAAAAGAAAGGAAAAAGCAAGTAAAAGGCTCTAGACGGATTCGATCTCACAACCTTCGGATCTGCAGACTTGCACGTTGCCGCAGCGCCACGGTCCCACATGGAAAAGCCATGCTAATAGGTATTTAAAATATACGCTGAACTTTAACCCCCAATTTCTCAAAAACTAAGGCCCATTTGAAGAAACCCTTTTTACCAGAATAATTAGTGGTATGAACCCTATAACATACTTTGAAATAATCAAAATCTGTGCGCACCATGTTTGGTGGTCCCCTTGTTAGTATGCAATAATGGAAAGAAGCCTTTTGAATATCAATAACCTCGATTAACGGGAACTATTTTTTCGGACTCTCAAAATATTCGATCTGATGAAAGGTACATAAAATTTTTGAAAGTTTTTATTTTAAGGAGTGAATGTAAAAGACAATAAAAAAACATAAATTTTGATTTCGAAGTCGATTGGTTAATTGGTTGCTGAGTAGTTGTAATCCTATTTTCCATATTCAACAATTTTTCATGACCCTGTATTTCCTTCAAATTTCAATTCAAATACATATTTTTATTGAAAATGAGACGCCGAAGCAGTAAATTGTTAGTTAATATGATTATAAGTGTTGGAGTTATAAGGATATTTCTTTTACACAGTTTGGTACTACTTGATTATCATGTCAACGGAAAAATTATCGCCAAACTATAAGATTAAATGCAAATATAGGCTTATTGTGAATGCCACATTCACTTGACATTAAATACGTTACACGTGTTTTTTAGGTCAGCAAGTTATTTTTAATTCGACGTTTTTTTTATTTTTATCAATCTTTTATTAATTTACTTGGTTTTTTTTCCATTATTTAAATTAAAAGTTATACCAATTGGAATAATTTTGAGAGTAGTTTGGCGATTTATGTATTTTGTCGAAATGGGTCATCGAGATAATCAAACAAAAGATGAATTGCGGATCAAACAGTATCCGCAATTCCGTAATAGAGCATTATTATGGATTAAAAATATTTAAATATATGTTTAAATTTTAGTTTGGAATTGCACTGCATTTTATAAATACAATGGACTTTTTATGTTTTGAACACTCACGGGAAAGGCCAAAAATATTCAGTTTAGGGGTGTTGATTATAGAGGGAGATTGGAAATGCATGACTACTACTACTATGTAGGGTGACCGAGCCAATAGTTGATCATATGTGATCGGTAAAACAGTTTTTTAGTACAGCTCCACCTTTTTAAGTTTTAGATCTAGACTAACATGATTGCTCCAACCTTTAATGAATGTCCTATCATGGGCAAAAATGAAATCTGCTGAAATTAAATAGCAACAAAATTATAAGCAAATAGTTTCTTTAACTGCCATTTTCCCAGTAATTAATCAAGTAATTAATAAAACGAAGAAATTAGTCGAAAATTCCAAAATTAATCTTTAAAATATAATGCTTAAGCTGTGATTAATAGCAATTCATATGGGAGTGGAATATTTTAATCTACCGTAATTGTCTTCAACTAATCAAAAATTAAGTTTTTACTTTTGCTAATAAAAAAAAAATAATAAAAATAAATCATAAAAT
Organism: Maratus speculifer; assembly: GCA_964019185.1. NCBI lineage: Eukaryota > Metazoa > Arthropoda > Arachnida > Araneae > Salticidae > Maratus > Maratus speculifer. The sequence continues at coordinate 309,659,784 of OZ025294.1, forward strand.
GGCTTTTTTTGTCTTACAGCAGGCAGCTGACAAGAGCTCCAAACTTTTAATTAAAGATTTTATCTAAAATATTCAAACGAATTGCAATTTGAAGTACATGCTTAAATCTAGCAGTGATTTTGCTTGTTTAATTTTTTAATAGAGTTTGTTGAACCTTTTTTATCCTTCTGTAGCAGTTTCTTTTAATTTCTATGAAGGGGGAATTTGAAATCAGATTGCAAACACATGTTCAGTTTACAGAGAGGTTGAGTAGATATGGTTACCAAATATAGCGTTTCTAATACCGGCGTGTTCAGATTAGAAAATGTTCAGAATACAGGAAGTTCATCTTTTGTTAAGTCTATGGAGTTTCGCCGGGACCATTGGAATGTGTTCATAATACCGGAGTGTTCATATTAGAGAGTGTTCAGATAGAGAGATAGTCCACTGTAGTTTACACATGTTTTATTTCCATATTTTATGTTAGTCCTATTCAGGATGGATAAGTATAACGGTGGCTCTCGACGACTAGTTTGTATTAGTGTTTGAAAAATGTAGGAAATAATAGAAATTTTATCTTTTGGACTAGAATCCTTTTATATTTTTTCTTAAATGCTCCATTTTTAATTCTCAACAACATGACGCTTCTGCTTGCTGTTTGTTTACAATGAAGTATTCTTTCCATCTCGAAGAATGAATCTCCTATCTTAATTATTCATACAAATCATCCCTTAAAAATTCGAACAGCGAATAGCGAAAAGTGAGATATGATATTTTAACGTTTGTTTTACCTAGCATCTACATAGTACCTTTGTTATTTCTTTGCTGTTCCTTCACTAAATATGACAAATGAATTGTCTTCAAGCATGCCATATTTCCTTTCGATTTGCATCCGTTCTCTTTTTGAAACTTTGTATTTTATTGCATTCTTATGCAATTTGCTTGTTTCTTCCGTTATTATTTAATTAACTATTGAAATAATTGCAATGCATTTTCATCCCCATTTTTTCTCTCTTCCCCTGTTCTTTTTTTTTTAAATGTGGTTTTTTGCTTTTCATTTGAACTTGATTTATTAATATGACCTATTTTTAAGTAGAATAATAATGGTAGTAATAATAATAAAAAAGATCTAGCTCCTGTGTGATGTCAGTTACGTTGTTTTTTATTTCTGTTTTCCACGTTATCTTCTGACTTGATGTTTTTGTTAATGGACCTTTTTTTGTTCCAGAATGCTCTCTTAAAGCTGTTTTTCAGTTTCATATTCATTTATGCCAATTATTTCAGTAAGGTACGTTTGTTGATTCAATGGGGACCAAGTTCCTTTACATTTGCACCACTAGCAATTTTGATTTCATTTTCCCTTCATAAGACTGGAACAATTTTATAGCTAAAAGCATGGGTATCATTTTTATCAATATTATGATTCGTTTCTGTTTTTTTAATTTTATTACTTGTTTTTTGAATGTGCATGTTTTGATTGTTTGTCAGTATGATATATGTGCTCTTATTTCCATTTTCGTTATTATATATATATTTTATGTTTTGGTATATGGCCTTTTATTTTGATAAGGTACGTTTGTTGATCTAATGGGGACCAAATACCTATACAATTACACTACAAGCAATTTTGAATTCCTTCTCTTTTAATAAGATTGGAGCAATTTCATAGCATGGGTATCGTTTTTATCAATATTACGATTCGTTTCTGTTTTTAAAATTTACTTATTGTCTTTTTAATGTGCACGTTTTGATTGTTTGACGGTATCATATACGTGATATACGATTTCCATTTTTGTTATGACTTCTGTTTTATGTTTTGTTAGATGACCTTTTATATAAGGTACATATAAGGCCTTTTATATAAGGTACATATAAGGCCTTTTATATAAGGTACATTTGTTGATTTAATGGGGACCAAACTCCTTTTCATTTGCACTACAAGCAATTTTTGATTTCCTTTCGTCTTCATATGGTTGGAACGGTTTCATAGCTACTGGCTGTTTTCAATACTGCATAACACTTGACAGTATACTGTTGTCTTCTTGGAAGTATTCTGTTTTCCTGCAGAGGATTTCTTACTTGCAGCTTTTCTAACGATCATCCTTTCGTCATATTTAGATTGTTTCATCTTTTTACGATGCATTTTTTTTGCTTTTAATCAACTTATAATTTTGCCTAGTTATCTAAGTGAATTTTCCTATTAGACCGGGATGCAGCTTCAGAAATTATCGCCTCATCTAATTACCGCTGAAATTCCAGGAGTAATTTAAACTCAATTCCCATGTTTAAATGAAACTGATTAAGTTTTTTAATTTTTCTGCCAAGTCATACTTTGATGAAACACACATAAAAAACAGATTTTAGTGGTTGATTGGTAGGTATATCGGTGTGTTTTCCTGATCCCAGTTCTTCATGTTTTCATACCTTTGTGTACAGAAAAATAAGATTGTCTGCACTAATCAACGTAATTAACGAATTAAAGTCATATTAGTTAATATAATTAAACAAATGATATGAGGACATGAGTTTCAAAATTCGTCTTATCCGGAAAATCAAGATTTGGGAAATCACGGAAAATTTCTGACTGCGTTCATTGGATTTGATTGTAAACCAAGATTTTACAATGCTAAAAATACATGATTAAACTACACTGTTAAAAAAATTATAAATTTACGGCACTTTACCGTGAATTATCCAGTAAGGAATATGCCACTTTTTTCACATAAACGGTCAACTTCCGTAATTTTTTGTGTTTTACAGGCAAAACCGTTAATGTAATGGCAAAGTCCGTTCATATAGGAATAAAGTCCGTTTTTTTTTACGGACATTGTCTGGAATCTCAGCTGCAGCTTTTTTACAGTGTAGTCTTTTATGTAAATTGTAAGTGTTTATTTGTTGCAACTTCACTAATAGAATAGATCGCTAGTGAAAACTGAATTTCTTAAATTTTGGATAAGGCGAGTTTTGAAAATCACGTCTTCATACGTAAATATTATAAAAAGATGTCTTTCAATGCTCTTCATTTATTATGAATGTTTTCATCTGAATGAATTTTTCCATACATTTTTTTGAAATTTTTTTTCTATATGATTGAATAATTTCTTTTTGAATTCGAGAGATTGCAATTACTGACACGATAATTGTAGAATAAGTAATTTTCCTGGGAGATAAGCTGATGTAAGATGAGAGTATGAATTTAGAAATTCAAAGTTGACAATCTGATAACAATAAAAATTGTAGTATCACTTATAGGAATTAGCAAATGTGAAGATATTGTAATACTGTGATGATCTTTATTAGAAATGTTTTGTAATTGGACACATTTGACGAGTGACACTGGTTGTGGTTTTGGCCACTGGTGTCTATTTTTATATTCTATTTTATTAATAGCAGTATTTAAAGAAAAAGAAATTTTAGTATATTTCTCTTGCACATGCTGTCAAAGTGCATATAAAATATTTTTGTTTTGAGAAAGTTGTGTTAGTTGCAATAGAAAGAAAAAAGTTGCAGTCTTGAAACAAACATAAACCCAAAGCCTTAAAATTGTTAGAAACAATGTAAATACTAGACTGAATTAAGGATTAGTAATCAAGTCGTAGTAAGTTAGCTTGTGTGCATGGAATCCCGAGAGCTTGTTATCGTTTAATTGTACCATAGTTAAAATAGCTCTTAAGAGAATTTCAAAGAAAATATTATATAGAAAAAGTAGAAAAGCAAAATACCACTCAAGTTTTCGTCCAATTGTGTGAGCGTTTGAAATTAAGTTTTATTTAAAAAAAATAGTCCTACAGTTTATTGTTAAATTTAAAGGACGCTTTAACTCTAAGGATTTTGGAATCGAAGACTTCTCCTGGTTGTCTTTTTTTCACAAATGATCATGCTGAATGACGAATTAAATAAGAGATAAGTGAATTTTCTTACACGTGAGCAGCCTGAGTCTTGGTGTGAATTAATTTTTATCAATGTCTACAACTGATTTATTAAGTGATTGAGATTATATAAGAGACAAAGACACAGGATCGACCATAGGATTTGTATTACACTGTTAAAAATTTCGTGCTACTTTGAACCAAGATTTGGTGCTCGCAGCTATTATCAGCTGCCACCATAGGATGGTTCAATCGAAGCTCCAAATCTTGAAACGAGTTTACACCATATTATTTGAAAAAATGGTACTATGGTTCAACCGAAGTTCCAAATCTTGGAACAAGATTTCACCATCTTATGGTGGCAGCTACTAAGCACCAAATTTCGGTTCAAAGTAGCACAAAATTTTTAACAATGTAGAATTTCGACCTTTAATGACTCGAACCGCAGATAGAATTTCAAAAAATGGGTTACTTTATTACTCCTGACTTACGAAGATCTATTTAAATATAATAAAACACAGTGTAACGATTCTGGTACGAACTCATCTAAACAATGAATGATAAAAAACGGATTAATTTCAAAAGAGAAATGCTAAAAAAATATTCCGACACACATGGCTTTTTGAAAGTATGTATTTTAATCTGAAAATTAAATTTCGTTAAAAATATTTCTGCACGTGCACTTTGTTTTTAAAAGCGAATAAAAATTCGTATTCACTGTGACATCACAAGAATAGCGCTTATTGGGTTTATATTATCTTTATGCATTATAAATTTATTGATTCCATTTTTTTCATTATCAATTAAGTAAAAAAAAATATTTTGATTGAATCCATGTTATTTAAACATAAAAGTACTTCTATAAATTACATGTCAAAAGCTTGTGCCGATGAAAATGGCATTATTGTTATCTTAAAATGTATTTTTTCATTGATAAAACTAAAAAAAAAAAAAAAAAAAAAAAAAAAAAAAAAATTGGTATGATTGTGCAAAAACAACGTAATTTTCAGAGATTTTTCAACTGTTGATTTTAAAAATTATGTTGTTTGGGGGGGGGGGGGGTTATACTCAGTGCTGTAATTGGAAAAAAATATTTGTGGGAGCTCATTTTTTATTTAAAACATTTAGCCCAAAATCAACTTTTTAAGTTAACAGTTTCAGTTGTTATACTCTAGTTTTTAGGTATTGTATTTGTGTAGGATTCTTTAAATGAATTTTATAACTCACGTTGAAACATTTTCAATCATGAAGCAAAATTTAATTCAAATGACAGAAGTTTTCATAAAGAACGATAATGAAAGGGGTTTTTCTGCTTTTTTAATTACAACAAAATGTTTCGTCTGCCAATCTAATGAAAATCCTAATGACAACCACGATTAATGACCATACGATGCATCACAAAATTCTTTTAAGGAAGATCCTACACACTTATAAATATAAGTGAACTCGTTTTTTTTAATAAAGATTTAAATTTTCGCATTGGTCATTATGTTATTCATGCAGCTGAATTACTCTTTCAATTTCCGACGTTGAATTGGACACAGTTTTCATACACTCTAGAAGAGGACTAATACATAATAATCATTATTATATCGATTGATTTGAAAAAAAAATTGTGCTCGTACGCGATATTTAATTTTATTTGTTTATTTTTACAGTAACAAATCAAGTATTTCTGGGAACTGCGTTCCCATGATTTTCCGCCCAATTACAGCACTGGGTATACTTTGAATACATGTTAGCGATTACTTTTATTAAAAACTAACTTATATGTAATATGAATTAATTTAAAAAAAAAAAAAATGGAAAAAAAAAAAACTGAACGTAGTAATATGGTAAAAAAAAAAAAAAAAAAAGTTTGAATTGGTTATGGAACGTTAACATGTTTCCTCTTAATATAAGTAGTTCGAACTACTGTAGTTCAGTGTTTGTTTTTAGCTAATATAACATACAAAATTAAGATTTCACAATAAAATATAATTTAGAACTATATCTATAATTGTTATTTTTTACAAATTACGAAAGATCTATAATTTTTTTCCTGTTCTGTCCTGTTATTTACATACGATTAAATATTTCTTATTAAAATTCCAGAGGACAAGAGCATAATGTTTCAGATAAGTTTTTCCTTATTATCGCTGAAAAGTATATAAACCTGTTTATATATATTAGAGTGCTAGCTAGTCAGTAAATGCTATTTATATATTATTAATACTGCGTCCAATATAACTGTTTCCTTTTACTAATTAAGATTGATTTGCAATTTCTCTTCTGTTTCGTCATCTTTTTGACATCAGTTTACAAACTTGTTGCTAAAATCCCAGAGACCCGTGCATTAATCAGTCCCTGAACTTAATGTTTCATATCAGTTTTTGTTATTATCGATGAACACTATACGCCTTTTTTTATCAGTTATTTCAAATTGTAAGTGAAACCACGATTTCTACTCACCGCTCTAGGTCGGGCATTTACACCAGTGTTTGTAATAAATCATATTGTAATCTATCAAGACATTGATGTAAAACGGCCTCCATTTCATTGTTAGATGGGAATGGAAAAAAGCTTTGTTTGTCATTCCGGTTCAATAATGAGCCTATACATGTACAGTAATACCTCGATATACGTCAACAATTCATGCGCCTCTTTAAAGTGAAAAGGAGTATAGCGACGCAAGTCGAAGTACATCATAAGAAAAAAGGATAAGTAATAGAAAATTTCCAAAATGTAATGAACATAGTCTATTGCTTTAGGGAACTTTTAGTAAAATTTGAACCAAAAATTTTTTCTTTCTTTTTTTTTCTTAGTAGCTTTTTGTAACAGCAAAATGAGTTTTCTAAGCTTTTGCTAGGTGAGTTTTTTTATTTGTTTGTCACTATCACTTGATTGTTTCACGAAAGTTTTCTCCATAGAATGAAAAATCTTCAAAAAAATTAAAAGTGCGTCTTAATAAGGATTTTTTTTTTTTTTTAAACTGACCAGAATGCGGGATGACGTAAGTCGGATACATCTGTACGTTAATATTTCTGGAATTTTCTATCCCATTTGATGCCAGGTTATTAGGCCACATTTATTTTCTATTCACAAGATCACAATTGCTGAAAAGGAAGCGTTTAGAACTCATAATCAAATAATTGCGGATTCAAACCTCGAAAGCGATAACATATTCAATAAGAAATGTTCAAAAGCATTTTTTTGCTTGTGTAGAATTTAATTATCTTAAGTTTAAATCAAGAATACATAGGAAAAAAATCATAAAAAGATAACTTATGAGAAATTTTAATTTATTTGTGCGTTGATATTACTTTAAGAAGCATAATATATTAGGCGTGCAAACAAGCTATGAAAAATGTTGAATAAGTAAATTAATTTTTATATTTGCTGTACACATTGTACATAATAATGAAATTGGTCATGATGTAAACAGGTTGGACTGGTTCGGACTGCAGTAAAACTTGTCCACAGGGAAAGTACGGTGCTAATTGCTCCAAGAAGTGTGAGTGTTTAAATGGAGGATCGTGTGATCCAAAAGACGGAAAATGTACCTGTGCATCTGGTTTTAAAGGAAAATTGTAAGTTCTTTTTATCTATATCTCATATATCTTCTCTATTTATGCCTCAGATTTTTATTCCCATTATCAGTGTGTGAAACTGTATTATCACATTAAGCTATAAGATGCATGCCAGAAAATATATAAACCGGATGCTGTAACTTTTTAATATTTTTTTACAAGGTGCGTAGAGGTGCTTATTTGTGAGTACCATCAGATCCGTGTTCTGAACTTGTGCAAGATAGTTATGCTTCTAGCAATAAAATAATACTAAATATAATAATAATAATACTAAATATAACAACAACAACAACAACAACAACAACAACAACAACAATAATAATAATAATAATAATAATGGTACTACTAGGTTATCCCGTCGACCAAAAATTATCGCCAAACTATAAGATTAAATGCCAATAATGGATGATCGTGAATCTCACATTAAATTACATTAAATACGATTCACGTGCTTAAAACGTCGTTGAGTGATTTTTATTTCGATTTTTATATTTGTATTTTTATTAATATTCTACTAATTATTTGTTTTTTCGATATTTAAAATAAAAATTATATCAATATGCATAATTTGGCTATTAGTTTGGCGATTTGTATAATTTAGCGAAATTGGTCGACGGGATAATAGAGTAGTACCATAATAATAATAATAATAATAATAATAATAATAATAATAATAATAATAATAATATTTTTCTTCTTACTTGATTGTAGCTAAATAAGGATAAAATTACTGTTGTGTTTTATTGGAGGAAGTTTTCACATGCTGTCGGTGTTTGGAATATACAGATCCAGATACACATTTTCCTGTAGTAATAGTAATTTTCGCATTGCGCATTCGCAGAATCGTACAAAAAAAGAATAATGGTATCCAAAAATAAAAATTTTATGAATTCTGTTTTATATTAAATTTATTATTTAGAACTCTTATGTCCAGTCGGGATTTTATATAAATAGAATATATGTTGCAGATGTATATTTTTTTATTTTCTGTAAAAACATAAATATAAGATTCTTGGTAATTTTTTACTAGTTGCCGGTTAAAATCATTCGAACAAGATTCTCGTTCATTCGATAACAATTTAAAATAATAATAATAAATAGGAGGGAAAAATTAGGGGTTGCACAGGAAATTGTATGCAGAGAAAGACAGAAGGTGTAATTTGTTTTATTTTATAGCTACACTGTAAAAAAAAAAGGGTCGATCTACTAAAAAAACTTTAGTGATCCTTGTAATTACTAAACAATTTTTAGTAATCTTAGTCGGTTACAAGAAAATTTGTAAGTATTACTAGAAAAAAGTTAGCAACGAAGAAAGTTAATAGTTTTATATTTTTAATAGCTATTACTAAAACTCACTTGGTGTGGCCTTGATAGCATAGTGGTTATAATAGCGGACTCCAGACTAAAAGGTCCCGGGTTCGACACTGGCCGCCGCCAAATACGCCCCGAATGTATGTAGTGTAAGTACTCGTTAGTAAAGGGATTATGAAAATCCTTTCGGAGCGGTTAGCAATGTTTGGTGCTGCCATCTATTGCAGTTTTGCCGAAAATCTTCCGCTTCAGAAGTCTGGATTCAGTTCGAAGAAACCTCCTGCCCTTCGGGCGCGCGTAATGATTATTAAAAATAATTTTGGAGCTATTACTAAAATTTGTTTAGTGGCACGTACTAAAAATTTTTAAGTTAGTTATACAAAAAATTCTTTTGTTTAGTTTACAAAAGAAATGCTTGTTTCACTCGCAAAAAAAAATTTTTGTAATGGTTACTAAAAAATTCTGTGGAATAAAAATTTACTAAAAAATTTTTAGTAACCTCTTGAATTTTTTTTTACAGTGTATAGTATAGCATTTTTAGAATTGTTAAGCGTGTTTGTAACAATACATTTCCCGAACCTCTTGTGTGATGTACCAGTAAGAAACGCTCGCATGCAATATGTTACAATTTATTCCACATTTTGAGCAACAATATCATTACCTCATTTTTTTTTCACTCGTATAAAAATTACTAAGTCTTCAGTATCTTTATGCATGCAAATATAGCGATTGTTGGGTATTTTTGTTGACGTGCATTTATTTATTAAGGTCTAAATTTTTATCGATTCCAAAAGAAATTGCGGGTAACTTTTTTTAAAGATAATCTTATAGAATTACTTGGCAGCAAGAAGTGGAATTTTGGATTTGCATATTTGAAGCTTCTGGAAATCTATTTATGTTTAAAAATGTGTAGGTTACAGTACATTTATTCCCCCCATTAATTTCGTAATTTATATGTAATGAAATCAATATTTAAAAAAATATGTATTCTATTTGTAACCTATAAAAAATTCCAACACGATATTTATTATACCTCACTATATATTCTATGTATTGCTATGTAATTGATAGCATGACATTTCAAAATAAGAAAAAAATATTTTGGTGTAAATTTCTCTAAAATATCTCCATAATGATACATTTGTATGGACTATTCGGATTCGGTATGGAATAAATACCTCTGTGCCTTTCACTAAATAAGTGGATTGCGACCTTGGATTTCTTGTATTTAAAAGTTGTTTGTATCGCTATGTATAACCATCTCTGAAAATTTTGCCAGGCATTCAAATCTCCCTGTATTTTAAAATCTTTTTTTCTTCTTTTTGTTGTTAACATTTTTAAAACATTGGTTATAGGAAATTTAATTGCATTTCGCTTATTAAGAGCCTATACTAGTCACTCAAAAAAATCCTGATGTTAACGTTAAGCCTTTGGGGGCGTAATTTTCAAATATCTCGCTCAAATTTTAATATTTTTACATATTTTTTTTCTTACATAGGATATCTGAAGCCAATCTATAATCGTGCTAGTTTTTACTTTTTTAATTTTGGTTTCAAAAAAAAAAAAAAAAAAAAAAAATACTTTAACTTTCGGAATTGGTTGGAACTGGTTCTGAAATTGAAACTATTATAATATAGATATAAAAAAATGTAACCAAAACCAAAAAAGTAAAAACTAGCCCCGGTTGTAGTTTTCTCTCAGCTATACTATGCAAAGAAAATCATGTAAAAATATTAAAAATTGAGCAAGATATTTAAAAAAAAAAAAAAAGTCTTAGACTTAACATTATTATGCGGATCTTTTTGAGAGACTCGAGCGGCATCTTAACTTATAATTTGATTTGATTGCATTCCTTATCTGCATCTAAACAAGTAAAAATAACACAGGAAAACATAAGTCACAGTTGTGTGGCTGAATCACCAGCTATGGACAAAACATTCAGAAGCTGATGGTTATACAGATAGAGAAAGAAACTAACGGATGTGACTAACTTTTGTGGCAAAGCCTTTTTAGCTCAAAATGAATTCCACGTGATCCAATTTATTTCCCGAAAGACTTCCTTGAACCGTAGAAGAATAACAGAAACCAGAGAAGAGAATTGGTTATTGTTGCTTTGCTTTTTTTTCTTTTTTAAATCTTCTTCAGTGATTTAATTTTTTCACTTAACATAGTCATGTTAAGAACCGTTTAAAGAACATGCCTCTTCAGTGATGAGCACAATTCGAAGGTTGCTTAAAAAACGGTTCTGCGAAAGGTAAATGAAGTTTTATTTATTTATCTATTTCGAATAGTAATTTTCGATTTATTTAACGAGTGAATGTCGTTCAAAAAGGTAAAGATTGATTGCTGTTTGAAAATGTTGGTATACTGCATTTCTGGTTGCTTATGGAAATGTTGATATTTTGAATAATAAGAATAGTAATAATAATAATAATAATAATAATAATAATACGACACGCGCTACATTAGCAACGCTGATTGGAATAATAAGTGCCCGAAATTGGTTTTGAACAATACATGTGAATTTTAGTGTTTCAAAATTTCCAAAAGCTTATAAAAGTACTCTAAAGTATACTAAAATGTTTATACCTGCAAGCAAAAGCAAAAGCAAAAACTCATATGTGTAATCATTGCATAGTTATTTACAATATGAATCTAAAAATACTTTTTACACTATTTCCAAAAAAAAAAAAAAAAAAAAAAAATTTAAAAATTTCTTTTTTGCAAAAAAAGGGTAAATATTTGACAATAATTGCATAACATAAAAATGTATCAATAGGAAGTTAAAATTCGCAACAATACCAAAAAGGAGGAAAAAGAATTTTTTTTAATTTCAAGTCCATTTACTAATTATAATAGAATGCTATTATAAAAGTATTAAGTAACAAAAAATAATTTTTTCTGGAAAAAATATTCTGATTTCTGCGCAAAAATTAACATTGTTTAAGAGAAATTACATTAAAGTAATGTTTCACAAAACTACGTTTCTTGATCAAGATACCCCAGTCTCCACTCGAGCAATCACTGAACACTGCTAGGTAACAAGATAGCATTAGAAGTTTCAAAATATCTAGTTATTCTATTATTGCTGGTCCCTTAAATTATAATTTTGCCGTTTTTTAAGTTTAATGTGAAAACTACTTGGAAGAAAATTTTGAAATTTTGGATTTAGATAATGCAGGACTTAATAAATCTAAATCCACCAAAAGAAAGAAAAAAATGTAGATTGCTGTTAATATTTTTTTCGAGAATTAATTGCATAAATAATAAATCATATCATAAAATTATAAAAGTTGCAAATTCAATGTATTTATGTTTGGGTATTTTAGTATTATTGCTACATAAAAAAATTAGCACATCAGGAGTATATTTTCAGAAGATATTAATAAAAATATGAAAATGTAATTTAAGATTAGAAGCACTAAATTTTGAATTTTTATAATTAAAAAAAAATCACTCAGATGACTTGAAATTTGATGTCTAGGCATAGTTTGAACTGAAGATTTGAAATATCTTAAAATTGTGTATTGATATTGAAAAAAGAAGTTTGGGTTCATTTTAATATGTAGATGGCCCCCTATGCGAATTTTATATACATAACTTAAAAGTAAACTTTATTTCCAGTCTCTCGGTACCAGTAACTTTCTTCTGCGATAATTTGTTGAGAAGTTAGTAGGAGATGTTCAATTTTTTTTTTTTTTTTTTTTTTTTTTTTTTCACGACTGTACAATATATTGTATTGTATTTTTGTAATTCTTAAACATTTCATCATCATTCTCACAAAATACAATTTTTCAAAAACAATTTTATTAATTTTAAAACAATTTTGTACAATGCTATAACAAACATGGATTTTTTCTGTTTTAATAATTTTTTTTTTCCAAAACCTTGTCATTAAGTAATATCTGCGAAATTGGATCCTATATAGAACAAAAGAGTGGCTTAAAGAAAAAATTCATTGTTTCGGCCAAAAGAATGCAATACAATTTTAATAAATATTGTATCTGCTGAGATGAAAAAAAAGACGTATTCCCCCGGTCCTCTTCGATTTCGTATTACTGTTTCATGTTTTTATGTAATCATATGAAAAATTAGGAAAACAATTTATCATTCGACTATACAAAATATAGTTTATGCGTGAAAATTAATATTTTTTTGGGCAAATTATAGATGAAATGACTTATGGAAAGAGTTTAAATTAAAATCAGACGTAAAACATTGCAATCTTTTTACGATAAAAAGTGGATGTTTTGCTTATATAAGATAGGATAATAAGAGACTGATGAAATCACTCCCGAAAACAATCAAATACAAACAAAAACATAAATATACATATTTACAAATTTAAAAAAAGTAAAAAAAAAAAAAAATAGATTTTTTGTTATGAACATTAGATGTATATAAATATGTATACATATAATATCTTTGAATTAAAATTGAATTGCATATTTATATCACGATGTTAACCAAATTCTAAAGGAAGCTTGCATGTAAAAAATATAACACAATAATAATTATAAAAAATATTTTATTACAGCTTATTGGCATATAGAACCTACAAAGAAAATTCAAAACATTGAAAAAGCTAAATATTTTAATATTATAATATCGTAAATCTTATAAAATAGTTAAAAAAAAAAAAAAAAAGAAAAACTTATTAAAAGAGAGAGAGAAGAAATACTTGTAACACGAAAAATTTACTGAAGAAATGCAAAGAAAAATGAGCATCATGAATATCAAGAATATGAATAACACTTATACTGTGGAACTTTTGAACAGGGGCAATATTCAACAAATATATTCAAAACACAATTAATTTCTAATTGAGGGAAGCATGCATTACATTCTAGAGCTATTTCTCAAATTTCCCAGTCAACTGTGCAATTAGGTTTATAAGTAAAATAAAACCATGAAAAAATAATACGAGCAAAACAAAATCCCCTGAAGTATTATGAAAAAAAAAATTAATACAACTATGAAATAAATTATAGGATTAATAATTAAACCGAAAGAATGTAACTATTGTATGTTTACTATGTGAAATAATTTTAAAAGAAATTTTGTTTAAAATGATAATGAAATAAATTTTAAATATATTTAAATTATATGAATTAAATAATGCAAAAATATATTTAATGCATCTTTAAAAAAGTAATTAGATTAAAAATTTACTGAAACAATTTAATATACTTGCTATTAACAATTTTAATTAATGTTATAAATTTTAGTACATAATATTAAATATACTTTAAATATTTATTAGATTAAAACAATAGAGATAAATAATACATTGCATTACATATTTATTTATTAATATATTTCATGAATTTTTTGACATTATCTAAACAATAAAATGAATCAAAATAAAGTCATGTAAAAGTTATATTCCTTATAATATTAAAATAATAAAAACTTTGGGACCAAGCTTTTATCCTTATTATTTCCTGCTGTAAAATTATTGATATATAATGTATATACTTAATATGTAATTATAAATCCTATTTTTATTTAAATGAAGCATAACAAGGAATATATTTAATAAGAAGGAATATAATAAAAACTCTCATATATATATACGGCACCTGTACCCAATATGGACACCCTAAGGAAAATGTATTTTTTTCACCCTCATGTACAAGTCATAGGACTCCAAAAATATGTGACCACTGTCCTTTGACTATTGACTATCATTATTAAAATTAGTGATCTTGTAATTATTCTGGTTAAATTTAAATGATAAAAACAAAAAAATGTTTACAAGTGTCCATATAAGGAACTACCTGTCCTTATTATGGACATGTGTTTCCTTATTGACTTTCTACACAGTGTGTATGGAAGAGCCATTTTTTCAAGGGATTTTAGTACAGAGGGAATAAAAACATGCATCTTAAAGTATTCGGAGGAGGAGGGGGGACAGTAAATATCTTCAGAACATGCATTTTAGAAAGGGGGGGGGTCATTCTCGGTTTTTACTTTTCGAAGACCCATGCAAAACCCCTTAGTTACTAGTAAATATTATGAAATAATATTGTTGGTTTTGCTTAGCTTTATTCCATCTGTCTGCGAATTTACATCTGGTATTACTCAGTCCTCGCAGCATGGACAAATAGAAACTTTTTCACCATGGGCAGTAAATCCCACATAATTCTCATGAACATATCTGCCACATGTGATGCATGGCCGCATGTTTGAAAAAGCATCAATACTGCAAAAGAAGCAGTACCAGCTCTCCTTTGCTGAGGAAGTCATACCATTGGTACCTACGATTTCGCCAACAGATATCCTACTGGGGGGGAGGGGGGCTTCTTTTTATTTTTCTGCAAAGGTTTTTTGGAGGTAGGTTTTTGGGGGATTGTTCAAATGGCATCTTGTTGAACAAAGATTTTACCACTTTGATGCCTTTTCAATTTATTGCTTGGCAACGTTGAATTTTCTTCATTCTTACAGTTGTAGTCGAAGGGGACATAAGTTGTCCATATTGGGAACCGGGCGTAGTTTTACTAAATCTTGTAACAAATGAATAAGGGAAATATTTTTAAGCAAAGTATGCAACAGTAATCAAAAATATGATTTATTAGCTTTCTAAAATACTCCACTTTTCAACATTTAATGCAATTTTACCATATCTAATAAGAATTTAAGCTTATAAGTAATTAAGATCATCACATCTCGAAACAACAAATTTCCTCCTAAATGGCGAATAGCGCGCTTTTTTTACACTTTCCAGCCTTAATTATTTTTTCAACTGCTTTTCTTCACGAAAATGTTGAGCCATCTCTCGATCAAAATTATTACCTTTAAAAATATTAAGGGTGTCCATATTAAGAGCCCTGTCCATATAGGGTACAAATACCTTATATGTATGTATGCAGAATGAGTCACAAATATCGAAACAATAGGCATAAATGTACAAATACAATTTGGTATTGGCATTAAATGTATGGAGTAATTGATTTTTAATTTTTTTGCAAAATGTATAATGTATATACATATACAGGGTGTATTTAAACTACTGGTCAAAACTTTAAGGGGTGATAGTACACATCAAACCAAATAATATTAAATGGGAAACAAAGGGTCCCAAACGTCCTCCGAAGGAGATAGGCGCCATCAAAGTTTAGGGTCCAAAATTTGAAATGGTTATAAAAAACGGGAAAATTGGTCGATTCGTTTGCGGTTTTCACGAAAACTATTCTTTATGTCAGTATTGTCTTGAAAATAAATTATAAAAATAAATTTCAAAAAATGCCGATAGACGACGCTTTAGATTTTGGAGGAACGAACAACTATTTTTTGCCGTTGTTTTTTGCATCTCATTAATTTTTTTTAGAAGTTTAGACATAAACTTAAATTTTGAGCTCAAAATCTGTGGTTAAGTAGCGCAAACTGAACTGTGTTCAATGGGAGTGGGTAGATTCAAATTTCAAATGATTATAAAAAACAGAAAAATTGGTCAATTGATTTGCGGTTTTCACTAAAATTATTCTTTATGTCAGTATTGTCTTGAAAATAAATTGTACAGATAAATTTCAAAAAATGTCGATAAAGGGCGCTTTAGACTTTGGAGTTACGCACAACTATTTTTTACCGTTATTTTTTTAATCTCATTAATTTTTTTTAGAAACTTAGACATAAACTTAAATTTTGAGCTGAATATCTGAATCGTTGAGAGTGGTTAAGTAGCGCAAACTGAACTGTGTTCAGTGGGGGTGGGGAGGTTCAAATTTCAAATGATTATAAAAAACGGAAAAATTGGTCGATTCGTTTGGGGTTTTCTCTAAAACCATTCTTTATGTCAGTATTTCCTTAAAATTTTTTTTTAAGATAAATTTAAAAAAATTCCGTTAGAGGGCGCCTTAAACTTTAGGGTAACCAACAACTATTTCTAACCGTTATTTAATTTTTTTTATCTAAATAAATGTTTTAAAAGCTTAGACTTAAATTTTGAGCTCAAAATCTGAATCATTGTTAGTAATTAAGTAGCGAAAAATTGAACTGTGTTCGTAGGGTGGGCAGTGTAATATTTCAACTCCTGAACACAGTTCAGTTAACGCTTCTTAACCCCTCAAAACGATTCAGTATTTGAGCTTAAAATTTAAGTCTAAGCTTTTGCAAACATTTAATTAGATCAAAAAAATAATAGTTAAAAATTGCTGTTGGTTACTCTAAAGTTTAAGGCGCCCTCTAACGGAATTTTTTGAAATTTATCTTAAAAATTTATTTTTAAGGAAATACTGACATAAAGAGGGTTTTTAGAGAAAACCGCAAGCGAATCGACCAATTTTTCCGTTTTGTATAATCATTTGAAATTTAAACCTTCCCACCCCCATTGAACACAGTTCAGTTAGCGCTACTTAACCACTCTCAACGATTCAGATTTTCAGCACAAAATTTAAGTTTATGTCTAAGCTTCAAAAAAACTTAATGAGATACAAAAAATAACGGTTAAAATTGTTGTACGTTACTTCAAAGTCTAAAACGCCCTCTATCGGCATTTTTTGAAATTCATGTTTATAATTTATTTTCAAGACAACACTGACATAAAGAATAGTTTTAGTGAAAACCGCAAATCAATTGACCAATTATTCTGTTTTTTATAATCATTTGAAATTTGAATCTACCCACTCCCTTTGAACAGAATTCAGTTTGCGCTACTTAACCACAGATTTTGAGCTCAAAATTTAAGCTTATGTCTATACTTCTAAAAAAATTTAATGAGATGCAAAAAATAATTGTAAAAAATAGTTGTTCGTTACTCCAAAGTCTAAAGCGCCCTCTATCGGCATTTTTTGAAATTTATCTTTATAATTTATTTTTAAGACAATACTGACATAAAGAATAGTTTTCGTGAAAACCGCAGACGAATCGACCAATTTTTCCGTTTTTTATAATAATTTCAAATTTTGGATTCTACATTTTGATGGCGCCTATCTCCTTTGGAAGACGTTTGGGACCCTTAGTATCCCATTTAATATTATTTGTCTTGATGTGTACTATCACCCCTTAAAGTTTTGCCCAGTAGTTTAGATACACCCTGTATATACACTCTATACAGGGTGAGTCATAAATATCGAAACAATAGGCTATCTCCTTAAATATTGCCCCTAGACCCATACTTCCAATTGCAAAAAATCATAAGAAAAAGTGAAATTTTTGGTAAGATATGTTGCAACACCATGGGGGGCAATTTGAAAAAATACGAAAAATAAATTTTTATACAGCCTCCGTTGTGCAAAATTCCCAATTAGGAAATTATTCCTTATCAATTCCTAAATTGAACAAAAAAAAAAAAAAAAAAAAAAAAAAAAATCATCTCCATATCTAAAAACCTCAGAGAGGTATTAAAATCCAAAATTCTCTAAAAATTGTGACTTACACCACTTAATCACGCCTGTAAACGAAGAGTTTTTGATTCATTTTGAAAGCAAGTGAGGGATCGTCCACAAATTTCCGTTATTAAATGTCTATATACAATTTAAAATGTATGAATTTAAAACTTATCTTATCAAAAATTTCACCTTTTTTATGAATTTTTGCAATTGCAAGTATGAATCTAGGGGCAATATTTAAGAAGATAGCCTATTGTTTCGATATTTATGACTCACCCTGTATATATGCTTTTGAAAATACCCTTTTCTTTTAATTACACATACTAATTCAAGACTTTTAAACAATGACATTTTATAACGTGAAAGATGTTTAAATTTTAGGTACAATTGTATATCTCAGTTTTTGACTGATAAGATGCTAATTCATATTTTTCTTTTGCAGTTTTTTTAGGTATGTAATTTCAGCAACGTCTCTTATTACCTCCTTTTTTCTTTTTGGTGGGGTAATAAGAGACGAGAGAGTTTCTTGTTACTTCATTGAAAAAAAAAAAATCTTTTTGACATTATGCATATTCTGGTACTGAATAATGTCATTTGTAAGCAATTTTTATAACTCAAAAACTGTGAAAAGTATAAAGACTAATCCTTTAATTCCACTTGCGAATAGCTAGCAAAAATTGTATGTGGAAGAGTGATTTAACAAACAAACAAACAATCAAAACACGATTAGATGAGGTGCTTTTAACATAACTCAGTCTGTTAGTTATTGGAATATTGTTTTGCATGGATTATCCGAAGTATGTTAAGCTATTTCTTTTATATAAATTACTTTAAAAAGTTTTTTTTTTTTTTTTTTTTTTTTTTTTTTAACGTTAGAAAATGTATGTAGTTGAAAAAAAAAGGGCTAAAATATACCAGCTAATATGACGGGGGGGGGGGGGAACTGTAATAATGAGCATCAGTAGTACTTTGAATGCACTCTTGATATGTTATATATATCTATATCTTTATAGTATTATAATTGCGAAAATGTGTGTAAATAGTTAAGTTAAGTCAATGTCCGAATGGCTGAATTAATGATTTTGTACTTTGCATATAGATTGATTATAATTTAACAAGTAAGAAAAATCATGCGTTAAGCATAGATTATGAAGCACTTTCCAACACTTAATGAAATCTTGTAAGGGAAATAATAGTGTATCGCCAAATATACCCAAATATGTATTCCAGTACATTAGAACAGCCCTGTATTTCATATGTCAGTTCATATAATGGGCAAATTTAGCTCAGCAAGAAAATCCCAGTAGCTTGAAATTTCTTTTTCAGCAATTGATACTATTAGATGGAAATATACTTGAATACTTTTGTTCAGCCCTGTAGTTTACATTGTACCTTTATTACACGTCAGCATTAGGCTAAAATTTATTGTAAACTAAAACACTTTTAAATAACTGAAATCACATTCTCATAAATCATCATTCATAGGCGTCCATGTAGCGAATTCTTTGCGTGGCCCTGTATATCCCTTTATCTATATCCTGTAAACATTTCTCAGTAAATTGAATGCAGCTCAGCGTAAAAATGCATAGCTTATTTAAGAACCACGTTTAAACAATTTACGCTCATATTCAGTAACGTTGGTGAGCTCTTTTGGGTAGCCCTGTATATCAACTATAACATTTATACACACCATATAATGTGCATATATTTAGCGAAATATAAACGCGAATATCATAATTAAAATGCAATTCATCCTTCCATCAGCCATCATCGGACACATATACGGTACTTCGGAAAGAATATACTATTTGAAATCTTTTGTATGGCCCTGTAAATGCTATGTACTTCATATTATGCAAGACAGTAGCGTATAATTTATATTAAGCTTCAGTGGCATATATCAATTTTATTATACATGAAAAAGCTTAATATATTTAAAATATGTCACACACAATTCCCCCTTTTACCATTATCTAATGGAATTCTTTTGTGTGGCCCTGTAAACGAATAATAGCTACATTTTCACCTTATATTTTATAGAATGCATATTTTAATATGTTTGACAAGGTATAACATCTTTAAAATTCCTTTTAAACGATTTTTCCATATAGGCCGTAATGTAATGGGAAACTTTTGATTCGCCCTGTAGATAAACTAATCATGGTAGAAACTTCATTTTCGGTAGGACTTGTGTTAGGATAAACGTCAATAATGTCCTAAAATTTCATGGCAATCCGAGTATATTAACGATTTTTCCCCATGGGCCTTAATGTAATGGAAAACTTTTGATTCGCCCTGTAGATAAATTAATCATAATAGAAACTTCATTTTCAATAGGGTTCGTGTTAGGGTAAACGTCAATAACGTCCTAAAATTTCATGGCAATCCGAGTATATTAACGATTTTTCCCCATAGGCTGTAATGTAATGGGGAACTTTTGATTCTCTCTGTAGATAAACTAATCATGGTAGATACTTCATTTTCAGTAAGGTTCGTGCTAGGGTAAACCTCAATAACGTCTTAAAATTTCATGGCAATCCGAGTATATTAACAATTTTTCCCCATAGGCCGTAATGTAATGGGAAACTTTTGATTCGCCCTGTAGATAAACTAATCATTGTAGAAACTTCATTTTCAATAGGACTTGTGCTAGGGTAAACGTCAATAACGTCCTAAAATTTCATGGCGATCCGAGTATATTAACGATTTTTCCCCATAGGCCGTAATGTAATGGGAAACTTTTGATTCTCTCTGTAGATAAACTAATCATGGTAGATACTTCATTTTCAATAGGGTTCGTGCTAGGGTAAACCTCAACAACGTATAAAAATTTCATAGCAATCCGAGTATATTTACGGGAGTTAGAGCGCGGACAGACGGCCAGACAAACCGAATGCATAAGCACTTTTCAACTTTGTTGGAAAGTGCTAAAAATGAGCACATGCTTCGTTTTATTTATTTTATTTAAATATTTTTCTTAATAATTTTAAAATGTCATTATTTTTCACAGAGAATCATTTGAAATTTTCCCAATAAAATTTAACCATATTTTTTATCTAATTACCAAAAAAATGAAAACCCTGAATAATGATTTCGCCTGAATAATTAATTTTCAATTGAAAGATTTTCATGTTGAAAATGTAATAAAAAAATTTAGAATTAAAAACCTACATGAATCTGACGTCATATTCGAAATAAAAAAAGAAATTTTCAAGCACTTCTTAATAATATAAGGTGCTTTAAAGTGAGTAAGTATGGAATGCAAGTACGTCATATTTGGAAAATATAAAATAGATATGCTTTGATATTAAATAAAATTAACTTGAGTTGTAGTATCAGTTCTTATTTATATATCTATATTATAAAGGCCAAACGTATCTGTGCGTAATGCATACGTCATTTTGCGCAAGGTAACACTTCCAAATTTTAAATGAATTTCGGTATCGCAATTTTTGCTACTAAAAGTTTTTAAACTTCTTAATGTCACACATTTTCTATATTTATACCATCGCGTAGGGAAAAAATGTACTTTTAAATATAATTTGTTTGAAATCTGTATCTTAATTTGTTTTTGAAATATTAATTTTTTATAGCTTTTAATACCTCTTTTTTATTCGTGGCAACAGGAGTACTCCATTTCTATTTAAAGCAAAGGAAAAAAGGGGAAAAAATGAGTGCTGTATATTTATGTTGCCATTTTCTCATTAAAAAGGAAAAGATAAATATTTAAATATTTTCTGTTATAAAACCCGGTGAATTTAGACTTAATTTACAAAATTTGATTTACACGTAAAGGAATATCAACAGTTTAATATCTATTTCAGCTAATAGCATTGAGACTTCAAGTTTTGAATCAAAATTATCAAATTAAAATGCCAATTTTTTTAAAACGTGAATACAGATGTGAAATGTACATTTGTAAATTTTGATATGGTGAAAATGATGCCGGGTTTAGATTTCACGCCAAAAAAATCTATGATCGAGTCAAAGTTGAATAAATTTTGCTTTTTATCATTTTGGAATACTAGCATAAGCTTATGATAACTTTATCATAATACCATATCTTTATTATTTTTTTACTGTTTATATATACGATTAAAGTTTAATTTTAATACTTTCTACAATTGCGTTTTATAGAAATAGTATTTTTTTTTTAATTTGACGTTAAATACCGTTTGTTTAAGAGTTAGCCGTACTAATATAAAATGCATTTTTTACTATAACTAATTTTGTAGGTTTATTATAAGTTAATGAAACAGTTCCTTCTTAAACATTTTCTTTCGTCAAAATTTGACGGGTTCTACCTTGTAAAAAATAATATCAATACGTGACAATTTATCGTTAGCATAATGTTAACATAAAAATTTTATTTTTAATTTAGTATTGAAATAAGTTAAAACACATTAAAAAAATAACATTAAATACAAAAATATGGACCGCAAAATCATCTATGTTGGAAATGACATCATGAGTAACGGACAGTAATTATAATCATTTTTAAAAACTATAAAATTAACAAGAATGCATATATTTTTTTTCAAAATGAGTGCTAATTCTTATAGATGTTCATTTCAGAAAATAGGAATAAAAATTATTTATTTTTTAAAAACAAAGTTGAATTTTTGCTCTCAAAGCATGAAGTTCTAATATAGTTCTGGCAAAGAAAACTAATTTTCTCTCTAGCAGAAATAAGGCTCGGGGCTTAAAGCGTTTGTAAATATTGCTTTGGCAACCTGATTTCAGCTCCATTTTTTTTTTTTTTTTTTTTTTTTTTTTTTTTTTTAGTTTTAAAACTTTAAAAAATATATTGTCATTTTTTAAAAAAGCTTTTAAAATGTTTTTGTTAGAATAGATTTTTGTAAATTCTTATAGGATGCAATGAATACATATACAAATTTCTCGCCAAATACCTCAAAAAATATATTATTGTAATAGAATTCTTCCAGTGTCGTTTTTCCATTTTACGAAGAAAGATTCGTTGATTTCCACTTTTTTCATTTGGCTCTTTTTTTTTTCATTGGTTGCAGTTTTATTTTCGCAATTATTTATATTATTTAGCATAAAATTTTATTCTTTATGGCTGAATTATGTCAATGCTCCTATGAATTAGAAATTCTGTGTTGTCTTCTACAAAATGTAATAAACAGTTGGTTAAATATGTATGTATTTATTTATCGGAAGTGAAATGCTCTGCTTAATTGATACATTTATCTATCTTTTGATGTTACGTAAACGAAGTCACGGGTAACGGCTGGTATATATGAATATGAACAAAGATTTTACATAAACTTCCTATTCATGATTGAACTCTGGTCTACATCAGCATTAACACATTGAGTGCCTCGGTGACTGACACTGAACTTTCCATTTAGTAAGTCAGTCACCGGTGACTGACAGCGTAAAATATGTTATAAAGCTAAAAAAAATGTTGTGTTAAGTAATTATTAAGGAAATATTATCCTGCAATAAATAAAAATTAAATAAATTTTAAATAAATTTTCAGTAATTACTTAAAAACATACTTTAGTTTTGTATCATATTTGTCAGTCATCGGTGACTGACGCGGCCCAAACGTAAATTTCTACTAATCCTACAGATGTAATGTTGCCCAAATCTGCAGGTTTAGTAACATTTTATCTGTAAAAGGTACGAGAAAAAATTTAAATCTGCGAAACTAATTTTTGTAAAACTACAGAAATTTGTAATTTTGCAAACGAATCTACTAAAATTACAGTTATCTTATTAAAATTTTAACTGAACCTGGGTTGCAGTTACATAAAAAAAAATCTTGGAATCCCAGTTTCCTAATAAATTCTTAGTAACTTTACAGATTTTTTGATTTTCAATATAAATCTGTATCTATTACATGAATTTTTGTGGTTGCCTTTACATAAAAATTTCTAGGAATCTCCGTTTCCTAGAAAACTTTTAGTAATTTTACAGAATTTTTTTTACAGTGTACCTGTAACTGCAAAAACATGGACTCAATGTGTTAATCTAGTTCAATATTTTTTGCTATTTAAAAAAAAAAAAATACATTTATTATTTATTTTATCAATTTAGTATACGTTTCCTTTAATAAAATTTAAATTATTCATGCTTTTTTGGAATAAAATTTTGTAAAAAATAAATTTATACACTGTAAAAAAAAAAAAACCCTATAATTTTGCTAATTTTTTTTTTTATATAAAACAGGGATTTAGAAAACTTTAAATATAACGGTAACAGCGAAAATTCATGTAAGGAATTCTGTTTTGGCAGTTACCGTTATGAAAAAAGTTCTAGGAATTTTCCTAGTTCTAGGTTCATTTTCCTAGAAAATGTTTAGGAACTTTACAGATTTTTTTCCAGTGTAAGGACAAGTGGTTGTCATAAGATAGAGGAGTAAGAATCTTTTATGTAAAGTTTTAAATTTATTACAGTCTATGCTTAATATGTCTGCATTCAGATTTTGCACCAACCGTATATTAGAGCTGCGTATCAGTTAACATAAATAAAACAAATATAATTCAAGTAATATAATTCAAATATTGTATAATTCAAGAAATCTAATTTTTAGACTTTTATAATTGAAAAAGAAACATTTTATTTTTTTTTTAAATGGACAAATTTTTTAAAACATCTCTGGAATTAATCCCATCCAGTTTAACATAGTGTTTATGTAACTGATAGAAAAGATTTCGATGTAATTGAAAAGATAAATTAAACACTGCAACTTAGTTTTCGAAAAAGAAAATAAATTAAAGTTTTATCAAAATCGTGGAATATAACGTATCTGTTTGTAGATCCCTTTTACGAATAATAATAAAAAAAAATATGCGACTGATATAAAATGTACAGTAAATATATAAAAATAAATATGCATAAAATATTATTATAAATTCATAATAGAAATTTAAGAATCGTCAGAAATTGATTCAGGTAACTTACTAATAGCACCGTTAAACATGATTTATGTATTTTTTCCTGTATTCAGTGGGTCAAAATACTTCTGATTTTTTTTTTATGTAAAAATGTCTACACTGAGATTATTGTTGAACTGCCGGGTTACGAAATCCACGATTCCAGCAATAGAAAAACATCACATTATTCAACATTAATTAAAGATAATGCCTGATATTATTTTTATGTATAACTTCATTTGATTTAATCATTTGATTCAATTTTTATTTGATTAAAAAAATGAAAAAAAAAAATATTTTAGTGATCGTAGTCATTTATTTGGCTTTATTTTTCACTTTAACATACATAAACTTACTTCTAACAAAAACAGGCATGGGTGAAAAGTGTCTTGAATTCCTGGGTTTTTTTTTTCTTTATCTCGATTGTTTTGAAGGATTGAATACTTTAATTTTAATCCTTTTTTAATACTGCTGTTAACGACAAGGCATAAAGTTGGTGCCCAAATGTTCAATTGTTAAAAAAATGAGTCACAGAATTAAACATTACCATTAATTTCAACATTACCATTTATTGAAATACAGTTAACATGCTTGAGATTAAAGATATCGCATTCTACTTATTCATGACTTCAAGTGAATCAATTCTGTATAATTCTATGCATGTATTCTGACTGCACTTTCCGACGGAGTTTCGACTAAAAACAAAATAAAGAATGTAATTTCAATGACTAAATCTTTTGTAACTGTAATGGAAAAGCACATTTTTTTGTAACAGTTGTTAAACCTAATATTCCCCAGGAAAAAGAAGGAATACAAATATTGCTTTTTTTTTCTTTTTGCTAAAAAGCTCCTTAGTTTTTCTTTCTTTAGCTCCCCCTTTCTTCATTTTGGGGGAAAATGATGTAAAAAGATTAGATTTTGGCTTAATTTTTATTTTTTTTAATACATTCTATACGAGAGTGCTCACAGTTTTTGCTCTATAATATTAAAAAAAAAAATCACTGCACAGGGAAGTTTAAGCTTATTATCGTCTTTTTAACAATTAATAAAGACGTTGTTATCTAACTAAAATTTTATTTGATAACCAGATGGTTTTTGAACTTTCTAGACTTCTTCGCGGTCTTTTGACTCGAAAAATTCAAATTTGTCCAAGTTTTTTTTCTTTTAAGTTTATTTATTTATTACAATTTGTAAAAGGTGTACACATGCCTGATATTTTTTCATAATTAATCGGTATATAATAATTTTAGAAGTATTGTGTATGAAATTTCCGAATGAATTATTGCTTTAGTGCTTAATGCATAATGCAGTATGTGGTACTATAACAACCAGTGAATAAATAAATATATAAAATAGTAAATAAAAAAAATCCTGTAAAATTGCACATATTTATTTTATTTAGAGATTACATAACTAAATCAATTTAAAGAAAAGCGAAAAATTATGAAACAGGCATAGATTATGAAATACTTTCCGACAAATTCAAAATAAGATTAACAATTTTCATTTTTTTTTCCACAAAGGAAAGCAACTCAAAAGAAAACATACCTCAGTTAAAATCCATTTTCCTCAACCACTGTCATGGTATTGTGAACGAATTTTTCTGTTAGCTTCATGTATACTTCATAGGATTTATACACACTCCGTACTATACTAAAAATTAGATAAGTTTAAAAATGCATACTACAACAAAGAACGCACTTTCAGCTGTTATAGATCAGCTGTTTGTCCTTTATCACGATTCTTTAGTACATAACTGTAAATGAGCGGTACTTTTAAATTTCATTATGTTTGAAGTGTCATAACATCGCTAAAATGCATCACAACTGATTTTTTTTCCATGTGTCATAATCTAATAGAATTCTTTTAAACGAACTATAAACGCTACTTATTCTATGTTCCTGAGAAAATATGTTGTAGTCAACCTCAGTGACTCATGTTAATCCCAATCTGCTTGAAATATCGTTACATAAATAAAATGTACTGAGAAAGATATCTTTTCTCTAGATACCATAATGCAACGAAAGCCTTATTTTTTGCGTGTGCCTGTAAATAAACTAGAAACGCATTTCACTTTCAATATTAAACATTTTATGGTAGACATCAACAAAGAAAGATGGCATGGTAATCAAAGTATATTTACGGGACTTTGAACACGACCAAAACACAGTGGGGTATTAGTATATGATAAATGAGGCGCGATTGTACTAAAACTGGTTTTATAAATATTCAGATCTTGATGAAACGGCTGTTGCAATTTTACGCAAAAATGCATTGATACAAAATTTATTATGATTGTATATATTAAATTCAGTGATACGAAAAATAGGACTTAATTATCATGTAATCTTAATTATCATGTAATCACCATGGCAACCTAGAATCTTTACCTATCTTAATTACGATAAGGACTTAATAAAATAAGGGGACTTAATAGAATAAAGAAAGTTTTCTTTTCAAGTTTTGATTCGATTTTCATAAAATGAATTAATAAAACTCTGCAACGATTATGTATACTAAATTTCAAACTATAGCGTTGGGTAGTTTTTGTGCTATGCGGACAGACGGACGGATCAGACGATGATTATTGGTGTTGTATATTTATGTAACTATGAACGCGCCTAAAAAAATAAAATCAAAACTAGAACTTTGTAGATCTTAATAAATCAATATTTCGAATCGTATGTTCAAATTTGTTGCAGTATGTATTAAAATTTTCTTTTAAAAATATGGAAAATTTTTAACAAAAATTAAAGCATATGAAGCAATTTAAATAAAAGTTTGTTTTGAAAATAATGCATTTAGAATATTCATTCTAAAAAACTATGAAATTCATTTTCAGCCAAATGTATAATTACATATTTTAAACTTTTAAAAAGTAAATAACACTTACGCAAACAATCAAAAATCGTATTTTTAGTCAATCTTGCTCATTTCTACGTTCAGCTTCCTCTTAATTGGTACTTAATTTAACTCGAAAAATTAAAGAGTCAAAATACATGTTAAACTTAAGAATCTCTGAGACAAATTGTCTTTCAATTAATATAACTGTGTGTTAAATTTTATAAAATGTGAATTAGTTTTCAAAATCCGAAGTAACTGAAAAATTAATCGCGAATATATACTTCAAATAATAACATAGTAGTAATACATAAATATTCTTTAATTTGGAATCTATAAATAATTTGTCTATAGTTAATCATGTAAATTTTAAATAATTGATCTGACTTGCTGCATTCTTCGCCACAGAATGTTAAACGATCGAAAAAGAGAAATCGAGTGTAAAATAATATTTTTATTTCTAAAATAAAAACTTTTATTAAAAATATTTTTTCCCAACTTATCTGCGCCTTGTAAAATGTGTATGATTTATAACGAAGAATTTCCTCTGAGAAGCAGATTTATTTGACTAAGAACAAATATTAATCTAACAGCCGGAATGTAATGTAACCATAAATAAATAATACAAAGTTACTTTGCAAAATCTTCATGACAATTTTTATTAAAAACTTCCCTTTAACCAATTGTTCTTAAAAGCTGGAATTAATAAAAACTAAACAATTGGAATAAATGAACTATAACTACTTTCGGGTTCGTTTATTTATATATTTTTTTTTTTAACTTTGAGACAATATAATTTTTAGCTTAAACTAGTCAGATGTGACAGCCCTAAAACTTTATTCTATCTTATGCATGTTAATACTTCTTGAGAAATGCAGCATAGCAGTGCCACTGGTTAGATTGTTTACACCAAAATCTAGTCAACAACAACTTATGTGAACTCCTCGTTCTCACTGAATCTGAAGTTTGATGAAAATCCTCACATTAGTTTCTGAGATAGAAATATTGCAAAATCTTTTAAAAATTCTGCATAAAAGCGTTATTCATTATGTGATGTACACCAAAAACTAAATTGGATCAATTTCTATCTGGTGCTAACTGAATCTGAAGTTTGATGTAAATCCATATATTAGTTCTTTAGATAGAGCTATTGCGATAATCATGAATGATGCAGCATGACAGCGCTACCTGCAGACAGGGAAATTTACACCAAAAACTAAACAACACTAATCTATATCTCGGACTAACTGAATCTGAAGTTTGATAAAAATTCGTGCACTAGTTCTTGAGATTGAGCTATTGCAATATTCATGAATAATGCAGCATGCAGCGCCACCTGTAGACCGATATACACCAAAAAAATAGTCAGCACCAAACTACAGGGTGGTTAGTTATTAACGTCAGGTGTTCAGAACCCTCTAGCGAGTAAAGTTTTGGTCAAAACATAACCAAATTTGATCAGCATACATAGTAGACCATGGGGTTTCGAATTCTTAAAAAAAAATTAAAATAAAAAGTTTTAAAAATCTCCATTAGGGGCATTTTTAGCGTTGTTTACCGACTAAATGCATTAATTTGCATAAAATAAGTTGTGTGTAGCAATCATGGGTATAAAAGGAAAGGCTGGGAGAGCTCTCAGCATTATCAACTCTCACAATACTTTGCTAGTCAAGCTGTGTTATCAGCAGAACGAGAATTGCAATGATGCTCGTCCTGAATTTCACCGATTACAGAATTTGCCAAAAGAACCAATGAGCATAACAAATTTACAAAAGATGATTCATCGATTTGAAACTATTCGGCAACAAAACCTAGGATGCAAAGTGACTAGTCAATAACAAGTTGACGAAGTTGTAGCTGCTATTGTCGAACAAGAGATGAAAAATGTGCAGGTACCATCAGCGCTCGGGCAGTATTCCAGCAGTATAAAATTGATCTGTACTGTATTTTTTGCCATTTAATCATTCAACATTTACACTAATACACTTTTGGTGCACCAAAATTGCTGATTTTATGCAAATTAAACGCATTTTAGTCGCATTTTAGCTAAAATTGCCCCTAGTGGCGATTTTTTAAACTTTTTATTTTCTTTATTTATTTTATTTTTTTTTAAGAATTCGAAACCCCATGGTCTTCTATGTATGCTGATCAAATTTGGTAATGTTTCGCCCAAAATTTTACTCGCTACAGGGCTCTGAACACCTGACGTTAATAACTAACCACCCTGTATATCAAGGAATAACTGAATTGATCGTTTTATAAAAATCCGTGCATTAGTTCTTGAGATAGACCTATTGTGGAAATTGTTAATAATGCAGCATAGAAGCACCAACTGTTTAGCAATATACACCAAAAACTAACCTGTTCCAGTTTATATCAAGGTCTGTCTGAATCTAAAGTTTTGTGAAATTCCGTACATTAGTTCCTGAGGTAGAGCGCCCACAAAATTTTTGTCACATATAGATTCACAGAGTGACAGATAAACATTTTGTGAAAACATATTTTTTGGTATCTCTGATCCCCAAAACTCGTAAATCCGTCAAAAATCGGAGTTCGAAAATTTTAACGAGTCCAATACTTTCTTCTTGTAAAGATAGAAGTTAAAAATTAAAAAAGGTTATCTATACGGCAAAAATTAATGTTTTCTGAAATATCAAGACAATAATAAAAGTCATTATACATTTTATTAATATGACAGTAATTAATGGAAGAATATTTAAAGACATTTAGAAGATATTTTATTTGTACTACAACAGGATTAAATGGACAGTATTAAATCTTAGTTTTTAACATAGCATATTTTCAATTTTTACACCGTCATATAGGAAAAAAATTGTATTTTTAAATGCAGTTTGTTTGAAAGCTGTATCTCAATTTGTTTTTGGGTTATTAATTTTTTTTGTAGTTTTTAATATTTTTTGTTGTTGTGGCAACAGAAGTATTCCAAAAATCCCTTTCGGCATGGCCTATAGGCGGAGGTAGATTTCGAAAAGTTTTCATCTCAAAAAAAAAAAAAAAAAAAAAAAATGCCTATTTTTACTCAAATGCCCATTTTGGCAATATATTTTGAATTATATTCTTACTTTATTTAAAAAATTGACCAATATGCTCATTATATAGTTCCTAAATAACAAAAAACTGTTAATTAAATTCGTTTGACAGCAAAATTGAATTTAAAAATGAGTCATAAAATAACCAATTTATTATTTTAATACATCCACAATTCTTTAATCAAGATCGCTTTGAGAAATTTTGTGCGAAGTGCCCACTTTGACAGATTTTTTTTAAAATATATATTTAGCCTTTATCAAAAGTCTGACCAATACGGCACATTACACAGTTCCTAAATAACAAATAACTGTCAATTGAATGCGTTTGAGAGCAAAATTGAATTTAAAAATGAGTCATAAAATAAACAATTTGTTATTTGAATACAACCTCATTTCTTTTATCATGATCGCTTTGGGAAATTTTTTTGCGAAGTGCTTACTTTGACAGCTTTTAAAATATATATATTCACCCTTTATCAAAAAATAGACGAATACGCACATTATATAGTTCCTAAGTAACAAAAAACTGTCAATTGAATGCGTGTCAGAGCAAAATTGGATTTAAAAATGAGTCATAAAATAACCAATTTGTTATTTGAATACCCACAGTTCATTAATCATCTCGCTTTGGGAAATTTTGTGCGAAGTGCCCATTTTGGCAGCCTTTTTTTAAATATATTCTGCCTTTATTAAAAAACTGGCCACTCCGTCACATTATATAGTTCCTAAATAAGAGAACCTGTAAATTGGATGCGTTTGAGAACAAAAAAAGATTTAAAAATGAACTCGGTAAAAACGCAATTTCTTAAATTTTCTCAAATTTTAATCACCATAACTTCGTGAAATTCTGTTCAAAATACCCTTTTTGGCAGCCTTTTAAAAAATATATTCTGCCTTTATTAAAAAAATGGCCAATACGTCAAGTTATATAGTTCCTAAATAATAGGACCTGTAAATTGGATGGGTTTGAGAACAAAAATGAATTTAAAAATGACTCATAAAAAACGCAATTTGTTATACTTAATGAATTTTTTAATGATGAAAACTTCGGGAAATCTGTTCAAAATACCTTTTTTGGCAGCCTTTTTAAAAATATATTCTGCCTTTATCAAAAAATTGGCCAATACGTCGCATTATATAGTTGCTAAATAAGAGGATCTGTCATTTGGACGCGTTTAAAATCAAAAATGAATTTTAAAATGAGTCAGAATATAAGCAGTTTGGATTTGAGGTTTTTTCTCCAACTCCTATTTTTGTTTAATTTATTTTTGCTATAAGAATTGGTTCTATGAAAAACTTGTCAATATAAAAGTTTTAGATATTATTGTGAAGATGTAAAATAAGTTTAATTAGATTTAATTGCTTAAGAATTGAGTAAGTTATGGGTTTTTTTCTTTTTCCTCCCCCCTTTTTCTTTTCGTTTTTAATTTTTTTCATCGGTAAAAATTGGTCCTATCAAAAACTTGTAAATGCAAAAGTTTTAGATAATATTGAGTACATTTATATAAAATTTAGTTGGATTTGATATCTTGAGAATTGACGAAGTTATGAATTTTTTTCTCCCAAAAACCATGTTTTTTTCGCCCCTTGAGCCCATTTTTAACTTTATCAAAAATCTGTCAAGCATAAACTTTTTGCCCATTTTTTAGAAGTAATATAAACTTTAAACTGATTCGATATCTATTTTAATTAAAAAGTTATCGCGTTTTTTCTGTTTTCACAAAAACCCTCCTAACTTCCACCCCCTTGGTCCGATTTTGCCCATTAACGAACTTAACCGAGATTTTATGCCCCTTGATTTTATGTAAAAGTTTGATGAAGATCTGAGCATAATTATGGAAGTTATCGTGTCTAGAAGAAAGTCATATACACCGATAGATAGATAGATAGATAGATAGATAGATAGATAGATATATAAACTTTTTTACTGATGGTAGTTTTGGGGTCTAGGAGTCATGATTCGTGTAGATCCGCAAAAATTTTTCAGAAATTCCAACATGGGAGACAATGCAATAGGTAGTATTTCATACGAAATCTACCTAAAATGCGAGCATCACAAGAATTCAGATATGTATCAGATATATCTATTCTTGACTTGGAACAACAACCATTTTCCAAATGATTAATAAAGATATGTATAACTACATGTAGATACTAATAAGTAGTACCGTATTTTCGGGTGTATAGTCCGCGGCTTATACATGAAAAAAAACCTTCCAAAAAGCCGCTGCGGCTTATACACGGTGCGGGTTATACAAATATCTATTTTTTTAATTGGAAATCGTGATATTTTTTCTACAATTTTTAAACCTTAAAAAATTTGAAAAAAACATCGAAATTTGTAAATTTTTTTCGCTATGACGCGAAATTTAGAGTTCTCCAATGTTTGTAAAGGCTTTTTTTACGGCTTAAATACAGTTATTTCTGGATTTGGAAGAACTGTCGCAACTATTGCCAAGTATTGCACTGATAGATGTATAATAGCCATTGTGTTTGTAGAGTACAAAATCCAAAATGCGGAACCCTTCCAGTCTCGACAATTCTGAATTCAAGATCATTTTTAGTTTATTTGTTTATTTTTCAAAAAAATAATTTACGGACCCTGTTGCAAAGAACGAAAAAAAAGTGCATGATTTATATCATTTCGGAACGATTCAGAGCAGTCGTTCTTTTTCGAAACGATTCCGAGGAATCGTTCCTTTACAGAGTCGTTTAATTTCGGAAGGAGTTCAAGGAATCGAACTTTTCCGGAGTCGTTTCATTTCAAATAGAGTCTGAGGAATTGTTCCTTTTCGGAATTGGTACCTTGCCGTGTTGCAAAGAATAAAAGAAAGTGCGTGATTTATGTCATTTCAGAACGATTCAGAGCAGTCAGCCTTTTTCGAAACGATACCGAGGAATCGTTTCTTTACAGAGTCGTTTCATTTCGGAACGAGTTCTAGGAATCGAACTTTTCCAGAGTCGTTTTATTTCAGATAGAGTCTGAGGAATCGTTCCTTTTCGGAGTTGGTGCATTTCGGATCGATTCCGAGGATTCGGTCCTTTTGGGAACCAATGACCTAAGATACGTATTCATTTTATGTCTGAAATTTTGAATTTATCACCGATTTTTTTTTAATTTTCGGAAATTTTTTAAAAACATATCACGCTTGTTTGAAAAAAAAATGCGCGTAAACGCCGCATCGCTTGAAATTTTATCTTAAAACACGTAAAATCCGAGGCGTTTCTTCCGAAAATTACGGTACTGATAATCTTAATTTTTTTAGCCCAGTTGCTGTAGATATTATGGATTACTAAAAAATTTGGTAAATTTGTGTTAAAAATTATGACTAATGGCTTCTAATTTCGAACCCTGGTCGAAATATACGTTCGTAAATGGTGTATAGCCCGCGGACTATACACCGATGCATCTCCGCGGGTTATACACGAACTGTTTTTACTGCACTGCTCGATTTAGGGGTGCGGGTTATACACAGGGTGCGGGCTATACACCCGAAAATACGGTAATACAGGATTTGTACTATTATTAGAATGCCAGATGCGAAAAGGTTAAATTCTGTCTAAAAGTAATATATATATATATATATATATATATATATATATATATATATATATATATATATATATATATATATATATATATATATATATAATCGTGAATTCAACATAGATTGTGAAACACGTTCAAACTCATTCTCTAACAAATTACTGTAACAAAATTTCACAGTTTTTAAGGGGAAATATGATGTTTAAGTAAACAAGTTAGAAAACTCATAACGTGTTCGAAAACCCAATTTCTGCTATGACCACCAATAGTCGAAAAGATTAACATTTTTTTTTAAAACAGCACTGTATATGATCTATAGATTTGTATGTATACTAACGTTATATGTTAAAAGTTAGTTTAATTAAAAATATAGCACAAATGAAATTTTCTATTTAGCAATTTCCGTGAATGTATGGAAATGTACTTGAGAACTTTTGCGTAGCCCTGTATAGGATTTATGCACACTAAGTAATCTGAAAAAGAGTTAAACTTAAAAATACGTATATAATACAAATTAAAATTCAATATAAAACTCACTTCTAGTAAATATTGTACAGAGGATTCAATTGTAGTTCATTTTCTTTCGTAGCGAATTTTTTTTGTGTGTTCCCGTAAATGAATGATAAAGTCTACGCACACCTTATAGTAAATACTTCTTGCTGTATTTCAGTGATATACATAAATTTCATCATCTTTAGAATAGTAAAATGTCATTAAAATACACCCCAAACAATTTTTCTCCATAAACCATAATGTAACGTAATGATTTTGATTGTCTCTGTAAATGAACAGTAAATTCTACACACCTTATTTTCAATTACTGGCATACAATAGCAAACCCCAGGAACATCTATAAATTTCATGACAATCTTAGTATATTTATGCGAGTTAGAGCACGAACAGACCAGCAGATGCATAGACAACCGAATTCATAAACACTTTCAACTATGTTGAAAAGGGTAAAAAAGAAAAAAGAATATACTACAAGGACTTACTTTATTATTTGTCCAAAATAACTACAACCGCGACCATTAATTGACAGTTTATTTATTTTTAATTTTCAGGTGTGAAACTCCATGTGAAGAAGGTCGATGGGGTCCCGGTTGTGGATCCGTCTGTGACTGCTTGAATGGTGGAACATGCTCTGCTGTAACAGGCAAATGTGAATGCTTACCAGGTAATACAAGCAGATATGTATTAAAACAATGGTTCCAAATCTTTCTTTTCATCTGTGCTTCATCCGAGCATATCTAAAACAACGATTCCTTCCACCTCGCACTTTATAATTTTGATTATTTAAAAAGTAAAATCTTACTCGGAAAGTAAAAACTTTGAACAACATTTAAAATAATCAATGCAACTAGCATTAGTTATTTCATATTTTTTAAACCGAAGAAATTAGTAAACATTTAGTAAAAAAAATAATAATAATGGGCAGCTGTTTTGCCCATTATTTTCAAGAAACAGTCCTTGAAAGTTTAGTTACCTGATTTCGTATAAAGTATATGTACGTACAGGTTATAGGACTTATAAAGGTTCCATAAGCGTAAATGTATTGTATAGTGGGTTTCACAATTTTTACTCAATGCCCTTGGTTTAATTTCATAGTTATGTATTTCCTTGGAAAAATACGTTCTAAGCATTTTTATATCGGTTAGAAAGATATAACATAAATGTGAATTTTGCATATCAAATAATAAGTTTTTTTAAAAATCATTTTATCGTATTAAACAGCGAAATAAGCGTAATTATAGTGTAATTTAATTGTCTTTGACATTTTATTAAATAACTTCAAGCACTTATCATTAAAATAATACTTCAGTTTTTGATTGATTAAGGTATGTGAACACCTTCGGAAGTGATTTTTTGAATATATTATCGTGAATATATTGTGAATATATTATCGTGAGTGTAGTCTATTCCCTCAAAAGACATTTGTAAAAGAAGTACAGAAAATTTCGTGTCATTTCTTGCATAATTTTTTGTTTTAGGATGTTTTATATATAATAAAAATCTGTAAAACTTCATTTTGAGAAAAAGCTAAAAATAATTTTTACCAGAGTCATTGACTATATGCGTCAATGCTTTGCAAATAAGCTATCTGGACGGCCCAAGCTTCGCCCAAGTAGCGTAAGGGCAAGCATTGACCCTTATGAACTTTGTTCGATATTAGCTTTGGACACTTTTCACTCTGTTGGCTGTACTCTTTTTAAGCAATTAAAAATTAAATTATTATTAGAATTCAAGGCGTGAGAAAATTTCTATAAAAAAATCCCAAGAATTATATCTATAGATTTAACTATACTTTTTTTTTCTTGTCCATTAGTAAATTTTTGTTATTATGCCAATATATTCTTATTTATCATAGGTGTTTCTCACTGTATTGTAGTAAAAGAGTTGATATTAGTATTTTTGTCTTAGGATGGACTGGAAATACCTGCGAATTACCGTGTCCTAGTGGTTCCTACGGAATAGCGTGTAATGGAGCCTGTCAGTGTCAAAATGGTGCAACTTGCAGTCCTGCTGATGGATCTTGTGCTTGCACTCCTGGTTTCACTGGAGACAGGTTAGTTTCTGTATTTCACTCTGTTACTTGTCAAATGCGTTTTCTAATCATGACTGTGTCCTCGCAGAAAGGACTTTATTATTAAACTTACATGGAAGAATTTTTTCGGAAAAGAGCTGTAATTTTAATTTTAATTTATGAACTTTAAAAAGAAATTTACCAGATTTACAAACAGTCTTTAAAAAAAAAAAAAAAGAAAAGAAAAAAAAAAAAGAACGTTTTATATATTTTAATGCACAAATTTTCTCCAGGAAAACAGTGACCATAGCCATTCAGCTGAAAATTGTGTCTTTTTTAATTTTGTTTTTGCTTTTGATTTTTGTAATAAGTTTGAAGAATTATTTTCATGCTGAAACTGCAAACAAGCTTCTAAATATTTAATACAAGCAACTAGTTTGAAAGGCCCGCATCTTTCCCAATAATTTCGAAATTACTTGCTTCTTTCCAAAAAATAACAATAATTTTGCTCTGCTTTTGATCATTTAAGTTCTCAATTTAACAGAATTTTTTTAAAGGAAAATTTAGAATACAGAAGTGTCAAAATTATTAGAATAAGTATGAAATTTACAATAAAATGTTGTTATATTACAGAAATAACACATCATTTAAAAAATATTGATACATTTAATGTTTAGTGTGCATTCCCCCCCCCCTTTTTTTATTAAAGATTTGATACGTTTTGGCTAACATTCTGTGAACTTTTGGCAATTTGTATTTTATAGTCATGGTACAAAACTCCGATGAGCCTTTCTATTAGATCATTCTTGTTTATGATGATGCATTTCTTTAATTTTTCTACTTACAATGGCCCAAAAATTCTGTATCAGATTCATATTCGAACGGTTTCTAGGCTATGGAAGGGCTTTTATAATTTTTTTCGTCCAAAAATTTAGTCACAGATGAAATTTTATGGGACGAAGCGCCATCATGCATGAATATGAAGTCTTCATTTAGAAACCAGTCTTCTAATTGTGGAATTAGTCTTTGTTCAAGTACTGTTTTATACTGATATTGGTCCATTATGCTTTCTACATTGTATAAACGTCCAATACCTTGCAAAAACATCATGTTACAAATCATTACTTTAGTAAGATGTTTAACCGTTTGTGCTATGAAATTTGGGGAAAACTCTTCACTGGTATTTCTCCTGACATATTGATTGATTTCTTTTAAAATTGTAAACATTGATTCATGAGAAAAACATATTGAAAAGATAAATAATTCCTTAAAGTATGTAATTTGTAGATAAATACTCTTATAACGAAATTTTTAATCAAATTTATAATTAGCTCTATATCTTTAGCAAGTATGCAAAAATCATGATTTCAAGAAAAGGAATGAACAACTTATAAATTCAACTGATTAGTTAAGGGAAAAAATAATATTTCTTACCTTGCTCCAGCTAATTTCGAATTGTTCTTGTTCAATTTTTGCCCAAACAAGTCCCTTCTTGCCATAGCAGATGTGATTTTAGCTTTTATTCAAGAACGATGAGCGCCGAGTCCAGCTGAGATAAGTTTTTTATGGATATAAGACATTTACTCCATACGCTTACAAAGAGGTTTTTAGTTCATGGTTAGTTGCTCTTCTGTTAGCTTCAGCAAAATGAATTAATTTTCTTTCTATTCTTGTAATAAATTTACTTTTCCTTCCGTATTTTCCTTCTCTAGAATTTTCATATTCACAATTGATATCCAAAGATCTTTTAATTTTACACATATATGCTTGTTTAGCGATTTCATGCTGTGTATAGAGGTCTGCACGGGCCGGAATTTTCAGGCCCGGCCCGGCCCGGCCCGTAGGAAAGTTATTTCGGCCCGGCCCGGCCCGTTGTAAAACTCAAAAAATCGGCCCGGGCCCGGCCCGGCCCGTACAAAAATCAGTGAAAACAGGCCCGGCCCGGCTCGGCCCGTTTTGGCCCGTTACAATTTCTACGATTTCTAAAAAATTCAGATTTTTATCATATAACAAAGATTTCTTTAAAGAATATTGCATACATATCTATGGAATGATTTTACAGTATATTTTACAGCAAATACACATTAACAACATTAATGATTACTTAGATTCTTAGGCTTTCAACATTCGAATAAAGAAAGATTCATTAAAAAATTAATATGGCTTAGAATAAAAGAAAAAAGAAAGAAAGCTAAAAACATCGTTAATTTTGAAGCTGTTTAATTAAAGAAGATTTATAAATATATTTCTATATTATTTTATTATAGATTTCAAATCCAAATTCACTCGTAAATTCAAAGAAGCTCCTTTCTGATACATTTCTAAATTCATTTTTTTTCCTCAGAAACGCATAAGATTAGCAGATATCTTTATTCAGAAACTATATAATCGAATGGCGTTATCCAATTTTTGATACAAACAATTTAAGAATACTGTAAACAAATAAAATACTGTCTTAATTAGCGTTTTGAATAGAATTTCCGGAAGCAATAGCAAGGGAAGGGAGAAAAACCTGCAATCATTTGAGAAACTATTATATCTCAACAAGGTTATACAAGTATTTTATTTACCAAAAATGAAAAACTCTATTCGATTCCAAATCCCTTCAATAGTTAGG
Organism: Maratus speculifer; assembly: GCA_964019185.1. Taxonomy (NCBI): domain Eukaryota; kingdom Metazoa; phylum Arthropoda; class Arachnida; order Araneae; family Salticidae; genus Maratus; species Maratus speculifer. The sequence continues at coordinate 309,699,322 of OZ025294.1, forward strand.
CTTGTCACTTTTATACTTTTACAATTTAAAATTAATCAGAAAATGTGTCAAACTTTCGCATTATTGAGAAATTAATTTAAAATTCATCAAGAAGTATATATCCGAAGACTAAGCTAACATAAGTTCTTTATGGCTGTTAATAATTTTACAAATCATATTTTCTGCCAATAATTAAGTCTAGCACCGGTTCGGCCAGTCTATTTGTAGAAAAATAATGTAAGCGTGATCTCGGACCGGCATGAGTCAGCTAAAAAAATATTAAAACGGGTTACACATAATGTAATTCTCCGATGCCTTTACACTGTGCATTTTTATACTGACGCTGTCAAACTAGTATGGCCACATTTATACTTATTCTCGTTAAAACCATTTTCGTTGAAAATAGCTCATATTTTATCGTTTCTGCTTAAATCTTCAGAACGGGCCGTTAGGCCCGAAATTTTTTTTATCGGCCCGGCCCGGCCCGTCTGGCCCGTTCAATTTTTTTGCCGGCCCGTTGAAAAAACTATTCTAAATCTGCCGGCCCGGCCCGGCCCGTTAGAAAATCCGAAACGATTCCGCCGGCCCGGCCCGGCCCTTTAGAAAATCCGAAACGATTCCGCCGGCCCGGCCCGGCCCGCGGGCCGGGCCGAATACGGGCCACGGGCCAGGCCCGGGCCCGTGCAGACCTCTAGCTGTGTATAGTTATTTTCTTGGATGAAATACATTACCACAACTAGTTCTCTAGATGAAATATCATTTATTATATCCATAATCACACAATAATCTTTTTGACAATCGATAAAAAGTACCAATTAGTAAACTAAAAGCAAAACAGCAGAACGATTTGTTTTAAGAATAAACTAATAATGATGCCAATTCAAGAAAACAAAGAAAATACTAGTCCAACAAGCAGACGATTTAAAATTTTTATTTTAAATTCATCTGTTAATCAAGCAAATTCTTTATGTAATGCAAACAATTTGATTACTTTGGATCAAATATTTTTCTTTTTAAGAAATGGCAACATTTAATAAAATTATTTACCCAAAACCATGGAGGAATAAGATAGGTGGAGGTGAAGTAAGGCTCAAAAAAAGATTTGCAATATGAATCCATTTATCGCTCAAATTTTAATGTTCCAGACAAAAGGACGTGGAAGGAATTTTGTATTATAATACGAATTGAAAGAAATGAATTACAACTGTAGCATATTTTAAGAAGAAATAGCAAATTTTTAAAATGGTCTTTGTTCTATTATTATTTATTAAAATAAATGTTCGCTTTTAAAATAAAAGAAATTGAAAAATTAGCAATAATTAAATGTCAAATTGAAATTAAATAAGATATTGAAAACATTCGATACGAACTAAAAATTGTATTACTAAAAGTTTCCTAATTTAATGTAATTTTAAATACTTTGTAACGTAGATGAAAAATGTTTATGACTTAATAATTGCATGTAAATAAATATTTAAAATATAATGATGAAACCATTCTTTTAAAATCATGTATGAAAACTTAAGTAATAAATATTAATCTAAAATATAGATTTCTGACTGCAGACGATTTTAAGATTTTTACAAAAGAATGTTATATTTTCAAGCAAAACGTTAAAATAATTTTCTATATTGATATTTAAAACACATATGATAAAATAATTAATAAATTCTTACCGGTGAAGCGATAGATTAGTTCTTTTTAAAAAACAATAACAAAAAAATAGGGGTTTAAAACTGTTTCAATTGATAGGCGTGTCAAAGCACTTGGCTTTGTTTGTACTTAATGTGACTTAATGTAGGGTTACATTTTTAGCATCACCCGCAGGGATAATACTTCCCCTCCACCTATCTCATTTCTCCATGACCAAAAACTAATCTAAAGGAGTGAAAAAATGACTCGATAAACAAATTAAATTACCTTTCATGAAACATTGCAAGTATATACAATATTAATCAAGAAAAACTGAAAAAATCACAATTTTTCTAATAATTTTCACACTTTTGTAAACTAGGGTTTAGAGCTGTGGTACATATAAAGATATAATATTTTTTATTTTAAATGATAAAAGTGTACATAATTTGTTAATGTTTCGATTATTTTTTTTCATTTTGAAATTATTTTTGCACAACGGAATTTCTTTGCTTTAAAACGAAACTAATAAAGGACACGCCAATATTGATTTCCTCATAAAATAAATGTTATTTTCATCTGAGTTTACAATATGCTTTCAACACAATGCAGCCAAGCAAGTAGGCAATTTTCATAATTATTTAAAAACTTTACAATAAAGAATATTGAGGTTTTTCAGAACAGTTCAGCTCTATTATTAAAACTATTATGTTTGTAATTGGATGAATGTATAGGTCATTGATAACTAAATTGATATTTTTGGTGACTAGTAATTTTGAATTAATATTTATGTACCAAAATGACCAGTTCCTTAATTGTCACTTTCAGAAACATATATTTTTTCTAAAATTTTGTTGGTACAAAAGTAATGTAAGAGTATTTACAGTATTACTTTAACTTTAGATTCAAGAAGTTAAATGTACAGAATTAAGACAGCAGATTATTATTGGAAATTCCATATTAGATTAAGCAACGAATTTGAGATATCGATATTGTTCAAACCAGGATTCGTAAGGGTACCGTAATCTTCCAGGTCAAATATCAGTATCTTTTAATTAAAAAATTAACCTAGTTTACACTTTCGAAATTTCACTTTATTTAAGGCTCCAAAAGGGCAACTTCATGACATAAGTTTTAATTCATTTTTGTTCGGGAACGCATGAAACTAAGCAGGTGTTGTTGTTCTGTCTAATCGCACTTATTTCGCGTTTTTTTTTTTTTTTTTTTTTTTTTTTTTTCCCCAATTGTAATAGATTTTTCAGAAAATATGGAACTGGGCGTTTTGCACCGAATTTTTGCACGAAAAATGAATAACCACTCAAACAGGTGTGAAAAACTAGTTAACAGTTTATAACTTTCAAGGAAGGTCTACATATGGGCATACTCCGAAAAATCTCAAAAAATTACAGAATGTTCTTCTCATGAGGTTATATACGTTTACAAAAAAAATTTCGGCGGAACCTCCGTACCCTGTCTGTAAAAACAAATAATGAAAATTTCGTTATATGGCGATTTATCACCGGTTAGCAATAAAAAGCATTTTTTTTTTTTTTTTTTTTTAAATGTCAAATGCAATTTAAAGGAAAAAAGTTTCATGTTCAACGTGTTTAGATAAATTAAATATCTTTTGTTTTGTCAGAATCTTTGTTTAAAGTATAATTTCGTTTTTATTGACATTTATATGTATTTATATTCAAATTTAACCATCAAAATTTGAAATTTAAAACGAAATTCAAATTTAAATTTATTAAAATTGTTTCAAGTTTAAAGTCCAGTTGAGCATTGTCGATTCGATTTTGTTGCCATGGAAACATCTGGCTTTTATTTTTGAATACGCTTAAATGTAAGAAAATAATTATACTGAATAAGAATTTTTTATATATAAAAATATATTTTCCAAAGGTAATTTAAACAACTACAGCAACAAATAATTTATATATGTATATAATATATTAAACTCTCTCATTGTTTATGTTTAAATTCATTAATCTTAAATTCATTTGTGTTTAAATTCATTTACACAGATTCCAAAAATCCAAAAGTTTTGAATAGCATTAAAATCGTTTGCTTTTGGCAGAGAAAAGTGCTGCTGGCCAAATCGTTTGACACTTTGGCCTTTTCAGGCCAAATATTCGAAAGTATTTTTTTTAAAATATGTTTTCTACTGCAATTCCATCGCTAATTTTCACTGATACATACATGAGTAGTTTAATTAGTATATATTTTTAAATCTGAGTATGCCCAGTATGGAGACCTTCCCTGTTAGTAGGTAATTTATTGATCCCAAAATGGAAAACACAGTTCAATTCCAAATTGCTTTTATGTTCAGATCCTCCAATTTTATACCTCTCCGTTAAAAAATGAATTTGTAAATGAATAAAAACGTTTTGTGCTTGTTGAGCAGAGCAGTTAAGAATACATTTAAGGAGAAGTGGTTTCGCGTAAGATAAAATTGATGCAGAAAAGTTTTCTGATCTGGAAATTGCAGAACCTGTGCGAACCTTGCAAACTCTCTAAAGTAATGTAAATTTCAGCTAGTTGTACCTGGTGGAAAATTTTGTATAACCCTTCTCTTCTTATCTAGACGGCTGATGCCAGGGTCACATGATCCACTAGATAACTGACATTAAAAACATTCTTTCTTGTTTTTTTTTTTTTTTTTTTTTTTTTTTTTTTTTTTTGTTTTTTAGTTGTTTTATGTATTGTGCTTGGAAGCAGTGGTAAACTGCATTTTTTCGTGGTCTTCCAAAAGTGGAAGGAAATAAAATATTGTTTCAATATTAAAATGAAAAAGTTGCTAGGAAGTAATTGTAATTTAGAACCCTGACTTCCAAATCAAGCAACTAAAAATATTCTTCTTCATAACTATGTAAATATTGTAAAAAGTTTATAGTTTCAATTTAATAATAATTTATAAAAAGTTTCCTGAAGATATTATTTTGAAATGGTGCACACAAAGCTTCATAATACATGAAATTAAATACTGAATCGTAAATTAAGAACTATGCTCTCCCACCTTTTGTTTTCAATTGAAATTTCATGGAATTCTTGAAAATGTACATACCTTTATCTATTTTATTAAATAGCGCCATTGTGGTTACTAAGCAGATTTATGCATAGCAAAAGAATTTCAATGGTGTTTTTGATAGATTTCAGCATATAAAAAACAAATATAAAACGAATACATTCTCTTAAAATTTCACCACAAATGTTAAAGAAAAGTGTTTTAACCCTTCACTGCACGGTATGACCTATATCTGGCACATACCTAAAATTACCATAATTCTCATTATGTGCTATGAATTTGGCCAATAGGATCACTGTAACTAATCAAGAAAAGTCCAAAGAATGGAATAACACTTATTATGTCCGTGTCTGTCAAAAAATTAGAATTGTTCTTCGGAAACGAAAAAAATTTCGATCAAGTTTTTAAAGCAAAATTTACTTTATTATTTTTGTTCAACACTTAAAAATATTAATAAAAAAATTGCAGAGTACTAAGCAGATAAAATTATATAATTTAAGCTCATTTAGTTGCAATATTAGAGCAATACAATATTTTAAAAATTTAATTGTGTAGATAAGGTATACGCCATAAAATATCCCATTTTAGCTGAAAATTTGAAAATTAATTTATTTACTGTTTTCTCCATTATATATCGATTTATAGATTTCAAATAATTTTTTTCATAAAAAAGAAAAAAATCGTGCTGTGCAGTGCTAAATCATTTTTATATACAAACATTAGACGAATGGCCTTTAGCCCTTTGAGCTCTGGTGAGTAAATTTCCACAAAATTCCAAATGTCGCATTGACACCAATATTTTGCAAAAAAAAAAAAAAAAAAAAAAAAAAAAGGTTTATAATGTACACGAAAAAAATGCATTAAACCGTTTTCAAATAAATTTGGTCGAACATTCCGGTGCCATTGTGACATTTCAGAATTAAAATTATGTGGTAGAAAATTCTACCATCAGAGCTCAAGGGTTAAAAGTGTTTTGTCCAAATCCTCACGCACTTTTGCGTCGGTCGCCGTGCTGGAAACTTATAAAATTTAATGTTCGAAAATCTTCTATAAAGTCAATCATATATTTACAATCTTTATTCCTAAAATAAAGAAGTTACATTAAAGTTCTTCTCCTAAACAATAATCGTTAATTAGATTTTGTGCTTACTGTCTGCTCCCCTCTATTTTTTATTGAAGGTGTGAAATGCATTGCCAGAATGGAACGTGGGGACATAAATGCCAAAATATCTGCGGCTGTCTGAATAATGCGACCTGTAACCCAGTGAATGGAAAATGTACATGTGCACCAGGTAGGGATTTACTTGACACCTTCCTATAAAATTAACAAATAGTATAACTGTTGAAGTATTCCTAAAGGATTATTAGTGTTATGCTGATTTAGGGTAGAACTCGGCGTTAAGAATAATTTTTATTATTTTAACTTTACTAATGTAAAAAAAAAAAAAAAAAAAAAAAAAAAAAAATATTGCAGAAAACAAAACAAGTTTCGTCTTAAAGAGTTCAGAATTTAAATTAATTCAGATCAAATAATGAAATATTAAGGGCGCATGGAATATACAACTGTTAAAATTCTTAAATTTTCAATCATCGGTCTAAAAAATAGCATTAAAAGATTATGATGGTAAATGATCATGGACCTAAAAGCTGATGGAAGGTTTTAAGATTATGAACTGTGGGTGTGTATACAGTTTTTTGCCTTTTTTTTCGAATTTTTTTTTTTTTTTTTAATGCTTTGATAGACGTTTCTAAAATTCTGTTTTAGGCAAACAGTTGAAATTTTCCATAATTGTGTAACTGACTTGTTTCTTTAAAAATATTTAGAATTATAAATTTGAGATTTTTTTTTTAAATAATGAAAAATATGTTCTTAAAATTTTTAGGGTTTTCAAAGTTTTTTTGTAAAATATTTTTAATTTTATTTCTTTTAAGCCAAAATGGAAATTTTTTCTTAATATTTTTAAATAGTATGTTTTATGACACCAAAACAAAATTTAAGATGATACATTCAACAGTTTTTTAGATAAATATACCGAAAAATAATGTCCAAAAATTTTCATAGAGATATGTAAAAAATGAATTAGTTCTTGAAAACAAATTTAGGCATGAAATTAATTTCTTTAGATTTACATATGGCTTAGAGTGTATATATTTACTATACATTTTTTCATTTCTATCTCTATTTAAATTAAATAAATTATGTTAAATATTTTGCAAAAACTGCACCATTTTATTTGTGGAGACGCTCCATGTAATTTTGCGGGCAAGCAATACCTTTGAAACCATTTCTTCAATTTTTAATAATACCGTAATATATGTGGGGATACAATACTTAATACTTAAAAATTAAATAAAATAATATTAAAAAAAACTTGTAAAACAGTCTACTTTAATAAAATTTTATTTATTTTTTAATTTTAGCTTTTTAAAAAGCTTTACTATTTTTATAAATATTTTGGCTTCGATTTTTTTTTTACATTCATTAGAATATACTACATAAAACTGCATGGATTTTTAGATGTATGGGTTAATTGTATTTAATACGGCCATTTATCAACACGAGGGATATAGGTCATAAGGAACGCCCTCTGTGGGGTTTTTCTAAGTGAACCTAACCTTCATTTACGAGGGCAAATTCAAGGCTCGAAAAAAAAAAAAAAAAAACTCCACAAATACTCCGAACGATTAGGCCGACGGGCATGATTGGATTCGAGCCCAACACCTCATGTCTACCAGTTTTGAGAGCAGAACCTCTCGGCCACTGACGGGGACCTAGATGGAGAGGATTTTACATTTAATATCATTTTATTATCTCGTGTATTTTGAAAAATGAAGGAAATTCAACAAAACTCTTACTTTAAATATTTTTAAAAAATTGCTATAAACTTGAATGTTAAATCCATGTAAAAATAAAAATATTTACACCATAGAGAGTAAGTAAAAACAAATTAAATCCTCTATCTAAATTAGCAAAAAAGGCCTTAGTATTTGTCGAACAATCAAGTTATAAAAATATGAACAGGGAGAAAAATCAGTTTAAAGTTTTCATTTGCATGGGTAAATGAACTGGATCTTAATAAAATTTACAGTATCTCTATAGTTGTCGTATAGATAAAACTGAGGCGTGAAAATATTCATAATTAAAGGAGCTTTCAGTTAACACGTTCGCTGCCGATAACTCCGCCCTCTGTGTTAAATGAATGGGAACTTCACGCACTAGCGCGTGAGCGGCAGCGAATGTGTTAATAAAAAAAAAAAATTGATATTTTGACCGATTTCAAGGTACTGTGTCTCTTTAAGCATAAATAGGGATTGGGGTATAAAATATAATCTGTTATTTTTACTTTGATGAAAAAAAAATAATAATAAAATAAATGAATATAATGAATATAAATAAATGATTTTTTTACAAATCTGTTTTTATTCAAACGTTTTAGTTATGGAGGGTGTTATCAGAAAAATTTCTGTTATTGATTTCTATAAACATACTTAAAACAGTGTTGGGTGACTAAGAGTGAAGATGGTTGATTTTATTTTAAAATTTTAGAAATTTATTTATAAGTGTTAAAAGGGGAGTTTGTAAATTGTTGCAGAAATGCAGGAAATTTATGTAAAAAAAAGGACATGAATATGAATTGAGTTATGAAACACTAACACTTTAAAATAATTGAAAAGTACTACGATTAATAGTATGGAAAGTACAATATATTTTATAACATGTTTCAGGATGGCTTGGCGATAGATGTGAATTACCTTGTCCCGATGGAACATTTGGTGATAATTGTACCAATAAATGCGATTGCAAAAATGCAGCTGCATGCGATGCTGTGAATGGATCGTGCATTTGTAGAGCAGGCTTTACGGGAGAAAAGTAAGTAAGGAATTGAGAGTTTTGAATGATTTTGGTGTATATCATTATTTTCTTTATTCTATAATGGTTTGTAATTTTTTTTTATTATAGATTTCATTCATTTTTTCCTCTTATATCGATGTTGAAACAATGTGGTTATGAAAATATCGAAGATAAAATAAGAATAAAAAAGTAACTGGTTCCGTAAAATACTTGCGCAAATAATTTGTAATAGTTTAATCTTAAGAAAATCTAAAAAGCTGGTAATTGAAAGAAAAATGGTCTTTAATTTTACTCATTGCATTTCAAGAAAAAAGAATCGCCCCTATGTCTTACAACGTATAATAAAAATCTCCCCCCTCCTTTTTTTTGAATAGATGACATAAAATTGCTGCGTAACAATATAGTATATTTTAACATATTAAAATAATTATAGAAAATTATCTATTATTGAAAATTGTAGAGTCGAAAATAAATATTACAAATGAAAAAGGATTTAAAACTGAAATATACCTAAAGTATAAATATATTCTGGTCAGGTCTCATTTCAATCGAAATTTTATTGTGCTTTGAATTATATTAATGTCAATAAATTTACTTTATTACTTGTACTCAATTACTTGCAAATGTATAAGTTGATGGCGAACACCTTTTTGGTTGAAAGATCTGGAGATGGTTGGTTTATTCAGTTTATGGGGGTCCGGAACACATAAAATGTCAAATTTATATATATATATATATATATATATATATATATATATATATATATATATATATATATATATATATATATATATATATATATTGCATTAAAAGTTTTGATGCTTTTTTTTCTGCTTAACATGACGTTTAAAACGTGTTTTTAACTTAATTGGAACAGGAAATATTAATTTGTATACTTTGGTTTGTTTTCAAAAAAGGGTTATTATAGAAACGACTTCTTGTAAAAGTGCGTTTTTTCTTTTTTTCTTTCATGATGGGGATTTTTAACCATTTTTCCTATTTAAGTTCTTATAAGTTAAGAGCTGTTAAGGATAAACAGATCAATTGGAGAATGTCTTTTTCAATTATTTTCCTTTAAATTTGATTCAGAAAATTATTTGTAAAAAAAAAAAAAAAAAAAAAAAACTTTTAAACATATGATTAAAAAAGTTTACATTCTTTTTTTTTTTTAATTTTTACTTTAAATATTTTAAATTTTTGATTGAATTAATACTTTTTTGAATGCTAAATAAAAAATAAACCTATAAATTTCTATTTATTTAAATGAAAAGAATTTGAAATTTTCCAAATAGTATTCCCTGTTATAACGATTTTAAAGTACACCACTTTCTTTAAATTTTTTAAATTGCAAAAGATATGAAAAATTTTATCACGTGATTTTGTTTACAAATGAAATTTCAAAATTTTAACTCAACCAACAACATTTTTGTAGTGTTTCCCGGGCCCCCTTAAACACAAACATCAAGCACTCCGGATTTAAACGTTTTGGATTTTGAATTCTTCAATTCTGTGCAGTCTTTCCAATCAAAGAGCCTATACAGTCAAAGTGTTGATAAGTTCAATTGATTGACTTGATGAGTAAAGTTAAAACGCGTACAATGGATTCGACGCATACACATATTTGGTAAAGTTTTTATAACATTAGAAACGAGTAAGGCTTACAAGGAAGGTTTCCATACTGGGCATACTCAGATTTTTTTGAAAAAAAAAATACTAATTAAACTACTCATGTATGTAATAAAGGATTAGTGAAAATTAGCTGCGGAATAGCAGTAGAAAACATGTAAAAAAAAAAAAAATACTTTCGAATATTTGGCGTGAAAAGACGAAAGCGTCACATGATTTAGCTAGTAGCACATTTCCCCGCCAAAAGCAAACGATTTTAATGCTACTGAAAAATTTAGAATCAGTATAAATGGTATTTAATGAATTTAAGCATAAATAATGAGTTTAATATATATATATATATATATATATATATATATATATATATATATATATATATATATATATTAAATTTCATATGTATATATATATATATATATATAATATTTGTTGCTGTAGTTATTTAATTTACCCCTGGAAAAAATATTTTCATATACAACAAATTCTTATTTAGTAAAATTATTTTCATACATTTAAGCGTATTCAAAAATAAAATCCAGATGTTTTATGGCAACAAAATTGAATAGACAATGCTTAACTGGACTTTGAACTTAAAACAATTTTGATTAATTTAAATTTGAATTTTGTTTTAAATCTCAATTTTGATGGTTAAATTTGAATATAAATACATATAAATATCAATATAACGAAATTGCACTTAAAACAAACTAAAGCTGACAAAACCAAAGATATTTAATTTATCTAACCATGTTTAACATAAAACTTTTTTTCTTTTAAAATGCCTTTGATATATATATATGTATACATATATATATATATATATATATATATATTTTGAAATTGCTTTTCATCGCCAACCGATGATAAATCGCCAAATAACGAAATTTTTATTATTTTTTACGGACAGGGTGCGGAGGTTCCTCCGAAATTTTTTTTTATAAGCATATGAGAAGAAGAAGAATGACTCATGAGAAGAAGATTCTGTAATTTTTCGGAGTATGCCCGTATGTAGACCTTCCTTGTTAGTGTTAGCTAGTGGAAATATTCTTGTAAGATTCCTCATATCACTAAAGCTTGACTTAAACTATCCATGAATTTAATGTTTTCCCAAGAAATACTCTGAGAAGGTCAGATACCCCTTTAACAGGAGTTTCTTGGTGTTTTGAAATGGGTAACTGTATTACTAACTTATTCCATTACTCGTACTCAATTATTTGCAAATGTATACCATAGATCTAGATAAAAATTGTTGTGAAATGTATACTTGATTTATGTACATAAAAAATTATTTGTTTTATCTTTTTAATGCAATTAAAACTGTTGAAATTTTATTTTTGATTCTAATGCGAAGATGTGAAGATATATGTGAGCATGGAACTTGGGGCCATGGTTGTTCACACAATTGTACCTGCCAAAATGGAGCCACTTGCCATCCGACATCAGGGACTTGCATATGTTCTCCTGGTAAGATCATGTTTATTTATTTATTTAGGGTAAGATGGGGAAAGATGCCGCAGATTTACCTTTATTCTTGTAAAATGTACAATAAAGTACATCAAATGTACAAGTGTACATCAAACTAAGTACCAGAAATTATTGACCAAGCTCTTCAGAATTTAATTTCGATGTTGAAAAAGTTAAAACTCTTCAATTAAGTAGGCATAGTGATTTTCCCAAACATAATTTCTTTGTATAATTTTTTATGTGCAAGGTCAGGTGCCACATGGAAAAAAAAAAAAAAACTAAGCTGATTTCTTTTCTTTACTCCCCCCCCCCCCCAAATAAATCAGATTTTTATTTTCTCAAACTACTTAAAATTGAAATAAATATCAGTAAACTTACGAAAGTTATATATACTACTTAAATGTGAAACGTTTATCAAAAATGAGAAAAATGAAAAAAAAAAAAAAAAAAAAAAAACCTTAAGCCAAAAAATGAAAATTTTACATAAATGGATAGCATAATTACTTGAAAAAAAAAAAAAAAAAAAAAAAAAAAAAAGGCAAGCATAATTACAAATAAATGGTGAAGTGCGAGTATTATTTGGTCTAAGAGGGTTCCGTACAATAAATATATGAATTATTAACCCTTTGTGGACAAATTAATGGTATACGTGCCATTTAAGATTATTATATCAGTTATTATTATTTTTTAGTTATTATTATTTTTTGTGAAGTTTTTCTAATTTAATCGGAGCATTTTCGCGAATCAACTACAGAAAATTTTCTGCTTTGAAAAACGGTGGTAAAAGATTAAAAATTATCCAAAGGACTCATAGCGAAAGAGTTAACTGTGTTAATAAAAAAAAATCATTGCTAATAGAATAATAAGACTTTGTAAAAAGCTATACAACGTAGGGTTAATTTTATCTCTATATACTAGAAAAGTGTGCATGGATATACAATAAAGGTTCAAAGAAATATGAAGCCTAAATAATATCAAATGTTGCTATTCTGTATAACTATTTTTTATCGTAGCCTTATCTATTTATAATGAACTTAATTCGGTACTGAGAATAAAAGTAGTGCATATTTAAAATTCATTTGGCATTTCATAAATCTAAATTCAATATAGTAATAATCTTTTCATTTCAAAGTGTAGCTAGTACAAAATCCTTGTTCAAAGTTTAAACTTGGCATTTTGCTAAGTGCGCCTCGAAAGTATGTCACAAAATTTCAATACCGCCTTGGTCTATACCGCGATTTAACAGATATTTTTTTATTAACTTTCAGAGAAATAGCAGGCATATTGATAGTCCCACTCAATAAAATTAGTCGCGAGTCCCACAGTATTTGTGTTATTAATTTTAATTAAATTAGTCTGTTTTTAACTTGCTTTAACTCTGCTTTCACTTTGACGTTTATTGCTTTTATACTGCTACTAAGCATTGCATTACTCAAATATATCATTAAAGGATGTATCCAGGCTTTAAAAGCTGATGGTACATCGAGTACGCCGCCCTATGATTATATATGTCCAAACCGTCCCTGTCTTTTAGTGTTAATATCTCAGATAATTACCGACGAGTTTTTCGAAAATGATTATCAGCAATGCTTTTTTACAGCTGCTACGATAGGTACTTCCAGCACTTCTCAACGTCTTTGCTGAATGTCCGCAAACTGAAATTTGTGTGCAACGGAAAATAGACTTTTCTCAAAATCCATGCGATCTAGAGCAATCGCTATAGTTTTCCTGCAAAGTTGAAATTAACATCTATTACCACGAATAAACGATAAATTTAGTTTCAATAGATTCGAAATTAGATGGGAGCCGAGACATATTTTCGATGATATCCCTGATAATATAATACTCAAATAAATAAAAAAAAAAAAAAAAAAAAAAAAAAAAAAAAATGTATTTTTGATTTTAGCGTTGCAAAAGTTTCCACAACCCACACGATATCCAAAGATTTTTTTTTTTTTCAAGTAACTTAATGATCTCCTCTGCATTTTCCTGAAATATATTTTTGATTGTTTAATAATCTGTAAATATGTATATTAATAATTTTTATTACTTCCTCCAATTTGAATTTTCCACCTTAAATAGTTTAAAAATAAAATGACTGTAACAGACAGACAGAGAAGTGATCTTATAATGGTTACGTTTTTACTTTTTAAGTATGGAACCCTAAAAAGACAAAAAAATAACTTGTTTACATCTAGGCGAACATTGCAGTTTGCTCTTAATGTAAGTATTACAGAGCGTTCTATTGTATTTAAGCCCCATTCTTTTTATTTACGGCCTTTTTCCTCATTCTTCTACTTTGTATTTCCGTTTGCTCACAATCGCACCAGATTTCCCGTTGCAAGAGTAAAGTGAGAATGTTTCATGCATCCAGCACTGAATATGGTCCGCTTTGGACTTTGTCTCTTGGTAAGACTCCAGACACTCAGCAAATTCAGGTTCAGGGTAATTAAATTCCAATCCAGTACTTTCACCAGTATCCATAAGAAGAAAACTCTTGTCAGTATCTAAAGATGCCTCATATTTCAGTTTCTTCTTCAAATGATTTTGTTTTGAAGTTAATCTCTCTCTTCCCCTTTTTAACACATTTTACTTCCGCCAAGCTATCGTTCTTTGACGCTTTCTATTTCTTTTGCTTTTTATTTCAATCGGTAAATGAATTATAACAGATGTAAATTTTTCAAGTGGATGAAAATTGTTCGGGCCAGGATTCGAAAAAGAGATGTATTGGCTAAACACATCGCCAATACATCCCTGGTTCAAATCCTGCCCCGGACATTTTTCACCCACTTGGAAAATTTACATCTGTTATAAACTGAATGTGTTTGAAACGGAAATCTGCTTTAAATGAAAAATTACACGATCTGAGCGAAAATAATATAAAACATTTATAACTGATACATTATTAATTGTGAAAATTATTGGTTAAAGAAATTGATTTAGATAAAATTTACAAGTGATTTAATTTACTTTATGAAATAGTCACTGTGGTGGCGAAATATGAAAAATAGGCCATATTTTATGTGTTACGCCGAGATCGCAGTACGATATTGTGATGAACACCAGGTCGATATCTACATTTTTTTCTGGAGTCAAACAATGAAGACATTTTTCATCAAGGAAAAATCAGTTCTCAGAGATATTCTTGACTATTTCTTTATTTTCAAAACACAAGAAACTGAACACCTATAGACATCGGGGATGTAGCACGCAAATATAAAATGCCTTCGAACATTATATAGAAAATATTAGTCATCGTTGACAACAGAGAGCGTGCATCTTTTCTTCACCAAGACAAAACGTAAAGCAGACAAAAATTTCACATTTCACAAACGCCAAAAAAAAGTCTTTTGGCATAGAATAGATTCCCAATCCGAGCAAAAAATGTACAGGTAAAAAAGGACCGTTAAATGATAAGCAAAGGGGAAATTTTAAAAAAGAGTGTTGTCAAGAATATAGCATTTATCGCACGTGGCGAGAACGTACAACACCCGGCAATCCTAAACGAAATTACACAACCGGTAACAAATTAAGTTTTTTATACAAGACAAAATGAAATGATTGGGAAATAAAAATAGCAGTTATTTAAAACAGTCGTTTGATATTTAATCAACTGAAGAACAAGAAAGAAAAATCTAGAAATAGAATGATATTTTAAAACTAATTTATTATTTGTTTTTTATTTATTTATTATTATTATTTTATATGCACTTGGAGACGAACGCACAACAAAAATACCCCTTAAAAATGCTTTTCTTTTAAAATTAAATTTTAAAAGAGGGGGGGCTAACATTTGAAAAAATAATAGAAATATATATAATAGAATATGTGTTACATCACAGTCACCGACTTCTAAATCACAATTCCTCTTATTCCGTCGAACGAAAACGTGACTTCCTTATTACATACCAATTTTCAAAACGTCATACCACTTTTGGGATCCTTTCATGTGATTTTTTCCACTACAATGGTAGTCAGCATGTGACCCATGTTATAATCATTTCCAAAACTGTTTACTTTCAGACTGTCTGGCGAATTTTCAATAAGTAGACAAATAACTAAGAGCGACAAATAAACTGAGCGTTAAGGCGAAAAACAGTCAGATGAGGGCAAGTATGGATAACTACTGACATAGAAAGACAGAGAAAAAGTACTATATCCTCTTCAGACCCCAGCGTTTATTTATGTACTTTTTTAAATTTCAGTAATGGATTTATAATAACAAACGGATAACTTAAAAATATAAAGAGCAGAAAAAAGCTATTTTTTTAACATAAAATTTGATGATGCATAAGGGCTCACAAAGTACATTTTTGACAATTTCTTAGGTTTTTTTAAATTTTATTTTACTTTTTTGCATTATAAAACCATTAAAAAACATAATAATTATATATATATATATATATATATATATATGTGTGTGTGTGTGTGTATTTAATAATATTTTATTACTGATGGACTCTACAAATGGTATCTTAACGCGCATTAAAATTACTTACGTTTTTATTTTTGTACTTTTCGTACATTTCTGGTTCAAGCCATTTTTATACACCTCATATAGCTCGTTATAAAAAAGCACTCTAAGAAACAAATTGCTATTTTCCTTAGTTCTGAAATCTGTCAGGCTCCATTCACACAAATTTCTCTTAAATATATATATATATATATATACAGGGTGATTCAAAAAAGATGGGCAAAATTTTAAGGGGTAATAGTATACATCAAGACAAACAATATTAAATAGAAACCAAGGTTCCCAAGCGTTTTCCAAAGGAGATAGCCGCCATTAAAGTTTAGGGACCAAAATTTCAAATAAACATAAAAAACGGAAAAATTGGTCGATTGATTTGCGGTTTTCACTAAAACTATTCTTTATGTTGGTATTTTCTTGAAAATAAATTATAAAGATACATTTCGAAAAATGTCGATAGAGGGCGCTTTAGACTTTGGAGTAACGAACAACTGTTTTTTGCCGTTATTTTTTGCATTTCATTAAATGGTTTCGCAGGCTTAAACTTAAACTTAAATTTTGAACTCAAAATCTGAATAGTTGGGAGTGGTTAAGTAGCACAAACTAAACTGTGTTCAGAGGTTCAAATTTCAAATGACTATAAAAAACGGAAAAATTGGTCGATTGATTTGCGGTTTTCACTAAATCTATTCTTTAAGTCAGTATCTTCTTGAAAATGAATTTTAAAGATAAATTTCAAAAAATTACGTTAGAGGACGCCTTAAACTTCAGAGTAACCATAGAGGTCGCTTTAGACTTTGGAGTAAGGAAAAACTATTTTTTACTGTAATTATTTGCATTTCGTTAATTTTTTTTTAGAAGCTTAGACATAAACTTAAATTTTGCGCAAAAAGTTTGAATCGTTGGGAGTGATTAAGTAGAGCAAACTGAACTGTGTTCAATGGGGGTGGGGAGGTTCAAATTTCAAGTTATCATAAAAAACGGAAAAAAATGGTAGATTCGTTTACGGTTTTCGCCAAAATTATTCTTTATGCCAGTATTTCCTCGAAAAGAAATTTTAAAGATAAATTTCAAAAAATTCCGTTAGAGGGCGCCTAAAACTTTAGAGTAAACAACAACTATTTTTAACTGGTATTTTTTATTAGGATGAGCGAAGCGAATCCTCTACTAGTCCACTCAAATTACACTTTGTCGTACACTTTACAAAAAAACTATTCAATATTTTAACTTCAAATTAAACACAAAAATAAATTATGATCTGTAGATTTGCAGAATATAATTTTTTTACAATAAAACGTTAAAAAATTTATTATTTTAATTAATTTATTTTACATGCATTTCCAATACGGACGCATTTTAGCAAATAAATAAAAAAATGAAACGCGTATATTTTCAGAAAAAAAATATAAATCATGGAGCAAATAATAATAGATAGAATCATGATTAATTTAATAAATAAAATATGTTTTCATTATTCAGCAAAATCGTTTGCGCAGATGACACTTAAACATTTTAAAAAAATTGTATTGTAATTTTTTTTGTAAAGTGGCAACAAAAGAATTGTAAACAAATAAAATTAATTGTTTAATTTGTTATATAAATGAAAAATGAAAAGAATTGAAGCGTGAAGTTGTTGCCTCGATTCAAGCTCTTTATAAATGTACTAAAGCAAAGTTGGCCGATTCAGAAACGACAAATTTACTTTATCATTTGGATCTAAAGTAATGTTACGTTCTTATTTGTGGACCGAAAAAGATTAGTGAACGGGACTTTAGACTTTGTTGCACGTAATAAAGAAAATCACAAGCCACCAGACCAGATATCGCGAATAATCATGGATAAATTTGAATACTACAATAATTTAACTTATAAGAATTGGTGCGTTCCAATTCCCTTGATAATTAAATTCTAGAAAAATGGAAGCATAAATTGCTCAAGGAAAGAATTTCTTCTGCAGTTAGCTTTTGCTGTTACCATTCATAAATTCCAAGGTTTAACATTAGATGAAGCAGTTATAGATATTGAGGATATATAGACACCAGTTGGCTTAAAAACGTACGTAACGTTGTCGAGAGTGAAAATCCTTCAAAATTAAGCATTCAATAGGAAATTTTTCTTACGAAAAATTCTGCAATATCAAAAATTCTGATACGCTAACATGTATAAAAACGAAGAAATTAGAAAAAAAAAAGTTTTACAGTTAAAAATTCATAGTATCAACGAGGGCAGATTTCAAATATTTTTCCAGAAAATAGGATTTTGACGAAATAACTTTCTTCAAGCTCTCTTCAAATATATTATTCTAAAATAGCTATCAAAGATCATTTGATGTTAATTACAAAGATTGGAAACATGCATATTTCAAACAACTTTAAAAAACACAAGTGGTTACTGGAAATTGTAAAAATATCTTTAAAAGAGCTTTTAGTTGAAAATTTAAAAATATTTTGTAAAAGTTTGCTTAGAAAATATTTTATTATGACAGTCTTACATCATAGATAAAAAATTAAAATGCGCCAAAACATAAAATAACGTTTTTGTTTAATAAAGATGCAAAAATAATATTAAAAAATATTTTTACTTTCAAATATCTGTTTTATAAAATAATGCTTCGCGAATCCAAACAAAGCATGGCTTTTGCTAGTATCTAATAAATGCTTGTAAAAGATTATAGTTAACTTTTGAGCTCAAAATCTGAATCTTTGTGAGTAATTATGTAGCGCAAAATTGAGCTGTGTTTGAGGGATGGTGAGGGTAACATTTCAACTCCTGAACACAGCTCAGTTTGCGTTTCTTAACTTCTCTCAACGATTCGAATTTGAGCTCAAAATTTAAGTCTAAGCTTTTGCAAGCATTTAATTAGATGCAAAAAATAACGTTTAAAAATAGTTGTTGGTTACTTAAAAGTTAAGGGCACCCTCAAACGAAATTTTAAAAAATTTATCTTTAAAATTTATTTTTAAGGAAACCGTGACATAAAGAATAATTTTAGTGAAAACCGCAAATCAATCGACCGATTTTTCCGTTTTTTATGTTTATTTGAAATTTTGGTCCCTAAACTTTAATGGCGGCTATCTCCTTTGGAAAACGCTTGGGAACCTTGGTTTCTATTTAATATTGCTTGTCGTATATATATATATATATATATATATATACGTTTAAAAAAAAGTTAAGGTATGTATTCTATACGATACATCAGGTTTGAAGAGGATATAAGGTTTCTGGGATGATCAAAAAGTTACTTTGTAAAATAAACACATGAATAATGTAGGCATTTAATTGACCAATTCTTTTTAAAGATGGTTCTCAAGAAAAAAATATTTTCTCCACTCAACCACGCAAAATTTTCTCATACATTTCGGACTCATTTTTAAACATAAAAGCATGGTATTTTCAGGCATGTTTACTGGAGTGATTTGTAATCGAACAGTTTCCTCATTTTTCGATGAACGAATGACATCTTTATTTATGATTTGTTGAAGACAGCAGTTTTTTTTTCTTTCTTGCGTTGTCATGCCCAGAAACTCAGTTTTAAACGCCAAAAACATTAAAAAAATTAATATTTTTCTTTTGTTAAAAGAAAAAAAAAAAAAAAAAAGGAACCGATATTTCGTCCTATTGATTTCAAGCAACTCATGTTTTTACAGCATCATTGCGAATAATTGCAAATGAAGCAGTATTTTTCAAACGATCATTTATAACAATCCGATTAATAATAATACAGTGCGTTAAGAATTCATAAGACCACTTAGATTAAAAATAATATATATAAAGTAAATAAAGGTTTTAATTAAAGTTCAAACATACATATCAAAATGCAATATATTTATTAAAATTAGTTGGCAATAATTTTGAATAATGCATTACATTAGTACGTCAACAAAAATATAAGCAATGTTTGAAAAATTCACTGTTAACAAATTATAAGAACTCTTGTCTAAAAACGAAAATCATATGTAAATTAATACGATATTGGCCCTCCATTTTTCTTATAGCCTTAAACACACTGTTTTTCATAGAAGTGATCAGATGATTGAGTACAGATCCAGAAATATTGTGCTTTCTTTTACAATGTCTACAGCTAGTTTATTGGCAAATAAAAGCCGTTTATTATTAGAATAAACTTTGCAACTTAATATGCCCCAAATACTTTTTTCCTTTTTTTAAACCTTTGCTGTGTAAATTTAGACACATGGCAAGAAGCATTATCCTGCTGAAATATCCAGTTGGCACCACCTAAGAAAAGGCCAAACGATATCAAATTATCATATAACATAGCCTGTTATTATGCATTGTTCATACGTCCCGAAATCCGGGTTAAATAGCATAATTTATCAGGACTAAAAACTCCCCAAACCATTACTGTTCCTCCTCCCATTTGTTGACTGAAGCATTATTTCGATACCTTCCCACGAATCGTGACAATAGTGTTTATAACCATCTGGGATGTCAAGATTATTTTTTTTTCATCTGAAAATATCACTTGTTTCTACTTCTTGTCTCATGACATGACATTTTAGCCCATTTCAGCCTTTCTTCTTTATGATGTTTCATTAACCTCGTTTTTTTCAACAGTTACACACATTTTGCATTACTATTCGATTTCAGACTCTTCCAAACTATTATAGCCCCACCAGTGGCCGAGAGTTTCTGACCCCTCAACTGGTAGATGGCAGGTGCTGGGTTCGAACTCAATCGAGGCTGTCGGACTAACCGTTCGGAATTTTCGTGGTTTTCTTCGATCCTTGCGTAAATAAGGGTTAGATTCCTTTAGAAAGACCCCTACGAAGAGTACTTTCCCCTGGGCCTATATCCCTAGCGTAGATAATCGGCCGACAAAAATAAACCAAACCAAACTATTATATGCGAGGTTCTTTTGCTGAAACAGTTCGAAATTTTCCGAATTAAAAGACCTTTTTGAGTTGATAATTCCAATATTTGTAGATCATTCCATGCTGTCAAAATCCTTTTTCTTCCAGATAGTTTAATTTTATTTGAATCTTTTTTGCTAATTATTTCATTGTGAATGGCAGTTTTAGAACAGTTAAGATTTACCAGCGATCTGATATAGCCGTTTTTTTTTTTTTTTTTTTTTTTTTTTTTTTTTTTTTTTTTACTTCAGTCGCAGACAACTCTTTACCTCGCGGCATCTTCTATATTATAATTAACACTATCTAAACCTACAACATTGCATCTCAGGAATACTTTCACGATATATAAACGTGTATGTTTTATAATGATTATGATGTGACGTATAATTTCCTTAAGGTGATATTATAATTTCGGCTTAAGGTATCACCAACGTCAGTGGTCGGAAATAGTGCGCTAGAAATAACAAAATTAAATAGTCACTACATTTTACAGCAATTGCACTACATCGCACCACATTGTGAACAACGTTATGTTGCGAGTACCGCGTACAAAAATCAATACTTTGTAACGAGCACTGACTCTACTTTTAATGTTTCACTTTAAACAAAATTGCCATTTTCTAAATCAGGTAGTATATACATTATTTTTTCAACAGTTTGCTAATTTCAGCTGCAGTGTTTAGCAACATACCACATGAAGTTATAGATTTTTCTGCTGACATTTGCTTTTAAAACCTAGGGTCTACAGTCTAGATAAAACCAAGTGCTGACCAATTTTCTCGCTGCAATACTTGCCTATTTATTCATAATTCGATCTTCATTTTTTGTTACTGAATTTATTCATTTGGAAAGTTTTTCTTTCACAGATTTATTTATTGCTTGCATTTAGAGTTGATTTTCTGTAACTTTCTAGGTTATAAAATTGGGCAACTCAGTACAATAAACTCTGAAGAAATGTATTCCATTAATACATTAAGAGTGTGTTGGAGAGTTGAGTATAAAGAAATATATTCGTAAATATACATGGATTACTATACGTAATTTATGTACTATACGTTACGTACGTACGTTACTATACGTTTATACTATACGTTTATACTATACGTTTATACTATACGTTACGTACGATATAAATACGTATCGTACTATACGTTACGATTTAAATACGTAAATAATGGATTCGTAAATACATTAATAGTGATTTTGTATCTCAATTCCATATTTGTCATCAAAAATAGGTTTTTTCTTCAATAATTATGGGAATGCAGAGCATTTTTAATATTTCATAACAAATTAACTTACACTTAAAAAAAAAAAAAATAATACAGCGATTTTAGAAGCATGTAAAGCTACATAAATCTGTATGCTTACTAAAATTTATCCATAAACTAAAAAAAAAAAAAAAAAAAAAAAAAAAATGATGGAAATCTACAAAACTACACTGTAAAATGGGAAAAAATGTTATGTTAATAAGAATTTTCTAGGAAATTGGGATGCTTAGAACTTTTTATGTAACGGTAACAGGGAAAAAAAATCATATAACAGATGCACATTTACACTGCAAATAAAAGAATCTGTACGTTTGCTAACAATTTTTGAGGAAATTGGAATTCCTGGAATTTTTTTGTAACTGCAACGTGGGTTACACATAAAATTTCAGAAAGATTCCGGTAATTTTAGTAAATTATATTATAAAGCTACAGATTTCTGTACCTTTGTAAAAAACAGGTTTTGCATATTTACATATTTTTCCTCCTTTTTTTTGTACAATGTATAGATAATTTTTAGAAAGTACACAAATTTCTGCAACCTCACATTTTTAGAATTGTATTTTATTTTACAGTGTAGTTTTACAGTGTTTTGTTGTAAAGCTACAGAAATCTGCATACTTATTAAAATTTTATTTGTAACACTTTACATGAAATTACATGAAAAGTTCTCGGCATCCCAGTTTTTTTAGAAAATTTTTAGTAACTTTAGAAGATATGTACGTGTATGTATATGGATTAGACGAATTTTTTATTTAGACAAGGGTGCTAGGGAGGCCACACACCTGTGAAACATTGAGCGAAAAAACATGAGACATGAGACAATTTCACCCTGATAACAAAGGAAAAACCGGTTTGACTGCGACATGTTGCACGATTTTTGACGCATGTCTCGCTAGTGTGTGGCGTGCCGAAGACTTCTTGATGTTGCCCTTTTTACTGTTGTTTTTATTCTAATCTATTATCTTTCAATTTCAAACTGAATGACTTTTATTTTGTAATATTCAATTCTAGTTAAAAACTTGTATCTTATTTTAGTGCATTATTGTAATTTTCTTGCCTCTTTCTTATCTCTGGAGTGATTTTGCATGTTTCCGTCTGTATCTCTAATTTATAGCTCTTTACAACTAAGTACCATTAATACTGATGAATATACAATATTTGCAAAATTTATATCAAATATAAAATTAATGCATATTTTGTAAGTTTCTGGCTTTGTTATTTAAATAAAAATTTCCCTCCTAAATTTTCTTGCTTTTAAATCTATGAAATAATTGTGTGGGTAGACGCTATAATCTTTTCTGTTTGAACAAATAAATAATCTGAATTCAACATGGTGATTGTGCTTTACTTTTTGATTGCAACCAATTTGTGACTTTCTGAAATGTTAACATTCATATTTTGTTACAAGCAAAATCTCACAATTTTTCATCAAATTTTTAAATTTATCACTTTTGCATTTGTTTAGGCTATACAGGGGATGACTGTTCAAAGCGTTGCCCAAAAGACACCTTCGGAGACCAGTGCGTAGAAGAATGCAAGTGCCAAAACGAAGCGTGGTGCAATTCAGTCGATGGATCCTGTCTTTGCACGCCAGGACACAAGGGAACGCATTGTGAATATCCGTGTGAAGTAGGTAACCTGAAACATGAGATATTCCGCTTATATTATCATCAGATATCTTGTTTAAATATTTCATATGCTATAACAGGATTCGCGTTCACTCGTGCTTTACGCATATATGCCAGAAAAGTCTTGAACCATGACCGTTAGATGTTACAACTAGAAATTTGAACTGTAAGATTACGATTCATTAAAGACCAAGGACCTTCAGTACCAATCCTGATTTCTTGAGCCTAGACCCGGAGGTGCTATGAAACATATACTCCGGTAGGATGGTCACCTGCGCAATCCTCAGTGTTTAACTCTTCACTGCACGATTTCTTCTATTTTTATGGAAAAAAATATTTGAAATCTATATATTGGTCTAATAATTGGAAAAATAGTAAAATAAATAAATAAATAAATAAATAAAATAAATTTCGAATTATCAGCTAAAATCTGATATTTTATGGTGTTAACCCTATATACACAATTAGGGCTTTTAAATATGGTATTGCTATATTTTGCAATTAAATAAACTTAAATTAATTGTTTTTATTTATACTTAACACTCTGCAACTTGCTTTATATTGATATTTTTAAGTATTCAATAAAAATAATGAAAGTAAATTTTGCCTTAATAACTAAATCCCTTTTTTTTTTTTGCCTTAATAACTAAATCCTCTTTTTTTTTTCTTTAATGCATTATGAACAAAATAAGTGTTATTCCGTTCTTTGGGCTGTTTTTGATCAGTTACAGAGATCATATTGGCCAAATTCTACATGGGCAAATTTCCAATATGACCCATGTGGCCCATAATGAGAATTATAGTGTTTTAAGTATGAGCCAGATGTGGCACATAATGGTCACGATGCAGTGAAGTGTTAATTTCTAAACCAGCTTGACACTTATATCTACCCGGCAGGGATGAAAGATTGACTGAATTTGGCTCAGCCGGGATTCGAAGTTCCGACCTGTGCGTGGCAGACAAGCGCGTTGACAACTATGCTATTGAGATTACAAATTTTACAACATCGAGTCAAAAATTCATACACTTCTCCATCCTCCGCTTTTTTTTTTTTTTTTTTTTGCTTATACATTATGAACAAAATAAGTGTTATTCCATTCTTTGGACTGTTTTTGATCAGTTATAGAGATCATATTGGCCAATTTCCATTATGGTCCATGTGGTCCATAATGAGAATTATAGTATTTTAAGTATGTGCCAGATTTGGCACACGGTGTAGGTTAATTTCCAAACCAGCTTGGCACTTATTGTATCTACCCGGTAGGGATGAAAGATTGACTGAATTTTGCTCAGCCGGGATTCCAACTTTCGACCTGTAGCGTGGCAGACAGGCGCACTGACAAATATGCTGTTGGGATTAAAAATTTTACAAAATCCAGCCAAATTGATACCCAACTACATCTCCGTTTTTTTTTTTTTTTTTTTTTTTTTTTTTTTTTAAAATCCCCTTCCCTCTTTTAAAACGAGTATACGATAAAATTGCAAGATGTGTTTCTGACGCAACACGAAGTATTTGGGTAGTTGTTGATAAAAGATGTATCTGGTGAATTCGTGAAAAAAGTTCCAAAGATTTTTTTTAATAGCAAATATTGATATTTTATTTTATTTGTAGACATTGTTGGTATCAAAAAGTACAAGAAATAAATGTTATTTCTCGTTTTGTACTATTTTGATTTGTAAAACAAATACGAAATTTTAAATCTGGATAAAAAAAAGGAAAAATAAAAGATGAAATCGGCGTTTAGAAAATACTTTTTTTGAAACAGTAGATATTAATATTTTTTAAACAAAATACTTTTTTAGCAACAAAAAAGTGCTCCAGTAAGTAATGAAATCGAGTCTTTTTGTTCTTTCGCATTTTGATCTGAAGAGCGGATGCGATTTTTAAAATAGCAGAAAGCACAAAAAATTCGAAATAGGCATTCAGAAAATATTTTTCAGAAAAGAACCAATGTTTTTTACCTTTTTTTAAAAAATGAGGAAAGCGGATGCGGAATTGTAATTTTGCTGAAAAAAAAGAAAGATATGAAATCTTCATTCTGAAAAAATGTATATTTTAAATGTATAAAGTGTAATATATGTTTAATTGAACAACACCGTTAGAATCGAAAAGGCACCTAAAAAAGTGTGTACTTTTTTTTTCCTATTCTGAAAGCGGAAGCGGCAGTTTCTAAGTGCGAAAAAATACCGGAACATCTTTCGCGGGCAGCTTTCTTCTGAACGAAGTTCCTTATAAAATCCATTTTAATTTAGACAAAAGCAGCAATACGTTCTTTTGCGATGTTCATTATGGTTACTAATTAGTATCTCGGCTAACTGTTAAAAAACAAATCTGAGCCACAACAACATTCGAACCTGCCTTTATCTATCCCCCACCCACAATTTCATGCTTCTACATGAGATAGATTTTCCTAGTCATCGCAAGCGTTAGAAAATTACAATATATTAACACATTTCGGGATGACTTTGTGATGCGCCAACACAGACAGACACACATTCTTTTACAATTATAAATTTTATCTTTGTTTAAAAGTAATTGTTTTTATTTCACGAAAATTTAGACAGAAAAGCAATAATTTGGATGAAAATATTTACAACGAATTTTTCAAATTCAAACTGCCGAAAAACTGCTAAAAAATGAGTTGCTTTACAATGAGACACTAAATAATGTTATGTTTTACTTTTATGCGTAGTTTCACGGTTTATGGGAAGTGTTTCAGACATTTCGGATTTTATTATATTCTTGCATATAACGTATATTTCATAATGTGTAATCAGTTTGTCAATACATTAAAATGTTGTTCTATTTTTTACATTTAGCCATGGTCTTATGGTCACATGTGCGAACTCTCCTGCCAGTGTGTACTAAATAGCACAGAATATTGCGACCGTTTCATAGGCGACTGCATCTGCTTACCGGGGTGGACAGGTAACTTGAATATAATATATTGTTGCTAATATATTGTTGTTCTTTGATTTTAAAAGGAAATGAATTGTACCGTCGATGCAATGTCTTATATATGTATTTTATTTAAACAAATTCAAATGGGATTGATACGGCTATGTATTTCAACTTATTATATCTTAACTGTAACAGCAGTAATCAAAGATCTTGTTTCTTTAGTTCGTCGCTGATCTGCAACTGTAGCATAAAAGTTGGATTTATATGTTTGTCTATGTTTGTTTATGTACAGGGTGGTTAGTTATTAACGTCAGGTGTTCAGAGCCCTCTAGCGAGTAAAGTTTTGGGCGAAACATAACCAAATTTGATCAGCATACATAGTAGGCCATGGGATTTCGAATTCTTTAAAAAAAAATAAGAAAATAAAAAGGTTAAAAAATCGCCACTAGGAGCAATTTTAGCTAAAATGCGACTGAAATGCATTTAATTAGCATAAAATCAGCAATTTTGGCGCATCAAAAGTGTATTAGTGTAAATGTTGAACGATTAAATGGCAAAAAATACAGTACAGATCAATTTTATACTGCTGAATACTGGCCGACGGGCGAATTCTACCCCTGTCGGATCGGACGACTTTCTCGAAATCCTCCGACGAAGTGAAAATTTCTCATTCTGCCCCTATCGTTTCGGAATCCTTTCCGGTTTGACGGGCTTCTTTTCGCGTAATTCCCCCGACTGCTATAGGCAACCGGAAACCCACTATCTATGTCGGTTTAAGATGGCCGCGCTTACATTGGCATCTGTTCTATGTGAAGATAGACTTATTTTTTGTTAAATGTATATTCGCATTCTGTTTTGTTTTCAGTTTTGTTATGTTCATTAGTAGAAGTAATTTTAGCTTCAATTTAAAATAAACTAATGTAGATTGTAGTATATATTTTTTAATTATTTGAGTTAAAGCTGTTTGTATTTTAAAACTTGTATATATATATATGCTAAAACATAATAAAATGTAGTTTGAGATTAAAACTTACCGAACTTATACAAAAGTGTAGGTTAGTTGATTGTGTTTATGACGGCCATTTATCAACACGGGGAATATAGATAAAATAATAAAATTTGTAAAAATCCCCATAAATAAAAATAAGTTTTCCTTTATTTTTTTTATTTATGATGATTTTTACAAAGTCCATTATTAAGCCTAAGCCGTATTTACGCATGGTAAACCAAGGTTCGAAAAATTCCGAAAGATTAGGCCGACGGGCGCGATTGGATTCGAACCTAGCACCTCCCGTCTACTAGTTTCGTTTTTAGAACCTCTCGGTCGCTGAATAGGGAATACATAAATGTAATTACAAATCGCTTGTGCTTAAAAAAAACTCCTTTATTTTGATCTAAATAATAAAAAATACGTAATTGTGAATGTAAAATAATAAAAAGGCAAACATAATTTTCAAATTATGTTTATCTGATATAGCTCGTATTTTAAAAATTATAATTTAAAGCTTGTATTTTAAAAAAATCAGCTGAAATATATATTTGAGAAGAATATAACTTATTACAATAAATCAAAAAGAGCATTTACACATAGTTTTTTTTAAATAATACCTTGATTTTATTCTAAATAATAAAAACCTTTATTGTTTAAATGGCACAACTTGTATTTAAAAAAAAAAAATGCTAAAATATATTTTAGAAAAGATTAAAATTTTTTGAAATCGAAAAGTATAATTACAAATAGTTTTTGATTAAATAATACCTTGGTTATACTCAAAATAATAAAACCATTATTTTTTTATTACGAAACTTATATTATTATAAAAACTGTAAACTTGAATATTAAATCCAAACCAAAAAATATTAAATACCTCATGAAGTGAAAAAAAAAAAAAAAAAAAAAAAAAAAAACTGCTATCAATGAAAAAAAGCCTTAGTGTTTATCAAACGAGCAAGTTATAAAAATATGAACAGGGAAAAAAATCTGTTAAGTTTTTATTAAGTATGGGTAATTGCCCTAGATCTATTAACAGAATTAACAATACCTCGCGATGTAATTGTCGTATAGGTAAAGATGAGGTATCAAAACAGTAGCGCCAACTTTTCAAAAATATTGAGTGGGCTCAAAATTTTTTTAGTAAAATAACGCATATAATTTTCTCTTCTTAGTGTGTACGTGTGGGAAGAATAAGAGAGGGGGGAGGGGGGGAGTAAATGATTAAAGATAATTCAAAATTAAATTATGTTTTCCTAAACAAAATTTTCAAATTATTAGAATTATGTTTTATAAATAATTTTATTAAATTATATTCTTCTATGTTCTTGTTGTATTTACTATATAAATAACATTGGAATTGCTAATTATTGAAAGTGCATAAAACAATTTTATTAAAAGCATACACTTTAGTAAAGGTGTTTTATCAATTCAAGACATCAAGGCAGAGGCAAAATATGAAGGAATTTTTTTCCGCGAGAAATTTAACTATATATTTTTTCAGCGCTCCTGTAAGTCTAATTTGAGTCCTTACTATTTTTTAAAGAAAAATATTTTGAGAACATTAATAAAAACCAATCTCATTTCAATGATTAAATAATTAAAAAAAAAAAAAATAAACAAATTAAAACAATCAGGTGGGGCGGATAGATAAAATTAGTGAGTGGGCTCGCGCCCTATGGGCCTATATCAGTTGGCACCCCTGTATCAAAATATTCACAATTAAAGGAGCTTTCAGTTAATATTAAAAAAATAAAATCGACATTTTAACCAATTTCAAGGTACTGTGTCCCCTTAAGTAACAATAAAAATTATGTAATAATAAATGCAGCATAATTATGAGTGAAGCATGATTTTTCAAATTACTGGGCTAATATAACTTGTATTATAAAACTCGGGAAAAAAAGCTCCTATAAAAATGTTATTTTAATAAAGTTTACTCACATAAAAAACAAACTAAAAATAAAAGATGTCTTTGTTATAAATACATATTCGAGAAGATTAAAATTTTTTGTATTAGTTCAAAAAATAATTACAAATAATTTTTAATTAAATAATTCCTTAATTTTAATCTATTTATTAATAAAAGTTTTATAATTGTAAATGAGGGAAGGCTAATTTTTCAATTATTTGGCTGACATATAGTTTTATTTTAAAGCTTGTATTAGAAAAAAAAAATAACTTTTATGCTAAAATATATTTTTTATAATAAAAATTGTGCTAATCTAAAAGTATAATTGCAAAAAGGTTTTTTTTATATATTTTTTAATATTTCTTTAAATAACAATAAAAATTATATAACAATATCCTAAAACTTCGAAAATTATTTATAACTCATCCTACCTTTTAAAACTTTTTATACTATAGCGATATTATATCACTCCCTTACATGCAGGGCCGTAAATCCCGGGGGGGGGGGGTTGGGGGGGGTGCAACACCCCCCCTAGGAGAAACCAGTCGGAAAATTCCCAGTTCTATCGGAAAAAAATGGTATTAACCAATAAAATCTTATAAACTGGAAAATCATTCGGAAAATTTCCCGTTCCATCAGAAAAGGCGTATTTAGTTGGAAAAAATAGCATTACGTATTATCCTATAAAAACTTATAAATTGGGAAAACAGAAAAATCAGTCGGGAAAATTCTTGTTTGATCGGAAAATATGTTCTTAACCTATAAAAACTTATATACTGGAAAATCATTCGGAAATTTTCCTGTTCCATCCGAAAAAGCGTGTTTAGTCGGAAAAAATAGTATTACGTATTATCCTATAAAAACTTACAAATTGGAAAAAGGAAAAATCAGTCGGAAAAATTCTTGTTTGATCGGAAAAAATGTTCTTAATTTATAAAAACTTATAAACTGGAAAATCATTCGGAAATTTTCCCGCTCCATCCGAAAAAGCGTGTTTAGTCGGAAAAAATAGTATTACGTATTATCCTATAAAAACTTACACATTGGAAAAAGGAAAAATCAGTCAGAAAAATTCTTGTTTGATCGGAAAAAATGTTCTTAACTTATAAAAACTTATAAACTGGAAAATCATTCGGAAATTTTCCCGTTCCATCCGAAAAAGCGTATTTAGTCGGAAAATATAGTATTACGTAAAAACTTACAAATTGGAAAAAGGAAAAATCAGTCGGAATTCTTGTTTAATCGGAAAAAATGGTATTAACCTATAAAAACTTATAAATTGGAAAAACGAAAGTATCATTCGGAAAATTCCCCGTTCCATCGGAAAAGGCATGTTTAGTCGGAAAAAATAGTATTATCCTATAAAAATTTTTAAATTGGAAAAACGAATAAGTCAATCGGAAAAATTCTTGTTCGATCGGAAAAAATGGTATTAGCCTATAAAAACTTATAAATTATAAAAACGAAAATATTATTCGGAAAATTTTCCGTTTCAATCCGGAAAGGCATGTTTAGTCGGAAAAAATAGTATTACGTATTAACCTATAAATACTTGTAAATTTTTAAATCCGAAAATTTTTTATTCCATCGGAAAAAATGGCATTTACCTATAAAAAAATTATAAATTGGAAAAACGAAAATATCAATCGGAAGTTTTCTGTTCCACCGGTAAAGGCATCTTTAGTCGGAAAAAATAGTATTACGTATTAACCTATAAAGATTTATAAATTGGAAAAACGGAAAAGTCAGTCGGAAAAATTCTTGTTCGATCGGAAAAAAAAGTAAATTTAACCGAAAAAAAGGGTATTAATCTATAAAAATTTATGAATTGGAGAAATATTTTTGTAGTTTTTAATTAAATAAGAAAAACAAGTTAGATCGAAGAAAACCTATAAAATTTTATTCTCAGTCGGATTTATTTCCGCTTGCAGTTTCTGATAAGAAAAATAAGAAAAAAAAACCAATTTAGGATGAAGAAAACAAATTTATTCTTAGCCGGAACTATTATTAATTTAAATAATTGCTAATTTACTATTTACTTTAATTTAGTAATTAACTAGCGGCCTTCGCCCGCTACGCTGGTCGGTTTATCTAAAGAAATCTTGAAGAAGTAGTTAGATAAGGTTCAGACATACATTAAAAAAAAAAAAAAAGCAAGTCGATCATTCAAAAAACGTTGGGAAATATCAAATATTTACTGTAATTTTTTAAGAAAAACAAAGTTTCGAAAAAAAAATTAAATCGAAAAAAAAATTACACTGACATATTAATGCAAGGAAATTTTCCCAGAGAGAAAATTCGCCTTGAATACAATATTTCAAATTCTTTTAATTGCTTATAGGCGTTAATGCCAACATAGTGAAAAAAAATTCCATGCTGGGAATCGAACCCGGGCCATCAGTATGGCGCACTGACGTTCTACCGACTAAACCACATGGAACGACAGCCAGCTTGAAACTTTCTCATACTTAAGTAGACTGGCGAAAACATAACGATAGCGCGTTTTAAAATCGCACAGTGACATCTATTGGATTTTATATGTACTAAAAAACGTTATGTACTAAAAAACGTGAGCAGCGCACCTAATAGTTTCTTTTGTTTCTTTTTGTTACTTTTTTGTCTGTTGTCCGATTTTGATGAAACAAAGCCTATACACTGCCCGGGAGTGTGCATTCTTCATTAGTGAAAACCGCATAAAAATCCATTCAGTAGTTACGAAGATAACCTCGAACAAACAAACAGACAGACAGACAGACAGACAGACAAAAAATTCAAAAATTTTTTTTTTTGTGTTTCATTGGTTTTCTTTTATCGCCCTGACTCCATTTTTGTCAATTATCTTCAATGTACAGACACACCGGGTCCTACTGTTTTATTATGTGTATAGATTAATATAACTTATTAATATATAGGATTTTATTTTTCTGATAAAAACTATTCAGAAAAATGTTGATTTGTCAAATATTGTGTTCTCGGAAACTTCGATATGATGAAAAAAAGAATATTCTTGTACATTTTCTAGTAATGTTAAAGTTATACCGTTAATTATAACAGTGATATTTTGAGTAAAACCTTGATATTCCGATTTTTTTCTGTGTCTTGTGACTTGGATATGGATATATCGAAATCTACTTGTATTTTTTTTACTGTTGGAAAGTTTTTAGCTTAATCTCGAAATTTTAAGATATACTGATCGAAGTGAAGAAACTTCTATTTTTTAAATCTAAACTTTAAATTTAATTAGAAATATGTATCATGGAATTTAGGTGGTATACGATGAAAATTCATTTATAGAAATACAAATATTTGGTATTTTTTCATATCAAAATCTGGATATTTTCCATTCTATTCAAATTTTACCTTTAATTGAAAATAATTATAGTCTCATTTTTTCCTACTATCTAAATTTGTGTTTTCTTTTTATTTTATTTTAAAAAAATAATAATAAAGGCGAAATTGTTTATACTTACTTTTTTACGTAATTTTTGATTGATTTAAAAGATTGTTTAAGAAATTTATATGATACAGAATGAAAATTGAAAATACCCAAATACTTTGAATTTTCATCTCGAAATAATCTGGATATTTTACAGCCTATACGAGTTTACTTCTCTCAGAAGTAATACTTTCGTTAGCTTTTTCCTCAGTCAATTGTATTAAATTTTTTAAATATTTTTATTATTACTATCACATTTTGTTTAGTCAGAAAAATGAGTTGTAACACCAAATTGTTATGCTGCTTTTAAGTTTGTCGTTAGAAAGAGTTAAAACTTATATTAAGAAATCCCGTATTTTTGACAATTTTTCGTCTCTGAAATATTCCCCAAGCAAACAGATTTCAATTTTACTTTAAAAAAAAAAAAAAAAAAAAAAAAAAAAAAACGCTACAGAGATTTTAACTGAATGCTAAAAAATAGAAAGATAAAACATTGTTTTCTCTTCAACGTAAAGCTTGGGCACCTAAATGACTGGACGTTGCATCTCCCGCCCTATGTGTCAGTTACAAAACAAACTGCGCCTGCGTTAACTCTTTGTTTAAACCGTTAGTATTCTGGCTCATAGTATGAAATCATTCAATTAAAAAGTGTTGATGGGAGAATATTTTGGTATATAGTTACTAGTTCAATATTTTTTTATCCGTTATGCCCCCACCTAATGTAAGAGACAAAAAGTGCAATGTGGGTTATGTAATTATATTTTCGATAGTGATTACAGGAACACACTTAATAAACAAAAGCATGCTGATAAAATTTCAGCCGATATACATATACCGATTTGCATTGTTGGAGCTTAAAAAATCCTTTTGAAGTAAGCTAGCTATTTTATTACAGAAAATTTTAGATATGTAAAATGTGTAAATAACTGAATTGTTTTCATATTTAAAAATGAATTATTTTATTTATTCATTATTATTTTTATTATTATTATTATTATTTTTTTTTTTTTTTTGAGGGGACAGATAAATTATTTAATAACTTGTAAAAATGTACTGTTATTCGATATATATAAATGTTTTTAACAGTTAGTATCGCAATTCCCTAACTATTTGCTAGTTTTGTTACAAACTAGAGATGACAAGCTAGTTGTTATTTAAATTTCATGAAATTATTATCATTTTTAACTACATTTTTTTTCTTTCAATATATTTGCCTTCTTTTTTGCCAACCATTTTACAATTTGCAATTGCAAGTCAATGTATTTAGTATTATACACGAAGTTAAAATTGTATTATAGATCTTTTTATATTTTATCAATTTTATTTCATCATTATTTAAGAGTAATGTAGTATTTTAATAAATTTTTGCCTACATGGCTTTTCATTTTTATTATCTCAAGGTTCAACAACTAAGAAAGTTCATTTATTTTTTGAAGTTCAAATGTCAATGTATGTAAAATATTCTATATTTTTAAAACTTTGTTATAGTACAAGTAAAAATAATTTTGTCTCCCTGCATAACAATATTTTGATTATTATTTTATGGATAGATTTTTTTTTGCGAGTGTGTGTGTATAGATAAAAATCAAAATTTAATCATTGAAACTTGAAAATAATTTTAGCCTTGGGGGAGGATAAAACAGCGCAACTTTTGACTGTTTAAAGCTAATTGATGATTAAATGGATCTTTAAACCTCTTTTGCAATTTGAAATTTTAAAAAGGCATTTCAACTTTAATGGTACATTTTTTGTGCCTGATGTGCCTGTGTGTGTGTGTGTGTGTGTAGGGGGGGGGGGTAGATGAAAAAGGAACCAGAATTTTACTTTTGGCTTATGCATTTCGTTTATTTGTTTGGTATTTTGCGCATGTTTTCTCAAGGAGTCAGAAAAATTATGTACAATTGCCTTATTTATTAAAAAATTTGAGTATAATTTGAAAACCCTTTGAATTCGCTCCTAAAAATTTACATACTCTGCTTTAATAATTTATTTGTTATTTATCTATATATTGCATATAATATATTTATATGATGTATCTAATTATATATTTTATCTAATGCTAGTAGAGATAGCTATAAATATATAAAATAGTTTGTCCTGACAGAGTGATAATCAACGCACATCCCAAACTACTGAATCTAGAACCATGAAAATTGGAGAGAAAGTACTTCTTATGATGTAAGCATGCACTAAGATGGAAATTTTGAAATTACCCCCCTTAAGAGGGACAAGCGGGGGGAGGTAAAAAATTCTGGAACAAATTGTCATATCTTAGCAAACATTTAAGGTAGGAGCGTAAAATTCCAGAAAATAAATCTACTAAAAAAATTATTAAAAACAAAATCCAGTGATTTTAGAAATCTCAACATAAGGGGTTAAAAAGGGGGAGTCGAAAAATTTAGAACATTTGGCACATCTCAACAGTCTTTTCAAATAAGAACGTGAAACAGCAGAAAATAAAAATTTTAAAAACTAATTAAATACGTGTTTCAGCGAAATTTTAAAATTTCCACCCCCGAGGAGTTTAAATGGGGTGGAAAAATTCCATACTTTTTTGGCCATATCATAGGAAAGCCCTCAAATCACTCTTTCATATAATAAATCTTTCTCCCTCTTCCCCGCCCCCTCTTATCCTCTATTGGGGACAATTTTCGATCTTTTTTGAAATTGTAACGTTTTATCATTTTAGGCCGGATTTTTTTTTTTTTTTTTTTTTTGGGGGGGGGGGGGCTCCGATAAATATTACTTATAATATATGAAAATTTTATAGTTAGGGGAAGGGTCTATTCTGGGAGGGAGGACAATTTCCTAAATTTGGAATACATCTCTCTTGTGATATATCGTTGGATTCCTATTTTGCCCTCACGGGCAACCACTTTTCTAATTTTAGCCGATACCTTTCATGTGATATATTGCTGGAAAGCCCTTTGACTGCTTATTCGTATTATGCACGACTCGTGTCCCTCTCAGGTGGAACGGTTATTGTATTCTATCAGGAGATCGCCTAATAATGGGGAAAATATATTATATAAGACTAATAATAACATAATATAAGACTATTTGACTATCTCGATACACTAAGTCATAATTATCTTGCGAATTATGATATATATAATATATATATATATATATATACACAGGGTGTTTCGCTACCAGACCGACAAACTTTGAGGGATGATAGTACTCATGAAGACAAACATTATTAAATGGGAAACCATGGGGCGCAAACGTCTTCTGTAGGAGCTAGGGGCCATTAAAGTTTAGGGTCCAAAACTTCAAACGATGATAGAAAACGGAAAAAGGGTCGATTCGTTTGCGGTTTTCACTAAAATCATTCTTTATATTACGATTTCTTTAGAAAAAAAAATTTAAAGGTTACTTTCAAAAATTATCGATAGAGGGCGCTTTAGACTTTAGAGTAACGTACAACTACTTTTTACCGTTATTTTCTGCATGGGGTTGAAATTATTCTAAAGTTTAGCCTTTAACTTAAATTTTAAGCCCAAAATCGAAAACATTGGGGTCGGGTAACTAGCAAAAATTGAACTGTGAACAGAGGAGGAGATTTTAAGCGCTCATAAATATTGGACAAACTAATCGATTTTGTTGCGGTTTGCGTGAAAGTCATTTCCTTGGTAATTATTTTATTCAAAATGACGTACAGATTTGGTGTCCTCATTTTTTGTTAGAGGGCGCTTCTGACACATCTCCGACTTTTCAATGGCATTATTCATGGGTATTTTACTACCAGGCCAACTTACTTCCAGGAATTGTTAGGGACACAAAGATGACTCAGAATCACAAAGAAATGTAACGTTGGAAATGCCTTTTTTGCCAGTTATGGTTAAAGGAAGCAAAGAATTCAGCAACAGAAACAGCAGAAAAAGAGCAACACGTTAATGTGACAGAAAACAGTTTATTTAAAGGTTTTACTACAAAAGGTGTTTGAAATTACGACCAGAAGTAGTCCGGCAAGTTTGACAGCGACGGTACAGGGCGCTGCGGTTTCCTTGCGGTAGATGACGCTCAACAGTAATGCATGTGAATAGCGATCACGTTGAAGTGATCATTCGCGAACCGGCTCCAAAGGTAGCAGAATGAAGTATTTGAAAGATGAACAGCCCGATGGGACTCCTTCACATTTTACCAATGACGTTTGCCGACACTACAAAGTAACATCTAGGTAACGGGTCGTGGTAGCCTTCCAGATCGCCGGACCTATCATGTATCGACTTCTTCTGCTAGGGTCAAATGAAATTTTGGGTGTATGAGACTCCCGTACCATCAGTTAAAGACCTTGCATCTAATATTTCTGTAGCTTGACAGAAAGCTATTAGAGATGCTAGGAATTTTTTAAAGTGTGAGGAATTCCATGCGACGCCACTGTTAAGCATGCCGAACTACTTCTGGTCGTAATTTCGAACACCTTCTGTTGTAAAACATTTAAATAAACTGTTTTCTGTCACATTAACGTGTTGCTCTTTCTCAGCTGTTTCTGTTGCCTTTTTTCTCTGCTTCCTTTAGCCGTAACTCGCAAAAAAGGCATTTTCAACGTTACATTCCTATGTAATTCCGAATCGTCTTTGCACCCCTAACACTTCCTGGAAGTATGTTGGTCTGGTAGTAAAACACCCAGGAGTAATGCCATTGAAATGTTGGAGATGTGTCGGAAGCGCCCTCTATCAAAAAATGAGGACACGAAAGCTGTGCGTCGTTTTGAATAAAATATTTACCAAGGGAATGACCTACACGCAAACCGCAATAAAATCGATTAGTTTGTCGAATGTTTATTAGCATTTAAAATCTCCCCCTCTGTTCACAGCTCAATTTTTGCTAGTTACCCGATCCGAATGTTTCCGATTTTGAACTTAAATTTTAAGTTAAATTCTAAACTTTAGAATAATTTCAACCCCATGCAGAAAATAATGGTAAAAAGTAGTTGTTTGTTACTCTAAAGTCTAAAGCGCCCTCTATTGATAATTTTTTTAAGTAACCTTTAATTTTTTTTTCTAAAGAAATCGTAATATAAAGAATGATTTTAGTGAAAACCGCAAACGATTCGACCCTTTTTTCCTTTTTCTATCATCGTTTGAAGTTTTGGACCCTAAACTTTAATGGCCCCTAGCTCCTACAGAAGATATTTGCGCCCCATGGTTTCCTATTTAATAATGTTTGTCTTCATGTGTACTATCATCCCTCAAAGTTTGTCGGTCTGGTAGCGAAACACCCTGTATATGTATATTAGTCTTCATGTTGGCCATAGTACTCGGAAATTTTCCTTCTTGGAGTCGGAAATTTTTGAGCCGACACCCCCCTACGCGATTAGGGTGGTTTACGCCACTGCTTACATGTATCTAATAATACTGCCATTAACAATCTCTTTTTAAGGTATGTGCCTACCTTCGGGGCACTTTTTTTGAAATATGTAAAATTTTAATGAAACACACATGTTTTTAGATAAAATGGGACATAAAACTGTTAATTTAAACAAAATTTCAACAACATTTTCATTAATTTTGGAAATTTAGGTGATTTTTAGCAAAATTTTAGTGAAAATTTGCACTTACGCCAAACCTCCTTTAACAAATTCTAATGAATATTGTGCAATGATTTTCATACAGTACATGAATAACACATTTATCTGTGTTATGAACCAAAAGATTTTCAGTGCCACTAAAAGTTATTGAAATATTCCAACTTTTGTGCGAAAACTCAAAAATTTCTTTAAAACGATCACTTTTTCAAAGGAAAAAAATTAATAAAAAAATTAAATAAATACACAGAGCTTAGCTTCTGGTTCATAACACAGATAGGAATGTTTAAAACATTTTTGCAAAATTTCAAGTGAAAATCTTAAAAACATTTTGAGAAATGACAATTATCGCAAAGGAAAATCACGAAAAACAAAGTTTCTCAGAAAACGGCTTTAAAGATTTTAATGCACAGCAGAAAATTTTTTACCCTCTCTAGACTTTTAAAACTCACTGCATTTGTAGGTCAATTCATCTTTAGCTTTATTCTTAACTAATTTTGCCTTTTTTTTTGCTTTTCAGATTTTTCTGAATTATTTTTGTTGAAGGCAGTGACCGACAAAATTTTGGAGAAAAATTGCATTTACGTTAAACCCCTTGTAACAAATTCTACTAAATATATTAAAAGAATTTTGATACAGTACATAATTAACATGTTTATCTGTGTTATGAACCAAAAGGTTTGGAATACCACTAAAAGTTATTGAAATATTCCAAACTTTGTAAGAAGCTTTTTTTTTTTTTTTTTTTTTAATTAACTTTTCAAGGAAAAAATTAATTAAAAATTCAAATATATACACAGAGTTTAGAATTTAGTTCATAACACAGCTAGGAATGAATAAAACATTTTGGCAAAATTTCAAGTCAATAACATAAAAACATTTTGAAAAATTACATTTATCGCAAAGGAAAATAACAAAAAATAAAATTTCTCAGAAAATAAGATTAAAAATTTTAACGC
The DNA here is from genome assembly GCA_964019185.1 of Maratus speculifer. NCBI lineage: Eukaryota > Metazoa > Arthropoda > Arachnida > Araneae > Salticidae > Maratus > Maratus speculifer. Next base: position 309,738,875 of record OZ025294.1, read on the forward strand.
AGAACAAAAATGTTTGTACTTACTTTAGAAGTTTAAAACTCTCCATATTTATAAGTCAATCCCTCTTTTTCTTCGTTCTTAACTAATCTTGCCTTTTTTCTGGCTTTTTGTTTCTTTCTAAATAGTTTTGTTGAAGGCAAAGACTGTCGCTTCGATTTCTGTATTCTCTCTATATCAAATCCCATGTAGTTTCTCAATGTTTGTGGGTTAACTTCCACTCCTAGCAGCTTAAATACAGGTATTAATCCCAAATATCCAGAATTAAACAATAAGACTGCAATGTGGGTCCCTAAAAACAATGTTTTTTGCTCAACAAATGTTTCTTTCGGCAAAACACTCCATAACACATTGTTGAAACACTCATTATTATTTTGTGTCATTCCATGTAAGCATTTTTTCAACAAATTTTTATCACACAGTTCGAGGTAAGAAGGTTTTACAGTCTTTATAACAGAATCTGGGAGACCCGGTGAGTTTTCTGTAAACTTTTTCCCCTCGTGTAATGCTTTTTTATACTTGCACCAACTGTCTGGTCCTTCTGGACATTGTCCATGCATGGGCTTTTTGTTGCTAGAGCAACAATGAAAAAAAGCAGCTATAACAGCAGACTGCATATTTTCTAGGTTGCCAACATTGCTGCGGATAGCAATCCCATAGTAGTTTTGTAATTTATCAATAAATTTATCCGTCAATTTACCTTTTCCACCAAGTCCCTTAGTATTTTTTTTTTAATTTTCTCAGCCGTGACCCTACTCTTTTTTGTATATGACCTATACATTCCAATTTTGTGACTGTATTGTCTCCATAAATATCTTTTACTTTCGTAAAAGCCTTGGAATCACCATCTCCATAGTATTCGGTATATTGGAGATCCCGTTTCCTCACAGATCTTTCAAAAATCCTATATGCCCTAATTGTTTCCATATTTCCTGAGGATCCTTTATAATTTGAACACAAATGATCACTTTTTGTTGAATTTGTCTCACACATTCTGCAATATTGTGTCATCGCCTCAATATCTACAATTTTACCTGTGTCAACAGAAATAGCTGAGACACAGCCATTTAGTGACATATAGCCTCTTCGTTGCCATGTTCCATCTACTGACACACCACAAGTTTTGCCTTTTTTTAACTTTTTTACTTCTTCGGAAGCTGTTTTCATATTTTCTTCAGAAGCAACTTGTACTGCTTGCAACACCTTCAGTTCATGCTGTCTGAATGTGCTTTTTGAAATATATGGCAAATTCAAAGTGAAGAACAATTTTTTGCCAGCTGAATACCCTTTTCCAATTAGCCTCATTCCAAAGGTGAATAAAGTGTTGATGGAGCTTTTTTTTTCTTCTTTCGGGGTTGATGTAAATCCAGTAATAAAACCACAGTCACAAGTTAAACTGAAGTTGGAGCAAAGTCCTTCTTTGGAATCTTCACTCAGTTTCAGTCCTGTTGTAAAACAATTTGGGCAGCAAAGGACAGAGAAAATGCTGATCAAGGTTTCTAAATTTATAATCCTATTACCTTTTAATGATTGGACTTCAGCATCTTTGACATCAAAACTGTCGAAAATCTTCAGTTTTGATGAGATTGCAGTTTCATTATCGGGTAATGCAGTATTTTCTTTCCGAGTAGTAGTGTGCTGATTTCCGTGAAACGTACGCTTTTTTGCTTTCTTAGACCGAGCTTTCGGCATATTTGAGAAGAATTTATAATAAGAACTCAATAAAATAAACCTCAAAATAATATAAAAAGCAGGAATTAAGAAATAAAAATCACTGAAAATGATAGCACGCTGTAGCAAAAAAGATGTAAACAACGATCTCGAGGTTACACCGTTGCCGTTCTGTAACTCAAAAATAAGTGAAAAATCTGTTGCCAAATACAAATAAACTAGTAAAAAACAAATACAGGAAACTTTACTGCATATTTAAAAAAAGATTTCTAGTTTTAAGTTGTGTAAAAGTGCTAAAATAATAGCTCAAATTCATTGTTTACATTTTTACAGCTCTTTAAACGCTCACTTCCTGTCTCCGAAATTCCACTTCCGGTTTACTATTTGCGCAATAACTTCGCTTCTAATTATCGTAGAAACAAAAATAAAACAGTTTTGGAATCTTGAATGTATAGACAATAAAATAAGCTAATAAAAAAAAAATTGGAAAATTTTCAGAAAAATCACGATTTTGAGGCAGGCACATACCTGAAAGGGCTCATAAACACACGTGTTTAGATATCATGTAAATAAACAAACTACGCGTATCCTTAGATGCAGTTGGTCGAAACTGGTTAACCTTGAAAGCGAGGGGTTAAAGGTTGCTTTCAAATTCCGCTTAAAGGGCAGAATCGCGAACAGAGGAATATCGTTATCAGTTCTCAGGTCGGTTGCTTCCGAATAGGTTTGTTCCGCTAAGGCCAGAATCGCGCTCCGAGCGCTGATGCTACCTGCATATTTTTCATCTCTTGTTCGACAATAGCAGTTACAACTTCGTCAACTTGTTATTGACTAGTCACTTTGCATCCTAGGCCTTGTTGCCGCATAGTTTCAAATCGATGAATCATCTTTTGTAAATTTGTTATGCTTTTCGGTTCTTTTGGCAAATTCTGTAATCGGTGAAATTCTGGACGAGCATCATTGCAATTTTCGTTCTGCTGATAACACAGCTTGACTAGCAAAGTATGGTGAGAGTTGATAATAATGAAAACTCTCCCAGCCTTTCTTTTGATACTCATGATTGCTATACACAACTGATTTTATGCAAATTAATGCATTTTAGTCGCTAAACAACGCTGAAATTGCCCCTAGTGGCGATTTTTAAAACTTTTTATTTAAATTTTTTTTTAAGAATTCGAAACCCCATGGTCTACTATGTATGCTGATCAAATTTGGTTATGTTTTGACCAAAACTTTACTCGCTAGAGGCTCTGAACACCTGACATTAATAACTAACCACCCTGTATGTCTCTCACATGATTTGAAAGATCGTGAATACATTATTTGGATATTTTATTTTTAAATAATTTTCCATATGTTTTTCTCTCTTGTACTTTAATTTTTACGTATATTCAATGCATCGATATAGAAAGAATAGACAAATTTGGCAACTCACGTGAAATAATGCATTTTTTACTACACGAGGATATTCTTACTGACGGAAGATTATAAGCATGTCCTTAACATCACCAACAGCAACACATAGTGTCTGTTAAGCCTCTGAGCTAGTCTTTTGTCGTTCGCTTCCCTATTCAACAGATGGATATCTGGAAGTTCTGCGTTTGTAAGTGATATATGCTGCTGTTGTTCCCAGCGGAGAAAGGCGTTTGTATTCTCAGATAATCGTCTTTAATAGCCATCTATTATCGCTTGTACGCGTCCATTTCTGACACACCTTCTGTAACCAAAAAATGCTTATTTTGGTTACCTCTATCATTCTTTAAAATTTCGCCATTTAGATTTCGATCTCGCGCATTAGCATAGTATCATTAACAGGATTAGCGCGCATCCAGTATAAAAATATTAATGTACCGGGTGATCCAGAAGTTCTGGGAGTTTTGAAATGCTAATAATTAGCAAACTATAAACATTAGAAATATGCGGTTTTCACAGAAATGCTTGGAAACTTGTGGGATTTGTTTTTTCGATGAAATAAATATATTATGTTAGTTACAGTTTTTGCCAACAGGTGGCGCTAAATTGATAGTATTATTTTTTATGATATGATACAGCTCACTAAAAAGTAAGAATTAGTGTTCAAGGATTTGATATTTTCATTATGACAGCCATAAGTTATAAGTAACGCCGTGAGCCGATGTGAAACAACATGCACAGCATCCTCAGAGCAGAAAGAAATTTCAATTCATCGTGAAATTACAAGAGTACTGCATTCCCCATGAGATGATGATTTCCATTGAGTATTGACATCAAATTCTAACTCATTTACGATTGCAACAGACGTATGGGGTCTCCTGCTTCTATTATGATCTTCCAATGACCCCTTTTCTCAAATCTTGTTTACCATAGCCATCACATTTGTAATGGCCATCGAATCTTTTGCAGTTTTAACTTCACGTATTGAACGATAAGAACGCAACTCGAAATGCAAAGAAAACATGTCTAAACATAGCAGTTACTCATCAAATTTTGTATCAAAATTCTCTTTTAATGCAATTTCAACTACTTTAAAAAAAACATAAACCACCCTTAAAACGAAATCCCATCAATATCCTAGAAAAGATGTTCGCAATGAACTCATGTGTCTATATAACGCATGGTATAGGTGCATTCGATGTTGTACAGCACCGCCACCTGTTGGTAAAAATTTTAACTCTATATTGTTAAAAAAATTCATTCTAAACAAAAATCCCACACGTTTCTGAGCATATATCTGAAAACCGGACCTTTGTATTGTACATAGTTTCTTAATTATTAACATTTCAAAACTCCCGAAACTTCTGGATCACCTGGTATGTCCACGCATGACTTTTACTGGAGAACGTCGATTTTCAATTTTTTAAGGATCTCAATCTGAAGATGGACTCTGGTTGACTTATCAACAGGATCAAACAATAGTACATTTGTCTGTTTTCTTCTTTTTACGCATTTCCATGTGTAGTGGATTTTCATTTTGTTTGTTGTTGGAAAGCTCCCAGGGGTTTCCAGATGGACCTCTTGACTTATCCTCTGGATCTAACAGTGGTATGTTTGTCATTTTGTATGTTTTCTTCTTTTTATTTCACCCATTTCCACTCATAATTCTTAGACAGGTGTTTTGATTTCAGTTTTTTTGTTCAAATTTTGTTGTTGGACAGCTCTCAGTCTGCAGAGGATTCCATTGTCTTACCATTAGTATTTAACAATAGCATATATATGTCAGCATCACGCAACTTGTTCTGAATTCAGTGTTCTGCTGACTCCGAGGAAGTTTAAGACAGGTCACAACTCATTATTTTTATTATTTATTTATTTATTTTTTGTAAAAAGCATTTTTATTTGCACCGCGATATTTGTAATGTGAGACTTAAGTGAACAGTATGCGGTTGCAAATTTTATTTTTCCTCTTCAGAAGACTGCTGCAAAAACATTTTTGATGTTGCAAACAGTTTACAAAGATAACGCTAAAATTCAAGTGTATTGGTTCAAATGTGGATCATTTGTTCAAAATTAGGCTGTAATCTTTTTCATTCTATTTTCACGTTTTGTTAGTAATGTGAATAAAAAATTGGCGTAAATTCAATTCAAATTTACTATTTTTCGGAAGGATTTCTTCATTTCAATTATTATGTAACATGTATATGTTAATTATAAAAAATCCTTTACAGAAGAGAAACACAGTATGAAAGAAATTTTCTTTGAATTTTTGTATAAAAAATGAGTGAGCTTTTTAAGACGGCAACCTATTCAATATGCAATTTTCTCTGATCCCTGCAGGTTCCATCTCGTCATAGCACAATTTATTGCAAAGCAAAATGTAATGCAATTCAGGGAATGTGTGTATTTATTTCTATTGACTGAAAAAAATTAATAAACTACTTTTTCCTCCATAAAAGGAAAATTTTGCGAATCTGAATGTGAACATCCAACATGGGGACTGGAATGCAAAGAGAGGTGTGACTGCGGCGATAATATTACATGCCACCATATCACTGGAGAATGTAACTGTGATCCTGGATATACCGGACCGAATTGCTCCGAAAGTAAGTAAAAATATTTTTCCACACTAAACTTTAAAAAAAGTATGCCCAAAATATACAGTAGCGCGCATCTGAAAACCGCACATTTTCAGATCCCACAGGTATTTAGTGATCGGTACAGGTTCCAATACACGTTTCCAGCTGTAAAATAAGGTGGGGCAAAACGTTTTCACATTTACCTATAAGGTAACTATGCCTAATATGGACACCCTAAGGAAAAATTATTTTTTTCACCTCCATGTACACGTGACAGGACTCCAAAAATATATGACCATGATCCCTGGACTGTTGACTATTATTATTAAAATTAGCGATCTTGTAACTATTCCGGTTTAATTTAAATGATAAAAACAAAAAATATTTACAAATGTCCATATAAGGAACCATCAGTCCCAATTATGGACAGGTGGTTCCTTATTGACCTACTACACAGGGTGCATGGAAGAGTCACTCTTCTATGGAATTTTAAAGGATAGGGGATAAAAAAATATATCTTAAAGTACTGCGGGGGAAGGTAGGGCACAGTAAATATCTTCAGAACATGCATTTTAGAACGGGGGGTCATTTTCGGTTGTGGCTCTTCGAAGACCGATGCAAAGCACCTCAGTTACTACAAAATACTATAAAATAATGTAATTGGTTTTGCTTAGCTTTCTATTTTTGTGAATCTGAAGATTCACCTGCTGTACCTCCAATGTGCACATAAGGTGTCCATATTGGGAATCGGGATTAGTTTTATTAAATATTGTAATAAATAAATAAAGTTAAATAAATAAATAAAACAGAAAAAAAATATATTACAAACTGTATCTGTTTCTTCCTAAAAACATATTTTCATGAAATTTCTTTTTTAAACCAACAATATTAAAATTAAAGTTTAATTGGAATTCTTAATTTGAATAATTGCAAGTCGGAATTTCACAATTTCAGATGTACTGTATTTCTGTATTAGTACGTTATTAGAAACCTGAAGAAGTCTCACTTTAGAAATCTATTTGTATTTTAGTAAAAACAGGTATTGTTGAAGGGTTAATTGTTAATAGATGTAATAAGAGACAATATGAAAATAGTCGGGATTTAACTTTTTCAGACTTAGGAAAGTGGATGTTCACTATCTTCCACACTTGTCAATAGCTTGAACTGAACTATTGCTTTTGTTCATAAGAGTTTTTGTAAACTTATTTTTAGTGAAAGTGGTATTATTTTAAATTTTTAGTTGGCCTACCTTTCCCCTAAAGGAATTTGATTTAAGAAATATTTTTATGGCAAGGAATTTTACCGAAGGAGTTGCATACATTTATGCTTAAGAAAGAGCTGATGATGGGATACCGGGATCGAAATATGCAATAAATGTGAAGAAAAAATGATAAAGTAACAAAAGTTTAGGAAAATCTTAAAATTAAATGTTCCCAACTGGTAATTTTTGCAGCTGGAATACATTTTACTTTAATATTTCTTAAAGGTTGTGCAAAAGCGAGTAATGCTGAGAAGTCCTTTTTTTGATACAGTAAACTATCAGGAGGCCGGAATTTTATAAATATGGATACGAGGTTAATGAAACAAACAGGCTGCGCGGTTTGTTAAATGTGTCTTTTGTTTCAGACCGCTTTAATCGTATCATGCTCGATTGCGTGAATGCAAATACTCGAAAAGGGCATCATATGACTTTAGAGGTCTAACGCGAAAGGTAGTGTGATAGATTGTATCGTTTTATTTGTTAGTCTCGTATTGGACAACTTAATTGTACTATTTAGCGCTATATAGAGTGCTTCTTCTTTAAAATTACTCAACCACTTTTTTTTTTTTTTTTTTTTTTTTTTTTTTTAAGATCTTCATGTGAGCAGAAATAACTATACGAATAAATTGAAGAGAGCATAAGTGGGAATGTGAGATGAATTCCGTATCTTATTCTGGTTGGCATGATTGGAGAATGAATCCAAAATGACGCCAAAAGGCCATTTTAGCATTTACCAAATTTTTCAAGATAGCAGGAAAGCTCTTTTTTTTTTAATTTTTATAAACATATTTTATATTATAAAAATTATATTTTAATAATATACATTTACTATACATGTGAAATTAAAACCTTTTTATAAAGGTTAATATTAACACATCTGAAAACATATAGAAATGCACAAAAATACTTTGCATAATATTAAAAAAAAATACTACATTGCTACGGAAAAATATCATTTAAAAAACTTCGAAAAATTATATAAAAAAATAATTACAAAAAATATGCATTCAAAATTACTATTTATCCACCAGTAGATTCAAGTAATAAAAAAGCAACTTGAAATGCTGAAGGTTGCAACAATCACATCGAAACATTTATCGCTAAAAAAGACTCCCAAAATATCCAGAACAGGATAAGAACTCTTCACATTAATGCATTGTTAAAAATATGGCTATTTTGCTGCATCGTCACTCCACCACTTTTATAGAAAACGACTACTTCACTGTATCATGGAGCATTCTCATTGGTTAAAATAGAGATATCCTACAAAAGCGGTGGAGTGACGATGCAACAATTGTTTCAAATTTTTAACAGTGTAGACAGACACTTATGAATATCTTTTCATTCAGTGAGAGATCCATTTCAATAGAAATTGTCCGACACAACTTGTTTTTAAGTACTGGGAACATATACAGCTGGAGGGGATAAATTGGATTATCGCTATACTTCGTTAACAATAGCACGGCATGGCAATCGAGATGCGTGAATGTGAGTATAGTATATTTTGTCGCATATTGTAGTATGAAAAAAAAAATTAACATCAGGCTTATATATTTTTTGTTTCAGCATGCCCCATTGGAACATTTGGAGCAGGTTGCCAAGAGCCTTGTCCTAGTTGTCCTGAAAATGCAACGTGTAATGCTATTACAGGCGAATGCAACTGTCCCACGGGATATGTAGGTCTTTACTGCGAGGAAGGTAATTGTTTTTTTTTTTTTGAATAATTATAATTATTTTATATTAGAATATTTAACTGAGAAATAATGTTTCACGCCAGTTTAAATTTCTCATTTCAAATGAGAAATTTAAAAGATTCGTGTGAACTTTATATGTTTCATGAAAACTTTTAAAAAATTTAGTAGATGAAGAGCAAACAAACAAATTGTGTAAAAATATGTGATTGTTTGATTAAGATTAAATTTAATTTATGATTTTTCATCAAGTGAATCAGCTCAGTTTTTCTCGAAGGTAAAAATCCTTTTGTTCACTTGCATATTATTCTTTAAAAACTCTTCTGTTCAGTTTTGATGTTTGATTGCAAAATAAACTACAAAGGTGTAAATGAAGAGTACTCTCAAAACTTGTAGAAAAATATATACAAGTGGGGGAGCAGAAAGTACGCGATAATGCATTTACATTTTATTATCAATTTTCACCCAAAAATTCTCCATTTGTTTCTTTATATTCTATATATATTTGAATCACACAAACGCAGATTTTTTTTTTATCAAGATGAAATTATATTTAGTGTTATTGATAATAGTTTCTGTAACTGTGTAACTTTCATGTTTATTTATATTATACAATACAGCTTGTATTAAAGGTGATTTTTCTGAAATTTAGTATGTCCAGAAGGATATTATGGAGCTCAGTGTGCTGAAATTTGCGAGTGTTCCAAAGGCTACACCTGCGACCCTGTTGTAGGCTGCATTGAATTTATAGATACGAAGCCAAAAAAATTAGGTACATATTGTTGATTTTTTATTCATAATAATTAAAACAAGGCTTTATTATTCTAATCAAATTATCACTTTGACGAAGATAGTGCAACATTTTTACATGGCGCGGTTATATCTGCAATATAAAATTGCTTCAACATGTGTGAATTAAAATTGTATTGATTATTTATTTATTTATTTATTTTTAAATTAGCTTAAATATTTTTTCATATTAAAATTAAATATATGTATATACAAGGTGTCCCTAAACAAATGGTATATACGCTAGGGGGTGATAGAACACATCAAGACGAGTAATAGTAAATAGGAAACCAAGGGTCCCAAACGTTTTCCAAAGGAGATAACCGCCATTAAAGTTTGGGGTCCAAAATTTCAAATACACATAAAAAACGGAAAAATTGGTCGATTGATTTGCGGTTTTCACTAAAATTATTCTTTATGTTGGTATTTTCTTGAAAATAAATTATAAAGATAAATTTTGAAAAATGCCGATAGAGGGCGCTTTAAACTTTGAAGTAATGAAAAACTATTTTTTGCCGTGATTTTTTGCATCTCATTAAATGGTTTCGTAAGCTTAGACTTAAACTTAAATTTTGAGCTCAAAATCTGAATAGTTGGAAGCGGTTAAGTAGCACAAACTTAACTGTGTTCAGAGGGTTTAAATTTCAAACGATTATAAAAAAAGAAAAAATTAGTCGATTCGTTTGTGGTTATTGCTAAAACTACTCTTTAAATCAGTGTTTTCTTGAAAATAAATTTTAAAGATAAATTTCACAAAATGCCGATAGAGGGCGCCTTAGACATTGGAGTAGCGTACAACTATTTTTAACCGTTATTTTTTTTAAATCTCATTAAATGCTTTCAAATGCTTAGATTTAAATTTTGAGATCAAATTCTGAGTCGTTGCGAGTGTTTAAGTAGCGCAAAAGTGAACTGTGTTCGAGGGGGGGGGGGGGGTTAAATTTCAACTCCTGAACACTCTTCAGTTTGCGCTTCTTAACCCCTCCCATCGATTCAGAATTTGAGTTCAAAATTTAAGTTTAAATCTAAGATTTCGAAAACATTTAACAAGTTTTGGAAAGCATTTAATTAGATAAAAAAAATAACGGTTAAAATTTGTTGTTGGTAACTCTTAAGTTTAAGGCGCCCCCTAACGGAATTTTTTTAAATTTATCTTTAAAATTCATTTTGAAGAAGATACTTACTTAAAGAATAGTTTTATTTTAAACCGCAAACGAATCGACCAATTTTTCCGTTTTTTATTATCATTTTAATTTGAACCCTCTGAACACAGTTCAGTTTGTGCTACTTAACCACTCCCAACTATTCAGATTTTGAGCTCAAAATTTAAGTTTAAATCTAAGTTTACGAAAACATTTAATGAGATGCAAAAAATAACGTAAAGAGTAGTTGTTCGTTACTCCAAAGTAGAGGCCTGCACGGGCCGGGCCTCGGCCCGAAGCCCGATAATGGCATTCGGGCCGGGCCGGGCTCGGGCCTTTCTACTGAAGATTCGGGCCGGGCCGGGCCTAGTCACTAATCCTTTCGGGCCGGACCGGGCCGGGCCTCGTCACTAATCTTTTCGGGCCGGGCTGGGATCGGGCCCTAATTTTTTTGCTGGAGTATCGGGCCGCCCTAACTTTTTTTTTTTCGTACGAAGCCGAGACTGATTCCATTCTTTATAGTTTTCATGGACCAAAATAATCAGTTCCTATTGAATCTTCCTATATGAAAATCCTTTTCTCGACTTTTTATAAATCAGTAATATTTGGCTTTGTCCAAAAATTTCTGCAAAAAAAGCATATACAGTAAAACCCAGATAATTCGGATAAATTGGGACCGGACCGAATCCGGATTATCCGGAGAATTAGAAAAAAATAAAATAAAATAAAACATACTTACATAAAATCATCTTTATGTTAAACTTATTGAATATTTACAGGCAGTGAAAATGTTTACTTTGCTTAATTCTTCCGAAAAGATTTCGGAAAAAGTTTTTTTATTCAAAATACGACGACGAAACAAGTTAATGTTATGGAAATTAGCCAATCGCTTCTCAAACTTGCGAGAAAAAAAAAAAAAAAAAAAAAAAAAAGATCAAATCGATCCGGATTATTCGGAGATCCGGATTAACAGGGTCCGAATTAGCGGGGTTCTACTGTACTTTTAAGCCGTCATTATTCTACAATTAAACATTAGAATTTATTCCTTTTAAAGAATCGTAGATTACTAGGCGTTTTAAAATAGAATTAAACACACACGCACAAAAAAAAGAAGAAAAAAAGAAAAGAAAGAAAGAAAAAAAAAAAAAAAAAAAAAAAAAAACATGATTATGACGGAATTTTTTTTTTTAACTGAAAACTGAGTTTCTTTTAAAATGTTCATCCATGCAAAATGAATACAGCAATACGGGAGAAAAAAATACATTAAACATTTACATCTGTTAAGAAGGGAATGCATTTTTTTCGTTCCAAAGCGATTTCGTCTTTGGAAATTTTACCATATACCGCTTTTTCGATTTTTTGTGTCTTACAGGGAATATGGATTAATAATACTAGTGATAACTGAAACATTTACATACAACAAACAAAGATTCATTTAAAAGCATAAATATCGCAGCCTACGGCACTTCTGCATAAATGGGGATTATAAACATGGAAAAAAAAAAGACTAATATAATTTTTTTTGGTCAGAACTCTTCCATAAGATTAAAGATCAAGGTTCTGTAGAAATTCACTCGAGCCGGGCCCGGTTCGGGCCGAGCTCGGGCCGAAATTTTAAATTTCGGGCCGGGCCGGGTCGGGCCATTATTTTTTTCGTTCGGGCCGGGCCGGGCTCGGGCCGAAATTTTAACTTTCGGGGCGGGCCGGGTCGGGCCAATATTCTTTTCGTTCGGGCCGGGCCGGTCCCGGGCCGAAATTTTAACTTTCGGGCCGGGCCCGGGCCTGGAAATTTCGGCCCGTGCAGACCTCTACTCCAAAGTTTAAAGCGCCCTCTATCGGCATTTTTTGAAATTTATATTTATAATTCATTTTCAATAAAATACCGACATAAAGAATAGTTTTAGTGAAAACCTCAAATCAATCGACCAATTTTTCCGTTTTTTATAATCATTTGAAATTTAAACCCTCTGAACACAGTTAAGTTTGTGCTTCTTAACCGCGTCCAACTATTCAGATTTTGAGCTCAAAATTTAAGTTTAAGTCTAAGCTTACGAAATCATTTAATGAGATGCAAAAAATCACGGCAAAAAATAGTTTTTCATTACTTTAAAGTCTAAAGCGCCCTCTATCGGCATTTTTCGAAATTTATCTTTATAATTTATTTTCAAGAAAATACCAACATAAAGAATAATTTTAGTGAAAACCGCAAATTAATCGACCAATTTTTCCTTTTTTTATGTGCATTTGAAATTTTGGACCCCAAACTTTAATGGCGGCTATCTCCTTTGGAAAACTTTTGGGACCCTTGGTTTTCTATTTACTATTACTCGTCTTGATGTGTTCTATCACCCCCTAGCTCTTATATACCATTTGTTTAGGGACACCCTGTATATATATATATATATATATACATATATATATGAATTGTAACATTTAATTAAAAAAATCGATTAATAGAAGCTTCAAATATGCAAATCTATAATTACAGCTCATTCTGAGAAGTAGTTCTTGAATTATTCTTAAAAAACTACCCGCATGACAATCTGTTTTGCAACAATTACAGACGAATTTAACATTAGGAGTTTTAAATTTTAAACTATCATAATTTCTAAATTACTTAGTCGAATGATTTCCTGTTTGCTATTCTAAAATATAAAATACCTCAAAAGCCAAATAGGATGCAAAAATTAGGTTTCGTATTGTAAATTTCACAGTTTGGTACAATTTCTGTATGACAAAAATCCCCAACGTTATTATTTTTTAAATGTAAATCTAAAGAAGGTTTAATTTCCAATCAAAGACTATCTGCATTTTTTTTCTGGATTGATTAAAATGTTTGGAGATTTCTCCTTTTTTTTCTTCTCCTTTGGACAGACTGTACTTGAAGGAAACGATGACTTCGTTATGACTGTATTAAAAGAAATATTTTTTTCACATTCACTAGTTCGAAATTTTCTTGCACATTTTCAGACTCATTTTTAACTCTTTGCATTCGACTCTCACTCATCACTAGGGTTGCCAGGTGTCCATCGTAAATCGGGACGCCAGATACTTCGGACACCACTAATATCTTACAGTTTATTTCGCAATCTTTTATCATTGATTATTCGGCCATTAGATAGAAAATTAGTTTAAAGTACTGGCGTCCAGAGCATTTGGAGCACCCATTTACGCAGACACTACACCCAGAAAAAGGAATTGATTAAAACTACAAGACATGTTTTGTTGAGTACATTTTGGTTGTTTTAAGCGAATTTTTTAGTTAAAGTAAAAAATCGGTTTTGTTGCTCAGACAAAAAAAAATATTGTTAACACACTTATAAAATTGTAACAAAGCTTCATCAATTTTATTTCAGTCTTACTAAAGTCTTGCATTTTCAATTTGGAATTCCAAAAAAAATTTTTTTTTTTGTTTTGCAAAATTTAAATTGGCGTGCAGTAGCCATAACTCTCTCACGTAATTTTGTTTAATTGACTTACAGTGGCGGTCAAAAGTTTCCGACCAGCAAAAATTTTTCAGTTAATTTGTAACTATACCCATATGAAGAGGAATCTCAAAGTGATATTTAAACATTTTATTGACATAATAGTTACTTACTTATAGAAGAACAAGTAAATATCAATAAATTTAACTGACAAAATTAAGTATAAAGGAAAACGCATGTTCTCAAAAGTTTCCGACCACCTTCACAAGTTTGTAAAAAAGTGATATTGTAATAGAAAATTACAGTGATCAACAACATTTAAAGTTAGTATTTTATCGCATTACTATTTTATTAGATTTAGTAATAAGTTCTGCGGCACAGCAACGTGACATTCATACAATCAACGGTTATAAAGATCGTCTATGGTACGTTTCTCCCACATTTCTTGCAATTTTGCGAAATTTCGGCTGAGTTGGAATATTTATAGTTTCGCAGATTTTTGTCAACTTCTTTTCAAAGATTTTCTATTGGATTCATGTTGAGCGCTTGGGCTGATCATTTCAAAAACGAAATTTTTTGTGCGAAAACCATTGCTTATCGAGGTTTGCATACATTATTTATGTCGTTATCATGTTAAGAAAAATAGTTGCGATCAATTTTTTTCTCTAATAAGGCAGAAAATAGTCTTGCAAGATATCCTTATACATTGTATCATTCACCTAACTGTGGATTTCAAATAACGGACCGACACTTTTTGAAGAAAATACTCCCCACGGCATAACATGTCCTCCGCGATGCTTCATTGTAGGAATAACATGGGTCGAATCATACCTTTTGTTGAGGTCATCCGACGTTGTGTCGAACTGTTCGAAATCGATTGATGGAAAAATAGAACTTTCTTCCAGTTTTCACTTGACCAGACTTTGTGTTTTTTGGAAAACGCCAGTCGGGTACGTTTGTATTTTTTTTAACACTGAAAAAATTTTAACACCGACTCTTCCATAAAATTATGCATCACGTCTGCATGTTGATACGGTATACGGATTTATTTCAGCAATATTTTCATTCCGTAAATCGCAATATATTGCAGAGGAATTTTTATACGGATTATCTATTGTTTTTCTCCTGATAATTCTGTCCACAGGAATAGTAATTTTCCGGGATCTCCCGGACCTCTGAAAGTCCTGAAGGCCACAGCCATCTTTATATAATTTTTAAATATTGTTTACGGTCGATTTTACCGATCGATAACTTTGCCGCAATATCTCGAGAACATTGGCCTTTTAGCGACAAACTAATCACTCATTTATGAACAATAATTGTTGAACTTTTCAATTTTGAATTCAGACTATGCTATACACGTTGATTCATTCATAAACACAACCAAAAAACAGTTTACCGATAGAAAAAACTAAAGAATGATAAGTAGCCGGAAACTTTTGCACACGCGAACTTCGAATTTTATCCCTTTGCATGAAGCATCTTCAGTATCCAATCAAAATGATCACGTGATCAGAGGTCATTCACGTATTCCTAACTTTTGATGCTATTGTGCTTCTTCTTTACTGAAACCTTTTGGTAAATAAATCGAAGAAACTATCTGGTTGGAAACTTTTGACCGCCACTGTATATAGCTATAAAGGAATAACATAATTTTTGGATAATAAAAACTTTTCAAACTGAGTCGCATTAATGACGTTATTGTTACGTTATTATGCATTTCGGATGAAAATTGTTGACAAAAAAAAAAAAAAATAAAAAAAAAAAAATAAAAATAATAAATAAATAAAAATAAAAATAAATAAATAAATAAATAAATAAATAAATAAATAAAAAATCAACAATATATTTTTTTTGTTTATTTAATCAAATTTTTTCTATTGACCCCAATATGGGTCAATGAAAATTTTGTTTGAAGAAACAAACAAACAACCAAAAAATATATATATTGTTGATTTTTTTTCTTGTAAACATGTTTTATAGTTTTAATCAATTCCTTTTTCTGGGTGTAGTGGTCAGTGAGAATCACCTCAAGTGTAAAGGGTTAAAAGTAAAAAGGTGATCCTGCTGACGTGGTTTTTTTCAAGAGAAGCAAAAGCGGTCGTGTGCTTTCATTTTTCGCGCAATTAATTCGAACTACATTTATAAACAATTATTTTCTTAATAAGGCCACTTTTTTGTTGTTGTTCTCAGCACTCTCGTTTCGGAAAATTCGGTTCAAACCGCCCACTTTCACAGCATTTTTGTTATATATTCCGCTTTTGTCAAAAAATCGACAAGCACGGCACGTTATATAGTTTCTGAGTAAGAGAAATGATGCGTTTCAGAACAAAAGTGAATTAATAAATGAATAGGATAATAAGCAATTCGGATCCGCTGCGGCTACACCCTTAAGGGGTCTCAGGAGTCTTACTTTTTACCTGGTAGTGCGATTTAGCAACATATACATTTGATTTTTTTTCTCAGTCCCTATTAAACTTAAATGCATAAAACTTTTTATATAGACAACTTAATATCTCTTCTATTTAAAATAATTTTTTTAACATTCTATATTGAATTTTTATTATATATATTTTATATTTAATTTTGATTTAAAATTTAAATTGTTTTTTGACTGCGCGCAACATTTCTCAAAAAATAATAAAGAAATTTGTATGAAACTTGGTAAATATCTTCATTTTAAGTTTAAGAACAACTTATACCTCAAATTTAGAATTTTGATTACATTGATTATTGATAATTGGCAATTTTTTTTAATAAAAAATGATTTTTTTTTCAATTTCAATTTCAATTTTAAATAAATAAATGCATAAATTGCTTTAAAATGAGGTATAAGTTTAAGATACATTAATTTTACACCATTATCAACTTTTTAGCGGTTCTTGAACTAATAGTTTTGCTAGAATCCTGCGCGCAATGGTTACAAGTCTAATTTTTTTTAATCAAAATTAAACATAAAAAAAAAAATTCAATGTAGAATATTAAAAAAAAATATTTTTAATAGAAGGGATATTAAGTTGTCTATATTAAAAATTTTATGCATTTATGTTTTATAGGGACTGAGAAAAAAAATCAAATGTGACATGTTGCTAAGTTGCACTACCAGGTAAAAAGTAAGACTCCTAAGACCCCTTAAGCTGAGAAATAAAAATTGAGGAAATTCGCAAGCTTTATGTATGATGAAAAAAAAGATAATTTAAATACATAAACATCAACATCATTTTATAGCATATCTATTACAATCAGAATTTCTAATTCAGATTTCATTTCTAGCGAAAAATACAAGAGTTGCTATGATATTCCCCTACTTTTTCACTATGTTGCATTTTAGTGTAGATTAGTGTAGTGACTAGTTCTAAAAATTGAATAATGTGTTTTGTTCTCCAATTCTGGTAATAAGTTCAGTACAAATGAAATTTGCTTTCATTCGTGTAAAAATTGTGATATTGAATAAGGAAATAATTTTATCACACTGCTGATTTTTATGATTATTGTTGTTGCTGTTGTTACAAAGTTTGAATTTTTATACATCAGACTAAAAGTCTGTTGAGTTAGTGATATTAAATTGTTTGATTTTCTAATAAGAAATTTAAAAAATGAAGATAATATTTTTTACTTGTTGTTCCTGTTGACGCAAAATATTTTTATAACATTTATGTATATTCATAGTATTTTGTAGATTGTTGAATTAAGCTTAGAATTTATAACATGTAATAATTTTAAAATTAAATAATCTCTAATGAGTACACGTCATTTAATAAATATATTCCTCTAATTATTTATATTTAACTGATATTTTGAAATTTCAACGGGTGTAGCAATTATTTGCATTCAAACGTAAAGATATCAAAATACATCTTTTGATAGCAATAGGGTATACACAAAATCTTGATAGAAATCGTGTTAATTTAAAGTAATACAGACAGATGGCATTGTGCTCTCTCAAGATGTTAGAATACTCGATATAGCTCTGAAAATGGATTAGAGTTTACTCAAATAGAGTTTTTCTACATTGCATTTAAGTATTGCTGGAGAAAAGGTTTTGTAACTGCAAAACTAATTTGAGGCGTTACATCTTTAGAAAATACAGCGACATCTATCCTAATATTTTAAACTTCGAAAAACATAAAAAATATGTAATTATTTCTTACTTCACATATTAAACTCCTGTAAAAAAAACTTCAATAGGTGTCTTTTTTGATATGTTATTGTTTAGAAAAATATTCGGTCAAATTTCAGTCTACACTGTTATACATATACCGGGTTAGCCAAAAGTTCTTTAAAACTTCTCACAAGGTAGTTTGAAAAGATCGCATTTTTTGCAGCCTCCGACCACCTACCCCGAAAAAAAAAGGTTAATAAGATCACCTGTAGATGGCGCAGACATGCGAGAAATTCAGCAGAATTACGCAAATTAATCTTGCAATAAAAGACCGTGATATACGAGGATTTTCCATTCGCTTTCAGAAAGTTATCATTATCCAATCGAGCGTTGTTGGTAAACATTGGTAGCGCTGTTTAAATGGAGAGTCAGCAACTTTTGCGTTGCAAAAATATAATGCGGCGAAAGGATTGTAGACGAAGAATGGGCCCATATCATTCTCTGGACAGTGAAGTTTGTCAAACGGTTCGAAGAAACTGACTTTATGGAGGATTAGCGACAAAGTGCGAAGATTCTCGTTGCGGAGGCACGATTTACTGTTGTCGGAACCACCAGAGTCATAGCTAGAGCATTTTGTTTGGGGGTGTGTGGACATAGAATTTACCGAATGTTAATTGAAAATCACCGAATGATTGTGATTTAATTTTTTAATTTCCAATTCTTGTATATTTATGTCTTATTATATATTAGAATGAACTCTGTGAAAATAAATGTATATAAAATAGGATGCGCAAACTTTTCAACGGAAGAGCCATTAAAAATATGTCTGAATGTTCGAGGGTCCACATCAATAACACGAAGAGAATTCTATTTTAGGAGGTGATCTGTGGCCTACAATGAGATAAAAAACTTGGTCTTAAAGTGGGGAGGGATACTCCTCTAAATTCACTTACCTAGGCAAAATAACCAATTTAGTTAGTAAGGAATATATCAATAGTTTTTACGTTTGTATATGTAAGATATCGCAAAGATTATTTTCAAGATGTAAAAATAATCCTCGAGACTAAATTTCGTTTCGTTAAAAATGCTAAAAAACAAACATAAGTGGCTAATGCTGAATAAAAAATGTGAACTTTATGACCGAATGCAAGAAAGGAGCTGATATACAATATTTTCCTGATCAACGAAATTCCCGATTTTTCTGCGCCCGATCAATGAAATTTACAGTTTTTTCACGCCTATTCTAAATAATTTTGATTTTTCTGAAGCCGATCGAGAAAATTCACGATTTTTCCGGGCCTGATCGGTGAAATCGGCTTCGCAAAAATTCGCAATTTTTCCACGTCTAATTGACGAAATTCACGATTTTTCCGGGCCTGATCGGTGAAATCGGCTTCGCAAAAATTCGCAATTTTTCCACGTCTAATTGACGAAATTCACGATTTTTCCGGGCCTGATCGGTGAAATCGGCTTCGCAAAAATTCGCAATTTTTCCACGTCTAATTGACGAAATTCACGATTTTTTCGAGCCTGATCGACGAAATTCACTATTTTTCCGTATGCCAACCTTGAAATTTGCAATTTTTCCGCGAATAACCATCAGAATTTGCGATTTCTCTTCGCGTGATTGAAAAAATTTGCGATTTTTCCGTGCCCAATTGACGAAATTAACACCTTTTTCTGTCCTTGAACGATTGAAATACTCATTTTTCCGCGCACGAACAATGATATTCGTGATTCTTAACGCGGGAGAATTCTCTGCATGATATTTTCTTTCTTCATCGTACCTTTTTTAAGACTCTTATTTAAAACATTTTTCATTTTAATAAAATTTCAAAATGTCATTTTGATTAATTTATCTTTTTTGTGAATAAAAGTCTAAGCCAAACAAAAGAGTTGATATTAAGTGAATGTAGAGTAAAAGAAAAGCAATTCGGCACTGTGAGAGAAATTCTCACTTGCGAGTTCTCCCTGAACTGACTGACGAAATCTGCATTTTTTTTCCCACCGCAAATTGATGAAACCCGCAATTTTTTCTCACGATAAACTGCGAAATTCACTACTGTTCAGCAGCCGCTCAAAGAATTTTTCTATTTTTCTGCGAATCATGGACAAAATCTGCGATCTTTTCGTGTCCTATCAACAAAATTAACGATTTTTTCGTTTCGAAACGACAAACTTTGCGAGTTTTTCGCACCCAATCGCCCGACTTCACACTTTTACGAAGCTGATCAACCATATTCGGGATAATTTTTTTTCGATCGTTGAAATTGGCAATTTTTGCATGCCATATCAACGAAATTCGCAATATTGTCGTTCAAGATCGACAAATTTCGCGTTTTTTCCGTTCACGATCGACCAAATTCGCGCTTTTTATGAAGTCGATCAACCACATTCGCAATTTTATCGTTCTCGATCGACAAAATCGATTTCCTTTCCCGATTGACTAAATTCGCGATTTTTACTTGGTCGATCGACCATATTCGTGATTATTTCGTTACCGATCAAAGAAATTGGAATTTTTACATGACATATCATCGAAATTTGCGATTTTTTCTTTTCCGATCGGCTAATTCGAGCTTTTTTAGGAAGGCGATCGACCATATTAGCGATTTTTCCATGTCCAATCGACGAAATTAGCGCCTTTTGCCGTTCTTGATCGATGAAATACGTATTTTTCTGAGCATGAACTATAAAATTCGCGATTTCTGACGAAATCTTTATTTTTTTCATACCATAAATTTATGAAAGCCATATTTTTTCTCGTGATGAACTGACGAAACTCACGATTGTCCTGCAGCCGCTCAAAGAATTTTTCAATTTTTCAGTGCATTATCAACAAAATCTGCGATTTTCAGGTGTCCTATCAACAAAATTTGCGATTTTTTCGTTCCGAATTAGCATAATTCGCGAGTTTTTCGTATCCGATCAATTGAATTCTTGTTTTTTACGAAGCTGATCGACCAAATTTGGTACATTTGTTTTCGATCGTTGAAATTGGCAACTTTTGCGTGCAATTTTTTGCGTGCAGTCGCAATTTTTTCGTTCCCGATCGACAAAATTTGCGATTTTTCGGAGGCCTATAGACAAAATTAGAGGTTTATCGAAGACCGATAGAGAAAACTCGCAATTTTTTCGCGCGGTAAACTGATGAAACAGGTGAATTTTCCGCAACTTGGGAACAAAATTTGTAACATTTTCACCCATAATCAAAAAATTTAGATTTTTTTTCTTGCCCGATTAACGAAATCTGAGATTTTTCGCATCCAATCAACAAAATTCACGATTTTTTCATGCCTGAACAACGAAATTTGCAATTCTTAAATGACTGACGGAATTTTCAATTTTCCTATCACAAATTGACGAAATTTACGATTTTTTCCCGCGACATGCTCACAAAAATTGCAATTTTAACCAGTTATAAATTGACGAAATTCACGGTCTCACCTTAACCCATTGCGGGCCACAGGTTGTACATCCGTAATTTACAAGCATCTATTTCTTTTTTTTTTTTTTTTTTTTTTTTTACTTCTGGTAAAAGGTCGGAAAAGAAGCTTCTGGGGCGTGGGGTTGGTCGTTACGGATCTGAAAGCAATAAAAAGATTTGTTTCCGTCTTGTTGCGTTTTTACGAGAGAATGGCGGGAAAGGGTGATCGACCTAGAGTGAATAATAATAATAACAACAACATAATGTAAATAATAGAGCGTTAATGATTAAGAAAATACTTAGTAGTTTTAAATTTGTTTTGACGTTGTTTTATGTTTTGTAATAAATTTTTAAATATATTTTTTTAATTCTTAAAAGGACAAAATACAGGCGAAATGATGCAATTTTTCAACGAAAGTGAAATAATCGAATGTGATGAATATTCCGAATTCGGGATATGAGTATTTCAAAATATTTAATAGATTAAAATATTGACGATTTCTGTCCACCAGTTTTGACGTTGTTTTATTTTTCGTAGTAATTTTGTAAATAATTTTTTAAACATGGACAAAATGATGCACCGCATGGGAAATTGCCGAATGTAATGTGGAGTATGAATATTCTGAAAATTTTTGATAGTTTTAAATGTATTTTATCATTGTTTTATGTTTTGTAATAATTATTTTAACACATTTTCAAAAAATCTTAGAAAGAAAAATTACAAGCGAAATGATGCAATTTCTGAACGAAAATGAAATTGCCAAATGTAATGAGTATTCCGAATGTGGGGTATGATTATTCCGAAAATATTTTATAATTATAAATATTGACGATTTTTGTCCATCAGTTACGATATTGTTTTATGTTTTGTAATTTTTTTAAAATATATTTTTAAAAATTCTTAGAAGATTAAAATACAGCACGAAATGATGCAATTTTTGAACGAAAGTGAAATAACCGAATGTAATGATTTTTCTGAATATGATGCATGAGTATTCCGAAAATATTTAATAGTTTTAAATTATGTTTTGATATTGTTTTATGTTTTCTAGTAATTTTTTAAATTAAAAAAAAAATTCTTAGAAGGGAAAATAGAGCGCGAAATGATGCTATTTTTTGATTAAAGTGAAATTACCGAATGTAATGAGCATTCTGAATAATCAGGTATGTGTATTCTAAAACTATTTAATTGTTTTAAATATGTTTTGACATTGTTTTATGTTTTGCTACATTCATTTAATATTTTTTTCAAAATTTTGTGAAGGGAAAAATACTTTACAGAATAATGGAAAATTGAACAAAAGTAAAATTACTGAATATAAATGAGTATTGTGAATGTGAGGTATGAGTATTCCGAAAATATTTTAAACATGTTTTGACATTGTTTTATGATTTGTAATAACTTTTTCAATATTTTTAAAAAGTTCTTAGAAGGGGAAAATACAGAAAGAAATAATTCAATTTTTGAATGAAAGTGAATTTACCGAATATAATGAGTATACCGAATGTGTGTGTGTGCGGGGGGGGGGGGGGGCACACCCATACCCTCTGCCCCTCTGTAGCTACGTCACTGGGAACCACTATGAATGATTTAGAGGTGATATTGCAGATGGGATATTGCATTTCCGTACCTACAAATTATAATCATTGCAGAAGGCACAGCTATGAGGGAATCATTTGCCGAATGGGTTATGTCAAGAATTGAAAGCAACCTACAATGGTTTTTCAACTTTTTTGGAATGATGAAGAGTACTTCACACTACACTGAGGTATCAGCATCCAGAGCACTTGTATATGGACGACATCTCTTCCTGGTTAATATACGCCGAATCCAGCCAAGTTTACAGTGTGATGTGGCTTCATCTTATCTTTCACTGTTGGGGCATTCTTCTTTACAGAATCGTGCTTCATGTTGGCTTGGAAAATGTGCATAGTTATTGCTCAGTGTTATCTCACAATTATGCATGACAAGGTCGTGCTCGCATTAAATTAAAGAGGTGTGTTATCTGTAATAAACTTTATGTAAGATGGCGCACCGCCAAACTATGCCAGTCCTATAAAACGATTTTTATTGAGTACCTTTGGTGAATACGATCTGATCAGCCGAGGTTGCGAGATCGCATGGTCTCCACGATCACCCGATCTCACTTCGGTCGAATTATGGTTGTGAGGCTTCTTGAAATCATTTGTGTACCATTCATACCCCATCAACAATGTGGTCAAACTCAAAGATTCCACCTGTCGCGAGGCTTCTGCAATTCATTCTGACATGTTGCATTCAATTATAACGGGTGTTGTGATTCGCCTTACTTGTGGCGCAGAATGTTCTGGAAGTGATGTTGAATATTTGTTTTTCCATGAATAAATTAATGGAGTGTACTGTTCATTGTGCTTCGGGTCGTCAACGGCCTCCAGAAGTGACTTTTTTAAGATTTTTTTTTTGTTTTGTTTTTTGTTTTGCTGCTAAAAATATCCGAGTAACTTGTGAGCCTTTTCTTGCAAATATTACTTCTGTATATTTTAATTTCTTTCTTTTTTATGAATTTTTAAAGTTTTAATGAATTTTTGGCTCACCCGGCATATTTTTTTTAAAAGATATTTATTTTCTGGATATCAGAGTTATTTTTCTACGCAACATATCGATTTTTAAAAAGAAACTCTAACAGTTCACTTTTTAGAACAGATATTTATCCTATTATGTAAAAAATACTATGACCTGCTTTTTCCTTTCAGCTACAGCATTTGATAGTTACACCCACAAACAAGTTGAGTTTATGGCAATATTGGGCACTTTGTCCATCATCAGCCTCATCATAGCCATAGTTGTTATCTTTCTTATCTATAGAAGGAGAAAAAAAGGAACAAAAACAAAGAAATCGTCACAGACTTCTCCGTAAGTATATATTTAAATATCAATGTTTAAATTAAAAGTGTATGAAAAATTTTAATTTTCGATATTAATTTTCTTCTTAAAACAAATGCAATCTTTGAAAATTATTGAATATTCATTCTTTAAGCACTTTGTAATATTTGCAAAACTCAGCTTAATTTCATGATGTAAAATTTTTTGAAGTAGGTATAAATATGAAATGAATGCATTTATTTGATAAATGCTTTGCGAGAGTTTAGTAGCACTCGAAGCAAACTAACTTCCTAGAAACTGTAACCCCCCAGTCATCCTAGAAACTCAATTTTCTTTCCAAATATTGCTTGTCGTACACCGGATCGTTAAGAGAAATCACGGATTATTGGGAAGGATTATTATCTCCCCTGATATTTTTATAAAACACACACATACATACTTTTAGACATATTTTTTTTTTTATGTCGATCTCTTTTTTAAAGCGCTCACTTCTCTCTCTCTCTTTCTCATCTCATGTCTTCTCATGAGATAGTGTTGTGGTGTATATGGAAGCGCTCACTTTACCATCCAAACAAATCTCTCTTATGCTCAGACTTGCTCTCAAAATACGGATGAAAAAGCGTATAAAAGAAATATATCTCTGTTTTATGTGCATACTAACGCAGAAAAATTGCTTCAACATAAACAAAACGATTATTTTTTCTTTCTTTCTTTTCTTAAAAATTTTTTACATGATTATTCGAATTATTTTTGTTTTGTTATCATACTTGTAAATTAAAGATTGAGTCAAAATGAAAAGGTTTTAGAAAAAAAAAATTTACATTTCCTGTTTTTAACCTTCTATTATTTTGTATTTCTATCTAATTGTTGTCTTATGCAAATATGTTGACATACATGCACGCTTATTAAAAAGAGACATTTAATATGATTTTCAAGGAAGTTGTGTCAGGAGTAAGTGGGTGAATATACCCTACAAAAAATGTCTGCAGCATATCTCATGCTTGTAAAATTTCTTTATTAACGCACGTATTAAATATAACGCATCAAATTCGCACTTTATAGAGCAAATACTTCAGTTGCCTATTTCATTTTAACCCTTTTTCGTTAATATTTTTACTCTAAAAACATCATCTTTATACAAAAATGTGAGAAAATTTTCATGTTTTAATTTCGCATTCATTAAAAATATTCAAAATAATGAACTAAACTTACAATTAATGCATTTACGTTACACAAAAACTCATTACAAAACAGATAACATGATTTAAAATCTTCCATTAAAAATAACATTTCTATTAGTTCGTAAAATCTTTGTAGAACTTGATCTATTTTCGCAGTCCAACTGGCATTCTTTCAGTTCACGTCGGCTGAGTGTCTTTATTATAGAGTCTGTATAAGAGATTAACATGGACACAAAGCGGATACTTAGATTCTAAACTATGGTAATTTACACTCTAGAACTTGACAATACCCCATTCCTACTCATTTTAGATCATTTTTAAGGGGTTACAGGTGTTTGATAAAATGCTATTTAATTTTCTACTGGCTGTGTCACCTAGCAACCAAGATATACCTAATTATTTCAAAATGTAAAAAGTTTTCTGTGCAAAACGATAATTTGTGATAAATACATTATCTGTTTATTTCTTCAATTTTTACCTAAGCTGTGTGAAACAATATTCTTTTTGTTTTTTGAGTTTGATTAGAATGTTTTTTATGAGTATATGTGAAAAAATGTTACGGTTTTTTATTGGAGTTGTGTTTTGTTAAATTATTTATGTTCGAAAGAACTGAGTAGAATTTTCTCATGAGAATAAACTGTTTAAAATGAGAGATGCGTATTTAATTTTGAGTCGAATAAGAAATTAATAATAAACTTTCGAATAAATTGAAGTCTTCATATGGTCCGTCTCTACGGAGAAAAATCAGCGAGTTGTTGTTCTACGTCAACGACTGAAGGATAACTAGTGAATATTTTGTTGTGTTTTCCTATTTCTTCGTATCTAGAAATCATCTTTTAAAGAGTCAAGAGGGGTAAGTGCACCCATTTAATTTTTATTCATTAAAAATGAGTATGAAAGAATTAAAAGCAAAAAAGAAAATTTTCAAAACAAACTTGACAAAATTAAAAGAAAAATTATCGAATTCTGAGCTAGAATTAAATGAATTAATTCTCATAAAGGAGAAACGGAATAAATTAGAGAAAAACTTTTCTGAGTTATTTGAGTCTATTTATAAGATAAGTAAAGAAGATGAAATTGAGGATTTTATTAAGGAAAATGAAGAAATTAATGAAATTTTAGAAATAATGGAATTTGAACTTACAAAAAAGTTATCAAAAATGAAATTGCAAACTGTTAATTTAGAAAACGCCACAAAGGCTGATAATAACATCTAATTGCCGAAGTTAACTCTTCCTGTATTTACGGGTAATTTGCATGAGTGGCTTTATTTTAAGGATATATTTAAAGCTACTGTACATGAAAATTCTAATTTGTCAGGGGCAATGAAATTACAATATTTGAAGTCTTCATTGAGAGGAGATGCCTTTCGTATAATTCAATCTATTTCAATCGTGGATTCTAATTATGAAGTTGCATGGTCGCTTTTGGAAGAACGGTTTTCAAATTCGAGAGAACAAGTTTACGCGCATTTAAAACGTTTTTTAAATATTTCTGTTATTCAGAATGAGTCCCCAGCAGCATTATTAAATCTAATAGATATAACAAATGAATGTATTAGGTCGTTAGAGATTTTAGAACAAAAAGTTGAGGGGTTTTCTACTACTATGTTTGCTTATATTTTGGCTCAAAAATTAGATGTAAATACAAAAATGTGGTGGGAAAGACATCTTAAGCGGGATAATTTACCGAGTTTAACTGAATTGCTAGAATTCTTGAGAGACCACGCGCGTACACTAAGTGCGTCCAAACAAGTAAATACAAAACGAAATTTTCAAAACGAAAGCCAAACAAAGCATAGCTTTTCAAAGGTAACAACCATGGTTGCGAGTTTAAATGAGAAAAATATGCGCAAATGTGTTGTATGTAACCAGGAAAATCACAGTGTTTTTAAATGTCCCAAATTTCAAAAATTTAATGTACAGGAAAGAGTAGAATTTATTAAAAAAAACAATTTGTGCTTTAACTGTCTTCCAGAATTCACTGCGTCAAAAAATGTAACTCAACATTCTCGTGTTCAAAATGCCATAAACGCCACAATATACTTCTTTGTTTTGATAGGCGTGAGAGAAATTCCAATGCGGTGGGAAACACAAAAAATTATAGTGATAAGGAAGTGCCAAATGCATTGTCAACGAATGAAAGTAAACCAACATTAAATGCTGAAGCCATACCATTTGAGTTAAATAACCAAATTCAAAATTTCACTGGTACTTCAAATGTGAGATCGAATAATGTTAAAACAGTTCTTCTTTCCACTGCTATTGTTTATATGAGAGATAAATTCGGAAATAAAGTTCCAGTGCGTGCTTTACTGGACAATGGTTCAATGAGCAATTTTTTAACATTGCAGTTAGTTGAAAGATTAGGAATTCGAAAAGAAAAAAGTAATATTTCGGTATCGTGTTTAAGTGGATCCTCTGTAGCGGTAAAAAATAAAACTACTGCCTTGATCAGTAATAATTCGGGAGATAATAGCCGAGAGTTAGATTTCCTTATCATACCAAAGATTTCGCAAATTATGCCCTCGAAATATATTAATATTTCAGAGCTAGGAATTCCAGAGTCTATTATTCTTGCTGATCCTGAATT
This sequence comes from Maratus speculifer, assembly GCA_964019185.1. Lineage (NCBI taxonomy): Eukaryota > Metazoa > Arthropoda > Arachnida > Araneae > Salticidae > Maratus > Maratus speculifer. Next base: position 309,767,008 of record OZ025294.1, read on the forward strand.
TAATTGACCAGAGAAAATAGATCTTTTGATAGGAGCTGAAATATTTCTAGAATTGATAAAGGCGGGTCGTATGAAGCTACCAAATTCTAAATTAATACTGCAAAATACGGTGTTCGGTTGCATAGTAAGTGGGAGTGTTTACGATTGTAACGATCAGGAACAAATACATTGTGGGTTAATTACTGAAACAGATTTAAATTTTGAAATGAAAAAATTTTGGGAAATTGAAAGAGTAGAAGAAAGTACACCATTGAGAAACACAAAAGAATTAGCATGCGACACCCACTTTATAAACACACATCAGAGAGATATAACGGGCAAATTCATAGTACAAATGCCGTTGAAAAAAGATTCTAATTCTTTGGGAGAATCAAAGCAATTTGCGGAAATTAGATTAAATTCACTTTGGAATAGGCTAGTCAAAAATCCAAATCTTTTAGAGTTATATTGCGCATTTATGGCGGAGTATAGAGAGTTAGGCCATATGGAGGAAGTAGAGAAAACAGATGAGTCAATACATGCGAATTATCTACCTCATCATGCTGTTTATCGCGTAGATAATTCTACAAAATTGAGAGTTGTCTTTAATGGTTCACATGCAACTTCATCAGGAGAATCCCTAAATTCCATACAGCTGAAAGGAGGTGTCATTCAAGATGATTTGTTTAGCATAATACTTAGATTTCGTACACACCGCTATGCATTTACAGCAGATGTAAAAATGATGTATCGCATTATACTTATCGATAAAAGTCAACGTGATTTACAGTGCATAGTTTGGAAAGATACTGTAAATGGTGAGATGAAATATTACAGACTATGTACAGTCACATATGGCACAACTAGTGCCCCTTATTTAGCCAAGCGCTGCCTTAAACAGCTTGGTATAGATGATGAATCTCAATTTCCGTATGCTTCTGGTGTGGTACAATCAGACTTTTATATGGACGATGTCCTGACTGGAGCAGCTGACCTAAAATCGGCTAAGAGATTGCAAATTGAGCTTATTCAACTATTAAATACGTGCGGCATGAAGTTACATAAATGGTTTAGTAACCATCCAGAATTAATGGAGCCAGCCTTTAAAAATGAGAATTACACTTTTGAAAATATGAGTGAAACTAAGGCACTAGGACTTTGTTGGAATGCCAATGATGATACTTTTACTTTTAGTGTATCATTCAGTGAGCAAACCAAGGTAAATAAAAGAAGTGTGCTGTCAAATATTGCTCGCATTTTCGACCCCTTGGGTCAATTAGGACCAATTGTGACGAAAGCAAAAATTTTCCTACAAAGACTGCGGAGATTGCAAATTGGTTGGGATGAAAATCTCCCTACAGCTGAGCTTGATGACTGGTTGCAGTTTTTAGAATCATTAAGAGCCATCAACAATATAAGTGCTGTTAGATACATTTTTACGAATAATCCAGTGCAAATTAAAATTTGTGGCTTTTCAGATGCATCGGAGAAAGCCTACGGTGTGGCATTGTATGCTGTGTCTTCAAATTATTCAGGAGAGCAAATTTCTCAGTTGCTTTGCAGTAAAAGTCGAGTTGCACCAGTCAAAACAATCACTATTCCTCGCTTGGAGCTCTGTGGTGCAGTTTTATTAGCCAAATTGATGAATAAGGCTGCCAAAACCTTAAAAGTTCCTAAAGAAGCTGTCTACTATTATTCAGATAGTACTATTGTATTATGTTGGATTCGAAAATAGCCGTGTGACTTAAAAACCTTTGTGTCATCACGTGTGGCTACGATTCAGAATCTTTCTGATATCAGTCATTGGGGACATGTGGCTTCTTCTGACAATCCTGCTGATCTTGTGTGACGAGGTGTAGATCCAGACAAACTTCTCCAGAGTAGCTTATGGTGAAAGGGTCCACTATTCCTAACACAACAAACTGAACATTTTTCAAATATTGTTGAACTTGAGCAAAATGATAAGGATCTATACATAAGTGAACTTAAAAATAGAGCTTCAAAGACTTTTTCAGAGACTACACTTTTAATATCAGACTGTTCATCTTTTATTGACTATTTTTTGCAATTGAGTAATAATTATGCTAAATTAATAAGAATTCTGAGCTATGTTTTCAGGTACATTCAGAATGTCAAGAAGCCAAAAGGAAGGTATTCAGGTAAGTTAACATCTGCTGAATTGAAGAAAACTGAGCAGTTTATCATAAAATCTGTTCAAGAAAGAGAGTTCAGTTCTGAATTCACATTGTTATTTAAGGGTAAGGAGTTACCAAAAAATAGTAGTTTGCTTTCATTAAATCCTTTCTTGGATAAAAATAATTTAATCAGAGTTGGAGGTCGTCTCCAAAATAGCACGGTAAATTATGCCCAAAAACACCCAATTGTACTGCCTTCTAAACACAAATTAACAGAATTAATTATTGAGTTTTATCACAAAAAATATCTACATATAGGACCACAAAATTTACTTTATTGTGTTCGAAGAGGATTTTGGCCTTTAAACGGTAGGGCTATTTGCAGAAAAATTGTACATAAATGTATTACATGCTTTAGGGCCAAACCTAAATTGTTAGAGCAAATTATGGGCGAGCTCCCGAAAGAAAGAATAAATGTTGACTTTGTTTTTAATTGCACAGGAACTGATTTCTGTGGTCCATTTTTGATTAGATATAAAGGTCAACGTAAAGGTATTTTTCATAAAGTTTATGTTTGTATTTTTATTTGTATGGTAACAAAGGCAGTGCGTTTGGAATTAGTTACTGATTTAACGTCTGAGGCTTTTATTGCCACATTAAAGAGGTTTTTTGCCAGACGAGGCAAACCTCGAAAAATTTTCAGTGATAATACAGGCAATTTTGTGAAGACTAATGTAGAGCTTAAAAGGTTGCATGAATTGGTAAACAAACCAGACCAGAACCTTACTAATTACTTGATATCTGAAGGTATTGCTTGGGAATTTATTCCCCCTATAGCTCCAAATTTTGGAGGTTTATGGAAATCGGGAGTCAAGTCCTTCAAGTATCACTTTAAACGTGTTGTGGGCAACTCTAAATTAACTTATGAAGAAATGTTAACTATAATTGTCCAAATTGAAGGTATCTTAAATTCGCGCCCTCTTACTCCCTTGAGTACAGATATTGATGACTTGGAGGTCTTGACCCCGGGACATTTTCTTATTGGTCGCCCACTTAATGCCATTGCTGAATCTGACCATAGTAATATTGAAGATAATAGAGTAAGAGTTATAAATATAAAAACCCCAAATGGAATATATAAAAGAGCAGTATCCAAAATTGCTGTATTACCTCTTGAAAAGTAATTCAGTTTTTATAAGAAAGTGTACATTATTGTAAAATTTCTTTATTTATTATGTATTATGTAAAATTGTTTAAATATTTGCTTAAATTTAACTTAACTGTGACTCATTTATATTGTATTTAATTGTATTGTTATTTATATTTTTTACAATGGTTGTAATTCCAGTGTTTTAGTTTGAAACCCCTTCTCAGAGGTTTCAAGAGGGGCGGTATGTTTGATAAAATGCTATTTAATTTTCTACTGGCTGTGTCACCTAGCAACCAAGATATACCTAATTATTTCAAAATGTAAAAAGTTTTCTGTGCAAAACGATAATTTGTGATAAATACATTATCTGTTTATTTCTTCAATTTTTACCTAAGCTGTGTGAAACAATATTCTTTTTGTTTTTTGAGTTTGATTAGAATGTTTTTTATGAGTATATGTGAAAAAATGTTACGGTTTTTTATTGGAGTTGTGTTTTGTTAAATTATTTATGTTCGAAAGAACTGAGAAGAATTTTCTCATGAGAATAAGCTGTTTAAAATGAGAGATGCGTATTTAATTTTGAGTCGAGTAAGAAATTAATAATAAACTTTCGAACAATTGAAATATTCAACAGGACATTTGAGTTTCTCGAAACGATAAAAAAATAATGTGTAATTAGGATATTTTGTTTTCAGTTTATGACTAAAGTATGTAGTTTTTAGTTTAATTACACTTAATAAAGTGTTTTACAGTGCTTTCTGCATTGTGGCTTTACTGTGTTTTTCTGTTTCTTTACCATGCGAGGGTGTTATTTCCTTCTTTTCATCGTTAGTGCTTTCCCATGTTACTACAATGTTCTCTACCTCTCCTCCAAGTCCTTGTATATATATAAAATATTCAAAAATGAAATAGTTAGAAAAGTAAATTTCATTTTATAAATTCTTGAGTAATGTCAATTTTTTTTCCCTTTGAAAATATTTTAAAATTTTTAATTTAATTAATTATGTAACATAAATGTAAAAATTTAAGAAATAAATTTATCGTTGTTTAATTTTCGTTAATTTCTCAGATGTATTATAATCTTATTTTTCTTTTCAGGTTTGTTGTATATGACGACATAGAAAGTAGGTATTTTTCAATAAAATTTCATCTTTTTTTACAATATGCACTTTACAATCTAACATGTAATTCTACAAAAAGTTGAAAATGCAGCATAAAGTATTTTCTTGTGTTAACAATATTAAAAAATGAGGCACAACTTTCTTATATATGCAATTAAACTTAAAAGAATCTAGTTGAGAACTTTTAAATACGTATTTATATATATATATGTGTGTGCATGTATATTTTATATTTATTTTTATTATAAAATACACTTTATTAAGAATTATGTATATATTTTATGTGCAATATGTGCATTATATGCAAAATAGTGGTTATGTATCGGTAATATACTGAAAGACTTTGTTTCCTCGAACAATTTTCTCTCATGACTTTTGCTTTTTCTCAAACTATTAATGATGTCGTATACCAGAAACTTGTGGTTGTCGTTAGTGTTTCTGAGGGAATGTCTTAGTACAGATATTGCAGGAATGTAATGTGTTTTCTTTTCATTTTTATGTGCGAAAGCAATTTAATTTTACTATATTTCTAAATTTTTCGATAATTTGCTTTTAAAAGGATCATTTTATTGTTTGTCGGTAACTCTTATTCTAGTTGTAGTGTTTTTGGATTAACAAATTTAATAAAGACTGCAACAAGAATAAGAGTTGTAATAATGGGTTATGTTTGATTTCCAAAACTAATAGTACATCAATTAATTTGAATCGTTGGAAGCATTAAGGAAAACCCACAAAATACAAATTTTGAGAATCAGTAGCTATATTGTGCATCTGTCACATACGCATCTATCATTATCGTCAATCTGTCACTTTGTTATAGAAAGAAAATTTCAGAGTGCGCTTCGTATGTATTTTATTTTTAAACTACCAGTAACATTATTCGTCAGTATCGCCCAATATCACCCGGTATGTACCACTACCGTCTTTGATTTAAGAATATAATAACAACACACACACATATCTTTTAATTAGAAATGTACTGTAGTTTCCAAAATTTCGGACACTCTTTTAAATTAGCATATTTTTCATCTTTGAATGCTTATAAAAACAGTGACACTGTACGCAGTGCAATGATCCATTTATCAAATGAAATACAATTTAATGCGATATTCAGTACAACAAACAGTTAAATTTATATTTAAAGAGAAGGGATGCAATGAAAACAAAGAAGTTCAAAAGTCCCTGTGTACTCACATTATCACTATACTCTCAATAATTTGTTGCGTACCCTGTATTTTTCAAACCAGCAGCCAAGCATCGTGGCATTCCAAACGTTCATTCCGCACGTTTGGGTTTCAAACATTGGTTGGTCACAACAGTAATTATGTAAATACGTAGCACCTATAGTTGTCGTTCAGTCCGTCCGTCTGTCTGTCCGTTCGCATATAACAACGCAAAAACTACTCAACCGAATCGTTTGAAATTTAAAATACATAATTATTACATAATTTTGTCGAGGCATTTCAAGTGTTATGAAAATCGGATGTATAGATCAATTATAAGGACAATCAAAAGGATTCCGTTACATTACGATCAATGGGGAAAAAGTTTCAAATGCATTTTAATTGTTTGAAGTTTACGGTATATAAATATTACATAATTTTGTCGAGTCATTTCACGTGTTATGAAAATTGGATGCATAGATCAATTACAGGGACGATCAAAAGTATTCCGTTTCATTAAGGTCAATGGGATAAAAAGTTTCAAATGTTTTTTAATTGTGTTACATTCATTCGAACATAATAATATTGACATGAACCTATGAAGTATATGTATGCTAAAATATATCTGTGATGCAAAGAAGATTTATTATTATATTACAGGGCCACACAAAAGTATTTCACTACATAATGCTATACGGGGAAACATTATTGGGTCGTGTTTTAATTATGTTTTTTAATTATTTTAATTATATATATTTATTGGAACACAAGGATTTCGACCACTATACTGTATCCGAAGTACTGTCTACTATATCTGGAAGATCTGAATATTTTTAAAATTTCATTATCGTACGAACGCTCCTCATTTGCTACGCTTCACGTGCAATTTTCTTGTTTTAAAGGAAGCTGTAATTATTCTATGCGGTTTATATATGAGATTTTTTCTGGCTATCTCAGCATCTCTATGTCCTTCTGAGTGAATCACCGTTTGTATATTCACGAAATGTGACAGGACGCCGAATCTGGCTAGTAAAAGAATGGGATTTATCTTGGAAAATATCCTTAAAAGAAGGTAGAAATTTTGGTTGTAGGATAGTATCAATGCAATTTCCCCTGTTCAGTGTTCCATCTGTGACATGAAAGCATCATTTACTGATATACATGTCCAGATCATAACGCTTGTATGATCCTCTGTTGTCGGTTTAATACAATCTGGATCTGTCTCTCACAAATTTTTTTCCGTCACTATCAGATATAATATTATTACTTTCGGTCACTTCATATCATTTGTTCCTACTGATTTTCTGTACTTCAAATGTTTTCATTTGTCCATTGTATTCGTTTTTGGGATTGCTTTTTATTCAGCAATGGCTTTTTATAGGTAATTCTACCTTTTAAACTAAATTTCGTTAATTTTTTCTCCGAGGAACTCCTGCTCTTACAAAAGCATCACTTGCATCCAGTTCATTTTTAATGGCTACAGAAGGCATCTAATCTGTCCCTGAGGCAAATTACCTTTATTCTCCCATCATTGACCGCTGTTTTGCATGTTTTCAAAATTTTCCTTCCTTTCACTGTACAGATTGTTCTTCTGGATACCCTACAAACAAAACCTTCGTACTCTTGATGTTATCCCCCCAACTACTTTTACAACTGCTGTATACCAAAAACTATTAGCACATAACACAACAATCCTGAATCTCTTCTTGGATGATCAGTTACAACTTAGCTTGAATGATATCATTTATTTATTTTTTTACTCTGCCAATGGCCTTGAACAAAATGCGCAAACATTCAACCGTAATTGTGCTTCCGTAAGCAACTGTATTCTGCAAAATGAAATGACCAACCTGATCTTTCTCACCTCGAAACACGTGTTTGCATCTGCTTATAAATTACAGATGATTCTCAAAATGACGATTCTGAATGGCTGGTAGTAGATGCTACTACGATATATCTATTCAATCCCTTGCTCTTTTATCTGACTGAAGATGACATAATTTTTCTTGTATTAATTCAAATATTAGACCTCTGTATATTTTGCTGAACTCAAATTGCGTTTGATATATGACTCATTGCAGTGAATGAAATGTAATAGTTGCTATAAACATTTTACACCAAGATGCAATTGATAGGAACGATCATGTAATTGCCTTAATAAAAAATATAATTATATTGAGCCTCATATAAGCCATTTAAATTTAATTTACCATACTAAATACTCAATATAAACATAAACAAAACAGTGTAAAATAATTGTTATAATTATAATATAATACGTTGTATTTTTATTCAATATGTATTGGGAGCAAAATGTTGAACAAAATAGATTTTTCAGTCTTTGAACGTTTAATTTCATCAGCAATTGTTTGAAGTGGCATTCCGATGTTGTTATAAATTAGAATTTTCCCTCTTTCATAGTCACAAAACGTTTTCCTTCATTCTGTAATCGAAATGATTTGCGAACTGAAGGATTGTGCTCAGAATCTGTTTTAAACGAGTTTTTAAATGATATGCGAAAGTATCCGCAAATCACTTCTTCGGTTTTAGGAATATTTACCGTAATTTCCTACGTATAATCCGCGGATCAAACAATCATTTTTCGACCCAGAAAATTTTTAAAATAAAATGTGTTATATTAGATCGCCGTAAATATTTGCTTTCGATTACTAAATAAAATTTCTGGGACGAAAAAGAATTGTTTGATCCGCGAATTATACACAGGAAATTACGGTACTGCGTTCTTATAAAAATACATATTTTAAAAAAATATGTATACAACTTTTATAAACAATTAATTTAACTGGAATACCATGTATTTAATTTTCATAAGAATTTTTACGCATTTTCATAGCAAACGCTGATTGATTTCTTTGTTTTTGTATTGTTCCTATCATTTTGCACCTGCTGTATAAGCAATTTATATAATTAGAAAACAAAAATTCGAATTTTAAAAAGCGTCCGTAATTTTGATCACCACAGTATTGTTCCGTTCCGGAAGTGTTTTGGCTCCATCTAGCGAGCACTTGTATAAAAGGACCATTAAGCTATTGATCGTCAAAGCATCAACACGATCCATATAATTAATCATCCATACATATGAAGCTATGGAAATTATTTTAAGTATTGTTATTGCAAATTAGTTCACCATTCGTGGTTTCGTGTGTTTATGTGTTGCGTGTATTTGTTAATGTGAAATTAAAAACTTTAAAAAGAATATCAAGAATCAGTCCACTCTATCGACAAGTATATCTGTGTGTATTGAATTGAAGCTAAATTTTATTTACCTTTTGTTAAATAACAATAGTAATAATTAATAAATGTGTATATATATTTTTAGATACCCAGTCTTCTTCCTGTTGCGAGGCCGAATTGAGGTCCATCAGGTTAAAATCACAGAATGGCACTGTTGAAAACATCTATCAAGATATACCTCCCAAGAAACCTAGCATCAGTCTTCCTATTCTTGACTTATATGAAAACGGAGAAATGAGCTGTAAGTTAATTGCTGTGAATTAACCAATCAATGACTAATGTTTTCCTAACAAGGAAGATCTCCATACGGGCATACTCCGAAAAATCTGAAAAAGTTACAGAATGTTCTTCTCATGAGGGCGTATACGTTTATTAAAAAAAAAATGTCGGCTGAACCTCCATGCAGCGTACGTGAAAAAATAATGAAAATTTCGTTATTTGGTGTGGCGATGGAATTCAATTTCAAAACATACTTTTTTTTTATGTCAAATACACTTTTTAAAAAAAGTTTCATGTTGAGCTTATTTAGATAAATTTAATTTACATAACTTTACTTTTGTCAGTTTTAGTTGATTTAAGTATAATTTTGTTATATCGACATTTATTAGGATGAGCGAAGCGAATCCTCTACTAGGCCACTCAAATGACAGTTTGTCGTACACTTTACAAAAAAACTATACAGTATTTTCTCTTGCAATTAAACACAAATATAAATTTTGATCTGTAGATTTGCAGAATATTATTTTTTTTTACAGAAATGCGCTTCAAAAATTATTATTTTAATTAATTTATTTTACATGGTTTTCCCTTACGAACGCATTTTTTCAAATAAAAAGTGAAACACGTACGTTTTTAGAAGAAAAACTTAAATCATGGGGTCAGTAATTATAGCTCGAATCATCATTAAATAAATAAATAAATAAAATATATTTTCATTATTCTGATAAAATATCTCAAAAACTGCTTTCAGATTTTCAAACTATGCTCATTCCTTTAACTATGTATAGTTTCACGATTTCTTTTATAAAATGTATAATTTTTTTTTTTAGAAAATTATAGCATAATTTTAATGAATTAAAATTTGTGAAAATTCTCTTATTAACATTCAATTATAAAAGTATTTTTCTGTGTTAGGGATTCAAATACACAATTTATTCTTATTTTGTGAAATCATTTAAGCAGACGATATTTATGAATTTTAAAAGAATTACATTATGTTTTTATGAAGTGGTAATAAAAGAATTGTAAACAAATAAAATTAATTAATATTTTGTATAATTCTACTTCGAAAATATTTTTATTTATACCAGTCTTATATCATAAATAAACAATCTGAGAAAATTCTTAGTTATTTGGTTGAAATACATTTTTAAATTAAAATGCGCCGAAACATAAAATTACATTTTTGCTTAATAAATATGCAAAAATAATTTTAAAAATATATTATTACTTTCAAATATTTATCTTATAGCATAATACTTCGCGAATCCAAACAAAGCATGGTTTTTGCTAGTAGGTATTTTATACTCAAATTTAACCATGAAAATTTGCGATGAAAAACGAAATTCATAATTTAAATTACGTAAATTTTTTTCAAGCTCAAAGTCCAAATTAGCATTGTCAATTCGATTTTGTTGCAGTGGAAACACCAGGCTTTTATTTTTGAATAAGCTTAAATGTATGAAAATAATTTTTCTCAATATGAATTTTTTCTGATTTGAAAATATGCTCAGTATATTAACCTTCCTTGTAATTTTTTTTTGCAGTTCAATAAATTGTCAGGAATAAAAACATGAAATAAAACAATGCAGTGTTTTTTATGATTTCGTTGTTACTATTATTTTAATAAGCATGAACTGCAAAATAAAAGCTGAAGATGATAATTAGTTAGAGTATTTTAGCACATTATAAAAGTTAATAAAAATCGCTACGATCATTTTAATGTGAACGAACCCGCATTGTAATAAATGCGGGAAAAAATTACAACAGTTCAGTGTAACTTCGTAATTACTCATTATTTCAGAAATTATTTAATGAATAATTAATCAAGAACTTCATGGTTCATTCATCGAATGATTTCTTATGTTTGTGGAAATATTTCTAAAATTATCCCCCTACCTACCCCTTTGTCGTAACCAAATTTGAACTAAAAGATGACCAAACGAAAACCAAACGGTGATTAAGTTAATTTCGAAAAACTATTGATTTTGAATCTTCTGATTGGTTCTTCTCTAGGTATCTGAACAGAAAGTAAAGGTTTTCTGAACTGTGGGTATCTAAGTGATTACAAGGAATTTTCATAAACACTTCTGTATCAAGAACCGTTTATGTAATTTTAGCAGCGTGGGTCACCGTCTTAGGACAAGATCTGATTACTATATGCCTGAACTAGTATTGTGTGTTCTAGATTGTTTAAAATCGGAAGATCATTGTGCTTTTGTTATTAACTTTTATGAACTGTCAACACATATTTAATTATTTGTAAAGTAATATTCATCTCATAATTTTTTTAGCATTTAAAAGCGGAGGTTTGACTATTCCCAAAGAAATCGATGAAGAATATCATCAAGAAACTGAAGCAATATACTCAGAATTGGACTATGAAAGTTGCCAAGTCAAAAACGAATCAGATACAAACCTCAACAAAGGTATTCAACAAAATATTTAGTTCTATTTTTTTTTTAAGTTTTAATATGATAAACAAGTGTTTAAATGATAATCACACATTATTACAATTTATTTTTTTTTAGGAAATCTTGCATGTATCTTTTTCTTTTATACGTATAATCTTGAATGACAAAAGTGCTGTAATACACAGAAATTAAAGATGAGTTTATGATTTTTTTTCGGAATCCGAAACTTACTTGAGTATGAAGATTTGAGATCTAAGCTCACCCGAGCATTAAAAACTTGTGTTATCAGGGTCAGAACCCGATGCAAAAGCATCAGTAGAAAATTGTTAATTGTTCTTAAAATTCGTTTCATGATTATTTTGTCCTTTTAAAAATGTATTCTTACCTATGTATAAATAAATATTATTCCTAAATATTCCCCAAAACAACATCTCGAGGTTTCATGTCCACGATAACCTGTTTAAAATAGAAAATTTATATAACCAACCACTGACAGAAAGCTGAAAAAGTCACAATTCTAATTCTTTTAAAATGTCTTTGTCATTTTTTGGCAGAAAGACCATGAGTTGTTTTCTATTTCTTGTTTTTCTATCTATTGTATTATGGTTCCTCTAAGATGTGATTGATACACAATTATTCATCCACAGGAACTGGAGTTGCATTGAAACTCGATATCGATTGAAAGGATCATCTGTTCGCCTGTTCAGCGCAACAGGCTCGGGAGACTCAACAAATTTGACTATAGTCGCGGCAGGAAAAATTGGCTTTTCAAAAAAAATGTACCATGTCTCCCTTTCGTTGCCCACTCCTCGTCCCTTATTTTAGGTTAGTAACTATGGTAACAACCACGTGACCGATTGACCGCTGTTCTTTCGTAGACACCGTTTGAGAGATCCAATAAGGAAAGGGCATGTCTACAAACAAACGCTTCCTTCAACCAATCTCCCAATTGCATTTTTGCTTTAGCGATTATTACAGTAATCATCATGGCGATGTAGACCAATCATACAACAGAGCTTTTAATAGCAGACAAATCAGACCAGTCGTATACCAATCAGATTGCCTTGACTTCTTGTGTACAGTAGGAGTCTTAAAGATGGGAAGGAAATTACAGTGAATATTACTGTGGACCCACAGTAATTTTGCCCACAGTGACGTCAGCTGCCCTTTCCTTATTGATCGAAACCGCAGTAACAGATACTCTTGCATGGGCAAATCCGTTTCGCGAAAGTACCGTGGAGAAAACGGGACGATGGACTCGCGTTAGATCTCTACACGGGCCGGAATTTCCAGGCCCGGGCCCGGCCCGACCCGTTTTAATTTTTATATTTTAGGCTCGGCCTGGCCCGTAGAGAAGTCAGTAAAAACAGGCCCAGCCCGTTTTGGCCCGTTACAATTTCTACGATTTTTAAAAAATTCAGATTTTTATCATATAATTAAGATTTTTTAAAGGAATACTGCTTACATATCTATGGAATGATTTTACAGTATATTTTACAGGAAATACACAACAACAACATTAATGATTACTTAGATTCTTAGGCTTTCAACATTCAAATAAAGATTCATTAAAAAATTAATATGGCTTAGAATAAAAGAAAAAAGAAAGCTAAAAACATCGTTATTTTTGAAGCTGTTTAATAAAAGAAGATTTATAAAAATATTTCTATATCATTTTATTAAAGATTTTAAACCCAAATTCATTCTTAAATTCAAAGAAGATCCTTTCTGATACATTTCTAAATTCATTTTTTTCTCAGAAACGCATAAGATTAGCAGGTATCTTTATTCAGAAACTATATAATCGAATGGCGTTATCCATTTTTTTTTTGGAACAAGCAATTTAAGAATACTGCAAGCAAATAAAATACTGTCATAATTAGCGTTTTGAATAGAATTTCCGGAAGCGATAGCATGGGAAGGGAGAAAAACCTGCAATCATTTGAGAAATTGTTATATCTCAACAAGGTATTGTAATAACAAGGTATTGTGTAACAAGTATTTTATTTACCAAAAATGAAAAACACTATTCGATTCCAAATCCCTTCAATTGTTAGGCTTATCACTTTTATACTTTTACAATTTAAAATTAATCAGAAAATGTGTCAAATTTTCGCATTATTGAGAAATTAATTTAAAAACCATCAAGAAGTATATATCCAAAGATTAAGCTAACATAAGTTCTTTATCGCTGTTAATATTTTTACAAATCATGTTTTCTGTCCTACAGATCGTGAGAACAATTAACTCTAGTTCCGGTCCGTCCAGTCTATATGTAGAAAAATAATGCAAGCTTGATCTCCGCCCGGTATGAGGCAGCAGAAAAATTTTAAAACGGGTTACGCACTATGTAATTCTCCGATGCCGATCTCTACACTGTACATTTTTATATTGATGCTGTCAAACTAGTATGGCTCGTGATGCGCATTTATACTTATTCTCGTTAGAACAATTTTCGTTGAAAATAGCTCATATTTTATCGTTCCTGCTCAAATCTTAAGAACGGGCTTGCAGGCCTGAGAATTTTTTTTATCGGCCCGGCCCGTTCAAACTTTTTTGCCGGCCCGGCCCTTTAATGTTGTTTGTCGGCCCGGCCCGTTGGAAAATCGGCCGGGCGGGGTACGGGCCACTTGCCAAGCCCGGGCCCGTGCAGATCTCTAACTCGCGTCCTTTAATACCATGGCAATGAAGAGGGAAATGAAAAGAAAACATTTGTCCTTGAAAGGCCGATTTTTTCTTCCACGACTACAGGTTCATGTGCTCTTTTTGCCTAACTACTCATTGCAGATGATTAGAGTCGATGAAATAGAATAGTAGAATGCTTCTTATTCTAAGCAACAGATTATATCCGAATTACATTTAATCCTTAAACATGCACTTGGGAAAAATTCTAATAATCTAATATAACCTTTAAGTAAATTGTGTATAGCCTATTTGGACACTTTCAATTTTAGACATTTTGTCGGAAATATTTGCGAATTATTATTGAGCTTCCGTGATATGAACTGGGCGAATTCAGGGTTATCGTATAATTATTAAGTTACAATGAAGAAGAATTTTTTTTTAAATTAGTGGCATGCATATTGAGCATCATTCAATGATTTTATTCATAAATATACACATGTGTTCAGTAATGTTTTTTTAAATGTGTAAAAAATGCTCATTTTCCATTCGCCATACAATATTCATCAACCGAATATAATAGTTATTGATTTTTAAAATCTTGAATTTTGGCTACACCCAATTTGTCACGTTTTTTTTTTTTTCTTTTTTCAGATGTTAAAAGCGGAGAAAGTGATAATATCTATGTTGAATCTGAAAGTAACAATATCTATGAAGAATCTGTAGATACTCCCGTAAAAGGTGATTTTGATAAAATTCCTCATTTGTCTTCTACTATCATGCACTGTTTCTTTTTGTTTAGCAAGCAGTGTAGGTCTCACCCGAGTTTCCATTTTAATCTCTTCAGACCCGATGTATCCTATAGGATATAAATCTATACAATTTTTTTTCCTCAATAAATCTTTACATTTTTTTCACGTATATAAATAGTTTTATATATAAAAAAAAATTGATGTGAATGAAGCCTAGTAGAACTAAACAAAATAGTATTTTTTTTCTAATAAAGAAAGTGCAGTTGACGTCACCGTAGGTCAGCAAGAAAAACCTGACCGTTCTTTATGACTCCTACTGTGCGTATGAACTCCGGGAATTTGATTGGCTTACATTTCCAGATCTGTAATATGATTGACCTTCGTCGCCAAAACGATTACTGGAGTAATTACTATGACAAAAGTGTAGTGGTAGATTGATTGACGGGTCATTCTATGTCAAACCAATCAAAAAAATTCAATATTCCAACCTGACCATTTCTGATTTCAATGAAACTGCCAGGGATCATTCTCTATGATGATATAAATTAGAACAGATTTTTATTTTTTGTTTATCGCTTTAATTTTTCATAGAATTAATTATTTAAATTTTGAAAAATCATCATTTTTTGATTTGCATAAATATTTTCAATTTTGAATTTTTCAAGTTCTATCAAACATAGAAAATTTTAGGACCACTCATTTTAAAGTGGAGTTTATGAGGTTTAATTTGATATGCAAGTTGACTATGCATAGTTAAAAAAAAAAATTAAAATTTTTTTAAAGTTTGAAATTAAAAAAAGAATTTAGATACTCATTTTTAAAAATTTTGAAAAAAATGTGAGTTTGTTGAAATATTATAAGCTTAAAATTCTGAAATTTTTAGAGTGGGATCTCAATGGGATCAGGAGTTATGAAATAAAAGCTGAAAATTACCATTCAAATCATAAATAAATAACAAAATAGATAGAATTAAATTGCTATTTTAATAGCAATTTTTGCTTTTATTTAATAACTCCTGATCCCATTGAGATTCCACTCTAAAAATTTCAGAATTTTAAGCTTATATAATTACAACAAGCATTTTTTAAAAATGACTATCTAAAAAATTTTCAAATTAATTTTTTTTTTAATTTTATTTTTTTGAACTATACATTGTCAATTTGCATATCAAATTAAACCTTATGAACTCCTCTTTGAAATGAGTGGTCATAAAATTTTCTATGTTTGAAACAACTTGAGAAATTAAAAATTAAAAACATGTAAGCAAGCCAAAAAATGATGATTTTGCAAAATTTAAATAATTAACTCTATGAAATTTTGATGGAAAAAAAAAAATATTATGAACATATATTCTCATTTATATCATCAGGCAGAACGATTCTCAGTTTCATCGAAATCTGAAAGGGTCAGGTCACTGGTTAATTTGGCATGGAATGACCCTGAAGGAAGTGTTTGTTTGTAAACTACCCTTTCTTTATAGAGTTTTTATAGTGAGATAATGTGTTGCATTAAAATGGCTTTCGGAAAAAGGTACGAAATTTACAAAAATGAAAATGCAAATAATTTTCCTGTACGCTAAGATATCTTTTGTAGAGTCTTTTACTAATATAAAATTATTGAATGTATAATTATTTCATATTTTTCATTATTTTTGCATTGCAAAAAGAATAAAATAAAATAAAAATTCGAAAAAATTGTCAATAAACGTCCTTATTGGATCTACATGTATCACCAAATTTCATGTATAAAAAATTAATTTTAATTCTCTTCACTTTTCAATCTTTCTTAGTTGTCAGTTTGTTAATATAAATTCATAACTGAAAATAAAAAAATATATATGTTACAGGCCAAACCCGATTTTAGGCCAAACTAGATTGGCCTAGTCCAAACTAGTCTATCCTAATGCCCATCGGATAGACTAGTTTTTCCTAGGCCAAACTAGTCTATCCTAATGCTCATAGGATAAACTAGTTTTTCCTAGGCCAAACTAGTCTATCCGAACGCCCATCGGATAAACTAGTTTTTCCTAGGCCAAACTAGTCTATTCGAACGCCCATCGGATAAACTAGATTTTCCTAGGCCAAACTAGTTTGGCCGAACGGTCATTAGGATGAACTAGTTTAGCCTGCTATTCATTGGTTTGAACTAGTTTATCCTAGGCCGAACTAGATTGTACTAGGCCAATTCAATTTGGCGTGATTTTATTAAATCTAAAGATCGCCACGGCGCCAACTTTCTAGTTTTGATCTAATTTATCCTAGGCCGATGCAATTTGACTCGCTTTTAGCTCACATACTATCAAAGCCTGAGAGCTAATGTGCTCGTAGATTCTGTGTGTGTGTATGTAACCATGTACGTATGTATGTACGTATGTACGTACGTATGTATATACTTATGTACGTACGTACGTACGTCGGACTAATATATAGCGACTAATATAACGGACTAATGTGGAATTAATATAATACAAGCACCCAAGTGTTGGAATTTGGAATTTGGATGCGATTTAGTTCAAATCAGCCGGCTTCGCCCGCTATCGGGCCCCTTGTTTTATATAAAATCTCGAAACGGGCGTATGTTGAAGCGAATGAACCTCGAAGAGAAAAAAACATGATGATAAATATTTAAGAAAAAAGATTCCGCATCGAAATACCACTATTTCCTAATAGTAATTTTTTTTAAAATGTTATATTCTTGTTGGAACATTTTGAAAATTACAGTTTATGAAACTTACAGTTTTGAAACTGACAATTTATGGCATATTTGATATAAATTTATAAAAAAAGTCACATTTCGACGTGAAAGAGGGTGTGGATGCGAACAAAATCGCGAAATATAACGGAAATTCTAGCTTTTAAAGCACCGCGACCTCAAGTAACATATCTACTATTAGGTTGTTTAACGGAGTTTCATTCAGATACAGTTTTGTTAATAATCGAGTGCACTCCTTGGTGTTGGAATGAGAAACTAATATAACGTGGCTTAGTTAAAACTTGCTGGCTTCGCCCGCTATCTGACTGGCCTAGGCAGCGGGGATATGGTTGGAAATTCGTTCGCTTCGAGGCTCTTTCGAAAAGGAGGATTACATTCGGCGGTGCGTACTCAGCACGCTTGCTACGATTTGAATTTCGTTCGCTTCGAAGTTCGTTCGAAAAGAAAGAGGGCATTCGGCAGTACGTGTGCAGCACACCTGCTATACGCTGTCACAAGCTGTAGGGATGCGGCTGAAGAACTAATGCACGAAATTTAATAAAAATTTACATTCAGGTAGTCTCTGATCTAAATTGATGCTGATTAGTTTTTAATGTAAATCGCTCATCAAGTTGAGCTGCTGTTTTGCAATTTTTATGATTTACGCATTAGCTTTATCTTAACTAATACACGAATTTCCATCAAACATCAGATTCAGTTCATCCATGAGATGAGTTGATGTTGTTTCTATTTTGAAGTAAATCACTCAACATGGCTATGCTATGCTGCATTTTTAACAATTTTTACAATAGCTGTATCTCAAGAACTAATGAACGGAATTTAATATAAATTTATATTCAGATAGTCCCTGATATAAATTGATTCTGATTACATTTTCATGTAAATCGTTCAAAAATCACTATTCGTCAATAGTGGCATTAAACGCGGAACATATTTTTATAAATTTATATTATGTGTCATAAACTATCTTAAAGTTTCAACTAGATCAACCTAGAATTTCCGTTATATTTCCTGATTTTCTTCGCCCCCCCCCCCTCTTTCCCTTTCGTAATGGGACTTTTTTTACAATTTTTATCATGTGTTATAAACTATCACAAAGTTTCAAACAGTTCCAACAAGAATTTAACATTTTTACAAAAATTACTAATAGAAAATAGTGGTATTTCACGCGCCATCTTTTTTCTTAATCTTTTATCTTTTATCTTTTCTTTTTTCTTTCTTTCATCATGTTTTATTATGTTTCTAAAAGTTTCAAATAATGGTAATATTTAATTATCAGCTAAAACCTTAAAAAGTGCTGAGATTAAAAAAAAAAAAAAAAAAAAAAAAATCTAGCGTCTTCTTACTTTACTCCCCCCCCCCATCCTAAATTTCAAGTGCCATGCTTTATTTAAGCTTTTTCTTATTTTTAAAAGGATTCGGATATTTAGTTTCTTAATATGAACAATTTCGCCTGAAGTGATGTGTGCAAAAACCAATATCTGTTACGAATTAAAAATCTTTTCATAAAACCGAAAGTCTCTATCCGATTGAAAAAAAGTCCGTTCTACGTTTATGTCTCAGAACCCCCCAAATTAATCAGGTAAACGCCTTATCAGAAGGAACATACATCCAAAATTTGAACCAAATCGGTAAATTCTCTGTGAAAAACCTATTTACATAAATTAAGATTGTTACCTCCCATTGCTCCCTTCTTTATACGTAAACAATGAACACCCACAACTGATCATGGATGTACCTTATCAAAATGATATTATACCTAAAATTTTAATAAAATCTGATCATTTTGCATGGAAAACTGACTTAACTAAATTAAAGAGGTGTGTGTGTGTGGGGGGGGGGGGTTGCGGATTAGCCTTTTGTTCTCCTCCCCTTATTCTTATTCAATGAACCCCTGAAACTAATCAGGAAAGTTCATTATCAGGATAAATCTATGTCCAAAATTTGAAGCAAATTGGATATTTCTATCAGGAGTTATCGCATTACGTACACACGCACGTACATACGTACGTACATACGGCCATACGTACGTAAATTGTTACATACACATACACAGAATCTGCGAGCACATTAGCTCTCAGGATTTGATCGTCTGTGAGCTAAAATCACGTCAAACTGCATCGGCCTAGGATAAAATAGATCAAAATTAGAAAGTTGGTGCCGTGGCGGTCTTTAGATTAAAAAAATATCACGCCAAATTGAATTGGCCTAGGACAATCTAGTTCGGCCTAGGATAAACTAGTTCAAACCAATGAATAGCAGGTTAAACTAGTTTATCCTAATGACCGTTCGGCCAAACTAGTTTGGCCTAGGAAAATCTAGTTTATCCGATGGGCGTTCGGATAGACTAGTTTGGCCTAGGAAAAACTAGTTTATCCGACGGGCTTTCGGATAGACTAGTTCGGCCTAGGAAAAACTAGTTTATCCGATGGGCGTTAGGATAGACTAGTTTGGCCTAGGAAAAACTAGTTTATCCGATGGGCGTTAGGATAGACTAGTTTGGCCTAGGCTAATCTAGTTTGGCCTAAAATCGGGTTTGGCCTGTAACATATATAAAAATAAGCCCTGAGGTTTGAAGAAGTTAATGCAATTTCTGTCATAAGCATTTTACTGAAGATAACCTAGAGCAGATCTACGTATTTTGATGTTCAATATTTATCCCTTTCAGTGCCAAGGTACCTGTATTCCTAAAATGTTGAAATAATTGAATAACGCCAGTATTTACTAGACGATTTATTTGTAAACAAGTAAACATCTTGGAGCGATGATTGCCGCAGAATTGATTATTATTTGCCTGAGGTGGTTAGACACATCTCCAGAAGAAAGTCTAATGTAGTCAGAATCATTTTCCGAATCCTTTAAATGCCCATAGTCACTGAGCAATTGCTTTATCCGTAGGCGGCGCACTAATCATCATACTCGCGCCGGAACCCGTAAAACATAGTGACGTCATTGTGAAGTTGTTGTGAAGTCCCATTGAGACTTTGTGACCATCGATCGTCGATGTGACGTCACGTGATGTCGATGTGAATTCACAGTGACTAAAATGTGAAGTCGTTATGGCCGTTTTAGAGCTCGTTTGTGACATCACATTGTGAAGTCACGGTGTGACAAATTTGTGAAAAATGTGTCATTTGTGACTACTTTGACATTAACATTGTGACGAAACTGTGACAAAAGCGACGATATTTAAATTGCCAGAAACATGTTTTTTAAAGTAAATAGCATGTTTTGAAGAATTTTTATATTTTTCTAAAGCTTTTTAAGAAAGTCACAGTGTGACGTCACTGAGTGTTGGCATTTTGGTCACAGATGTGATGTGACCAAAGTGACTCACAGTGACGTCACACTGTGACCATGCATGCTATGAGGGAAATTCCGCTGTACAATGATAACAGATCCAGTTTCTATAGACCACATTAACGCTGATCATTTTGTTGTGGCATCACCATCGCACTATATAAACTGAATGGAATGATGGACTGAGCTTCCGGAAGTTACTTCAAGGTCAATGACACGCAGTGCTACCTAGTATGGAAAAAAGAAAAGAAATTGAAACTGGTGTGGATAAAATTTGATCAACTGCTGATTTATTTGAAATTAACTGATCTGACCTAACTCGTACTTTCATCTCGATATAATTTTTTTTAATCATGGAATTCTTTTTGTAACACCCTATATTGTGTTATTCTTTTATTTTACATATCAACATATGAGATACATTTTTATAGGTTTATTTTAGTAATTTTTTAATTTACGAATATGGCAGAGAAACGTATTTATCTAAATAAAATAAGTAAGATGGAATTGTTAGATTTGACACCCTTTTTAAATTTTTTATATAATTGCAAAAAGTCGCTGAATATTTGTTATTTTCTTTTAGAAGGTAGTGATAGCAACATAAGAAATGCGCACAGTAATAACATCTATGGATTAGAAGACACAGAAAGTACTTTTCAGAAAGGTGATTGAAAATAGTTCTGTAATATAATGCAATACTATCTGCTTAGTTATTATTTATATAACTTTATGTACTGACATCTTTTACTGAATGTGTTTTATACGATATTTCCTGTCGCGAACAGCCGAATTTTGCCAAAACGCTATCTAAAACCCAGAAATAAGAATTTCATTCGTTTTAGGCATAACTACGCTTACTTTAGAATAATGTTATTAAAATGTGAGTAACCTTACTGCACAGTTTAAATGCAAAATGATTTAACTTAGCTCATAATTTCATGATCCCGAATATTAAAAAAAATAACACATACTTTCATGATCCTTAATAGTAAGAAAAATAAAACATACTTTTCTAATCCTGAATATTAAGATAATTAACACATACTTTTATGATCCTGAATAGTCACATTCTTCCATGATCCTTAATATTAAGAAAATTAACATATACTTTCATGATCAAGAATATTACGAAAATTAACTCATACTTTCATGACCCTTACATTACAAAAATTAAAAAAAAATTATAATCTTTAATATTAAAAAAATTAACATATACTTTGATGATCCTCAATATTCACATACATTTATGATCCTTAATATTGAGAAAAATAGCATATACTTTCATGATAATAAATATTAAGAAAATGAACGTATGCTTTCATGATACTTAATATTAAGAATATTAAAGCATACTTTCATGATCCTGAATATTAAGATATACTTTTATGATCCTGAATATTCACATTCTTCCATGATCTTTAATATTAAGAAAATTAACAAATACTTTCATGATAAAGAATATTACGAAAACTAACTCATACTTTCATGATCCTTATGTTACGAAAATTAACACACATTTTTATAAACCTTAATATTGAGGAAATTAACACATACTTTGATGATCCTGAATATTCACATACATTTATGATCTTTAATATTGAAAAAAATAGCATATATTTTCATAATTATAAATATTAAGAAAATGAACGTATGCTTTCATGATACTTAATATTAAGAAAATTAAAACATACTTTCATGATCCTGAATATTAAGATATACTTTTATGATCCTGAATATTCACATTCTTCCATGATCCTTAATATTAAGAAAATTAACATATATTATCATGATCAAGAATATTACGAAAATTAACTCATACCTTCATGATCCTTATATTACGAAAATTAACACATATTTTTATAATCCTTAATAGTAAGAAAATTAACACATACTTTGATGATCCTGAATATTCACATACATTTATGATCCTTAATATTAAGAAAAATGGCATATACTTTCATGATCATAAATATTAAGAAAATTAACATATGCTTTCATGATCCTTAATATAAAAAAAATTAACATATACTTTCATAATAATGAATATTAAAAAAATTACGTACTTTCATAATCATGAATATTAAGAAAATAAATTCATACTTTCATAATCTTTATATTAAGAAAAATAACACATACTTTCATGATCCTGAATATAAAGAAAATTAATACATTCTTTTATGATCATGAATATTAAGGAAGTTAACATACACTTTTATGATCCTGGATTCTTAGGAGAATTAACATTCAGCACTGTTACGCTAAAAAGTACAAATAATTCATTTTATTTTTTTTTTTGGGGGGGGGGGGATGAAAAGTGTTTCAAATTGCTCAGTTTTTAATTTAAATTTATAATTATACAGTGTCTCACATAAGTGATGGGACACTTGTGCTTTACAAAAGGAAACTAATCAAATAAATTGAAAAAACATGTACACATTTTTTTGTGGGTGTGTTTCATACTTAAATTTAGTAAAGATTATTACATAACATACATTTTGTCAAAATATTAAAATATTAATTTAATAAAAATACAAATGTTTAGAACGGAGCAAAAAATAGCTCACATAAGTGATGGGACACCATTATATATGCAACAAAAATCGTTTGAAATAAGCAATAAAAATATTTTTTGGGGTTTTATTTTTACTTAAAAGCAATTGGCAATAATTTATAAAATCGTCTGCAGTATTTCTCTCCAGTTTGTTTTGGAATTTTTGTGTTTTTTAGCTCTGTGTAGCCATGAATGCTAAACGAAAAGAAACTTCGCCTGAAATTCGAAAATTAGTTATTAATTTGTATATTGAACGTGGAAAATCTATTAGAAAAACTGCTGAAACAGTTAACTTGAGTCATTCAACAGTTTTCAATATCATTAAACGATATAAAAAGAATCATATGATTCACGATAAAAGAAGACCTGGTCGACCATCAAAGCTATCCAATGGAATAAAGCGAATTATCGTTCGAAATATTTAAAAAAAATCCAAGAAATAGTGCTTCAAAAGTTGCTGCTGATTTGCAAGCATTATATGGAATAATTGTTAATCCTGAGACTATTAGAAGGGTAATTCGATCTGCTGGATATCACGGTAGAGTAGCCAGGAAAAAATTCTTCGTAAGTGAAAAGAATAGAAAACTCAGACTAGCTTTCGCAAAATCCAACATAAATAAGAATTCTGATTACTGGAATAAAGTTATATTTGCTGATGAGAGTAAATTTAATATATTTGGTTCTGACGGTAGAATCTTGGTGTGGAGAAAACCCAGGGAAGAATTTCGCAAACAGAACTTGGTACCAACAGTAAAACATGGTGGAGGAGGAGGAGTTATGGTATGGGGGTGTATGTCGTCCGCTGGAGTTGCTAATCTTGTTTTTATTGACAGTATAATGGATCAGTACATGTATATTGATATTTTAAAGCAAATTTGAAATCTTCAGCACGAAAATTGAACCTTCATAACGATTTTAAATTCTACCAGGACAATGACCCCAAGCACACTGCTCTGAACGTTAGACTCTGGCTGCTATATAACTGTCCTGAAATAATAAAAACACCACCACAATCTCCAGACTTAAATCCCATAGAGAATATTTGGCAAGAATTGGAAACAAGAATTCGCAAACACACCATTTCTTCAAAACAACTAAAATCGGTGCTTCAAGAAGAATGGGGTAAAATCACTCCAGAAATCACAAAAAAATAATCGAATCCATCCCAAAAAGATTAAATCATGTTTTAAAAGTAAAAGGAAATCCAACAAAATATTAAAACCTTTTAAAAAGTAAAATTTTTGGATAAATATTTGATGGAAAAGTAAGTGTCCCATCACTTATGTGAGCCATTTTTTGCTCCTTTCTGAACAATTGTATTTTTACTAAATTAATATTTTAATATTTTGACAAAATGTATGTTATGTAATAATTGTTACTAACTTTAAATATGAAACACACCCAAAAAATTTTTGCACATGTTTGTTTATTTATTTTATTGCAGTTTCTTTTTATAAAGCACAAGTGTCCCATCATTTTTGTGAGACACTGTATATATAAAAAAACCACCACATAATAAGTTATATGACAGTTCTATATTTATCTTTCTGGTAAAAGCTTGATATTCCACTCTATACGGATAGAAATAATAAATAAGAGAAACAAATTGTGGTGTTGGCAAAATACAACTAAAAAGATGCTTGTCGCAATACAATATAGACAGAGAAAAGAATGCTATTATTTTTAGAACTTATTAACGTGTAACAGACTAATTTTGGCAGCATCCAGCATACCGTCATAGATGTAAATAATTATTGAATTTTTCTCAATCACATTAGTAGATAAGTGGATTGGAGCGATGGTTCCGAGAAGGGAGAATAGGATAGGAGGGATCCTGTCTATCCAATACGCTTTTCTTCTATATAGATGAGCATAATTCAATAAATATTTAAACTGATGACGGTACTCTGCATGCTACCGAAATTAGTCTGTTACACGTTGATAAGTTCTGTAGCTAATAGCGTTTTTTTCTTGTCTAATTTGTAACATTATCTGAACAAAATTAATAATTTTATTTTTTGTATACTTTTTCTGAAAAAAAAAATCTTTTTAATTAATTATTTAACTCCATAAATACACGAAACGACTTGAATTTTACAGTGAAGTTCAAAAATTACACTATAATTACTCCTGTGAATTCTACATTCCACAAAATAAAAAACTCCACTACCGAGTTATTTAGTACAGCAAATTGTCATTTTGACTATTATAGATTATGTAGGAAAACATAATGGTAAGCCTTACGAATCAAACGCTAGAGTCGGGTTTTCAGATGTTTTTCACCAAGATATGACTTGGTAAATAGATTAAATTTTAATAAGGGAATCAAATTTCAACTAATTTTTGAATTTTAGCCGTGGACTCGAAGAGGTGATTGTCTGTGATGCCGCCTCCTAGTCTATCATCATTTTCTCAAAGATAACGCTTCAAATTTTATCGAAGATTTCTGAAAAATTTGTCCCTATTGTTAATTTTTTGTATCCCTCTTTATTGTATTTTGTAATCAGTATACGTATTTTTGTTTAACATAGTTTTCCTCTTCTTTTTCGATTTTGTTTGTGATGTTTCGGATAATTTATTTGCTTTCTTTAATTGGTATAAAATTGCATTATTTTAGTCTAAAAAAAGAGAAAAAAGTACTTAGTATTGGTAAATAAATTAACATATTATATAATATAGTATCATCTCAATATATCGCACATGTCGCAAGATAAGATAAAGTTCAGTGCATCTGAAAATGCGACACAACCAAGGGCAATAAAAAACCATATGATATTCTGCATATAACAGGGCGAAAATATTCGGTTTGGTAAATAAAGTAACACATTATTTAATGATGTATTCTCTCATTATATCGCATATGTAGCAAGATAACAAAAGTTCAGTGTATCTGAAAGTGCAATCTAACCAAGTAGAATAAAAATACTATATGATAAACAGCATTTATATTTTATTCCAAAACGTTAAAATATACACATATCTATATTTCTTTAGTACAATTAATAATGGATGATTGAATTTATTGTAATGATACACATATAGAATTTTATATAACGTGCGATAAAGTTTACAGTTAATATATGTTTCGGGAGATAAGAAAAAAGAGCGATATAATGGAGCTTACTGTAATTGCTTACATGTACTGTTGCCTCCGCAAAATTGATATTATCTAATGTGATGTTTTTTTTTTTTGTTTCTTTTAAGAGGATGTTAGTGATATGGTGCAGAACGCTCACAGCAATAATATTTACGAATTAGAAGAAGCAAAAGACAGATTTCATGAAGGTGATTTTTCAAATTCTTTAGTGTGTTTAGAGTTGGGCACTATTAATAATACATGTATTTGAAATACATTTTTAAAATACATTTCTATTTTCGATTTTAAACTGATAAAACTAGAATATTTTTCAATTTTTTTGTAAAATTTTTCCCAAATACCTTGTATTTTCAAAGTATTTAACATACATTTCTTTAGATTTCAGACTGTAGTGCTTTAATAGCAGGATAACAGTTTGCAACAAGAAATATATGCTTGATTGCTTTGTCTAGTCTTTGAATTCATTTCTGGAAGATATTATAAATGTATATTTTTTTCATCTGCTAGCAAGGTAAAAAAAAAAAAATAAATAAATAAATAAATAAAAATAAAATAAAAATAATGGTAACCTTCCGTTTTTGTAGTAGAATTTTCGCTGCATGTTTATACATGTATACCGGGTGGACAAAAAGTCCGTAAAAATATAAAAATTCACAAAATCGGCAAAAACAACCAAAAGTTTTGCAAAATCAGGGTACATAAGTAAGTCGCGGGATTTTTTTCTTTTTTTTTTTTATACAGAAAAAAATAACTCAAAAAACAACGAATAGATGGCGCGGATGTACAGAAGTTGAAGAAAAGATGCGCAAGTAAGTAACAGAATGCCTTCACATCGTTTATGATAATGGTATATCTACATATGCACCATCCCTCAGGGCATAACGCATTGCAGGCGAGTCAGAAGTCCAACAACGACAGAGTGCAGCAGATACGGATGTATTCATGATACCGTGACACCTCTCAGCAGACCGTATCTTTCAGTCCCGACAGATTAGATGGTCCGTATTGATACATAAGGAATAAAAATATCCCCGTAACCAGAAGTCGGCCGGAGTCAAATGTGAAGACCTTATAGGCCATGGGAACCCACCATCCTCTAGTGTTCCAGTCTCTTCAAACCGCCAATCATCTTTTACAGTCCTGACACTTTTCAAAACTTCTAACTTGAGCAAGGCAATCGTCGCTGATTCCTCGTACATGTAAAACAACCATACCAACAAACCCTTCTCATTTGCGCTTAATATCCTTGTCAGAGGTTTAGTCGTAAAAATAACAGAGGATATACGCTCAACACAGAGGGTATACCTTAGAATGTGTTATACTATAGCTTTCTTGCGAAACAGAGAGTATACGGTGCTCCTATAAAAAAATCCAGAAGTTATACAGCGTATACCGAAGTATGCCTTCCACTACATCCCTGATCCTTGTTTACACACACTATTTGTAATAGTGAACTGTTATTAGATGAGGAGCGAAAATCATTATAATTCTTTCAGTTTCATATTTCCACCGAAGTCGCTAGTACCATTGTCATTTCCCAGCTGTTTTTCCCCCTTTCTTAAAAAAATTCCCTGACCTACCTATAAAAGACCTGCAGGCCGTTTTTTTTTAATTTCTTTTTTTTTCCCGATTTTTATGATTTTTTAAAGTTTTTAGGGGACTTTCTGCTCACTCTGCATTAATTCTTAACGTTGTACTGAAAATTACACAAAATAATTGTGTGACAGACAGGATAAATCTTTAAAAGATGTTTCTGAGTATTGCATTTTGAAAGGAAGTTAGAAATGTGACTCCGTTAGTTATTGCAAAGGCTGGGCTGCCACTTTTTAATTATGTCTCGCACCACTTTCTCATAGCAAAATGTTTTAGCATACACTTTGTCACTATTTGCAAGAGCAATTGTACTGTAAAATTAATTCTTTCAAAGCAGTAGTATGCGTAGAAAATAAAAATAATCGCCCTGCAAAACCTCGTAAAAAGTTGGCAAGCATGCATGCAGCTTTCAGTAGAAAAACATCAAGAGAATTAATAGACTGCGATAATATGCGGTGTGGAATATTAAAAGAAAAACATCTTAAAGTAACAATTTTTGATGACAAAAGAAAGCCATTAAAAAAACCTGTTATGTAACATAAGTTATTATTTTTAATATACTGTATAAATGTCGACTTTCCACAATTATTAAGCAAAATTTTGAAGAAAAAAAATGAATTTTCGTGGATAAGTCGAACTGTATTTCTGGTAGTATGTTGAAAAGTGATTTGTAATTGAGGATAAAAAAAAAAAAAATCTTTAAATTGGTAAACTTTTTTATTTATTTATTTATTTTTACTTTTCTAATCAAACTTTTTAAAAAAATTAAACGTTTTAGAACTGTATAAACTATTTTGAAACCTATTCACATCAATTCAATGATACTTAAAAAGAAAAAATTCTTCTAAAAATCCGTCCTTCGATATGACGGCCCGCTAAAAAAGAAGCAAAAATCACCCAACCGAATCGTTTGAAATTTAAATTATATAATTGTTGCATAATTTTTTCGAGTCATTGGAAATTTTATGAAAATCAGATGTATAGTTCAATTATAGGGACAATCAAAAGTATTCCTTTACATTACGGTCAGTGGGAAAATATAGTTTCAAAACTATTTTAATGATGTTATACTCTTTCGAACATAATAAAAATGATATGCATTTATGAAGCATATTCTAAGGTGTAAAATATACATTCTGTACAATATATTTGTATTAATTTACAGGACCACACAAAATTACTCCATTACGTAATGGTATACGGGGAAACATTGTTTGGGGCACGTTTTAAATACATTAAACTATTTCACATTTTATGAAATTGCTATACGTTGCGGAGGTTTACTACAAATTACTCCCTGTATAATAGAAAACAGATGGTATTTACAGGGAAACACAAAAGGTTTCAGATGCTATATTGCATCCGAAGTACTGTATACTATTGCACCAAACTTTGAATATTTTTTTTAACTTCGTTATAGTACTCATCTCATTTGCTGCGTATGATGTGCAATTTCCGACTTATTATATTTATATTTACAAGCATTATTTTCAACATGCAAAGATATATAAAATACATTCTCAGATTGTTTTTCCTTCGAATTTCTCATAAATTTTAAATATGGGTTATAAATTAAATAATATCAAAATTCGAGTTTACAGCTTAAAGTGACTTTAAATGATTTGTTTAAAAATTTAATAACAATTTATTTTGTTTTGTTTTCTGAAGTATATTACACATTCAAACAATACTTTTAATTTTTCAATACATTGTTAAATATGTCTCCCTTTCACTCAACCTATAATATACATTGAAATGTATTTATTTCAATAAATCTATGCTTTGCGTCATGCCATCCGAAATTGTAAGACAAATTTGCGTAAAGATTATCTTTGTGTCGTCTTATCTATTTATATACATTTCACCTGGTTTGCCAATCTCGGTTAAAATTAATATTTACATATTTGTAATTAATACAATAGAATAGGAATTCATTATAGTACAATACACGTGTGATCTCAAAAATATATAATTGCAACCTCCCTGCTCCTTTTCCGCAAAGTTTTTGTTTTTTACAGAAATTTTACTGTAAAAATTTTCGCAATGTACTTTGTATTTCAAATGTATTTTGAAAATACGTGCATTTTGTATTTTGATAGTATTTTGGTTTCAGGTTCTAAATCAAACATAAAAAAATATAAACATAATAAATCAAATGCTAAAAATATGCATCAAATGCAAATGGTTTTCGATGTATTTTGCCCAACTCTGATTCTGTATTGTCATTAAGAAGTGTATTTTTCTTTATAATATGTACTATTTAACCCTTTCGAGTCCGATTTTTTTTTCAATTTTTAGAAAAAATTACTTTTAGGATAATAATATTAACACTAGCTATCTAAATATATTAATTGGTGTTTAAAAAATGCTTCATTGTCTGAAAGGTAAGAAATGTTATTGTTTTGCTTATTACATTTGATCCTATGAAGTAGGAAAAATTTTGAAAATTTTGACAAAGTTCCTATGTTTTGGAAAAAGTATGTTGATGATGTTTTTTTGGTTTGGGAATGGGGGGTAGATTCTTTCCTTGATTTTGTTGATAAAGTTAATAAATTAGATAAAAATATTCAATTTACATATGAATTAGAAGTGAATGGTAGTTTACCGTTTTTAGACACTTTTTTAATTAGGGAAGGGGATTCTTTGAAAAGATCAATTTATAGAAAGAAAATTAATAGCCAACACATTATTCCAAATTCCGCTTGTTCACCTTTTTGTTATAAATTCTCTACTTTCCGTTTCATGGTTGATAGAGCGTTTAAAGTCTGTTCTGATGAATTTTTAAACGAAGAGTTGTGTAAGATCCGTGAGATTGCAGGTTCTAATGGGTATAAAATAAGTAGCATCAATAAATTAATTAATTATTATAGAATAGGGAAGCCTAAACAACAATATCCAGGGTTAACTGAAAGATTCAATAAAGGAGGTGATTCTAAAAATTTTAAAAGAGTTTCTTTTCCATATCTGAAAGGCAGTTTTGAGAAATTAAAATTTAAATTAAAAAAGTTTAATATTGATTTGATTGCAACTCCTCCACCAAAATTAAGATGTTTACTTAATAAGCAAGTGGATCCCATAGGACATGATGATCTTGCTGGAGTTTATGAAATACGTTATATTACTGAAAATGGTGACTTAAATTGTTACATAGGCATGACTGGGAGAAAGTTAGAATTTGAAAAGGGGAGCACGAATCTGATATTAAATTTGTACGTACTAACACTGCCTTATCAAGAACATATCTAAATGAGGAGATAAAAATATTGTTTAATCAAAGTAAATTATGTTTCATATCTAATTGTAATCGTAAATCTATTATAAGAGAGTCCATCGAAATTTATTCGCGTAATAATCTGGTTTGCAATGATGCCGTTTCTTTTATTATTCCTAAGTTATGGTTAGAATTAATGAATAAATTCTTCGTGAGGTCTTGAATGGGATGAACCAGTTTGGAATTTCTTTTAGATCATGGTCTATTTTTAATTTAATTTTTTCAATAGCGCGCGTGTTTTTTGGTGTTTTTATTTCTCATTGTCGCGTGTCATTTCTATTGACCGTGAAATAGTTTGAAATTTTTATTTTTATTTTTAGTTAAATTTTAGATCATGGTCTATATTTTAATTTAATTTTTTGCAATAGAGCGCGTGTTTTTTGTTATTTATATCTAATTGTCGCGTGTCATTTGTATTGAGCGAGTAGTATTTTGAAATTTTGTTTTATTTATATTATGACTATGGAACTTATTTGACGGTTCCGAAACATGTCAATGTATTTTATTTTTACTATAACATCTTTCTTAAGAAAAATTAAAATTGTTATTAAAATGTTTAACAAAATAGATCTTTAATACAATATGAATAAAAAGAATTTTTCCCTGTTAAACTGATGGCATTGAGCTCACAGGCTATGCACACAAATTGTATATTATAACCTTATATTTTCAAGGAATAATGGCTTTTGAA
The DNA here is from genome assembly GCA_964019185.1 of Maratus speculifer. NCBI lineage: Eukaryota > Metazoa > Arthropoda > Arachnida > Araneae > Salticidae > Maratus > Maratus speculifer. The sequence continues at coordinate 309,799,033 of OZ025294.1, forward strand.
AAACAAATTAAGGGGAGGAATAGCCCCCCGCCCCGCATTTTTCTTCTTTATACTTAATCATTGAACCCCCAAAACTAATCAGGGATGCACTTTTCATATAGTAAAGCTATATCCAAAATTCAAAGCAAGTCGGATAATTCTGCATAAAAACCATTTATATAATTTAAGAGGAGTTATCCTCCGTTCCCTCCTTTATACTTAACCATTAAGCCTCCAAAACAATTCAGAAATTCGCCTTATCAGAAAGAACCTACATCCAAAATGTAAAGCAAATGGGATGAATCTGCGTAAAAACCCAATTATCTAATATTTAATCGAGGTAACAACCGTAACCCCACCTTTTTACTTAACAAAAGAACCCTATAACTAATCAGGAAAGTGTCTTATCACTATGAGCCTGTATCCAAAAACTGAAGCAAATCGGTTAATTCTGCATGAAAAACCATTTACCTAAATTAAGAGAGGTAGTCCATCCAATCCCCCCTTTAAACTTATTCAATGAATTTTTGAAACATATCAGGGAAGCGTCTTATCAGAATGAACTTATATCCAAAATTTGAAGCAAATCAGTAAATTCTGTGGGAAAATCCCATTAACCTAAATTAAGGAGGGACGTGTTACCCCGATTTCTCCCCCTTTATACTTATGTAATACCCAGTACTAATGACGGAGGAGCTTCGTCAGAATGATCCTATATCAAAAATTTGAATGAAATCCGATAATTCTGCATGAAAACCCTTTTATCTAAATTGAGGTGGGAGGATTAGTCCCCATTCTCCCATCTTTATACTTATCCAATAGACTCCCGAAATTAATCTTGAAGACGCCTTTTCAGAATAAACCTATATCCAAAATTTCATGTGAATCCGATATTTTTATTATGAGTTATCGCGTTACATACATGCGTGCATACGTACATACAGAATTGGCGGGCACATAAGCTCTCAGGCTTTGATAGCCTGCGAGTTAAAAATTAAGGAGAGGGTGGAAGGATGACTTATTAAAATATTAATTTAATGCTTGTTTATAAACCTTATATGGCTAATTTTTGTAATAAAATATTAATTTATATTTTACAGAATATATTCTTTGATATGATTTAATGTAAAAAGACAATAAACTTTAAAAAAATCAATTCAGGTTTTAAGTGTTCTTACAACTATTTTAAGAGGCTCGAATATTTTGGACACAAAATATAACTTCTTTGTACTTTCAACAAAGAGAATTTTCTAAACAAATTTAAAAACAAATCAAAGTTGATTCATTCTAGGTCATCAAAAGTCTATCGATAAGCATACAAAGTGCATTATTTGCGATTCAGATTATTCGATGTTATTTCCTTTTCCAAAAAAATGTTTATTTCATTATCGAAGAATATTTCTTTCCATTACTAAATATGTTAATGGCATAATAATTTGAAGCATAATTCAGAGTACAATAGCTAGAAAAATATATTAAAAGATTAAAAAAATAAAATTCATAAATTTGAGAAAAGATATGTATATAAATTTTCAAATTTAATAGTCAAAACCACTTAAAACCATTTGGCCATTTATTTTTCGAAAGATGCTTATTTCATTTTGGAAAGATAATTCTTTTTGCCAAAAATGCTTGAATATTTAGCTATAACAAAACTGAGAATCTGTCAAAATAAATTTGCGGATATTGCACAACAAAACTGATAAAACATTAAATGTATAAAATAATTTTAGCGTTGAATTTTAGTTTTAAACAATGTTTTTCGGATGTACTACTCTCTGTTTTAATAGCATGTAATCATTAGTATACATTTTTTATCATTTTAGTACATTAGAAACATTATGACTTAAAACTGTTTTTAGTTACAAGTGTTTCGCTTATTGTAGCACTTTTATGGAATACATGAAAGCAGATGAGCAAAAGTTGAGATATTACCATGCATACATATTTCAGATTTATGTGGGGTGGAATCTCGAATTCCTTACAGTTATTTTTAGATAAACTAGTTGCAACTTTACTTTTTTATGACTAGCTGATAGGAATTAATACAGTTAAAATATACTATTTTTCATATGCGGAGCCAGTGCAAGAATAGATGATTTGTTTTTACAACTGCAGAATTGTCGAATCGCAATACACTTTACTTCGATATATTTCAAAAATAAAAAAATGAAATAAGTTAAATAAAAAATATTAAACATAAATGTAGTTAAATAGATTCATTAATAAATAATGAATCAATTATTTTGAAGTAAACATATCTTAAAAAGGATACTGCGAGATGTTGTGAATGTGTTTATTATATTATTAAAAAAATGATTTCAAAAAATGTTGCCAATCTGTGTCTTCAAAAAGACAAAATGCTCTGATTTTTTTCTTAAAATATATTATTTTTAAATATGCAATTTCATTTAATCGGAAAATATAATTTTTTAATTAATTTTATTTATAATTCATAATGGAATTAAAAAGAGCATTGAAAATTATTGTGCCTTATGGCGAAATCGCAAAGAATATTCCTCTTGAAAAACAAGAATTTCTTAAAAGAGTTCATTTATTGTTTGTCTATTTTTGTGACTTTTTATCGGTAGGGTTGGATTTACCATATGATTTAATATCCACCGACGCAACGACTGGTGGAGGAGATCTTCTACCGAATGGTACGTGGACAGGCTCCATAGGAATGATACAACGCGGTGAAGCAGATCTTGTAGTTATGAACATGATTATCACTGAAGAGAGATGGAAAATAGTAGATTTCACATATCCTCATCATACTGATAGCGTTACTTTTGTAACGAGAAAGCTGAAAAAGGATCCTGAGATCTTAGCTATTCTTCGTCCGTTTCAACTCCAAGTATGGATCATGTTGTTGGTGTCAGTCTTGACAATGAATGTAGTTCTATACTTATTTCTGCGAAAGAAACTAGTGTATTCAGATGTATTTTTTGATGTTTTGGCAGTTCTCTTTCATCAGGCAGTGTCTTTCAGACGCAAAAGCTGCCGAGAGAAATCACTCATCTTTATCTGGATACTTGGAGGAATGTTTATAACCAACTGTTATCTCTCTCTTCTCTTGTCTTTTCTTACATTTCCAACTGTTCAATTCGTGAAAGATATCCCAGATCTGGCTAATCAGGTGAAAAATGGAAAGTACAAAGTTATGATAAGAGAGTCTAGTCCTTTTCAAAAATTACTCCTAGAATCCAAAGACGAATCAGCGAGAATCATTGCTGAAGGAATTGACAAAAGCCCTAATGGGTTGGGAAGTTACGAACTCTATTTGAATTTATCGAATTCAGAGTTGGCATTTGTTGAGAAAGAAACTGCTTTGTTTTTTCCAGACCAAGATTTTTTCAAAGCTAATGATTACTTTTTCTTTGTCATGGAATCAATAGCTGTCAGAAAAAGTTTCTCTTTAAAAAACAAATTAAATATGGTTATTCATAGAATAACGGCTTCTGGATTGTACAAGAAGATTCTTGAAGATTATTGGTTTAAAACTTCATTATTTTTGTCTCTTAAGCCTACAGAAAAAGATAATCTTAGACCTTTAACGCCTGTTGATGTATCTGCAGCGTTTATTATTTTAATATCTGGTCTTTTCCTTGCATCTCTTGTTTTAGCTGTTGAAATATTGATGAAACGTAAAACTAGAGCCAAAACCAGAATCAGAAAATAAGAAGGAAATAAATAAAAATCATTTTTAAAGTTTTCATATGCTTAATATACATAAAATTATTTAATGGTTGATGTAATGCTTAATTTTGAAACTATATTCTCAAAGAAAGGACGTGTATGATGCTATAATTTAAAGTTTATAATGAAACTTCAGTTATAGTTTATAGTCGACTTTAAAATTGCATTTCTTTTTAGATATAGAGGACGAGTTGCATACAAAAGTACATGTAATATGATTTCCTAATGTTGCTTTTTGGAAATGATTGTAACACTATCTTTATGATATATTTAACATATGCTTGTGCTTTCTTTTGTGTGAATACTGTTCGACTGCAATAGTCAGCTTTATATAGTCATAAAATTATACTGATTAGATTTTATGTTATTCTATTTAATAATACCATTCATGATTAAAGTAGCATATTTTAATAATGTTCATTTATGACACTTGTGACACACATGCTTTCATGTGATGTGTTCTATGTGCATCCTTATATTGATGCCCAAGGGCAGATATTAAACTGTATAATATTACATATCATTATATTAAACTAAAATTTACGGATTTGCAAGTACCACCAGTAGTTCCAATTTATGCATAACAGAGTAGTGTTACTCGATTTTATAGCCTGACTCTTATTTGAAAGTCTATAAACGTCTAGACTAGAGTATGTGTATAGAAAAATGGCAATCTACTAAGAGGTCACGCGCTTATAGTAAAACTTTTGCTCAAATGATGGCATCCTACTTTCCAGAACTTGATGGTGCTTATCAGAAAGAGGTCAATTGAACAGCGAAACAAATAAATAACAATTGGTCCGTTGGTATGCTTTTGTCCAAACTTGTTCCGACTGATCAAATTTAATAACCCATATGTCGCCACTCTTATTGAGTCACCAACTTTACATGCATCAAGACCAATGAAAACAGATTTCAGTATTGATATTGAATATCTTTTGTTAGCACGTGCATCTTTTGATTTTCATTGATATACCAGGCAATTGTACAGAATATCTGAAAGTAAGAAATACAGATATTATTTTCTTTCCTTTTAATTGGAATACATTTCGCCCTAATTAGCATGTAGAGTACTTGTTCTGAGAAAATAAAAATTGTAAATTTGTATCCTTATCATCTATAAACTATCAGATAATCTTAAAATTCAAATCGAAAAGAAACTTATGAAGTATTTGTATTCGCAACTTTTCTTGCTTAAAATAATAAGACTGAAAAAAATTGTACATCTCAAATATCTTTAAAACGGTTTAAAACTTACTTTTCATGATAATAGTTTTTCAGTTTTCTAGTAAATCAGTTTAAGAAAGTAAAAAAATTACAGATATGAAGAATAAGTTTCTTTTTATGAAAAATTCAAAAGTACCTTCGCAACGAAAATCGCTACATGATATATGTGATTGGAAGATGTCGTTCGATAATCAAAATGTGGACGTCATAAACAACTCTTGTCAAAGAACATCCGTTCAAAATATGAGATGAATGAATTCATGTTTCGATAATTAAAACACAAGTTTTCCAGCAAGAATTTTCAATCTTTCAAAATACAATACTTGTAAAAAAAGAATATGTTTGTACAACTGTCGTATTGTAGGTTAAAGAAACGTAGTGTAACTTAAAAAAATATCTGTTATTTATAAAAGAGTTAATAAAAACTTTGAAATTTGCAAAAGAGGTTTCATTTCTTTATTTATATTTTGCACATGAGAGGAAATTTCATATGTTTCAATCTTTTGTTGAGTGAAACTCCAAGTTATAAATGTTTATGTATGAAGGTAAAAGACGTTATGGATAATGTGAAGGGTTGAGTGTGTATGAGCGCTCAAACGCATTATAGACAAAATCAGTTCATAATACTGCCACCCCATCCTTATCTGCTGCTAGAATTCTTTATGGTTCAGTTTATAGACAGGAATTTTTTAGCACCTTTAAAAATTTTGTCTTCGGGGGAAATAGCTTCATTCCTATAGACTCTCTTGTGATGCGCCGATGAAATAGGCAATTTTAAGTAAATCTGATGTACTCAATTTATATGCAAAATTAGATTTTCTTGGAGGGGGGTGTACTTATTATTATTTTTACAGAATATTATGCTCAAATTTCAAGCAATATTATGTTATTCCATAATGGCCATGTCAATTTCTTCAGAACTTTGAGTATAAAGTAAACATAATTTATTATAAAAATATGTTCTAGATTTTTCATGAACTGTAAAACCTGCTATGGTGCAATAACAAATAGAGGAAAAAAAATTCCTATTCACTCTTATTTACTTCTTAGAAAATACACCACCAATTCAATCGCATCTTCTCGCTAGCGTATGGATGAATTGGATTCCATTAGAAAATAAATTACAGTTAAAGGTAAATAATTTTGAAAAAAAAATTAAATTACATAGCTACATCATTAATTCATTTATAATAGCGTTTAAAATATATATCTGAAGGTAATGAAAGAAACTGATGTTAGATTTCTAAATCTCAGCCAAAAATACATTAAAAGCATTTAAAGTTAACATGTTGAGGGCAAAATTTTACATTTTTTATTTTATTTTATAACCGATATTAACTCACATATGGAATTGAAAATACAGAATTTCATTTAGTAAAATTTTTCTATTTGCTGTTCTAAATTTTTATGTATAATGGAGAAAAATTTAAATAGTTTTGTTATATTTTGATTCACATTTTATGTTTCTTTATTCCTTTTTTTTGTTTTTCAGATGACAGTCCAACAGCGGTTTATAGGAGACTTGAAGGAAATTTCCAGGAAAATTCTGCCACAGACGAATACGATAAACTAAAAAGGTTTTAAAACTAATAAGATGCCGAATTAGATGTTTGTAATGCATATAAAGTTTATTTCATTTAACACTCGAGTCCAAAACAATGATACGACATTCAAGCTCAACTATTATTATGTATGCCTGGTTTGTGATTTTACTCTTATACACTAAAACCAGATGCAATTTGAAAATCCTAGCATTTATTTTAACCACCAAAGACCAAATTAAGTTAGGGCTTAATTTTTAAATGAAAAGGATTCATTTGAAAGAAATTTAAAAGTTTTTGCTTTCTTTTTTAAGTTACAGGTCTAATCGGATACTACATTAAAGAAAAGGAGGAGAAATTAACATACAATAATGTTATAATGGCTCGAATGTTTAAAATTTAATGAATAATTTATAACTAATTAACCGAAATTTGTTTTAAAATTTGTAATACAATGTGTAAAATTAATATATAATATATGTATAATATATATAATGTAAATAACAAATTTGTTTGAAACATTGAATGATTGAAAAAAAATTCTACATGTAAATTTTTATATAAAGTGTTCTGAATTTATTTACGCCATAAGTTTTTGCAATACATTATGCTACATGTTTGTTTTTTGTAAGATATTTCGTACCCTATTTCAAAATGCATAATGAATTAATAAAAAAAAATCTTTACCAAAATAAATTGCAAATTTAAATGCAATGTAGAAAATATTAACATTAAAACAAAATAGATGAAATGCCACTACAGGTAAATGTTGAAATAGTCACTTATTACTTATTCACAATTTCAGTATACAATTTATCTAATTTCTAATTATTATCTTCCACTAACATAACAACATTAAAAATATGTGCAATATTTTCCTTTTTTATTCGCTTTTGGTGAAGCTTAAATATCTTAAAGATTCAATATATAATTGTTTTTTTCCAAAATTAAAGCACAAAAGTTGATAGCACCATTTTCTATTAATAAAACTATTAAGCAAAACATTGGGGAAAATATGTAGTTTATTACTATATTAATATATAAAGGTAATATATCTAGCTATAGCTTAGTATTATAACTAGGAATAGCTTATATTTTTCATTTGAAAGAAAAACAAATGCACATAACATATTTTTTCCAAACAAAAACGATATGTTATTGTATGTGTTGATTGAATTTTTGAGATGCTGAATATTATCATATTTTCGTAACATAAAAATTTATAAATTCATAAGATTAAAATACATCCTTTGTAAAATAAGAGAACTATAATATCATTTGTGTATTTCAATTTTACAGAGGTAGAACGTTAATTACAAATTACACGTTAAGTGAAACCTCGGCGCTTATAATTTTTACTATTTTTACTTGAATAGATTAAAATGTCAACATTATGAATAAATCGTATCTAAAAGCCAACGTAAAAAACTCTTAGAATAAACCAGTATATAGCTATTTAATTTTAGTTATTCTTTCAATTAATTACCAGTAGTGAAAATACGCTCGAGATTATTGCATATTTAATAAGTGATTATCACAATGCTAATCCGGATTGGACGTTTTTCACTCTGTTAGCTCTACGCTTTGCTAGAATTGTGATAATCGCATATTAAATATTTAGTATGTAGCTAGTTCCTAATTGTCACGCTGATGTGTGCAATAAATGGACGCGCTGCTTCTAGTGTAGTTATTCTCTTTTTATTTTCGAACTGAAAAATGATTTCTATAAACTTTGAAACAATTATATAAGGCTTATTATGACTTAGTCTATTTTTACGTTGGATTTTAGATAGCATTCATTCAACATAGTACAAAGAACAATTTCCATTTATCATTTGCTAGCATTGTGTTTGGTTGCTGTCATTTCTTATTCATCAGCTGTGTTTCTCCAAAACTCAAGTTTGTTGTCGACAAATTGTGAAATACTTTTCCGTGGCGTTTTATAGTTATCCTGTGGATTTTTAGTTCATTTTAATAAAGTTACCATCCAATTAAAGGCATTGATAAACCGTGCTGTTTTGCTGTCTACAGTTACTACTGTTATTATTGTTTTCGATGGTAGACAGTTTATTGTTTAGAAATCCTTTATAAATATTCACAGTGGAGCTAAATTGATTTAGTTCTACTAAATAATCAATGAATTAGAACTAGTAAATGTACATGCTGCTGTTATATCTTGATGTTTTCAAGATAAAATTAATAAAAGGACATAATATAAATTGAAGATGAACTGCATCTGAAGTTTTAAACTTTATTCGTTCTGTAAAACACAGCAAAGAGTTATAAGACGTCTATCATCAAACCTAATATTATTTGCTGCATAGATCTGTATTAAGCATTCATAAACGTTGTTGTTTTGTTAAGGAAGGTCTATTATTGATAGTTTGTATGAAAAAACAGAGAAGTTAAATGTTCAAAAGTTAAACGTATTCAAATTCATTTCATATGATTGCCAAAAGTGACTTTGAACTTCTGTCAATGACTTTAAAGTGTAATTGAGATTAAATATAAATCTACTAAATTGATAATTTTAACCATAACTGAGAACAGAAACGAAGGGATATACATTTGTAAAAAAAGTTTTATCCAACATATTATTTTACACTGAATACTGATTTTAAGCTTCGATCCAACTAAATTTGTTAGAAAATGTTGATCTGATAATTATAGTTTAAATCATATTATCAGTGTTATATGATTGTTTTAATATTGTTTATTTTCGATTCAAATGCACAAAAACCTACTTTTGTGATTAGGAAAATATTTATGTTGTTAATTACTCACTGAAATGTTGTTTCTTGTATAATTCTTGTTGTTTAAATGTAATTTAAAAATCGCTTATGTAATGTTATGTTATTAAACACTTGTTATACTTGTTATTTATTTATTTATTTAATGATGAAAAGAGGGATTAAAGATTCAGTTTATACGTTTTTGAAAATTATCAGAGAGGTGCTAAAAATCTGTATTAAAGTTCTATCATCTTTCATTTGCTAAAATTTGGGATAGATATAATTTCATAAATTAATGATTATTTTTAATAAATGGAGTTTATCTTCATAATTTTTCTACCATTAATATTAGAGAGAGGAATTTTCTGTACATTACAAATACTTTGAAAGCAATTTGTTTCATTTTAAATCTGTCTCTTGAAATAAAAATACCAAAGAAATTTTCACTATCTAGAAATCCAGAATACAAAAAAGTTTTCTCACGATCTGCGTTAAGCGTTAAAAAAAAGTCTACAACTATAATTAAAATATGGAAAGAATATTAGAAAAATAGTAGGCAATAATTGCCAAATACAATTTTGAAGAATGAAAGGTACTCTGTCTCTGAGATAATAACTCGCAAACTGGCATCAAAGACAATCACCTCATCGAGTTCACGGCTACCGCCTCCCAATCTATCACAAAAATAATACAGTGAAACCTCCAAATAAGGGACACCTATGGGACCAGAACTTTTGGCCTTTAAATAGAGGTGTCCCTTATTCAGAGTTTTTTAAATTATTGTTCATCAGTCAGAAGGATATAAAAATAACAAGGCATTAAAGGTGAAATTTAAATGAGCTCGAAGTTGCATAAATTACATTAGTAAAAATAAAAAAAGAGAATTAATTAAAATTTTCAATTAATTAATAAAATCATTAAATGATTTGAAGATTTATTAATTTGTAATTTTTATGCAAATTGTGTACATGCAAAAAGTATAAAAACTTCCGAAAGAATTTTACTTGAAGTAATTAATCAAGAGGTATTGTTTCACAAATTTCAGTTTTTCAGTACAATCCTTCCAAGTGTTTATTTACCATACTTATAAATTTTAGTTCTTCATAACCAGCAGTATTTACAAAAGAAGAAGAGAAAAAAAGTATTCAATTGCTTTGCGTATTTTAAGGCAACAAATCTCTCTGCTCATATTTGCACACTGCTCTGCTTAGCAGGAGGAAAATGTTTTGACACATTTAAAATTAGAATGCTTGACTATGGAAGAAATGATTGGAATTGAGCTGTGTTTTGAATTTTTTTGATAAATAAATTACTTTTTGAGCTGTAAACGATTTTGATCACATGAAAAAGACGTTTTTTACTCACTCTTGAGTAGTTATTATTCTTCCGTGGGGAAATTCGGTTCAAAAAACCTATTTTGGCAGTATTTTCTGAAAAATCTATTGCATTTGCAAAAGGGAAAAAAAAAGGTCGATTACATATTTTTGGAACAACAACGCTTCCTAGTGTCAAGCATTTCCGAATAAAAATAAATTAAAACTTATATCTTAAATGTTCCCTATTTTGGATTTGAAAACAGCCTAAAAGCATCTGTAAAGTTCTTTATTTCACAATTTTCTTTTATTCTTCACTTTCACAATTTTCAACATTACTTTCAATGTGGATAAACGCACTGATATCGAATGAGAATTGTGGGTAAATAAATGGTCGTTAATTGTGTTGTATGCCTCCTTATCAACATGACTGTATATCTGTTTAATAAGTTTACAAAAATCTGTATTTTAATTTTTATTACAGACTACTTCATTATCTGAAATGCGCAAACCAGTCTGTTTAATCTCATTTCCAAGTGTCCCTTAAATCGAGTGTCCCTTATTCAGAGGTAAATATATTACGTGTCCTATACCAAGGGACTGGGACTGGAAGTTTTGTTCCTTAAATAGAGGTGTCCCTTATTCGGAGTGTCCCTTATTTGGAGGTTTCACTGTATACTGTTTTTTTTTTTTCCTGAACATTTTTGGAATTAGTAATAACTAAGGATCAACACCGAAACAGGTTTTTAAGAGAAAAACCGAATTTCCGTAATCTTCCTATTTTCGGCTAATATGAAAACGAAAATATTCAATTTAAAAAAAAATAATTAATACATCCTTAAATATACATAATTATTGATTAATTATGCGTCTTTATAATATATATACAGGGTGTCCGAAAAGTCTGGAAACGGTCGAATAACTCGAAAAATACATATGAGATTGAAAAACGTAAATATACGTGTTAAATATTTTTAAATAAGCTACTCAGTGATGCCAAATTTGACCTTCGTAACCGACCCCCTGGGGGTCAGAGGGGGTCCAACTTTGAAATCTTAAATTATAACTCCCATTTTTTATTGCAGATTCGGATTCTACGGACAAAAATACGTAACTTTTGTATCTGATGTTATTTCGAATGCTCGTTTATCACGGTGTTATTGAGCATATTAAATCGATACATATTTCGGCTTTTCCAACGGGATTTTTCCTAATCGAAACTAATTGGGGAGAATTTATGACATCATTCCTCGTCTTTTGCAATAATAGCGTTTCCTGAAAATCACCCGTGCCGATTATTTCGGTAGTGCTACACAGTTAAAAATTTGATCCATTTGCTGTAGCGTCACTCCACAGCTTTTATAGAATATCTCTTTCATGACCAATGAGAATGTTCCATAACACAGTAAAGTACACTGTAAAAAATTGACCCTTTTGCTGCATCGTCACTCCACCGCTTTTATAGAAAACGATTACTTTACTGTGTCATAACAGCATTTTTATTACTCACAACAGTACCTGTTACAATATCATGTGAAGGCTGAGATTTGTTTGGTTCTATATATTCTCATTATCACGTTGGTCTTTTATTTTTCCATTAATACCAGAAAAACGGTTTTTATTAACCCTTTCATAATTATCATAAACATTGTAATTTTTACCACTATAACCCATATTTTCAAATCTTTCTGACATTTGTTTGTTATTGTGGTCATTTTCTTCAATTCTTTCAGATTTTTCGTAACTTATCTCTCTGTTACTTCTCAACTGATTTACATGACGCTTACACATTATTCCGTCACATCTATTTACTAAAACCCATCTACTTCCTAATAATTTTATAATTTTTCCTTTTACCCATTTCTCCCCCTTTCCAAAATTTTTAACAAAAACTAATTCATGAAGCTTAAATTTGTGCAGGGGTTGCTATATTTTAGGTTTTGATGGTAATACCAAATGAAGGGCTGTTCGAATTGGACTTCCAAACATTAATTCAGCAGGAGTTTTATCAGTCACCGAATGAGAAGTTGAATGATTTTCTAAAAAAAGTCGTGCAATTGACAATGTTATGTCATTTTTATCCAGTTTCTTAAGGCAATTTTTCACAGTTTGCACGTATCTTTCCGCCTGTCCGTTCGACGACGGATGATATGGTGGAATAGGTGTATGCTTAATTCCATTATTTTTAAGAAATTCCTCAAATTCCTCACTTGTGAACGCGGATCCATTATCACTGACTAATTCTACTGGTAATCCAAATGTCGCAAAAATTCTTCTTAATACTCTAATAGTATTTCTACTATCGGTCCTGGGCATTACTTCTACTTCTAACCATTTTGTATAGGAATCAACTACTATTAAAAAACATTTCCCTTCAAAAGGACCTGCATAATCTATATGAATCCTTTCCCAGGGTAATTCAGACTTCCATTCTAAGGGTTTCATTTTTGGATTATCCCTCGCGCACATTTGGCATCTACTACATGAATTTACCATTTGTTCAATTTCCTTATTCATGTTTGGCCACCAAACCAGCCCTCTAGCTTTAGCTTTCATGCTAGAAATACCCTGATGAACAGAATGCAACAATTTCAATATATATTCTCTACCTTCCTCTGGCACAATTACTCTATGCCCCCATAATAGACAATTTTCTAAACAGGAAATTTTATCCCTTCTACGAAAATAAGGTTGATATTCCTCTGCTTTAACCTTTCGTGGCCATCCATGTAGTACTCACTCTAAAATTTGTTTAGTTACAGGATTTTCAGTTGTCCACTTTGCAATCGTTTTAGAAGTAACAGGCCAATCATTATTATTTGAAACAAACATTATTTCAGCAGGATTACTTACTATATTTACAGTTTCTGGGAGAGGTAACCTACTTAATGCGTCCGCATTTTTATTATTTTTACCTTCGCGATACTCAATTGTATAATCATATCCTGCTAACATAAGCGATCATCTCAGCATTCTAGGTGATAATGTATCAGGTACCTTTTTAACAGGATCAAACAATCTAATTAAAGGTTTATGATCCGTTATAATTTTAAACTGTTTACCAGCTAAATATTGATGAAATTTAGTAACACCAAATATTACAGATAAAGGTTCTTTATCTATCATTGCATAATTTCTTTCAGTTTTATTTAAAGTTCTAGAAGCATAAGCTATGGGTTTCTCTTTACTCTCAATAATATGGCTTAAAGAACCAATGCCATATTCTGAAGCATCACAGTTCAAAACAATATCTTTGTTAACATCATATAATTCTAAAACAGGTGATGTACATAATAATTCTTTAACTTTTTGAAATGCTTTATCATGCTTTTCTGACCATGTCCACTTAACATTATTATCTAATAATCTATGTAAAGGTTCTAAGACATCTGAAATATTAGGTAGGAAATTTCTATAATAAGAAATTAAGCCTAAAAATGAACGCAACTGTGACACATTATTTGGAATAGGTGCATTCAAAATAGCATTAACTTTTTCTGGAATAGGTCTAATTCCTTCCTGAGAAATTTTATGTCCTAAATAGCAAACTTCCGAAACCATAAATTTTAATTTTTCCTTATTTAATCTTATACCATGTTCAGAAAAGCATTTCAGAACACTTTCAACTCTTTCAGAATGTTCTGATTCATTCCTAGCACTTATGATTACATCATCTAAAAATACACCAACATACTCATATTTTTTTAATATATTCTCTATTTTTCTTTGGAACATTCCAGGAGCACACTTTACGCCAAAAGCTAATCTTAAAACATTAAATAATCCTTTATGAGTATTAATAGTTAAAATTTTACTACTTGCATTATCTACAGGTTGTTGTAAGTAAGCATCTTTTAAATCAAAAACAGTAAAGAATTTTCCACCTGACAATTTAGAGAATAATTCTTCCATCCTAGGAAGAGGATAATTATCATTTTCTGTATTTGAATTTACTGTGGCTCTATAATCACCACAAATTCTAACAGTACCATTTGGTTTTGTAACAATTACTATAGGACTAGCCCAATCTGAATGATCGACAGGTTTCAGAATACCCTCTTTCGTTAATCGTTCCAATTCCAAATCAGTAGCTCTTCTCAAAGCAAACGGAACACGTCGAGACTTAAGAAAAACTGGTTTTGCATCCTTTTTCAAATTTATTGAAACGGGAGGACCTTTTATTGTACCGATCTCGTCAGCAAAAACATTTGGAAAATTTCTAATTAAATCATCTTTCGAAATACTTTTAATCATATTTACATTCGGCCAAAATAATTTTGATGCTTTTAACCAAGTTTTTCCAATTAGACTCGGACCTTCCTCTTTAATAACTAACATTTTAAAATCAGGTATACAATATTCATCAACAAAAACATCTACTTTTAACTCACCTAATACAGTTAAAAAATCTTTAGTATAAGTTTGTAACTTAACTTTAGATTTAATTAAAGGTAGTTTACCTGAGAACAATTTTTCTGCCACATTTTTACTTACTATAGTATGCGCCGCCCCGCTATCAATTTCAAATTTAACATTCACACCATTTATTTTTACATTTTTTTGCCATGTTACACTATTGGAGTTGTTGTCCACACAATTGAAACAGTATTCCTCTTGAACAGTTTTAATTTTACTGTTTTTGTTCTGTTTATCATTTTTCATCATAAATTTACGATTTCTACAACATATTCTTAGGTGACCAAATTTGTGGCACAGATGGCACTCGGCATACTTGAAAGGGCACATTTTAGGATTGTGGTGTTTCGCACATCTGAAACATGGTTTCTCAGACACGAATTTTTCTTCTGTGGGCTTAAATGGGTGAGAGAACTTTTCTGGTTTCGGTTTCTCCCCTCTAGTGCGCACTTGGTTGACAGCTGTACTTTCGCCTATATGCAGTGATTTCACACCGGTTTTAGCCGATTCAAACGATTCGGCGATCTTCACCGCAGTCTGGAAATTTAATTCTTTAGAATCCAGCAGCTTTTGTTGTATGTTTTCATCTTGTATTCCGAACACAAGTTGGTCACGCAGGCGGTCATTTAAGGTGTTTCCGAAATTACAGAATTCAGACAATCTTCTAAGTTCTCTTACAAACTCAGCTATGCTTTCCCCTGGCTTTCTAAAACGTTTCTGAAATTTAAATCTTTCCACAATTTCACTCGGACAAGGAGAAAAATGTTCTTTAGCTTTTTTTAAAAGATCTTCATATCTTATCTCCTTTAACGTCTTCGGGACAATAATGTCTCTTAAAATCGTAAATGTTGTCGTACCAACAGAACTAAGCAAAATATTCTTTTTCATTTCTTCATTCTTTATATTATTCGCACAGAAATAAAAATCCATCTTCTCAACATAAATAGTCCAAGGAACCTTTGAGTCATACTCTTCTAGCCGACCCACAGTGGGGCAGGAAGCCTCCAAAGTTGGCAAAAAATAAAATTTACTTTGAACAAAAAAAGCACATCACGGATTCTTTTGTAGAAGAAAAGTAGTAAAATTTTAAATTTTTACATAAGCTAAATAGTAATTTATTAATTAATTTACAAACCTTCTTCAATATTTTTTGTAGAAAAATGAGTTAAAAACAAGAATTTAAGATAGTTTTATACTAATTAGATATTTATAAATATCCATAATATCGCATTAAAAATGTAAACATAATTAGTAATTTTAATTATTCTCAAGCAAACCTTATAATGAATATTAGCGACTTGTTTTGAAGGATTGGATCAACCTTTCTCAGGCAAAATGTACGTATTACTATAAAGACAGCAGAAGAAAACTGTTTCTGTTGTTTTAGTGCTAACACACACTTTTTGTTTTCCTGTTTTTCAGATCTTAAACTCATACATGTCACGTACACTAACGAATATGTAGAACTAGAATTGTATAACCGT
Organism: Maratus speculifer; assembly: GCA_964019185.1. NCBI lineage: Eukaryota > Metazoa > Arthropoda > Arachnida > Araneae > Salticidae > Maratus > Maratus speculifer. Next base: position 309,815,424 of record OZ025294.1, read on the forward strand.
TTTACTCTTGATATTTTTGATCGTCCAGAACAAATTCAGACGGAATATGAAGATGGGCACGTTTGCTTTTCATTGACGCTTCTGTTTGTTTTTCAAATCGAGGAAATGAAAGCGATTTGCCAAGCCACTCTTTGTTAATTCTAAAGCATTTTCTTTGTTTCGCCAGGCTTTTGCTCATCGGAATTTATATTAAACTTTAAAACATTTAATCTTCTTTTCATTTAAACTACTTGTTCGTAGTTTCTCCGATTATGGAGCTCTTATACCATAAAATCACATTACTTTTCAAAAGTTTTTTGTTAAAACGTTCCATGATAGTCAGTTTCATTTAAATACATTGTTTTGTGATAAACAATGCATTAAAATTAGTATTTAACAAAGAAAATATTTATAATCATGTTTGGCACACCCGTACACTAACAAAAATTTAAGGATGATTAGCTATAAAAATGACCATACAATTAAAAAAGTGGCAAAAAGGAGCAAGATTTTCTGGCATATTTGTCCTTTTAAAACTCATACTTAGTAGAAAAAATTATAATTAACACTTAACTCGCCTTAACTCATAACTAAAACTTACAATGTTTGTAGACAGTGTTAATTTTTTTTATAAATTTCACCACTATATATTCTAAGCGTCTGTATATCTATAAAAATCGTATTAAAACAAATTGAAAGTTAATGAATTATTGTTACATACTTGTAGTTAAAAGTTCCATAGTCAAAAAAAATTATTTTTTAATTATTATAGCGAAATTAACAAACGAATGTTGAAACAAAATTATTGATTTTTTTTTTCACTTATTATCAAAGCACAATATGCAGTTTAACTTCTTTCTCTAGTGACGATCAAAATAACTTTGCGCAAATTTTAATACTAGGAAGATGTGTACTGACATCTGCTCTATTAAAGTGACGTATGTCGGTAGTTCAAAATAAAATTTCATTTTTTCGATTTTTTGCCAGTTTTGAAGGCTTTTTGCCCCATTGTGCGACCCAATGAAATAATTTCTTTTTCAACCGCCATTTTTTTCCGGCGTATAGTTTTTTTTCACAATATTTTTCTTTACAAAATAATATGGGTAAATAATCCCATCTTAGTCGCTACTTTATAATATCGTGTGGGTTCGAATTACTTGTACTGTACTTTCATCAGGGAAACAACCTTTATAGTTCCATCTTATTTATTTACACTATAATACAACTGCCGCTCACGCAGCATTCCGAACAACAAAACATTCCCTCCGATCTTATTTGGCCAACATGCATTTCCTCACAAAAACAGATCAAGGTATCGTTGCGCCATCAATATTCAGAGAGTGCTACTATTCGAAGATATCACAAAGCGGCAGCGAACGTGTTAAATAAAAAAGTTTCATTTGAGTCGATATAGCTTAAATCAAAAAATAATGTTGAAAATGTCCGATTGAAGAAACGATATTTTTGGAATACGAATAATTTCCGTCGAGTTTCGGTCCGGCTAAATTCTCAGCGGCATTCACGCCGATAATTGATTTTCGGCAAAATTCAGAATTTGGGCTGAAAACGAAACAAAACAGAATTTTCGGTCGATCTATAGCAATAAAATATGCAGCAAGACAGAAAAAATGATGTGCAAAGAATATTTTATGAAATACTTTGATACATTCAGATTAATGTAACAAAATTGCTCCGTTTATAAGAGTAACTATGATGTATCAGTAAAGAATTTGAAAAATGCGTAACACACATAAAATTTCAATTTACGCAATTACTATTTATCAGAAACACAAACATGTTACGTCTGAATACTTAACCCCCTTCACGACGGGTGTCTTTTACGAAATTTTTATTATTTTGTCACCGATATTTAAAAACAAAAATTTGTTACTTATTAAATCGAGAAATTGCTCCGATTAAATAAGTAAAATTTTATCGTAAAATTTTACTGATAAGGATAAACAAGGATTCTTAAAAACATTTTGCGACACGTATACGTATCGTTCGGGGTTAATTAACAAACTAAAATCGAAAAAAATTGAAACCTTTAATAAAATAATAAAATATATTGTAAATAGAATAAAAATGAGGCACTTCAGATTCTATTTTAAATTCCTCCTCAGTATACAACATTACAGATACACAAACAATCACAAAAAGAAACAGGACCAATCGGTTAAAGTTACATAATCAGCATAAAAATATAATTTTCCTAATTTATAAAAAAAACGTAAAATATAATTTTCCTTCTATATTTGCATTTTCCTAAAGGGTTGGTTCACAAAGTTGTTTGAATCGCGTATGAACGAATCAACCCCATTCCAAATGCATTTTACTTTGATTGTAACTTTAACTGATCGACTTCGCTCCTTTTTAGGTGCGTTCGTAACTATGTAAATACGTAGCACCTGTAGTTGTCGTTCAGTCCATCCGTCTGTCTGTCCGCTTATAACAACACAAAAACTACCAAACCGAATAGTTTGAAATTTAACATATATATTTATTACATAATTTTGTCGAGTCATTTCACATTTTATGAAAATCGAATGCATAGTTCAACTGCAGGGACAATCAAAAGTATTCCGTTACATTACGGTCAATGGGGAAAAAAGTTTCAAATAAATTTTAATCGTTGGAAATTTAAAATATATAATTATTAAATAATTTTGTCTAATCTTTTCAAATTTTATGAAAATCGGATCCATAGATTAATTACAGGGACAATTAAAAGTATTCCGTTGAATTACGGTCAATGGGGAAAAAGCATCAAATTCATTTTAATCGTTTAAAATTTAAAATATATAACTATTACGTACTTTTGTCGAGTCATTTCAAATTTTATGAAAATCGGATGCATAGATCAATTACAGGGACAATCAAAAGTATTCCGTTATATTTCGGTCAATAGGAAAGAATAGTTTCAAGTATATTTTAATGGTGTTAAACTCTTTCGAATATAATAGAATTGACATGAATCAATGAAGTATACATATATACTATAATGTACATTTTGTACAATCTGTGATGCAAAGAACATCTATTTTTAAATTGCAGACAACATAAATCAATTCCACTACATAATGCTATACGGGGAAACATTGTTTGGGGTGTGTTTTAATTATATTAAACTATTTCGCATTTTATGAAAATGGTATGCGTTGCTAAGGTGTAATAAAAGTTACTTCCTGTATATTTACTGGAACACAAAAAAGATTTCGGCCACTATACTGTATCCGAAGTATTGTCTACTATAACAGAAAGATCTGAATATTTTTAAAACCTCGTTATCGTACAAACGCACCTCATTTGTTACGCTTCACGTGCAATTTCCAACTTGTTGTGATTGATATATTTGTATTGTTGTACGATGATGAAGGATTTAGATTGTATGTTACTATTTTATTAGTTGTCCGAAATTTTATCTGTTCTGTCACATTAGCATCTATAGTCGGAAAAATATTCAATTTATTTAGTGGAACCCTATATATGATGCGTAGATTTGTATAAATATTCTAAAGTTCAGTTCAAGTAAGAAATTCATAACACAGTTCAAAATTAATTTTCAGCAATTTACGTCACTAAACGGAAATGCATTGATTTGTGCAACATAATCTATAGAATTTGTACATTACAAGTACCAGGACTTGCATTCTCCCAAAAATTCCTAAATATTTTTTTATCCCCTAAAATTGCTAAAATTTTCTTATTGTTCCTAAACAAATATATAAGTTCGTTATTGCCGAAATTATTTCGAGATCGCCAAACTACATTAGTTACTTTACTTCACTTCTTTTTTTCTTTGTTGAAAATTCTACAAAGTTTATTCTGTTCCGAATTTTCCGAAAAAAAAAAAAAAAAAGAAAAAAACTGGGACATGAGTTGGAAAATTTGGACATAAAAAGTATCATAGAAAATTATCACGAATTTTGACAACTGATCACCGAAAAAGAGATGAATTTCGTTAAAAATCACTAAAAAAATGTGAATTTCGTCAAAAGGTCGAGAAAAACAAATGCTAATTACATCAAAACATCACAGAAAAAAAGCGAAATTCAACATAGAATGGGTAAAAAGCCCCACAAATTTCGTCGGTGCGGGAGAGAGGGGAGGGGATTCGAATTTCAACAAAAAATTATGAAAAAATTCAATTTTCGTCTCATGATCACTGGGTAAAAAAAAAAAAGACAAAAACAAAAAGTGTGGATTTCTTCAAAGGATCACAGAAAGACGCAAATTTCATCAAAAAATCACGGTAAAAACAAATTCCACAAAAAAAAAAAAAAAAAAAAAAAAAAAAAAAATCGCGTACATAACAAAAATTTCGTCTATTAATCTCAGAAAAATTCCCAAATACAAATTTTGTTAAAAAATAGTGAAAAAAATTAAAATTTCGTCAATGGATCAGAAAAAAACGTGAAATTTTGTCAATAAATCGCGCAATTGAGGCAATTTTTTTAAATGATCACACTAAATAATAACAATAATAATAAAATAAAACAAATTTCGACAAAAGTCGTTTCCCACTTTTTTAGTAAATTTTAAATAAAAGAAATTCTGAGAAGTTTTATCATATGATTTTGTTTAAAAATAATATGGTAAAATCAGAAAAAAAAAAAAAAATTACAATTTTAAACCAATACATAAAAATTATTCTGAAATGTGTGACGGTTCCCTTAATGTAAACAAAAAATGTAGATTTCACATAATGCAATCATTTTCATATAGATTAAAAAAAAAAGTATTTTCTCATTTTTCCTTTTTCTGTTCCTTTTTAGGTGCGTTCGTAATTATGTAAATACGTAGCACATATAGTTGTCGTTCAGTCTGTCTGTCTGTCCGCATGTAACAACGCAAAAACAACCCAACCGAATCGTTTGAAATTTAAATTACATTATTATTACATAATTTTGTCGAGTCATTTCAAATTTTATGAAAATCGGATGCATAGATCAATTACAGGGACAATCAAAAGTATTCCGTTACATTACGGTCAATGGGGAAAAAAAGTTTCAAATGCATTTTAATGGTGTGACACTCATTCGAACATAATAAAATTGACATGAACCTATGACGTATATCTATGCTAAAATAAACATTCTGTACAATATGTGATGCAAAGAATATTTATTATTCAATTACAGGGCCACACAAAAGTATTCCTCTACATAATGCTATACGGGGAAACATAGTTTGGGGCGTGTTTTAATTACATTAAATTATTTCACATTTTATGAATATGATATACGTTGCTGAGGTGTAATAAAAATTACTGTATATTTACAGGGACACAAAGATTTCGACAACTATAATGTATCCGAAGTACTGTCTAATATAGCAGCAAGATCTGAATATTTTAAAAACTTCGCTTTCGTACGAACGCACCTCATTTGCTATGCTTCACGTGCAATTTCCAACTTGCTTTCTTTCGATGAAAGAAATCAATGGGAAAAGTTACGCACTAAAGGTTGTTTTAAACATTTTGTTAATTATTTTAAATAATAGATGGCAGCATTGCAATTTCAGGAATAAGATTTAGTTTTTATTTTATCTATTATTTAATAGATGGCAGCACTACAGTAAACTAAAATCTTTGAATTTAGAATTTTTATTAGTAGGTATAAAATGGGGAAAAAAAATTTCCGTTTTAGCATGTTTTAGAACAAATTTAGGAAACTAAACTCTATAGAATAAAGTTTCCTAAACGGCTCCATTATGAATTTACATGAAATGATCCTATTAAATTCATCACTTTAAAAGGAAATTATTTTTAATTAAGGGTGTTTTTAAATCAAAATGGGCAACTTTGTGAGATATGCTTTCATTTATTTTTGCTCGTAAATACATGAAACTAGCAGGTGTTGTTACTCAAAAATTGTCTAAATGCACTCAATTTTAAAATTTTTTAAGAACACAATAGATTTTTCGTAACAAGCCTTCAAAGTTGACATTTTTGAACACATTTCCCGACGAAAGCAGGAAAACCGGTCGAAAAGCATTAGAAAAACGGGTGATCACGTGATTGAACTAGCTTACAACTGGATAGGTAATTTATTGATCAAAAAATGGAAAATTAAGTTCGATTCGAAATCGCTTCCATAATCAGGCCTTTCCAATTTTATACCTTTCCGTTAAAAAATGAATTTGTAAATTTGTCAAAACGTTTTGCGCTTGTTGAGCGGGGCAGTTGAGAACACCCTTAAATTATATTTTTAAATTAATTTCATTTTTAAATTCAATCTAATTTTAATTTATAAGTTTATACTACTATTTGTAATTTTAATGTAAAATACAAACTATTTAGATCATATGCGCATGTACATTTACATTATGGAATTATAGAAAGAAATTGGAAGCAGTTTTTTCCACGAACATCGGTAGAGATATATAGCGCAATGTCATTTTAGTATTAGAAGGCCCAGAGGTTTAGACCTCTCAACTGCTTGACAGCAGGTGCTGGGTTCGAACCCAATCGCGGCCATCGGCCTAACCGTTCGGAGTTTTCCATGGTTTTCTTCGAACCTTGCGCAAATACGGGCCTGAGCCTATACCCCTCGAGTAGATAATCGGCCGACACAAACTTAACCGTTTAAATGTCAATGTTCCCAAATGGGAATATTGCATTGTTTGTAATACAAAACATATATTTTACACCATAATGACAATGTCCTTATTTTTCCTATAAAATATAAGGTTGATTTGAACTTTTGAAATGAAAATATTTATGTTTAAGCATCTATCACAGGCATTAAGGAATATGTAAATTCATTAATTTTGATAAAAAGTATATTATTTGCTTTTACCGTTTCTCTATATTACTTACATTTGATCGCTAAGAATCTAAATGTTTTTGGAATTCGAGAAAATATTCAAGAACAATATACAATAGCATATAGTGGATAATAATCTATTATATTTGCATATGTTTTCAATCAATACAAAGTACGAACACTAAAATGATAACAGCCAAAAAACTTCAGAAACATTTTTTTTTTTTTTTTTTTTTTTTTTTTTTTTTTTGTTATTTCCTAAATTTGTATGCATAAATTAAAACATTTGAAGCTGTAATGTAGGAAAAACAAAATTATAATTACGTTGCGATATTAATTCGGCGTCTAAACGGTTAACTAACCATTTTAGAATTAGTGTTTTCACATGAAAATTTTTAACAAGAAGGTTACGAATCCACGAGCCTTAAAAATACTATTTTAAATCCGAATTGAATTACCAATTGTTTTCAGTAGAGCATTTTTCAATTTTCAATTTACACAGGTAAAGATTTACACTTCAAAATGTAGTGTTAAATTCTGATACTAAACTTTTCTCCGAGAGGGATTTCTGTGGCTCCAGTGGGAACATTATACAGTTGCGAAAGGGGGGGGGGGAGTGAATTGCACTTTTTGGTCATTGAAAACACAAAATCTCAAATTTTCCTGGAGGACATCTCATTGTTCCATGGGGGGGGGGGAGGGCAGGGAAAAGATAAAAGTTGATTTCAAGGGGTGGCCCGGGGGGACACCCCGAGGAGCAATGAAATGTCCCCCAGGAAAATATGAGATTTTGTGTTTTCAATGGTCACAAAGTTTAATTTTCCCCGAAATTGTATAATGTACCCCCTGAGCCACAGAAATTCCTCCCAGAGAAAAGTGTCTAAACTACACTGCAAGGGGATGTATTCCCCCCGGTCACACCCTGAATTCAACACTGTTCAAATTTTCAAAAATATACTAAACTGTTCTTTCCAGTGTATGAAACATACAGTAGCAGTGTATTCCCGTTTATATGGCGGGCTAGAAATTCCCACACCTGCACTGATGCGCCATTGGCTAGTTTATAGATTGTTTATAGATAATGTGTATGTGACGTCACGCAGACGAAAAAGAATGTACTTCTCAACTTGTGGTGGGCAAAAATAATAATTCTTGGAGAGTTAGTAATTTATAACGTATTATTTCCTGCGTATAATACTATAAAATGAAATTTATTATATCGACGTGAAATTTACATTTAGTTTAGAATTTTCTAATGCAGATTAATTCGAATTTTTCCCACCACAAGTTGAGTTGTCGCGAAAAAAGCCAGTTTGTTTACAAACATGCACATTATCTACTGTAATGAGCATGGGAATATAGCACCCTTGTAATAAGTATTTCATTTTTTTCGGCGTTAAAAGTGCTTTCCACTTAATACAGGATTTTGATATTTATAGATTCTGATTTTATAGATTTTTATGCACTACATTTCAATTAACATTGTTTCTAAAGAAGTTCATTTTACCTGAAAATATTAGTATTCGATATTGAAACACAGAACATGCCCAAACAACTTATTCAACATATTCAAATTCGCCGTTTTCAATCTTAGAATTTACATAAGCGAAATTCTTATACACTCCTGGACAAAAGTATAAACTCAGAAAATTTAAATTTGTTTAGATCATAATATAAATAAACTTAACTTTATATTAATAAAATAAAGATGAATATTTTTAATAAGACATCTAAATTTCATATAACTGATAAATAAAATGAAGCGAATAATTTAAATAAGAAAATACATTACTTAAAAAAATAACATTATGCGAAACCTGGACAAAATTATAAACTCAAAGTTATGAATTTCTCTATTCTGGCATATTTGATATAAATAAATGCACTTTATGATAAGAAATTAATAAATGCGGTCATTATGGATCAATACATGTCAATACATTAATACATATTTTAATTTTTCTCATAAAATAACATTATGTCAAATCTGGACAAAATTATAAACTCAAAGCTGTGAATTTCTATTATAAATAAATGCATTTTGTGATAATAAACTTATAAATAGAGTTATTAGGGATGAATATATTTCAATAAATGAATGCATTTTTAAGATTTTCTTTCAAAAAAGATGAGTAATATAGTACAGTCTGAGTATAGTACATGTGTAAACTGAAAACAGAATTATAGAGTTTAAGAAGTGAACGTACTTTTGAATGGTGCAAAGTATTAACGCATACCTTCAAAAATGTGTTTAATCGCCATTTTTCTGAATGACTTCGAATATGCAATTTTCCAACTACTCCATAGAGTACTGGTTCCGGGCTGAAAATATAGCCACTTTTAAATCATTTGTGTTTTGATTTTGACGTCCATCACGTTAGACTCTTCGATCCATTGCATCCCAATAATTTTCAATGAAGTTTAGATCAGGGTTGCGGGCTGGCCAATTCAAGACATTTACATGCCAGCGCTGCAGCCACTCTTTTGTATTTTTTGCTGTGTGTATTTCTACATATCTTGCTGAAATACCCAGTTTACTCCAGCGATCAATGGTCCATATTGCAAAAAATTAACTGCCAGCATTAACTCGCAGTCTTCTGCTGTTTGTTTTCCATTAAGAAAAGCCAAAGCAGTTTTACCATTCTGAAAAGAACCAGCCCACACCATTACAGATCTTTAATAAAATCATGGAGAGAATTGAAAATATGAATAAATGTCGTTTGCCTTAATACAAATGTGAAAAATACTTTCATTGAATTAGTTTCTTATCACAGAACACATTTATTATTTAGATATTAAATACCAGAGTATAGAAATTCATGCCTTGAGTTTATAATTTTGTCCAGGTCTCACATAATGTTATTTTATGGGAAAAATTAAAACATGTATTGATATATTGAAATGTATTCATCCATAATGACTCCATTTATTTGTTTTTTATCATAAAATGCAGTTATTTATATGAAATGTGCCAGAATATTGAAATTCGTAACTTTGAGTTTATATTTTTGTCCAGGACTCACATAATGTTATTTTTTAAAAGTTATGTATTTTCTTATTTAAATTACTTACTCCATTTTATTTATAAGTTATATTAAATTTAGATGTCTTATTATAATTATTCATCAATATTTTATTAATATAAAGCTAAGCTTATTTATATTATGATGTAAACAAATTAAAAAATTTCTGAGTTTATAATTTTGACCAGGAGTGTATTCATATTGCATCTGAGATAAAATTCAATAATAAAAATGATTTAATCCAATGATTTAATTTGCAGTTTTAAACTGTTTTTAATGCACATTCTAGTTTTCTTGAGGTGGGATATTCTATATTTGTCACTTTATGTATAACTTTAAATTTTATCGCAGATAAGTCGGATCAGTGATTTAGCAATTGCGCTTTGAATCAGAATGAAGAAACTTAATTAACCACTTATTTAGCTGGTAATTAAATTTATTATTATTCAATAATGTGAGAAATGTTAAAAAACGAAATACTTAGGTTATGAAAGTATACTTTTATGCATTAATGAATTAAATTTTTGCAATAACTGTAACCTTGAAATATAAAATATTTCTTTTCTTTTTACTTATCCATCATATGTAGTATATGGTAAGTCTTGCAATCGTTTAGAAAATGGGAAAAAAAATTTATGGATTTTCACGTTTCAGATACTGGAGATTCCGAAAAACATGGCTTTAGAAAAAAAATTGCCGTCCGTCTGTCTGTCCGTAAATGCTCTATCTCCTGAACAAATTAAAACAGAGACTTGAAAATTTGTATGCATTTAGTATGTAAGAATAGAACGAAGCCTATTTAAGGGTGTATTTCGATTCAAACTGCTTTTTTTTTCCGATTTATTTTTAAATTCACTTTTGCTCTCAAACGCATCAAACTCACAGATTCTCTTATTCAGAAAGTGCACAAGGTGCCGTGAAGGTCGATTCTTTGATAAATGCACAAAATATTGCAAAAAAAGCAATCGAAAACGGCAATTTGAACCGATTTTCCGAAGTGAGAGATCTGGGAACGAAAAAAAGGGTCATACTGAGACGATAATAGCTTATAAATCAAATTCTAATTAATTGAGCGTAAAAAGACATCGCACGGCATCTTATACGTCTCTTCAAAAATCCCCTCAGCAAATTTCATGTTTCTACTTTTAAAAATGTGTCTGAAATTGTATCGGAAAATTTCGAGCTGCTGAAGGTGGAAAAGCGTTTTTTCGAATACACCCTTAATATCAGTAACCTCGATTGTCCAGAACTGTTTTTTTCGGACTCTCGAAAAATTCTTTCTGATGAAAGGTACATAAAATTTTTCGAATTTTTTTATTTTAAGTTGTAGACGTAAAAAGCAATAAAATAACACAGATGTTGCATAAAAATTGAAGTCGATCGTGTTATTAGTTGCCGAGATATTTGTAATCCTGCTTTCCACATTCTTCGATTTTTCATGACTCTGTATTTCATTCAAATTTCAATTCAAAGATATGTTTTAATTGGAAATGAGGTGCTTAATCCGACGCAGTGAACTGTCAGTTAATATGATTAATTCTTTTGGAGCAATTTTACGCAATTCGGTACTATTTGAGTAGTTTGGTGTTTTATATAATTTGTCGAAATTGGTTCATCAGTAATTCATTAATAAAGCATTACTATGTATATTTAAATATACGTTTAAATTTAGTTTTGGAATTGCAATGCGTTTTATAGATAGTTTCCACATGTTTTATTTTCATATTTAAAGCATAGCACGGCAGTAATTTAGCATTAAACGAGTTATTTACTAGACTTTTTCCCACATTTTGTACGCGCTTCCACAATTTTTTTTTCGAAAATACTAACTGTGTAAAAATAAATTTCGTCCAATAAAATATTATTAACGACAATTTTGCAAAAAACGCATTTATCTAATTGGTCAATCTGTTTTCGTTAATTTCAAAAAAATCTATTGGATCCCACCCAAGTTCTCTTTCGCTGTTAGCGAAATGATATTGGCCAATCAGTAGCCTGCATTTTTGCGAATGTTTCGCTGTATACACTGTAAAAAATTGACCCTTTTGCTGCATCGTCACTCCCCTGTTTCTATAGAATATCTCTCTTTTGACCCATGAGAATGCTCCACAATTGGATAAAGTAATCGTTTTCTATAAAAGCGGTGAAGTGTGACAATGCAGCAAAAGAGTAAATTTTTTTACATTGTACTTCAAACAGAAGTTAACGAAAAAAAAAAGGCTACCGCGGTGCGCATATTAGCAAACCATACTTGAATCCATGTATGGACAAAATTAAAGCGTTGCTTTTGGCTAAAATGAAATCCGACGTATTCAAATCTCCACTTCCTTTCTTGGTGGCAATGAAAAGTATGTTACCGTAAAGGAAATTATTACTTTTATTGACTAACCGTTATTGAAAAAAAATTGTCACCAATTTAAATTGTACAAATTAAATTGTATAGAAAGTTTTAACACAAGTATGCCTAGTGAAAGAATGCAATATTTTAGTGAAGGTCTTTTAAGTGAAGGGAGCTTAGGCAATGGAGAATGATAGTTTGCTGCTTCTGCAATCTATCGGTACGAAATGAAATCATATACATATTAAATTTAGATTTGGTTTGGTTTATGCTGGCCAATTATCTATGCTTGGGATATAGGCTCTAATGGGTGGGATGCCCTCCGTGGAGGTCTTTCTAAGGGAATGTAACCCGTATTTACACAAGGTTAAAAAAACCACAGAGAACTCCGAACGGTTAGGCCAACGGTCGCGATTGGGTTCGAACCCAGCACCTACCGTCTACCAGTTTCGAGGTCAGAACATCGCGGCCACTGGTGGGGGTCTTCATTAAATTTAGGAGTTAGTTTCTTGTATTATACTGATTATATAAAACTAATGAATCAATGTATAGATTTTTTTTTAGTTGTAAATGCAAAATTTATATTAAAAAGGCAGAAATAAACATTTTTAGTTTTTAAAGTCTGTTTTAAAATTTACCATTTATCACATTATTGCAAAGACAAAGGCTAACCATTATTATATATCTTATAGATAGTAAAGTTTTAAAAATATGAAATACTGTCTGATAAATAATATATGAAAAGTAAATTTGTAAAATTTATATGTTTTAAAATAATAATTTAAATATTTTTAAAAATATAATATTTTGTTATCTTTCTTAATCTATTATTAAGAATACATTCAGAATTTTACTATCAAAAATAAGATTTGTGATTGGTTTTTACTTTAAACTTTTCGTTTTTTTTTTGTTTTTTTTTTTTTTTTTTTTCAAAAATTTAATTTAAAATATAGTAATAAAAAATCATAGTATTCTTAAAATATAAATAAATAAATAAATAATAATTCTTTATTATATATGTACTATATTATTGTAATATGTACTTTCTGTGACTATAAATTAAAAAAATATCAATATGAAATAAGAAAGAAAATGTTATTTTTTAAAAAATTAATTGTATTAAATAAATAGATTGAGATAAAAATCTTGCATTGTATTGAAATATTTATGTATTTCTAAGCATATAATTTAAATATTCAGTTATAAAACATATTTCCTTAAAAATAAAAAAATAATTAAAAGTCAGATTTACTAGCTTATGATGTCATATAATAAATCTAAAAAATTAAGGGTAATCTTAGAAGAAACATATTATAAATATGATTATTATTACTAAGAATACAATAAAGAATTTTTTTTAATTAATTATTGTTGAAAAATAAAAAAAATAAGAAAAGTTCAATTAAAAAAAAATCGAGGATCTTATTTTTTACAATAAGATTCTGAATTTATAGTATTCAATAAAATAATAACAATAATAATTTCCAATAATTTTAGATAATGTTACTTGAAAATGTGAAAGATAGTTCTAAAAATTATTTCAGAACAATTCTTTTTTTTTTTTTTTGTCACCATTTTAAAAAAATTTATTAAAGGAAATAAATGTTTTCTTATGTGAAAAGCAACAAAAAAGGCATTTCTTTAAACTAATTCTAATAAATAATCAACTGAGTACATTATGCATTAACAATATATATATATATAAAACACTTTACAATTGGAATTTAAAAAATAATAAGATATTACATATTTTTAAGTACTTTTTTAAAAATTCTAAATTTTCTATTTACAACTTCTTTTACAAACCTTACAAATTAATGAATATTAATTAATCAATATAGCACTAGAAATTTGATACTGTGAGTTAGTATATGATTCTATTTGATGTCGATAGATGGCAGAAGCAGCACCATATCTTCTTTTGATTGAAACCAAAGTCAGCTATGCTAAATATGTTCCATTGCTTGTATCAATTGATAAAATTTAAATTTGTACAGTTAAATTAATTACAGTATCTGAAAAAAAGAAAAAAAAAAAAGATTTGTTAACATAAATATTTATTTATTTTTCCAGGCTAACATGTCTTTTATTACTATGAAAGAAGGGGCGGTCTTTAAATAACCAGACTACAGATTGGCCAATAGCAGAGCTCTACTCTCCTCTGTACATGAATTCAAGTATGGTTTGCTTATATGCCTGCGGTGCACCCCAAGTATCTTTTTTTGCAGACCGATAGAATGACGTAGTACTCTATTCGTGCATTGGTGTATTCGAGCATCACGTGACTCCAGCGGTCTGATACCTGGTATACCTGGTAAAGATACCTGGAATGCACCGGGGTAGCCTGTCTTTTTCTTGAGCCTCGCTTCAAACAGTGAAAAGGTTGGAAAAATGCAGGCTTCTGATTGGTTAATGTCGTTTCGCTAAAGAGTGAAAAAAAAAAAAAATATGAATAATAGCCATTGTTGCAGAGATGCGAATTCTTCCCAAAGTGCGAAATCTTAACTAGATCAATTCTCGTATACACCAAAATGGAAAATCTACGTCGAATCTTACCGACATCGGAAAAAAGTGGCAAAAAGCTAAAAATCCACATTTAAAGTACCCTTATATGCCAGAGAACAAGTGCCTGTATTTCAGGGTCCTTTCTATGCCGGATGCACAAGAAAATTAAAGTGCATTGCAATGTGTATTGATACTGTCTTGATATTCAGACTCAGTTATCGAGTTAAATAAAGAAATGTTTTTAGTTTTCTTTTGACGGAATTCCTCGATAACAAAGTGTGGTAATATGCGGGGATATTTGATAGGTTAACACGTTCGCTGCCGCTTACGTGAAGATGTGATGATAGTTAGTGCCGCACTGTAGAAGTGGGTTCTTCCCAGAAGCCGATTTACTTTTTATAACAAAGAATCAGTGAAAGATTTTCCGGCGTCAGCGCGTAACTGGCCATTGGACATCACCCAACATCAAGCGCTGGCGCGTGAGTGGCCCCTTAAGGCCCCTGTCCTCACTCGAGGAAACGCTAGCGAGCTAATGCTATTCCTATGGGGAAGCATTTTTCTAATAACTCTTTCGCATTTTGACATTTTTGAATATTCTTTTTTGCATTGGATAGCTGAGGTGCATGCCGACAGCGCACCATTTTTACTTTTTCGATTTTGGTTGCAGATATTTTTTTAAAAAGCACTTTCAGTTTCGAAAGCGGTTTTGAAAGTGAAACTTACTTTGTAAAAAATATCTGCAACCAAAATCGAAAAAATATAAAAGGTGCGCTGTCGGCATGCACCTCAGCTATCCGATGAAAAAAAAAAAAAAAAAAAAAAAAATTAAAAAATGTCAAAATGCGAAAGAGTTATTAGAAAAATGCTTCCCCATAGGAATAGCATTAGTCCGCGAGCGTTTCCTCGAGCGAGGACAGGGGCCTTAACGCTGGCCGCCATATAACGCGGTGGCGCGTGAGCGGCAGCGAATGTGTTAATGATATGAACTTATTGCTGTTTACAGCTGTGTGCAAAGATATTTCAGCGTATCTGTTTGCAAAACCAAACTGCATGTGAAAATGTTGCCATTCGCAAAATGAAGTAAGCGTTACGCACAGATACGTTTGTCTTTTATAATATAGATCTGCCAAAACTAATTTTAATTTAGAAAACAAAATCTGTTAAATTTAGTATTAATTAGCATATTTCTGTGATTCTTTAACTTTCCCACCTGAAATTTTCTTATTTTTTATTATATTGCAAAAAATCATAATATTCAATGTTTACATTTATATTCTAGAACATGCTATTGATATACTCGTTATTAATATTATACTTCATATTGTGTGATAAAACCACAAAAGATTTCTTATTTAGCTTTCACACATTGCTTGATAGGGGCAATCAATTTTTGAACTATAAATCTTGTACTGCCAAAGCTCATTTTCATACGAATTTTTCAAATTTATTCTGAAATAGCATATACAGTAAAGCATCATTTATACGACGATCACTTATACGACGTTTACATTTATACGACGTTTTAATGTGGTCCCGATTCATTCCTATTCATTTTAATGTAAAAATATATCTTTTATACGACGCCCAAAATCGTTTATACGTCGATTTTTCGATTTTGCATAGGTTTACTTTTGCTTATTTTTCTTGTGTATTTTACGAACGAACGAAAATTAGCAGCTATGAATGACACCAAAGCGCTCGTTTAAATGCACTCCACATTATAAAAATGTGGGCTGGTGTTCGATTAGTCTGAAAAATCAGCTTACGTGTAACATATTACACTTGGAGGGGTCATTCTTCTTTCGGGGATGGTCAGCTTTCCCGACCTGTTTTACGTTGCAAATAGACTATCCTTCTAACTGTTATCAGTATTTTCGTCTTTTAGTTGGCCATGCAGAGTTTTTTTTATGCTTGACTTTAAATGGAAAGGAAATGATGTACTGCAAATGAGGAACCTTTCTTTAAAACATAAAAAAGGTACGCATGTTTAAATTGCTTACTACCCCCCCTCAACCCCGTTTTTTGGTTATTTGTTTATTTTGGTTTGTTTAATTTACAAATTCATGCAAATCATCACGTTAAACATTAAAATGACTTGAAAACAAAATTAATTTTTGCTTTGGAAGTGAAAATCGATTATACGTCGTTATCGTTTATACGACATTTTTCGGTAGTCCCTTCGGCGTCGTATAAACGATGCTCCACTGTATTTGTGACTTTAAGTGCATTATTACTTGAATTTTCCTTATTTTTTTTCACCTTTCATACAAATCTTTACACATCCACGGTTTATTTTTATATTCAAGAATAATCTATTCATATCTTTGTATATCCTACTTACACATATGAAGCTAACATGATTAATCTTGCACTAGTTATACGCTCAAATTTTTCATCATCATGTTCTTTTTTTAGCATAAAATGGAACTGTTCTTAGCTTAATAAAAAAACATAGTACTTACAATGTGAATATGTACTAATTATCTTTTTTGCGTCAGAGAGAGATAGAAAAAAATTATGAGCCCCTCAGACATTCTCTTGAGCGCACCCCTCTCCCCCATAGTTCACTTTTAGCTATATGGTCCTGGGTAAATTACATCAGTAATTGTGATACGATTAAAGGAAGTCCTGAAGATGATGCCCTCAGTTAATTTTGAAATGAGTTCATCTGAATGCAATAGTTATTAAAAAACTCGAGATATTAAATAAAAACATAATTTGCTGAACAAATTAAAAAAAACAAAATTTATTTCCTACACTATTTAAGCCCGAGAAGGGAGAGACATTAAGATAATTGATTTAGTTATTTCGACATTTAATATTAATTTTGGTAACAAATAAGTTAAACCAAATGAACATTAAAAAATAAAAATGAAATTCAAACAATATGATATTTAACCACCCTAAATCTTAGATTCCGTTCAAATGAAATCGAAATAAATCTAAGACTTTTTTTCCAAACTCAACTTGCAAATATTTAATTGCAGATTTTGTATTATGTTTACGGTAGGTGTAAACAAAATGAATAGGCAATCTAAAAAGCAAACGTTCAGAAAAAGTCTGAGATTTATTTCGATTTCACTTGAACGGAATCTAAGATTTAGGGTCGTTAAGTATCATATTGTTTGAATTTCATTTTTATTTTTTAATGTTTCAATGTTTTTTAATGTTAGCAATTATTGCTAAAATTGCTCTAACTCAATTTTCAATTGAGTTACAGCAATTGTCGTTTACCTTTTCCGATGAAAATCTAATTTTTCCGAAAACGCATTTAAAGTTTTTAACTTCTGTTTAAATTAACGTCTTCGTCTGTTTTTTTTTCCTTTCTTTTAAGTGCTCTAATTTCATTTCTAATTGGCATACAGGAAAAATAAAAACAGATTTAGAAACAGAAATGTTCATTCTCATAAAAAAATCAAATTAAAATAAAAATACGAAATTTCATCAAAATTGGTGGTTTAAACATAGGCGTATACATTAAGCATTCCCTCGTAAATTTAATGTGTTGTTTTTAAAAAATTATATGCAAATCATTAAAGAATTAGAAATTTCGAATATGTCATATACCTGGCAACGTGTTGTAAATTCTTTATCTTAGCCCTACAATTCTCAATATATCAGTTACATTTTGTTTGCGTGTATAATTGCAAATGAGTTACGCTTTAAATAATAATGACTTTTAAATAATCTAGAACAAAGCTGTTAATTAAAAAACACTACTTATTTAAATTAGCTAATTTCTCGATTTAAAATTTTCTTATTATAATGTATTAGTTTAAAACGAAGTGTTACTGCAATTCACTCGGTTGTTTTGAAACTGACAACGAGATTAATTGCTTCTCTTTGTTTGACAATAACATAGACAGTAAATCATTTGAGAGACAAATACTGCAACAAGAATTATTTCCCCCTTCGAACATGATTTGTGATATACATGATTTGTTTAGCATTGAACTGGCTTAAAAATCAGTCACGATATTACGTCATTAAAGTTAATTATTTATTTTATAAATATATGTAATTAATCAGGTATGCTGATGAAGGTAATGCAAACAGAACAACAAACGAAATATTAAATGAAAACTTTTAACTATAACCCCGAGTTGTAAAATATATAATAAGAAATACAGCATGATTGTTATTAATTTCCTTCAGTCCACGTATGCTTATTTCGACATAAAACTATATATGTATGCAGGCAAGTATTTCCCATACAACAAATGAAAGGTTCTCATACCTCTTCAAATCTTCATCACTAATCGAAAAGTTATGTAATTTCAAGTTCTCATAACTTACTAAATCCTTATTTAAATTACATGCATCTGAAATATATTTAAGGCTTTATAAAATTTAAAAATGAACACTTATGACATAATGTCATAAAAAATACTGGTCAGATAATATTGTAAATTTTTTTCACATGATATACCACTATACGCACGTTAAACTAAAAATAAGCTATATAAACATAAAATTTATGTTAAAATGAGCTCTAACCTAAATTTTATAGAATTAATTAATATTAATGAGGTAAGTAAATATTGTTTTTTAATCACTAACATATTTTTAAAATTTCTTTTCAAACTTAATTGAATTTTTAAAATAGTTTCAGTCAGTTAAGTTATCGAGCGTATAGTGAGATAATATGCGAAAAAAATTTGTAATTGAACTGCATTTATTATTTTTTTTATTATATTATATTATAAGAATTTATTTAAAATTTTATGAAGCCTTAAATATGATTTAAATATATTACAAAGTTTTATGTAATTCTAATAAATATTTAAAAAGTTATGGAAAACCGAAATCACCTTTTCATTGGCGAAGAAGATTTTAAAAGATAGGAGACCCCTTGAAAGAAAATTTTTCAGAAAAGTAAAGAATTTTTCTGCATATTTTAAACATTATGAAAAAGAATTTTTAAACATTATGAAGAATATTTTAAACGTTTTAAATTTTTCAAAATGTCCATGCGTTTTCCTTATCAATTAAAATTACCAAAATTTTTTATGCATGTTTGATTTATATACAAATGAAACTGTGCATAGAATTTAAATTTTAGTATACAGAAAAAACTTTTTTTTTCATAATTTTATGAAATTTTATAGCATTTTATTGCTGCAATTAGCAAATTTTAACTTTTGCAGTTATAGTAAATTCTTGCACAGTTTTATGACATACATAGTGACAAAGAGTTAGAGAAATTATCAAAGTATTCAGAGGAAAAATGATGAAGAAATGCATTTGAAAACATATGCAAACAAAGGTCAACTACGAGGGCCCTTCTATTAATCATAAAAATGTAATTAAACTTTTAAACAATTATCCGATTGCAAGAACTCAACTTGGTGATAAAAGCTTAGATGGAGCTTATTTTTTTGGGGGGAAAAGCAATATTTTTCAAGAATTTGTGCAAATTTGTTTATTTTGAATTTTGATTTTGATTTTTTGTTGACTATGTTGTCTCATTAAAAGAATATTTGTAGTCAGATGAGGTTGCTTATCTATCTGAAAATGAAGAGAATAAAATATTCATTTAGCTTTATAACTAGCAAGCAGAAATACAAATGCACACAAGAAATCTGCATAAAATTTTTTTAACTTATAAATGATATGAAGTAATAAAACAATGTAATTTTTTACTAAAGGGCATTTCCATGCGAACTTGTTTGTCTGTTACATACTACGAATTTTGGCTACCAGTATTTTATAGCGAGAAAATGTGACTTAGTTTATCTAAGATATATCATCAATTAAATAAGGCGAAGCAACCTTTTCGAAAATAACGGTGGCCAACAAGCATAGTGATTTTTAGTTGCGTAACAGACAAACAAATCCGAATGGAAATGCCCTAAACTACAGAGGTTCTGTGAATAGTATTTAAGTAAATCAAAATACAGACACGTGATAGGTGCTATGGAATTTTAAAATTTAATAGATACTAAAAAATGCAAAATTTTAATGCCAGGGATGACTATTGAACCTATAAAAACTAATTTTGAGAAGAGTTTAAACAACAACAGAAAATAGATAGCAAACGAACAGTTTAATAACTCGAAAAAATACAATTTTTATTGACACAAACGTAAGAGTGGTGGGAAAAAAGTGATTAACCCTAATAATTCAGATTCAAATAAATTCATAAAAAGATATAAGTATCAACTGACTTGTAATAATTTATATATATTAATTATAGACTATGCATAGATTATCCTTTGAGGGTTGCCTACATTTAAAACTGTACAAATTAAAGCATTATTATTAAAATTAAAGGATGTTTTGATACAAGTTTTAGACACTTCACTTGAACTCTTTGTATCAAATCGATGCGAAAAAGCACATTTAATGAGCTTTTTCTTAAATCTTTGCAGGTGAAAGAAAGAAAATGTTTTATGAATTAATTCATAAATTCAATAAAATAAAATTACGATCTTACAGAGAAAAGAACGATGAACATAAAATTAGAACATTGAAAAAAAAATGTTC
Organism: Maratus speculifer; assembly: GCA_964019185.1. Classification (NCBI taxonomy): domain Eukaryota; kingdom Metazoa; phylum Arthropoda; class Arachnida; order Araneae; family Salticidae; genus Maratus; species Maratus speculifer. The sequence goes on from OZ025294.1 coordinate 309,836,522, forward strand.
ATTTTACAGTTACTGGAAGCTATGGTACATTAGTATTATACAGTAAAATGAACAGTAATATACCGTTGTATAAATGAATTTAACAATATATTACTGCTTAAGGGTATATTACTTGTTAATATTATGTTTTATTGCTAATAATTTTATAGTTTTAAACTGACAATCGGGATCACTATTATACTGTAAAATCAACATTTTTTTCATTTTTCCTTCTTTTTATTTTCCGCAGTGTAACAGGAAAATGTTTTGTACAAAGTCTTACATATTAGTTTAAAAGCCTTTGGCTAAGTCTGGCAAATCTAGCACTTACCAAAGTAAGTTGTTAAAAGCCCAAAAAATGATCCCAAACCATCTCGGTAAACATTGACATTTGACGTCTGCTTTTGGTAAAAGTCTGAAATCCTTTTGCCATAAGTTTTGGAGCACGCATGTTGAGTACATACAGGTATCTAGTATGTACAAATAAATATTTAATTACTTTTATTTTTTTAAAGGTTATGTGAGTTTAATACTAAAGTACGCAAAATTAAATCCTATATTGTCTTTATTAAATATACAACTATTTCCTTTTTTATACTGAAGTTAAATGAAGCATCAAACAATAGGCTTAATTTTATGTAACATTAAATCTAATTTTTCAGTGACAACGTGCTATTTTTTTTTTTTTTTTTTTGACTACGCACGAGTAGTCATAAAAAATGTGTAGATCATTTGATCCTTTCAGACCTTGTGTAATATTAATAATTCATGTCTTTTCATAGAGTATTATTTGTCTTAATAATTACTTTTGTTACTATATCTACATATAGTAATGCTATGGCTAATGTCTTGCTTATTACAATTTTATTTATCCTTTGTCATTTAGTAATAAAGATAATAATAAAAGTTTGCTTCATTCTCTTTGCCCTGTTGGCAATTCTTTTATTTTATATACTTATTTCTGTCTTTAAATTTAAAATATCGATTACTTTTCTTAACAAATCATAAAACGAAAAAAAAAATTGTAACATTTGTTAAATGCCATTGTTATAGGAATCTTTCCAAACGCTTCCAAAAACTATTCCTTTCCTTATTATCATATAAATACGAATTAAATAGTTCACAAAATAAGTGCATTCATTAATTTTCAGACAATGAGATAATCCTTTAAACTTCAGTACATTTATTTGTATAGCTACGATTAATATTATTAAAGTGAAAGTAATTTTGTTCTCAAAATTGAAATAAAATTGAACCCGAAAAGGTTTGTGAGGGAGTGTCCCTCTGTAATAAAGGCACTCTGGTGTTTTGAGTGAGATCGTGACGTCAATGTTCTAACATGTGTGGCGCAAAAGCGACATCTATCCATTATTCTGGAGTGTGTGTAGCGTCCTCGATCTACAGTTAACTGCGGTTATGAGTTTTATGCAAATTTCTAGCTCCGTCTTCAGTTTGCAGAGTACAAAAGCTGTAAGTTGTGAGTTGGAGGGTGTGGTGTGGTTAGCCGGGAGAGCCTCCAGCAAAGAATAGCAGAGCGGCCGTGTGAAGGCAGAGAGCCTCCACAATCGAGTTGGGTAAGAGTTAGTTCAGCACTGTGATTGTTTGTAAATAAAGATATTTGTGCACCACGGGCTGTTTATTTACAGGTTAGAGCAAAAGTAGACCGCGACCTGAAGAGAAGAGCCGGGTTAGTGCTTCAAGCCGGACTTAGTCTTAAATGTGAGTATGAGCTACAGTTTAATCTCATAGTAGTGTGATTAATTGTCAGAAATACTGAATTTTGGCTCCACTCCCCGTTTCCCAACTACAGTAAATAAAAGTTTTGCATTTTAACTTTACTTAGACTATGCCCTCATTTGACCGACAAGTCACAAACGACACCCAACGTCAAGTCACAGGTTTAGGTCCTTCAGACCTACCTTCAATATAAAGTAATATAATTCGAATAATTACTATCCCTGCAGAACAGTTAGTCCATATAACATCTCATTCAGGTCACTCATGGTCACAAGAGTCACAATCACTACGGCGAAACAAAAAATAGGAAATTCCATAGGGCTCTTTTATGAGTCTGAAATGTGACTCCACTGCCAAGTCACTGTGACTGTTGCTTTCTGACGAGTTACCAGGTGACTTTACAATGTCATTTCATTGAGACTCTCATCTGGTGACTCAATTTCAAAGTCATTATGAACGTTGCATTATGATAAATCACCAAATAATGTCACATTAAAGTCATATAGAGCTTTTCACCAATTTTCACAGTGGTTACTTCACAGTAGAGTCTCTGTCACAATTTGACAAAGTCATGTGATAGAAAGTCACCAAGTGACTTTAATGTGACATTATTTGGTGATTTATCACCATGCAACGTTCACAATGACTTTGAAATTCAGTCTCCAAATGACAGTCACACGAGAGTCTCAATGAAACGACATTGTAAATTCATCTGGTTACTTTCCACAAAGCAGCAGTCACAGTGATCTGTTTGTGAAGTCACATATAGTAGTAATTTGAGACTCATAAAAGAGACAAGAGATGGCAAGGGGTGACCACCCCGATAAACTCAGCTTTCGCTTTAGAGTATTCATAAAATATCCATATGTAATTTCCTATTTTTTGTTTCGCCGTAGTGACTGTTACTCTTGCAACCACGTGTGACCCGCATTAGATGTTATAATGACTAGCTGTTCTGAAGATATAGTAATTATTCGAATTATATTATTTCCTTTTGAGTATTCGCGTAAAAATTATCGCTTGAAAATCGCTTGAAAATTGGCTCTTTGTGACTCGTTTCTTAAGTTTTGTTTACCAGTGTATATATTATACATTTAGGTATTAAAATGTATTGTTTATCTTTTCGCGGTTCTTTAAACGGTCACTTCCGGGTTCAGAAAGTTCATATCAGATTTATAATTAGGGTATAACTTTGCTTCAAATCTTTACTGAGCCAAAAATAAGGCATTTTTGGAATCTTAAATGTTTGACCTTTAGTTTTAAAATAATGAAAAAAAGAAAAACCGCAAAGAAAAAAAGAAATTTGAGGGTAGGCGCACAGTTTAATATTACAAATGTATCTTTAAAAGTAGTTCTGTAAGCTGATGTCATAATAAATATTAATATTAATAAATAAATATTCTCATCTCTTATTTCGGACTTTTAACAAAACAAATCGGCAATGTAATCACTTATCTAAATTTCTTGGCAAAAGCTCAAAATGTAAGTTGTTAAAAGAGCTTTTATTTATTTATTTATTTATTTATTTATTTTTACCGTTTATCAACTTTTTTTTATAGACGTTACGATTTATCGGTAAAACGTACAGGACTTACCAGACTTGCGACTTTTACAGTAACATTACATTCTATACTAGCTTTATATAAAATAAAATTTTAATTCCTTTTCCAACTATTATCTAAAATTTTAGGTAGCTTTCATTGCAAACAGTAAAAAGTAATCCATTCAGCCGTCCGGAATAAAGCAATTAAAAAAAATCTGGTATATTTTTACCGACGATAACCTCCAGACGCACCAAACCTCCCGTTCAAATGCAGATTTATAAAAGACGCGAATTTATAACTCGCTTTATCCAAAATTTAAAAAATCAAAGTTTTTTCAATCGCTTTATTCCATTGGTGAGCTTGCATCGAGAAAACACTACAATCCACAAAAAAGCTAGTTTTATCATGTATTTCTGGTACTGTAAAATCTTGATTTTCAATGAAAATCAACGGACGCAGTCAAAGATCTTCGTTTATCCCCAAAATTTGATTTTCTGGATAAGGCGAATTTTGAAACTTTCCTCCTCTGAAATATATTTAGGAAGAAAGTTCACGACCGAATTCCTTTGCCAACTACATCCGCCATTTTATTTGAAAATGGCGGCCATCTAAAAAAATGAAATTTTTAAAGTTCAAGAAAAAGGGTACAAAAAAATTTAAATTGATAAATATTTTCTCTGAAATGTTTGACCTTGATACAAAGATTCCAGAGCATTTTTTCGTTATAAATGGTTAAGATATAGCAGTTTGAAATTGTAAGGTGTCTGAAATTTTTGATTTTTGTCATGCGACTATGCTTGTATATACAGTCAAACCCCGTTAATACGCGCCCCCCGCTTAATACGTGAATTTTCTGTGGTCCCTTGAAATACTCCTATCTTACGCATATAAAAAACTCCCCTGTAATACGCGAACCCGTTTAATACACGAAATTTTATCTATTCCTAGAAAGAAAAACCTACGTTTAAATACGCGAATGAGCTTAGTTCTAATCATACGAATTTTTAGATGAAGTATTTTCCTAAGCATTTTATACAACAATTATTTAACTTATTTTTATACAACAATTATTTAAATCCAATTAAATTGAGCATTTTCTTCTCAAAACCACACGCTGACTTAATTTAAACACCGACTAGCACAAGACTGCCTTATCAAAACTCTCGCAATGAAATCTAATAAGCGAGACGAAGCTAGCGTTGAACAAAAGTTAAAGACATAATATTTGCTTTGAAAAACACCTATTTTCATACATCTTACTTTATTGTGTATGTGTCTTGTTAAGTTTGTTAATTATTTTTTCTTTGTTCCGACAGCCAGACGTTTGTCAAATTGTTAACAGGTATTTTTTCATTTTTATCATTTTGTGTATTTTTGTGCCATGGCACATTATTGCTGTATATTTTACTTATGTTAATGAATGGCCCGTTGTTTATGATTTGGCTGGTTGGTAGTGAAATATTTCCTCCGGGGATTAAACAGCTATGCCAATTTTTTGGTGGGTGCCCCGCGTGGGTGATCCCCCCATTCCAAGCGGTAGAATTGATAGATAGAGCATGTGCTATAATCGCAGATTAATGACGTGAGTCTATCCAATCGGTGTTTCGTCAATGTTGTGATGTTTTTATAAGAAGAGAGTCGTTTGTCGCTGCAGTATTATCTAGTCTACGATATCCATCTATGCTTTTATAATCCAGTCGAAACTATGGCATAAGGAGGAAAACATACTAAACAAAAGGCTCTCTCCATCACTGAGAAGTTACAAATTATAAATTAATGCGATGCCCAAACTGTCTCAAATAAGTCTGCATTCGCAAAAAAAGGCATACCTGAGTCAACTTTAACGACATTGTTAAAGAATAGAAATGTCATCGTTAATCAAGCTGTGGTTGGGGGAATAAAGAACAAGAAAATAAAAGGACATGGAAAAAACCCTTCACGAGTGGTTTGTTCAAGCGCGCTCTACGAATATCGCGAAAAGCGGATTGTTAATACAAGAAAAAGCTTCTGAAATCGCAGCAAAAATGGTATTTCTAGATTTTGATGCCTCAAATGGATGGCTGCATCAATTTAAAACTCGGTAGGACATAAAATTCAAGCAAGTGTGCGGTGAGTCAGCTGCAGTCAACATTGAAGATGTTCACTGTTGGAAAATTAATGTGCTTCAGCAGCATGTAAAAAACTACTCAAGTTGCGATATTTACAACGTGGACAAATTTTGGCATTTTTACAAACTGACACCCAATTAAACAATGGCATGAAAGGATAAACATATCATGGAGACAAACTGAGCAAAGAGCGTCTCCTCGGTGCTAACTCTGATTGATCAGATAAATTAAAGCTGCTGGTCATAGGGAAATCACGCAACCCGCGATGCTTTAAAAATGTCAAGAATTTCCCCTAGCTTGTACAAAAGCCAGGGTAGAGCATGGATGACAGGCAACATTTTTACAACATGGCTTCGTAATTTTAATCGCGGTATGACATAAGAATCGCGCCATATGTTATTGCTTGTCGTCAACTTTCCTGCGCATCCAAAAGATAACGAAGATCTGAATAATGTCCAAGTAGAAATTCATATTCCAAATTCGACTAGTGTCACCCAGCCAATGCACTAAGGAATAATTAACAGAGCCAAAGTAAATTACAAGACTCGTGACGTACAGTGATACCTTCACCAAATGGAACGCTGCAGCAATTCTTCTTGCTACAAGTGTCGTCCAATTACAGTCTTTGACACTATGCACATGCTTCTTGCAGCATGGGAGAGTGACACACCAACAACAATTACAAATTGCTTTCACAAAGCGGGTTTTGGAAGTAGCGAGGACATAATTTATTCAGAACCAACCTCGCACCACAATTTTGAAGAAGATTGGCTGGTCGCATAAGAAACTGTAAGGAAAAATTTTGTAGATTTTGAAACATTTATTAATATCGACAAAGATCTACTTACCTGCGAACTTAGAAGTCTGGATGATATCATCGCCGATGTAACTGCGATTGACGAACCGGATGAGGAGATAGAAGATGATGAACCTGCGCTTCCGGCCCCATCCCCATTCTCTAAGGCTGAGGGCAAACATCACTACTTTCAGTTACATTAAAAGAGCAATAAATCTATCTTTGAAGATGCAGTTTCTCTCTATCGGTGAGAGGGAAACAAAAAGATGCTAGTTTTAAAACCTCTTTAAATGATTTTTGAGGTCCGAAGCCTATCATTGACAAAGGAAGGGAAAGTTTATCTCCCCCATCTTCAGTCGTAAAGCTGTCAACTGATTTCGCGTTCGATTTCTCTCTTGAAGTTCAAATTCAGTGCACTGAAAAAGCAATTTATACATCAAAGCGCCGACACGAAAGATCAAAGAGAGCGACACTTGACCACAAGAAGTTAGTGCTATGTGCCTGGTCCTTAAAGTTACAGAGGCATTCAATTTTGTAGCACAATATGAGTCGCACTGGACAAAGGACCCTCAACAAGTGAACTTTATCACTACCTAAATAAGGCGGAAAACATCATGGTGATAGCGCGACCGCGTCTCAAACAAGCCAAAATGAACAGCTACTTTTCTGAACAGTATTTGTTTATGACATTATTGACTTCAGTAAGTTTTTTTAATTGACTTTTTATTATTATTTACATTATCTATTATCGCATCTATCTGTTTTGTATAGCTAACAAAGATTTCAATTTTGTTAACATAAGTTAATATGGTTAGCAGAAAATTTTTGTGTTCATCTTACTCAGTTTTATGTGTCATATATAATAAATCAAAATTTGAAAAGACATAGGATTTTTACTGGAGAAAATAACGATTATTTAAATTTTCAACTTTCACACGTTTCTGCTTAATAAGTTCATAATGATTAAAATAAATAAAATGTCATTTTATGCATTAAAAAAGCTAAAAATTGACAAAAACGTGTTTTTTCCGCATAGATAGTTATTAGATAGACCACTCGACGAAAATTCGCGACCTTCGGTTAATACGCGAATCCGTTTAATACGCGGATTTTGATCGGACTTCTGATTCGGGTATTAACGAGGTTCGACTGTATTAACCGATTTTGTTCTGATACGGCTTATGTATAGAACTTATCAAAGTGTCGACTGTATTTTTCTGACCGTTTACAGTAACCATGTTGTTTTAAAACTATGGGCACTTCAAGATATCGCCAAAATTGGCGACCACGCATAAATCATTCTTCATGAATTTTGGATATACTTTATCTGAATAATTTGGCGAAATTCTCATTTAAATTCACAATTAGTGAAAAACGGAATTGAATATTCTATAATCGGGTTCTACTGATTTTAGCTTCACGTGTTTTAGTAAAATTAGCTGAATTTTCGTAAACAAGGAACGTAAAAGCTTCTTTTCCTCTCGGTGCAGACTGGAAGGACTTTTTTGTTTGGAGATGCAAACGATAATAGAAAACTCAGTTGGGACGGTAAATAGTAGTAAAATTTTTTGAAAACTAATACATAATAAAAATGAAGTATAATTTCGCATGCTCGCGTTTTATATTACGCTTATTCTTTCTTCTTCATAAAAACTAACGCAGTCGTAATAGACAAAGTTTTAAAATGAATTTATTAATAATTTTTATAATAAAAACTATTTTTGATTAAAAAAAGCCTTGATACTGTTTAGGCCTCATACAAAAATTTTAGTTAGATAACTTCGTAGGAGGATATAAAAATTAAGTTTGCCATGTAAATGTAACTTAAACATTTTAACTTAAATTTTGACATATTTATAACTTTATAAAAATTAAAAATTAAAAAATTACATAAACTATATGCTGCTACCGGTTAGCGAAAAAAAGATACCTTAAAACTAACTGATGAATTTATAAGTTCAAAAAACATTAAAACGTTGTACTTTCATCAAAAATACACATATGCATAAATTAAATTAAAGAATATATAAAGAGAGATATTTTTTTGCTTATTTTCCCAGACACGAATAAATAGATCAATAAATGTAGCCTTATGCACGTGTTTGGGAAAGGAGGAAAAAGATGGTGAGCTCTACAGCAGTCGACGGTCAAGCGCACGATGGAAAAAATCAGGTAACTGACCCAGTAGCCCACATTTTAATCAGCTTGCTTTCTCCGTCCGTATCTTCTTGTGCGTCTGTCACAAATAGAAAAAAAAAAAGCCGCACTTTTAGAAACTAACCATTTCGTCTAAGGGGATGTTACATTTTCATAACTGCACTCTAGGTCATGGTTTAGAAAAAAGATTGCTCGATATTTTTTTCTGAGTATTTTTCTCTCAAAGCATATTTAGTTAAATAGTTATTATTATTTTCTAATGATGTCGCTTGTTTCTTTAGGGAGAAAATTGAGACTAAAAAAAGGTCAATGTTATCACCAGACGGGTGAAAATGCTACAGAAAAATGAAAATTTATATTCTGGACTCTGAAGCATTGAAATATGTTTAGATATTGATATTCTCTGTGCAATACAAAATTTGCGAACGTGTGAAAAACTTGTTTCAATTATTTAACATTCAAATGAAATGAAATTAGATGTCGATATTATAGATTTAATTAATGAAGAGAGAGGTTAAATAAGGAGAACAAAAATAGACAAATAAACAAAAATCGTTTGTAAAGTCTACAGTGAAGTAATTTTTCTTTAGATGCCGATATCATCGGAGAATTGTCGACCATAAAAAAACTCGCTTATCTATTTTTTTAAAGTTGATATTAAACTCGAATTTGTTTAAATTCTATATTATCTATATAATGCAGAACTATCGGGAACTAATAATAAATTCGTTTTTCTATAAAGTAATGCTTCGACTTACGTCGGATTATCAATATAAGTTAGAGGTATGCACGCGCCCGAGGCCTGTACCCGGCCTGGTGATATGGAAAGTAGTTCTCAAATAGGTCGGGCCATGCAGACAGAATTAGAATAATTTTTTCAACGAGCCGGGACTGGTCGATAAACAAAATAAACAGGCCGAGCCGGTAAAAAAAATTGAACGTGCTAACCCGGTCGGGCCTAAAAAAAATCAGCATACATATCGGCCCGATATAAAGATTTACATGAAGTCGATAAAACATTAGCTTTTTTCAATGAATATGCAATTCATGAGAATAAGTGCGTCATGAGCCGACGCTTGTTTGACAATATCAGTACAGAAATGTACCATGTCCAGCATAAAGATCGGCATCGAGCAGTTACTGGATGTCTGATCCGGTAATTTTGTTTCAGGAGATTGGTGCAGAACCGCTTGTATTTTTTTCTATCTAGTCTAACTGGCCCAGAACCGGCCTTAATTGCTCTCGGATACATGTTAAATATATCATAGGTAATATGTTTCGTAAATATATTAATAGCAAGAATGAACTTCTTTTAACATAGTTTTTGTAAATATACCTCAAGACGATTCAAAAATTCATTGCTGAAATAACGCAAAACTTTGACACATTTTCTGACTAATTTTAGCTGTAAAGGGATAAAATTGTAAAACCTGCCTATTGAAGAGATTTGGAATCAAATATAGTTTTCCTTTTTCTATAAATAAAATACTTGTCGAGATACAAGATATTCTTGCCACGTAACTGAATTTCGATTCAAAACGTTAACTTTGACAGTATTTTTCTCAAAGATATATTGCCCTTAACAAAAAATGGATAACACCATTCGATTACACAGTTTTTGAATAAAAATACCTTTCAATCCCATGCATTTCTGAACAGAAATGAATTTTGAAATGAGTCACAAAATAGTCTATTTAGATTTGACAAAAACCTTAATAAATGACAGAGAAATATTTTCATCTTTTATTATACATCTTCAAAAGTTATGATGCTTTTAACCATCCTTTTTTTTCTTTTATTTGAAACTACAATAATTATTTAATCCTCATTTGAATGTTGAAACTTCTAAAAGTCTGAATAATCTTCAAAGTTGCTAAGTCTTTTATTGTAGCCATCGTAATTTTAAAATATACTGTAAAATTATCCTATAAATTTGTATGCAGCATTCTTTAAAGAAATGTTAATGAAAATTCGATTATTATTATTATTATTATTATTATTATTATTATTTGTAGAAATAGAGTCAGAGTCAGGTCGGGTCGGCCCTGTTCTTACTGATTTCTGTACAAGCCGGGCCGTGAACTGCGAAAATATAAGCATGCCGGACCCGTGCTCGGGAGTGGAAATTCCGTCCCGTGCAGACCTTTAACGTAAGTCGAGGTACATTTAGATAAGCAAAATGGCTAAGTAATAAAATTAACTAAAATCTAATGATCATATGCTATTGTATTTAGGGATTATGTTACATGCATTTAACATCAACCCCCCCCAACCCCTCCCCCCCCAAAAAAATAGAAAAAAAAGCAAGAAAACAGATTTTAAAGCTTGGATATTTCCCAAGGGATTGCCCCCAGTCATGTATTATTTTAGTCCTTTTGGATCCATTATTTTCTCAATTTTGAGGGAAAAAAATACTTTTACTTTAATAACATTAAAATTAGCTATCCAAATAGATTAATTAGAATTTAAGAGAATATATCCTTGTTTGAAACACAACGAATGTTGTTGTTTTGCGAACTTTTTAATTCATATTCATATGACACTTGCATATTGCATATCAATAACATAAAGCTTATATTACAAATTTCTAATACTTTTTGTGCTTTATTGTACATGATTCTTTCAAGAAAGTAACCTTTATTTTAAACTTAAAGAAAGAAATACGTGTTTAAAATAGGGAATCGCAAACGATGTAAAAAGAATTAAGCAAATACTTATTAATATTATTATTAAAACTAAATGCCTAAGTGTTAATGAAGTCATATAGTAAATGCATACACACATATTAACATCACTACATGTAAACAGTAATGAAATTATTTCAAAAAAACAGAATAATACTCAATTAAAAGACATGTACTATTAATAGTACACCAGATCTGAAAGGATTAAATTCATTTTTATAAATCTTAATGATATATGTATAATGAGACAAATTATAATGTATTTAGAAATGAATATGTTCAATATTTAAGTAGATATGAGCATTTGTTTGAAATAATTTTCAACTGCGCTTCCGTGAATGATAGTAAGTATATATTTTAGTTTTAATTATTTAGTATTCAATTATACAGAGGAATTTGTATAAGGAAATTGTGATACCGTTCGAGCACACACAATTAAAAAATAGTTTTTACAAATGCTCCCGTGTTATTAATTATCCAATATATTTATTTGTAATTGCTGTATAATATTTCCATGAATTTACCAAGTCTTTCTAAAAGAGGCATTGAATATGGTTGAAAATTCTGCATGTTATAAACAAATTATATTACATTCACAATACATTTAATGATTTACCTTTGAATACAAACGAAATAGCATTTCTCTTGATTACTGGCAATCATTTTGCTTGCGTGATAAATATTAATTTCGTAAGTTTTTCCAGTGTCTAAGGAAAGAACATTTTAAAAAATATTTGTACCTCAGTCAAGAAAATCATTCATTGCGTTTAAATTAATATATCCATAATGATATTTCAGTTTATTATTTACTATTGAATAAAAGTAAAATGTTTAAGATTTTCTCGTTATTATTAGCATTTTGTTATTCGTGATAAATATTCGTTTTGTAAGCTTTTTTAATTTTCAAGAGAAAGAACATTTTTGGAAAGATTCTTATTTTACTCTAGAATTTATTCAACGTGTTGGTCGTTTGGCTAAAATTGTTAGATTAAAAAATGAAACAAAATTATAAAGTGTCTTGGAGTATTAATTCCGGGGTGGATGGGTAATAATGCCCAATGCTAATATTACACATAATTATGAAAGAATCCGGGAGATGGCCTCAGCGGGTTCTGCGAAGAAGTGCTATGAATCATCTGAATCAAAAACAATCTCTAAATGTTAATTTGTTCCATTTGTACGCCTTATCTATAAAAGAAGCACGTAAGAGTCAACGCCCGATTTGCGGGTAAGTACTGTGAAATAAACACTATATATTTATTAGAAAAGTATTTGTTTATTATATAAATTTGAAGGATATTTCATGTGCTTTCAAAATGTTGTGAAAGATTTTGGATGTGTTCGCGAGGTAGCATGTAATTTCAAATAAACTGAGCAAAATGTATATTATTATTACGTATCTAGATGGATATTAACACCAAATAGCATTGGTTAAGGAATCAGCCATTGAATTTTATGAATAATAACTGCTAAAATATTTTTTGCATAAGTTGTATATAAAAGTTGTAAGTAAGTCAATAAGTTGTTGTATCAAATCCTATAATTGTATTAAAAAAAAAAAAAAAATCTAAAACTAATCAGTGGAAATTGGTAAAACCTTAACGCGGCGTTATTACGATACTTTATAAGGATTTATTGCTCAATTTAAAACGAGACGTGTTTTCTCTTTATTATTAGCAATCTCCCCCTTTTTTTTTTTTATCATAATAAATATTAATTTTGTAAGGTTTTTTTTTCAATTTCTAAAGAAAGAACATTCTTGAAAACATTTGTACTTCAGCCAAGAAAATTATTCATTGTGTTCAAATTATTAGAATCATAATGAAACATATTTCATTCAATAGTTTATTCAATAAGAGCAAAATACTTTAGAAATTATCTTTATTATAAGAATTTTGTTGTTCTTGGTAAAAGCTTTTTTCAATTTCGAGAGAAAGGAAATTTTTGTAAAGATTTCTATTCTACTGTACAAAATATTCAGTATTTTATTATAAAAATAAAAGATTATAAGATTTAATAATGAAACAAATTATCAGATTTAATAATGAAACAAAATTCATGTAATAATTTACTACTGAATAAAAATGAAACATTTAAATATTTTTCTTGTTTATTAGAATGTTTTTTCTTCCTAATAAATATTAATTTCTTAGGCTTTTTCCAAATTCGAATGAAAGATCATTTTTGAAAAAAATCTGTGCTTTGGTAGAGAAAATTGCTCAAGTGGATAATATAATTGTCCTTTTGACCAGAAGTTACAGAGAAAGAAAAGAGTGAGAGAGTAAGAAAAAGAATATATGATATAATATCTTTTACTTTTTAAATAATATTTATTTCACAAATAGATAATATATATATATAAACTCTGTTTACTTAATTGAAACATAAATTTGTAAAAGACCTACATTCGAAATATTCATTCAGCCGTTAATTGTTTTTAAAATAAGTTTTTCAGAAACTGAAAGTAATTCTTTAGAAAATAAATTACATAAATTACTTAAGAGTATATTCTTTTAGTTTTCATGTCTTATCGCCAACAAATAAAGTTTCAGCAATTATGTAGTTTTCTGCCTCATACTACTACAAGAATAGTGTAACGTAATCTTAAATAAATAAAACTACAACAAAATGATGTTTATTTAGCCGCTATAATAAATGAAAAATAAAACATTCAACATTTTCAGGTAAATCAGTTTGTTTTAATTATAATATTGCACACATTGACACGGCAGGTAATGTGTATTTCGTGTAAATCCATTTCCGAATAATAAATATCTGTTAAGATAAATACGAAAACTTATTTGCTTTGAAGATAATGGAGTATATAATAAGTATAAAAGTAAAACAACAACAACAACAACAATAATATTAATAAATATTATTATTGTTGTTGTATAATAATAAATAATAATAATAATAATAATAATAAATATTATTATTATTATTATTATTGACTAAACGGTAAAATGTATGGGTATTACTCGCGCTTACAGAGTTCCGTGCAATAAATATATGAATTATTAACTATATAATTAAAAAAATTGTTGCTAAAAGAATAATAAGACTTTGTAAAAAAATTATATAACGTAAAGTTGGGTATAGCTGTAATAGGTATTAGAAAAGTAGGAATGGATATATCATAAAAGATCAAAGATATATGAAGCCTGAATAATATTAAATACTGCTACTATAACTCTTTCTTTAACTTTATCCTAATCCGTCTTTTTAAAGAAATTAATTTCGTATTGACAGTTAAAATAGTGCATATTTAAATTTTATTTGGCATTTCATAAAATTAAATTCAGCGTAGTAATAACCCTTCCTTTTTGACACTGAACTTTCCATAACTTAGCTAAAATAAAACACTTGTTCAAAGTTTAAATAGGACATTATGCTAAATGCGCTTCGAAAGGGGGTTATAAAGTTTCAACGCCGCCTTATTTCATGCCGCGTTTTCCAGGGAGGTTTTTTATTAATTTTTAAAGACACGAGAGGTGTATTGAGAGATCCACTCAATGCAAACTTTTCGCGAGTCCCACAATATTGTTATGATTAATTGTAATTAAATTAGTTTCTTTTTAACGATTTGGCGTTTATTGCTTTTACACTGCTAATGGAAACTGTATAACAGAAATAGATCTCTAAAAGTTGTTATCTAGCCCGACGATGGTACTTAGAGTATGAAAACCCGTCATTATGTATCTTCAAACCGTCCGCGTCTTTAATGTTTAATATCTCAGCTAATGACCGACGATTTTATTCAAAAATCATTATAAAAAGCTTTTATAATTCTGCTACAACAGATACCTTCAGCGTCACTCAATATCTTTGCTCAATGCCCATAAAACAAAATAGTGTGTAACGGAAAAATGCGCTTGCAACTTAGAGTAATTGTCATAGTTTTCAAGAGCAACGTTTAAATTAACGTCTACTACCTCTAATTTTTCCCCTAATTTTAGTTTTAGTAGATTCAGAAATAGATGATTGGGGGGGGGGGGGGGGGGACATATTTTTTCATTACATTTCCGACTATATCTCTTAAAATATAATACCTAAAAAAATAAAAGAATATTGCCCAGATAAACTGATGGCATTGAGCTCACAAGCTATGCACACTAATTGTACATTACAGCCTTATATTTTCAAGAGTTAATGCCGTTCAAAAAACAAATTAAGGAGGGGGAAATAACTCTCCCCCATCTCCCCCTTTTATACTTAATCATCAAACCCCCTAAACTAATCAGGGATATGCTTTATAATATAAAAAATCTATATCGAAAATTCAGAGCAAATCGGAAAATTCCTCATAAAAACCCATTTATATAATTTAAGAGGAGTTATCCTCCTCCTTTTTTATTTAACCACTTAACTTCCAAAATTGTTCAGAGGTTCGCCTTATCAGAAAGTTCCCTCTCTTTCTACTTATCCAGTGAAAACCTAATACTAATTACAGAGGTGCCTCATCGGAATGATCTTATATCTAAATTTTGAACGAAAACTGATAATTCTGCATGAAAAACCCATTTACATAAAATAAGGGGAGAGGCATTAGCCCCCGTTTCCCCTCTTATGTCGAATGAACTCCAAAAAACTAATGAAGGAAGCGCCTTATCAGAATATACCTTTTTCAAAAATTTCAAATGAATCGGATATTTTTATCATGAGTACGTACGTACGCAAGCACACATTACGTACGTACGCAAGCACATACATACAAAACGGGCCAGGCTCTCAGGCTTTGATAGCCTGTGAGCTGAAAAAGTATTTTTGAGTTCAGAATTACGATATACAATGATTTTTTTTTTTCAAGTAATTCAGTTAACCCCTCTACATCTTCTCTAAATATATCTGTAAATGTTTAATAATTTATAAATAGTGGGACAATAATTTTTATTACTTCCTCCAAATTTGAACTTTCCACGATCCATAGTTTAGGAGTAAAATGGCTGTGACAAACAGACACAGGACTGGTCTTATAATGGTTGCGTTTTCACTTTTTAAATGCAAAACCCTAAAAATTACTCGTTTATAAGCATTTAGTGCTTATCTTGAAACTGACTGCAATTGCTTAGGATTATGTCCCAAAATTTCCGTTACAATACACTAATTTCGGTTAGATACGAAATCTAATAAAAAAAAAAAAATTCACCACTTTTTTTTTTTTTTTTTTTTTTTTTTTTTTTTTGCATTGTAAGAAACTTTGCCGGTTAGTTTATTTATTTAACTAATTTTTATCTGTAAAACGCATTATTTAAGCTATATTTTTTGAATTTCTAAATTATTTTCTCGACTAATTTAAAATAATTGATTAAAACGTATCTTTTATAAATATATTGCACTTTTATTTTTTTTTTTTAATATATATTTCTACATTTTGATGGTTAAAAAATTTCATTGTTACAATTTTACAGCCATATGGCTTATTTTGGCAAGCGTGATTTGGCACATAATATAGATGTATGTCACTCTACAAAAGTCGGTCCTTTTTTATATCAATCGCCTTTTATAAATGATATTTACGCAATGAACCTATAAGAACACAACGTTATGTTAACTGTAATGCATTGCAAAAACATAAACATTAAGAAAAAAAATCTTATTATTAATTAATAGCATTGAAAAAAAAAAAGAACTAAACATTTAAACAAAAAAAAATAAAAATTATTTTTAAATTGTTACTGAGCTAATTTTTAAATTCGAAATCTTCAAATTCTTTTATTTTTTTTAACTGAGGATTTCATGCCTCTTTGTAAGATGTATTTACGCTGATATATGTAATAGAACAGAATACTTGTTTGTAAATAAGAAACAGTTTGTCATATAAAATCCTTACTATAATCTGTGTAGATGAAAGTATTTGAAAACGTTGATTTTTATTTTATTTTTTTATTTATGTAAGTGCTAAATGTTTTATGAATTTAACACAGATTAAAAATTAATATTGTATAAGTAAAAATTTGAAGAAAAAAAAAAACCTGCACATTCTGAAAAATCAAATTATATGCGTCCCAAGTAATGTATTGGCAAGTTGATTTTTTTAAACTCCTAAAAATCGGAAAATCGTGACGCACTGTAATACTAGTTAGATCCCGCAACTAATTTCCTGTATTAGCATCTTCACTTGTGATATGAATCTGATAAAAATATTATTCATTCACTAATGAACTTTTTTCGTTTAATCTATCATTGCGGTAAGTTGGGGTAACTGGACCCACGAGGTATAACTGGGCCATTGGCTATTTTATAAGAAATCAATGGTATTTTTTTTTTTTTTTTAGTCTTTGCCAACATCGCATCCACATCTCTAATAATTATTACTATCAGGGACCGATTTACAAATTTGGGGGCCCTGGGCACAGATGCTTAAGGAGCCCCCCTTGCATCGATACTTACAGGGGAATTGACTAAAAAAACAATTTTAAGAGATAGTTACTAAAGTAACCATTATTGACATTAAAATATGCATTAAAAAATTAAATTTAATATTCGATAACTAATTTTTAAAAGATTATTTCACTATTATGAAATTTTAATGAGTAGACGTTTTATACTAAAATGTGGGGTACTAATTATCTTTTCGTATGCTAGTCAATGTATCTGGAATGACAAAGTATGCAACAACTAATACTAAAGAATTTTCGACATTACAAAAGCTACAATTATTTAAAAGTATTAGGCCTGCAAGCTATGCTGACCAGTACTCAAATTTTCTGAGGATAACAGCAAAAAGATTAAACAAGAATTAAGAACATAATATATTTTTAAAGTGATAAACGTAAAAAAAAAATATTCACTTTAACAAAATAATAAATGGATGTTTCAGACAAAATATACAATGTTATAAAAATACAATATGAACGTAATAAAATGTAGAATGAAATGTAAAAATTCATTGCATATTAAAACTACATCAGATTTTGGACAATAATTGAGAAGCATTCAGCAGCATTTGCTGGGCCTATGCCCCGAATCCCCTGCCATAAATCTGACAGTGACTACTATAATTAACTAATACAACAATTGAAATCGCGATTTTTACAACTCGATTGAGCAAATCTTAAAGACTTGTAGGTATAGTTGGAACATGTACTGTTTCTGAAACTCCATAGATAAAATTCTTATGCAGTTACGTTTGGAGACCTGGGGGGAAATAGAGATGTTGAGTTAATACAACATAAGAGACCATAGACCAAACTTTGGTCTAGTCCAACTTCTGTATTTAGAGATGGGCGGAATGTGCCTCTGTCTTAAAGTCTAGGTTGTACCTGAAAATATTTTGGACGTTCTTTTGAAAAAATGGATCAATCCGATCTGAGCCCGACCCGTAACAAAACAGTTGAAATCTACTCAATCCAAACAAAATCCGAAATGGGGGGGGGGGGGGATAGACCGATTTGACGCGGGTAGAGTTGGCTGCTAGTAGAAGCGAGTAACTCGACCTAATGCAGGACTCTACTCTGTCTTTTATAGTTTCCATGAAATAAATACATAGTTGAAATCTTCTCCTTTATTTTAGAAATATATTATATTAAAATAGCAGTTTCGCCCAAACTTATAATTTTGTCGAGTTAAGTAGTTTTAGTGACTTTCTTTTTTTCTTTCCATTTATAGCCGAAACATCAAGGTCAAGGGCAAATTGAATTAACAGGACAGTTTCCTCCTTAAAAAGTTGGCGTACATTACAACTTGCATTTCGATAATTCACACTTAGTATATAGTAATGATTAATTTCATGCTGGTTGCCCAAGAAGCGCCGTTGCCGTGGCTGAGTGGCGTTGGCCTGTGCAAGGGCGTGGCAGGTCGCCGGGGTTATTGGGTGAATATCGGGGTGAAACGGGGTCACTCTTCCCTGGGGCGAGTTCTTTTATTGTGTATTATCGAAGACGGTGACAAGTAATTTGAATGGGGAAAGCCGACTTTATATATATTCATTGGAAGAATGATAGGTTAAGATATGATTTGTTGAAAAGAAAAGAAACTCTAAGAGGTTATATCTGTTTCGATTTTTTTTTAGTCTGTGTTGTTGCATAAACAGGTAATTAGTCACCGGCAAAAGGAAATTGTCTGCTTAATTCACTCAATTAATAGGGTCGGCATTGTGGAAGTCTGTTTCCAAATGATAGAATTTCCTTGAATTAAGTTTCAATGAGTTGCTTTGCTTTTACCGAAATGCGAAATGTCTCATTCAATATATTGTTGAGGCAGGCTGTTCGCCCTGCGTGGTGTTTTAGATCATTATAAGAAAGATATTAAAAAAAAAGCTTGTTTTGTATTTCTTTTTTACAGGAGTACTCATACACTGTAAAAAAAAATCTGTAAAGGTACTACACTTTATCTAGGAAACTGGGATTCCAAGAACTTTTCTGTAACGGTAACAACAAAAACTCAAGTTTTAGAACCGGTTACATGGATTTTTCCTGTTATCGTTACATGGAAAGTTCTTGGAATCCCAGTTTCCTAGAAAATGTTTAGTACTTTTACAGATTTTTTTTTACAGTGTATGTATATAAAAAAAATTGGCGATAATATGTAGTTTCAAGTTTATGTAACGCTGATACAATTTCTATCATTGTTTTCCATTAATCAAACCGATTAAAACGTTCACGATTAATCTATTAACCCTTTTAGACACATTGTGCTTAGCCAGGGATACAAAATTTTAATTCCAAACTTGCAAACGGCACCAATAAAATTTTAATAAAATTTTGCTTTTACAATGAAAGCTTAAATTAAGGGATTTTTAATTTCTAAAAAAAAATCGCTTGTAAATTCCGGTGACAGTCGATAATTTCTCATTTTATTTACAGAATTTGTCCCTGTCGGAAAGAGTTAAAGACGTTGCTTTTTTCAACATTATAATTGCGATTTTTTTTATTGTGAATATTCTTTCCAACAAATTTATTATCACATTTTGTATACAGGACTTTTATTTTCACGACAAATATTAAGCTCGAATCTCCAAATACATTTCGGTAGCTTCAGAGCCCCGACTCCAAACTTCCCGCTACGGCAAAAGCAAAAACTCATGTAACCTTCATCAGTTATATGAACTTTTGCTGTTACCTGTACACGAAAAGTTCTTGGAAACACAAATCTACTAGAAAAATCTTAGTAACTTTACAGATTTTATTTTTTACAGTGTACATGTTGGTAGCTGGAAAGTTCGACTCACAAGTATTATTAGAGACCGCTAACGGTAATGTTTTACCTCTAAAAACATTTTTTTAATTTGTTTAATATGTTTTAATTAGCAGTTGAATTTTTGTTTTTAGGAAGGTGCGGTGCGTTGGCAACAAACTCGCATTTGTTGAACTTCTGCGCTGATTCGATTTGTTTGGTTGCTTGAGCTGGGTGTCCCAGCTACTAATGTCAGATTTTATTAATGGTATTTAATTAATTTTAACATTTAAAGAATTAAAGTTATGAATAATAATTATTATTTTAATTATCTATGTTTTTTTACTTATATTATTTTCCGGGATATTACGAGTAAAGTTAAATATTAGCAACTTTATATAATTTTCTCTTCGTTTTCGTGTTAACCGTGTTAATCTCGCATTTATCATAACAAGAGTGGTGTATTTAATCCTTTCCGACTCATTGGTCCCACACTGTAAAAAAAATCTGTAAAGGTACTGAACATTTTCTAGGAAACTGGGATTCCAAGAACTTTTCATGTAATGGTAACAGGAAAAATCCATGTGACCGATTCTGAAACTTGAATTTTTACTGTTACCGTTACATGAAAAGTTCTTGGAATCCCAGTTTCCTAGAAAATGTTTAGTACCTTTACAGATTTTTTTTTTTTTTTTTTTTTTTTTTTTTTTTACAGTGCACTCCGGGCACATTTAATTTTAATTCCAAACTTGCAATGGACCACAAAGAATGTTTTAATAAAATTTTGCTTTTACAATAAAAGCTTAAATTAAGGAGTTCTTAATTCTTAAAAAAGTGGTTTGTGAATTCCGATGTCAGTTAACAATTTCTTATTCTATGAACAGAATTAGTCTGGCCGGAAAGGGTTAAGGGCACATGGAACATAAAACGATTCAAATTTTTGAGTTTTTTAACTATTGGCCTAAAAAATAGAACTAAAAGATTATGGTGCTAAATGATTATGGATTTAAATGATTAAAGTGCTGGAAGGTTTTAAAATGATATATTTTAAGCACTGCAGGTTTGTATATATAGGTTGTCCAAAAAGTTTCATAAAAGTCCCAAAATAAATCATGGAAATTTTGATAAAGGCAATATTTTATTATAGAAAACTTGTGCCAACATGTTGAACAAACCTTCTTCTATCTTTCCGGTAGTCAAATAACACCTTCTTTCTAAAACTTTTTTGATTTCGTGGCATAATACTTACCGAGGTGATATTTTAAGTCATTCAAAGAGTTCATTTTTATTATTTTTTGTGAACAGAATTTTCAAGAGAAAGAAAAAAAATAGTAGTCGGACGGAGCAATGTCCGGAGAATAAGGAGGATGGGCCAGAATCTCTCAATCTAATGCAAGAAGTTTGTTTCTGATAGTCAAAGATACATGTGGAAAGAGTTATAATGGAAGATAACAGCTCGTTTGTTTGATATTTCGGAATGTTTCATGGCTATTGCTACCTTCAGTTCGTCTAGTTGCCAGTAGTAATTTTCAGAATTGATCGTCTTTTTAGGTGGAATTCGCTCGTAGCAGATCCAATTTTGCCATATAGAGACTAAAACTTTCTTCTGTAAGAGTCCGTGTTTAGTGACAGGAATGGGACCTTTATCTCTATTGGATCAGGATCGTTTGAGTTCCTGGTTTTTATAACATACCCAACTTTCGTCCATGGGGATCAATTTTTCCAAAAGAAGATCTTTCTGATGTTGAAAAAGGGATTTACAGATAAAAGTTTCTTTAAAAATATCTAGCACCTTAAATCTGATTTTTTTTTTTTTAAATAAAGAAAAATATGTTTTTAAAAAATGTATGATTTTTAAAAACTTTTTTTTTAGTAAAATATTTTTAATTTTATATCTTTTAAGCCAAAATGAAAATGGCTTTTTATTATTCTCAAACAGTATGTTTTCTGGCGCTACAACAAATTTTTAAAGGCAATACATTCAATAGTTTTTTCTAAAAGTGTACTGAACCGACATATTGTTCAAAAAATATATAAAAAATTAATTAGTTCTTGAAAACTAATTTATGCATGAAATTAAATTCTTTTCATTTATATTTGGGCTACAATTTGCATTTTTACAATAAAAAATCTCGCAAAAACTGCTTCATTTTACTTGAAGAAATGTTCCATGTACCTTAAAATAATATGAGTGTACAAGCATAATCACCATTATTGTACAAAATAATTTCGAAAAGTTTCATAAAATTTCATATGAAATTCTGGCTCCAAAAAGTAAGTAATAATAAAGTGTGTCGTTTCACTCTATTTTGTTTACATTACTTATTTTACGACAGCATATGCCCCGAAGGCAATGGTGTGTTACAACATTTATAGTTTGTTGATACAGCCACACAAATGAATCCTTATAATTTACTGTTTGTAAACGGTAACTTCTTGAAACTTGTTTTCATTTGTGCTGTTTAATACGAACTTGTGTTAAGTTTTAAAGTTTAATACACTATGTGATATGATAAGTAATTTGAATGGGGAAAGTCAACTTATACATCGATTGGTTAATATCTGAATTTCTGAAAAGGAAATAAAAACCCTAAATGTTTATATTTGTTTCAATTTTTGTTGTTGTTGTTTTTGGCGGTGTTACATAAATAGGTTATAATAGTCACTATTAAAAGAAATCGTTTGCTTAATTTAATCGCTTTATATGGTGGAAGCCTGTTCCAGAATGATACGATATCCATGAGCTTGCCTTTTAACGAGTTGTTAAAGTGGTGTGTTCTTTTTCAATAGCGTAGCCAGGTCAGGTGAAAACAACCAAAAAAATGTCTCGTTTCATATGTATGTATAAATTTTTTTGTAAATACTTGGAGTGTGTCAGGTCGTGCATTGATGATAGTGTTTCTCTCCCCCCCCTCCCTCTCTCCCTTTCCCTCGTCCCCCCCTCTCTCTATATATAATAACATTTTGCGAAAGCATATATTTATATTTGTTAATACATATCTAAATACAGCATATTCAATTAAGGTCATTAATGTGTTTTGGCATAGAGTATGAAGTATAGAATAGCTATACAGTCTAATTCATAATCTATTGTTAAACAATTCATATTAGAACCGTGTCTCTTCATTTATAAAAAGGCTATCAATTATAATTAACCCACTGAATATTATTACGATTGCAAGCATAATGTAATTCTTATTATATAAAAATATTTCAGAAAATTTCTTAGTCATGTAACTTCTATTTTATTCACTGCGTAAGAGAGCATATTCTTGCACAAAATTATTGTGTCGATAGTTTTATGTCGATAAAGCTGCCAGTAACTTAAGTTACAAGTTGAAAAATTACTATCATTCTCTATTAACACCTGCGATTATAAACTGAGAGACGGCAGCACAGACAATCACCTCATCGAGTTCATGGATGAAAATGTAGGATTAATTAAATCTCGATTCGTATATTAAAACGCGATCTGACTTCCAAATAATATTTTGTTGGAAAACCGATTTTAACGGTTGACTGATAGGTTTACCATTATTTTTTCCCGCTCCCAATTCTCCATGTTTTCATACTTTTGGGTGCAGGAAAGCATAATGGTAAACATACGGGTCAATTGTTAAGAGCCTGCATCAGTCAAACCGAAACTCAAAATCCTATCACAAACCTATGCGTGTTGCCACCAGGAAGGCGTATCCCGAACCCAAAGATTGACACTTTAAAAGACCAATGATATTTTCCAAGCTTGTAATTAATAAGAAAATGGTCATCTCACGCCACCCTTTACCTCCAGGCGATAAAAAGGGGATAAGATACCCCAGGAAGAAAAAAGTCATTAGCAAATGCTAAAAACTCTCGCACCTTTTCAATACTGATAGCCCGAGGGATATGTGCATTTGGATAGTTTCTTCGAGATAATTTCTGACCAAAACACTCGGATCCGTTTTAAAACAAGTCGACATTGACCTTTTTTGTTAGATAGTTTCAAGTGAAATTGAATCATTTATATGTAATTTTAAAAGACAACATACAGATCGTGATTATTATGTCAGAGATTGCACATTAAACATTTTCCAAAGAATCTCCTCTACATTTTAATATTTTTAAATGATTTTTTTAGCATTGAATAGCTGAGATCATTGAACTGTACAAAGACCGTTTTATATTTTTTCGATTTTGTTACGAGTATTTTATAGTGGCTTACATCAATAGAGCGAAATCCCAAGATAGAAATTTTTAAGATATCTCGTTTGTATTTTAATATTTTTAAATGATTTTTTTAGCATTGAACAGCTGAGATTTTTCGGTATAAAGACCGTTTTGTACTTTTTTGATTTTGTTTACAGGTGTTTTAAAGAGGCTATTTCAGTCAAGTGAAATCCAATGGAAGAAATTTATAAAAATATCTCTTCTACATTTTAATATTTTTAAATGAATTTTTGTCATTGAATAGCTGAGATCTTTCGGTACAAAGATCGTTTTGTACTTTTTCGACCTTCTTTAGGGGAATTTTAAAAAGCTACTTCAGTCAAATGAAATCCAATGGAAGAAATTTATAAAAATATCTCTTCTACATTTTAATATTTTTAAATGAATTTTTGTCATTGAATAGCTGAGATCTTTCGGTACAAAGATCGTTTTGTACTTTTTCGACTTTGTTTAGGGAAATTTTAAAAAATCTACTTCAGTCAAGTGAAATCCAGTGGTAGAAATTTATAAAAATATCTCTTCTGCATTTTAATATTTTTAAATTATTTTTTGGCATTCGATATCTCAGATCTATCGGTACAAAGACCGCTTTGTACTTTTTCGACTTTGTTTAGGGGAATTTTAAAAAATCTACTTCAGTCAAGTGAAATCCAGTGGTAGGAATTTATAAAAATATCTCTTCTACATTTTAATATTTTTAAATGATTTTTTTGTCATTGGATAGCTTAGATCTTTCTCTACAAAGACCGTTTTGTACTTTTTCGACTTTGTTTAGGGGAATTTTAAAAAAGCTACTTCAGTCAAGTGAAATCCAATGGTAGGAATTTATAAAAATATGTCTTCTACATTTTAATATTTTTAAATGATTTTTATGTCATGGGATGGCTGAGATCTTTCTGTACAAAGACCGTTTTTTATATTTTCGACTTTCTCTAGGGGAATTTTAAAAAAGCTACTTCAGTCAAGTGAAATCCAATGCTAGAAATTTCTAAAAATATCTCTTCTATATTTTAATATTTTTAAATGATTTTTTTTGTCATGTTATACACTGTAAAAAAAATTTGGATAATTACAAAATTTTTTCTAGAGGAATTGTATTCCAAGAACTTTTTATGTAACGGCAACAATAAAAATTCATGTAACAGATACAGATTTGCACTTTGAATCAAACAAATTTTAAGGTTACTAAGAATTTTTTTGGGAAATCGTATTCCAAGAACTTTTTAAGTGACGATTCTTTTGTAAATTCTTTTGTAAAGTTACAGATGGTTTTAGTTTTTCTTACAAGTTTTGTAGATTGACATCATTTTCTTGTACAGTGTACACATAAAATTTTAGTAAGCATAAGAGATTTCGGTTAATTTAGATTACTAAGGTTACAGATTTTTTTTACAGTGTAGCTCAGATCTTTCGGTACAAAGACCGTTTTGTACTTTTTCGACTCTGTTTAGGGGAATTTTAAAAAAGCTACTTCAGTGAAGTGAAATCCAATGGTAGAAATTTATAAAAATATTTCTTCTACATTTTAATATTAGTAAATCATTATTTGGCATTCGATATCTCAGATCTTTTGGTACAAAGACCGTTTTGTAGTTTTTTGATTTTGTTTACAGTTGTTTTAAAGAGGTTACTTCAGTCAAATGAAATCCAATGGTAGAAATTTATAAAAATATCTCTTCTACGTTTTAATATTTTTAAATGCTTTTTTGTCATTGTATAGCTGAGATCTTTCGGTAAAAAGACCTTTTTTTTTTTTTTTTTTTTGTTTGTTTGTTTACAGCTGTTTTAAAGAGGCTACTTCAGTCAAGCGAAATCCTATAGTAAAATTTTATAAGTATGTCTTTTCGACATTTAAAGATTTTTAAATGATTTTTTGTCATGGGATAGCTGAGATCTTTAGGTACAAATACCGTTTTGTATTTTTTTTATTTTGTTTACAGGTATTTTAAAGAGGCTACATCAGTCAAGTGAAATCCAATGGTAGAAATTTATAAAAATATATCTTCTACATTTTAATATTTTTAAATGACTTTTTTTTTATTTTTTTTTTATTTTTATTTTTATTTTTTTTTTATTTTATTTTTTATTTTATTTTTTTTTTTTTTTTTGTCATTGGATAGCTTAGATCTTTCGGTACAAATACCGTTTTGTACTTTTTTCATTTTGTTTACAGATGTTTTAAAAAAGATACTTCAGGCAAGTGAAATCGAATGGTAGGAATTTATAAAAATATCTCTTCTACATTTTAATATTTTTAAATTATTTTTTGGCATTCAATATCTCAGATCTTTCGGTACAAAGACCGTTTTGTACTTTTTCGACTTTGTTTAAGGGAATTTTAAAAAAGCTACTTCAGTCAAGTGAAATCCAATCGTAGGAATTTATAAAAATATCTCTTCTACATTTTAATATTTTTAAATGATTTTTTTGGCATTGGATAGCTGTGATCTTTCGGAACAAAGACTGTTTTGTACTTTTTTGATTTTGTTTACAGGTGTTTTAAAGAAGCTACTTCATTCAAGCAAAATCCTATAGTAGAATTTTATAAATATGTCTTTTTACTTTTAAAGATTTTTAAATGATTTTTTGGCATTCGATGTCTCAGATCTTTCGGTACAAAGACCGTTTTGTACTTTTTTGACTTTGTTTAGGATAATTTTAAAAAAGCTACTTCAGTCAAGTGAAATCAAATGGTAGTAATAACAAAAAAAAAAAGAATATCTTCTACATTTTAATGTTTTTAAATGTTTTTTTGGCATTGAATGTTAGAAATTTATAAAGATATCTCGTCTACAAGTAAATATAAACTGATGATTACCTCAATCAAGTAAAATCCCATGGTAGAAATTTATAAAGATATCTTTAAGATCATTTAAAAGTCATTACTAAAGATCATTTTAATACTTGTAATTTTTGTTTCATTACATAACTGATATCTTTCTTTACAAAGAACGTTTTATATCTTTTCGACTTTGTCACGGGTATTTTATAATTACTTACTTCAATAGAGCTAAATCACATTTTAGAAATTTTTAAAGGTATCTCGTTTGTATTTTAATTGTCTTTAAACTTTTTTCGGGGGGGGGGGGGGCATTAGATATCGGAGATTTCTCTGTACAAAGATCTTTTTACATTTTTTAGATTTTTTACGGGTATTTTAAAGTGGCTTACTTGAATAGAGAGAAATCCCATTATAGAAATTTATAAAGATATCTCGTCAACATTTTAATTTTTTAAATGATTTTTTTAGCATTGAATTTCTGAGATATTTCTGTACAAATACCTCTTTATATTTTTTTCGATTTTTTTACGGGAATTTTAAAGGTGTTTACTTCAATGAAGCGAAATCCTATGACAGAAATTTATAGAAATATCTCGTCTATATTTTAATAATTTTTTTTTATATTGAACAGCTGAGATCTTTCTGTACAAAGACCGTATTACAATTTTTGATTTCGATACAGGTATTTTAAAGTGACTTACTTCAGTCAAGCGAAATCCCATTGTAGAAATTTATAAAAATATCTCGCCTACATTTAAAAAAATTATTATTTTTTCTTACATTGAGTAGCCTTTACGATTTCATTTATTTTAAAGAGGCTACTGCAGTTAAACGAAACAATGCCTTCGCTTTAAAGCTAATGCTATGAAAGAAATTTATAAAAGTTTATCGTCTGTGTTTTAATAGTTTTAAGTATTTTTTACTTACCCATCATACGTAGTATAGGGTAAGTCTTGCAATCGTTTTGAAAATCGAAAAATTTTTTTTGACGGATTTACACGTTTCAGATACTGGAGATTCCGAAAAACATATTTTTAGAAAAAAAATTTTGCCGTCCGTCCGTCTGTGTGTCTGTGTGTCTGTCTGTCTGTCTGTCTGTAACCGCTCTATCTCCCGAACAAATTGAGATAGAGATTTGAAATTTTGTATGTGCTTAGTATGTAAGAATGGGACGAAGCCTATTTAATATCAGCAACCTCGATTATCCGAAACTATTTTTTTCGGACTCTCGAAAAATTCGTTCTGATGAAAGGTATATAAAAATTTTCGAATTCTTTTATTTTAAGGAGTGGACTTAAAAGGTAATAAAATAACACACATTTTGCATAACAAACGAAATAAATCGGATAATTAGTTGTTGAGATATTTCTAATCATATTTTCCACATTCTTTGATTTTTCATGACCCTGTATTTCATTCAAATTTCAATTCAAAGATATCTTTTAATTGGAAATGAGATACTTAATTCGATGCAAGAAACCGTTAGTGAATATGATTATTATTTTTGGAGTTATAAGGATGTTTCTATTATGCAATTCAGTGCTACTTGAATAGTTTGGCGTTTCATACAATTTATCGAAATTAGGTCATCAGAAATTCATTAATAGAGCATGATTATGTGTTAAAAATACTTAAATATACGTTTATATTTGGTTTTGGAATTGTAATGCATTTTATAAATTGTTTACATGTGTTATGTTTTCATATATTGTGCTATGCATATCCATGATGGGTAAGTATTACGGTGGCCTCCAACGACTAGTTTTTTTTCTTACTTTGCCTAGTTGATATCGATTTGCACAAAGGCCATTTTCTATTTTTCGATTTATTTTACGGGCATTAAAAAAAAAAAAAAAAAAAACTTTAATCAAGCGAAACAATTTACTAGCTTATAATAATTCTTTCGACGATAATCCAACGGTCGAAATTTATAAATAAATCTCGTCTGCATTTTAATATTTTTTTCCCCCTTTAAGAGTTCAGAGCGATCTCTTCAAAGGCCTTTTTCTACTTTTTTAATTTTCTTTACAGGACAGTTTCATTTTCGGAACCGTTTTCAAAAGTGATATTATCCTCATATTTAAAATCTACAATCAGTATCGAAAAAAGTAAAAAGCGGCCTCTATACTAACCATCGTCACCTATACTATGCAGAAAAAAAAAATAATTAAATATTGGAATGGAAATATGGCATCTTTATAAAAATCTTCCGTAGGTTTAGTATAATTGAGTTTGTCTTTTCGCGTGACTGAAAAACCCGTTATTCTAAAATTTAGATCAGTTAGACTATGACAGGCTTTGGAATATATACGTATTATTTAGTTAAAATAGTATAAGAGCTTTAAAAATCATTCGTTTATCTTTCTGAAAGGGAAAAAGAAAGGAAAGACAATTTATATACAATAAAGCATAAATGTATCATTTACGGATGTGAATTTTACCGCAACAGAATATATTTGCTAAAGTATTGTAAATTAGTCATAATTTTCGATAGAAGTGTCAAAATAAATATATTTCTATCTTTTAAATTAGTGTTATCCAATTTAATCATGAATTGCATAATAATTACTTTATATTTTAGAGTGGGTATACTGCAAACTTTTATTGATTAAAATAGAAATATTTATGAAATATTTATGAAAAGGAACATTTAAACTAATTCATTAAGAATTGTCTAAAAGAATGATACAAAAAAAAAAAAAAAAAAAAAAAAAAAGATATAGAAAAATTTAATACAAATGTATTTATTCGCGAATATATCTATTCATTTTTAATGTCAGAACCATTGTTATTTTCTTTCTGCCCTTTCTTCTTTTCCCTTTGTCGACTGCAGATGACAAAAAGTTAATTCTGTTATGTTTTATGAATTAACGAATATATCACTTTGATGTTGTACGCAATTAAAGAATCTTTTTTAGAAATTAAACTTCAAATATATGGAAGAAAAATAATAAAAATGGTAAATCTGTTTTTATTCGAAATCAATAATGCTTTTAAAGTACATTTGAGATTAGATGCCTACTTAAACAAACTTTTTGAAATCAACATGTATTTACATCATTTCTGAAATTCATTTCTGATCGAACTTCTTGCGTGAGATATCATGCATTCAGAAAAGGATGTTTTTATTTTTTCATCCTAAAGCAGCAAACAACATTTTACTAATAGCCACAGGCAAGATTTTACACCTTCGTCCCTGTAAGACTCCCTACAGGGTAAACCCATATCGTCTTTCACCCTAATTACTCTTAAGGCGTCTCCCTTTTAAAGGCGGAGTTAAACACCATTTTCGACTCTTTTAAATCAAAGTGCTTCAACTTTTTATACAAATAGCATAGATTAAATTTTTTTAAAAATCAAAATAAAAAACATTTTCTGAAAGCTAAATAATTAAACTCTGCATGCTGTTTTACCAAATTTTAAAATGTCAAACAGATTTTTCGTAATAAGACATTAAAGGTGAATTTTAAAGACTATAAAATAACGCACTTGTATCGCCTTAAAATTCAAAAAAGAAATAAAATTTCAGAATGACGTGCATACTTTAAACCTACAGGTTTTCAAAACAACAAAAATTATTAAATTTGAGCAAAATGCAAAAGAATGAAAGCGATAAATTTCTTCCATTGAAATAACATTAGCCGTTCTATCTCGGAGCGTTACTGATGTAGGGCCTTAAAATCTGTTTCTACGTGTTTTCCACCAAGATATGACTTGGCAGACTGACTGCGTTTCAACCCATTAATGCCTGAATTATTTTCTACGTTAAAATTCAAATTTTGCATTTTCCCACCACTTTTAAAACAAGAATAACTTTTATTTTAATTTATCGAGGACTTTGTCTCGAGAAAGAAAGTATTTATTTATCCTCTGTTTTAACTGGTGTGAAATGCGCTTACTTGATTCTTTTTAAACTGTCCCAAAAATGGGACGCTAGGCACTAATGGGTTAAATGCGAATCGAAATTTAACTAATTCTAGAATTTCATCCGTGAACACGATGAGGTGATTGTTTGTGCTGCTGCTTCCTGATCTATTAATTCAAATATCTTTACACTTCTAAATATCTCCTTTGAGAAAAATAATAGACACGTTTAAGTTATTTCATATTACTAAGTTAAAAAAATAAAAACTTTAATCATCCTTATATCGTTATAATTCCCAAGTTTTATAAAAGACTATTAAATTTAGAACTCCCTCTGTAGGATATAACGTTTATAGTACAGTACTAATAAATTTTTCATACATATCCTCAAACAAATGTATAACAGTAATGAAAAAAAGGATAAATTTCTTGTATTAAAAATAGCTTTAAATTAGTTGATAAAATGAAGAAATAAAAAAAAGTAAATTCTAATTCTAAACTAATAATAGGGATGTAGTGGAGAATATGCAGCGGTACGCACCATAAATTCTCTGTAATTTTTTAAGAAACTTTGTTTTATTAAAATAGCAAATAAAACTTCTGTGCAAAAATGTTTAAAGATAGAAAACCAACGATTATAAATGCAAAATTTTCATAATTTATTTGTGCATTTATATTCGTTGGTTTTCTATCATTAAACTTTGTTTTCTCCGTTTCTTTCTGACGTGAATGAAGTTATGTATAAAACAATTTTTAAACAAAATTCTTTAAGTATAATAAAAAATAAATGAAAAATATATTGTTGAATTTCAATGACTAAACAAAATATACTGAAAAGTTAATGATGTGTTGGGTCAAGAGGTGTAATTATGACCACTTTCTACATTTTCAACATTGTTATTACTTTTTTTTTTTTTTAAATTTTCTACTTGGAAATGTTGTATTTTTAGTACATAAGAAGAGACTCTGAGCCTTTAAGAACATTTCTTAAAAGTTTTAATTCTCATAGCCCTCTTTTTATTAAGTTAAAAAGATAGTTATAAGTACCCAAATCAAAAGGTGAATTTTTGTAACCATTATTTAGAAATATTGAAAAAGGCTTTGTAAATTGCTTTTTTTTGATATATTCTTTTGGGAAATCAAAAGGTGAAGTTTTGTAACCGTATTCATGAAGTATTAAAAAAGGCTTTGTAAATTGCTTTTTTAGGTATATTCCTTTGTGAAATCAAAAGGTGAAGTTTTGTAACAGATTCTAGGAGTATTGAAAAAGGCTTTGTGAATTGCTTTTTAAGATATATTTTTTCGTGAAATCAAAAGATGAAATTTTGTAACCATATTCTAGATTAGAAGTATTGAAAAAGGCTTTGTGAATTGCTTTTTTTTGATATATTCTTTCGTGATATCAAAAGGTGAAATTTTGTAACTATATTTTAGAAACATTAAAAAGTACTTTCTAAATTGTTTTTTCAGATGTACTCTTTCGTGGTATCAAAAGGCGAAGTTCTTTAACAATGTTATATAAGTATTGAAAAATGTTTTTAAACTGTTTTACTAGATATATTCTGTCATGATATCAGAAGGTGAAGTTTTGTTGCTATATTTTAGAAGTAATGTAAAAGGCTTTGTAAATTTTTTTAGATGTATTCTTTCGTGATATGAAAAGATGAAGTCTTGTAACTATTATCTAGAAATATTAAAAAATGCTTTCTAAATTATTTTTTTAGATGTATTATTTGTATTATCAAAAAATGAAATTTTGTAACAGTATTACGGAAATACTGGAAAATGCTTTTTATTTATTTATTTATTTATTTTTTAGGTACATTCTTTCGTGGTATCAAAAGGGGAAATTTTGTAACGATATTCTGTAAGTATTGGAAAATGATTTCTAAATTGTTTTTTAGATGGCATTCTATAAAAGATAAAACTATATTTTAGATGCCATAAAATATAACAATTCTTTTTTAGATGGCATTATAAAAAAGATAAACTTCATCTTTTGTGTTAACAAAAGATGTAGTTTTGTAACAGTACTCTAGAAATATTGAAAAATTCTTTCTAATCTGTGAATAGCGCGCGATTTGTCTTCCTAGTTAAAAGCTATGGGATGCACAGCATTCTAGAAACATCGAAAAATTCTTTTTAATCTGTGAATAGCACATGATTTCTTTTCCTTTTTAAAAGCCATGGGATGTACAGCATTTTAGAATTATTGGAATTTTTTTTCTAATCTGTGAATAGCGCATGATTTCTTTTCCTTTTTAAAAGCTATGGGATGTACAGTATTCTAGAAACATTGGAAAATTCTTTCTAATATGTGAATAGAGCATGATTTCTTTTCCTAGTTAAAAGCTATGGGATGCACAGCATTCTAGAATTATTCGAAAATTCTTTCTAATCTGTGAATAGCGCATGATTTCTTTTCCTTTTTAAAAACCATGGGATGTACAGCATTCTAGAAACATTGGAAAATTCTTTCTAATATGTGAATAGCGCATGATTTCTTTTCCTAGTTATAAGCTATGGGATGTACAGCGCTCTAGAAACATCGGAAAATGTTTTCTAATCTGTGAATAGCGCATGATTTCTTTTCCTTTTTAAAAGCTATGGGATGTACAGTATTCTAGAAACATTGGAAAATTCTTTCTAATCTGTGAATAGCGCATCATTTGTCTTCCTAGTTAAAACCTATGGGATGTGCAGCATTCTAGAAACAACGGAAAATTCTTTCTAATATATAAATAGCGCATGATTTTTTTTTCCTAGTTAAAAGATATGGGATTGTACAGCATTGTAGAAACATTGGAAAATTCTTTCTAATCTCTGAATAACGCATGATTTGTCTTCCTAGTTAAAACCTATGGGATGTACAACATTCTAGAAACATTGGAAAATTCTTTCTAATATGTGAATAGCGCATGGTTTCTTTTCCTAGTTATTTAATTCTAATCTTTAAATTTACTGTCTTGTTTTTTAAATATTTTATTACATTCACTAATTTTACAAGTTTTATGCTTCCATATTCTTAAATATTTAAAACAGAAACATTCAGTTCTATATAAAATGATAGATAAAACAGGTGAAACATATTTTGCACTAGAAAATGATATTATTCATAATATTAAGAAAGTCGTTATTAAAAGAAATGTTCGGTGTAAACGCAATTACATCATTTACGATGAAGTGAGAATAATAATGTCGTGTTGTTATTGGATTCGAGCAGTATTAAAATGAATATTTTATAATGCATGAAGGAACTTTTATTCAAATATTTATTAAGAAATAAAATATTAGCGATACTTTTTGGCGTTTATACTTAACTTAATATTTTTTGTTACATGATCGATTATTGCACTTTTTTATTTTACTCCCGAACGAAAATTCTTTGTTTCTTTTTTGAGTAAATTTCTTTTTGTACTTAATTTTTTTAAACTATAGTTAATGTACGTGTATTTGGATAAAATGCTATATAAACAGATTTATTTTACTAACTCAGTCATTTTTTTCTGTTTTATTTTATGTGAATATGAGGGTCAGCACCAGTGGCGTAGAAAGCGTGGGGCGGTCCCCCCGTAGAGGTGACACCCAATCTCTTTTTACAAATCTATATAACATATAATCTTATAAGATTTTGCAAAAGAATTTTAAAACAAAATGATAATTCTAGCGCAAGAAGCAACAGAGTTAATTTTCTTTTCTTTGAGAATGTGAAAATTTCCTAAATAAGATATGCACTAGAGAACAAAAACTAACCTACCCAACGAATGGATAGCGAAAACAAACTTTAAAAGAAAGACATATCTTCTACATGTATACACCGCATTGATTTACACGGTTGAGTAGTGAGTTGCTCCTGTGGTTCTTTTAAAGCGCGATCACACACACTGTCTAAGTGAAACTTTAAACTCACCATGCAGCATTAACTGCAACAATTTCTCGGAAAGCGACGTGTGATTGAAATTCAGTACGTGAAACATTTCGTGCAACTCTTTCCACTCGAATTGAAAAAGTTGCGCTTAGCTCTGTGCTGCACGTAATCTGACCAATAGCGTAGAAGCAGATTGTCTACGTCACTCCTCAAAATGGCGGTCGAAATTAAGATGGCGACTGTTAGTGTATATGCACGCTCATTTGTATTGAAAAGAAATAAAGCATTTAAGAAATTAGACGCAAGAAATGGCTTTTTATAAGCGATAAGGAGTTCAAATTAAGAAATATTTTAATTGAATTTATGATGTCACACACACAAAAAAGGATCGTTCGGATATTACAAATAGCAAACGCCGTTCATTTTAGTCGAGAGTAAGGTACAAATGTTCTAAGTAGTAAGTAAACATTCATAAAATTTAAAAGTTTTTTTAATTATTAATCTTACATTTTGTTTAATAATG
Organism: Maratus speculifer; assembly: GCA_964019185.1. Taxonomy (NCBI): domain Eukaryota; kingdom Metazoa; phylum Arthropoda; class Arachnida; order Araneae; family Salticidae; genus Maratus; species Maratus speculifer. The sequence continues at coordinate 309,871,887 of OZ025294.1, forward strand.
TGATTAATTGCAGTGTTAATGAGTTTTGAATATATATTTTACTGTTTGTGGAAATTTGATAGTGTTTTGTTTATATTTGTCGCCAAATTTGCCAATGTTAGTAAACAAAGTATTTTTTTTTTCATATTGAATGTAATATTACACAAAAATATTAGATGAATGTTATTTCTTGTTATATATATCTTACAATACATCCGATTACAATATTTTTACTGTTCCCAAATTTAAGAACATTGCACATTTATCCTTTTTATCTTTTATGCACGTATCCTGTTAAATTATATTAATTTACTAATCGTATTTTTAACAAACGAATTAGTAACTGGAAAACATTTACCAGTTATACTGCTTAAATCTCTTTCTAAAAGTGTTTTGGGATTTTATTAGACGAATTATTAATGTAAACATTGACTTAATTTCTTTATTATTCGGTACTTTTCTTATGGATTATTGTATAATATTAATATTAAATATTGTAAATATTAAAAAATAAATATTGTAAATAATATAACATTTACATATTGTATTAAAAATTAAATAGTGTAAATAATATAATAGTTAAATACTGTATTAAAAATTAAATAGTGGAAGCTCTTTAATCATAAGCAGCAATTATATTTTCCAATCAGTTTTATTCATGAAGTATATCCAAAATTTCTGAGAAATAATTCAGCTATTCTAAATTATTTATCAAAGATACTTTTTTTCTGTGTGAGGCAGACGTGAAATATATAATGCTCTTTATTGCACTTTCATGCTATATATTTTCAAAATCATTTTTAGGCGTTTTTAAAATATGACTATTATATCTTATTTTTAAAAATAATTTTTTGAATTACAATTATTTGAAAAAGAATTTATTTCTGACGGGTACAAGATGAATCATATAATTTTCATCTAATTCAGAGGTCTTTAAATAATGTGTTTTAGTAAAATGAAGAAGTCGTGGGATATCCCTTATCTTTCCTTTTTTTCTGTTTAAAGTCCTTTTTCAGAATAAGTGGAAATATGACTGGTGCATTCCTGCCTAGTTGTACAGTAATATTTTATAAGAATAATAATTATGTTTTTCAAATTTCTGCTAGTGGTTAGATACAAATAACAAATTTGCTATTTTTAACATATTTTCAGAGATATGAAAATTGACAAAACACTATCAAAGCTCATAAAAAAGTAAAAATTATCAAAAATCACTTGACATTGCAATTAATATTATTGTTAAATAAAAATATAAGATTAATTATTATAAAACTTTTTAATTTTATAAAAAAAATTATTTACACAATTGATATTAAACATAAAAAGTATATGAATCAAATTTACTTTTGATTCTTGAAATAATCTTTTTCTTCATACAAATGCAAACTTATACAGATCAAAAACATTTTTGAACTGAAGATTGGGGTATCATAGCTTCATCTTGTGTGTAATTGATGAAATATTTAGAATGATGCATAAAAAGAAAAACCTACTGCCCCATTCCCCTCCATTGTCCCACTTAACCCCACTCTCCCCTATATATTTAAACATATATATATATTAACAATATATATAAATATAAGAAGTATATATATATATAAACACATATATTAACTGTAGTAAAATCTATCCAATATTTATTACAGTTTAGGTAAAATACTCAAAAATTATCTATTGACTTAAAATCAGCATATGCATTAGCACTTTTTAAAAACTAATTGAAGTACTCATTTTATCTTTAAATACACAAGTTTTAATCCTTTTTTGCCATGTTTTCTTCTTTTTCTGAATTTTTTTCTTTTACTATCTTTTGAATTTTAAATAAAAAATAGAATGCCCACAACTATATAAGGGGGGGGGGGGAGGATCGTGCTAAAATCTGGATGAGAAGTTACTGTGAAGGTTAGTAAATATATTATTTAGGGGTTACTTATCACGCGAATAATCTCGCTTTCTAATGCTAATCCTATGGAAAAAAAATCATCGGTTGCATTTCAATATTTTTAATGATTATTTATTTTAATCAATAGCTGAGATCTGTACATAGGCCATTTAATTTTATTTTATTTGCTTATTTTTTTTATTTATTTATTTTATTTTATTTTTTTAATTTTGATTGTTTTAAGGACATTTTTACTTTTGAAACCGGTTCCGAAGATAACAATGCGCCAATTAAAAAGTATCTTTAAAAAAAAAAAAAAAAAAAAAAAAAAATTAAATGGCCTATGTACAGATTGATCTCAGCTATCCAATGAGATATCGTCATATTTTTTCCCATGGAATCAGCACTAGCGAATGGGACTTTTCTCTTGATTGGACAAATATATATTCTTAATGACGAAGTATAAATAAAACAATACATCAGTTTTTAATTCTTGCAAAGTGTGGTAACACCACAAGTTTTCTTTTAGCTAAAAAATAAATAAATAAATATTGCTGCTATTAAGGAAACTCAACTTTTTGTTTTACACTTATTCATAAATTAAGTAAATCTTCAGAAAAGTATGTCATATTTTCCATACTATCACATTACTTTTGCTCAGGTATTTCGTTTTTGCCATACCTTTTTAAAAGTTCAGAGATTAAAATAGATATGAAACGAATCGAAAAATTAACGAAAATGGTATCAGATTAGTAGCTAACAACGAGAGCTAACAAAATGCGCCAACTGAAAAGCGGTCGACTCGACTATTTACTGTGGTAACCCTGCTTCCCAAGCTGGGAGAAACTTTCTACGCATCATCCAGCAACCCTTCGTGGCTGACTCCACCTCTTTTGCATCAGAAAATGTTGCAAGTTGTGTCTAAAGTTGAGCTTAAAAACTGAATGTGATCGTGTATTGGACGACAAAATGTAAATAAAGAATGGTATGGTCATTTGTTGTAATAACATAGAATTGGGATTGGAAAAATAGTAAGAATGGGGTGAGGGGAGAGTGACATACTGGTAAGTAGAGGTGACACCATTTACATCCGCCCCGGGTGTCATCTATTCTAGCTACGTCCCTGACACCAACACAAAGTTTTATGTAGACATTGAAATCAAAAATGGGAGCATCGAAATGATTTAAGTACGTTGTTCCCTTTCATTGCTTTTTAGAAATATTTCGAAGTAGGAAATTTCCATTAGCCAACCGTTTTCTTCTAATAACTATTTGAAAATACAGTGGAACCTGTCTAAAGTGACCACCTTTGGTGCCGGTTAAAATGGACACTATATAAAGGTGGTCACTTTATGGAGTGTCTTTCGAAATGGCACATTAAAACTTTTGTGATCTCAAAAAATAAATTATAAATAAGGAAAAAAGCACTAAATTAAGTAATGAACTGATTAATTAACAATTATAATAACTGAATTACTACTTTAAGATAGGCTCATGTATCCTTATGAATCTTTATCCTACTTCCATGGATATACTACATAGAAGATAATTTACATAAAATTCATGTTATTTCTTTTGAATACAGTTGAAATTCCGTAGCGACTGATTTAAATAGCACATAACTACAGGTACACTGTAATTTACATGCATTTTTATTTTCATTGTAATTGCATAATGATAACATTTCTATAGCTGGCAGCAATAAACTTTTCATTAAAAATCAACAAGTGCAAATATCATTGCAATAAAGAACAAACTGGTCACTTTATACATTAAGAAAATGGCCACTATAGGAGTTATCTGTACTTTTTTAATGGATCAAAATAAAATTTCAGAAAATGACCACTTTAGACATTTAGTTTGAAAATTTTCGGCATGCAGAAAAATGGATGCTCATATTTTACAGGTTCAAATAACATTGAAAATGGCAGACTAACTGGTCACTTTACACAGGTGGACACATTAGACAGGTGGTCACATTAACAGACAATTCTCGTATTATTTTATATGATCACAAATAAAAATTTCCAAAAGTGGCCACTTTACCAAGGTGGTCACTTTAGCAGGTTCCACTGTAATTCATTCAAGACTTATAAAATAATAATAAAAATGTTAACACCTGGCTCGAAAATGTTCTTCATTGAACAAAGATTTTTTTTTCTTGACTTTTTCTGAAAATTGTGGTTTAGTTATTTTTAGCTTACAGAATTTAACAGAACATAATAACTATTTAAAGAATCTTAACGAAACAACTCTAAACATAACTATCAGCCAAAATGGAACAGAAGAGAGAGAGAGAAAGAACACTTTACAATCTAATCCCATAAATCTTTGAAAAAGTGAATTAGATCTTCTTTTATAGGGACTTGGTATCCTTTGAACTTTTTTTATTATTTTTATTATTATTATTATTATTATTATTATTATTATTATTATTATTATTATTGCGCATTTTAAAGTACATTTTTGGCATAATGATACAGAACTGAATGAAAGAAAATGATTCTATCAAGAAATAGTTCAATTTTCCTGAAAAAAAAAATGGTTATTTTATTTATTTATTTTTGAAAAAGTAAAATTTAAAACTAAGTAAATTTTAAAATGTATCTTTTAGTACAATTTTGAACATTTTGAGCGAATTTTTTTCAACTATTCGTAGACGTGTACTGTATAAGAATCGGATTCAGAGTTTGATACCATTTTAGTAAGAAGACGATCCCTCTAAATCTATTTTTTTTTTTTTTCTGGAACAATTTGGGGATTAAAATTTATAGATACTTTCTGTCATTTTCTTTTGTATGTGTATGTGTGTTTATAGTCCAGTCATTTTAGCATGTTTTTTAACAAATAGCGGAAAAAATTAGAACAAAGCTGGATTTTTGCATAGATGCTTGTTAGGATATGTAGTTTAACATACTAAAAGTCCCCATCGATCCGATGTGAGCTTTTGCCTCCAGGGGGCGCTAACAAGCTTGAAAATCGGTTTTCTGTGAATATCTAACGAACAATGGCATCTAGACAAAAAAGTTCAATTACAAAGATATAGATAATTTAATTTCCTACAAAAAGTGTCATTAACACTTTTTTGTCACACCAGTCCTTCCCTGCCAAAAATCAAAATAAAGTAAACATATTTGAAAAAAATGCGGAATGCACAATCATAACGCGGCTAAGCGCAGAACAAATACCGAATAACTTTCGATCCTCCCTCCACTACCTCTCCCCCATTGTTTGTATGCCTTTTTCATGTGATTTTGCAATAGTCATTGCTTAATACCCTATATCTCTTTGCATTTGTCGAAATGTACCACGTGTACCATGTACATTTCCAATGTTTTATTTTCAATTAGTGTTCACTTAGCTAGTATGAAATCATCCTAATTTACAGAACGAAGTATTCTTTAGGAGATTTTAGGAAGGAAATAATTTTATTTTCAACATATATTATAGAAAGTTTTAAGTAGTTATGACAGCTTAAAATGACTCTTTCTTAACTGGTGATTTTGAGTGAAAAATGGAGATTGACAAAATAGTTTGCCTTGTATGCGGTAAAGGGCTGCGTTTTGAAAGATTATGTAAAAATAGGGAAAAAAGAACTAAGTCCCTTGTGAGAGCAAGTTCGGAAAATATTTGAAGAAATGGTTAAAAATAATAGTGAATTATACAGTACACCCAAAGTGTAGGAAAAATTATACACGAAAGTATTCTATTAAATCCTACAATAAATTTATTGCAGAAAAAAACATCAACGTCTGCATAAATTACTCTATTGGGAAAAAAATGAGAAATTACGACAGTCCGTTGTTTGAATTTAAGAGAAAATGTTTGTTAGGTTCTGATACATTAGACGAAGCTTTTATACACATGGAAAAAAGAAAGCTCTAAAATATCGCGAAAAAGAATTTTTTTTATCTAACCATTAAAATAAGACACGTCTCATATCTATGCTTATGGAGATTGGTTTCGAAGCGAAACAAGCAGAAGATGATGCAGACACACTACTTGTTAACACAGCTATTGAAGTAGCAAAGTCTGGTGCGCTTACTGCTGTTGTTGGCGATGATGTCGACTTACTCATATTGTTGACTGCTTTAGCACCTCCAGAGATAGAGATATTTTTTATTAAGCCTGGAAGAGGACGAATTGCAACCACCCTGTATTCATCGGACAGTTTTAACAAAGATGCTGTTCTGAAAGATCATATATTGTTCCTTCATGCTTTTTCAGGTTGTGACTCGAGACTCGACATCAGAAATGCTTGGGAATAGTAAAATGTTGTTAGCAAATTTTTTGGAAAAGGAAGAAGATCATAACATACAAGATGCCAGCATTTTAAAAAGTGATCAAGTAAAGTATCCCAATTTGAAGTTTCCGAGGGAGAAAAAACTATTTTTCTTGCTTTATATAGTGGTAAAGCAGAAATTTCTCTGAACAAGCACCATATTGTATGTTTCAAGAAAGGAGTTGCTGTTGGTAAAAAAAGCTTTTCATCGTTGCCGTCTACCGAAGATGAGATTGCACAGTTCAAGGGAGCTAGAGACAGCTAGATTGCACAGTTCAAGTGTATTTATCATCAAGTACAATACTGTTTGGGGGAAAAAACTGCTTCCTACACTGTAAAAAAAATCCAGAAACGTTCCTGGGAAAAAATGGGCAGCTGGGTTGCCTATTATTTCCAAGAAACATTTCTTGAAAATGACTGGAACTTTACTGCGTAATTTTGAAACATTCCCCAGAAAAGGCAGTAAGGTTCCTGTGAAATACCAGGAACGTTTCTGTCGACAACAAAAACATTACTGATATTTCACAGGAACCTTACTGCCTTCTCTGGGGAACGTTTCAGAAGTATTCAGTAAGATTTCTGTTATTTTCCAGAAACGTTATGTATAAATAATGGGCAACTCAGCTGCCCATTACTTCCCAGGAACATTTCTGAATTTATTTTCACAATCAGGAACGTTTCATATATTAGATTTCACTAAATTTTATTTTATTATTCTTTATTTGTGTATTTTATTTATTTATTTATTATTTTACATTCATTAGATTCGATGCCAAAATATATTAATCCATTTTCAAGTATTTAAAAATATTACTCTTTTCTTTGTTTACTTTTGAAAAATATTTTTAATTATTTAGTCAATTTAAATTGTTCGACATATGCATGCAATTAATATCCGGGATTTTTATTTTATGTTATTTTTCATATATTGAATGTAATTAAAAACAGAATTTCTCATACTGTCAACATTGTAAACAAGATAAATATTATTTTCAAATCGGCATATCCCCCCCCCCTATTTATGAAAATTTTCAATGCTTCATAAGGTAAAATTCATAAGGTTCTAATTCAAGGAAATTGTGCACAACAAACACACATCCAAAACAAACATTCGAAGCATATTTAAATTTGCTGATAACACCTTTTTTTTTTTTCTGTATGGTGAAATTAAAGTTATCATTTATGTATGATTTTATATCATTCGAAATTATCTGCTGTAAGATATTAAAATCACCGGATAAATCATTTAAGTGATACAACAGTTAATAATATATATTTGTTAAACAAGAATAAATATTTTAAATAATTTTACGCATCCTTTAAAATATATTCTTAAATTTATCTGTTTATATTTAAATATTTCCATCTGATAATTAGAAAAATCTTCAAACATTGCATGCTTTTTTACTTCCATGTAATATATAAGCTCATTTAATGTTTAAATTCGTTAAAATTTTATTTTGCGAATTTGCTGCTTGTATATTTCCAGAATTTTCTTAAAGTTTTGTTTTGTTTATAAATAATTAGCAATAAATCACATAAGAAATAGTATAATCTCAATTTTTTAACAAATTTTATACACATACAAAAACATAGCCGTTATGCAACTTATTTTTACAAAAAATTAATATATATCAATGTAATAAAACAATAGTAAATACAATAATATGTATCAATATGCTTCAGAATTTTCTTAAAGCTTTGATTTGGTTATAAATGATTATCAATAAAACGCATTAGAAATAGGGCAATCTCAATTTTACTCAATTTAACGAGTTTTATACATATCCATTTTTGAAAAAGAACAGCCGTTGTTCAACTTACTTTGACAAAAAAAAAAAAAAAAAAATAAAAAAAAATAAAAAAATAAAAAAAAAAATAAATAAATAAATAAATAAATAAATAAAAAATCTTAATTCAGTGTGTTTTAACAGAAATTTAATATTTATGATTGTTGCAATAATAAGAAAAAATATTAATGGGACCATTATTTATTTATTTATTGTATAAAAAAATAAAAATATATTATTAGTTTTTTTATATTCATAAGAAAATAAAATGCGTAAAAGCACAGAATCCATTGACTTTCTACAACCGCATTTTATATCGATGTACGGAAAAAAAAAAAAAAAACTAGCATAAATATGGATTAACATTGATTTAACGTTTCAAACATAAATGGGAAAAATATATAAATAAATTGAAACTCATATAAATCAACTTTATAAATTGAAACTCATTAAAACATAGATAAAATTAATATTTGTTAAAACCAAATTTGTTCCTAAAATAATATAGCATGTAAAAAACATTAGCGGAAAAAATGGAATATTATATTTTATAAGTAAAACTTACCCTTTTGCGTATATATTCCTTTAGTTGAGGTATGAATACGATGGCATGATGAAATATCACGAAATAATTTTTTTATGTCCAACAAGGATTTCTGAAAAACTGATTAATATATGTTTCATTTAAATTAACCAGCTCTCCGAAGAAATCCCAATTAGACTAAAGTCTTAGAATACCACGAGGTTCACGTAAAGCGTTTCTTTCGCGCGCGCCATTGTTTTGTATTCCTCCGAAGGGGTATTGCATTCTATCAGAAGGGGTGCATTTTCCCCTGAAAGGTCTCAACAGCAGAGATTGAAATGTTTATACTCTGTTCTTTTATTCACACCTGGTGACAATTCACAATGATTCTTTAGCATTCACATAAGGAAATCATTTTCGACTCGCTCACTCATGACACACAATATACAAACAACTATTAATGGCGTCGGCGTCAGCTTTAAGCTGTTGCCAATTGTAATTATCAAACGTTTCAGATAAGAAAACCTGAATTTCCCAGGAAACTTTTACGTTGTTCTGGAAACCTTTAAAAAGGAGAAACCTTTCTTGAATTTACACAGAACGTTACTATTTTTTCTTACAGTGTAAGAACTGGGGCTGGCAAAATGCACCTAATTTGTCTCCAATTCCAGCTACTTTACCGCCTGTATCAAAAAATATTATTGAATTAATTTTTTGGACTTGTTCCAAAGGATGTGGAAAAGCATGTAGATGCCGAAAAATTGGATTGAAATTTTCTGAAATTTGCATAAATTGCTGCGGAGTTTCATGTCATAATGCAAGTAAAACTGAATTAGAAGAGGAAGATATTGACAGTATCCTGCCCACTGCAAGTAAGGAGGGAAGCGCTACATCTGAATTCAGTGTTGATATCGAAAGGCAAACAAAAAATACTGAAAGCAGCACAACAGCGAAAGAGAGAAATACAGATAATGATGAATCTGAATCGAGTGTAGAATTTGAAGCTGTGCAAAGAACTACTAAAGCAGCTAAACGACTGAAATTGGATTAAGCCAGTCATTATTAGTGGAATATACCTACGGGAGAAACAACAATAAAACAAGTTGGAAATTGCACGTGAACGTAGCAAATGAGGTGCGTTCGTACGATAACGAAGTTTTAAAAATATTCAGATTTTGCTGATATAGTAGAGCGTACTCCGGATACAGTATAGTAATCGAAATCTTTACGTTTCTGTAAATATGCAGGAAGTAATTTTTATTACACCTCAGCAACGTACATCTTATTCATAAAATGTGAAATAGTTGAATATAATTAAAACACGTACCAAACCATGTTTCCCCGTATAGCATTATATAGTGGAATACTTTTGTGTGGTCCTGTAATTTAATAATAAAAATTCTTTGCATCACAGATTGTACAGAATGCATATTTTAGTATATATTTCATGGATTCATGCCAATTCTATTATGTTCGAATGAGTGTAACATCATTAAAATGCATTTGAAACTTTTTCCCCATTGACCGTAATGTAACGGAATCCTTTTGATTGTCCCTGTAATTGATCTATGCATCCGATTTTCATAACATTTGAAATGACTTGACAAAATTACGCAATAATTATGTTTTAAATTTCAAACGATTAAAATGCATTTAAAACTTTTTTCCCTATTGACCGTAATGTAACGGAATCCTTTTGAATGTCCCTGTAATTGATCTATCCATCCGATTTTCATAAAATTTGAAATGACTCGACAAAATTATGTTATAATTATGTATTTTAAATTTCAAACGATTCGGTTGGGTAGTTTATGCGTTGTTATATGCGGACAGACGGACGGACTGAGCGACAACAATAGGTGCTACGTATTTACATAATTACGAACGCACCTAAAAAGCGCTAAATGCTTTACCCCAAGGGTAGTGTGGAAATAAGATAAATGTATATTGTACATTCACTTTCTCCATTCAAAGGTGAGAATTTTAGATCTGTTTACATAAATTTTTTTAACGTAGCAGCAGATTTTTCGTATTTTTATAATTTTACTGCCAAAAATGTTCACTTTTTTACATTTTTGACAGGGAAGGGTTGGTGTGACAAACAAATGTTAATGACACTTTTTATAGGAAATTAAGTTATCTACAACTTTGTAATTGAACTTTTTTTTCTAAATGCCATTGTTCGTGAGATATTCACAGAAAACAGATTTTCACGCTCATTAGCGCCCCCTAGCGGCGAAAGCTCACATCGGATCGATGGGGACTTTTAGTATGTTTAACTACATAACCTAACTAGCACCTATGCAATAATTCAGCTTTGTTCTAATTTTTTCCCCTATTTTTGCTAAAATGACTGGGCTATTATATGTGTATTGTACTTTAATATTCTCCCAGTGAAGCAACAAAAATATTTCGAGCCATTTCTCATGAATTTTTTACATGAAATTTTAGTAAGTACGAAATTTTACACCGCGAGGGAAAAAACGATTTTTTTAACTCTAAAAAAGAATATATATATGTATATATATATATATATATATATATATATATATATATATATATATATATATATATATATATATATATATATATATATATATATAATATACAAGGTGTTTCAAAAATGACCGGTATATTTGAAAAATTAATAAAAACTAAACGGTCAGCGATAGAAATACACCGTTTGTTGCAATATGCTTGGGACAAAGTAAATTTTCAGGCAGACAAACTTTCGAAATTAGTTACAATTTTCAACAACAGACGGCGCTGCAGTCTGGAAAGATCTAGTGATCCTACATGAAGAGAGATTGGACATTCCGTCACCGGCGTTTTCGACGAATCCGCCATTTTAGTTCCAACTTCCGTATACATCGCCATTATGCTCTGAAGAAAATTTGGATTTTTAAAGAGACAGTCTTTGAAATATTGTATCCAGACGTGCTACACTGTTAAGAGGTTAGTTGTTTTTGTTTTGAGCTACTTTTTAATATTGAGAAATGTTTATTTCTTTCAAAACTTATTTTAAATTGTCTGTGGCCAATTGCTGTGTATGCTATGAACTACTTTAAACACTTTTAATAACGATAGTCGAAACAATTAATCTAAACACAACAGTTTGGTTACTGTGTATGTGTCTTATATTTAAAGAATTTGTATTTAAATCTGCCTATTAAATGAATATAACGTGCAAATAATTTCAAGTTTCGAAATCTGACAGTTGGCGGTAATTGGCATCCGTTGTTGGCGATGAATTTTGTTTACATTTTGAAAGACGCATTTGAAGAACGTAGTACAAAATAAATTTGTATATTATGCATTAATTTTAAGTATAAAAAAATTATAAGTTATAAATAGTTTTACTATTTATTTTAATAATATTATTAATATTTTAAAGTCCATTGAATTAAAGGATACATTATCATTTCGAATTTTCAGAGCAGACACTGAAAATTTAAAAAGTATATTAATTTATAAGATATAAAAAAAAAAAAAAAAAAAATAATATAAAAAAAAAATTACTAAGCATATCTGTATTTTTTTTTTTTTTTTTTTTTAAATATTTAGCTACATTTAGTATTATAAAATGTATTCAAGCTAGAAAATCAAAACTTTTAAAATTCATACATCCAATTTATTTCTATAAAGATATCTAAATTAATGAATCTAAATATTTCACTAGTAAATTTTCAAAAGAAATACAAAAGCAGTCAGACAAAAGATATAACAAAATTCATTTAAAAAAACTATACTTTTCTCAATATTTCAGTAATTATTTTTTTAATTTCTCATTGCTATTATATATTTTTAATTTTCTTATAATATTAGTAAGAGTTTTGTGCAATACATTTTATTATTTACTTGTAACTAATACATGTCTAATCAGGGTTGCCGGCTTTTAGCCGGGCCAAACAAAAGCCGGCCGGCTTTTTTTAGTTTTATCCACTTAAAAAAAACCGGCTAAAATTGAAAAAAGCCGGCTTTTATTTTTAAAGTGTTAATTTGTATTGAATCCATATTAATTTTGGATTGATTTATTTTTAATACATTTTTAATAATTTACTATTAAAAAAGTTATAAATTTCTATTTAATTTTTCAAATAAATAAGTCTTTATAACTGCTAGGAGTCAACTGTGATGGCATTTTGTCTGAAAAATATAAATCTTGAAAAAAAGAAAATATACTCAAAAATGTGTTTTAAACTTCTACATTTCATAGTTCTACTTATTACACATTCTTAAGAATTATGTTTAATGGAATTATGACAAAATTAGTGTTCCTTATAGATATAAAAAGGGCATGGTGCTATTCACTAAAAAGGGCACTACTGCATTATAAAAGGGCACTTTTGCAAGAAAAGAAATTGTTATTGCCTTTAGAAAGGGAAAAAAGCAGCAAAATACATCATTTTTAAATATGATAAATCAAGTAACATTAATTTCGAATGATTTTATGATATAAAAATTAGAAATACAATTAAATTAAAATATGATTGAATAGTTTCATGTTCTTTTTCTTAAAGAAATGAAAAAATTCTATCATTTTTGCGCACACAAATTTAGAAATAGTACTACGGAATAAAAAAAATATTCATCAAAAATCTCTGGATAAAATCAGAGATGCATTTTACTACTTTTAAAAAGGGCAAGGTGCTGCACCCTTCAAAAATGGCCTAGAATGAACACTAACAAAATGAAACACATCAAAGCATTCATGGAAACATTGTTACAGGTCAATAATATGTAAAGATTAAATCATAAAATGAAAAATGTTGAAAGAGAAATTAGGAAGGATTTAATATTTGAGGAACGTTTAATACATAATTACATAAAATTAAACAACGAAAAATGTTCTAATAAAATTTGTTGAATTAAAATTTTGAATAGCTCTTTGTTATTTACAAGAGCATATATGCCCACTTGCATGAATGAATATATTCATGCATACGCTAATTGAGAATACTGAAATAAATTGTGAAATATATTATATTATGAAATCTGCATAATTCGAAATACTATTTTCAATAGTGAGAAATGATGTTTTTTCATATGTATGATTTTAAATGTTTATAGCGAATAAAACATGACATTTTAATAACTCTTAAAATTAGTTAAGTAATAAAACATGTAACTAACAACTAAGTAACTTTTAATTTTATAAAGCAGTAAAAATGGAAAAACAAAGGTAGGATTAAAGGTCAATGTAAATCAGAAAAAGCACTTGGTATGGCCATTTTATAATTTAGCTGACATATTTGCAATTCTGACTATAAACCACTAGCAACTCCATCAATGTGTTATTCTAGTATTAATGCCTTCATTATTGAAAATTTGGGTTATAACCCAATTTCTCATAATGAAAATCCCAATTTTTCATATTAATAAATAAATTTATTAAACTCAAAGTAAATTAAACATCATTAAAATTAGTTAAAAGACACTGAAAAATGTGTTGCTTATAAAAAAAAAAAAGGCTTCACTGTATGAAAGCCAATTATGGCCAAAAAAGGCCAATTTTGGCCAAAAAAAGCCGGCAAAAATCAATAAAAGCCAACCAGCCTGGCTTTTTTTAATTTTAGCCGGCTTTTTTGCAACCCTGTGTCTAATTGATGTACATGATAATTAATATTTAGACATGCGAAATGGGCTTATCAATTTTTTGATAATTTTGGACCCCCTCCCCCTCGTAATAATATTGTTATCAAAGTCTAAAAATTAAATATTATTTTTTTATTTTTATTTTTTTTATTATTTTGTTTGAAGTGATGCACTAATATTTTTATATATTCATTATTTACATACTTTATTGATTCAAATGAACAGAAAGATGTCTATAAAATATTACTTTGCACATTTTAAAACTTTATATCAAAAACACTTAAAAGAAATAAGTTTATTTTAAAATATTTAATAATAGCATTTTGTTATGTAATACATCCAACAGTAACAATATTTCTGCACTTGCCCCTGCATGGGTAGAGGGTGGAGTAAACAGAATTTCTCGAAGGCCCTTCAATATTTTGTGAACTTGGGAAATTTGAGCCTAAATTTCAGAAAATTTAGATTTTTAAAACTTTACTTTTTATTAAAAAAAAAAAAAAAAAAAATTATAGCTTTGCTAACTATTTTTCTGAATTCTATAAGTGTAAGCTTAAAAAATTTTCAGAAGAAATACAAAAAGCAGTCAGACTGAATTTGTTTTTGTGCTTCTCTGTGCTATGAAAATATCATTACATCTATCAGATCTGAATTTTCCTACTGTTGTCCATCAACAGTGCCTCTAATCTACTTCTTTCAAAATTTTGTTCCTCTAACAATCCAAAAATCTCAGAATATCATTGATATTTTCACAAGAAGTACAATCACTATGACTCATACACAACAGAAGACAAAATTTTCATTAAATGAACCATTATTTTTTTAGTTTCAATATCTTTCCTTAATGAAAATTTTTTATGTATAAATATCATCATTATTATTCAACATACTTTTCACATATCATTGTAGTTGGAAAATAGAGCAATTTGTTTTATGCTGGGAATTTTTTTATTTTTAAGTTAGGAAATTTTTGAATTCTCTCCCCCCCCCCCTCTCTGAAAGTATTTATAGCTATGTCTCGGAAACTTTTTATCAACTAAGCAGATGGAAAACACTTTTTCACACTTATTTACTAGAAACACAACAAAAATCATTTCAAGCGTACCTCATAATTGGTTCCCTGAACACCAAATTATATATTCATGCACATATGATAGAAGAATATGAATGTCAAACGTATGGTATTCCATATTTTTTATTTAAATAATTTTTATAATAACTATGGAAATAACTGTGTATTTCCATAATAGATAAAACTAAAAAAAATTAACTGGCTATATTTATTGATGTTATGAACAAGTAACAAATAAAATCAAACTTTTGATTAGATCAAAAATGACAAAATTCTCCCCCTTCCCTGGTGATAGCTTATTAATTTAATATAATTTGCCCATCCTGTTTCAAAATTCTGAAAACTTAAATAGTGCTTTATTTAAAAAATAATAATGTTCTACTTATTTACAATGCACAATGTATTTATCCAATACTTTTTTATTAAATTTTCCAAAATTTTGCATTTGACTTAATACAGATTATTTCTGCATCAAAAATTTTAAAAAGAATCTGATTTGATATGTTTGGTCACTAAAACTTGAAATATTTTTGTATTTAATTCAGAATATTGCACAATGGTGGGTTGCTCAGCATATGGTTGCAGTAACAGATTTGAAAAGGTATTTTCATTGAAATGCTTTCCGACGAATCCTACAAGACGAGCTATTTGGATTTCAGCTGTAAATAGAGAAAATTGATCCCCCTCTCAACATTCTAGACTTTGTGAGATGTTTGAAAATTATTCCAATACTAAAATATGTCTACTATTGTATAAATTTTATTTTTCAGAATTTAGGGAAAACTTCAAATTTCAATGTTCAATATAAGTTTGTAAAGAAATTTAACAATAAGTGAAATGATCTTCATTAAGCAAAAATTTATAATCTGTACAACTCCTGATCCTAAGTAATGCAATATAAAAACTCTCTACTGTATTTTAATATGTTTAATGATAATTTAAAACTAATGGCCATTTTAGGGGACAGGACACCTTTAAAATGGTCAAAAAACTGATTTTTCAATTTTTATTTCTTTATAAAGATAATTTTATTCTGAATAATTTGATACCAATATTTTAATTGTGCGATTCTTATTTACCGAGATATTGCTAAAAATGTCAACATCACTCCATAAGTTCCAAGCATCATGCCCCCGTTTCCGATTTTGTATTTTTTTGCGCATATCTCCAAAATAATTTGAAGTACAGCTCCGAAATTTTTACCTTACCTAAATGTTCATACAAAGATGACAAGGAACTAGAGTTATGCAGCTGTGTATAGTTTGAAAGAAATTATAGGTCAAAATGAACGGCTTTTTCTCAAAATGAAGTTTTGCATGCTTGTGCATATCATATCTCCAAAACTATGCGAAGTATATAGCTTCAAAATTTTTATCCTATCTAAATATATATATAAACATGAAAATAAATTAGAATTATGCAGCTGTGTTTAGTTGGAAAAAAATTATAAGATTGAACGTGTGCAAAAAATAATGATTTCTGTTTTTTATAATTCAAAAGTAATTGCTATTTTTCTAACTAACCATTTATATAAAATTAAGTTTAAATAATAGTCTAGAATATTATGTTTATTTTAAGAAAAAAATTTTGCAAATCGTATGAAATCTGCATGAGATATCATGCATCCAGTAAGCGATTGTTCAACGCTTATTCAACATCATTTTTTTTGTTTTTAATCATTTTAAAACCTACTCTTTGGTATTTTTTGCACATTATATATCCAAATTAAATATTTTTAATGCAGTTCAATATCATATAAAGATATTTTGAAAGTTCTGTGCATCTAGGGACATAATTATTTACCCCCCCCCCAAAAAAAAAAAAAAATGCAAACCATATAATTGAATTTCGTATTTTTTGCGAGTCGCAAACATGTACACAAATTCCTACATTTTACTCCATTTTACAAAATATTTTTTTATTTATCAATTTAAACAAGCATCAAATTTTATTTTTAATACTGAATATGTTATGTTATTAATAGTTTTATTTCTTTTTTTATGAGTTTTATATTTGTAAAATACATTTTAATCTTTAAACGGCTTTTACTCAAAATGATGTTTTTTACACTTGCGCGCCTGATATCTCCAAAACCGTTCAAAGTATAGCTTCAAAATTTTTACCCTGCCTACATGTACATATAATGAAGAAAATGAATTAGAATTATGCAGTTGTGTTCAATATGAAAAAAATTACAAGGTTGAATGTATGTCAAAATTCATTATTTTTTTATTTTCTATTATTAAAATCTAATTTCTCTCTATCTAATTAGCCATTCATAAACATTCTAGTTCAAATTGTAGTCCAAGGTATTATGTTTAACTTAAGATCAAATTTATGCAAATCGCATGAAAACTGCATGAGATATCTTGCGCGCAGTGAAATGTTATACGTCGTAATTTTTTTAAAATATCATTTTGAAATCGACCCCATAAAAAAAAATGCTGTATTATATCTAAACTAAAAATTTTTAAAGAAAGTTCAATACCATATAAAGATATTTTGAAATTTTTGTGTTTCCAGAGACATTAGTCTTTTTTTTAAAAAATGTACAGCACATGATACAATTTTACGTTTTCTGCGGCTTTTAAAGGTGTACTGGCCCCTTTATATAAATTAGAACTGAAATCTTATGAAATTTATTTAAAATTATGTTTCAGATGTCCATTTTTATTGCCAGTTAATAATTAACGCATCAGAAAAGCCTCATACATGGCCAGTATGATTAAAATAAATTTATAGTACAGTTACTGTCTATGCTTATCAAAGTTATTTTTATGTTATGGGTAAGGATTATATTGAAATAAATAAGCAAAATGAAACCCTGTAAAGAACTTCACTCTGACAATTTCTTCTAGCATATGTGAGTGTGTCAGTACTATGAATAAATATGTCACTTGTTTATGTAATAAGTTTTATACAAGGCAGCATTCCACTGTAAAAAACAAGAAAATATAAATAAATAATTTGGTTATAGCTTTTATATATTCATTTATCTTTTAAAGTACAGTAAACTCTCTGTAAGACCAGACTCTATGTATGATGGAAAACAGTCTTACTTAGAAATTTTTCTCTGTCCTGATTGATTCCACCTTATTAATCGATTCTGCATTATACAGAGACTGTACTTACTTTTTTCTTCATTTGTTTTTCCTTTTAAGGAACGAGAAGCTGACACAATGTAGGTTATGCTATGGGGTGGCAATGGCAAGAAACACCTGTCTGTTCTTTGACTCTTGCCATATATATGAGTTGGCCACTTTGGTTAGTCTCAGTTTAATAAGTCTATGATATAATTGGCCTACATCACGAAAGCTCCAGCAACAATAGCTATGGCCAAAAATGCTGTGGTGTAGTGGATTGGTTGATGACAGTGGTGGATCATCAGGGAGTTCACAATCACTTTTGTACCATAATATTTACATAATTACTTTGATTTTATCTAACCATTGAATGATTAATAATTAAAGAAAACGAAATTCAGTTTATTAAAATACTGATAGTAAAAAAAATGTGCACTCCCTGACGAGCCGCTACTGGTTGATGGATATGTTTGTAAACATGCCATTTCCTTATATATTTTGTTATTATACTTCCACAAATCTACCTACACACTGAAACAATGGGAATTGACTTGGGTCAATAAGCACACTTTCTCATCCCCAAATTCCTCATAGTAAGAGAGGTCTAACACGTCGCTGGATTAGCAAGATTCCAGGTACAGTCGACTCTCGTTAATTCGAAATCAGATAATTCGAATCTTCGCTTAATTCGAACTAAACATGAAGTCCCGAAATTTTCAATGGCAGAATAATGTTTAAAAAAATCTCATTAATTCGAACTCATTTTCTCTTGACTTGGTTTAATTCGAACTAATAAAAATTCCAATTTTTCATTTTTTCTTTTCTTTCTCACAGATTTTAGATGATTTGAATACTTTCTTTCTTTGATTTTTGTGAAAATTGTTCCGAACGAGTATACATATAATCCAATGCATTTGATAACCACTTTCTTAGTGTCCTGTCTCCATCAGTGACGCTTTAAATTTTTCTTCCATTGTGTTTGTTTCTAATCTTTTAATTAGTTTATGTATTTATGCATTCTAATTTAATTATTAAGTCATATTCTAATAATAACAGACGAAATGTACTTAAGAAACACTATAACATTAATTCCTTTGTAATAGTACCATATTGAGTATGTTTTCATTTAATATTTTCCATAATTCGAACATTTTTTGTGGTCCCGACGAGTTTGAATTAACGAGAGCCGACTGTACTGATATATTTATTCTTAAAAAAAACTGAGTATGGAAAAGGAAACTAAGAAATTTTTTTCAAGGTATGGTTTTGGATAAATATCTTATTTGCTAAAAATCATTTGAACTATTTATTAACTATTTTGAACTAGTTTTTATTGCATAAATTTTCTATTAAACATTTTTACTATCTGTTGATCACAAGAGCATTTCTACTATCAATTTACTTATATTTTAATTGATGATTTATTTATTAGACAGTTCTACCTTAATTTAATGTACATTTTTATAGCACTAGTAATTAAAAAGATACTAATTAACAATGCATTTTATTTTAAAAACAGTTTTTGTAAAAAAAAAAAAAAATTAGTAAAAGCAAGTTTTTTCTAAATGAAAGCCAGATTTTTTAAGATGGTTTAAACCAGTCTGGCTAAAATCCCGCAGCCCTGTGACTTAATGTAAATATATTACAATATCACACTGAAAGCAAATAAAATGCAAAAGTAAATATTTAAGTAAAAATTTTCTATAAATATTTAAATTTCTTTAAACAACAAAATGTTATCTTGGTGCAGGGAGTAATTTAACGCGTGTTCATAAACAACTGAAAAAAAAAACTGACAACAAACCAAAATTTAAGTTACCTTTGCATTCGGTCAATGTCACATTCTGAAATATGCATTTACTTGTCCTAATGAATAATATACCTAATATGTATATAAATTAATTTTAACCGATTTTTATTGCATTTTTCTAGGTTCATTTTGAGGCAGATCAATTTGAGAAGCCAGATGCAGAAGGGAAAATTAAACTAAAAAGTAATGCAGTCCCAACACTATTTGTTCATAAAACACCATCTAAAAAAAAAAAGACCGCCACCAAAAAGTAGAGCTCCTCTACTAAAAAAGTAAAGAATGGAAACTGTAATTTTTGAAAATGAGACAGAGGAATCTAATCATCAAATTGAAGCTGATGACAGTGAACGTGTTGCAGAATTGAAAAGAAAGCTCAAGAAAGTCATGGACGAAAATAGAAAGCTTTGTTCAAAACTTTCAGTTTTGAACACAAAATTGAATAGTTTCCTGAGAAAAGATCAGTTTTCTGCCATGAGTCGAAAAAATACTCAAGGTATGTTATGGTCTAAGGAAACGGTGAGCTTATCCCTTGAGTAAATTTTCAAAATGGACGAGCTGATAAATCCCCCCCTTTTTTTTCAGCAGTTCCCAGTCATTTACACAAACAACCAAAATTTATGGTTTGCCCAAGATATAATTGCTGATTGGTTTATAAACAATTTCGCAAAAGAAGCACGGAAACATTGTAATGATAAAGGATTAGCATCTGACTGCAAAATTCTGTTACTCTTCCACAATTGTAAAGCCCATCCACCTGCTGTGTGTTGCAGACTGATAACATAGAAGCCCACTTTTTACTTCCAAACACAACTTCCCTGTTCCAACCTATGGATCAGGGAATTGTAAAATGTTTCAAGTCTTATTACAAAACTGAATTTATGAAAAAAATTCTTAATGTAAATCCATGTCTGAAATTAGCAGATTATAAAACACATTTCAACCTTATGGACTGTGTCAATCTGGTGGCTGAATCATGGAATCTTGTTTTGCAATCAACATTATTGCATGGCATAATATATGTCCAAACTGCCTGTTTATTTATAATGATAAGGAATTTTCTGGATTTAATCTCGATCCAATAAAAGAAAAATCAAAAGAACTGTTGTTTGCAAAAGCAGTGGCAAAAAATGACAAAATATTTGATGAAAATGAGATTATTGACTGGATGTCTAATCTGGATGAACTTAAAGAACAGTATCAGATGACTGATGATGAAATTGTTAGCAGTGTTTTAAATCCAGCCAAAATAATTCTGATGAAGATGAGTTGGATAATTAAGAAAAAGTTTCATTTGAAGAGGGTTTGAATTTCATTGGAAAATATCTTATTTTTTTCAAAACAACAAAATTGTGTTACTGGACAATAATTAATGGTTATTTATAACTTAGATTAGAACAATCTAAAGTTTTGAAACAGACAACTATTGATCAAATGTTTTCAAAGTTCAAAAAATAAGTTTTGTTTATATTGTTTTCAATTTTTTTTCATTCATAAGATAACTAAATAATCCAATAATTTATTGCAAATAATGTTAAGCTATTGCATAGCTTTTATCGCGGGCTTTGAGCGCGGTGACCGAATCCAAAAATTCCGTAACGCGAAAAATCCTAACACATCCGTAACGAAAAAACCTAACACTCGGCTAACGCCGTTTCCGTTCGGAAAACTTCGGGACGGTATCCTTCGGTAGACTTCGGCAGACACTGACACGGTATTTTTCAGATATTAGGATATCAAGTCTCAAACTTATGTTTCTTATGATCTAATTTTCCTAGCGCGGCCAAATTTTGTTTGGTAATTTATTATAAGACAGTGCTTATTTTGGTGACAGGAGACCCCCCACCGTGAGGATCGAAAAATTTAAAATGCTTATAACTCGCGATCTAACTTTCGTAGCGCGGCAAAACTTTGTTTGGTAATTTATTATGAGAACATTGTTAAATTCTGGTGACAGGAGACACCCCACGATGAGGGTCGAAAAATTTAAAATGCTTATTACTCGCGATCTAATTTTCGTAGCGCGGCCAAACTTGTTTGGTAATTTATTATGAGATAGTGTTAATTTTTGGTGATAGGAGATCCCACACGGTGAGGGTCGAAAAATTTAAAATGCTCATAACTCGCGATCTAATTTTCGTAGCGCGGCCAAATTTTGTTTGGTAATTTATTATGGGACCGTGTTGATTTTTGGTGACAGGAGACCCTCCAAGGTGAGGGTCGAAAAATTTAAAATGCTTATAACTCGCGATCTAATTTTTGTAGCGCGGCCAAATTTTGTTTGGTAATTTATTATCAGGCAGTGTTAATTTTTGGGGACATTAGACCCCCCACGGTGAGGGTCGAAAAATTTAAAATGCTTATAAATCACGATCTAATTTTCGTAGCGCGGCCAAATTTTGTTTGGTAATTTAATATGAGACTGTTAATTTTTGGTGACAGGGGACCCCCCACGGTGAGGGTCGAAAAATTTAAAATGCTTATTAACTCGCGATCTAATTTTCGTAGCGCGGCCAAATTTTGTTTGGTAATTTATTATGAGACAGTGTTAATTTTTGGTGACAGGAGACCCCCCCCCCCACGGTGAGGGTAGAAAAATTTAAAATGCTTATAACTCGCGATCTAATTTTCGTAGCGCGGCCAAATTTTGTTTGGTAATTTATTATGAGGCATTGTTAATTGTTTGTGACAGAAGACACCCCACGGTGAGGGTCGAAAAATTTAAAATGCTTACAACTCGCGATCTAATTTTCGTAGCGCGGCCAAATTTTTTTTGGTAATTTATTATGAGGCAGTGTTAATTTTTGGAGACATTAGACCCCCCCACGGTGAGGGTCGAAAAATTTAAAATGCTTATAACTCGCGATCTAATTTTCGTAGCGCGGCCAAATTTTGTTTGGTAATTTATTATGAGAACATTGTTAAATTCTGGTGACAGGAGACACCCCACGATGAGGATCGAAAAATTTAAAATGCTTATAACTCGCGATCTAACTTTCGTAGCGCGGCCAAACTTTGTTTGGTAATTTATTATGAGGCAGTGTTAATTTTTGGAGACATTAGACCCCCCCCACGGTGAGGGTCGAAAAATTTAAAATGCTTATAACTCGCGATCTAATTTTCGTAGCGCGGCCAAATTTTTTTTGGTAATTTATTATGAGGCAGTGTTAATTTTTGGTGACAGCAGACCCCCCCCCCCAAAGTGAGGGTCGAAAAATTTAAAATGCTTATAACTCGCGATCTAATTTTCGTAGCGCGGCCAAATTTTTTTTGGTAATTTATTATGAGGCAGTGTTAATTTTTGGTGACAGGAGACCCCCCCCACGGTGAGGGTCGAAAAATTTAAAATGCTTATAACTCGCGATCTAATTTTCGTAGCGCGGCCAAATTTTTTTTGGTAATTTATTATGAGGCAGTGTTAATTTTTGGTGACAGCAGACCCCCCCCCCCCAAAGTGAGGGTCGAAAAATTTAAAATGCTTATAACTCGCGATCTAATTTTCGTAGCGCGGCCAAATTTTTTTTGGTAATTTATTATGAGGCAGTGTTAATTTTTGGTGACAATAGACCCCCCACGGTGAGGGTAGAAAAACTTAAAATGCTTATAACTTGCGATCTAATTTTCGTAGCGCAGCCAAATTTTGTTTGGTAATTTATTATGAGTCAGTGTTAATTTTTGGTGACAGGAGACCCCCCAAGATGAGGGTCGAAAAATTTAAAATGCTTATAACTCGCGATCTAATTTTCGTAGAGCGGCCAAATTTTGTTTGGTAATTTATTATGAGACAGTGTTAATTTTTGGTGACAGGAGACCCCCCCACGGTGAGGGTAGAAAAACTTAAAATGCTTATAACTCATGATCTAATTTTCATAGCGCGGCCAAATTTTGTTTCGTAATTTAATAAAAGACTGTTAATTTTTGGTGACAGTAGACCCCCACGGTGAGGGTAGAAAAACTTAAAATGCTTATAACTCGCGATCTAATTTTCGTAGCACGGCCAAATTTTTTTTGGTAATTTATTATGAGGCAGTGTTAATTTTTGGTGACAGGAGACCCCCCCCCCGGTGAGGGTCGAAAAATTTAAAATGCTTATAACTCGCGATCTAATTTTCGTAGCGCGGCCAAATGTTGTTTGGTAATTTATTATGAGATATTTTTAATTTTTGGTGACAGGAGACCCCCACGGTGAGGGTCGAAAAATTTAAAATGCTTATAACTCGCGATCTAATTTTCATAGCGCGGCCAAATTTTTTTTGGTAATTTTTTATGAGACAGTGTTAATTTTTGGTGACAGGAGACCCCCCCCCCCACCGTGAGGGTCGAAAAATTTAAAATGCTTATAACTCGCGATCTAATTTTCGTAGCGCGGCCAAATGTTGTTTGGTAATTTATTATGAGATATTTTTAATTTTTGGTGACAGGAGACCCCCACGGTGAGGGTCGAAAAATTTAAAATGCTTATAACTCGCGATCTAATTTTCATAGCGCGGCCAAATTTTTTTTGGTAATTTTTTATGAGACAGTGTTAATTTTTGGTGACAGGAGACCCCCCCCCCACCGTGAGGGTCGAAAAATTTAAAATGCTCATAACTCGCGATCTAATTTTCGTAGCGCGGCCAAATTTTGTTTGGTAATTTATTATGGGACCGTGTTGATTTTTGGTGACAGGAGACCCTACAAGGTGAGGGTCGAAAAATTTAAAATGCTTATAACTCGCGATCTAATTTTTGTAGCGCGGCCAAATTTTGTTTGGTAATTTATTATCAGGCAGTATTAATTTTTGGGGACATTAGACCCCCACGGTGAGGGTCGAAAAATTTAAAATGCTTATAAATCACGATCTAATTTTCGTAGCGCGGCCAAATTTTGTTTGGTAATTTAATATGAGACTGTTAATTTTTGGTGACAGGGGACCCCCCACGGTGAGGGTCGAAAAATTTAAAATGCTTATTAACTCGCGATCTAATTTTCGTAGCGCGGCCAAATTTTGTTTGGTAATTTATTATGAGACAGTGTTAATTTTTGGTGACAGGAGACCCCCCCCCCCACGGTGAGGGTAGAAAAATTTAAAATGCTTATAACTCGCGATCTAATTTTCGTAGCGCGGCCAAATTTTGTTTGGTAATTTTTTATGAGTCATTGTTAATTTCTGGTGACAGGAGACCCCCACCACGGTGAGGGTTGAAAAATTTAAAATGCTTATAACTCGCGATCTAATTTTCGTAGCGCGGCCAAATTTTGTTTGGTAATTTATTATGAGACAGTGTTAATTTTTGGTGACAGGAGACCCCACACGGTGAGGATAGAAAAATTTAAAGTCTCATAACTCGCGATCTAATTTTCGTAGCGCGGCCAAATTTTGTTTGGTAATTTATTATGAGGCATTGTTAATTGTTTGTGACAGAAGACACCCCACGGTGAGGGTCGAAAAATTTAAAATGCTTACAACTCGCGATCTAATTTTCGTAGCGCGGCCAAATTTTTTTTGGTAATTTATTATGAGGCAGTGTTAATTTTTGGAGACATTAGACCCCCCACGGTGAGGGTCGAAAAATTTAAAATGCTTATAACTCGCGATCTAATTTTCGTAGCGCGGCCAAATTTTGTTTGGTAATTTATTATGAGAACATTGTTAAATTCTGGTGGCAGGAGACACCCTACGATGAGGATCGAAAAATTTAAAATGCTTATAACTCGCGATCTAACTTTCGTAGCGCGGCCAAACTTTGTTTGGTAATTTATTATGAGTCATTGTTAATTTCTGGTGACAGGAGACCCCCACCACGGTGAGGGTTGAAAAATTTAAAATGCTTATAACTCGCGATCTAATTTTCGTAGCGCGGCCAAATTTTGTTTGGTAATTTATTATGAGACAGTGTTAATTTTTGGTGACAGGAGACCCCACACGGTGAGGATAGAAAAATTTAAAGTCTCATAACTCGCGATCTAATTTTCGTAGCGCGGCCAAATTTTGTTTGGTAATTTATTATGAGGCATTGTTAATTGTTTGTGACAGAAGACACCCCACGGTGAGGGTCGAAAAATTTAAAATGCTTACAACTCGCGATCTAATTTTCGTAGCGCGGCCAAATTTTTTTTGGTAATTTATTATGAGGCAGTGTTAATTTTTGGAGACATTAGACCCCCCACGGTGAGGGTCGAAAAATTTAAAATGCTTATAACTCGCGATCTAATTTTCGTAGCGCGGCCAAATTTTTTTTGGTAATTTATTATGAGGCAGTGTTAATTTTTGGTGACAGGAGACCCCCCCCCACCGTGAGGGTAGAAAAATTTAAAATGCTTATAACTCGCGATCTAATTTTCGTAGCGCGGCCAAATTTTTTTTGGTAATTTATTATGAGGCAGTGTTAATTTTTGGAGACAATAGACCCCCCACGGTGAGGGTAGAAAAACTTAAAATGCTTATAACTCGCGATCTAATTTTCGTAGCACGGCCAAATTTTGTTTGGTAATTTATTATGGGACCGTGTTGATTTTTGGTGACAGGAGACCCTACAAGGTGAGGGTCGAAAAATTTAAAATGCTTATAACTCGCGATCTAATTTTTGTAGCGCGGCCAAATTTTGTTTGGTAATTTATTATCAGGCAGTGTTAATTTTTGGGGACATTAGACCCCCACGGTGAGGGTCGAAAAATTTAAAATGCTTATAAATCACGATCTAATTTTCGTAGCGCGGCCAAATTTTGTTTGGTAATTTAATATGAGACTGTTAATTTTTGGTGACAGGGGACCCCCCACGGTGAGGGTCGAAAAATTTAAAATGCTTATTAACTCGCGATCTAATTTTCGTAGCGCGGCCAAATTTTGTTTGGTAATTTATTATGAGAACATTGTTAAATTCTGGTGGCAGGAGACACCCTACGATGAGGATCGAAAAATTTAAAATGCTTATAACTCGCGATCTAACTTTCGTAGCGCGGCCAAACTTTGTTTGGTAATTTATTATGAGTCATTGTTAATTTCTGGTGACAGGAGACCCCCACCACGGTGAGGGTTGAAAAATTTAAAATGCTTATAACTCGCGATCTAATTTTCGTAGCGCGGCCAAATTTTGTTTGGTAATTTATTATGAGACAGTGTTAATTTTTGGTGACAGGAGACCCCACACGGTGAGGATAGAAAAATTTAAAGTCTCATAACTCGCGATCTAATTTTCGTAGCGCGGCCAAATTTTGTTTGGTAATTTATTATGAGGCATTGTTAATTGTTTGTGACAGAAGACACCCCACGGTGAGGGTCGAAAAATTTAAAATGCTTACAACTCGCGATCTAATTTTCGTAGCGCGGCCAAATTTTTTTTGGTAATTTATTATGAGGCAGTGTTAATTTTTGGAGACATTAGACCCCCCACGGTGAGGGTCGAAAAATTTAAAATGCTTATAACTCGCGATCTAATTTTCGTAGCGCGGCCAAATTTTTTTTGGTAATTTATTATGAGGCAGTGTTAATTTTTGGTGACAGGAGACCCCCCCCCCACCGTGAGGGTAGAAAAATTTAAAATGCTTATAACTCGCGATCTAATTTTCGTAGCGCGGCCAAATTTTTTTTGGTAATTTATTATGAGGCAGTGTTAATTTTTGGAGACAATAGACCCCCCACGGTGAGGGTAGAAAAACTTAAAATGCTTATAACTTGCGATCTAATTTTCGTAGCGCAGCCAAATTTTGTTTGGTAATTTATTATGAGTCAGTGTTAATTTTTGGTGACAGGAGACCCCCCAAGATGAGGGTCGAAAAATTTAAAATGCTTATAACTCGCGATCTAATTTTCGTAGAGCGGCCAAATTTTGTTTGGTAATTTATTATGAGACAGTGTTAATTTTTGGTGACAGGAGACCCCCCCACGGTGAGGGTAGAAAAACTTAAAATGCTTATAACTCATGATCTAATTTTCGTAGCGCGGCCAAATTTTGTTTCGTAATTTAATAAAAGACTGTTAATTTTTGGTGACAGTAGACCCCCACGGTGAGGGTAGAAAAACTTAAAATGCTTATAACTCGCGATCTAATTTTCGTAGCACGGCCAAATTTTGTTTGGTAATTTATTATGAGTCAGTGTTAATTTTTGGTGACAGGAGACCCCCCCCCCCGGTGAGGGTCGAAAAATTTAAAATGCTTATAACTCTCGATCTAATTTTCGTAGCGCGGCCAAATGTTGTTTGGTAATTTATTATGAGATATTTTTAATTTTTGGTGACAGGAGACCCCCACGGTGAAGGTCGAAAAATTTAAAATGCTTATAACTCGCGATCTAATTTTCATAGCGCGGCCAAATTTTTTTTGGTAATTTTTTATGAGACAGTGTTAATTTTTGGTGACAGGAGACCCCCCCCCCCCACCGTGAGGGTCGAAAAATTTAAAATGCTTATAACTCGCGATCTAATTTTCGTAGCGCGACCAAATTTTGTTTGGTAATTTATTAAGCTATTGCATAGCTTTTATCGCGGGCTTTGAGCGCGGCGACCGAATCTAGGAATTCCGTAACGAGAAAAAATCCTAACACTCCGGCTAACAACGTTTCAGTTTGGCAGACTTTGGCACGGTATCCTTCGATAGACTTCAGCAGACATTCATGCGGTATTTTTGCATAAGTTGATAAAAAGTGCTATGCAATAGCTTTACCGCGGCAGTCCCCGAGTGCCACACATATTTTTTTTATTTATTTGTTTTTAATGTTTATTATTTTTTCAATGGCGTTGAATCTGCAAAATCCCGAAATCCGCAAAACATCCTCTTCCAAACAGTGTGGATTTCTGGCCCTCTACTGTATGTTCAGAAAATTGATTCTGTGGTCTGATCAATTTGGTGTAGTTTCTGTAACAAAATGTTGACAGAATATTTTATGAATGTTGTGGCTTTCATGCTTTCGTATGCATATAAAATGAATACTGCTTCTGATGGCTTATTTGTATGTTCAAATTCCTCTGGTGAAATGATGTTATCTAAGTCTTTTAAAAATTTAATATTTTTCAAAAATTACCAAAATATTTTCAAACATTAACAATACATTTTTTTTCTTGGATTCTATATTGATCCAATTACTATGGCATTTTTGTTTTTTTGATTATTTCCAGTATGTGCAGAGCACTGTTGTCTGGTACCTGCTGCTCTAGACAGCTGGGACCCAGGTCTCAGGTTTGTCTGGAAGGTTAGTTGAGAACACACTCAGTGACGTAGCTGGGATGGGTGACACCCCGGGGTGGATGTAAATGGTGTCAACTTTCCCCCCCCCCCAAAAAAAAACAAACAATCCTTCATATTTTTTCAATCACAATTCTACGTTATTATAAGAAATGATCATATCATTAATTATTTATCTTATGTCCTCCTGCATAACAATAACAACAAAACAGAAGCGCTTTATCTTTTACCCCATAGTCGACATAACTCAATGTGGCGTCTATATGTAGAAGAAAAGTCTTTCTTTTAAAGTTTCTTTTCGTTGCCCACTCATTAGATAGATTGGTTTTTGTTCCCTGGTGCATATCTTATTTAGATACACCATTCTCAATAAAATTTCAGATTCTCAAACAAAAAAAAAAAAAAAAAAAAAAAACATGCATTATGCTTTAAAAATTTTATTTTATTCCAGAATTTTTTTCCAAAATATAATATTAGGTGTATATATTTGCAATTAAAGATTGGGTATCGCCCCTTAGAGGGTGACACCTGGGGGGGACTGCCCCCTCCGTCCCCCTCTAGGCTACGCCACTGAACACACAAGATGCCGCTGAAGGCAGGGTGTACTTAAACTGGGTTCATTTAAGATTTTACAACTAAATAAACTTAAACAAAATTTTGTTTAAGGTTATTATAACAGAACCCGGGCAGTTCAGCTAAAGAAAATTTGCTTGTATGACAAATACACTGAATATGCACATGTATTAAAATAACTTAACATATTTAACCTCTGATGCATAAAATCTTTTTAAATAAAAAAAATAGGTTATAAATAACTGATGCACAATTAAAAACAAATGTATAACAACCATTTAAATTCACAAACATTTCAGGTTAAAGGTGTTTCAGGTATTTTTTTACACAGAATTTGCCAATAAGCTTCAAGTTTTGGATATAGGTGCATTCCTGATTTATTTGGATATTTGATGTTTAAGTATAGAGGAGTTTTCTGTGGGCTAGCCCTCTTAATTTAGGCAAAAGGATTTTTCATGTAGAATTAACAGATTTGCTTCAGTTTTGAGACATACAAGTTCATATTGATAAGATGCTTCTCTGATTTGTTTTGGGGGTTCTTTTGTTACGCATGAATGAAGGAACAAGCGATTACCCATCTTAAATGAGATAAAAGGTTTTCATGCAGAATTATCAGATTTGCCTTTGAATTTTGGATATAGGTTCTTTCTTATGAGGCGAATCCCTGAAGGGTTTTTTGGGTGTAATGGTTAAGTATTTAAAAAAAAAAATGCTGCATGGATTATTAATGTTTCGTTGCTAAAAGTTTCTGCTATGTTAAATTGACAAAATATTGCAATTACTAAAATTTTCTGTTAAAATATATAATAGTTTATGCTTGTATAGAAATTTACAGTCTCTTTTAGCTTATTTCATTATTCTTATAAAATACATATAAGAATTTAAGGTTAAAAATGGGAAAAGTATTGCCTCATTCAAAAATTGATGTAAAAAATACTGAGTATTTGGTGACTGAATTGTAACTTAGTTTGTAACATTGATTTTGTTTGTAATATGTTGACTGAATTGTAACTTAGTTTGTAATATTGATTTTGTTTGTAATATGTTGACTGAATTGTAATATTTATGATAATGTATTTTAATGTTTCTTTGGAAATAAAATAAATTAAAAATTGATCTTGAATTGTTTGTATGTTTAAATTTCAACAGTTTTGTGAATTTGGTATAATATTTGAAATATTGATAAAGCCTATTAATTTACAAGTTGAAATGTTATTGCCATTTAAAATATATTTCAACTATCCAGTAATATTTTTATATTTTCTTACATCCAGTATTATTGTGTCCTTCATAATGCTTACTTTTAAATATTATCAATGCTTACTCTTTCACACTATCAGTGAGTTATACCCCCCCCCCCCCCCCCAAAAAAAAAAAAAAAAAAAAAAAATTAATCAGTTTTGTTGCAAGAAAATTCTTTTATTTTAAATGCAAATTTTAGCAAAATGAAATGTTGTAGATATATTGCGTTTCGTATTAAGGTTAAATTGCTTCTTTATACACATAATAGCAACATCAAGAAAAATAATATATATAATATGTGTACTTATATAGAATTTGATAATAATAATAAAATTGAACTGAAGCTTGAAAGTTAAATTGTCTAAAATATGTATGATTTAAATTAGTATTAATGTTAGAAAATTTTTCAATAAGCCGAAAAAATTTATTCCAGGTTTTTCCTTAAAAATAAAATAGTACTGCTGCACAATGCAAATCTTCTTTATACATTTAACTAAATCATTATATGTTCATGAAATTTACTGATGGTACTCAAATGCCTTATGATTAAATCATTTTTCAATTTTAGCTATAATCTAAAATACAGTAGACTCCCTCAAATCCGCATTGCTTGAAACCAGAGATTGTACGAATTTTAGCATTTTGTGGATTTCTTGTCATTGCTTTGTTTACATTTTTAAACAATTATTTGAATGTAATTAACAATGAAATCAAAATTATAATAAATGTTTACAATGTAATAATATATGAAAATATGTAATAACTAAAGTAAAAAATTTAGATAATTTTTAGAAATGATTAAAATATTAAAAGCAAAGGTCAAATTAATAATCAATAAGGTATAATTAAATATTTATTATAAAGAATTGATGTATTTTTTCTACAAAATTTCCCTCATAAAGATACATTACTAATTCACATAAAAATCATAAAATAAAGAAGTTTTATTTCAGGTTTAGCCAGATTTAATAACCAAAAAAGTTTAATACGTAAATATATTTGGTAAAAAGATTGATTACCAGTGATATAAGCAGTATTTTGAATTTTATTAAATTTATTCTACCTTCATGAAAACAACATGAATTAAGTAATATTAATGAAAATTACAAATTAATATATACACGGAATCGATATAAAAATGATGTCAAATTTTGTCCCTACATCTGAACTGAATTATTGTTTACATCTGTAAATTATGTGCAGATTTGAGGGAGTCTACTGTAATCTAAATAATTAAAAATCATTTTACTATAAATACATCTAAAATCAATTATTCCACAATAGTTATGTTTTAAAAGCTTCTTGAATTTTCCCAAAAGATACTTAGCCTTTAAAGAAAACAGAAAAATGCTACTTGATTTCTTGGTATAAAACTTTTAAAAAATGCCCAATTAAATATGAAAAGGATTGCATGAATGTGTCTAGATGTTCAATAAAATCATTATTTTAATCATGGGTTTACTTAGCTAAATAACTGAATTATGCAGAAGTTTCTGATATCAACTGAATATTTGGTAAAATGATTAGGTATTTGTTTGATCCTTATTCAATCAGTACTAGTTCAAACCACAATAAAACATTGAAATCTATATCAAAATACTGATGGTAAGGGTTAAGAAGACATGGAAATTTTGTAATCATGAAGTTTCATATTTATCAAAGAGAAAGAGGTGGATTTGAGAAAAAATCATGAATGTTTTGTAAAGATGGCAGTACATCTATGTAGTATAGAAAACGAAGAGAAAAATTCTTACATCCTCTCTCTCAACGCATGCTCCAATTTTGTCATACAACTCTGTTAAATTAGATCCTTTTTGAATTATATACCAGGGAGTAAAGAAATTTTGAAAAGGTCTGTATCTGAATAAACTATAAGGGAAAAAAGATTATCATTCTGCAGAAATTGGGATTAGTTATGAATAATACATGCATTGTGAAATGAATAAGCTGTAGGCAAAGGAAGTTTCTGAAGAAAAATCTAAATCTTCTCATTCAGAAATTTTAAATGGAAGGAAAGAATGAAGGGGGGGGGGGGGGATAAATCTTATCAAAATTTTAAAATGTCAATTTTTATCTTAAAGTATGATTATAATGAAACCAATTATAAGTAATTAAATGTATCCTTGGCCTTTTCCAATTTTGATTAAAAACAAGAAAAAAAATGGAATTATGAAATTATTAAGAAATTCTCATTGAATTCATAATCATGGGAACAAATTTTTTTATGTAAACTTTATAAATTAGCATATTCTATAAAACAGTGATGTTATTTTCCCTATCTCCAAATTTAATTCAAAATATGAGAAAACAGTTGCTCTGTTTTGTTAACTTTTTGAAATTTTATAGTAGAGGTGGAAGGTAAGAAAAAGAAATCTGAATTTGACATAGAATTTGCAAATGAGGAAAGATGAATAATTTTAAACAATTCATTTATATGAATTTTATTTCTTTTCAAATCCTTCCATCCTCAAGGTTTGTAAAACATAATTTATTTATAGTTTTGTCATTCAGCATGTAAGTACAGTTTGTTAATTTCAATGCATATACATTTCTAGTTTTATTATTATTAATTAAAATAGTAGACAGAAGAAGATTGGGCATGTCGCAAATTTAGTTTAATTTCACAATATTTCAGAAAACAAATTGTAGAATTCAATTTTTTTAATCTAAAATTTATTATGCATTTCAAAATGACAGTAATTATTATAATATTCGCATGGAAATTTTCAGACAATAAAATTTCAGTATATCATATACTATACTTAAAGAAGGATGCGTGTGATTCAGAGTTAATTTAACTTGTTACACTAACGATATTTTATAAGTTTCTAGGTGCTACAACCGGTATTAATTTTGTTTACTACGAAAATCTGGTAAACAGTTTTCGAATTCAACAATTACAATGAGTATTGTTATCAAAATATTAAATAAAAGTTAAAAAAAATAAATGGGGACACTGATGTTAAACAAAAAATAAGAAAAAAAATTCTATAAATAAATAAAAATCTGATAATTCAATGAAATCTCAGTGCTGCGTAGTTTAGAAGTGAATGACAATATAAATTTAGCGAAACGCAGTTTTATTCTTCTTTCTTACGAGGGCGAGCAAGCGCCAAAATATAGCAAACTCTTTCAAAAATTTCGTCTGCTCTCCAACTAGACTCGAAATGCTAACCCTACATTTCGACCGAGTAAAAAAAATGCATTTTCTTCAAATTCCTACTCATTAAAATGAAAATGTGTTTATAATTAGGTTTTTAAAGACTGTCTGAAGGCATATAAGATGAAATTTTCATACATTTAATAGAATAAAACGTGTTAGACGCCGGAGAAAATGCATTGTGTTATACGGCGTTCCATCAACTTTGGAACTTAAATGGCGGATCTATTGGCAATGTCCAATCTCTTTTTATGTAGGATCACTAGAAAGATCTAAAGTACGATATTTACATAGGGAATAAACCATTTTTTCACAGCAAACTTGCAATCTGTGAACAGCACACGCTTACAGCAGAAAGACGACTTACAGAATGGCGAACTCACAGACTTATTTTCTTCTATATTTTTCAAATCGCCTGCAGCGCCATTTGTTGTTGAAAATTGTAACTAATTTGGAAAGTTTGTCTGCCTGAAAATTTACTGTTGTCCCAAGAATATTGCAACAAACAGTGTATTTCTATCGCTGCTCGTTTAGTTTTTATTGATTTTTCAAATATACCGGTCATTTTTGAAACACCCTATATATATGTGTGTATTCCAATAATTTTTTTTATAAAAAAATACGATTGTAGCATTTTATTATCATTATTTGCATATTATCATGGATAAGAATATGAATAAGATCTGATTTCCAATTTGGTCTAAAAATGACTTTTAGAGGTTAGTATGTAGGTGAACGTTGAAGGCGCTGTAAAAGTTTCTCGGCTTGATTGATATTCCATTGTTTGGACTGTGACCTTTTGTTAAAAATAAATTTGAGAAGGTGTGTTTGCGTGTTATTAGCCTGTTACATGTGACTAAAAGGATTGGATTTGCAGAGACTACAAAAGGAGATCTGGAAGAAAGTGATACAATAAGTTGTTGTTTATTGTGTATTAGTGGCTTTTGACTGATAAAAGTTGTTTGCATTATTTGTTACATAACTTTCCATGTTTATTTATATCACACACCCATTTATACTTTGGGTTGCTGAAATAATTACCCAATATGTTAATAATATGTTTTGAGTGTAAATTTCCCGTAACTAAAGGCATTATACACATAAACTCTATTAGATTATGTGTGCTATTAATAGAACATGTCTTTTAGTTGATTATTGTTTTAACAAATACTTTTGTTACTGTTTACATGTAGTAATGTTAGTATGTATCTATGCATTTACTATATGATTTCATTAACGTTTAGGAACTTAGTATCAAAATAATGATAAATATTTGCTTAATACTCTTTGCATCGTTTGTGATTCTTTTATGTATAACACTTTTTTATGTATTAACACTCTTTAAATTTAAAATAAATGTACTTTCTTGAAAGAATCATGTGTAATAAAGCGCAAAATGTATTAGAAATTAGTAAAATCAGTTAAATCTTGTTATTTCAAAAATTTTTCCTTAGCCTGTTGATTAATATGAATTGAATAGCAACAATATTCTTTATGTTTCAGACAATGAAATATTCGTTAAACTTTAATTAATCTATATTTTGATAGCTAGTGTTAATTTTATTAACGTAAATGTACTCTTTTCTATAAAAAAAAAAAAAAAAAAAAAAAAGGCAGGAAAAAAATTGGACTCGAAAGGATTAAATTTGCATTTTTAAAGACACATTTTACACTATTAAAAATGTTAGTTAAAAGTTTATTTATTCAATGACGTAAAAATAATTATAAAAACCAAAATATTAATCCTTCAAAAACTTTTAAGCTTAATTAAAATAGGAAGCTATTTGACAAGCGATCGGAACTAATGGTTTGATGCACTCTTGGTATTTTTAAACAATGCTTTTGAGGCAAAGTTGTCCATCTACTTGTCTAGTAGCTATCCTTACTTATCTTGCTGCAACTAAACGGTCTGGGGTTCGAAACTTGAATCAGGATTTGATGTTTATAATGTGTTGGATTCAACTTTAAACAAGAGTTTCACACTCGTTATTCTTTGCTTCAAAGGATAGTCACATTCAGTATTTTATGTATTTACTATTTAATAATCTTTAAATTTTCGGATCAATATTTTAATATTTCATTGTTCAATATTTTAGATGTTCTCTATCCAATTTTTTGCTAGTTCATGGTTTAATATTTTACCTGAGAATGGTGCAACAGTTCCCCAGATCATGGTTTAGATATTTTTTATCATATCCTGGTTACACCTGCATAGGTTTGTGTTTCAAGCTGAGCATCAAATGTTGGGAACAATGTTTACATCATCTTATTATTGCTTAAATAAACTAGTTAGATGTGTCAATCCCAAACTTTCTTAAATCTCATTCATCATAATAATTCAAAAAGTACATTAAAAGTACATGCCAATATTTTAATGTTATTAGCTCAATACTATCCCAATTTTGATTTTCATCTTAAATGTCTGCTTCAGTCAATTAATCGAAGCAAAAACCAGTTAATGTGGATCATAATATTTATCAAAATCAATAGTTTTCCTTATTATGCTGTAGATTAGCCGTTTGTGAATAGCTGGCTTAACAGGAAACGAGTATACCCGTCTCTGTATGAGCCGCCAGTGGACAATTAAACTACGAAAAATAAAATATAAAGTATATTGCTATCATAGAGTCTTTTTTCGAAGAAATATTTCCAAAATAAGGAGAACATGCTGAGCATAGCCAAAAACATATACAAAAAGTTTGGCTCAATTTTAAGCATGACTTCATAGACTTTTCGATGGTGCAATAATGAAAATGGCACAAAAATTGCTATTACAGAGCCTCCTTCCGTCAGAATATTTCTAAATTGAAGCAAGACCTATTTGCTGCAGCCAAATACATACACAAAAAATTTGGTTGATTTCTATTTATAAAGTTTTCGATGGTATAGTGGAGACATACGGACGGACAGACACACGCTTTGTATAAACATGTTTTTGGGGAGCCCTGAATCTTAAAACGTGTAAAATCGCGAAAACCGGAAGTCGAAAAAATTTTTGATTACAATACTTTCTTCTATTGAAGATAGAAAAAAGTAAAAATATACAAAATAATAAAAACATTTAAAAATAATTAAATTTTAAACATTAAATAAAATTAAATTTCATGAGTTATTTCTAATTTTTTTTTCATTTGAAAATATTGAATGCTTTAATTATTCAAAGATACATTAAAAGAAAGTCACCGAACATTTTCTATTTTAAATATTTCGTCGAATGCGGGAAAAAATACTCGATGAACAGTTCTTATACTATGGGGATGTGAAAAACATGTTTAGCTTCATACTTTTCTATGAAGATTTAGCACAAGAGCAACTAAGATATATCAATAATAATAATAATAGTAATAT
The DNA here is from genome assembly GCA_964019185.1 of Maratus speculifer. Lineage (NCBI taxonomy): Eukaryota > Metazoa > Arthropoda > Arachnida > Araneae > Salticidae > Maratus > Maratus speculifer. The sequence goes on from OZ025294.1 coordinate 309,909,384, forward strand.
TTGAACTCATTCTGTATCATATAAAAGAACGCAAGTGATCTTAGCTATAATTATAACAAACGATTTTACAAGACTTATGCGCAACATTTGCTTGCATTGTATAAGAATAATGCGTATACTCATGAAAATTAATACTCTTCTTTTAAAAATTCAAGATATTTTCTCGTTATTTGTTTGCTTATGATATGCACTATTTTCAATCGAATTTAATGTCACTTTCCGCATCTAATAAATTTTAGGTAGATTTCGTAAGAAATACTACCTATTGCAATCGCACCAGTTTATCTATCTATCTATCTATCTATATATATATATATATCTCACTTTTTTATGGACACGATAACTTCTATAATTCTTCACCAATCTCCACCAAACTTGGACATAAAATCAATGGGGATAAAATCTTGGATGAGTTCGTTAATGGGCAAAATCGGACCAAGGGGGTCGGAATAGGGGGCGTTTTTGTGAAAACCGAAAAAACGCCATAACTTCTTAATTAAAGTAGATATCGAATCGGTTTAAAGTTTATATTACTTCTTAAAAATTTGCCAAAAGTATATATATGACAGATTTTTGATAAATTTAGAAGTGGGCTCAAGGGGCGAAAAAAACAGGGATTTTGAGAGAAAAAAATTCATAACTTCGTCAATTTTCAAGATATCAAGTCCAACTAAATTTTTTATAAATGTTCTTAACTTGTTATAAATGTTATCTAAAACTTTTGCATTTACAAGTTTTTGATAGGACCAACTTTTACCGATGAAAAAAATTAAAAACGAAAAGAAAAAGGGCGCTGAAAAAAGAGAAAAATCCATAACTCCGTCAATTTTTAAGATATCAAATCTGATTAAATTTATTTTACATCTTCTCAAAAATATCTACAACTTTTACATTGACAAGTTTTTCATAGCACCAATTTGTATAGCAAAAAGAAATTAAACAAAAATAGGAGTTGGAGAAAAAAACCTCAAATCCAAACGGCTTATATTCTGACTCATTTTTAAATTCATTTTTGATTTTAAACGCATCCAAATGGTAGATCTTCTTATTTAGAAACTGTATAAAGTGACACATTGGTCAATTTTCTGATAAAGACAGAATAAATTTCAAAAAAAGGCTACCAAAAAGGGTATTTTGAACAGAATTTCCGAAAGTCATCGGGACTGAAAATTGAAGGAAGTATTCAAATAAGAAATCGCGTTTTTTTCTGACTCGTTTTTAAATCCATTTTTGTTCTCAAACGCATCCAATTTACAGATCCTCTTATTTAGGAACTATATAATGTGATGCATTGGTCAGTTTTTTGATAAAGACGGAATATATTTCAAAAAAGGCTACCAAAAAGGGTATTTTGAACAGAATTTTCAGAAATCATCGAGACTGAAAATTTAAGGAAGTGTTCAAATAAGAAATTGCGTTTTTTTCTGACTCGTTTTTAAATCCATTTTTGCTCTCAAATGCATCCAATTTACAGATCCTTTTATTTAGGAACTATATAATGTGATGCATTGATCGGTTTTTTGATAAAGACAGAATATATTTTGAAAAAGGCTACCAAAAAGGGTATTTTGAACAGAATTTCCCGAAGTCTTCGAGATTTGAAAATTTAAGGAAGTTTTCACATAGCAAATTGCGTTTTTTATGACTCGTTTTAAAATCCATTTTCGCTCTCAAATGCATCCAATTTACAGATCCTCTTATTTAGAAACTATATACTGTGACGCATTGGCCAGTTTTTTGATAAAGATAGAATATATTTTTAAAAATGCTGTCAAAGTGAGTATTTCGCACAAAATTTTCCGAAGCAAGCATGATTAAAGAATTAAGGATGTATTCAAACAACAAATCGGTTATTTTATGACTCATTTTTAAATTCAATTTTTTTCTCAAATGCTTTCAACTGACAGTTTTTTGTTATTTAGGAACTGTATAATGTACTGTTTTGGTCGAATTTTTAATAAATTTAGAATCTATTTCAAAATATGTTGTCATAATGGGCATTTGAGCTGAATTTTTCTTAAGATGATTCTGATAAAACCAGTTTTTGCAGGAAAATGAAATTAAAAACTTTTCATAAACGGCCAAATGAAGTTATTAAACTGGGTTTATCTCTAATCATATATATATATATTTTTTGAAATGAGCACACTTCGAAATCTACCTCCGCCTATAGGCCCAGCCGACAGGGATTTTTTAATTTGTGAGAAATTCATCGTCAAATCTAAATACATATGGCCTAGATTATCCTCTAGACCAGAGGTTTCAGGTTTCCAACCTGGGAGGACTTGACGGGCCTGCGGGGGTAAGTGAAAATAATATCGGTTATGACAGAAATCACAAAGATGATTACTAAAAACACAAAATATTAGAAATTATAATGTAATTTGATTCGATTTATTATGTGGTTGTGATAAGAATATTACTGTAAATAAAAAGAATACTGCCCAGTTAAACCGATGGCATTGAGCTCACAGGCTACTCATACTAATTGTATATTACAGCCTTATATTTTCAAGGGTTAATTCCGTTCAAAACACATATTAAGGGGGGCGGGGACAGCTCCATCCATTTCCCCGTTTTATACTTAATCATTGAACCCCTTAAACTAATCAGGGATATGATTTATCATGTAAAAATTTTGAACAAAAACTGATAATTCTGCACAAAAAAATCTCATTTATATCAATTAAGGGGAGGGGCATGAATCCCCATTCCCCCTCTTTATACTTATCCAATGAACATCTAATACCAATAACGAAAACTGATAATTCTGCATGAAAAAACCCATTTACATAGATTAACGGGAGGGGCATTAGCTCCCGTTCCCCCTGTTATACAATTCGAATGAACTCCAAAAACTAATCAGGGAAGCGCCTTATCAGAGTATACATATATCCAAAATTTCAAGTGAATTGGATATTTTTATCATGAGTTATCGCGTTGCTCATATACGCACATACAGAACGGACGGGCACATAAGCTCCCAGGCTTTGATAGCCTGTGAGCTAAAAAGCATGTTTTCATTATCGTTTAAGTGGAGAACGAAGAAAAAGAGAGGAGGGGGGGGGGGGCGTGTTTATGAGACGTGTGGTACTCCGAAATGAAAAGCCTATATCTGCAAGCAGACGGACCTACTAACTGTTCTCAGTACCGGCATCCTTTGTTTTTGTGTTTTTAATCTTTAATGACTTTTACAGGAAGGGGACTGATGCCCTTCAAAACAGGAACCTTTCCCTCAAGTAGGGTTGAGCTCTTTATCTGCTGACCCATTATAGCTTTCCCCTCATTATATTCTGAATAAACCACAGAAGAGTTTTAAACAGAGGATTTCCTAGAATTCGGTTCAAGACTGGCAAAACAAATATGTTCTCCCAGTCCAAGAAAGAAGTGCTTGAAAAAAAAAAAAAAAAAAAAAAAAAAAAAAAAAAAAAAAAGGAAGTATTGCGTCTAGGCTATTTAATTCCATGCCCCGACTTCTTACGCTGCCTAGTAGAGACTGCAAAATTCAACTTCTAACTTATTACGCTACCTCTAACATATTATTGTTATACTATTAGCTACTTATCTAAAGCTTTATTATTTTAGTTTATAATTTGAAAATAATTTGCAACCTGCAAATTGTTTTTAAATGTTCAAATGACTGACGCAGTTCGCTCGAAATTTTTACTTTTCTAAAGTATGCACGCATAAGCATTCAATTTGTAGAAATGCGACCACGATATGCATGTTTCTAAGTGGGATCTAAATAGTTAAAGAAATTTCCATTGTCGATCTATTCAATTGAAGCTTCTGTTTTCTAGGATGAGTGATATTTCCGTTAGTAATTATCACATGCCATATCTTGGATTTAAAAAATATGAAGTAAAGATATTACTTTTCCATAATGCCTATTGACCTTGATTTTATATGATATAAGTGCACGAACACTTCAAAGGTCACCCCTAGTTGTCTACACGAAAGCGAGTAAAAAAATGTCGTTCTTGCATAAGTTTAACAATTATCACTTCATTTACTTTTGAAGCACAATGTATTTTTTTTTTTTGGTTATTATATCGTACTAATGTGAGTTTTTTTGTGTCCTTGAAATATTCACAAGAAATTTCTATTGAAAACAAGAAGGTTTACATAAGACATCTTTATTTGGTTTGCGCAGTGAGGTGCTTCAAAGGCACCATGCATGCACATTATTCTGTTTCCGTTCACCATTTTGTTTTTGCAAAAGGAATAAGAAAAAATCCAAACGAGATTTATGAGTATGGGTTCTAAAGATTACATAAATCTCTTTGTTAAGTTGTGTTCTTTGTCATTTTTCTTAGGAGAAAAAAAAAATTGTATAAAACAAGTGAGTAACTGAGATCGCAAATCGCACTGAGGGTTTATTTTAATGTTTCTTTTAAAACAACTTATCCTTTAATTAATAAATACAAAATTACTAATTTATAATTATTAAATTCTTACATAGATAATAACACTAACAGATTGAATTTTTAAATAATTATAAAAGAAAGTTATTGATTTTAATCAAATTAAAAATGTTCGAATCAAATTATTTAAATAAAAAATGCAAAATTCCAATTTTTTTTTAAAAAAATTGGAAATTAAAATAAATTAGCGGAGGTATAAATGAAATTTTAAATTTCTAACAACGAAAAAAAAATGGCTGTAAACGAAATTCATAATGCTGAATCATTAATAAATCACAATATTTTTAAAGTAGAACGAAAATTGATTTCCAGAAAATATTATGAATGCCAGATGAACGACACCTCAATAATATAAACCTTTAAATTGGCAAAAAATAAGATTTTTTTTTTATTAAATCCATTTTAGTATGAAAATTTCAACTTTCAGAAGCACGGCTCTAATTAACAACTTTCTGTTTACTAGCGAGTTGCTTTACTTCCAAGATGTGATGTCTACCCTTAAAATCTTCAAATCAAGGCTCTCTTTTAAAATTTAAAGCGTAAAAAATGAACGGATGACATTGAAAAAAAAAATAATTTCATTAAAATAATAGAATTTTTCAAAGTTTTATGATTTGTCGTGTGGCAAGAGATATTCAGCTACAAGTACACAAAATTTGAATGCCTATACAGTTTTTGACCTATACAGTTTTTATATATGGACTCTGTGACGGACAAACAGACAGAGGACATAGAAAAATAAGGTTTCGTCAGACGAACGAAACCTAAAAAGGAATATGCCAAAAAATAAGAGTTACGTTAAATTATTGTTTGCAATAAAAATCATATTAAAATCAAATTGGAAATTGATTTTTGTTATTAAAATCACAAATAAAATAATGTATTGAAATGTCACGCATACAAAAGGTGAGCGAAAATGTCTTTTATAATTTTGAAAAAAACATTTGCACAGCATCAGTGCATCTGGTGATATATACTGATAAAGCATAGAATTCTCTCGACTAAATTATTAGTCTTGTATATATAATTTAATTTTATATGCAAGATACTTTTTATAAGCAAAATAGCTTGGTTATCTAATTTCTTTCATATCAATAAATATATATACATACATAAACTTTTTCAATGTTTTATTTAAAAAAAAATTATACCACTGTTATTTTCCTAGATAGTATTCTTTAAGATTATACACCTTTTTTCTAACGTAATGGAAATTTTATGGAAATTATTATTTTAATGGAAATATTTAGGACATAAATGAAGCCAGTTATAGAAAAGATATCTCACGATAATCTTTCTTTTCCTAATTCCTTTTTAAGGCGATCTTTCAATCCAAATATAGTAAGTTCGGATTACATGAAGTATATTCGAATATTATCTACCATAAATTTTATTTTGTTACACTTTCTGTGTGAGATCTTGCATTGAAAATAAGAACAGTCAAATGGATATAAACCTTTCGGGTCTTGTGTAATATCAATAGTACATGACTTTTAATCGAGTATTAGTTTCTCTTAACAATTGCTTTCGATACTATCTATATATAGTAATGATAGTATATGGCTATGGCTTTCTTGTTATGACTTCATTTATATTTTGGCATTTTGTAGTAACAATACACTGAAAAAAAAAATGAAGTACTCAACAATGAATAAATCCATGTACTCATTTCGAATTGAGTATGTTTGGATCAAAAATGAACACATTTCTTTCTCAATTTTGAAACATCATATGTTATCAAATCCAAACAAACGATACTTTTGTACCCAGCATTGATTTATCTCATTCATGGCAGCATATAAGATGCTTATTAATGTAAATATTAAATTATGCACAATATTTTAAAATAATTTCAAAATATACTTGCAAATAATGCTCTTGTTGTAAAAATGTTCGATTTGGGTATTTTACTTATAATTTTGCTATTTCTTTTAATAAATAATAAATTAAAGGTCTTTTGTTCATAATGTTGAGCAAGAAATAAATGCTAGTATATTTTCACTATACTTTGTAAATTAATGGGGCAGATAATAGTGATTTATATTTAAACACAACCATGGAATCAAAAATGAGTACACGTGTTTCTCAGTTTTGAGAACTTTTAGATCGGAGCTATTTTGAGTATTAAAATTGAGTACTTTTTAATCAATTTTGAGAACCCACCTTTTTCAGTGTAATAATAAAACTTTTCTTAATTTTCTTTGCACCGTACTCGATTCCTTTATTTTATATGTATGTTTCACTCTTCAAATTTAAAATATTGGTTACTTTTTTGAACAAACAAGGTATGATAAAACGCAAAAAAAAAAAAAAAAAATATTAAAAAGTTGTAATATCTGTTACACCCTGTTGTAATGAGATATTTTTCAAACGTCTATAAAAGCTATTCCTTCATCTATTATCATGTAAATACGAATTAAATGATAAGCAAAATAAGTACATTCGTTTGGTATCAGACAATTAGATAATTTTTAAATTTCAGTAAATCTATTTAGATTACGATAAAGTAAAAGTGAGGGGGGGGGGTGAGGTGTTCTTCGGGTAAATATTAAACACTTCTTAAGCAATCACATTTTTAATGATGACATCATAACATCTACACTGTTATTTACAACACTATATACATATTCGGTAAAATACGTAACATAATAATTGACGATTCAGAAATTTTGTTATAACACAAAACGTCTCGGGGTGAGACAACATTCGAACACTTCCACAAATCTACTCTCTAATCGCGCCAAATTACTCTTCTTCACTTCATGTTTAAAATAAAAGGCAAAGACAACATATCTCATGATATATTGCCGAAAGTGGCAATAGCGTTATCTATAGATTGTACAAATTTAAGGAAGGCAATCATTTTGTTACAAAAGTAATTTTGTTTTCAAAATTAAAAAAAAATCCCGACCCAAAAGCGATAAAAATTTCAGAGTTCTATACTACGTTATATGTGCAGACGTTTGGGAAGAATATAGACCTACGAGTTCGTAAATCTCAAAATTTATTAGTGTGAACTTTCTCAGTTTTTTTTCTTTTTATTCTACACGGTACAGTCCTGTTTCATCTTCTTCAATGTCAATTTTTAAATGGATTTTGTAATTTGTGTTAACTTATAATAAATTAGAGTGTCATTTCTGAACTATGCATTTAACCTGTATCAAATTTCAGCAGGTCAAATTTTCATTTGTTGAAAATGTAATAGTTATGCTTCGTGTAATCACCTTCTTTAATAATCAAACTTTGTGCTTACTTATAATCCTAGTAACAAAATTAATTACACAACAAAAATAAAATGGTGGCAACCCTTGGTAAATTGCAAAAAACTTATGATGATTACCATGACAAATTTATGCAAAGTTTCTTCAAGTCTCCTTTATATTTGATTTATTCTCGACTTTAAAAATAAATTCTTATTCAATCTGTACATTATTTTGATGTACATATGGAACTTTTTTAATGTACGTGAATGCTGAGTCAATATGTGTGAATAAGATATAGATTGAAAGAGTTTTTTAGTTCAACTGACCGAATTTTGTTTAATTATTAGTTATTTTAAAAGGAATACAATAAGAATTAGTATTAATCGATATTTTAAAGCCTATTGTGAAGATATTATGTTATTGTTAACTGATCGAATTATTTATGTGTTAATCCGGGCCTTTTACACCCGGAATGCGTATGATTTTTGCAATTGTAACCACTTATTTTTTTAAAGTAATCCAACTTATTTTATCGCAAAATTTATAAGGATTGTGTCCGTCTAAATAAAATAACGGTTATAATTTGATTTTATTGGTGACAAAGTAAAAAACATTTCTACCCTGGGTAATCGCACGTTCTCACGGGTTAATGATGTTTACCAGTACCAGTGCTTAATTTGTGCCGGAATTCACAGAATATCAACTCTGGTACTTCTTTGTTTTTATTAATTATTTAAATGGGTAGGTCGGAATTCACCTGGAGTTAATAAATACAGCACTTCGGAGCCCTACGGAATAGCGCATCCCACATATTGAAACCTAAATTATATTTTTCTGTTACTCCGATCTCCAGTCCTTTAAGTGTCTCATAACAAAGGAATTACATATGGAGAGTAGCGTGTCGCACACATATAAGTACACTTCTGTTTAGATCTTGCAATTATAATACTCAATTATATTCATCCGACATATTGAAACCTAAATTATATTTTTCTGTTCCTCCGATTTCCAGTTTTTAAGTCTTTCATAACAAAGGAATCACATATGAGGAGTAGCGTGTCGCACACATATTAGTACACTTCTGTTTAGATTTCGCAATTATAATACTCAATTATATTCTGTCTCAGTGGTTTTAAAACGATAATGGGGAATGCCAGAATTATCTGCAACCGTATCTTCCATTTTATCTTGCCTTCACACTCTCAAAAAAAAAAAAAAAAAAAAAAAAAAAAAAAAAAAACACCTTTTGCAGTGTTGTCAGTAATTTTCTGTAAATTGACGGATATTCGTTTATTTTTTTTCTCCGTTAAAAGAGGTAAAATATCCGACAATTCAAGAAAGTTTGAAAAAGCTAACAGCGACAGACGTGGGGATCGAACCACCTACCCTGGGGTTGGAAGGCGAGCGCGCTAACACGGGTTTACCGTTGTACAGTAAGAAAATGCTTTGAAGTAAATGTGTTCGTTTCAGATGGGTGTGTTTTGGTCTATTTCGTTAAAAAGTTTTTAATATTGAAGTTAATTTCGTGAAGATTTCGTCTTTAATGAGATTGTGGCTGGAGTTTTTATACGATAGTTTTAATTTAACACAAAAATATGAATTTTAAATATATTTACGTAGTCTTCTAGAGGTAAAATATGGGTGTTCAATTTTTATTTGCTGAGATTATTTTGGAGTAATACCGACTTCTTTACATTTAATTTTTTAATTAAAATATATTTAAAATGCGTTCACTTAAAGCATATTTTAAATGAGAACATTTATTTATAAATAACTTTGTAAATTCAACTTTATTCAACTTATCCAAATTTAAATAATAAGTTGCGAGAATTTTTGAATGAATGAAGAAGATAATTGTTATTTATTTTTAAATTCGAAAACACTTTTATCTGTTTAAACTAAAATAAACATCTTAATTTATAGAATTTTTTGTTTTCCATTTTAAAAATAAATTTGAATTTATTACTAATAGACCCCATACGCATGCGTGCTAGGAATAAATATAATCTCTTCCTCTTTTTTAGACGTTCGGAATGAATTCAAGGATCAAATATGTTTTCTGAGAGTAAGGAAATTAGTTGTGAAAAAATAAGGATAATTTAATGTATATTGCCGAATTTTTCTCACAGTCCATGTATTGTTTACTATCTGCTTTTTGTTCGTGTTTATAAAATATTCTTATTAGTCAAATTATTAGCACTTCGTGGTGTTTGATTTGCTCTGAATATTCTTAGTTTATTAAATTTAAATTATATTGAGAAAATTTAATTTATATAGAGAACATTTAAATTATATTATGAATATTTAAATGTTACCAGGAACCCACTAGAGTTAGAAATAATGTTCACAGAAGCTCTGTGTGTTGTGTCAGTTCAAAGAAAAAAAGAAATCCTTAGTGAATAGAATTTTTGGAAAATTTTGTACTCTAATTTTCGTCGTTTTGCGGTCTTTATTTATTAGATTTTATTATGTATAAATTAATATATATATAATCAGCACATATATATATATATATATGTATATGCTGAAGAAAAAATATATATATTGCCTTTAAATTTTGTTAATAATATATGAAATAAATAAAAGGCGAGTACGAAGGGGTTACAGTAAGATTTTTATTGCCGCAGAAAATTAGAGATTCGATATTTTTTTTTGCTCAAAACTAAGCCCTACTATTTAGTCTAAATTATTTCAAAGTTACATTCCATTACAAAAATAGTTAAGTTTTACTATAAATTAAAGTTGAAACAGAAACATCTTTTCATTATCTTTAAGTCTGATCAAAAGTTTTTTCGTTAATTTATTAAATTACAGATGAACAATATTTTATGGTCTTATTCTTTACTGTGGCCTATTTTGTTCTGTTACTTTTCTTTCTATTCCCGAAAACCCATTAAATAACATTTTTTGAGACATTATTTCGGTTTATTAACAGCACCTCCTTCTAAACCTGATTTTATTCATTCAATAAGTTCTGAACAGTATGCAACTGCATGAAAGAGAAAAGCAAAAAACAAACAAACATAACCTTAAAAATACTTCTAAGGCAAAGATTTTTTTAAGATACATTCAAATTAGAAATACATTTTATTCATAATGCATATGCAATCATAAAATAGTTTACTTTGTTAACCTAGTTATGTTCTCTTCTTTCACACTATTATCTCCAAGTTTCGCCTACCTTAAAAGAAGTCTACAGAATGTATTTAAGGAACGACTATTTATTATTTTGTGCAATTAAGGTGTAAAGAGAATTCAAGAACACCCACAATGTTGCAAATGTAGGTTATATTTAAATATATTTTAAAAAGCATGAACAATAATTATGCATAAAGTGTTTCAGCAATTTACAACTGTCTATTTTTTTTAAAGTAATGGTTTTTGCTCTTTGTTTATTTTCAATCTACCCATCTTACTGAAAGAAACAAACAATAGACTTTCCAGTTTTAAAACTTTTAGAAGAATAATCTTGATATCCGTCTATTCGAAAAAAAGTAACTAATGCTGCTACTTTGTGTCGCTACCGTTGCGCCATAATTGAATTTAATGTGACCTTTTGAATTTTTTGGTACATAGTAATAAAAAATCTATTCATGGAAAAAATAACTTCTAGTTTTATCGACAAATGTGTGGTAAACACGCTGAAATAGACAGTATTTAAGTCAAAGAATTATTTTAAGAGCTATTAATTGTTTTAATCGGACGAAATAGTTTAGTTGAGTTTCATAGGATCCAAAACTATGTATCAGTAATTTAACTATCGTTCGCAGCTCATACTTGGCTAGATTATGGTGTGAAGTGTGTCCTGTTTTAAGGGTGAAAAATTTTGTGAAGGGTCCTGTTTAAAGGTGAAAGATTTTGTGAAAAGTCTTTTAAAGGCAAAAGAAAAAAGAGGTGAAGGGTCCTGTTTGAGATGAAAAATGTTGTGAAGGGTCCTTTAAAGGACCTAATTTCTTTCTAATCAGATCCCTGAATACTGTTTAGTACTTTCTTATCTTCAATGCTCAAATACGAAAACTTGTTTTGATTTTTTGTAAATTTTAACTCTGCATTTTAAATGTGAAATTGACCTTTTTTCAAATATTAATATTTCAAAGAAAAAAATATATACAAAATATTACTCAAAAGTCCAAAAATGTTCTTTACCTACAAATATTTATCTAAAATCTATAAAAATGACCTAAATTTAAAAAAGGACTTCTAAAGGGTGAATTTAAACAATTTTTTAACTTTTGGTAAAGTGTTAAAAAACTATTAGGTTATTGTAACATGTTACTAAACTAATGATGTAATGATGGAACCTCTTAACAAAAAATAACTGTTTTTCCCATCTCTATAACTTAGACACTTATTACTTACCATTATACCCAGTATAGGGTAAGTCTTGTAATCGTTTTGAAAATCGAAAAACTTTTTTGACGGATTTACACGTTTTAGACAATGAAGATTCCGATAAACATATTTTTAGAAAAAAAAAATTGTCATCCATCTGTATGTATGTCTGTCTATCTGTTTGTCTGTCTGTAAACGCTTTATCTCCCGAACAAATTCAGGTTAAGAATTGAAATTTGGTGTGTATTTAGTATGTAATAATGAAATGAAGCCTACTGAATATCAGTAACCTCGATTATCTGGATATATCTTTTTTGGACTCACGAAATATTCGTTCTGACGAAAGGTATATTAAAATTTTCGAATTTTCTTATTTTAAGGAGTTGTTGTGAAAGACAATAAGAAATACAACAATTTTACATAAAGAATGAAGTTAATCGGATAATTAGTTGCTGAGCTATTTGTAATACTATTATCCACATTCTTCGAATTTAATGACCTTGTATTTCATTCAAATTTCAATTCAAATCTATATTTTAATTGGAAATGAGATACTTTGTCCGACGCAGTAAACTGTTAGATATTTGTTAGAAACTGTTATTTTTTTTTTATCATTTTTGGATTTATAAGGATGTTTTTTTTTACTACTTGATTATTCCGTCAATTAAGAAAGTATCGCCAAAATATAAGATTAAATGCCAATGATCTCTTATCGTAAATATCACATTCACTTCGCATTAAACATGTTACATGTGTTTGAATGCCATCAAGGGATTTTTAATTTGAAGTTTTATTTGTATTTATATTAATATTTTACTAATTTATTTGTTCTTTCAATATTTAAAATAAAATTATGCCAATTTGTATAATTTAAGAATAGTTTGGCGATTTATATAATTTGTCGAAATGTGTCGATGGGTACCCGCAATTCAGTAATAGAATTATTATGTATTAAAACTATTTAAGTATACGTTTAAATTTTATTTTGAAATTTCGGGGCATTTTACAAATAATTTACGTTTTATTTTCATATTTCATATCATTATGGATAAGTATTATGAGGGCCTCTAACGACTAGTTTTTATTTTGCACTCAATTTATTTGCCACTAGCTGCTCAAGACTATATTCAATGAGAAAGGACTTTTCTGAACACAAAATGTACCGTTTTGAAATAGCCATCTTAATCCTGCAATTAAGATAGTGCTATTTAATTAAATTTGCAAAGTAACGATACTAAACATTTCCTTAAAGTTATAACTGTAGAAATTAGTTAAAGGGTGCATATGATACATTAGGAGTATGATTTATAATTTATAGTTAGTTAATTTATCTTAATGAAAGGGTGTCAGTTATTGTTTCCTGGAATTTTGTTTCATCAGTCTCTGACAAAGGTGTCAGTTATAGATTGTATTAACCCTTCGGACTCCGGCGTCTCTTACACAAATTTTATTTGGATAGAACCACTTTTTTAAAGAAGTTTTCTTCAAGTACACAATTTCAAAAATGTTCTGATTAAAAATGGCAAATTTTATTTTCCTTTGTTAATGATGACAAAAAAGAATTTTGCAAGGAAAGATGATGTATCCGCAGTGAAGACAACGGATTGCCAAAGGTTAAAGAAAATTACAATCCATATTATTTGAATTGTTTAAAAATGCATAGTAATAAATTACATTTATTTTGCAGTAAATTTCCTAAAATTTAAGTTGTTCTACCAGTGTCTGATACCATATGTCAATTAATAGTCAGTTATTAGATATCGGGATTACTAATATTTTAAAACGAAGAAGAGGACATATTCGTCTGTAGTATTAAATCGAATATAAAAAAAAGAAAAAAAATGTAATTTAGCAAATTACACCAACCATTTGAAAAACAATTTTTAAGACTAAATTTTAAAACTTATAAATAAATTATATATTAAATACATATATATATATATACACATTATTAAATTTTTGCAAATGAGATATGTTTATTTTACAGTTAAAGTTAAATCATGATAAAATATCTTTAAGAGACTATCATTTATGCAGTCATTTTCCTCTAAAAGGATTTATTATTATTTTTTAAACAAAATAAAGACGTGATAGTGTGTCTTCCTTTCTGAATTCATTCAATTTCTTATACACTATATTGCCATTGGTTATTGGACACTTGCGATTTTAGACATTTTACTAAATATCTAGAAAAATACATGAGGAATCATCTCGAAACTCTTAGTCTATAAATATAATTGTATACGCCATACATCGCCGTGAAGATTTTTTACCGAAACTCCATGGGGGACCGTCAACAAATTAAAAAAGATTGAATATCTTTTGAATAACCCTGTCAAAACTAATGTAGCAAAAGCGCTCAAACTCTAGATTATGATTGAATGCCTTATTGTAATACGCCTTGTTGATTTTTATGCAAATAGCATGCATACTCGCAGAGTAATTAAGGTTTTTATAAAAATGGTCCCAAATTTTTCCAAGTTTTTTCCTTATAATTTTCAGAGTTCTTAATATAAAATAATATTTTTTTCAGAAAATAGGACAAACAACATTGCAGACAGTACCCTGTAATCAGAATTAAAAATAATAAAAATTGTATGAAAAATGAGTAGGTTTACTAAATAATTTTTTACTGCGCATGCGTCAAAGATATCAAAATTTCATTTGCATATTATGTTAGCTAAATGTATAGAGCAACTTTTGCAAAAGTCTCAAAATCATAGCTTGAAAATTCTGAAAGTAATCGTCTATAGAAAAAGGACAAAATCCGTTATTTCCAAAATGAAGCAAAAAAGTGAGGGATTTTATCCAAATGTAGTAGTACATTCCGTATTGTGTATTCTATATTGACACTAATCAATGAATATATGGATACAACCCCTCTTGTTTTTGCTTCATTTTGAGAATAACGGATTTTCAACTAATTCAATTGACGATTATTTTCAGAATTTTCAAGTTATGATTTTGTGACTTTCACAAAAGTTGCTCTATACATTTAACTAACATAATATGCAAATGAAATTTTGATATCGTTGACGCATGCGTAGTAAAAAATTATTTAGTAAACCTACTCATTTTGTACAAAATTTTCATTACTTTTTAATTCTGATTACAAGGTACTGTGTGCAATGTTGTTTGTCAAATTTTCCGAAAAATATATTATTTTATATTAAGAACTCTGAAAATTATAAGGAAAAAACTTGGAAAAATTTAGGACCATTTTTATAAAAACCTTAATTACTCTGCGAGTATGCATGCTATTTGCATAAAAATCAACAAGGCGTATTAAAATAAGGCATTCAATCATAATCTAGAGTTTGAGCGCTTTTGCTACCTTAGTTTTGACAGGGTTATTCAAAAGATATTCATTCTTTTTTAATTTGTTGACGGTCCCCCATGGAGCTTCGGTAAAAAATATTCACGGCGATGTATGGCGTATACTATTATATTTATACACTAAGAGTTTCGAGATGATTCCTCATGTATTTTTCTAGATATTTAGTAAAATGTCTAAAATCGCAAGTGTCCCATAATCAATGGCAATATAGTGTATATGCCTTATATATACCCTAGCTATATTATAAGGGACAAACATATCTATTCGCAACGCATACATTCTTTTGCGAATGGCAGCACTTTCAAGTTTAATGAAATTTCAGTTTTACGATATTCAGTACATCAAATTTTTCTAATTCTAAAAGTGGCATATTTACAACATTTAACACCGTCGCACAGTGGGGCAAAAATCCAAAAAGCCGTCCAAAAGTCAAAAAATGAAGATCCGATTTAGGGAATTTTGATAATATAGTTGGCCAGAAGAATGGTTGAAGAGTCAAAATCTGTACTTAAAAAAAAAAAAAAAAAAAAAAAAAAAAAAAGAGTTTTGTTTTGTCCTGGACAATCTGCATGATTTCAAAAGTGATGCCTGTAGGAGTATCATTTGGAGCGAACAAAAAGAACATAACAACGGTTCTTTTAACTGCGCGCTACATTTTTCCGTATAATCTGATTTTATTGATTTAAAATGGATTTACACTATGATAGTGTACTTTACTTGCATATATTACAAAAATTATATTAAACCATTAAAAGTTAATAATTTCATAATTTTTTTTGATAAGATATTTCTAAAAAATATTTTATCCTTTTTACTTTCAAACATGAAAAAGTTAAATGTTCCACAGTGTTTCGCAACGAAATTTAATGGAAATAATGGTGTGCCTGATATCTAATGATTCATGAAAAGCCAGTAGCTATAAAATGCCATTCTGCATTTCCCGCATATTTTAGTAACCGCAAGTAAAAATGCCACTTTTTTGGGCGCTTCAAAAATTCTAAAATTGATTACTTTTAACATTAATTTAGCTGGCAAATATTTTTGAAATTTTTGGATTATTCATTTTTGTATTAGATTATTACTTATTATACTACAAATAAGCACTATAATAAAAAGAATATATTAATTTGATAAGTAAGGTATTTAACGAAAAAAAAAAAAAACATAATTCTCTATTATTAACTCGATAGAATTACATCTTATCTTTATAGGTGATAATTTTGTTCATTCTATTGTAATTATATTATCTTTTCAATGCCAATCTTTTCTAGACAATCTATCGCAAAATAAAAGAACCCCAGTGATTTATATTTTCCCTTCAATAACATTTCAATACATGCATTGAGCATGCTTAAAAGAAAAAGATGAATTTTCCAACGCTATAATTTTCAAAATAAAAACAATATTAAATAATGAGAAATAGTAAGTCCTTTTTTCTTTTTTTTTTTAAAGTAGAGCATTTAAAAAGTATAAGTGTTTCCCTCGTTCAATATTAAATAATGAGAAATGGTAAGTCCTTTTTTCTTTTTCTTTGAAAGTAGAGCATTTAAAAAATATAAGTGTTTCCCTCGTTCAAAATTAAAATCCCATTTTTAGGATTTTGTTCATCTGACGAAACCTTATTCATCTTTGTCCCCTGTCTGTCCATCCGCCACAAGTCCGTTTTGTGTTCTTACAGCTGAATGCCTCGTGTCACTCGAAAAATCATAAAATTTTGAAAAGGTCTATTATTTCAATTAAATTATTTTTTTCAATGTCATCTGATCATTTTTGCGATTTAAATTTTAAAATAGAACCTTAATTTAAAAGCTTTTCCTGCAGACATCATAGTTTGGAGGTAAAGCGTCCCGATAGTAAACAGGAATTCTAAATTCGAACCCCAAATGCTAGAGCTAGAAAATTTCAGATTAAGATTGATTTAATAAGAAGAAATTTCGTATTTTTATTTAATTTAAGAGTTTATATTACTTGTGTCCCCCCATAGCTACGGTCCTGATTATATAAGTATTATTCTAGTATTTATTTAAAAGTTCACAAATTTTAAATAATATTATGATTATTATTATCATATTCATTTTTTTACATGGTAATTCATTTTTCTTTTTCAATACAGTGTTTTTTTTTTTTAAATTGCTCCGAAGAATGCAAAGAAACGGACATGTAATAAATGTTTTAGACTAAAATAAATGATAAATTTATAGACTAAAGAACTGAACATATGCGATGAAGACAAAAAAAGTTGTATGTTAAAGTCAATAAGTGAGGTTTAATTTTTATCAATCGATGTATTTTTTCTTTTCTTACTTTCAGAGTATTTTATTTTTAATCATCAATGAATATATTTTTTAAATTTTCATATTAAGATAGATTTAATTAAATGAACTAATTTTTTTGCCAATTTAAGGATTTGCATTACTACGATTTCTTTCTTTCTTTCTTTTTTTTTCTTTTTTTTTTTTTTTTGACATTCATAATACTTTTTGGAATTCAATTTTCTTTCTATTTTAATAACTATTGCGATTTAATAATAATTCAACATTTTAAATTTCGTTTAACCTTTTTTTTTCGTTTTTAGAAATTTAAAATTTTATTTATATCTTCGCCAATTTTTTTTTTTCATTTTGGATTTTCAAAAAAATTGAAATTTTGGATTTTATTTAAATAATTTGATTTGAACATTTTTTATTTGATTAAACTAAAGAACTTTCTTTTATAATTATTTTTAAATTAATTTTGTTGGTTCTACCACTTATATAAGAAATAAATAATTATGAATTGACAATTTGAATTCATTAATTAAAGCATAAATTGTTCTTGGAAAAAAAAAAAAAAAAAAAAAAACATTAAACAAAATCCTCTGTGCGATCTACGATCACACTTATCCACTTGTTTAGTTCTTGAAAATGTAAGTACTAAAATTATAGGATACTCATTGTTACACCAGTACATTAAGTTTTTGATTATGAAGGATTCTCAAATTTAAATTTATTGGTGACAGTGAGCAATATTTTTAGAGAATGGTTAACGGGTTATCAAGGTTTGAAAGTAAAGAAAATGTAATTCTTCAAAATGTTGGATTTTTAACTTTTTTGATGACGTTCTTTATGAATATTGTAGAATATGAAATGCATATATAAGTGTAGAAGCAGATGCACTGCTAACCATTACCGAAAACTGGAAAACTTTCATAATTCTTAGTTGATTATAAAAATTTTAAAATTAGTGTTTGAGTAATAACTTATCCAAAATCAAGAAAGAGAAATAATCTAAAAAAACCTTCCGATTTGTAAGTAATAATTTAAAAAGTATAATTAAAAACATGCATATACACACATACACGCCCCACACACCCCCCCCAAAAAAACTTTTTACATTGGTAGAATTTATTTACGCATCATAGTGAGCTAATATTAATAAAGACTTTTCATTTTTTTAAATGATAATCAAACATTAATATTTAAAGATAATAATTATAAGCATAAAAAGCATTAGCAAACTAATGTGTAAAATTATGTAAAATAAATAAATAAATAAATATTTTGTTAAACGAGTATTTTTATATTTTTTAAATATTTAAACGTATGTTGTATATTGCATACTTTCTCATAATTTGACTTTAACTATTAAACAAATGAATTTGATAAGTTTTGAGTATAATAATTAGTTAAAAAATAACGATATAATAATAATAATAATAATAATAATAATAATAATAATAATAATAATAATAATAATGCACACAAGCACAGAAAAAAATCCTTTATATGCAGCTTAAAAATTTAATAACATTAATATTTAATAACTTAAACATTAATATTTTTTATCCCCATTCGTAATACTCCGAATTCATACTTTCAAGTAAGTTTACTTGCATTTATTCATTTTAAATACTTAAATATTCACTGCAACGTACAAAGATAGTACATATAACTACTTGTGGTTACTACAGTAAATGATACATAATACGTATTTGCAATACATAAAACAGCTTTTTTTACACCAAACAAAAGTACTAACTATTCTGTTGCTAACAATTAAAAGCGTGAAACTTCAGAAACCTAGTACATAAAATAATATAATAAATGTAACAAAAAGAATATTTTGATGTTTTTAAATATTCTAGACATATCCCTTGTATAGCTATTATCTTATAATTTGGTCATAACAATTAAAAAAAAAATGAGATAAGTTGTGTTAAATATTATATCCTACTTTTACTTCTAAGTAAATACAAGAGAATATTCTTGCTGATAAATAATTCTAGCTATATTTTAGCTAACATTCTAGCTAACATTTTAGCTGATAAATAATTCTGTAATTAACGGAGAAAATAATGAAATCGATCTTTCTACATGCAATTATTCCGTATAAAGATTTCTTTTGAAAAACATAATTATGAAGAATTCAATTACTTACACGGTAAATTAACAGTTCAAATCCATTTATGTGAAAGAAAAATCTATAAAAAAATCTGCGAGTTAACTATTTTCTTCATTTAATATACATTATATCGTTATCTAAAGTAATATAAAAATCGTCAGTTTATCGCATATGGTAATAAAGGAACAATGTCGCCCCTGTTCCAAATAGCGTTGAGATCAATGAAGTAAAATTACATCTAATAAATAAATAAAGGGAGAGGATAAAAAATCCACACGCACACAAATAAAATAATGGAATTTGTATTTGAAAATCGAACAGGTAGTATACAACAATGTAAAAAGTCCATGAATATTGATTCTAAAGAGCCAATCAGAAAGCAGCTGAAAATGGGATGCAAATGCACTGTTTTCAAATTGCCGGGCAGAACTGTAGAGTATTTTTTCTTTCTTCCATAATATACTTCATTCCTTCAAAATATATAATTTGAGGACATCAATATTGTAATTTTTACTTTCTAAAATGTAATAAAAATGCAGAATTCTGAGAAATGCATGGCAACAATATTGGCTGCTACGCAACAAAATGTCGTCTTAAGAACTCATACAACAACCTATTGAATTTATATATCATTATGCAAACATTTTTAAAAAATGAATATTGTAAATCGATCAAAAGCATGTGACTGAAGAATATTTATTTATTTATTTATTTAGCAATATGAAAGTTTCATAAATTTCTTTTTCACCTTCGAATATTTAAATGTTGTCGAACTACATCTTTACATGATGGAGCAAAGAAGAGCTTGGAGTGATTACAGATATTATTCAGATGTCGATTACACAGAAGACTGTAACTGTAGTCAGTTTTGCAAAAGTAAGAGTAATTCTTTTTTTTTTCTTTTTTCAATATACTATTAATGGTGGGAACATTTTACAACAGACATATATTATTTTTATGATTACTTTTTCATTTAATTAAAATAAAATGGGGAAAATATCTCAATCCCGGAATATATTTAAAAAACCTATGTTCAAGAAAAATTTTAAAACATTTGGGCCGATTTTAATAATATCTTTTCCTTTTAATAGATTCAATTTCTTTATGATATCTCACAAATTTTCAGGTGATCTAAAAATGAAAAATCTGTCTTGTTACTCGTGGTATAGTTTATTAAAAAGTACTCTGATTGCCAGAAATTTTGGATAAATAGGAAATAACATTTTTATTTAAAAACAAAAAAGCCTTCAGTTTGAGAGTTATCACATTTCTATTTTACGAAATCGGGAAATTTTAGAACTTGAAGTTAAGAAGTAAAGAAATACAATCTGGATTTGGATAGGAAGACGGAATAAAAATAAATATACTTTTCATATTTAAAGATTTATTTCTACGAGATAGTCCAGTTTGATTTATTTGTAATGCTAGGAACAGAAACGGAGAATGTAAATTCTCATATAATAGTATTTTCCTCTGGATTCTCCGAAGGAAATTGTGTAAATTGAGAAAATATTTATTTAGATAATCTGCAATTAACGGTCCTATTATCCTAACATTTAAATTTAGCAGAAAAACATTGATACGTCTCTACAGGGAATCAAAGTATAAATAGTGTCGAACCTAAGATTATCATGATAATACAAGCTTTTATATATAATGCTTTTTGTTACGTTAGGTTCAAATGAGTAAGTAATAATACTGTAAATCAGCGATTCCAAAACTTTATTGGTATGTGACCCACATTTAAGTTAAAAAAATTTCGCGACCCACTTAATATAAAAGTGTAAATCTTTATGGAACTTATTGTATTACCTGTTTAAGCTATCGGTCATCTAATCTACGAAACATGAAAATTTTAAATTATGTACGAAACATATACTATCAACAAAAACAAGAAATAGTAATCCCGATGTAAAAAAAATGGCATAATAATTAAAAATTTGCAGAAATTACAAAGATAAATAAAAATACGTTTAATTATTATCAAAAGAGTACATTTTAGCCAACGAAATTTCTGACACTTTTGTTTCTGATCAGAGCATTCATATCACGGTAAAAACTGATTAATTTTAATATTAAGTCACTTTGTACATGCAGTTTGTTTTTGAACTTTGTTTTTCCAAAAACAAGAAAGTAAAAAAAGCATGTTCACACATTCAGTCGTGTAAAGAACCTCATCAAGTAATTCAAAGTTGATTTAGATACTTTTGGATATTTCGCTGTTATATTTATCAAGATAAAATTTAAGTATTTTACCTTGAAATATTATTTGCTGTTAAAATTGTTATGTGTTTTAAACAGGGGAAATAAAAGTTATATTTTTGTGACAAATCTTGATTTTTCCACGGCCCACCAAAACACTCGCCACGACCCAACAATGGGTCACGATCAATAGTTTGGGAACCGCTGCTGTAAATAATACTGCAAGTGTTTGCAATGGTTTTTACGAACAATTGTATACTTTTTTGTTTCAAACAGAAGTTTAACGATATGCTGTGTATGACTAAACTAAATTTGAGAAAAAAAAGATAGTCAGGAAATTTATACCTAATTGATTTTTTTAGAATATTCAATATTTATTTCATTTTTAATTGACAACGTATGTGATGCTTACATAATGCTCCACAATCATTCGATAAAATTGCAACATTCTATTTCAACGTTCTACAGCTTATTTCAATGTATATTTGTCAAAGACCGGGTTTAGTTCGTTAAATGTATCTTTAATTAATAATTTTGTGTACATTTCTCTTTTATTTTAACACGTTCGCTACCGCATACGTGAAGATGTGATGATAGCAATGCAGCACTGTAGAAGTGGGTTTTTCCCAAAGGCCGATTTGCTTTTTATAACAAAGAATCGGTGAAGGATTTTCCCGCGCCAGTGCGTGACTGGCTATTGGACATCACCCCACTGGCGCGTGAGTGGCACCTTAATGTTGGCGCCATATCACGCGCTGTCGCGTGAGTGGCAGCGAATGTGTTAAAAGAAATTACTTCTGTTTTGTTTTTGCTTCACTTTTTTACAAATGTGACAACAAACAGAAATATGATTTTGTTTATAAAAATAATCAAATAATGGTTTTGATTGTGAAAAATCATGTAATTGATCGGTGTGGGATAGTGGTCTCAAATATCGATGAAAAAAAAAAACAGAGTGATTAAATATGTTTTTTTGCAAATAAAATTCAAAAGTATATTTGCCAAAACAAAATTCCATTGTCCATTAGATCTATTAGATCCCAATTTGTGAGCGAAAACATTTCAAAATAGAATTAACAACTGGAAAACGTAATAAATTATTTAAAGCTCAACATTTAAATATAGCCATTAATCACGAGATGTATTTAAACATGATTGATGGAAAAAATATTACTGCAGATTTCGATACACCGTCAAGCTCAACATGTTTTCTATTTGTGTTAAAAGACCTTCACAAATAAATAATATTGATAAAACAGTTAAATGAATTGTACTTTCACAAACGAAAGAGATAAACGATGTGTGTAAAACTGTGGATGATATTACATGCTAACTCCTGTAACATAAATGACTAATATGTGGAAAATATAATTACAAATTTTCATGTTCCAATTAGTCAATTATTAGAAATTAATGAAGTTCGAAATAAAGAGTTTCGAAAATACTGAAGACCCCATATGAGAAAAAATAAGAAAGAAAAAATGCGACAAGCATAGTTTATGAAGCACTTTCCAACACCTTCAGAGTAATGTAACAAAACTGCACACTATTTCAAAAATTAAAATATTACGTCTCATTTCACCATATGGAAATGAATAACGCATTTCAAAACCGAATTCCAGCTGTTGCCATCTACAAACAGAAAATAATCCAAAAAATTTTAGCAGCCCTGTATACGATACAAAAATTTGTATTTATTAACAACCAGTATTCCAAAATTTAGTTCATTTAAGGGGATACACATATTTCAGTTGAAAATCCACCTTCAGCAATTTCCTCTAATAAGGAGAATGGTATGCTAATACTTTTGTGCAACCGTGCATATGAGGTATAGAATTTATATATAACGACTAATATGCATAAAAACTAATTAAATTTAAAAGCGCATACCGAATTTTAAAATGTACTTACGCTCTGGCAATTATTACGCCCAAAACCAGTTTCTTTTGTGTGTGCCTGTAAATTAATAAAAAATGTTATGAATGCTCTGTTTTAACGTGTCGTTCAGCGATTTATACAAGTTTCGATTCATTTGGAATAGCATAATGTCATTTAAATACTCTCCAAACGATTTTTTCCCACATACCATATTGTGATCGAATTGTACTGAGTGTCTTTGTAAATGAACCATTAATTGTATGTACTTTATATTCAATACCAAACATGCTTTGGTGACGTTAAATAAGCTTTATGAATTGCAAGAAAATCCGAGTATATTTACGGGAGTTAGAGCTTGGCCAGACGGCCAGACAGGCTGATGGACATACAAACCGAATGCATAAGAACTTTTAAACATTATTGGAAAGTGCTAAATAGAGTCGAAATGCATATAATAAAGACTTATTGCATTACTTGTTAATAGTAAGTTTGTTAATAGTAACCCTTTGATTTGCAGCATTAATCACAAAATAAATAAAATGTTTCATAATGTTTGTAATAACTATACATTTAACATCTGAATTTAAAAAAAAAAGCTACTAAAAGATTGAATAATATAAACTAAGACAGACTTTAATACATTTTTTTAAAATAAATAAAATTTATATGAAAAAAATTAAAACACTGAAAAACATTTAAAAATACGCTTCGCCAAGCTGCTCGCAATAACTGATCAGTACAAAAAATTATTCATTGCATAACAACATTGGAACAAATCAAGACAGTTACAGATAATTATTATTTTTTAGAAAAAATATAATATTCATTCGAGACAGCACGAGCATCATTCAGATTTGGCGATCGTAAACAAGTGAACCAACCTTCGAGGAGTAATCTGCCGTGATAACTGCTACAGCCTGATTTTAAGGTACTGGCGTTCGTAAACTGAAATTTGAACGTCAGTGTTTTAATTGCTTTATTTGTGCTATTAAAAATGTAATGTCTCTTGAAAATACTTCTAAGAATACGTTTTATTAGAATGTAAAAAAAAATTATATACATATATATATATATATACATCAAATTGCATTCTATAACATTTAATAGGAATTTTATTGTGTGGACTGCAACTTTCGTACTTTGTGATACTCTCCCTCTTGCAATTTTTAGCTCAACTAAATTACACTAACTAGGGAACTGCAAGAAGTGTAAGTCACCGATTTTGACGAAAGTAGTATCGTTGGAAAAATCTCATTGAGAGCAGTAAAAAACTCAATGAAACTACCCGTCGCAATTCAGCCTTTTTCGAGATATCCGACAATTTATGTCACGTAACTAGTGCATACTTAATGGAGAACCGCAAAACATTTTAGTCTCGATTTTAACGAAAGTGGTATCATTAAAAAGATATCATAATGAGGGAGAAAAAACTCAATAGAACTACCCGTCGGAAATGAGCCGTTTTAGAAATATCCTATAATTTATGTCACGTAGCTAATACATACTGTCTAGTGCACACTTAATGAGGGACCACAAAAAATTGTTTTCTCGGTTTTGATGAAAATGGTGTCGTTGTAAATATATCATTGTGAGAAGTAAAAAACTCAATAGAACTACCCATCTGAAATGAGCCGCTTTCGAGATATCCGACAATTTATGTCACTTAATGCAGTTTCCCAGCAGTGTGCATTAGCAGTGCGACACAAATTGTCGGATATCTCGAAAACGTCTCATTTCTGACGGTGATTCCATTGAGTTTTTTAATCCTCGCGATGATATCTTTTCAACGATACCACTTTCGTTAAAATCGAGGCTAAAATTTTTTGCGGTCCCTCATTAAGTGTGCACTAGCTACGTGACATATATTGTCGGATATCTCGAAAACGGCTGATTTGCGACGGGTAGTTCCATTGAGTTTTTTACTGCTCACGATGAGATCTTTCCAACGATACCACTTTCGTCAAAATCGGTGACTTACACTTCTTGCAGTTCTCTAGTAAGTCGTATGAATACAATTTAATAAACCCCAGCAAAAGCATTATGTATGCATATCTGTAAATAGGGAAAAATTTTACAGCTGTGTTATGTATTTTCACCTGAATTAAGCTTTAATCCACAATGAGGTATGCATGAAAATTTACAAATCACATATAGACATGAATGTTCATAATCACATTAACATTTGAAAAACATTTGAATGTATTAGTTTTTATGAGATATAATGCATTCTTGTAACCAAATTATCATGATACCAAAATCAAATTAGAAATTATGAATTAAATAATCTGGTTCGGACGTTCTGGTAAAGTATATTGGAAGACTTTTTTTGTTAATCAAGTGAAGTGCCGTAGTGTATCGACGTGATTTCAAGATGGCATCCAAGATGGCTGCCATTTACTGACTTCTTTAATATTTGTGGCATATTATTGATCAGTATGTTAAATTTTATGTTTTTGGGGTCAAGAAATACAAATCTACAATCATAATAGGCGTAAATTGTGTTTTTTATTATTTATTTAAACATTTACTGCAAAATTACTGATATTGCTTGTTTTCTATTTTGATGTGTATGTGAAAACTGTATGTTCCCTGGAAGTATTATGTAATTATTCGTTTGCTCAAAATGAGTTCTTAACAACGTTACGAGTTTTACAAATTGTTTATTTAAATAAACCCTTTCGTCTTGTTAAAAAAAATGAAGGTATGATTATTTACAGCATAATGAGACGGGAGTTGCTTAAAAATCGATGCTTGAAATATAATCTTTCGCCCTTGTTAATTAATTGCAAGCAAGCGCCCGTCAAACGTTTACTGGTATATCAACATAATGTCATTTTGGTCGTATTTTTAATTTAGTAAATGTCAAATATCTAATTATAAATTCGAAATTCTGGATAAATTCGTAATATTTAATAATACAATTTTAACTCAAAAAGTATCTTGTTACTATAGTATAAAAAAAATAAAGAATAGTGTAATTTCAACAAAAATAATTCGGAAAATTTTCCTTTTCTAAATTGCGCTGAATGATAAATTGCGATGAAAATACATCTTTTTTAAATGTTTATCTTATCTTTTATTACTGCATCGGTGATCATATGGAGATAAATTCATTTTTTCCCTTCTATCTGTTCATTTGACCGAACAATTCTGTGGTGAGAATCACGATGTTGTTGCAGCTTTTTCTTTTTTTTTCGCTAATGTAATGATCCGCCTGGTTCTCTGATCTTTGTTATAAACTGGAACAAACAACAGTTAGAAGAGAATCAACCCACTGGTCAAAGGCAGTGAACTGTGAATTATGATACTTTAATTTTTTTTTTCCTGGCCATTCCAAGCTTACTTGAATACTTTTTTTACGGTAAGTGAATAGCTACATTTTTTTTGTTGTTGTTGTTAAAGGAAAAATTGCTTTTGAATAAATATGAAGTGCGTTCTTAGAACGTTTTCTCTTTTTTTTATTGAATATTTTATAAACGCAGATAAACAAAATGATAATAATTTAGCGTTATTGAATAGAATTTTTCAAACTATTATTTATAAATGTTAGTCTTATTATCTCTAAAAAGGACAATCAGTATTAGAGGCAACCGAAAATTTTACTTCGTTTTCGGCCTAAAAATTTAATTAACACCGAAAATTCGTTTTCGGCGAAATTGCGGTTAAAAATTCGGTGAGACCGAAACTCGATCTAAGCTATATGTATCAGAAAAATATCATTTCTTCCTTCGGAAATTTTTTCATCGATTTCAGCTAATATTGGCTGAAATGAGACTCTTTATTGCTGTGAACTTTAATGTTTATAATTATCAGTCATGAGTGACACAAAACTAGAGTGCAAATTATAAAACAATGCATATTGGACTAAGCTTTTTCACATGCTCATTAAAAACTGCAGATTTAACAGGAACAGAGAATTTTTAGTTTGAAACAGCAGAAGTGTTTCGAATACTCTTTGAAAAAGTTCTAGGACAATATACGATCATTTATAAAAATCTATATTATAAGGGCCAAACGTATCTGTGCGTAACGCATACGTCATTTTGCGTATGGCAACACTTTCCCATGTAATTTCAGTTTTGCATTTTTCGCTACTTCAAATTTTATAGTTCTAAACATAGCATATTTCCGATTTTTACACCGTCGAAAGCTGTATCTCAATTTGTTTTTGAGATATTAATTTTTTTTATAGTTTTTAGTACCGATTTTGTAATTTTGGCAACAGAATCACTCAATTTTCTCTTAAAATTGGGGAAAAATAGATTTTAAAATGCGTATACTTTGCAAAAAATATCGTCTGTTATAAAATTCCGTGATTTCGGTTTTATTTCGTTTTTATTCATCAGTTCAATGGGACATCACGCTTTGAGTTAAAGGGATTTTAAAAAGCTCAAATTAAAATACCATTTTTTTTTATAAGCATGGTGAATACGGATACGAAAAGTACGTGTTTACATTTTGAGAGGATAAAAATTATGAACGCCGGAAATTCTATGATCGTGTCAATTTGGAATATTTTTTTTTCATTCGCATTTATATCAAACATAAGGGTCTCAATTGATAAATTCATCATAATAGCTGATCTTTATTACATTTTATTGAATAAATTTGCGATTAAAGTTTAATTAAAAAAATTTGGACAACTGAGTTTTATAGTTTTTTGTTAATCTTAGCTTAAAAATATTTGTTTTAAAGTTAGATTGATCAATATAAGATGTATTTTTTATAATATTTGTTTGAGAGGTAGACTGATCAATATAAGATGTATTTTTTACTGTAAGTAATTTTGTAGATTTATTATAAATCAGTGAAGCAGTTCCTTCTTAAACATTTTCTTTCGTCGAATTTCGATGGATTCCACCTCGTTAATTATAAAAGAGAATTCGAGATGGTGTATTCTCAAAATTAAATTATTTTTTAATTAAATGAAATTTGTATGATTATAAAATATTTCTGTGTCATTCTTTAATTAATTACAGTTTCTTTTATATGAAAATAAAAACTTTTGGGAGTAAGACAGAAAAACAACTTGAGCTACACTTATAATCAATTAATAATTATGTATATGTATAATAAACACGTTTAATTAATAATAATCCATGTTTAATAAAAAAGTATAATTAATTAATAATTATGTATATTTACGATGCATTAATTAATTTAACCCTTTTGAGTCTGGTGTACTATTAATAGTACATGTCTTTTAATCGGGTATTTTTTTTGTATTAAGAAATATTTTTGTTTCATTTACCTGTAGTAATATTAGTATATGTCTATGCATTTATTGCAGGACTTCATTTATGTTTAGGCATTTAGTAATAATAATAATTATTATTTGCTTAATTCTCTTTGCAACGTTTGTGTTTTATTTTAAATATATATTTAAAATTTAAAATTAAAGTTACTTTACAGAAAGAATCATGTGTAATAAATCATAAAACGTATTAGAAAGTTGTAATATAAATTAAATCTTGTTGTAATACAATAGTTTCTAAACATCTCCAAAAATTTTTCCTCTGCCTATTTTCATATGTATATTAATTGAACAGTATGAAAAACAACAACATTCGTTGTCTTTCAGACAATGAAAAAATCGCTAATTCTAGAAGCTACTTTTAATAGTATTAACATAAAAGTAATTTATTCTAAAAAATGAAAAAAAAAAAAAAAAAAAAAAAAAATCGGACCCGAAAGGGTAAAAAAGGTTTTCTACATTTTCGTTTTCACTTTCGGCCGAAAACAGGAAGATCACAGAAATTCGGTTTCGGTTTTTGTTTCGGCTTCAAAAAACATGTTTCGATCCACTGTTAATCATTATTTATATGATTTTTAAAGAAAAAAGAATAAAAGGAAATCTTACCTTTCAATGCAGAATGGGTTTTAACTGATAGATACCAATAAATACTACATGATTTTCAATGCATGTGGAATACATTCATTGTCACATATTTGCACAAAAAAAAAGCTTTGTTCTAAGTCAGACGAGAACAAATAACATAAGTTATGTGTAGTGAACGCGACGGTGCTGTTTTTACATTAGTTATTGTATAGTGCGCTTTAGAAAAATATATCAATTGGGAAATAAGTGTTAGAGGTAAAGCTTCTTTTCTATTCCACTTTATAAATTATCAAAAAATAAACATAGGAAATGCATCGAGATTTTATTATTTTGCATGACTATCGGGTCTTTGTACCATTTCGATTAAACTTAAAGTAATAAACTGTATTTGATGTCATGTCACGAACAGTAAACTTCAAAATTTCTATAAAAAAAAGGGGGCATAAGATTTTTTAGTTGAATTATTTAAAGAGTATGAAATATTCTTTTAAATAATAATCAAATAAATTTTGCGGTAAAGGAATTAGCACAAATTTATGTACTGAATTAATATAACTATTGTTTTAATATAGATTTTGCTATATGTGATATAAACCTCCCTTATAACTATAAAAAAAAACCTTGACAAAAGCGGCCAGATAAAATTGTTAAATTGAGTTTATCTCTAATTTTCATTTAGTTTTTGCTGGTGAAATTAGCACTTAACTTAGAAATTTATCTCTGCTTGTAGGCCGAGCCGACAGGCAATTTTTTTCTCAAGAATTGAACACGGTCTGCTGATAAAGAAAATTCAAAATACTTAAAATATTATTTATTTGAAATTTCAATTCATATCTTCACTTTATTTAAAACTTTTTAATTTTAGTGATACATTAAGAAATAATAACTGAATGGGAGAAAAAAAAAGTACTGTAAAGAAAACTTCGAAGTTTTATAGAATTTTCACCACATCGTGCTTTAATCTTAGCTAAAAGGATTTTCTGTTATTTATTTTAATTTTTAAATTTTTAAACCTTTTAAATCTACCTTCAAGTCGTAAATTATTGTTGGTGTTTTATTATTATTATTATTACTATTATTCCAATTTGTGTGGTCCAATTACTATTATTCCAATCTTTAGGCGATTTCGTCCTGTTTTTCTAACAGGCATACTCGTAACTTTGGATTAAAATACGTAAAATATTTCCTAAATCAATAACATAATAGAATAACATTTATATTCATTGGATTTTTTTTTTCGCGGCATTCTCGGTTAATAAATAAGTTGGGTCAAATAGTTGTTCCTTTTCTATTTTAAAGAGATTTTACATATTGAAGAACTTTGAAAGTTTTTATTTTAGGTGCATTCGTAAATATGTAAATGCGTAGCACCTATTGTCGTCGTTCAGTCCGGCTGTCTATCCGCATATAACAGAGCTAAAAATACCCAACCGAATCATTTGAAGTTTAAACTATATAATTGTTGCATAATTTTGTCAAGTCATTTCAAATTTTATGAAAATCAGATCTGTAATTTAATTATGGGGACAATCAAAATATTTCGTTACATTAAGGCCCCTGTCCTCGCTCGAGGAAACGCTCGCGATCTAATGCTATTCCTATGGGGAAGCATTTTTCTAATAACTCTTTCGCATTTTGACATTTTTGAATAATTTTTTTTGCATTGGATAGCTGAGGTGCATGCCGATAGCGCACGTTTTTTACTTTTTCGATTTTGGTTGCAGATATATTTTTTTAAAAGCACTTTCAGTTTCGAAACCGGTTTTGAAAGGGAAACTAACTTTGTAAAAAATATCTGCAACCAAAATCAAAAAAGTAAAATAGGTGTGCTGTCGGCATGCATCTCAACTATCCAATGCAAAAAAAAATATCCAAAAATGTCAAAATGCGAAAGAGTTATTAGAAAAATGCTTCCCCATAGGAATAGCATTAGCTCGCGAGCGTTTCCTCGAGCGAGGACAGGGGCCTTAAGGTCAATGGATGGGGGGGGGGATGCTTCAAGCTCATTTTAATGGTGTTGCACCTTTTCATGCAGTATAAAATTTATATGCATTTATTGAAGTATACTGAAATGTACATTCTGTGCAATATGTGGTGCAAAAAATATTTATCATTCATTTACAAAGCTACACAAAAGTATTCCGTTAGACAATGATATATGGGAAAAAGTTGTTTTTAGGCGTGTTTCAATCATGTTAAATTACTTCATGTATAATGAAATTGATAAACATTTCTGAGATTTATTACAAGTTACTTACTGTATAATAGAAAGTGCTAACAGTATTTACAGGGACTCACAAAAGATTTCGGATACTATACCTCATCAGAAATGTCTGTATGTTACAATATCTGTATGTTACAGATTTTTGCTAGAAGTGCATCTTCAGTTGTGATATGAAATTTTAAGTTCAATTACATTTTTGCATATTACGTTGTGTGTAAAAATGCTATAGTTCATATACAGGGTAATATAACAGAATCTGTAAGAGTTACAGAGTGTGAATAAAAATACTTTAAAAGTGGTTTTTGAATGAATTACGCATTTTTATGATATCACATGATAGATAACGATTCTAAGTTTGCAATGTTGATTACGTCCTATTTAAGATGAAGGCCTATTATCTTCGTATATCTGAATTTAAGATATATAACCTATTAAATTTTGTATTAATGCATTTTTGATAAGAGTCTAACAACTAATGCATCAAATATGTAATACTTAGAAAAACTGATTTTGACAAGAAAAAAAAAATATTTTGAGGGCAAAAATTGGAAATGTAACTAAAAAAGAAAAACAAATAACAATTTATTATTATTATTATTATTATTATTATTATTATTATTGGTAAATTTACTTTTTTTAAACACAGAATAAACATTAAACTTCAACAAATATTTGTCAGATAGCTCTATTATTTTTTGTATCCATAATATTAAAAAACTGTATTCATAATATTAAAAAACTGCATTTTCATTAAATTAATATAACTTTGAAGTTTTTAAAAGTGCAAAATTGTCTTATTATTAACAGAAAAATATTATAATTTTAGTAGTACAATAAATTTTGTTTATCTTTTATACTTAAAGAACAGGAGACGTCCACACTGACAGTTGCCTCATCGAGTTCACCGCTTAAATTCCAGAATTAGTTAAAACTGGAACCGCATATTGAAACGCAACCGGTCTGCCAAGTCGTATCTTGTTAGAAAACTCCTGAAAATCCAATTTTAGTGGTGGACTCGTAGATTTATCATTGTATTTTCAGAAATTAAAAGTTAAAAAAATTACTTGAAGTAGGGAAAGACAATGGTAAACTTACGAGTCAACCTCTAAAATCGAGTTTTGACATGTTTACCACCAAAATATGGCTTGACAGACCGATTGCATTTTAATATGTTGATCAAATATTAAGTAATTCTGGAACTTCAGACGTGAAGTTGATCAGGTGATTGCCTGTGCTGCTTCTTCCCGGTCTATTAGGAACTGTTTTGCAATTATAACAGGTAATAAATATAATGATTAGAGTATTTTTCTATATTTTGATTGGTAATCCATGAACAGCACGATTTTTTAAGACATCA
The DNA here is from genome assembly GCA_964019185.1 of Maratus speculifer. Taxonomy (NCBI): domain Eukaryota; kingdom Metazoa; phylum Arthropoda; class Arachnida; order Araneae; family Salticidae; genus Maratus; species Maratus speculifer. Next base: position 309,942,560 of record OZ025294.1, read on the forward strand.
GTATAAAAAAGCTTACAACAAACTCTAAATTTTTAATAAATAAATTTTAACAATTCTTGAGAAGTTGTAAGGGTTGCCAGTGTTAAGAGGTTTTAGGATTGATCACCTAAAGGGATTTTACGTGATTGTATTTATATATTTTAAATTTGTCTTTTTTATGTGATGCAATACAATTTTTGCTTCTATAAAGAATAATTATATTTCATTATCATGCGATTCATTTAGTTATATTTTTATACAAATTCCATTTTAATTTTATAATTATTGAAGATTTTATAAATTTAGAAAAAATAACTAAATTTCAAAAAGTCGCAATTGTAATTTCAGTTAATGTATACAATTTAAACAATTAAAATTAATATATACTATTATTAATAAATGTATTTATTTCCAAACTGGAAAAATTAATTTTTGTAAATCGTTTTACGATGATATACATTGCATGTAAAATTTTACATAAATATACAATAAATCATTCAGACAGACTTTTTATTTCGCAAATTATAAACATGTTTCTCCGTTTTTGTTGCCTTTTATTCTATTTTCGAAATAACTTTCACCGTATCGTGTATAAATGTATTAGTTTCTCTTTTTTTATCCTTTTTTTAAAGCTTTTTTATTTGTATTCCATCTGAATTGGGAAACTGAAACTAACTTTGCCAATGATGGTGTAATATTTAACACACAAATGCAAATATGAATGGATTTTTTCCATCACATAAATAGTCTTTAATAAGCTTTAAAATAATTTATGTTACAATCTGGGTAATAAAGGAATAAGTGAGTAAGTGGGATCGCAGATTGCACGGAAAGTTTCATTAAATGTGTCTTTTAAAAAACTTTATCCTTAAATTAATGTGTCAAAATTGATAATTTATAATTACACATTAAAATGTTTACATTAATTGCAATACCATTATGTTTAATTTTAAAATAATTAAAAAAATATATTTTAATCAAATAAAAAAAATCAAGTAAAATTATTTAAATAAAGTATAAAATTCATAATATTTTTAAATACTCGATTTGAAAAAAAATTAGCAGTGGTATAAATAAGAAATAATAGCTTTAAAAGCAAAAAAATTGTTTAAAACATATTTAAAATGATGAAATAATTCAGAAAAAATCCATGATAATTCTTTTATTTTTCAAAAACTCATTAGAGGAACTGGTAAACCATTCATAAGCAATGATAACATATATTAAAATTAAGATAACATACATTAACTTTTAATTTTTCAATACAGTTTTTAGTTTACGCGAAAAAATTGCCCATAAGAAATCTGTTATTAAAAAAAAAAATGTCTGTATATGGTAGCAGCAAACAAGAAATTATTCCGGAGGAATCCAATATTTATTCCTGTGTATCAAATTAATTATTTAAAATAAGAAAATTTTGTATTAAATATGGATTTGATTATATCATTTGACATGTTAAATATTAATTCTTTTTAAATGTGCATTTAAAAAATATATATATTAGTAAATAATTCTACGGCTTTTTATAAGATTGAAATTTCAGATTTCTCTGTCTGAAATAAAAAAGGGATATTTTAAAAATTGCCGCGGCGCAAAAAATAAATAAAAAATAAAATAAATAAATAAATGAAGTGCCAATTAAAAAAACCTTTTAAAATTGCCAAAAAAGGATTAAATCCACCTAAAAAGGAAATGTTATAGTAACAAAAAGAATTTTATAAATTAAGTCCCTCCTAACAGATTCGAACTCACAATATACCGCTCAGGACACATACACTGTAAAAAAAAGGGTCGATCTACTAAAAAAATTTTAGTGATCCTTGTAATTACTAAAAATTTTTTAGTAATCATACTCGGTTACAAGGAATCTGTAAGAATTATTAGAAAAAAGCTAGCAACGAATAGAGTTAATATTTTTGCATTTTTAATAGCTGTTACTAAAACTCACTTGGTGTGGGCGTGATAGCCTAGTGGTCATAGCACCGAACTCCAGGCTGAAAGTACCTGGGTTCGATACTGGCCACCACCGAATGTATGCAATGTGACTACTTGTTAAATAAAGGGTTTATGAAAAGCCTATCGTAGCAGTTACCATGGGTAATGATCTCTGAACTTTCCCTCCCCTTTAAAAACATGTCAAAATAGAGCAGGTCGCAATGTTTGGTACCGCCATCTATTACGGCTTTGCCGAAAATCTTCCGTGCTTGAAGTCTGTCTTTTTACCCACTGGATGCAGCTTGAAGGAGGCTCCTGCCCTTTGGGCACACGTAATGGTTACTAAAAATAATTTTGGAGCTATTACTAACATTTGCTTGGTAGCTCATACTAAAAAGTTTTAAGTTAGTTATACAAAAAATTCTTTTGTTCAGTTTACAAAAGAAATGTTTGTTTAACTTACAAAAAAAAGTTTGTAATGGTGACTAAAAAATTCTGTGGAATAAAAATTTACTAAAAAATTTTTAGTAACCTCTTGATTTTTTTTTTTTTTTTACAGTGTATGCCTTACCATGGCGTTATCGGTGCGCTGCGCAATTTGTTGAATTTAAGATTATGTTTTAAAATAAAAAAAAGTGTAAATTCATTTAATTAAATAATGTACGACTTTTCAAAATTTTATGATTTTGAGAAGGACCGTTGGTATTCAGCTCTATGAAAAAAAGAAAAGAAAAAAGTAATTTAAATAGTTTCAGAATGCGATGGACAGAAACAGACAGGGAAGTGAGACTATAAGAATTTCTTGAGATGAAAGAATTTCTAAAAATAAAATTTGAGTCATTAATATAAAACATATACTTAGAAGAGATTTTTCTTTCAAGTTGATCTAAAACATTTTAATTAGGTTTTAGTTTTAATATATTCACAAACTACGCACTAGAAATGAGTTGAAATTTGAAATTTTGCTACCACACATTTTACTGCATACTCTTCTTGTTCCTCATAAATAATAACATTAATTATAACAATATTAAATGCAGGGCTACCAACCCCCTTTTTTATATTTTCTCTAAACAACCAATTGTAGGAATCTATCGGGTTCCTTATTGTTATAAAATAATTAATATTAATAATCACACTAATTATAATAATAAGCAAATAGTCGTCGTAGATAACTCTTGAAGTAGCAATGATAAATAAAGTAAGAAGTTTTTTGTAAGTCAAATTTAAATGCGATAAATCAAATTATTTAAAATTGGAATTGAATAAATGCAACATAGTTTTTCCAAAGACATTGTGAAGCAAAATCAATTAATTTTATTCTCAGGATCTCAATATTGCACTTCTGAGTCTTGTGTAATATCAACAACAATGAACAGTAGTAATAACAATAAATAGAACAACGCGAAATGATAAATTAATTCAAAACAACACTGCTTCTTCACCTTTTAAAAGAACCACCAGATGAACTATTAAAAAATATGGCGGGAGAAGGAAATTTCAGTTATTGTTTTTAAAAATCATTGAAAATACTTATGTAGTCTCTTGAACTGAAGTTATTTTGAAGACATTAGAAATTAAGTTCCTTTTGTGATGAAAGATGACACAATTCAGTCATTCTTTTATTATCATCATTAATTTTGTGAAAGGAAAAAAAAACATAAAAATAATTTTTGTTTCAATTTCTTTATTTACGTACCCATTTATGAAAAAAAATTAATAAATATACTGAGAAATTATTATTTTTTTATTTACTTGATTTGGACTGATTTGCACTCGTTGAAAATTAAACGGCGATCAATTTTCTGAATACCTTGTATTCAAATGTTTCTAAAATATGATTACTTAAAATAATTGATATAAAATCTCATTCTGCATTAAAAAAAATAACTAAATCACATTTTCTTGAACAAATGTATTTAAAAATCATTAAGAAATTTTGTAAAACAGGAAACATAAATTTTAACCGTTTGATGTAAAATAAAACAGGTAGATTGTATCACAATAAAAGAATGCACAGTTGAAAGTCATTGTCTCGATGCACCATTTTCTTTTTTCCACATTTTACCCGAGAAAAAAAGAAAAGAAAAAAAATACAACATTCCACTTTCACCACAAAACTCCCTTGTTTTTTATGTTCGATTCCGGACGACAAATTCATGTTAATTTTTATGCCGACACTGACTCATAACCTTATTCGTACAGCTACATCAATCGGAAACGCATTCATAACAATCCGATGTTCTTCTTCTTTTCGGAAGGTAATATTTGGCCACCTGTAAAAATGGAAGGATTCAGTTTTTACATTCCACATTTCCACAAACAGGTGGTCGAAGCCCAATCAGAGTTATTCAAACAAGTTGCCGCCAGATTAACTTTTTTTTGTTGTTATAAGATATGGGGCTCAATTTTCTGAACCGACAGACCTATTGGATCAGTAGGAGGTCAACTGATTTTCCACAGGAGCATCCAGACTACAGAAGTAGGTAGTGGCCAACCGTTATTATTCATATTTATTAATTAGGAAGTGTTTCTAAATATTTCTAAGATTATTGACACTCTTTGAATTTAATAATAATTTCTGTGACACTTTGATTTTTAAAACATAAAGTTATCGCATTTCATACATTAATTTTATGTATTAATTGTATGTATTAATTTTATGTATTAATTATGTATTTTTATTGACTGTAATCTGAATAATATGATGCTGTAGTTTGAAGTTAAAAAGTTTCTGCTACTGTTAAGTTTGCAGCTTTTAATGAGTACGTGAAAAACGTCTTCAAAATTTAACCCTATGTGCATTGCTTAATTTATATTTTGCACTCACTTCTTGAGTCAATGATGCCTTATAATTATAAACAGTGAAGTTCGTAACAATAAAACCGACTGTATCATTTGTGCCGGTACAGCTCATATCTAATAATAAAGTTGCAAATTTATTTAAAAGGAAATTCGATTTTTGGAATATAGATAGTTTCGGTTGAATTTAGGTTCGGCCGAATTTTTGACAGTGTTTTCGTCCAAACTCTTTTGGGCCGAAGACGAAAACGAATCCGATTTTTTTGGTCGATCTCTGATAATAATAAATATAGATAATCTGAATAATATGTTATATGATTACGATAATCTTTTATCTAAAGCTAACGGATTTAATATGTTAATTTAGATTATTAGAGATTAAATATAGCAGAAAACATAATAAAGTAGCTGAACAATAACATCTATATGTCATAGTGAGATGATAATAATAATAATAATAATAATTCAAAAAGTGTTCTCATTTTAATCTTGATATATTTTACTTTTACAAGCAGGGACAACAAATGCTATTTTTCTTAAAGTATCTGACCACTTTCAAACTTCTTGTGATGTTTAGTGTTTGAAATTTTCGGAAATATTCAATGTTTATATAGTCTGAAAACACAATATCACTTCACCATTCTGAGGGATGTATCTTGTAAAAATACATGAAAAAGACGGAAGGAACTCTGTACAACTGTATTTTTAACGTATTTTTGAATTTGAGATTGCCATGAATTACGTTTTCATCTTTTTTTTATTTTAAAGAAATGTAAACACTGAGAATTTTTGTAATCACATTCAAATTATTATTTCACAATTGACACAGTACCGTGGTACTCTGTTATATTCCGACATGTTAGTTTAGAAATACTGGATTACAGATTTTGGGGGAATTGAAGCGGCTTTGTTGACAAAAAAAACCTTTTTGATAAAAAAAAATAGCTATTTTTACATTTTTTTTAAAACTTGTTATCAATTAATTTCATAAAAATGAATGGATTTGTGATACTATAAATAATGTGGGAAATGTCTATAGACGGTGAATGGAAAATCCTTATTAATATCTAGGTTTCGTCTATTGAAGATATTTGATACATTATGAACAATAAAAGAAGTTTAAGTGACACAGAATTAACGATCAGCAGTACTACGTGCAAACATATAACATAAATTTATATACATGCATATCAAATGCATATTTGAACGCACACAAACATATGGCCATAGCTATATTCCTAAGCACGCGTTCACACATAGATTGAAAATATCATATATACATGAAGAATGTGCATCTGTGTACAGAAAAACACTAAGCCCGCGCTTCAAAATAAATAAATAAATAAATAAATAAATAAATAAATAAATAAAAATCAAATAAATAAATAAATAAATAAATAAAAATCATAAAAAAATGCGAAAGTATTAAATTATTTTTCATATCTTCTCTCAGAAAAAGTAAAAAAATGTTTATTTGAAGATTTTTTGCGAAATCGTTCACAACCAGTTGTTAATTTATTTAAGGGAATTTTTGTAATTTATCACCTGTTATTTGATAAACATGCAAATATTACGAAGCCAGGTTTTTTTTTTTTAAATTAATTTAAATAATTAATTTAGTTATTAACTGGAAAACATCCATATTTTTAGCAAACATGAAATGTTATTTATGCAAGTCGGAACCCGTTGAATTCGACGAATAAAAATGTAAAAAAAAAAAAAAAAAAAAAAAAAAATTAAAGTTGTACAAAAATTTGCAAAAATGATTATAATAATCAATCTCACATTCACTGGCCTAACTAATAAAAAAGTATTATTTATAGCTAAAATTTAAGTTAAACTTTTCAAATTATTGAAATATTAAAAATTATTCTTATGATAATCAATATTATTTATAATATTGATTATATTACAATATTGAATTAATTTATGATATTGAATTATTTATAAATTCTTATAAATAATTCATTCTTATAAATAACATGTGATTCAGACAATAAATTATGAAATTATCAATTGAAGCTTTGATTTTTGCAATGAAAATCAACAAAAATATTTCCACTATGGCACAATTATATATAGTTGTGACGATTTAAGGAGAATTCGAATTATTTCCACTGGTTAAAAAGAAACACGCAGTCATGGCAAGCGAGGGAAAAAACAAAATAAAATAATAAATGTAGAAGATCCAATAATTAGTCATGGGCTGCTGTAAATTCATTTATTAAATTCGTAATAATGAGGAAGGAAAAGCTCCTTTTGCAAAAATTCCATCATTATTTCAGCGAGCTGTCCTCATCGAAGAAGCAACCCAAGAAATCTTCTCTCTCATCTCGAGACTTCCACCTTCTAAACTCAAAAGAAAGTGCTGGAACATTCTGTAACCTCCAAACCATCATTCTTTTTTTGTAAACAGAATTCTTGTCCAGTTACGAGGCTATTTTAAACAGACGATAAATTTATTTTAAAAAATATTATTTAACCAATTTATAATTGACTCAGAATTTTAAATATCTTACGCAGACGATTTTTATAAATGATTAATTTTAAGAGAAAAAGAAAAGAAATGAATTTATTAATATGCACACATCAAAGGTTGACGTAGGAAAAATAAATAAATAGATAAAATAAAATAATGATATTTTTTGAAAGGTATGGTTTTGGAATAAATTTAATAAGACTTTCTTAAAAAGGGTTGATAAAAACATAGAAGAAATCAGTTTTATTTGGAATATTAAGAAATAAAGTTTTAATTAAGAATATTTTTAATTTAGAGCCATCTTTTTAAATTTACGCATACTGGAATAATGTTTTTTAAGGCAAATTAAGAATTTATATCGTCCGCATAAATATTAACAGATTAGATTTAGAAATAAGATTTTAATTTAATAATTTGAAGTAAGTACGGAATATTATTATAAGAAAATTAAGATAGTATAAAGGTTAGTTTTGGCGAAAAAATTTTAAATTTGTAATATTATCCCCCCTCCCCAAGACTTTGTATGAAATTGATAGTTAAATAAAACTACAAGTTCAGACAACAGAAATATAATAATTTAGAAAAGTTAAATTTTGGAATAAAACTGTCAAACTCAGGAAGCCAAGAGATGGAAGAAAAGAAAATTAACGCAATATAAAAAATATTAGCAATTAAAATAAAATAGTTAAGAGAAAATAATTCTGAATTAAATTTAGGTAGGAGCATTTCCCTGAAAGAAATACAATAATGTTACAACATCACTTACCATTTGTAAGTGCAGAGGAGATAATACATATAATAACAGTAAATAAGTTATGAATATTAATAAGCAAGAGATAAAAATATAATAAAAACAATAAAAATTCGTTCTCATGGAAGTTTAAATAATTACAATGACTTAATGCATAGTTTATTTTAAATAAGGCCTTTAAATGAAACAAGTCTTTCAATATATATAAAAGAGTCTTTTCCAATGTTCACTGAATACAGTCCTTGTAGGAAATAAAGTCTTTAAAGGCTACCTAAAACATTCTTCTCAAACTTAGTTGACTACATACAGTCCTTCAAATGAAAAGTCTCAAATAGTTTTAAAAATGCAATTCTTCATTGTAGTTCGCTAGATATAGTCTCTTTAATTAAAGATCTTTAAACCTAGTTTAATCTTTGGTTTTAATGTTATATTGGATCCAACATCTTTCAGTAATATATCAATTTTTCAATAATAAATAGCATCACTCTCAATATCAATAATAAATAATATAGAAAAATTTAAATAATGACAATAACAACAATAATAAGTAATAATATAATAAGACTCCATATCCTAATATTTTTCAATAAGAGTATAATTAATACTAAACTTCATTATAGAAATCATAATAATAATAATAATAGTAAAACAAGAGTATAATCAAAAGAAAATATCACTATTTGTTTATTATTGATAGGGAAAAAACTGGTTGAGGATAAAAATAATTACATAGCAACTAAATAATTTTCTTATCTTCTAATAGCATAAAAAAGTATTTTTTGCTAGCCGAAAGTATAAATAAAAAAAATCATAATAATTCCAAAATCCAAATAAAATTAAATCTAACTATTTAGAAAATGGACTCTCAACCAGTATTTCCTTACAATAATTCCTCTCTGATACTCTTTTACAAACTTGTCAAATTTGGTTATAAGTTCTCAAATGTCAAATGTAGAATAATGTTTTATCTACACATGGTTTATAAACTTCAATAATAGAATACAAATAGGAATAAAAGGCGTCATTCTTAATTGAGAAATGGAAATAAAAATAGTGTGCTTTTTTGAAAAACTTTTAATAGCTGTAGTTTTCACAATCACTGAAAATCACATATTATGTTATAGGTTTGAGTAGAATCATTAGATTTTATAACTGTTATAACATAAATATCTGCTGAATAAATAGAATAATACTAAGGTCAAATACATGAGTAAATATAGTTAGACTTAAACACCCTTAAATTTAATTTATCAACATCAATTTGAAAGCTTTTACAATCAAAGTGTACACCTTATGCCTGCATAAGGAGCCCAATTTAACCCCAAAAACTCCCAAAAACAAGTAATATTCTTGTAGGCCTCCAAGAACATACCTGCTGATGTTGAAAATTATGGTGATAAAATATTTAAAGACTAAGAATTAAAATTTAATCTATTGTCTTGACTTTAGTTTGATCTAGTGATTGTGATTGTATCTGAGGTTTTGTTTGTTTTTTGGGTTGCTCATGAAACAGTTTAAAATCTTCGGGTGAAAAATAGGGTCTTAATTTAGAAACATGCACAATAACGGAATTCTGTCCTGTCTCATAATTAAATTTATCTATTTCATAAGTTACATCAGAAAGTTTATTTATAATTTTATATGGTCCAGAGAAAGTAGGTTCTAATTTTCGAGTGTTAGGGTATTTAAATTCTTCATAAATTACAGAGTCTTGTATTTTTACTGGGCATTCAACAAAATTTCGATCATAGAGCCTTTTACTTTTAAGGTGAAATTCATGAGTTCGCGCTTTCGCAATTTTGAGGGCTTTGTCTACTGGAGTTGTATACATTTTAACTGCCTCACACAAAACCATTACCCTCCATTTTAAAAATCTGAATCAAAATTATCGTGAAAATTATAACTATATTTAGCTGCTAACTTTAACCAGAAATTTTATCTAATAAAACAGAAATTGTAAATATCATAGATATACCTTAAATTGGGATCAACTTTTAATTCTATTAATTTATAGATCATAAACAAATTCAAAAATTTTAATTATAGGTAATTTCTTACTTAAAATCACAAAATTTACTGAAAAAATTAATCATATTTATCAGTCAAAATTCTAGCAACAGCCTTGCACAGTTCCATCTTTCTTACTGAATTTAAATAAATTATAAGAATCCGGGAACCAAAGCTCACTGTAACCAGAAATTCTAACAAATAAAAGGGAAAACATAAATGTTAACTTAATTTTCAGCTCAAATGTCTAGTTGTAGGAACATTATCATGAAAATACTGCATTCTGAGACTATTTCTTGATAACAAACAAATATCAATAAATTAGAAAATGTACTTTTTTGAAATAAACTTGAGCTTCTAAATTCTTTTATACTTCATTATTATTACAAACTTGCCTTTAATCGTGCATAAAAATATCATAATAGTCTTAATAAGTAACAGTAAATATCTTAAGAACATCATACTCCTCAATTAAATCCTTAAGAATAAAAATGTTTCAATCTCCAACAAATAATAATGATAATAATAATACTCATAAATAGGTAAGTAAATAAAATTCACAGACAAATAATCAAATAAATAAACCTGACAAACAGAGAATAATTAATTTAAATAAATACATAAAAAGTATACAAATAATAATAATTGAAATACTACGAAAAAAAAAAATCTCACCGAAATCCTATTGTGCTCAACTATCTCGAAAAATATTTGTCTGTTCACAAATTTACAAGACATGGTCTTGTAATTATTATTTTTTTTTCTTCTTTTTCATCATAGATTTGAAAATCTTAATCAAGAAAATCTCCTTTTCTGCAGTCATTCAAGAAATCATGGCTTCAGGAAAATCAAGCCGACTCAAAGCACTTTACAGGAACAATTCCTCTGTTTTTGTCACTCCAGAAATCATGAGACTATGGCAGTTTTTGTTCAAGAACACATCCAATAATGACGGGCAAATTATTCAGCGATCCACAGTTTTTATTATCACTTCGTTCCATAGCAATTTTCTTTAAATATCATTCATTAAAAAGGCAGCCCAGATAACTAATCCTGTCGGACTTTTCGATTAGTTGTGACGATTTAAGAAGAATTCGAATTATTTCCACTGGTTAAAAAGAAACACGCAGTCATGGCAAGCGAGGGAAAAAACAAAATAAAATAATAAATGTAGAAGATCCAATAATTAGTCATGGGCTGCTGTAAATTCATTTATTAAATTCGTAATAATGAGGAAGGAAAAGCTCCTTTTGCAAAAATTCCATCATTATTTCAGCGAGCTGTCCTCATCGAAGAAGCAACCCAAGAAATCTTCTCTCTCATCTCGAGACTTCCACCTTCTAAACTCAAAAGAAAGTGCTGGAACATTCTGTAACCTCCAAACCATCATTCCTTTTTTGTAAACAGAATTCTTGTCCAGTTACGAGGCTATTTTAAACAGACGATAAATTTATTTTAAAAAATATTATTTAACCAATTTATAATTGACTCAGAATTTTAAATATCTTACGCTGACGATTTTTATAAATGATTAATTTTAAGAGAAAAAGAAAAGAAATGAATTTATTAATATGCACACATCAAAGGTTGACGTAGGAAAAATAAATAAATAGATAAAATAAAATAATGATATTTTTTGAATGGTATGGTTTTGGAATAAATTTAATAAGACTTTCTTAAAAAGGGTTGATAAAAACATAGAAGAAATCAGTTTTATTTGGAATATTAAGAAATAAAGTTTTAATTAAGAATATTTTTAATTTAGAGCCATCTTTTTAAATTTACGCATACTGGAATAATGTTTTTTAAGGCAAATTAAGAATTTATATCGTCCGCATAAATATTAACAGATTAGATTTAGAAATAAGATTTTAATTTAATAATTTGAAGTAAGTACGGAATATTATTATAAGAAAATTAAGATAGTATAAAGGTTAGTTTTGGCGAAAAAATTTTAAATTTGTAATATTATCCCCCCTCCCCAAGACTTTGTATGAAATTGATAGTTAAATAAAACTACAAGTTCAGACAACAGAAATATAATAATTTAGAAAAGTTAAATTTTGGAATAAAACTGTCAAACTCAGGAAGCCAAGAGATGGAAGAAAAGAAAATTAACGCAATATAAAAAATATTAGCAATTAAAATAAAATAGTTAAGAGAAAATAATTCTGAATTAAATTTAGGTAGGAGCATTTCCCTGAAAGAAATACAATAATGTTACAGCATCACTTACCATTTGTAAGTGCAGAGGAGATAATACATATAATAACAGTAAATAAGTTATGAATATTAATAAGCAAGAGATAAAAATATAATAAAAACAATAAAAATTCGTTCTCATGGAAGTTTAAATAATTACAATGACTTAATGCATAGTTTATTTTAAATAAGGCCTTTAAATGAAACAAGTCTTTCAATATATATAAAAGAGTCTTTTCCAATGTTCACTGAATACAGTCCTTGTAGGAAATAAAGTCTTTAAAGGCTACCTAAAACATTCTTCTCAAACTTAGTTGACTACATACAGTCCTTCAAATGAAAAGTCTCAAATAGTTTTAAAAATGCAATTCTTCATTGTAGTTCGCTAGATATAGTCTCTTTAATTAAAGATCTTTAAACCTAGTTTAATCTTTGGTTTTAATGTTATATTGGATCCAACATCTTTCAGTAATATATCAATTTTTCAATAATAAATAGCATCACTCTCAATATCAATAATAAATAATATAGAAAAATTTAAATAATGACAATAACAACAATAATAAGTAATAATATAATAAGACTCCATATCCTAATATTTTTCAATAAGAGTATAATTAATACTAAACTTCATTATAGAAATCATAATAATAATAATAATAGTAAAACAAGAGTATAATCAAAAGAAAATATCACTATTTGTTTATTATTGATAGGGAAAAAACTGGTTGAGGATAAAAATAATTACATAGCAACTAAATAATTTTCTTATCTTCTAATAGCATAAAAAAGTATTTTTTGCTAGCCGAAAGTATAAATAAAAAAAATCATAATAATTCCAAAATCCAAATAAAATTAAATCTAACTATTTAGAAAATGGACTCTCAACCAGTATTTCCTTACAATAATTCCTCTCTGATACTCTTTTACAAACTTGTCAAATTTGGTTATAAGTTCTCAAATGTCAAATGTAGAATAATGTTTTATCTACACATGGTTTATAAACTTCAATAATAGAATACAAATAGGAATAAAAGGCGTCATTCTTAATTGAGAAATGGAAATAAAAATAGTGTGCTTTTTTGAAAAACTTTTAATAGCTGTAGTTTTCACAATCACTGAAAATCACATATTATGTTATAGGTTTGAGTAGAATCATTAGATTTTATAACTGTTATAACATAAATATCTGCTGAATAAATAGAATAATACTAAGGTCAAATACATGAGTAAATATAGTTAGACTTAAACACCCTTAAATTTAATTTATCAACATCAATTTGAAAGCTTTTACAATCAAAGTGTACACCTTATGCCTGCATAAGGAGCCCAATTTAACCCCAAAAACTCCCAAAAACAAGTAATATTCTTGTAGGCCTCCAAGAACATACCTGCTGATGTTGAAAATTATGGTGATAAAATATTTAAAGACTAAGAATTAAAATTTAATCTATTGTCTTGACTTTAGTTTGATCTAGTGATTGTGATTGTATCTGAGGTTTTGTTTGTTTTTTGGGTTGCTCATGAAACAGTTTAAAATCTTCGGGTGAAAAATAGGGTCTTAATTTAGAAACATGCACAATAACGGAATTCTGTCCTGTCTCATAATTAAATTTATCTATTTCATAAGTTACATCAGAAAGTTTATTTATAATTTTATATGGTCCAGAGAAAGTAGGTTCTAATTTTCGAGTGTTAGGGTATTTAAATTCTTCATAAATTACAGAGTCTTGTATTTTTACTGGGCATTCAACAAAATTTCGATCATAGAGCCTTTTACTTTTAAGGTGAAATTCATGAGTTCGCGCTTTCGCAATTTTGAGGGCTTTGTCTACTGGAGTTGTATACATTTTAACTGCCTCACACAAAACCATTACCCTCCATTTTAAAAATCTGAATCAAAATTATCGTGAAAATTATAACTATATTTAGCTGCTAACTTTAACCAGAAATTTTATCTAATAAAACAGAAATTGTAAATATCATAGATATACCTTAAATTGGGATCAACTTTTAATTCTATTAATTTATAGATCATAAACAAATTCAAAAATTTTAATTATAGGTAATTTCTTACTTAAAATCACAAAATTTACTGAAAAAATTAATCATATTTATCAGTCAAAATTCTAGCAACAGCCTTGCACAGTTCCATCTTTCTTACTGAATTTAAATAAATTATAAGAATCCGGGAACCAAAGCTCACTGTAACCAGAAATTCTAACAAATAAAAGGGAAAACATAAATGTTAACTTAATTTTCAGCTCAAATGTCTAGTTGTAGGAACATTATCATGAAAATACTGCATTCTGAGACTATTTCTTGATAACAAACAAATATCAATAAATTAGAAAATGTACTTTTTTGAAATAAACTTGAGCTTCTAAATTCTTTTATACTTCATTATTATTACAAACTTGCCTTTAATCGTGCATAAAAATATCATAATAGTCTTAATAAGTAACAGTAAATATCTTAAGAACATCATACTCCTCAATTAAATCCTTAAGAATAAAAATGTTTCAATCTCCAACAAATAATAATGATAATAATAATACTCATAAATAGGTAAGTAAATAAAATTCACAGACAAATAATCAAATAAATAAACCTGACAAACAGAGAATAATTAATTTAAATAAATACATAAAAAGTATACAAATAATAATAATTGAAATACTACGAAAAAAAAAAATCTCACCGAAATCCTATTGTGCTCAACTATCTCGAAAAATATTTGTCTGTTCACAAATTTACAAGACATGGTCTTGTAATTATTATTTTTTTTTCTTCTTTTTCATCATAGATTTGAAAATCTTAATCAAGAAAATCTCCTTTTCTGCAGTCATTCAAGAAATCATGGCTTCAGGAAAATCAAGCCGACTCAAAGCACTTTACAGGAACAATTCCTCTGTTTTTGTCACTCCAGAAATCATGAGACTATGGCAGTTTTTGTTCAAGAACACATCCAATAATGACGGGCAAATTATTCAGCGATCCACAGTTTTTATTATCACTTCGTTCCATAGCAATTTTCTTTAAATATCATTCATTAAAAAGGCAGCCCAGATAACTAATCCTGTCGGACTTTTCGATTAGTTGTGACGATTTAAGAAGAATTCGAATTATTTCCACTGGTTAAAAAGAAACACGCAGTCATGGCAAGCGAGGGAAAAAACAAAATAAAATAATAAATGTAGAAGATCCAATAATTAGTCATGGGCTGCTGTAAATTCATTTATTAAATTCGTAATAATGAGGAAGGAAAAGCTCCTTTTGCAAAAATTCCATCATTATTTCAGCGAGCTGTCCTCATCGAAGAAGCAACCCAAGAAATCTTCTCTCTCATCTCGAGACTTCCACCTTCTAAACTCAAAAGAAAGTGCTGGAACATTCTGTAACCTCCAAACCATCATTCCTTTTTTGTAAACAGAATTCTTGTCCAGTTACGAGGCTATTTTAAACAGACGATAAATTTATTTTAAAAAATATTATTTAACCAATTTATAATTGACTCAGAATTTTAAATATCTTACGCTGACGATTTTTATAAATGATTAATTTTAAGAGAAAAAGAAAAGAAATGAATTTATTAATATGCACACATCAAAGGTTGACGTAGGAAAAATAAATAAATAGATAAAATAAAATAATGATATTTTTTGAATGGTATGGTTTTGGAATAAATTTAATAAGACTTTCTTAAAAAGGGTTGATAAAAACATAGAAGAAATCAGTTTTATTTGGAATATTAAGAAATAAAGTTTTAATTAAGAATATTTTTAATTTAGAGCCATCTTTTTAAATTTACGCATACTGGAATAATGTTTTTTAAGGCAAATTAAGAATTTATATCGTCCGCATAAATATTAACAGATTAGATTTAGAAATAAGATTTTAATTTAATAATTTGAAGTAAGTACGGAATATTATTATAAGAAAATTAAGATAGTATAAAGGTTAGTTTTGGCGAAAAAATTTTAAATTTGTAATATTATCCCCCCTCCCCAAGACTTTGTATGAAATTGATAGTTAAATAAAACTACAAGTTCAGACAACAGAAATATAATAATTTAGAAAAGTTAAATTTTGGAATAAAACTGTCAAACTCAGGAAGCCAAGAGATGGAAGAAAAGAAAATTAACGCAATATAAAAAATATTAGCAATTAAAATAAAATAGTTAAGAGAAAATAATTCTGAATTAAATTTAGGTAGGAGCATTTCCCTGAAAGAAATACAATAATGTTACAGCATCACTTACCATTTGTAAGTGCAGAGGAGATAATACATATAATAACAGTAAATAAGTTATGAATATTAATAAGCAAGAGATAAAAATATAATAAAAACAATAAAAATTCGTTCTCATGGAAGTTTAAATAATTACAATGACTTAATGCATAGTTTATTTTAAATAAGGCCTTTAAATGAAACAAGTCTTTCAATATATATAAAAGAGTCTTTTCCAATGTTCACTGAATACAGTCCTTGTAGGAAATAAAGTCTTTAAAGGCTACCTAAAACATTCTTCTCAAACTTAGTTGACTACATACAGTCCTTCAAATGAAAAGTCTCAAATAGTTTTAAAAATGCAATTCTTCATTGTAGTTCGCTAGATATAGTCTCTTTAATTAAAGATCTTTAAACCTAGTTTAATCTTTGGTTTTAATGTTATATTGGATCCAACATCTTTCAGTAATATATCAATTTTTCAATAATAAATAGCATCACTCTCAATATCAATAATAAATAATATAGAAAAATTTAAATAATGACAATAACAACAATAATAAGTAATAATATAATAAGACTCCATATCCTAATATTTTTCAATAAGAGTATAATTAATACTAAACTTCATTATAGAAATCATAATAATAATAATAATAGTAAAACAAGAGTATAATCAAAAGAAAATATCACTATTTGTTTATTATTGATAGGGAAAAAACTGGTTGAGGATAAAAATAATTACATAGCAACTAAATAATTTTCTTATCTTCTAATAGCATAAAAAAGTATTTTTTGCTAGCCGAAAGTATAAATAAAAAAAATCATAATAATTCCAAAATCCAAATAAAATTAAATCTAACTATTTAGAAAATGGACTCTCAACCAGTATTTCCTTACAATAATTCCTCTCTGATACTCTTTTACAAACTTGTCAAATTTGGTTATAAGTTCTCAAATGTCAAATGTAGAATAATGTTTTATCTACACATGGTTTATAAACTTCAATAATAGAATACAAATAGGAATAAAAGGCGTCATTCTTAATTGAGAAATGGAAATAAAAATAGTGTGCTTTTTTGAAAAACTTTTAATAGCTGTAGTTTTCACAATCACTGAAAATCACATATTATGTTATAGGTTTGAGTAGAATCATTAGATTTTATAACTGTTATAACATAAATATCTGCTGAATAAATAGAATAATACTAAGGTCAAATACATGAGTAAATATAGTTAGACTTAAACACCCTTAAATTTAATTTATCAACATCAATTTGAAAGCTTTTACAATCAAAGTGTACACCTTATGCCTGCATAAGGAGCCCAATTTAACCCCAAAAACTCCCAAAAACAAGTAATATTCTTGTAGGCCTCCAAGAACATACCTGCTGATGTTGAAAATTATGGTGATAAAATATTTAAAGACTAAGAATTAAAATTTAATCTATTGTCTTGACTTTAGTTTGATCTAGTGATTGTGATTGTATCTGAGGTTTTGTTTGTTTTTTGGGTTGCTCATGAAACAGTTTAAAATCTTCGGGTGAAAAATAGGGTCTTAATTTAGAAACATGCACAATAACGGAATTCTGTCCTGTCTCATAATTAAATTTATCTATTTCATAAGTTACATCAGAAAGTTTATTTATAATTTTATATGGTCCAGAGAAAGTAGGTTCTAATTTTCGAGTGTTAGGGTATTTAAATTCTTCATAAATTACAGAGTCTTGTATTTTTACTGGGCATTCAACAAAATTTCGATCATAGAGCCTTTTACTTTTAAGGTGAAATTCATGAGTTCGCGCTTTCGCAATTTTGAGGGCTTTGTCTACTGGAGTTGTATACATTTTAACTGCCTCACACAAAACCATTACCCTCCATTTTAAAAATCTGAATCAAAATTATCGTGAAAATTATAACTATATTTAGCTGCTAACTTTAACCAGAAATTTTATCTAATAAAACAGAAATTGTAAATATCATAGATATACCTTAAATTGGGATCAAC
Organism: Maratus speculifer; assembly: GCA_964019185.1. Lineage (NCBI taxonomy): Eukaryota > Metazoa > Arthropoda > Arachnida > Araneae > Salticidae > Maratus > Maratus speculifer. Next base: position 309,960,954 of record OZ025294.1, read on the forward strand.
TTTTAATTCTATTAATTTATAGATCATAAACAAATTCAAAAATTTTAATTATAGGTAATTTCTTACTTAAAATCACAAAATTTACTGAAAAAATTAATCATATTTATCAGTCAAAATTCTAACAACAGCCTTGCACAGTTCCATCTTTCTTACTGAATTTAAATAAATTATAAGAATCCGGGAACCAAAGCTCACTGTAACCAGAAATTCTAACAAATAAAAGGGAAAACATAAATGTTAACTTAATTTTCAGCTCAAATGTCTAGTTGTAGGAACATTATCATGAAAATACTGCATTCTGAGACTATTTCTTGATAACAAACAAATATCAATAAATTAGAAAATGTACTTTTTTGAAATAAACTTGAGCTTCTAAATTCTTTTATACTTCATTATTATTACAAACTTGCCTTTAATCGTGCATAAAAATATCATAATAGTCTTAATAAGTAACAGTAAATATCTTAAGAACATCATACTCCTCAATTAAATCCTTAAGAATAAAAATGTTTCAATCTCCAACAAATAATAATGATAATAATAATACTCATAAATAGGTAAGTAAATAAAATTCACAGACAAATAATCAAATAAATAAACCTGACAAACAGAGAATAATTAATTTAAATAAATACATAAAAAGTATACAAATAATAATAATTGAAATACTACGAAAAAAAAAAATCTCACCGAAATCCTATTGTGCTCAACTATCTCGAAAAATATTTGTCTGTTCACAAATTTACAAGACATGGTCTTGTAATTATTATTTTTTTTTCTTCTTTTTCATCATAGATTTGAAAATCTTAATCAAGAAAATCTCCTTTTCTGCAGTCATTCAAGAAATCATGGCTTCAGGAAAATCAAGCCGACTCAAAGCACTTTACAGGAACAATTCCTCTGTTTTTGTCACTCCAGAAATCATGAGACTATGGCAGTTTTTGTTCAAGAACACATCCAATAATGACGGGCAAATTATTCAGCGATCCACAGTTTTTATTATCACTTCGTTCCATAGCAATTTTCTTTAAATATCATTCATTAAAAAGGCAGCCCAGATAACTAATCCTGTCGGACTTTTCGATTAGTTGTGACGATTTAAGAAGAATTCGAATTATTTCCACTGGTTAAAAAGAAACACGCAGTCATGGCAAGCGAGGGAAAAAACAAAATAAAATAATAAATGTAGAAGATCCAATAATTAGTCATGGGCTGCTGTAAATTCATTTATTAAATTCGTAATAATGAGGAAGGAAAAGCTCCTTTTGCAAAAATTCCATCATTATTTCAGCGAGCTGTCCTCATCGAAGAAGCAACCCAAGAAATCTTCTCTCTCATCTCGAGACTTCCACCTTCTAAACTCAAAAGAAAGTGCTGGAACATTCTGTAACCTCCAAACCATCATTCTTTTTTTGTAAACAGAATTCTTGTCCAGTTACGAGGCTATTTTAAACAGACGATAAATTTATTTTAAAAAATATTATTTAACCAATTTATAATTGACTCAGAATTTTAAATATCTTACGCAGACGATTTTTATAAATGATTAATTTTAAGAGAAAAAGAAAAGAAATGAATTTATTAATATGCACACATCAAAGGTTGACGTAGGAAAAATAAATAAATAGATAAAATAAAATAATGATATTTTTTGAATGGTATGGTTTTGGAATAAATTTAATAAGACTTTCTTAAAAAGGGTTGATAAAAACATAGAAGAAATCAGTTTTATTTGGAATATTAAGAAATAAAGTTTTAATTAAGAATATTTTTAATTTAGAGCCATCTTTTTAAATTTACGCATACTGGAATAATGTTTTTTAAGGCAAATTAAGAATTTATATCGTCCGCATAAATATTAACAGATTAGATTTAGAAATAAGATTTTAATTTAATAATTTGAAGTAAGTACGGAATATTATTATAAGAAAATTAAGATAGTATAAAGGTTAGTTTTGGCGAAAAAATTTTAAATTTGTAATATATATATATATACATATTACAACGAAATCTAAAAATAACGTCATTTTCACCGACTGAAAATTTACATGCGTAAATTCATATTCATATTGATTATTCTAAAAACCCTTTAACATGCAATAGATTATTAAGTATACACTATATAGCCAAAGGTGACCGGCCACTTGCGATTTTAAAAACTTTGTTCAATATCAAGGAAGAAAAAAAAAATAAAAAAAATAACGAGGAATTACTCTGAAACTCTAAGTGCCTAAACATAATAGTACAGGTCATACATTTCCGTGAAGATTTCTTCCCGAAAGTCCAATAGAGGACCGTCAAAAAATTGAAAAAGAACGAATATCTTTTAGTTAACCCTGTCAAAACTAATGTAGCAAAAGCTTTCAAACTATAGACTATGATTAACTATGGCTTATTGCAATAAACTGTGTTCACTTTTTTTCATGTGGAAAGCATGTATACTCGTAGAGTAACTACGGTTTTTATAAAAGCAGTCCAAAATTTTTCCAAGTGTTTTGATTATAATTTGCAGAGATCTTATAAAATAATGTTCTTTTCCGAAAATATGATAAAAAAAATTGTACATAATACCCTGTAATGAGAATTAAAAAATAATAAAAAATGTATATAAAATGAGCAGGTTAACTAAATAATTTTTCACTCCGAATGCATAAACACTATAAAAATTTCATTTGCATATTGTTTTAGCTAAATGTATAGAGCAACTTTTGTGAAAGTCTCAAAAACATAGCTTGAAAATTCTGAAAGCGATCGTCGATAGAATAAGCTCAAATTCCGTTATTTTCAAATGAAGCAAAAAGATAACGGGCTGTATCCATATTTCCACTGATTAGTGACAATATAGAATACAAAATGGGGCACGTACTACTATATTTGAATACAACCCCTCAGTTTTTTTGCTGTTGAGCAATTTACGCCAAAAACTAATCAGTACCAATTTATGTTAAGGACTAACTTTAAATGTAAATTTTTACAAAATTCCGTGCATCAATTCTTGAGATAGAGCGCCCACAAAATTTATGTCACAGACTCACAGACATTTTGTAAAAACATGTTTTTCGATATCTCTGACCTTTAAAACATGTAAATTCGTCGAAAACTGAGATTCGAAAATTTCACGAATCCAATATTTTCTTCTTGTAAAGATAGAAGAAAGTAAAATTAATACATTGAACATAATTAACTTTGTTATAACTTTGACTGAAAAATTATCAGTAAAGGATGTTTTATTGGCAAGACATTGCATTGCATAAACGTTCATGACATAAATAAACAAAGCATGGTCATATATCGAAATTTAGGTCGGCAGTAAATAGGGGCTTCGCGAAGCGAAATTTTTTTTATCGAACACATTGATGGAACTTTTATGTTTTACACAACTTTGTGCGTTCTTTTTCTTTTGAGATTGCATCTGAATCGAAAGGCATTGTAACGAAAGGTAAGTTTCCATAAAAGTTCATTTCTATAGTTCAGTTTTTTGATTGGTTACTAATTAAAAATATTAAATAAGCAAAATTAAATTGCTATTGAAAGCGAAATTGATTAAAGTATAAGTACTATTATAATTGAGGTACTGTTGATTAAATTATAACTAGTCATCATATGTTATTTTTTTTTTTTTTTTTTGGTCTACAACATTTTGCATATTTTATTTATTCTCTCTGACTTAAAAACGAACTATTTAATTCTAACATAATTTATCACATTTACTATACATCTTACTATAAATTTAACTAAAATTAGTTTTTTAGGTTTTCGTTTTATTGAAATAAATAAACTCTTTAAATTATTTAAAAACTAACAAAAAAAAATATTAATCTGGACATCATGGCATGGCATCATAATCATGGCATGATCTAATTTTAATCTTTATTTACCACATTGGCAATAGATTTTTTAAATAAAAATTTTCCTTTTATTAAATACGCGAAAATATACTTTTAATTGCTTACAATTATATCTATTTTACAATGTTGGTGTTATTATTTCAACATTTGACAAATACAAGCACTTTTCCCTGAAAGGGATAAAACATGCCAAGAGTATACTTAATTTCAGAGTGCATCAAAGAATGACATTTTTCAATCCCTCGTCTCGCAGGATGAACACATCAATATTCAATATTTTTCGGTCAGTCAGGATGTAATTGTTTAAAGATAAATAATTATTCTTGAAAAAAATACACCCTTTTGTTGCATTTATGCGTTTTTTTTTAAAGCTTAAAAACGTTTTGAAAACATTAATTTATAAAAATTAGTATTTTAAAATACTTAAGCATTTTATAAAAATTATAATACTTTAAAATCGAAATTCTTTATTTCTTCTGCATTTATAAAAAAATAAATAAAAATATCACGATTTACTCTTATTATTGGAAACTATAGGTGCAGATTCATAAAAAAATTTGAGGTATCAGTGGCTATTTAGTCCAAATAATCCAGTCAGCACAGTTTGAGAGAAACGCGATTTCGGCTAGAGGATCGTGAAAAAATAAGCAATTTTCGTCAAAAAACCGAAAAAAAAAAAAAAAAAAAAAAAAAAAAAAAAAAAAAAAACCATGCGACTCTCCTCAAAGGATTGTGAAAAAACGAGATTTTCGTCAAATGATCGCGAGAAAAGAAGCGAAGTTCACCAAAGGATGGCGACTTAGACGTCGAAATATAATCGCCAAGTCAAAAAATTTAGTCGCCATGTGGCGACTGGTGACCGCGAATCTGCGCCTATATTGGAAACCAGGATAAATTAGAACTTTCTATGTTCATCCTATTTGGCATACATTCATAATTCAATTTAGAGTCAAGATGTCCAGTGTTGCACAAAAAAAAAAAAAAAAAAAAAAAAAAGAGGGTAACAAGCTAACGTTAGATAATATACGAGCTATTAATATTATGCCTCGAGTATACGCTATAGCTTTATTTGAGAAGCAGGGGGTATCAGGATTTTTTTTAAATCAAAAGGTATACCTCCGTATAACCTCCATTGCACTTCTGCAGGTGTATCAATTTACGGAGAGAAATAAGGGATTTAATTAAAAAGAGTTCCAGGAGATTCAGGCCTGTTCCGCGTAACCACTACGCTTGGACGCTAAAATTTTTTTTATTTTTCAAGATGCACAACTTATTATTGATTTATTTTCATACCAGGTTGTTTATTAGCATGCATCGAGCAGAACTCAATGCAGTAAAATCTGCGAATGCTGAACTTATGTATACCAGAAGTCCGTTCTAAAGCTATACTTTATAAATTTATTTGCCTCGAAGGAAATATTCCTAAAACACAATTTTTTTCGGATCATAGCAAAAACAAAGCCTGTTTATAGCGGAATTTTATTTTAAAAATAAAAATTTCATTGCCTCTACGATAGAAATACTGTACAATTTTATCTAGTAAAGTGGTATTTTGTTTTAGTCCTGGCTATTCTACCTGTTGAGCTTTTACTATGTAAGTTTGCCATGTTTATTTAATAAAAAGAACTTTTAAGACAGAACCTCAAAACGCAGGATAGAAATTCTGCTTTACACAGGTTTCCGCCTTAGCAGGTATAATTATACGTTATTCCGATCGTAGAAACAATGAAAGTTTATGTCTAAGGCAGAATTCCGTTGTAGATGCATTCTCATTTCATGGTATTTAGTGTAATTTTATGTCCCAATTTAAAGTCGAGCCCGGTTTTTAGCTGTATTCATCTATATATATAAAAGAAAGTCTGGATTTCGTATTAATTACAGCAGAAAAAAATCTACTAAACCGATAATCTTGAAAATTGGGGTAAAAATACTTCTTATAACACCGAGTGCCGCTAAGAAGGGATTTTCGAAAATTCCACAACTAAGGGGGTTAAAAAAAAGAACGAACTTTAAAAAAAAAAATCCTTAAAAATCTACTTTTGTAGTTATTTTTCAACTGATAACATATTTTAGTGTATTTTTCCATGCTGAATCGAATGGTACCAAGCAAATTCTTTTAAATCCATTAGTTCGTGAGATACTTCACATTTTCCTAATTTGGCGATGTCTTCGGCGCAAAAACCTGAAATTTTCAATCCTTATCTATATAGATCAGATTTTGTAGTCAATTCAATTGATACCATTTTGTAGACGATTCAATTGGTACCATATTTTAGTGTATTTTTCCATGCTGAATCAAATAGTAACAAGCAAATTCTTTTAAATCCAGTAGTTCGTGAGATACTTCACATTTTTCTAATTTGGCGATGTTTTCGGCGTAAAAAGCTGAAATTTTCAATTTTTATATATAAAAGAAAATCTGGGTTTTGTATTAATAATCGTACAAAAAAATCTATTGAACCTACAATTTGGAAGTGAGTTCTATAATCAGGTTAACATGATTATGTAAGCTATATTTAATTATCTCAATATATATAAAACGCAAAGGGAAATTTCAATCTGGCCTCTTATAAATTAAGTTCTACTAGATAGATTTTAATAGAACTTACATTGTTAGTTCTATAATTTTTCAGAAATTTTGTAACATTTGAAATATAGCATTCTACGTTGTTTAATTGAATACTTATGGAGATATTTTAAATCAGATGAACTCAATTACAAAAGGTTGGCTTTATTTTAAAGGTTCCGCTGAATGAATTTTTATGTGATTAAAACTGTTAACATGTTGAGCGCTATGTCATTCGTTGGTGACTAACTTTGAACTTTCTGTTTAGATGACTGCCTTCTCCCCGATGACGTGAGTCTAAAATACAATATAAAACTAAAAATTACTATGATATAAAAATTTCGTTTGATTTAAAGTTTCTTAAAAAAAAAACTGACCAGCGTAGCGGGCGAAGGCTGCTAGTAATTGTATACATACGAAGTCCCTATAGTCGTCGTCTGGTCCGTCCATCCGTCTGTATATATACGTGTAAATTTATACAACCGAATAATTTTAAATTAAAAATATATAGTTGTTACATATTTTTATCAAGTTGCTTCAAATTTCATGAAAATCGGATGTATATGTTAATTACAGGGACAGTAAAAAGTTTTCCGTTACATTGCAGCCAATGGGAAAAAATAATTTCAAATACATTTTAATATTGTTACACTCTTTTGAACATAATGAAATTGATATGCATCTGTGAAGTACAAGAAAATATACATTCTATACAATATGCTGTACAAAGAATATTTGTTATTCATTTACAAGGCCACACAAAAGGTTCCATTACATAATGGTATAGAGTAAAACTTTGTTTAGGGCGCATTTCAATCAAATTATTTCACATTTTATGAAATTAATTAACGTTGCTGAGATTTACTACAAATTACTTCCTGTACAATAGAAAGCAGGTAGTATTTACAGGAATACACAAAACATTTCGGGTACTCTACTGTATCCAAAATATACTGTATACTAATAGATCATGATCTGAATATTTTTTAAAATTTTGTTATATAGTACGAACACACATCATTTGCTACGTTTGACGTGTAATTCCATTTTCTTTCTTTCTTATTTTTTGTCCTCCTTGTATTGATAATTAAGACATTTGACCTGGCAGCACTACTCTAGACTCTGTTGGTAGACGACGGTTGTTTAAGAAATTGTGGTGCAATCTGTTTCAGCTGAAATCACGTCTTCGAATATTATATAGATACCTATACCTATATAAATATAGATAGCATTACATATAGATCCCTACATTTACCTATAAATTACACCTTTGAAAATGGAATTGCTTTAGAACAGAAAAAAAAGGTTACAGACGCTGCCTATTAGCAGGTATAATCGCATAGTATTCTTTTAGACGGGAGCATGAAAAAAAAATTTTTTTTTCGTTTATGGATGTATTTTTTTTATAGATAGGTGTGTTTTCGTTGATTTTATTGTATCTATAATCAGAAAATCATTTTAATTTATATATACATAGTTATATTTATGAATATAAATAATTGTTAGATGAGGCAACAACCTTTAAATTAAAAAAGAAAATATTAAAAAAATTTTTAACTACACTGTACATGACAAAATTTTTCTGATGGTAAGAAGGAGGGGGAGGAGGATGAGAATTTGGCAAATTCTCTGTGGCCTATGGAAATCCAAGTCATTCTTTTCACATTCATATATAAAACAAAAAAAATTAAGGAAATGAATGTCTAAAAACTTAATTTTCAAAGAGACATGCTACTACTACAAGTGCAAGGAAGCAAACATGATTCGGGTTTTCTTTCAGCTTGTGTTTCTGAGTCAGCCTCTTGTTTTCTGGGTGATGACTTTAGTAATATGCGGGGTCTTGAATTTTATGAAGGTATTTCTGAAGATTCTTCAAATATTGTTATTTACAATATTGAAACTACAACAGCATTTTAATGTTTGTTTAGAGAAGCTATCATTTACAACGATCATATGTAAATCAACTTCAGCCACTTTTATTAAAAGTATTACTAAAAAGAAATAGATTTGTAGGTACAAAATCAGCTTATTGTGGTTAAGCATTATCCATGCACATGAAGACAACGTTTAAAAAATCATAATTTATCTGAAGAAAAAAAAATGAAAAAGAATAACTCAGTGTGTAAAAAGTACTATAAATTTAAATTATGTTTTTGTCATGAAAATATGCAGATCAGGAACCTCATGTCAGATCTGCAAGTGGTATTTTTATTTTGGATTTATTTTTTTATTTAATATTTGAAGTTTCCGACTCGCAGCTTCATTTCTATCAAATTAGTATCCCTAAGAGTTTAAGAAGATTTAACTCTTGTTAATTGAAATGCGAAATACTATTACATGCACTTATATCACAGGACTGATTAGTATATTTGCAAAATTTTATCATATCGCGGTAGCTCTGCCCCAATGAATTTCTGATTGCTTCTTTAATTTCATAATGGAAACTCTATAAATTTCAATATCTTAAATCAGCTGTATAAAATAATTAAATTATTGATTTTATGAGTGCGAGAATAATTTGTTTAAAATGAATAACATTTTCTTATAAATTTTTAATTAACTATTGATATTCGTAAAAGTTCATTTTATTTAAGATTACTATTTCAGTTTTTCCTAAATTGTAAGAAAAAAAAATGTAATTTTACGGATTTAAAATTACCAATATCTGTATGCTTAATAAAATTTTATCTATATACACTGTCGGACGTTCCTCTCAGCCCGCACAACTTTGAAGAATATCCGTGGTAGTTCTTGAAATGTTTAGTAATTTTTCATTTTTTTAAGATTGTATATACATTTTGAAGTATGTGCTACGGCTGCAATTCTGAAATATTATTTTTGTTCCTAACCCCCTGCGGAAGAGCGACCGATATACTTGGCACTTAAGGTGCACAGAATCCTTTATTATTTCCACCAGTTTTTTTTAACCATAAAGTTTATCTTATTTAATTAAAGCATTTTCAATATTCAATTGTAGAAAATTTCCTGTTTTAAAAAACCGGTGCTAAAAGATTAAAATTAAGAAAAGGGAAAGTGCTCTTGTCGTGAAGAGCTTAATAAAATCCCCTGGGTAATTCCACGAGCACATGTCGTGTAAGTCACATACTACGATTTTGGATACCAGTATTTTTGAACAGAAAAATGCGACTTATTTTATAAGAGATATTTCATTAACTGAATAAGATCACGCAAACCTTTCGAAAATAACGGTGGCCAAGAATTTAGCAGTTACTAGAAATGTGACTTACACGACAAGTGCTCATGGAAATACCCCCCTGTTATATATATATATATATATATATATATATATATATATATATATATATATATATATATACGTATAAAGTAGCTAAATTTAGCTTATTTAAATGGTAGTTGCTATATTTGGTTAGTAATAGTGGCTCATTCACAATTTTATCTTAATTATCTGATACGGAAATTAACTATATTTAGTTAATGATCATTATTGTTCACCCACAATTTTATATTAATTATCTGGTACGGAAATTTAAAGATGTTTGCAATTTATATGTTTTCACAACAAAACTTTTTTGGGTTTCATATTACTTAAAAATATTTCTATATCTTACATTTAATTTTAGGGTTAGATAAATGCAGGTGATATTCAACAGAACTTACACTGGTATTTCAGACTAATCTTATTTACACACCTGCGTTTAGTAGGCTAAAACTAATATTGCTCCATTTGAATATAAGTGCGTGCATTTTATAGAACAAGTTCTTACACTCACTGTAACTTATTAACTTTCATGTATTCGCAATTAATAAATTTGATGTTCATTTTAACTTGTACATGTTTTCTTTTTAGGGCAGTGTCAGTACATTCAGGTAATTTTAGTTTTATCATTTAATAAAAACGTCATTTTTTATTATTAAGAGAACTCAATACCCTTTGGTTTTTTTAATTTGAATATTTTATAGATTTTTGACCTATTATTCAATCTTTTTATCAAGGAAAATGTTTTATTTCCAAATTTTATGCATTTTATTATTTCATATCTTTATTTGTATATTGTAAAGAAAGTTATTGCGCTTAGGAGAATTGCAGTGTAAAAATTTCTTTTTGTATCGATAAACTTAAAATTTAAAAATTGAATTCTCATTCAGAATCTCAAGTAAAAATTCAATAAAATCATCCCCCCCATTTCAATCCTTATTTTATGTTAATCTAGTCTTGTGCTATTCTTATTCACTTACCAAGAGAAAAGCTTATTGCAGCAACGACCTTCAAACTCCATCAAGTACCGCGTGAAATCATGAAAAACCACTCTAATGTAAATCTAATGTGACAATAGAAAAGTTTTTTTATTGTTTTGGATTTGTTTTATAGATCAGTGGCTCCGCCATTGGTCGAGAGGTTCTGGTCCCGAAGCTGGTACTGGGTTCGAATCCAATCTTGTCCGACGGCCTAATCGCTCAGAGTTCTCGTAGTTTTCTCCGAAAATCTTAAAATGTAAAATTTTATCCAATACCAACAGTGTAACACGATTTATAGTGTAGAAAAAGAGTCGAACACTTGAAATAAAATTCAAGGAACACAAGCATGCATTCGAAAATAAAAATTGAACTTCAAAGACTGTGGCCATGCTTAAAGACTGATCACGTCCCAAATTTTGTGAAATCTTTTGACTAGAGTTTTGTGCATCTGAATTATAGATTCCAACAAAATACTCAGTTTTAAAATAACTTCTACATTACTCATGCAATCTTTACTGCGAGTTGACTTTTTATGACTTCTACGTTAAAATTTATTGATTAGGGATTCTATAGAATCCGAAATGTCATTTAAAATGTTTGTTAGTGTTTTTAACATTCTATTTAATTGTAATAAATTGTCTGTAATATCTATGAACTTTTATAGTTAGAAGATGTTCAGTAGCAATACTATTGTTTACATAAGTGAATCATGCGTTTGTCATGGAAGTAATTCTAAGAAATTTTTACCTAAGATTTTCAGTGCTTAACTCACACATTTCAGTTTTAAAAAAATAAATGAAAAGATGTGATTCGAACTGGAAAGCACTCTCAATAGATGACAAAATTCTTTCTATTTATACAAAAATAACTCCCACTCAATCGCATGTCTTTATTAACATGACAAAATAAAACCATTTCCTAAACATATATTTTTTTTCTTTTTAAACCTATCTCTTTCATTTTGAATGGTAATTGTATTTGAAACTACGTTTTTCAAGCAGCTTTCTGAAAATGTCATAAACATTTTACAACATGTCTGAAAACCACGTTGTTCCTTTTTTCTTGTTGCTTTGATTTTTGCCGTAAAATGAGTGGTCTATTACAGAATAATAAATTATAATTACAGAATATTTTCACAATACAATTCAATATTTCTATTAAATGTAACTGTTTATGTATATATATATATATATGTAAATTTTTTTTAATCAAGAAACATCATCGTTGTGTATATTACGCGGATAGTTTTTGAAAAGTTCAGTTGACCTTATTAGAAATATTTATTGAGATAGAAGCTAAATATTCTTTGTTGAAAAATAAATTTTAGGATTAAAATAATTTTAGTTAGTTTCACGTTCATTATATTAAATTTCCAATGCAATTGAAGCATCTTAATCCCATATAAAAATGGGAACAAGTAATAAAATATGTAAATATATTAGAAAGTGTACCATCACCTAAGCATAGCGTCTTTCCCCTACTTTTTAATTACTTTTCTTTTTTCATTCATATGTCCAAATGAACATCTCAGCTTTTTTTACGAGCATTTAAAGAAGAGGTCATGACTTTCGTCAAATGTAGACAACTTGACATAATGACTAAGATCATAATGGTTGACGGTTTGCTTGTTGGTTGCATAAGATAACTTTTTTCTTCTCTTTTTTTAATGACTGGAGTAGATTAAAACTGTTTACACAAGTGCAGCGAGTAAAATTACACTATGAAAGGACAGACTTCCATGTTAAACACACAGAGATCACGAGAGGTGTAGTTCAGAAAAAAATGTATTGTAAATTGTAAGTAAAGAATAAAAGTTGCATAAGTTATTCGTTGTGTAATGGAATAAGCATTTGTTTTGCTAATACGTTGGTGTTTGCTTTTTCATACGTATTTTTTAATGACAGAATTGTATAGCCCTTAAGTATTAGTTTAAGTGGCTGAGGGGAGAAGTGATTTTTTTTTCAGCAAATTACTTTCAGATGTTTCTTGAATGAGGGCCTTTTTTGTAAGAGGATTCTGAAATGTTTAAAGCAATTTTTTTGCAATTTTCAGCATTTTTGAAAAATACATATGAATAATCGCTGGAGAAAAACGATGACAGTCCAATTTTATAACATTTTAGATAAAATTATTATTTGGAGACTTTGGATCCAGGCAAAAAAGGAAGATATTCTTATGGAAAACTCTGTTGAAAATCGGTATAAAAGCGAAAGAACTATGAAATTCCGTAGAAAAAACTCAATTACAAATTACACTGATAAACAAGGTTTCTGTTTCTAACTAAGTATGTGGTGACTTTTATATTTTAGGTGGTGCTGTGAAAGAATATGCCATTAAAAAGTTTCCATCACCCACAGGTTTTTAAAAAATTCAAAATCTTGAAAATCTCAATTTTGTAGTATTTATTCAACACATATACCTTATGAAATTTATCATTTGGTATTTTAGTAATGACAAACTTTTAAATAAACACTTAAAAAACTTAAAATTAATATTTAAAACACTGAAAGTATGCATTGTTTATAAAGTTTTAGAAAAATATAGAAGAATTTTTGTAAAAAGAAATGATAGTAATAAGAAATTTCATACTTTATGTAGCGGTAAATGTCTTATCTATGGCTGCTCTTTTATAGGCCATTGTTCCGAGTTATATTGACAATTTAAAGCAGACATTAAGCCACTTATATCATTACAATAGCATAAATCACCTTTTCTTGAAAAAAATGTCGAATATTTCTTATGTCAACCTCGATAAATAGATAGATATCTTTGTATTGTTTTTCAGGAGATTGCAACCTTGCAATCTTGATCCAAGTAATTCTGAATTTTTCTTTGATAAATTTAAGTCTCTCACAAAATCATTTAATTCTTTTTGAGTAAATAGTTGCGGTTCTTCATTTATGCCAGGAGAATAGTTCATATCAGATGTAGAGGAAGTTTCAGTTTCATCAATTTCCTTTATACTGCTGCATCGTCATATGTAAAATTCTCTGAAGGTTTCGGTATTTGTAAATCATCATTATGTAATGCTGGTCACATTGCTGAATCTAAGTTCGGGTACTTAATTTTATGTTTACTTCTTGCAGAGAATCCTTTAATTTTTGTAACATATTAGTAGCAGTCAGTTATATGATACTACGGCATGCGTCATATCATGGGTATAACAAAGGACATACACTTTTTTGTACCTTTCATCCACTCCCGGAGGTTTGTTGCACATTGTACACAACAAAAATGAGGAGCCCTTTTCTTATCTTGTTCACCTACTTTATATCCAAAGTACATATGATAGGCAGTCTTTATTAACGGCGTGAAAGCGCATCGATGCTTTTTCAAAGTTAGCTCCCCGCACACATTGCAAAAGGAATCGGGTTCATTAACGCATCCTGCAGACATGTTTTACATATTATAAAGGAAAATAGGATAATTATAATCAAAATTTAATTAAAAAGTCTAACAGAACAAAGAAATAGTAGTACACTCGCTCCGAAAGTTTCAACTGTCATGGATTTGCCTTAAAGTCAAATACTGTGGGGGTAGCTAGAGCTGTCTGTTCAAGTTCGCTAACATAAAATTTATTAGAGGGACATCTGTTTCTAGTCTCTTGCTGTATCTTCTATTGTTGTAATAAGAAAAATGAATGTTTGTGCGATTCAAATACTTGAAAGAGAATAATATAATATAATTATAATGCCTATACGATGCTTAATACTCCAAAACGTATAAATAAAATTTCTCAAAATTGGAGGGTGATGGAAAATTTTTACAAACATATTCTTTTTCAGCAGCTCGAAATCTATAAGAAGCACCCAACGTATATAGAGAAACAGAAAATTCGTTAAAATTTGTTTATCAGTGTTATTATAAAAAAAAAGAACTATAAATTCTCTTGAAAAAACTTAATTGAAAATTGACATAAAAGAGAAAGAACTACGAAAGTCCGTTGAAATAACTCAGTTGAAGTTTGCTAAGAAGAAAGAAGAAAGAAGGGAGAAAGATCTATGAAATTCCAATAAAAAACATATTTGATGATTGGTGTAAAAAAAAAAGGACTATGAAAGTCTACATTTGTTTAAAAAAAAAGGTAAATAACTGTTATGTAACTGTCTGTGACTATCGTCTTTTTTCGTCCTGATACTGAGCTATGTACATACACATATATGTACATTATAAAAGCAAAAAAGTAATTGTGGGCTATAATTTCAACTTTAATTCATGCAATAAAAAAAATATTTGTTTAAATTGTGGAAGAGATTTATAATTGCATGTTGTGTATTTTGTCATGAGGTGTTCGTCTACTATAAAAGAAAGAAAAAGAGAAAAATTGAACTTGAAAAATTCGAGAATAGAAAATTTCTATTTTCATAATTTCATAATTTTGTAACATATTTAAATTCAGTAAACTAAAGAACATTTAAACACACATTTTCATTATTTTTGAATTACAAGAATCATATTCATGAAAAATGAATGTTTAAATAAAATACCAGTTATTTAAACGTAAAGCAAATAAATAATTTAAGCATATCAGTACTTTGTGTTTTATAATCCATTTTGCTATGTTTGAAAATAAAATTAAGGTACCTGTGCCTAATATGGGCACCCTAAGAAAAATTTATTTTTTTCACCCCCATGTACACGTGATAGGAATCCAAAAATATATGACCATGATCCCTGGACTGTTGACTATCATTAATAAAATTAGCGACCTTGTAACTATTCCGCTTTTTTTTAAATGATAAAAACAAAAAATGTTAACAAATGTCCATATAAGGAATCACCAGTCCCTATTATGGACAGGTGCCTCCTTATTAACCTACTACACAGGATGTAGGGAAGAACTACTCTTCTATGGAATTTGAGAGGAAAGGGGATAAAAAAAATATATATATCTTAAAGTATTCCGGGGGAGAACACAGTAAATATCTTCAGAACATGCACTTTAGAGCGGGGAGGTCATTTTCGGTTGTGGCAGTTCAAAGACCGATGCAAAGCACCTCAGTTACTACAAAATATTATGAAATAATGAAGTTAGTTTTGCTTAGCTTTCTATTTTTGTTAATCTGAAGATTCACCTGCTGTACTTCCAATGTGTACATAGGGTGTCCATATTGGGACTCCGGAGTAGTTTTGTTAGATCTTGTAATAATTAAATAAAGAATTTTTTTTAAAGAAATATATGCAATAGCAATCAAAAATATGTTTTAAAAGCTTTCTAAAACACCCCACTTTTCAATATTTAAAGCAATTTTACAATATCTAACAAGAATTTAAACTTGCCTGTAAATAAGATCAGCACACAACGAAACAACAAGTTTCTTTCTAAATGGCGAACAGCGCGCTTTTTTGTACTTTCGAGGCTTAATTATCTTTTCAACTGCTTTTCTTCACGGATATGTAGCACGATCTCTCTATCAAAATTGTTATTTTTGAAAATACTAGGGGTGTCTATATTAAGAGCACTGTCCATATAGGGTACAAGTACCTTATTATAAATGCATTATAAATGCATAGTTAGAAACACACCTTTTTTTTTTCTCCCTACCGAGCAGTCGTGACAGAGACATAATATATAGCCTATATTGGAAGAGGGACTGTCCACATCAGTTTGTAATCATTACTTTTGAAACTGGCTTAGTAGTTCCAGAGATTACATCTACAAAGAACAAACAAACAATGTTGCTTCATTATAATATTAGTAGAGATTTTTAGATTTATTTTCTTGTATTGCGGATTTTCTATCATCATAGTATTTATAGAAACTTGTGCAAGCTTATCAAAATGTGTGAAACAATAATTTTATCTTTTTGCATTACTTAAACAATGTTCTGAAAATGTTCTATAGTTGGATTTGAAATCAACTTTTCGTGTTCTTGCATTCCAAGCTATTTATCAATGAGATTTGCTAAATGAATGAAAATTGCCTCAGCTTCAGTATATATTGAAGTACGGCTTCGAATCGATAACTTTTTATCCTCAAAACAATGGATAATTTAAAAAAGAAACATCCCCCATACCGAAAGTAAATAAACATGTTTTATTCAGAGTGCTTTAATATTATGTTACAAAGTTAGAATCACGTGAACAACTGTACCTCAAAACAGCTGCTCCGAGGGCTACATGTGTTTTCTCACGAAATCTCATTTTAGCTATAATATGAATTTGAGAGTGCGTGGGTGACTATTATTGATTATAGGTAATAGAAATATGAAGGAGGGGTGAAATTTGTGGAAGGTAGCGGGAAGAAATTCTTGGCACTAAACAGTTGTATTATTTTAGGTCAATGCTAAGTTATTTTGCCTAGGTCAGATTCGTTGCATTGATTTATTTTGTAGTATACTCTACGTTGTCGATTTTTTAGGCAGTGGGGCAATCGGAAGTCATCTCTAAGGAAGGGTAGTGGCGATATTATCGTTACTGAAGTTGCACTTGATTCTCGGTTATTCGACGTTCGATTATTCCGCTCACTCTATTAACTGATATCCCCCTGATAACCCCTATCATATCTCATCAGAAAGGTGTTTGTATCGAAAAATCTTTTTTTTTTTAAACTTACAATCAACTACGCACAGTATTAACGATAAGGGAAGAGATTATACAATACAAAGTATTATTAACCTTTTATAATACATATCTTATTTTATTAAATGACGTCGAATTTTATAAGAATAAAAAATTTAAATAATTCGAAACATTTCGGAAATCTGGAAACAAAATCTCACCAACAAATGCCATTACATATTCGAATAAGCTAGTTTGAAAATCAAACACATAAAGAAGTAGATGTAAAGCACCTGCGTTTATATTAAAATTCGAAATATCATTGCAAGCATCCTCACTAAAAATAATCTTAAGATTATCTGAAAAAAACCACTGTCTTCTGATATTCTACAGAAATCTGAAGAAATTTTGTAGATTTAACTTCACCCCAATCATATCTGCAGAATGTTTTGAGACATCTTTAAAATTATTTGCGAATTTTTTTTAAACGGGCTATTTGCCTATAAATGTTTCTCAGTTTTTTTTTTTTTTTTTTTTTTTTTTTTTTTTTTTTTGTGCGAATTAAAAAAAATAAAGAAAAGTATCTTTTTTTCAAATTTAAAATCTTATTTTTTTATTTATGATAAAAAAAAACAGTTGTGATTATAATTTTTTTCCTTAAATTTGCTTTAGTTTATTTATAATATTTCTTTCATGATGACAGCTCTTTATTTTAATTTATTATTGTAGCTATTTAGACCATTTAGAGAAATTTTAATTATAGCTTACTTTTTGTATAGTAAGAACATGCAATGTAATGTATTTCTGATTTTGATTTTCACGCATATTGTCACGGGTTCCGTGTTATCG
The DNA here is from genome assembly GCA_964019185.1 of Maratus speculifer. Taxonomy (NCBI): domain Eukaryota; kingdom Metazoa; phylum Arthropoda; class Arachnida; order Araneae; family Salticidae; genus Maratus; species Maratus speculifer. Next base: position 309,978,936 of record OZ025294.1, read on the forward strand.
GGTAATCTAATGCACAAATACTAGTGCTATTAGTGCTGAGCATTTAATACATTTTCTAATTAAGAACTTATTAAGTATAAAATTAAAATATTCTAACTAATAAACAATGGTACTAGAAGCATAGTGAATAGTGACCTTCTTTGTGATTGGTTGTTATTCAAGTGTTGAATTAGCCATTTAAATACATAAAAAGTCAGTTATTTTAATTGGGTCAAATTTCAATATTTAAAAACTGATTCAAAATTCATAAACAGTCTCATTATTTTTATTTGATAAATTAAAGAGAATGATTAAAAGTTAAAAGAAAAGAAGAGAACCAACTCAATGATTTAAGTTATAGAGAATAACTTTCTAAATAAGCACATAAAAAATGTCTTTCGAGAAAGAAAAAATAGCTTTTAATATTCTTTGTTTTAAAAAATTCAGCTTACTTCACTCAAACACACGAAGTTAAAATGAGTAGAAACAACTTATAGCAGATTCAATGCCAATTTTCCTCCGAATTTGAATGAGAATTTTGGCACGTTAGTCACTTATATCTAAATTGGCTTCATTTGTAGTGATTTATGTTTGGTGGTAAAATTTGTTGATATCTTGAAGTTAGAGATTTGCACGGGCCGGGTTCGGACCGATTTTCATTAACGGCTTTCGGGTCGGGCCGGGCCGGGCTCGGGCCTTACTCCTGAAGACTCGGGCCGGTCCGGGCTCGTGTCTTTATTATTTTCCTGGAGTATCGGGCCGAGCCTAACGTATTTTTTCCGTACGAAGCAGAAACTGATTTCATTGTTTCTAGTCTTCACGGACCAAAATAATCATCAATATTCCTGTTAAATCATCCCGTATGAGAATCCCTTTCTCGAAGTGGCCATGTCTGTTCATAAATCAGTAAAATTTGGCTTGGTCCAAAAATTTTTGCAAAAAAGGGATATACTTTTAAGTCGCCATTATTTTGTTATTAAACATTAGAATTTATACTTTTTAAAGAATCGTAGATTACTAGGCTTATTAAAATAAAGTTAAAAACATGAAATTTTTTTTTCTTTTAAACTGAAAATTGCAAATTTCTTTTAAACTGTTTATCCATGCAAAATGAATACAACAATACGCGAGAAAAAAATATATTAAACATTTACATCTGCTAAGAAGGGAACGTATTTTTTTTCTTTCCAATGGGATTCCATCTTAGAAGATTTTACTTTTACCATTTTTTAGATTTTTATGTCTCTCCATTACATAGAATATGGATTAATAATACTAATGATAACTGAAACCTTTACATGCAACAAAGAAAAAGTTCATTAAAAGCATAAATATCGCAGCCTACGGCACTTCTGCCTAAATGAAGATTATAAACATGAAAAAAAGACTAAGATAAGTTTTTTTGGTCTGAACACTTCCGTAAAAGCAAAGATCAATGTTCTGTAGAAATTCACTCGGGCCTGGCCGAGTTCGGGCCGAATTTTTAACTTTTAACTTTTTTCCGGGCCGGGCCAGACCAAAATTTTTTTCGTTCGGGCCGGACCGGGCTCGAGCCGAAATTTTAACTTTTGGGCCGGGCAGGACCGGGCCAATATTTCTTTTGTTCGGGCCTGAAAATTTCGGCCCGTGCAGACCTCTACTTGAAGTACCTGTTATTTTAAAAGAACGTGGCGAATGAGGCGAACGAATGAACTTGATCGAGACCTAGATAAATCCTGTACACCTGCTGAATCACATCGAAATCAGTTAATAAATACGCGTGCTATATTGCATAACAAAAATCAGATTGTTTCAAAACCTCAGCCGCTCTAGAATTTCAAATTGTTGTACCTCAGCCATTTCTAAAAAATAAAGATGAAACAAAAAATGCTTTAGAATCCTGTATCAAGGTTCATCACATAAAAGAAAAAAAATATCAATTTCTAAAATTTTCTACGAATTTTAAAATTATTGTTATTATTTTTCTTTTGTCCGTTTTTGGAAATAAGATGGTGGATGAAGTTGGATAATGAACTCGACCAAGACTTTCGTATGTACTGCAGACATGTTCAGTCACATCAAAATCAATTAATAAACACGTACGTTATCACATGTCAAAAATCAGATTAATTCAAAATGTCAGACTCCTTAGAATTTTAAACTGCTACATTTCAGTCTATTTTTAAGATAAAGACGAAGAAAAAAAATGCTCGGAATCCTTGTATCAAGGTCAAACTCTTAAGAGAAAAATCTTTTTCATTTTGTGATTTTTTTTATCCTCTTCTTTAAATTAAAAATTTAAAAAAAATTTAAAAGACGGCCATTTTGAAACAAGATGGTGGATGAAGCTGGGTACGAACTCCTTCGAGACTTTCGTATCTCCCGTACACATTCTCCAAATCCAAATCGGTGAATTAAAGAATAAATGAGAAAGTGATACAGCATGACAAAAATCACGTACACATATATATACGCATGATATCACAGGAATATGAGACCAACTTTAAGGGGAGGCAAGGTAAATCACAAAGATTCAGATATGCATGGCAACCCATGGTTGGAAACGTTTTCCTAGTGCGGTTGTGACGACTCAAAACACAAGAAAGAAAGGTCATGGACAAGCAGATAAAACACTATAAATTATTATTCTTAGTGCTGCAAAAATGCTGGGACATTGTTGGAAAATGCTGAAGAGTTTGTTGCACGCAATGTGGCAGATTTTTCTGACGTACTGGGCACTCCCGGCATTCTCGCAATCTTCCATGTACCAAAGATGCACTTCCATGCATCACGGCCCGGAGTCGTACTTTCGAACACTTACTTTGATGACAATCGCTGTCTCCTTAATGGTTTTTTTCTTAGTTTTTACTTTTTGTTGTTCTAAGAATAATAAACATGTTTTCTCATTTTTGTGTACAGTCTTTCTTGTGTTTTGTATCGTTTCTATCGAAATTAGGAAAGCATTTTCGAACATGGGTTGCTAAGCAAATCTGAATCCTTGTGATATACCCTACACCTCCTTAAAGTTTGTCCTAATAATCCTGGGTCATACCCTGTATAACCCTGTAAGCATTTGAAGGGAGGGAAGTTTTGGCGCCTGGGAGTGATGGTCTTTAAAAATACAAGGTAAACTCGTCAAATTTGACGAAAGAAATGTTTAAGAAGGAACTGTTTCATTGATTTATAATAAGCCTACAAAATTAGTTATAATAAAAAATGCACGTTATATTGGCAAGTCTAACTTTTAAACAAATCATATTTAAACTAAAGCTAACAAACTATTTCTATAAAACTCAGTTGTAGAAATTGTTAAAGTTAAACTTTAATCGTACATGCAAGCAGTAAAAAAATAATAAAGTCTATTATTATATGAAAAAGTTATCAATTAAGGCTCTTATGCTAGTCTTCCAAAATGAAAAAAAAATATTCTACATTGACTCAATCATAGAATTTTTTCCCCGTGAAATCTAAACCCATCATTTTCACCATATAAAAATTTACATATGCACATTTCATATCATTATTCAACTTTTCAAAAAAAATTATTTTAATTTGATCCTTTTGATTCAAAACTTGAAATCTCGATGCGATTAGCTGAAGCAGATACTAAACTATTTATATTCTTTTAACTGTAAGTCAAATTTTGTAAATGAAATCAAAATTTACCAGGTTTTAAAATAGACGATAATTTTGACACAGCAAGCATTTAAATTTCACATTTTTCCAATTTAATGAGAAAATGGCAACATAAAGATACAGTAATCAATTTTTACCTTTTTTCCTTTGCTTTGAATAGAAATGGAGTACTGTTGTTGCCATAGTTAGAAAAAAAAGCATTAAAAACTAAAATAAATAAATAATAATAATATTTAAAAAATAAATTAAGATACATTTTTCAAATAAATTGCATTTAAAAGTACATATATTTGCCTTATGATGGTGTAAAAAATAAAAATTTGCGATGTTTAGAAGCTTAAAAATTTTCAGTAGCAATAATTGCAAAACCGAAATTTCATTTCAAATTTGAAAGTGTTGCCATTCGCAAAATGACGTATGCGTTAAGCACAGATACATTTTAGGTTTATAATATAGATACCGAAATTCTTTTCCTCCGAACGACTGCAGTAAGTAGATTTTTACTTTTTGTATTGAAAGATATTTCAAAGAGTGAGATAGAACAAGTCTTGCTCTTGAGGTTTAAACTACAGATATTTCCAATCAAATTAACTTGAACAAAATGTTTAAATATCATGGTAATGATGATCATTATAAGTGTCACCGACCGCATTTGGCGTCTTTTTTAAAAGTACACCAAGACTGAGTTAATTTTTAAGATAAAGAAATAGCGTATTTCCTTTATTTTTGTGACAAACCTAGTTGGAGAGCAGTGGGGAGGGGCATCAGGCAGCATATAGACAAAGATACTTTAATTTTATTATATATAGAGATAATTTCGTGATTTTTTTTTGTGCTACATACACATACACGTATCATTATACATACATTCAAACATATATATACATATTTTATAATTTGTTAATCTACTTGTTAAAATACGAATTTTTATCCTGTAATATAAAAAATATCGACAAAGTATTGCCAAATTTTTGTGTGAGGGAGAAATTGGGGAGAGGGGGATGAAAAATTTATAATATGAACGCGATGTCAAAGGGCTGTCGAATGATATATAGCATGAGGGGCTAGAGAACATTTAGAAAAGTTCTACCGGGAGGAGGGAATTGCGGTGGACGTTTGTACATAATATGAAAAAAGTAGTCAAAGATCGATATTTTAACGTAGTATGTGATAGGTTCTGAAAAAGTTAGAAAAGCGTCCACCGGGAGGGCAATAATATGAAAGAACGGTCAAAGGGCTGGCCAATAATATACATTAATTACATACGGGAGGAGAATAAAAAATATCTTGTTGAAATCGGATTCATAGAATTAAAATTAAGAATGCGGCCAGAAAGGGGCACGGAAAACTGTAAGATAATCATAAGCTACTTTCAAAGAATCGATCTCCGTCGAAATCCAACTTCATAGAAAACGAGAAAAGTTTCATTTAAATAAAAAGGGAAAAACCTTTATGGAAAAACTTAATTCTTATATAGGGACTTCAGGGTACTTTCCACAGGACACACTCAAGATCTTCCATTAAAATAATAAAATACTTTTAAATTATGTTTTTAGTACTTGAAAACATTTACTATCCTTATCCCAAATTAGGTAGGGAGTCAGCTTATCTGCTGTAACCTACCTCTTTTTAGTTCAATTTTTAATGAGCGCATGTGTCCATATCTCATTCTTTCTTTAATTCTTGTACTGCATGCTGACATTTTTTTTTTTTCGGAAATGGGAAAAAAAAAGATTAATATATATATGTATATATATATATATATATATATATATATATATTCGGATATGAAAAAAAAAGATTTACATTTTCTCTGAAATTTTCAAATTAATATCTTGATTAATTTTCTTAATTTTGGCCAATTCGTAAAAAATGGTCATTATTTCATTTCCATGTCCAGCAGATTCGTCATTTGTTGCCGTTTCGGAAAAAAGTGCTTTTTTCACAAGTCTTTTAATGATTTTTTAATAATATCTCGACTGATTATCGGATGATTTTTACAAAATAAGCATTAATGACAAGGAACAAAATTTACTATATAGCGCTTAAAGATTGAAACAGGATTACTTTTATTAATGTAGAAAAATCGCCTCAAAACGTGAAAACGAACTAAAATTCAAATAAAAATTTAAATTTAAAAAAATGTAATAAAAAATCCAAAATCGTTCTTCGACGTGCAAAACTACATAAATTTAAGTATCTTCTTCCCAAATTTTGTAGCTCTATGTCTAGAGGTTTGTTCAGAACACAGCTGACAGTGGGCACTCTTATGCACACAAACTTGTTTCCTTAATATTTCAGATTTCTATGCATCAGAATGACATATCCCTTTCAGACCTGATGTATCCTATATAATATATACCTTAACTTTTTTTTTTTTTTTTACATGCATGTATATTTTTTCTTAAAAAAAGAAATTGGTGTGAATGGAGAACTAAACAAAGATAGCAAAAATAAATAAAATATCAATTTGTTTCTTATACCGCTGTTTTAGTGAGCTACGCGTATATAAAAATGGTTTGCAAGAGAAATGTACGAAATGTAGAAAAATGAAAACATAAATAATGTTACTCTATGTTAAGATATAATTTTAGACGCCATTAGTAATAAAAAATAATTAAATATAAGGTATCCTGGGGTAATAACGCCACGTTAAAGTTCTACCAATTTTCACGGCTCAGTTTTAGTTTGCATTTTTCAAACAAATATATGATTTGATACAGCAACTCATTGACTATCTATATAAAAAAAAATAATTTAACAGATATGTATTCATAAAATGTAATGGAGTGATTTCTTGAACCAATGCTATTTGGTGTTATTACCCACCTATATGGGTAATAACGCCATGCAAACAAAACTATGAAATAAGATGGAATAATTGCATGTAGATTGCCCAATTCTAAAAATACAAACTCTACAAACTTAGAAATTGACAAATTGGATTCTAAGCTATTGAAAATGTTCAATTTTTTGTGAAAGTGTAAGAAAAATAAAGGTGTAGTGTGTGTGTGGGTGGGGGGGGGGGGGGAAGATGAGGCAAAAGAATATCAGACCGTGAGCTTCTTTTTACTTAAAAAGGACCGCTTAAATAGATTATATAGAATTATTAGAAACATTGCACAGTTTTAACTGTGTTTATTTGAATCAGTATTTAGGGTGTAGCTCGGCCACTGTAGGGAATCAACCGGGGTATTAATCCCAAGGATTGGCGTTATTACCCCGTTATAGTTATTGCGCTGTACATTTTAAATTACAAATTATCTCGAGAAGATATCCAAAATCTTCAACAATATTTTGAAAGTCCATGAAATATACTACAAATTTATGTAATTAACAAAGTATTTCCGGATTTAAAAAAATAGTCTTCACATCACAAAACGTATCTCGCAAATTTTAGATCAAGCGTTAATTTTAGTTGCTTGTAAAAACAATAAGACCTAAATATGAAACAAATTAATTTGAAGCTGTTTTTTGCGATTTATATGACTCAAAACCCTTCTGCTCAGAGCACATGGGTGTCATTTACCAGATTATTTCATAATTATGCAAAATATTAGCACTTGGCGTTATTACCCCCTCCTGGCGTTATTACACCAGACCACCTTACAAATTTTTTTTATGTTTCTCAATGTTTTTGCAATGCAAAAAAGTAAAATTAAATTAAAAAGAACCTCTAAGAAATTGTTAATATTTGTACTTTTTGAATCCGCATGTATCAACCAAATTTTATGAGCAAAAAAAATAAATTTTATTTTTTCCTTATTCAATCTACCTTAATTATCGGAGCATTAGTATGAATCCAAAAATGAAATTTTAAAAAGTTCATAAATAAACTCTGGGATCTCAAGAGATTACCAGAAATTCAGAATATTCCATTATTCGACTCTGCATGATTTTCGGCATTAAAGGTATAAGACAAAATAATGAATTTTGAAAAGCTATTCTATCAAAATAGTAATCTGTTCTGGAAATTCACACTGTGGTTTCAAGCTTTTCGACAATTTGAATTTTATCCAGCTTTTGAAATATTTAATTCAATTCAAATACGAAAAAAATTATCAAATTTTTTCCTATAAAAATTTTTGGCCCTTTTCTTAGAAGTAATAATAATTTAACCTCATTTTACATACATTATGATTAAAAACGTGTATATTTCTTTTGGTTTTCGCAAAACCCCTCTATATTTCCACTCCCTTGGTTTCATTTTGCCCATTAATTATCTTGACTGAGATTTTCTGCCCTTTGATTTTCTGTATTAGTTTGGAAGAGATTTGTCCAGAATTATATATATATATATTTGATTGATAGAAAAATAGATAGATAGAGTTTTGAACTGTGGGGACTGATTTTGGATTCAAAAAAGAGTCATAATCATAAAAGAGAAGAGTCATAAGAGTCATAAAAGAGTCATAATCGACACAGATCTGCAAAAATATTTCAGAAATTTCAATATAGGGGAGAATGTAACAGGTAGCATTTCTTACGAAATCTAACTGAAATGGTACAAATAATAGTTCATCTGTAAAATTGCTTATTTTTGTTCAAAATAAAGAAAGAAATCAAATTTTAGTATAATAAAACGAAATGTACGATTTTTTAAATATGTGATTTAATATTTATACACTGTTAAAAATTTACCTTAAACAATCCGATTATTCGACCGTTTTCAAAGACGCGTTTTTAAAATTGTAATTTAGCGTTATTTTGTCCGTAATATGATCGACAATACGGTTAGATACATTTCATTATATGATCAAGTAGCCGTTGTCTTTAAAAAAGGAAGAATGCCTGGACAGTATTTTGCATATTTTTAACAGTGAACTTAAATTACAACTCATGTTATGTCACATTATGTCTACAACTGGAAAATGTATAATAAATTTGACAGTATTTATTGCTTTTTACATAAGCTCACACAGGTGTGTAATCATTTGAGATTATATAAGCTATAAACTGCCAAACAAGGTCAAGGTGAATTTTTCGTTATGTTACAATGAAAGAAACAAGAAAAAAAAGGGTTCCAGAGAGAGACTTCGAAAAATAGAAATAAGAAAGTTATGTCAGACAATAAATCACACGCTACCTTGAAGACGTTTGCACGGTAATCTAATTACCCATTTGTATGCATTTGCAAACTTCCCTAACTCAGAGGGTTATATAGGACGTTAAATGCGCATAAAATTTTGTCAACAGACACTTCAAATAATGCGCATTTGGTGAATTATTAAAATAAGCACGTCAAATAAAATTTAAGAAAAAAATAAAATAAAGCCGGCTTTAAGGTATTGGTTCTTACCTTTTTGCACAGCACAAATTAGAATATTTTACATAAAATTGTATGGTTAAACAGAGCACAATTTTTTCAATTCACTTACTGTGATCCACATTCATTTCAAAACTATAAAATATTTCTGTGTATTTTAAAATAATAATAATAATTATTTTTTTTACGATTGACCAATTTTTATAATAATTAATTAGTTTAAAGTTAGAAGAAGTCAAGAGACCGGCAGAAAGACAAATCTATCTGTTTTTTATTGCAATGAAATTGATAATGAACCGTCTACAGAGTTCTAAGAATAATAGATCCTAAACGTTCAGATATTGCTGGGAGCTAAAAATGTCAACCCAAAAACCGGTCATAATTCAATCCAAATATTGACGGCTCACTTAGAAAACATCCCCTCATTTAATGAATTTAGCCCATGTTCTTAGAGCGCGACTTGTTTGGATCGAATATTTTGAACAATTTCCGGGTTCACTTTCCAAACCATTTTGAGGGTAAAATGCATTTCTGTTATACAGAATATCCATACAAGAATGTCCCAGCTATAAATTTTAATAGTATCAACTGTAAACGTTGTAAAATATTGGTACAAGTAAAAAAAAAAAAAAAAAAAAATAGTCGTTGGGGGCCACCGTAATACTTACCCATCATATATATGCATATATAATATATGAAAATAATACATTTGAAAACTATTTATTATATGGATTGCAATTCCAAAACAAAATTTAAACGTGTATTTATATTTTTATTGTGCATAGTAATGCTGTATTAATGAGTTGCTGATGAATCTCTTTCGATAAATTATACAACACGCCTAACTACTCAAGTAGTACTGAATTGCGAAAAAGGAACATCCTTATAACTCCAAAAATAATAATCTTATTAACTAACAGTTTATTGCGTCGAATTAAGCGTCTCATTTCCAATTAAAATATATCTTTGAATTGAAATTTGAATGAAATACAGGGTCATGAAAAATCGAAGAATGTGGAAAACAGGATTACAGATATCTCGGCAACTACTAATTCGATCAACTTCGTTCTTTATGCAAAAATTGTGTTATTTTATTGCCTTTTACGATCACTCCTTAAAATAAAAAATTTCGAAAATTTTTATATACCTTTCATCAGAATGAATTTTTCGAGAGTCCGAAAAAAATAGTTCCGGATAATCGAGGTTACTGATATTAAATAGGCTTCGTCCCATTCTTACATACTAAATACATACAAAATTTCAAGTCTCTGTCTCAATTCGTTCGGGAGACAGAGCGTTTACAGACAGACAGACAGACAGACGGCGGCAAAAAATTTTTTCTAAAAATATGTTTTTCGAAATCTCCAGAGTCGAAAACGTGTAAATCCGTCAAAAAAAATTTTTCGATTTTCAAAACGATTGCAAGACTTACCCTATACTACGCATGATGGGTAAGTAAAAAAAAAAAAAAAAAGAGTAACACAAACGTTTTTAGATATGCGCATGCGCAAGTACTACTTTGTTATTTACTCGCTTGCGGTGCCACATGTGCAAAATGGAGACACCTGAGTGTAAATCGTTTTGTGTTCTGCGATTTTCTAAAAGTGAATTCGTAATTTCAATTCAACGTACTTTTCGTTTACCGTTTAATAGTGTTTCTTTGTGTTTCAAAAACACACAGAATCGAAGAAGCTGTTGCTTCCATTACTCTGGACTTATTAACCGACGCACAGTGGGGCAAAAAGCCTTCAAAACTGGTAAAAAATCGAAAAAATGAAATTTTATTTTGAACTACCGACATACGTCACTTTAATAGAGCAGATGTCAGTACACATCTGCCTAGTATTAAAATTTGCGCAAAGTTATTTGATCGTCACTAGAGAAAGAAGTTAAACTGCATATTGTACTTTGATAATAAGTGAAAAAAAAAATCAATAATTTTGTTTCAACATTCGTTTGTTAATTTCGCTATAATAATTAAAAAATTATTTTCTTTGACTATGGAACCTTTAACTACAAGTATGTAACAATAATTCATTAACTTTCAATTTGTTTTAATACGATTTTGATAGATATACAGATGCTTAGAATATATAGTGGTGAAATTTATTAAAAAAAATTAACACTGTCTACAAACAATTTAGTTATGAGTTAAGGCGAGTTAAGTGTTAACTATAATTTTTTCTACTAAGTATGAGTTTTAAAAGGACAAATATGCCAGAAAATCTTACTACTTTTTGCTACTTTTTTAATTGTATGGACATTTTTATAGCTAATCATCCTTAAATTTTTGTTAGTGTACGGGTGTGCCAAACATGATTATAAATATTTTCTTTGTTAAATACGAATTTTAATGCATTGTTTATTACAAAATAATGTATTTAAATGAAACTGACTATCATGGAACGTTTTAACAAAAAACTTTTGAAAAGTAATGTGATTTTATGGTATAAATCCATAATCGGAGAAACTACGAACAAGTAGTTTAAATGAAAAGAAGATTAAATGTTTTAAAGTTTAATATAAATTCCATGTGAGCAAAAGCCTGGCAAAACAAGGGAAATGCTTTAGAATTAACAAAGAGTGGCTTGCCAAATCGCTTTCATTTCCTCGATTTGAAAAAGAAACAAAAGCGTCAATGAAAAGCAAACGTGCCCATCTTCATATTCCGTCTGAATTTGTTCTGGACGATCAAAACGATGAAGAGTAAAACGGTTATACAATTCTAGTTCTACATATTCGTTAGTGTACATGACATGTATGAGTTTAAGATCTGAAAAACAGGAAAACAAAAAGTGTGTGTTAGTACTAAAACAACAGAAACAGTTTTTTTTCTGCTGTCTTTATAGTAATGCGTACATTTTGCCTGAGAAAGGTTGATCCAATCCTTCAAAACGAGTCGCTAATATTCATTATAAGGTTTGCTTGAGAATAATTAAAATTACTAATTATGTTTACATTTTTAATGCGATATTATGGATGATTTATAAATATCTAATTAGTATAAAACTATCTTAAATTCCTGTTTTTAACTCATTTTTTTACGAAAAATATTGAAAAAGGTTTGTAAATTAATTAATAAATTACTATTTAGCTTATGTAAAAGTTTAAAATTTTACTACTTTTCTTCTACAAAAGAATCCGTGATGTGCTTTTTTTGTTCAAAGTAAATTTTATTTTTTGCCAACTTTGGATGCTTCCTGCCCCACTGTGCGACGCGACGTATGACAAGAATTGGACTTTAGGTTGGATTTATGCTGCATAGCCGAAGGTGTACATATTGAACATATGTAAGTGAAGATAACCAACCTAGTTTGAAAAACTAGGTTGGTTATCTTCACTTCGATGTATGAGTTTTAGTACATTGTCTAAATAAAACTGTTATAAGCTACTATTGAAACATAAGCATTGTTATATGTATATTCTGCACTTAGAACTCTGTGAAACTACCAGAAAAAAAACTTTTCATGAAAAAAATCTGTGAAAATTGGAAAATCCGTCCAAAAGTTTATGCGTAGACATACATTAAAATATATAAGTGAATTATATAATTTCCTTTGTTGGAAGTCGATTGAAAGTACAGAAATATGTTTAAAAAAACTTTTGAAGCATCTGAAAAGCTACTAAAATTACCGGACTGTTTCGTTTCCATTAAGCTTACCGTCATCACTACAAAAACTATTGTGGAATTCCGCTTATATGCTCATAGTGAAGAAACAGAGTAACGGCAAGATTTTATTTACCAGCATACTTTTAGGAAAGGAAGATGGGGCAGCCATTTTGGCAAAGTGATTGAACTCATACCTTTATCCCCCTCCGGAATTGGCTTTCGCCGTTCATTTTCCTGCAGTTATTCTGTCTATATAATTATTAACTTATCTATTATGCACAGGAGAGAAATTTTAGGAGTGGGGCAGCAGGATGAGTTGCTATTATAATTTCTTATTCCTGAGTATTTATGTCATCAATTAACCCCTTCGCGACGGGAGCCTTTTACAAAATTTTTAATGTTTTGTCACCGGTTTTTAAAAACAGAAATGTGTGCCTTATTAAATCGGGAAAATGCGCCGATTAAATAAAACAAGTTTTACAATAAATTTTTACTGATGGGTATGAACACGGATTCTTAAGCCTTTTTGCGGCCCGTATACGTGTCGCTCGTCCCCAAGGAGTTAAGTCAAAAGCCTTTACTGGAATATTAAAAAACATATTGTGAAATTATTTCTTAATAAATGACAAACCCATCATCAAAACAAAATTCGATATTTCATTTTGATCTATAAAAAAACGATTTTTTAAAACTAAAAATCTTTTAAATTTTTCATCAGCTTAATTGTATTGAAAGCAAAATCATGTTTTCATGTTTCAAAATTTTTACATTTTTTCAAATTGTCATGGAAATTAAACTTTTCAAAAATTTTGACTTATTTGAAATTTCTTTAACCCAGGAAAACACGCGCATTTCCAGGGTTTGAATGGTTTTTACTTTGTCACCAATAAACACTCATAATAATCGTCACCATATTTTGTCGGAGTCAATTTTTAAAAATTCTTCAATAAAAAAGTTGTAGATTACTTTAAAAAAATAATTGGTGACAGTTGTAAAAAAAATACGCTCTCTGGGTCTTTTAGGCCCGGCGCGCGTCCTCGCGGGTAAGCGTCAGATAACACTAACTATTTTTGTTGCACTATTACACACGAAACTGAGAAGAGTATATTCATAAACAGATGTTTAAATGAAAATCGTCTCATTCTTGCTTCTTCTTTATAAGAATAAAATTTCATTATCATTATTCCACTGATATATGTAAGTAGCTTTACAGAAAGTAGTTTGCCATTTTAGTAAATTTTTTGGCTTTCCAAACATTGTTTTACATATACTGCCGTATATTTTGCTCCAAAATCTCATTTTTGACCGAATTTCAACAGACCTAGACTATAATAGTTGAAATTCTTAGTTCTTGACAAAAAGAAGAACGGTATGCTTCTCGCATTGTAATGACGATACCTTTTCTCCTCGAGTCGAATTTCTTAGCTTATAGCTCGAATCATTATTCTCGACTCGAGAAACTGTTTGGATAGTTTGTTTTTACATTTCAACGATGCATCCCTGACGAGTGGTCTAATATAAAAGCTTCATTTTGTCTGTTTATCCATCTACGTTTCATAATTTTGGTAATATACTTTCTATAATACTTTAAATATCAAATGTCTTTTAGTAAGAATTCATTTTTCATGTTCATTAAACATACAGACAGTATAAATACTGGTTTCACTGAGTTATATATACATATATATATATATATATATATATATATATATATATATATATATATTCCGTTTGAGGTTCCTGGGGTCATATAATGAAAAGTTATGAAATTTTTTTTCAAAGTCGCATTATGGAAACGACTGCAATAGGTAGTATATTTTACGAAATCTACGTAAAAGTAATTACCAGTTTCCGTGTTACAAATATTTTTGAGACTTAAAATAACAAGTAATACTCAAGCAAAAAAGTAAGGAAGGACGCTACAGAAAAAAAACGTAGGTACCGGGGGAAAAAAGTAACAAATTATTCTGTTGAAAACTGTTTCCCGTTTCATAATCAACATAATTATGCTAGTCTCTTGTCATGTAAGGCATTAAAATTTTCTGTACATATCTTTGTTATTGCATCAACGGCTCTTCACATGTCAAATACGTTAGGTAAGTGCTGACGAGTTTCTCTTTTTGCAGCATTTGATCTTTAATTTTTGAGAGTTTTGTTTGATTTATATGTGAAATCTCTTTTTATTATTATTTCCGAAATTTCTTAGAAATGTTTCTACCGCAGATAACAATTCTCCGAAAGAGTTACATTGAATTGGGGAAAGAGTTACCGACATAAAATAAAATGTGCTAATTAAATTTTTATTTGCGGGCTTAAAAGTAATTTTTCACAGAATTTTGTTTTTTCTTAGCATATTCAATCAACTGTTGCGTTTAATTGTTATTTAAATTTCGTTTATTCTTGGAAGAAATTATATATTATAGTTTGAAAAAGGTAAAAGAGAGTATACGAAATTTAAAACTTAACGCGTGCATTTGTATGTTATTGCATCACATATTTTATATGTTTTATACTGGAGTACATTAGCAGCGTATCTTTTTGTACCATACTGCATTTAAACGAAGATTAATTTTGAAAAATAAGAATTGAACATAACGATTTTATAGAGTTAAAACGTTTGTTTGGTGTTTTGGATTCATCTAATGTAAAATATATAAGAATCTGAATCGAAATAGCCGCTTCAGAAATCAGGTATGCATTTTTACAATGTTTAGCATGGTTAACAGTATTCAATATGCTTAACAGTGTTTAATTGGTGAATCTATTTGTTTCCTGTCTATGATTCTGCACTATAATATTTTTCAAAGTGTGCAAATAATAAGGAAAATCGCATGTTATACAAAGAATCATAATATGTTTATTTATTTATTTATTTATTTATTTTTTTCTAAAATATTTTTTAACTAGCGCGTTGTGTATTTATGTAATGTGGGTGCATAGAAGAAGTCGAGTATATTTTTGGAAAATATATGTATTATATAAACGCATTTTAATTGAATGCTTGATTGTAATACTTGAGCTTGAACGTATGTTATTTACGAAACTTTGGGAGAGTTTTAGAATAAATTTACAGTCTTTTAGAGTAAAATGACTTACTTGAAAATACGGAAATAATTCAAATGCGTTATTGTTATATAACAAGGTCTTTTTAGTAATAAATATATGAAATTATTTTTTTTTCATTATACGAAACAATTTTGAATGAACCCGAACCCTCACCATTATTGTAAAATTAAGAAACATTTATTTTAATAATAATCTTTAAATGTCAATTAGTATTTTCTTAATATGCATTTATAATTTGAACCACGTATTGCTTTGAAAAAAGTGTTTTGTCATTTCCAAAATTTTCAAAAAAATGTCCCAACTTTGGATAAGAAATTCTTTGAGAGAGTGAAATGCAAGAGTTACTAAAGGGTAATTCCATGAGCACTTGTCGTATAAGTCACATTTTTAGTAACTGCTAAATAGTTGGCCACCATTATTTTCGAAAAGTTTGCATGGCCTTATTCAATTAATGAAATACCTCAGATAAAATACTGGTATCCAAAATCGTAGTATGTGACTTACACGACATTTGCTCATGGAATTACCCTAAAATAAAACATATTAATTATTATTTTTTAATTTATGCGTTTATCATTATTTTGGTGGGCCCCACCAGTGGCCGCGCGGTTCTGACCTCCAAACTGGTAGACGGTAGGTGCTGGGTTCGAACCCAATCGCGACCGTTGGCCTAACCGTTCGGAGTTTTCCGTGGTTTTCTTTGAACCTTGCGTAAATACGGGTTAGGTTTCCTTAGAAAGACCCCCACGGAGGGCATCCCACCCCATAGGGCCTATATCCCATAGCGTAGATAATTGGCCGACATAAATACATACATACATACATACATTATGTTGGTGAAATATATAGTTCATGTTAGGGTATTCGAAGAACAGATGTGTTTTGGTATTATTTAAAATAATTTCTGATGAAATATCTCAATTTCGGATCATGAACAAACTTAAGATAACGTAATCATAGAGTAAAAAAATACCGTTTTTATTTTAGTAAAATCTATTTATAATTTTGATATTGAATGATTTATATTGAATATTGAATGAGATGAGATTATTTAAAAGCAGAATAATAAAATTAAGCGTGAGGAATTAAGTATTTTAAAATTTTTCCGTTAACATAGGAAGTTTGTAGTAAGTTCTTAAAAATCTTGTAACAATTCTAAAATATTTGCTCCATAATATTTTTTTAATAATAATATTCTGCGTCTAGTCAATTAGTAATCGTTTGATTGGATTTTCTAGCGATCTTATCCTTTGGACTATTTCTTCTTTTCCTGTAACACGTTAGCCTATAAATGTGTTTTTCTGGCACAAATAAAGAATAATTTGCAACTAATAATGATTGTAGGGATTTTCCTAGGCGATAAGTGATTTTTTGAAATCATTCGAACGGCTTCAAAATAAAATGCTTCACAATTTAAGTGTTATTCTTAGTAGTATTTTTGTAGCATTTTTAATGATATTAAAGGAAGTAAATATTTAAAATAGTGTCAATTCATCAATTTTCTGGGCAAAAAATTATATTCTGACAAAAATAATCAAGGAACAAGGATGTTAAGTGACATACATTTTATAAGTTGCTATGTTTTTCAATTATAAAGAATACAACTTTACGATAAGTGTAATCACCATTTTCAACAGCAAATGCTATATAAATACTTTTAAATAAAATATCTCTTAAGCAAAGCTATAGGAGAGGGTATACAATATTTCTGTATTATTTTAATGAACTCATTTATGCTCTTTTTTTCCTTAATTAAAGCTATACCGTAAAATCTCTAGTCTATACTTTGTGGTTTTTTTTCTTATTTTTTTCTTAACGATTATATCACTGTTTTTAAGTAAATCAGTCGTGGAAAAAAAGTAACCATTAATACTATCTTTCCAATTAATTATAATAGGAAAAAGATATTGGTACCTAACGATTGGAAATAAAGTCTACTTTTAAATGATGGATATAAATTTTGATTAGTGGGCCATCTGCATATTAAAAACAGACCAAATCTTGTATTTTTCAATAGCAACGCCCCCCATTTTGACAGTATATTTTAAGTCTTAGTTTCAAAATATGCCTAGAGACAGAATGTCATGTTATTTGGATGATAAATTTTTGAATTATAAATATTCAAAATTTAGAGCTTCTAATGTTGAATTATGTTTTCATAATTTTATTAATATCTCTTGAAATTATAATTCCAACGTGATAATTTTTTGCGTGATTATAGTGCTAAAAAACTAAACACAAATACATTGAATATATAGATTTAAAGATTTTATAATATTATGAATTATGGAGTATGAAATTAATATTCGAAAAATATATGAGTATGAACTGCAAAATCCAATTTTTTAATAGGTTTATATTTGTTGTGTCTTGTTTTGTACAAATTCCCAATTTCAAATTTTTCTTCCAAATAAAACTATTTAGTTTTCGAACTATCCTTAAAAACATCAAAATGATTGTTTAAGGGATCGTTTATGATGCGCAAAAAAGCATAATTCGAAGAAAGATATTGAAGTATTTGAGCCGGCAATAGTCGAAACATATAAGTGTGTAAAATGGACATATTGGCAGCGAAAATTATACATCAATAGACGTATTGGCATTCTGTAGAGTTTAAACATTCGAATACCGAATTTAAATTTGGATACAGACCTAAAATATTTTCATTTTAAAATAATTAATTTCTCTGAAATTAATAAATTTCATGCAAATTTGTATTTAGGCTAATTGAAAGGTGTAGAATTCATTTAAGGTGTCAAACTTGAGCATCGCTATAGAAAAAAACAAAGTTTGAGTTAGTTTTTTATGTAGATGCTCCCCCCCACTCCTAAGCAAATGTTATATACCGTATTTACTAGTGTATACCGTGCACGCGTGTATAAACCGCACCCCATCCTTAGACGAAAAAAGGGCGATTTTTAAAAATCTCGTATATAACGCATCGTAAACTTTATTTGAAAGTGAATGAACGATCAAATGAATTTCGGTAAAGAAAATCGAAACAAACATTACATCAAGCCAGAAAACAAGGCAAAAATACATTTTTAGACTTCGAGTAGGGAGTGAATGACGGGGGGGGGGGGGGGGAGAAGTAAATGACGGCAATGAGAATACCTAATTGACGTTAAAATAATATTAGCATCATTGTATAAAAAAGTGCAACGAGTGAAATAAAGATGCAGTAACTCTTCAGCTAAGTAAGAATTTCCGAATTTTAATGTCTTCTTTGAATACATATTTTGATTCATGTGTATATCGTGTGATTACATCCAACAGTAAAAATTATTCCGTGTATAACGCGCACCTAGAAATTTTGCCCTAATTTTTTGAAAAAAAAAGTGCGCGTTATACACGAGTAAATACGGTACATCATTTAAAATTAGATTTTATTTCCAATCGTTTGGTATGAGAAAAAAATTTCTACAATATTTTTTGCAAAGCTAGTTAGAGGTGTTTACTTTTTTTCCCACATTTGTACAAGCGTATCTATGTTTGACATCATGTGTAGATTACTCGGTAACTTTTGTCTTCGAGTATCAAACGGGAAGCCATTCAATCAAGTATTTAAAAAATTATGTAGTTTAAAATCTGGAACTCTTAATGTTTAATTCAAATTTAGGAGTTTCAAAACAAATTTTAAGCGGGTAGGCTTTTAAATATAACTCAAAAACTACTTCTTGAAGTAAGCTGTAATTTTCGTTTCGCATTTTTAAAGCTTTTAGAGATATATATCCATTAAAAATTCATAGATTACAATTCATATATTTTTTAGATAATCAATTTCAAAAGAATTTACATCTTTATATGTATAAATCTTTTGTACGTGTGTATGTCACTGAACTCCTCCTAAACGACTGGACCGATTTTAATGAAATTTTTTGTGTGTGTTCCAGTGGATTCGAGAATGGTTTAGATTCACATTTCATCGAAATTGATTTAGAACTTTTTAGTAACTAGGCAAAAACTAATAATTAGTGATTTTCCGCTAATTAAAAGTGTTGAATAAGTTCGCTGAATACAGTGCGGACGGAATGGCTGAGTGGTCTAAGGCGCCAGATTTAAGCTCTGGTTCTCGAAGAAAGCGATAGTGTGTTCGAACCCCACTCCTGACATACGTATATGATTTACAATAATTTTTCCTGTATTATAATTTTAATTAACTTCAGAAAATCGTTAAGTTTTAACTAAGAAGAGAAAAATAAACTTTTCTATAAAAAATTGAACAGACTTCAAAAACTACTGCAAAGTGAAAAATAATTTCCTTACATTATTGTAATAAGAAATTAAATTAGGAGCGCAGCGGATTATTATATTTATTGTGCGGATTATTATATTTATGTACATTTATTTGATTTTTTGGAGTCGGTGCCATCTAAACCAATTTCAAAATTAAAATTAAGTATCCAATGCAAATCTTTATATATAATCCTTCTGTACGTGTGTATGTGACTGAATTCCTCCTCAACGACTGAACCGATTTTAATGAAATTTTTTGTGTGTGTTCCAGTGGATTCTAGAATGGTTTAGATTCACATTTCATCGAAATTGATTCAGTACTTTTTTAGTAATTAGGCAAAAACTAATAGTGATTTTTCGCTAATTAAAAGTGTCGAATAAGTTTGCTGAATAGAGTGCGGACAGAATGGCTGAGTGGTCTAAGGCGCCAGATTTAAACTCTGGTTCTCGAAGAAAGCGATAGTGTGTTCGAACCCCACTCCTGACATACGTATATGATTTACAATAATTTTTCCTGTATTATAATTTTAATTAACTTCAGAAAATCGTTAACTTTTAACTAAGAAGAGAAAAATAAACTTTTCTATAAAAAATTGAACAGACTTCAAAAAACTATTGCAAAGTGAAAAATAATTTCCTTACATAATTGTAATAAGAAATTAAATTAAGAGCGTAGTATTTATCATGCGTATTATTATATTTATGTACATTTATTTGATTTTTTTTGAGTCGGTGACGGGACAACGTCTGTCGGGTTCGCTAGTATATATATATATGCTTTAAAATATTTTACAAAGTTTTTTCTACGAATATTTAGCTATTGTTTATATATTATTGAATAGATCTATATTCGCGTCGATACAATTTTTCCTTTTTCCTAAAATTAATCTCCATGTCATGCAGTATTATATGATTCTGCATTTACTGCATATTTTTTTATGATTAATCTTTTCTAAATACTACTAATAATTTCATATGTGATCCTTCTTGAATAACAATTTTATTACTTTGAAGTAGGGTGTCAACGATTTTAATCAGTTGATTTAAATCAACTGATTTTTTTAAAATCATTGTTTAAAATCATAAATTTTCCAAAAACAGGCATAAAATGTACTAAAATCTAAGATGAACATCATTTGAAAAGTTTCAACAAGTATTTGACTTATGAATACACATATAAGAAAAACTTTAAATAATTGTTTCTAAACTTAATTCCTGATTGTTGTATAAATTTTAAATACTTTGAGTTTGTAAAAAGCCTAGTTTTTATCTAACATAACATAAAAAGGATTTCATTTCAAAATGATATATAAATCTAATATAACTTGCAATGACATAATTTTGTTTTAGTAATCTAATTACCCATTCTTTTAAATAGAATAAGCACAGTAAGCGTTATAAAATTCTCTACAAATGAAATATTAAAATAGGTGTCGGAGTTTCCTCTTAGCACGCACAACTTTGAAGAAATTCCGTGTTATTTATTGCTGCCACCACCGATACGATTAGGCGATATCGGTCACGCACTGAGAGGATTGTTTAAATGAAAACCAACGCTTTCAATTAACTATATTAACAGTTTATTTACACAATATTTACACAACAAAAAACACTATTTACACTTAAAACTCGGATGTAGGTCATCCGGTTCAACATTAAATTAAATACAGTAAATGCTGGCTGTGTACTGTTAAAACTACATATTATCACTCTCACTCTATACACGTTAAATTAATTTTACTGGAGATCAATTTCAAATCTCCCAACACATGGGCTCTAAGCCTAAGCTCTCCGAACCTCATTCAGCCTTATGCTCTATCTGAGAGCTATCCACCTGGGGACAACCGTCCACTCTGCCCTGTAGGCTCCAACTGCCACTCCTCAGCAAAACACTGCCCCTCCTAACCTCCTGCTTCTGCTCAACGTAACCCCCCCCCGGGTTTTTCCGTTGCTCGCATTCCAAGCTCTTTCCTTCGCTCGTGAAATGTCTTTTGTCTCCCCATCTTCAACAGACATCTCCAAAGTTCGGACAAACCCCTATGTAACCATCTTTTTTCCCTCATTCCATCTGTGCATTTTCACCGGCTCAGAACCAGATTTAGACAAGGAAAGAATGTCACTTTGAAACTCCAGTACACAGCCTATACAATATATAATATATTAAGACAAAAATAACATAGAACCCCAGTTCTAATAGCAGATGTTTCTCAGAACCTGACAATGGGCATAATCTTATTTTCTCATTCTACTTTTGCAATAATAAATTTATACCAAATACTGCAGCTAAAGAAGAATGAAAGATTGATATTGGCTGAACCGCTATTGTAAAAGAATGTATAGGAGAAAAAAATTACTTTTCTAAAATGCTAAACATAGCAAGACTTCTTCAATATAATTAATCAAAAGTTTTTTTTTTTTTTTTTTTTTTTTTAAACTTATATGCACCAAATGAAAATTTTAGGTATTAAAGGTTCGGAAAAACTGAAATACTGAATGCTGAGAATGATCACTGAGTGCTAATATGCTGTTGTCTATTGTTTTGAGGAGTGTATAACTGGCTATTCCTTATATTTATTCTGCATGTTCATATGAATGGATTAACACATTTTCACGTGATTGGGAGATTAACGATTTGGGAGATGCATGTGTGTAAACTTAGATTTAGGCAATTAACAGTAGAAATGCAAAATGAGCAGCAAATAATATTTGTTAGTTTTATTATTTGTTTTACTAACTAATGAAATTACTTAATTGCAATTTTTATTAATTCTGTAGTTACTTGCTGTTTTCTCTAAACCATTTTTTCGGGGTGCTACAACCTGTCCCTTTTGAAAATGGCAAAATGCACCCTGCCTTTAAGTATAATAGTGAAATTCATGTACAATAGATAAAAATCTCTTGAAAAAAAAAAAAAACTTCCAAATTCTACAGTATTTTTTAATCCATGTGTTCAAGACCCTGCAAAAATGATAGAACTTTATTTCTTTAGAAATAAATTTACATGATATTTAATTGTATTTTTTTCATTTGTAGCTCATAAAATTATTAAAACTAATGACATTTTATGAACATACTAAGAAACTATACTAAGTATAATACGATAATACTATAATACATACTAAGAAACTATATATTTTTTTCTTTTATATAATTACTAAATGTATTACTAATATATTTCCTCATGAATTAGCATTCTTTTTTGGAACTAGTATTCTCCCTATATCTTTCTATAATGAATACTAAATTATTAATAATCAATTTAATAATTAAAGCATAAAAATGTATTTTATGTTCTTAATTACAGAGTTAATTGTGTAATAATAATTAACTTAAAGTAGCATTAACAATTTAATATTAAATGCAGTTATTAATCATTTTAATAAATGTAAATACCACTAGTATTTCATATAGTTTTGCAAAATTATCGTAATATTGTTGTATGCAACTAATGGCACCACTAATTTGCAATTCTTATAACTTCTGTAATTGTTAACTAATAATTATATTTCTGTTAATTAAAGTGTAAAAACTTAGGATCATTAGTAAGTAGAGGTTTAATTGTTTTGGTAACCTTCAGTACATGAATGTTGGAAGTAAAAAAAATACGATTAAAAAAATCCGATTTAAATACAAAAAAAGTAATCCTTTTGTTTTAAAATTATGATTTTTTACACCCTACTTTGAAGTAAAATGAATGAAACGAACGCTGTGAAACACATTCCATCATTTAAATTCCATATGAAACGATACAACATCCTTTATCTTACAAAAATTGTGGGTTAGGTTACCTCTGGTTTCTCGTAGGCAAATGAACATCAAAGTAATAGCAAATAAAATAATGTAAGTTATCTGGGAATAATGTGAATGATGATGTTTCAAATCATTGTTTTATAGCCCATCTGTAAAATAGTTCCAATTGACTTGAAAACAGCTCCGGTAAAGTCAAATAATGTAGACTTTTTTTACTGTTTCATTTAATACTTTTAAACAATTAATGAAGTATATTATTTCTGGGTGTCTGAATTTGTTATATATTTACATTAGTCTAAGGCGATGAATAAAAAAACTGACGAAATATATAAAATTAAGCATACATTACAAAAAATATTAAACTTTAATTTAAGGAAATTTCGTATTTTAAGAAGTTTTTATAAAGAAAAATATACATTTATGAGGATAAAGGGTTATATTAGAACAAAAATAGGTACTTACCAATTAACTTAGACAGGCAGAAGATCCGCAAAAATGGTTGTCAATCGATAATTTTAGTTATCGGTGCCAATCGTCAATCGTATTGAAAATGGTAATTTAATGTATAGTTAATAAATAAATAAAATTGTTTTTTTTTAAATAAAATACATAAAAGAAACCGAAATATTAAAAAATACATCCCATCAAATTGATGGTTTTAAATCATAAACGATATTAACGATGATAATTTTATTTTCAACGTTTTGTTGCGCTTACCATAATGAATATAATATAAATATTATATGCGTTTTTTGAAAAAAAAAAAAAAACCACTGAAAAAACATATGTAAGGTTGCTAAAAATTTTCTGGAAAACAGAGATGCCTAGAACTTTTTATGTAACTGCAGTAGCAACAAAAGAAACACCATGTAACAAATTTCCGTTTGCACTGATTAAAAAAAAAAAGATTATAAAGTTACTAAGATTTTTTTTTTTTTTTTTTTTTTTAGAAACTGGGATGTCTAAAACTTTCAATGCAACTGCAACAGGAAAATTCGTATTGTAACACGCGCTTTCCAAAGGAATAAAAGAAAAAAAAATAGACTCACGCGTCACGTGACCTGAGTTTTGCTAAATTTAAAAAAAAATGTAGTTGTAATATTTCGCGTTTAAAAGAAATCTGGCAACACTAGTTCTATAAAAAAAATGTTTTTTTTTCTTAGTGATATTGGAATGTTGGTTGAAAACTGTGGTTTATATCTTGTGATGGTGGCGTGCGCCAGAATTATGTAAAAGCTTTATTTGTATATAATGTGTGTACGTTAGTGTTATGTTTGTAAGTGTCGTCTTTTCAAGTAATAAAAAGTTTATAAAGAAGAATGCAACCCCGAGATATTTATTAAGATAAGGTATCACTTCTTTCTTCTCTTCTACATTTGTAAGACGACTTCTTTACAAAATGGCTACCCAACGTCTGGCTACGAATCAATTTCAAAGTATTCAGCTATCTTAGTTCCAGAAAAGTTCGATATTTTTATAATGAAATATGATTAATAAGAATGAAAAAAAAAAATGGCTCGAGCGGTCGTGCTCGTCTGTTTGTGAAGTATATTTTAAATGATTAACATAGCAAGTTTGTTTCGTTGATGTGAAATCATTCGATTGTGAAATACGCACGAAATAAAAATGCATGCATGTTTAATGCAAGAAAATGGCACGAGCAGTCGTTGCTCGTTTGTTTGTGAAATGTGTTCTTCAATGCTGTGAAAAAAATTTCCACGGAATAATCATATGCCAAGCACCATTTTTATTTGTTTGCGATATATGTTCTCGAATTTAATCTTGCTTCGATAACGCCATTTATATTTGTTTGTGAATTCTACGTTTTCTATGCTTAAAAAAAAAAAAAAACTTTCAGTTCTTGTGCCTGCAGGTGTAACTCAACAAATATTTATTTAATCTTCAAGTTACTTTCTTAAAATGGATCCATATTTTTATCAAAAGAATGCATTCTTTCCACAAGTGTCTATATTTTGTTTTCTATTTGTAAAATTTTTCATATTTTTAGTTTTAATTTATTGATTTATTTTACAGCTCATTTATATATTGTGTAATTCCCCTTCCCTCCCCATGCTTATATTTTTTATTCTTTTGTTTATTTTCATTCTCTGCATGCATGTTTAATTTTTATCTTGATAAACTAACAAATTTTCTTACTTCGAATTAAAAAAAAAAAAGTTGAGAAATAATGAAATAAGTAATTATTTGTGTTGATATTATTTTTCTTTTCTTTTTACAAAAAGGGAAATAAGTTGAGAATGAAAAAAAAATATATTAAAATACATTGATACCATCAATACAAGTGTCATACGGTATGTGTTTATTAATTATTTTTTTGTTTGTTTGTTTTGTTGTTGGTTTCGCAAGGTAACAGAATTTAATTAGAAATTTTATTTGAGTGTTCTGTTGTTAGTTATTTTTAAGCATTTAATTTAGAGTTCCTGATATATTGTGAAATAGCATTGAATACGATTTTTAAAACAGATTGAGTAAGTTTTGCATTTATTTATTTATTTATTTTTATGAAATAAGACTTTCTTTTCTTTTAAAGTTATATTGAAAAAACTATATTACGTAGTCTTGTCTTGATAATATGATAATAATATTGCTTGACATTTTAATTATTCAGATATGTTTTGACTTATTTAGAACATTGTTTATGAATGTTGCCAACAATTCAGTACTAGTTTTATATCAGTTAAAATAATGTTTTGATTTAATGACACGTAATTTAAAGTATATTTTCTTAAAAAAAATAAAATAAAGTTTAAATTTTAAAGATACTTTTATGAAGTTTTATGAAGTTTAATTATTTTAAAACTATATTTTGCTAACGTTAAAGTTCACTGTTTTGTTTTATTAATGTCTTGTTTATATGAGTTGTAAAGCAAAGCTCACGTCCGGGGAACAATTTATTTAAATCGAATTTTTAGCATTTGTGGGTATATATATTTTGTTGTTTTGCTAAAGGTAAGAATGTCCGACCTCAACAAAGCACGAAAAGAAGACCTATTTCAGGTCGCTTTAGAAATGAATTTAGATGTACAACCCTCTATGACTGTTGTCACATTGCGTGATAAGATTAAATCCTCTCCCTCGTATGAAGTTGATTTCGTAAATTCGTTAGTCAGAAACCAAATTGCGACTCGCGAGGAAGAACAGCGTAAACGAGACTTAGAGGAAAAGGAAAAATCAGCTGAATTAGAACAGCGTAAATTAGAAGTAGAAGAAAAATGTCGTTCGGAAGAACTGGAATTAAAAAAGTTTGAGATGAATTTTGAGCTTGAGAAGCTTAAGTTACAGGCTCAGAGCCAAAGTGTTTCCAGTGGAGCGGTAGGTGGTAATGCGGCAGGGATAATGTCTCATCCAGAGAGTAAAATAGATATCCAGAAGCTGTTGCCTACATTTAAACCAGAGACAGATGATGTAACATTGTTTCTGGTGCTCCTGGAACGACAGTTAAAGCTTTCGAAGGTACCAGAACACCTCTGGGTTTCTTATTTACTCAGTGTTGTACCCTCTTCTATATCTACGCTTATTGCTCGTGAAAAAGAAGAAAACGCTTCAGATTTTTCACATGTTAAAGGTCTACTTCTAAAAAGGTTTAAAATTAGCGCTGAAAGGTTTAGGCAGCTGTTTTTCACGCATTGCAAAGATAAAGAAATTACTTGGAGAGATTATTACTTCGAGTTACGTGCTTACTTTGAAAACTGGCTTAAAGAGTTAAATGTAATGTCTTTTGAAGCTCTTCAGGATCTGATCATAGCGGATCAGATGAAAAGGCGTGTGCCTGTCGAATGCAAACAACATATGTTAGATGACTGGGGAAATTTAAATTCGCCAGCCGACCTTGCCGGAAAATTAGATGCGTATGATACTAACAGGTCTACGTTTTCTAAAGAAGACCCGGTTGTACCCCAGAAGAAAAAAGATTATTCTCGTCGAGAAAATACATGGAAGCAGAGTAAGCCTCCAAAAGAAGATAGATCTTCCCCCACGTTTGATAATCGTCGCTTAGAATCCGAGATATTCTGCTATGGTTGTGGCAAAGTGGGATTTATAAAGAAGAAATGCCCAGATTGTTCCCCTACGGTTAAGAAGCAAACAGTGCAAGCTCAACGTCTTAAGCTGTATAGTTTAAATACATCAACAGTTTCAGCTCTAAATGTACCTATTACGATCTGCAATAAGAAAGTATTAGTCTGTGCAGATACAGGAGCGAATCGTTCTATTGCAGGAGAACGTATGTATAAATTATTTTTGAAAGCTGGTGTTGCAATGAAACCTCATACTCATGAAATAACATTAGCTGATGGAACTACGATGGCTAGTAAAACTCTTTCTGCCACTGTGCGTGTAAAGATTGAAGGCCGAGTTTTCAAAACAGAGTTTATTGTATTCCCAAATGCCAAAGGTAATAGAACTCTTTTAGGAATGGACTTCTTGTGCAAAGCTAACATAGTGTTAGACATAGCTAACAAAAGATGGCATTTTAGGGACAAACCACAGAAAAAGTTCTATTTTGTAGATGTATACGAAGAAGAAATAAGTACGTCTGCTCATGCGGTCGAAGTCTGTCCGTATGCCTTACCTGAAGATGAACGTAAAAATTTAAATTTCAGTAAAAAGAAGATATTTAATGATTTTCCGAAAAGGTATGGAAAATGTTTTCAACCAGGGGGAGCGAAGACCCCATATCGTAAACGTCCTGTAAATATATCAGAAAGTGATAAAGAACGTATTCAAATGAAACGAGATCAGCGAAAGAGATATTACAATAAAAATCATAGACGAGTATATTTCAAGCCTGGTGAAAAGGTATTGATTAACCTACACCCAGTTAGCAATGCAAGTAGAAATAAAACATCAAAATTAATGCCTAAGAGAGATGGGCCATACATAATTTTGACTCAAAAGTCACTAGTGACATATGACATTGCTAGTCTAGAAAATCCTACTGAACGAATTGGATCTTACCACGTTTCTGCCTTGTTGCCTTTCCAAGAATCTGAAACTATTCCAGTTGCACCCTTGAGAAAAAGAGGAAGACCAAAAAAGCAACCTGTTTCCTCTCCGAGACGTAGATCGGAAACAGAGGGGGAGGATGTAACACGCGCTTTCCAAAGGAATAAAAGAAAAAAAAAATAGACTCACGCGTCACGTGACCTGAGTTTTGCTAAATTTAAAAAAAAATGTAGTTGTAATATTTCGCGTTTAAAAGAAATCTGGCAACACTAGTTCTATAAAAAAAATGTTTTTTTTTCTTAGTGATATTGGAATGTTGGTTGTGAATTGTGATTTTATCTTGTGATGGTGGCGTGCGCCAGAATTATGTAAAAGCTTTATTTGTATATAATGTGTGTACGTTAGTGTTATGTTTGTAAGTGTCGTCTTTTCAAGTAATAAAAAGTTTATAAAGAAGAATGCAACCCCGAGATATTTATTAAGATAAGGTATCACTTCTTTCTTCTCTTCTACATTTGTAAGACGACTTCTTTACAGTATAATTACACCGGTACTACCAATAAAATTTTGTAAGCATACAAATTCTGTAGTTTTTCAAGCCTAATTTTGTAGATTTACATGGTTTTTTTTTTCTTTACAGTATACAGATTAAAATTTTAGTAAGCATGCAAATTCTGAAGCGTTAAAAAAAAAAAAAAAAAAAAAAAAAAAAAAAACTATCTTTGTAGACTTTCTTTTTTATCTACAATGTATTAGTAGCATTAAAGCCAATATCTAAACAATTTTCAAAATTTTTTACTCAATCTTAAAAAAACAGAAAAAACCGCATGTGATTTTTTTAGATCATATTTATAATCGCCTTGTATCTAGGTTAGTGTATTTCTAGAGGAAAACCTTTTCTTAGAATTTTGAAATTTATGAATTGTTCCTGCTCTAAATCCACAAGATTTATTTTATCTATATAAGATGTTTTATTTTAATGTCAAGAAACAAAGCCTCATAAATACATTATTTCCAACAACAATAGCTTTTTAAAATATTTTAAACTGGAAAAAAATTCTATTTATCCTATTGAATATAATTCGAACAATGGCATTTTATGCTCGCGATGTGAAAAGTGCAAGGTCACTGAAAAAGAAATTGAATAAGTTTATGTAGCTTAATTCACAGAGTATTGATTTTGATCTCAAATTGAATAAATAATACGATACAGAGATTTCATAAATTATTAATGCATTTTATCAATCAGCCGTATCTTGTTCCTTTTATTGGATTTCCTTTGTTATCTGTTTCATTTGACATAATTTGAAAACAACTTAATCGAAGGTACTTAGTATTCACTTTAGAGTTACTATTTGGATCTTTGAAAATGTAATTTTTATTTTAATCTATGATATACATTGTAGATTAATTACCTATTGCAGAAACAATATATATATTGATACAAAGTATTGTGAAGAAAAAGGGTCATATTTACTCCTGTATAATGTGCACTTCTTTCTGATCCTTTATCAACTGACAGTACTTATGTTATAAGTACCATTAAAATTACTTCTTTTAAAATTCTTTTAATACATCAATTAATTGTATTATTGTTTAGAATGAGTTACATATACATTTCTTTATTTCTGTTCCCAAAGCATTATTGGTTACACAAAACAAAAATATTTTTAAAAGAATGATTTCTTTTGGCTTTGCATCTTTTTAGCTTTCTTGGCGCTGAGGGAGGGGGATGAGAATTTTTCAATTCGGAAATATTTCTATATTTATGTTGTAAGAACATCTATATTTGCACATTTTATATTTGTACAACATAAATATTTGTACATTTTATAATTCTACAAAATACTAAGAAAATAATTTAAAATAAAAGATTTGAGTGGGGTTAAAAATATTGCACAAAATCCCTGCAAATTTAAATTTAATTAATCCTTCTAAATCCTTCAATCCTTCTAAAATCCTTCAAAAATTTATTAGATGATTAGGTAAGTCTTTTAATTTAGTTTAAACAATTTACGTAAAATGCTTTGGAATGTAAAATTTTCATGAATTCATAATTCGGTAGATAAAGGGTTCATCAAAATTTTACGGCTAAAAAGTGGGGTACGCAATATGTGAGTGGTTCATCAATTATTTCCGAATGTGTATAAAGTATTTGTACTGCGATGTGGAATATCGAAGCCTAACATATTAGATGTCTATATGTTGAATTTCTGAACCCTGGCGGCTGTATTAACATATTTTTGGAAGGATGAGAGAAATAGATTGGGTGGGGATGAAAGGCTGGTTTGGAGCTTATGCCCCCCCCCCCCCAATAGTCACTGATAAAGACCCGAATGATAATGTAAAGTTTATTTGAGTGTTCTTTTCAAATATCTCGATAAAATTTTAAATATTTTTACATGATTTTTTTTTTTTTTTTTTTTTTTTTTTTTTTTTTTTTGCATAGGATAACTGAAGACTATCTTCAACCGGCCTAGTTTTCACTTTTCCGATTTTGCTTATATATTTTTATATTATGTTAGTTTCAATTTCAGAACCAGTTTAAACCGGTTTTGAAATTTAAATTATTTTTTTTAATCTGAAAGCAAAATTGAATAAAAAGAATGATGCCCAGTTAAACTGATGGCATAGAACTCACAGGCTATGCAGACTAATTGTATATTACAGCCTTACATAATAATGCCTTTCGGAAAAAAGGAAGGGAATACCCCCCCCCCCCATTTCTTTTCTTTATACTTAATCATTGAAGCCCCAAAACTAATCAGGGATACGCCTTATCATATAATAAACCTGTATCCAAAATTCGAAGAACGTCAAATTATTCTGCATAAAAACCATTTATGTAATTTAAGAAACGTTGTCCCCCGTTTCCTCCTTTCTAATTACCATTAAATCTCCAAAACTGTTCAGAAATCCAACTAATCAGAAAGAACCTACATCCAAAATTTAAAACAAATCGGATAACTCTTTATAAAACTCTATTTAACTAACTTAAGGGGGAGGTAATCGCACGTTCCCCCCTTTATAATTAATAAAAGAACACCACAACAAATGAGCGAAGCTTCTTATTACTATGAACCTGTATCCAAAAATTGTAACAAATCGGTTAATTCTGCATGAAAAACCATTTACATGAATTATAAGTGGTAGTTTCCCCTATCCCCCCTTTATACTTATCTAGTGAATTCCAAAAACAAACCAGAAAAGCACCTTTTCAGAATAAACCTATTTACAAAATTTGAAGCAAATCGGTAATTTTTGCGTGAAAAACCTAAATTAAGACGGGGGGATTGCCTCCCTCCATTCCCCCTCTTTAAACTTATACAATGAACACCCAATACTAATCTCGGTAGCTCCTCATTAAAATGATTATACATCTAAAATTTGAACGAAATCTACTAATTCTGCATGAAAAACCCATTTATATAAATTAAGGGGAGGGACAATAGCCCCTGTTCCCCTTCTTATACTTATCGAATGAATTCTCAAAACTAATCAGGGAAGTGTCTTATCATAATAAGCCTATATTCAAAATTTCATGTAAATCGGATATTTTTATCATGAGTTATCGCGTTACGTACGAACGTACGCACGTACATACATACAGAACGAGCGGGCACATAAGCTCTCAGGCTTTGATAGCCTGTGAGCTAAAAAGTAAAAACTAGGCCGGTTGTGGATTGTCCTCAACTATCCTATGAAAAAAAAAAAAGTAAAAATATTAAAATTTGAGCGAGATATTTGAAAAGAACGCGCCCATAGACTTCATATTATCATCCGGGTCTTTTTCAGCGACTATCGTGGGGCCTTAAAGGGCCAGATTTGTAACAGTGAATGAGACATGGCTATTGTCACTTATACTTGGGGTCATAGTGAAATGTTATGTCTCATCCATTGTCACAAATCTGGTCCCATAAGTTCCAAACCAGCTCTTCTCATTCACTCACCCTCTTAAAAAAAATCCCTCAAAAAATAGGTCTTTAAAACTTCACCAATCCCTCCAAAGATATGTTAATATAGCAGCTACGCTACGGTTTTGAAATCGAGCATATAGGCACAGAAGGCATTAGGCTTCGATATTCCACATCAACCACTATACACCAGTAGCAACAACTGTGTAAACAACAAAGTGTAATGAAACTGAAAAAAGACAAATGTTTCATAAAATAGTTCATATCTGTCTTAAGATTTATGAAAGTATAATATAACCTATTTCAGGTCACCAACGAATCAATAAAAAGTCCTTTTATTTACAGGAAGGTTGGGAACCAACAGCAGGCAATTAGTTTTTTGCTGTAATATACAGGCCTTAATTACCGAATAGATATTAGAAGCGAATCTAGGAAAAAAAGTGACCGGAAAAAAAGTTATCGGAAAAAAAGTGACCTAAATTTCAAAAGCGGAAAAAAAGTGACACGGAAAAAAGTGACAAGGAAAAAAGTGACACGGAAAAAAAGGGACACGGAAAAAAAGTGACAAGGATTGATTTTGGGGAATTATTATTGATTTTGGGGATTCATTGGTTAAGTATGAAAGGGGAATGGGGGGGGGGGGGCTCATAATTTAGGTAAATGGGTTTTTCATGCTGAATTAACTGTTTTGGTTCAATTTTTGGATATACGTTCATACTGAAAAGACGCTTGCCTGATTAGTTTTGGGAAGGGACGATTACCCCCCCCCCCCATCCGTCCTCAGTTAGATGAATGGGTTTTTATGCAGAATTATCCAACGTGTGTCAAATTTGAATATACAGGGTCTGACTAAGGCAGGGGCATGCGGGGCAATTGCCCCGGGCCCCCGGTTTGAGGAGGGCCCCCAAGGAGAGAAAAGTTTATAGTTAAAAGAGGGCCAAATGTTATAAAATAGCAAAATATTACCAAAATTCTTTTTTTTCAATTTTAAGGGTCTTTTTTCTCCTACCACCTTAGCTTCCCTGCCCCACGTTCCCTTAAAGTAATAGTTACATCATAAGAAAATTAATAGTTAAAATTATTTATCGTTAACTGTTTTTATGTATAAAGATGTGAAATATAAATACTGAAATCAGTACTTGGTACAAAATTTATGCATACATACAATAGGTTTAAATTTTAATTTTAGTCACTTGAGTATAATTCACAAACATTTTTAAGATAGAAGGGGGCCACTCTAATAATGTTTGCCCCAGGGCCCCCCACTGTCTAAGTCGGGCCCTGTGAATATAGGTTCTTTTCGATAAGGCTTATATATAGTATATAATGCATGAAGAGTTTTAATGGTTATATATAGAGGGCGAACGGGGGATACATTTCTTAAACTAAATTAATAACTTTTTACGCATAATTATCCGATTTGCTTTGAATTTTGGACAAAGATTCATTATGATAAGACGTATCTCTGATTAGTTATGGGGTTCTTCTGCTTATTATAAAGGGTGGGGGCGAGCAATTATCTCCCCCTTAAACTAGATAAATAGGTTTTTATGCAGAATTACCCCATGTATTTCAAATTTTAAATATAGGTTCTTACTGATAAGGTGGATCCCTGAATAGTTTTAAGGATTTGATATCTAAGTATTGAAGGGAAATAGAATATAACCTACCTTAAATTAAATTACTTTTTACGCAGAATTATAGGATTTGCTACAAATTTTGGATTATAGATTCATTATGATAAGGTGTATCCCTGATTACATATGGGTTTATTTTTCTAATTAAAAATTAAGGCGGGTGATTTTCCGATCCCCTTAAATTATATAAATTGTTTTTTATGTTCACTTATCCGATATATTTCATATTTTGGATATATGTTTTTTCTCATAAAGTGAATCCCAGAATAATTTTAAGGGTTTAATGGCTAAGTATACTGTCAGGTTCTGAGACCACCTCTGCTAAAGATTGGAATTTCCGTTATTTCCCTATCTTAATCTCTTTTATATTATACCGGCTGTGTACTAGAATTTTCAAGGTGACATTCTTTCTTTGTTGAAGGGAGAATTGACAGGTAATCCTCTACAGGTGGTGAGTGAGAAAGAGGAGATTGCGGAGAGGCGTGTTCATCCGTCAGTGAGGTACGTGGATGATGAGCTGACAAGCAACATGTCACTAATCAAAAAAGGAATGTGGAATGTGTCCAATGGATAAGCCCCAAATGGGGTTGACATTGAGGAAACACCGTGATTTGAGAAGAGCAAGTCTTATCTCAGATTAGTTCAGTTCGTATCTGGGTTCATACCTAGAGAGTAGTGTAGGACAGAGGTCCTGATAGGGTGTGCTCTGCGTTGTAGATCGGAGGCAGTGCGTATCTGGAGAGTAAGGGACACAGACGTCCTGGTGTTTAGTGGTCTGGGCCGAGAAGTGCAGGCCGAGTATCCATGTGTTGGGAGATTCGAAAGTGATCTCCGATAAAGTTAATCTAACGTGCATTGAGTGTGAGGTGGAAGGTGTAATTCGAATAGTACACAGCCAACCTTTACTGTATTTAATTTAATGTTGAACCGGATCATCTATATCCGAGTTGTAATTGTATATAATGGTAAATAGCGTATTTAGTGTGTACATATATTCTAAATAAACTGTTAATTCAGTTAATTGAGAGCGTCAGTGTTCATTTACACAATCCTCACAGTGGGTGACCGATATCACCTAGTAATATCGGTGGTGGCAGCTATAACTACCACGGACTTTCTTCAAAGTTGTGCGGGCTGAGAGGAACGTCCGACATATACAGTGGGGGAACGGAGGATAACCCCCCCTTAAATTAATAAATGGCTTTTTACGCAGAATTATCTTATTTGATTCAAACTTTGAATGTGCGTTCATTATGATAAGGCGAACTCCTGATTATTTGTGGGTTATCCCCCGTTCATCCCTCTATATTTAGCCATTAAACCCTTAAAACTATTCAGGGATTCACTTTATCAGGTAAAACCTATATCCAAAAGTTGAAATACGTTGGATAATTGTGAAAAAAAAATCTTATTTAAAGAGTAGGGGATTAATCGCCCGCTTTCCCTTATTTAATTAGCAAAAGAACCCCATAATTAATCAGAGA
Source organism: Maratus speculifer (assembly GCA_964019185.1). Lineage (NCBI taxonomy): Eukaryota > Metazoa > Arthropoda > Arachnida > Araneae > Salticidae > Maratus > Maratus speculifer. Next base: position 310,014,458 of record OZ025294.1, read on the forward strand.
TACGCTTTCTTATAATGAATATACATCGAAAATTTGAAGCAAATCGGATAATTCTGCGCAAAAAGCCATTTATTTAATTTAAGGGTGTATTTCGATTCAAACTGCTTATTTTTCAATTTATTTTTAACTTCATTTTTACTCTCATATGCATCAAACTGGCAAATTGTCTTATTTAGAAAGTACACAAGGTGCCGTAATTGTCAATTCTTTGATAAATGCAGAAAATATTGCGAAAAAAGCAATCAAAAACGGCATTTTGAACAGATTTTCAACTGGCGGGAGATCTGTGAACGAAAAAAAAGGTCATACTGAGAAGATAATTGTTTATAAATCAAATTCTAATGAATTGAGCGTAAAAATACAGCACATGGCACCTTGTACATCTCTTCAAAAATATCCTCAGCAAGTTTCATGTTTCTACTTTTGAAAATGTGTCTGAAATTGTATCGGAAAATTTCGAGCTGTTGAAGGTGGAAAAGCGTTTTTTCAATACACCCTTAAGGGGATTTATCCCCCGTTCTCCCTCTATACATAGCCATTAAATCCTTAAAACTATTCAGGAATTTACTTTATGAGAAAGATCCTACATCCAAAATTTGAAATAAATCGGATAAGTGTGTATAATTTTTTTAAAATCTAATTTAAGGCCGGGGGTAGTAATCACCCGCCCCCATTTTAATTAGCAAAAGAACCCCATAAATAATCAGAAATACGTCTTATCACAATTAACCCATGGATAAAATTCGAAGCAAATCGGATAATTATCCGTAAAAAGCCATTAATTTAAGAAAGGTTATCCCCCGTTCCCCTTCTATACTTAACCATTAAACTCCTAAAACTCTTCAGGCACTTTATACTATATATAAGCTTTATCGAAAAGAACCTATATGCAAATTTGACACAAGTTGGATAATTCTGCATAAAAACCCATTCATCTAATTGAGGACGGATGGGGGAGGGGGTAATCGTCCCTTCCCAAAACTAATCAAGCAAGCGTCTTTTCAGTATAAACCTATATCCAAAAATTGAACCAAAACAGTTAATTCAGCATGAAAAACCCATTTACCTAAATTATCAGCCCCCCCCCATCCCCCTTTCATACTTAACCAATGAATCCCCAAAATCAATAATAAATCCCCAAAACCAATCCTTGTCACTTTTTTTCCGTGTCATTTTTTTTCCGTGTCACTTTTTTTCCGTGTCACTTTTTTTCCGCTTTTGAAATTTAGGTCACTTTTTTCCGATAACTTTTTTTCCGGTCACTTTTTTTCCGTTTACCATTAGAAGCACGTGATTCTCATACAAAATTTTGAAGCGGTCCGAAATTGATAAAAACAGGGGCCCATAAGTTTTATAACGAATTAATTTCATTTCAAAATTCTAATTTCTTTTCACATTATGAACTAATTTATATAGACATCTGGACCAATAAAAGAAAATTTCGCTCTGTGTGTGTGTGTCTGTCTGTCTGCTAGGGCTAGCTAAATCTGTCGCTCGTAGAAATCTGTAATTTGAGTGAGTGTAGTCCAAGCTATACTTATGGTTCAGATTTTTAATTTTTTAGGTTCGATTCCCAGAGCCTGCTAAGATTTTATTCCCAAAATTGCTAATAACATGCTCCCTTTCATCCGATATTCTACATTTTTGCTGCCCTTTCTCCTTTTAACTATCCCCTCTCGCCTTTAGCATTCCAGTTTAGACCTTAAAGTACAGGGTCCCATGAAGTTTTTTTTTTTGTCTTAAATGATTAAAAAATTGACCCATTTCAATCTGATCTTAATTTCTGTAGCCCTTTTTCCATTTAATTAGTTTCCCGTTTATATATCTTCATTACGACCCTGCCTAGCCCCCTAGGGCCCGATTTGGAACTCCTTTAACATATTGCTCGCCATGTATTTTCGCCCACTAATTGTAACACTCTCGCAATGCACAATAAGTTGAGTCTTGGACTACTCTGTCCGGACCAACAACCTTATATTTTTGTTGGGGCCTAAAGGCTCTTTTTTAAAGATTTCGCCCATCTTTACACATGTCTTTAAAATTATATTCTATTGATTAATCCATACCTTATACTTAATTTCGACTAACTGAAGATCTAAACCTCTGAGTACTACGACCTTTTAGCATGTTTTTATGTTAGGGTCCTACTCTCAACTACCAGTTGGCCCCGTTAGCATCCTTAAATTCGATTCACTAACCTTTTTCTTTTGTAACATCTCAGATTCTCCAGCTACTATAAAAACAACAAAACATTTTCTCAGACTTCCAATTCTGCTTCCACAAATTTTCAATATTGATTGTTTTCTTGGGGCCGTTGGTGCAAATAAAAAATTATCAGATTCTCTTGCAATTTTTATTAGCATTGTTCTAGGGTTTCTTATCTAATTTACCAAAAACTTCTTTTATATAACTCAACTACCACCTATTTCGAATATTAGTCTTCTTTTTCGGAGGAAACTTACGTTTACTCATTGCAGCAGTAAATTAAAAATTCCATTGCTGCTATAGTTATATAATTAACTTTAGAAGGAAGAGGATTTTATGAGTAAATTAAATATCGTATAATATTAAGGGTAATTTGTTATATTTACAAAGAAGGAATACGTTACACCATTTAAAAGCGTATACTTTCTTTGGGTTCTATGTGCTCGATTTCATCCAGAAATGGTTCATACAATTTAGATTACGATTCAGCTACTATTTGTATTTTGAAATTTTATCTTAGATTTCAGTTACCAACTTTTCCGAATATTAACGATGCAATCTTTTTCGGTTTTTATGGGCTCGATTTCAATGGACAATATTTTTTTTAACTTATCTTACTACTGTTTAACAGACCTTCTACCACTAGAATGCGCATTCTTACCTCGAGTTCTATGCGTCTGATTATTACAATGTTTGGCTCATTCAAATTGGTTTTCGATTGTCTCTGTCGCTTTTGGAGTACTCCCATTACACTGCCTTAGGCTTCGGGAACTTAGGTCACAGGTTCGTTCGGAAAAAGACTTGTTCAGAACAAACCAGATACTGACGAAGTCAGTGTATTTGTAAAGAAAAAAGAGTATTGCATTTATTTACTGAACTTTGAAAGGACTTGGAAATAAAAGTTATAAAATATAAAACCATACAATCAGAGCAAACGTCAGTGTATTCCTTTTTTTAACTCTGCAGTAATTAACATATGTAATTAACTTATCTAATTAACTTTTATTTTCATACTTAATTAGGTGCGTTCGTAATTATGTAAATACGTAGCACCTATTGTTGTCGCTCAGTCCGTCCGTCCGTCCGTCCGTCTGTCCGTCCGCATATAACAACGCAAAAACTACCCAACCGAATCGTTTGAAATTTAAAATACATAATTATAACATAATTTTGTCGAGTCATTTCAAATTTTATGAAAATCGGGTGGATAGATCAATTACAGGGACAATCAAAATGATTCCTTACATTACGGTCAATGGGGAAAAAAGTTTCAAATGCATTTTAATCGTTTGAATTTTAAAACATATAATTATTGCGTAATTTTGTCGAATCATTTCAAATGTTATGAAAATCGGATGCATAGATCAATTACAGGGACAATCAAAAGGATTCCGTTACATTACGGACAATTGGGGAAAAAAATTTCAAATGCATTTTAATCGTTTGAAGTTTAAAACATATAATTATTACTTAATTTTATCGAGTCATTTCAAATGTTATGAAAGTCGGATGCATAGATCATTTACAGGGACAATCAAAGGTGTTCCATTACATTACGGTCAATGGGAAAAAAGTTTCAAATGCATTTTTATGATGTTACACTCATTCGAACATAATAGAATGGGCATGAATCTATGAAGTATATACTAAATAATGCTTTCTGTACAATCTGTGATGCAAAGAATTTTTATTATTAAATTATAGGGCTACACAAAAGTATTCCACTACATAATGCTCCACGGGGAAACATTGTTTGATACGTGTTTTAATTATATTCAACTATTTCGCATTTTATGAATAAGATATACGATTCTGAGGTGTAATAAAAATTACTTTCTGTATATTTACAGAAACACAAAAAAAAATTTCGACTACTATACTGTATCCGAAGTACGCTCTACTATATCAGCAAGATTTGAATATTTTTAAAACTTCGTTGTCGTACGAACGCACCTCATTTGCTACGTTCACGTGCAATTTCCAACTTGTTTTTTATATTTTTTCCTAACTTGAAAAATAAATTTTAGCATCATCAATTGTTATCTTTTTTCAACAATTAAAATCTAGATTTAAACATAACCTCTATTAATAGACCACCTTTCGGAGCGGCCAGTTTTTATTGGAACAGAACGTGGTCGCTTTATGGAGGTTTTGTTGTACAGAAAACAATTATCAAGAAAGTTGTCTGGGCTCATGAAATAAATTCCTTTTTTCGAAAACCAGTATGTAATTTTACCTACATTCACCATATTGTATTTACAATGGGATTATTCGAGTTCATATGTATTTATACATTTATGCGTAAACAGAAAACAATAATAAAAAATAAATAAATAAATAAAAATAAATAAATCCTGACCTTATGCTAGAGATATGTAATTACTGATATGTAACGAACGTGGATTAGTATAAAAAAAATCCCTTTCGGCATGGCCTATAGGCGGAGGTAGATTTCGAAAAGTTTTCATCTCAAAAAAAAAAAAAAAAAAAAAAAAAAAAAAAATAAATGATTAGAGATAAACCCAGTTTAACTACTTTATTCAACCGTTTTTAAAAATTTTTTAATTTCATTTTTCTGTAAGTACTGGTTTTATCGAAATCCTCTTAAACGAAATTCTACTCAAATGCCCATTTTGGCAACATATTTTGAATTATATTCTTACTTTATTAAAAAAATTGACCAATATGCTCATTATATAGTTCCTAAATAACAAAAAACTGTTAATTAAATTCGTTTGACAGCAAAATTGAATTTAAAAATGAGTAATAAAATAACCAATTTATTATTTTAATACATCCACAATTCTTTAATCGAGATTGCTTTGAGAAATTTTGTACGAAGTGCCCACTTTGACAGATTTTTTTAAATATATATTTAGCCTTTATCAAAAATCTGACCAATACAGTACATTACACAGTTCCTAAATAACGAAAAACTGTCAATTGAATGCGTTTGAGAGCAAAATTGAATTTAAAAATGAGTCATAAAATAAAAAAATTGTTATTTGAATACAACCTCAATTCTTTTACCATGATCGCTTTGGGAAATTTTTTTGCGAAGTGCTTACTTTGACAGCTTTTAAAAATATGTATATTCACCCTTTATCAAAAAATCAAAGAATACGCACATTATATAGTTCCTAAGTAACAAAAAACTGTCATTTGAATGCGTTTCAGAGCAAAATTGGATTTAAAAATGAGTCATAAAATAAACAATTTGTTATTTGAATACCCACAGTTCATTAATCATGGTCGCTTTGGGAAATTTTGTGCGAAGTGCCCATTTTGGCAGCCTTTTTTTGAAATATATTCTGCCTTTATCAAAAAACTGGCCACTCCGTCACATAATATAGTTCCTAAGTAAGAGAACCTGTAAATTGGATGCGCTTGAGAACAAAAAAAGATTTAAAAATGACTCGGTAAAAACGCAATTTTTTTAATTTCCTCAAATTTCAATCATGATAATTTCGTGAAATTCTGTTCAAAATACCCTATTTGGCAGCCTTTTAAAAAATATATTCTGCCTTTATCAAAAAACTGGCCAATACGTCGCATTATATAGTTCCTAAATAATAGGACCTGTAAATTGGATGGGTTTGAGAACAAAAATGAATTTAAAAATGACTCAGAAAAAACGCAATTTGTTATACTTAATCAATTTTTAATGACGATAATTTCGGGAAATCTGTTCAAAATACCTTTTTTGGCAGCCTTTTTAAAAATATATTCTGCCTTTATCAAAAAATTGGCCAAAACGTCGCATTATATAGTTCCTAAATAAGAGGATCTGTCATTTGGATGCGTTTAAAATCAAAAATGAATTTTAAAATGAGTCAGAATATAAGCAGTTTGGATTTAAGGTTTTTACTCCAACTCCTATTTTTGTTTAATTTATTTTTGCTATAAGAATGGGTTCTATGAAAAACTTGTCAATATAAAAGTTGTAGATCTTATTGTGAAGATGTAAAATAAATTTAATTAGATTTGATTGCTTAAGAATTGAGTAAGTTATGGGTTTTTTTCTTTTTCCTCCCCCTTTTTTCTTTTCGTTTTTAATTTTTTTCCTCGGTAAAAATTGGTCCTATCAAAAACTTGTAAATACAAAAGTTTTAGATAATATTGAGTACATTTATATAAAATTTAGTTGGATTTAATATCTTGAGAATTGACGAAGTTATGAATTTTTTTCTCCCAAAAACCATGTTTTTTTCGCCCCTTGAGCCCATTTTTAACTTTATCAAAAATCTGTCATGCATAAACTTTTTGCCCATTTCTTAGAAGTAATATAAACTTTAAACTGATTCGATATCTATTTTAATTAAGAAGTTATCACGTTTTTTCTGTTTTCACAAAAACCCTCCCTATTTCCACCCCCTTGGTCCGATTTTGCCCATTAACGAACTCGACCGAGATTTTAGGCTCCTTGATTTTATGTAAAAGTTTGAAGAAGATCTGAGCATAATTATGGAAGTTATCGTGTCTAGAAGAAAGTGATATACACCGATAGATAGATAGATAGATAGATAGATAGATAGATATATAAACTTTTTTACTGATGGTGGTTTTGGGGTCTAGGAGTCATGATTCGTGTAGATCCGCAAAAATTTTTCAGAAATTCCAACATGGGAGACAATGCAATAGGTAGTATTTCATACGAAATCTACCTAATAGTATTTCATACGAAATCTACCTAAAAACAGTCACAAGGAATTTGTGACGAAGGTATAAAAAATTTCTTTGTAAATAATGAAGAAGGCAAACATAAAAACTTCGTCATTATAAATGTTTATTATTGCTGATCAATTCCACAAATACACTTATACACAAAAACACACACAAAAACACACATATTGCATAACGACGATATTAAGAAACATAAGGTATAAGTATGTCATTTTGGGACAATTTCCCTTTCATACCGTTAGCTAAAAGATTAATGGCTATTAGGATATTGAAGTTACTAATGTTAAGTTTCCCCTTTTATTATTATTATAATCCATAAAGAAAACATCAACTGAAAAATATCAATGAAAAATATTAATATATCGATGAAATAAATATTTTTATATTAATGATGATTCAAAATATATTGATTGCTCATAATATTGTAACAGAGGACGTGGAGTTTTGATAATTAAAGTCTGTTTCAAAGTTTTTTAGATGCATAAAAATGCCTTTTTTATTTTAGTTTTGATTCTAAATGTTATTTAAGTCCTCTGAAAAGTAAATGTAGGTTTCCTGGCGATAAACACCTGTGTTCGAATTTTCATGAATGCGTTACTGAGCTAGAATTTTTTTTTTATAATATTTATAACTTCTATCAATTTTGTTACTGCTATCATAAGTTTTCACAAAATAGAATTGTAGAACAACAAAATCAAAATCCGCTGTTTATCATGGGACAATTGCGACTGGGTCAAACATTTCAAAAAGCTTTGAAATTAGTATTTCAAAAAATGACTGTAAAAAAATAAGTATGCACAGCTTTTTAAAGGGACATTTATTTTGAATGTTGTTCATATTTAAACCTCATCTGTTCTATAAACACAAAATAATATTTCACAGCAATGCTTTGAATTCTGAAATAATGTCGGCTGCACAAAGAATTTCTTTTACTACAAATCCTTTCGTTAAGTCAATATACTCAAAAGGAAGTGGTTCATCGTTATATATGTTATGCACGTCTTACGCCAGCATCTTTGGCCTCTAAACAGGTCAAGTTCGCGAGACTTGTAACTCCAAGGCTTCATCTGTGAGTAGAATACGAGAATTTTTCCCCCTTCTCCTTTGTTTAATATGAGGGTGGTTTTCTATCAGCTTTTAACAGACTTTTCCGCAAGAGTGGAAGTATTAATGTAAAAGTTAATAGATTTAGCCGCGATATACTTGATGGTTTCTAAGGTGGATATTATTTTATCAGCGAAGATTCTTTCAGAAAGGTAATTGATTAATCGAAAGCAAATTATTAAAATCGGTTCAACCACTGGTTGTTCGAAAGATTGTTGAATTCATATCAGCTTACTCTAAATCAGCATTCAATTTCTGCAGATGTTGCACTGAATATTAAGAAAATATTCTACATAGAAAAGGACTCATTGAATTTAGATTATTTTAAATGCTCAAATTTAATGGAGAGTGCTTTAAATTTGCGCTATTATAATATTAAGAACGTTAGTTTTAAAAATCACCTTATCCAAAATTTTAAAAATCGAGTTTTTTCTATCAATTTATTCTATTGATGAACCTGCATCGCTATGAAATCTTCAAATTTAATGAAGAGAGATACAAATTTACGTTGTTATGTGTAAGAAAGTTAGTATCAAAATTTGCCTTATCCAAAAAAAAAAAAAAAAAAAAAAAAAAAAATCGAAATTTCTCTATAGCCGGGAGGCGGCAGCACATACAATTATCTCATCGATTTCACGCATGAAAATCTAGGATTAGTTGAATCTCGATTCGCATGTTAAAATTTAGTCGATCTGTCAAGTCATATCTTGGTGGAAAATACCTAAAGATCGGATTTTAGTGGTTGACTCATAGGTTTACCATTATGTTTTCTTGCTCCCAATCCTTCACGTTTTCATGCTTTTGGGTGCAGGAAAGCACAAGGGCAAACCTACGAATTAACCGTTAAAATCGGATCTTTAGGTGTTTTCCACCAAGATATGACTTAGCAGACCGATTGAACTTAAATATATAGGTGACATTTTATCAGAACATATTTTTAACTGGCCAACTACCATTGTTGAAGATAATCCAATTATGAATAATAAAGAATATGATTAAGCAAGAAAATTATATAAAAACATAAAAAAGTTCGCGTATAAATGTTATTTTTATTAATTTTAAAATAAAGATACGTTTAATACGTCTGTTTATCCGAATTAAATACCCCCCAACTTCGTTATTTACTAAAATAGCATAAGCTAAAAGTTTTTCTGTTATTATTAATTTTATTTTTCAAAAAATATAAAAATTATTCGATAATTACAATTATCGAATTCCAAACTCTATAATCAGCTGCCAAAAAATCCAGAAAAATTCGTTTACTTGCGAATAATTCAGTTTTTTTTTTTTTATTTATTTATTTATTTATTTTTTTTTTATTTATAAAAAGTTCCGATTCTGTGACTTATGTGGTTTTTGAAATGACGGATTCATTTGTAAATTCTTGGTTAACAATGAAAACCAATAAAAGTTAATTTTTCATGATTTCCCATTTTTTTTTTTTCTTGATAAGGCGATTTTTAAAACTTATGTTCACACATCCACATTAATTATAAAGCTGAAACATGTCCTCGAGTAACGCTGATGTCATACTGATGGCGGGAATTTTTAAGGCATAAATTTTGCTTTGACTGCACTTTTTTTCTAGATGTCTTACAATTTCATTTTTTACATGTTGTATTTTTACAGAAATATTTTTTCAAATTCCATTTTTTAATTGTATCTCAATTTACAGGTTTTTTTCTACAGTTTTAAAAAGAATTTTAAAAAAGAATTTTTTTAACATCTATCTCTACCCCATTGAGCCTGATTGCGAAGCATTTTGCCCTTAAAACACGACAAAATCTCCAGTTTTTGTCTCCGGCCCATATTCCTCAATGAAAATAATTTTTATCAATAAATGAAATAAATAACAATTTTAACAGGCATGCAATCAAACTATGGTCTTAAGCTACGGAAATTATGATGATTAAAAAGTCTGCTGTAATAGATAACTTTGTGATTTCTTATATTAAATGTGAACATTATAGTGAATCTTTTAATTAAAAAGAAATCTTTTTAACCTACATTCTGTAAGCCGAAAAATCCATCTCGGATGTGCTAGGCGTATTAATATTTCGTGATTTATTTCCAATGCAAAACTCTTATTCCTCTAATAGTTCTATTTTACCGCAATTGTTTCAAATGTAATATTACTATTTCTCTGATAGCTGTATGCTATTGCAGTTATTTCCAATGTAAAATTATTTTTCCTGTGATAGTTATATCTTGTTACAATTCTTTATAATCTAATAATGTTACATGCAATTATTTCAAAAGTGAAGTCATTATTCCTGTGACAATTGCATTTTATGGCAATTATTTATATTATAAAGCTAATATTTAACCAATATTGGTATTTCTTTTCATATTTCCTGTTTTTTCGATGAATGCATTATTGTTGCACCATTCCAGCTAGTATATTATTTATTATCAATGTAAAAACAAAACTCCATTTATATGAACTGCGCTCTTCCTATTCGTCAAGTATCCTGATCGATATAGAAAATAAAAAAACATAAAAATTAAAATAGTTTTTTAAAGATCTGCATTTATATATAAGCACTGAATACTTATCTTAAAAATCGCGACAAATATGCCACGACTGCAGTTCATGTTGTTCCAAAACATTTCTGTTACAAAACGTGAAATTTGAGTGGGCCTCAATTTTGATTTCAAATGTAGCAAGAGTGCGAGATCAATTTGTTTTTGTTGAAATGCTTACATATTTACAAAATCAAAAATATGTATTGAATTTTTAGAAAAATATTAATAAATTTATAACAAATATAACGGAAAACGATTTTTAATAAATATATACATTTTTTTTCCGTTACCAGTTTTTTTTTTTTATTAGTGAGCAAAAACGATCTTTAAAAATTTTAACTTCACAACGGAATTTATATTTTATTATCACTCTAATTATCCAGATTTCTGTCTACGGAATTAAACTAGAAAACATGAGTCTAGATAATATGTATTTCACTAAATCAGATTTTTACAAGGGTTGCACTTTATTAATATTTTAAGCTTAAAACGAGATCATTTTTAATTTCTTTAATCTTTAGAAGAAGAGATTATTGGATTCATGAAAATTTTCGAATTACAGTTTTTGACAATTTTACACATTTTAGGGATCAGAGATTAAAAAAAAAACATGTTTACACAAAATGTTTGTCTGTCTGTATCTGACATAAATTTTGTGGGCCCTCTGTCTCATGAACTAATGCACGGAATTTGATAAAAAATTATATTTGGGTAGTCCAGGATATAAATTGACGCTGATTAGTGTTTGGTGTAAACCGCTCAGCAGGTGGCGTTCCTATGACGCGTTTTTCACGAGTTATGCAACAGCTTTATCTCTAGAAAGGATGCAGATTTTCATAAAATTTACAGTTCAGTTAGTACTTTAAGTGAATTGATGCTCTTTACATTTTGGTATAAATCGCTCACTGATGTCGCTGCTATGCTGCATTTTTTATGATTTCTACAATAGTACTATCTCTAAAATTAATACACGGATTTTCACCAAACTTCAACTTCAGTTAATTATTTACATAAACTGGTTCTAATTGTGTTTTGGCTTCAATCGTCTTACAGATAACGCTGATATGTTGAATTTTTCCTAATTTCCGCAATAGCTCTATCTCAAGAACTAATGCAAGAATTTTTTCATCAAACTTCAGATTCAGGTATACCTTGATAAATATTATTTCAGGTTATATTTTGGTGTAAATTATTCACCAGATGACGCTTTTATGTTGCATTTTTCTCGATATCAACAATAGTCCCACTTCAAGGACAAATCCACGGAATTTCATGCCTTTAGAATCCTCCTAATGGGCATAGATTAGGAGTAGGTAATAGGGCATAGATTAGCGCGCCATCGGCGCGCTGCCGATCACGCGCCGATGGCGCGTGATCGGCAGCGAATGTGTTAAGGAATAACTATATCTCAGCATAAAAAAGTTTCATCAATTTAATGTGTCAGATGATTACAGGATATGTGTTGATTGAATTTTGGTTTTGGGCATTCATAAAAACCTGTTCTGACGTTTATTTTTGATGAACTTTATAACTGTAACTCAATTTCTGATGATGTATAAGAATGCATCAAATTTTAGAGTATAAGTTATTAATTATAATATATTTTTTTGTTCAATTTGTATTTGAATACTCAAAATAGGACGCTGTTATTTATTCATTTATTTACTATGTTCTCTCACTGTCTCTAATCACTGTAACAGTATTAAATAAAGACGATCTCAAAAAGAGATTTTTCCCCGCTCAACAATATGAAATTTTCTGGCACACTTTCAAACATAGCAGGTCGATACTTCCAGGAATGATTGTTGAACTGAATTGTAATCGAATTATTTTTTGATTTTTCGATAAATGACATCACATTTTGAGTTAGAAGGGATTAATTTATAAGGACGGCGCGGCGGTTGGTTTCGTTTTCTGCGTTGCCACGTTCGAAAATTCGGTTCAAAATGTCAATTTTGGTATCATCTATTGCAAAATGTTTTGTCTTTACCGAAAAAACGGACAAAATAGTTTGATTACAAAGCTTTTTAATAAATGCACTGAACTTACTGATTTGATATACTTGAGAATAAAAATAAATTTAAAAAAGAGCCAAAATGTAGCCCGTTTTGACTTGAGAGCAGCCTTAATATATTGAATAATAATTTAGAAGAGCTTTGTAATTGCCACAGCATATTATTTAATTTATATGCATATTCAAGTAAATAAATCAATTTGAAATTTAACAAAAGCAAAAAAAAAAAAAAAAAAAAAAAAAAAAAATGAATGAAATAATAATAATAATAATAAAAACCCACTGAAAATGAAAAATCTCTCAGAAAAATTTATGATCAAGATAAGTAAAACTGATAAAAACGCAGCACACCTGGAAATAGAGACGCGACAAATCCTTTTCTATTCTAATGAAGAACAGAAGCGGAATGTCTTACGGCAACTGTCACTTACATATATTTAGGACTATTTCCATTTCATAGCTTCATCATAATGTGTGAAAGAAAATAGGAGTTTTATGATTTTGGATTTTTTTTTTTTTTTTTAACACGAACACCTTGAAGTTCAAACACGTAAATAGACGGGATCTGAAAATTCTTTCACGAAATGGGTTTATAGCACAATAGTTTAATTCTCTTCAAATTTTGAGGTAAACACGGCAAAATCAGACTTACTGTCATCTATTTTTTAAAGATATTTATTATTTTATTTATTAATCATTTTATACGTTAATTAAACCTGTAAAAGTTTAAAACGTTTTTAAAAAGTCATTACGAATCCTATTTACATTGCTCGGTCAAAAGATAAAACAAGTTGGAAATTGCACGTGAAGTGTAGCAAATGGGGTGCGTTCGCACGATAACGAAATTTCATAAACATCATTTACATATATCAATCTCATAAAATTGTAAATAGTTAATTACAATTAAACTGCGCACCAAACAGTGTTCTCTTATATACCATTACGTAATGGAGTACTTTTGTGTGGGCTTTTAAATCAATAACAAATGTTCTTTGAACGACAGATTATGTAAAATTTATATTATAATATGTACTTTATAGATTCACATCAATTTTATTATGTTCGAATGAGTGTAACACCATTAAAATGCATTTGAAACATTTTCCCCCATTGACCGTAATGTAACGGAATACTTTTCATTGTCCCTGTAATCAATCTATGCATCCAATTTTCGTAAAATTTGAAATGACTCGACAAAATTATGTAATTATTGTTTTTAAATTTCAAACGATTAACATGCATTTGAAACTTTTTTCCCCATTGACCGTATTCTAATGGAATACTTTTGATTGTCCCTGTAATTGATCTACTCATCCGATTTTCATAAAATTTGAAATGACTCGTATTAAACTCGTATCAAAATTATGTAATAATTATACATTTTAAATTTCAAACGATTCGGTTGGGTAGTTTTTGCGTTGTTATATGCGGACAGACGGATGGACTGAACGGCAACTATAGGTGCTACGTATTTACATAATTACGAACACACCTAAAAAATTCCAACCTGTAAAGCAAATGTTTGAAATGTGCAATTCTAATAATTTTAAAACTAAATATTATAATACATAAAACATCCCAGGGAGCATCATTTTCCTGAGAAACAGTTATGTAGTAATGACAAATAGTGTAGGATTTTAATATTGATTTTCAATGATAAATAAAACTGAAATCGTAAAAAAAGTATTTTCACTTGTCTTATCGTAACTGATCTATAAAATTCTAGCATGGAAATCTAGTTTGACACGTGTATCGTGCATTTTTCTTTTAACCCCCCCCCCCCCCTTCTTTATTGTTAGAATTTACTGCTTGTTATCCACTAATACATTTTCATTCTTCATGCCGCTATTACTCGGGTAAAGTTTTCTTATTTGTTTATTTACAGGTAAATTACATATCATTATGTACATTTTATTATTTACACTATTTATACCTATGTTTCAGCAAGACATAATGCAGCGTAAAATGTAGCAGAAAATGATTTTAAAAACAAGCCTTCCTTCTTAAAAGAAGGTACATAACACAGAAATTTCATTGGCGTAATTCGATTTAGTAGTATAAAATATATAAGAATAAACCATTGTTTACAGGGAGTATTTGGTTTTATTCCTTGCAAGGAAAAATGCAACTCTTTCGACTTTTACATTAACACAACAGGTTTATTAAAATATCAAATAAAGCCTTTGTACAAAAATGTTTAAAGATAGAAAACAACAATTATAAATGCTCAAATAATGTATGAAAAGGTAGCAAACAGCTGTTTCGAATCTACTATCGAGATTCTTCATCAGTGTAAAACTCAGCGAGCTAGAAAAAGCAAAACTGATCTCAGTAAAACAGAAGTTAACACGTTCGCTGCCGCTTACGTGAAGATGTGATGATAGTTAATGCCGCACTGTAGAAGTGGGTTTTTTCCAGACGCCGATTTACTTTTTATAACAAAGAATCAGTGAAAGATTTTCCCGCGCCAGCGGGACTGAGCTTGTCTCAGTAATGGTTTTTCTAGCTCGCTGAGTTTTGCACTGATGAAGAATCTCGATAGTAGATTCGAAACAGCTGTTAACTACTTTTTCATACATTATTTATGCATTTATAATTGTTGGTTTTGTATCTTTAAACAACAGATTTATTATGATTTAATTGAATCGGAATGACAGATGACTCCTCAACCGTCACTATTACTTTCTTTTATAATAAAATAAAAATGTCGTTAGCTTTATTGTATGCATTGAAATATGCTGTGCGTAAGTTTATAAGTGTGTTATTCGTATACTGTATGTAAGATGGATAAAAGTGCGAGGTGGATGTAAAGTATATGATATATAAGCATATACATAAGGCTGTTCTCATCTGCTCTACTCAACAATCGCAAAACTTTTTGACACATTTTCAAATTCATTTTATAACGGAAAGATAGAAAATTGGAAGGCTAGACTATGGAAATGTTTTGAAATATAACAGAATTTTCCAATTTTTAAAAATAAATTACTTATTTAGTTATAAATGAATTCGATCACATAACTAATACGTTTTTCACCCTAGTTTGAGTGGTTATTCTTTTTCCACAAAAAAATTCAATTTAAAACTCCCACTTTTAACATTATTTTCTGAAAAATCTATTTTGTTTGCAAACAAACGAGAAAATGATTGTGATTACATTAGTGGGAGCCCGATTATTGAAAATTCACTGTTTTGGTTTACGCTTGGAGAAAATTATTCACTTATGAGTTTATTTTTAAAAATATATATTTTTGGATCTTTTTCTTTTATAAGACCTGATAACAGAAAATAAAGAAAAATATTATTTAAACTATCTATTCAGCGTTTATAATTGTTTTTATATTGTATAATCATAATTTAATTAATAGTGATTAATTAATTGATTAATGCACTTTGTTTATAAAAAAGTATTATACTCTTTCATTATTTATATTTTTCGAATTTAGATTGAAACATTTCGTTGTAGCAGTTTTACGCCACTTTTTATATTTTGGCTACGGTGATTTAGTGTATCATTAATTCCCTCGATTTTACAACTGATATGCAATTATAAACACAAAAAAAAAATATTTTGTGATTTATAACCTATGAGTGGCTAACAGATAATATCCTAAAAAATGATATGTAATTTAGATTCAAAAATACTAATATACAGTATTGTCATCGAAAACACACCTGTGTAAATATTTTTAATTGTTCTAGCATATCAGGAAAAAGTGATTTCAAAATTCTGCCTTTACACTAAAAACGAAGTTAAATAAAGAAAAGAGTGTACAAATTTGAAAGAAAAGAGAGAAAAACAAGTCGAAAATTGTTTGTCAAACGTGGAAGATAACATATGTTCGTATTACAATTACACCCATAAAAAGGAATTGATTAAAACTATAAAACATGTTTTATCGAGTACATTTTGATTGTTTTAAGCGACTTTTTTAGTTAAAAGTAAAAAATCGGTTTTGTTGCTCAGACAAAAAAATATTGTTAATACTCTTATAAAATTTTGTTAAAATTTTAGTCTTACTAAAGTCTTACTAAAGTCTTGTATTTTTAATTTGTAATTCCAACAAAATTTTGTTGTTTTTGTAAAATTTAGATGGGTGTACAGTAGCCATAACTCTCTCACGTAATTTTGTTTAATTGACTTATATAGCTACAAAGGATGAACATAATTTTTGGATATTAAAAACTTTTCAAATTGAGACGGATTAATGACGTTATTATGCATTTCGGATGAAAATTATATATATATATATATATATATAAAAAGCAAGCAACAGTATATTTTTTGTATATTCAAACAAAATTTCCATTGACTAATATATAAACGAAAAGATTTATTGGACGAAATAAATTTTTGTTAATTCAACAAAACTTTTTTCTGTGTGTAGTTTTATAAAAATTAATATCTTAGAACAACCGCTGTTACACTCTAATGGAAAATTTATTACGATTATACGTGTTAAATTCAGTAATACGTAAATAATAGGACACCATCCCCCTGGCAACTTAGAATCATTACCTATCATTGAATTAATTATGTACGATAGGATTTCATAAAATAAAATAAAAAAAATTATCAATATTTTTTTAAAGTTTTGTTTCGATTTTCATAAAATTTGAAATAACTCACAAAACTACTATATGTACACATTACTATATGTATTAAATCTTACACCATTCTTTTCGGTATTTTTGCGTTTTAACATACGGTCAGACAGACAGATGGACGGATTAGACGGAGACTATAGGAGCTATATATTTATGTATACGGACACAGCTAAAAAGATTTTGCTCACGTTTATGTTTTTGCAAACATTAAGATTAATGTAAATCTGTCACTTAATCTTATAAAAAATTTCGACAGTGGATACTTTTCCCCATTTGATTACCGTTTGGAAACAGATAATCCATCATTCAGTTTTGATTTGTTGAGTATAGACATTTTTTTCCTTCAGCATGACCATTAATCCAGTTTATTAACCTCCGGCTGACATTAGAGTTTTTTTTATTTCATTTTTTCTTTTCTTCTTTTTGTGCAATTCTTCCTGAATTAGGACTTTAAATAAGCATAATTCAATTTATATTTTAAGTTTCAAAAACCCATTTTAAAAACAGTACTTATTTAAAATGGTTTTAGAATAAGCTAAAATAAATGATAACCTCCTTTAAACGAGAATTATAAAATAACAATTTGTTATCATAAAAATATATTTGGTATCATGATAATTTTGGAAACGTAAAAATGCTATTTCATTTTAGCTCATGCATCACAATTTATTGTATTAAAAAAAATTTATTACACCAAATTTACAGGATTACTTTCCCTAGAACTTTCATGTACTTTTTTTTTTCTTTAATCGTTTATAATTTCCCAAGCAGTAAGTTTCTTTCTTTCTTTTTAAGATTCTAAAAAGTCTATCTTTCTTTGACTTTGAAGAAGTAAATTTGTAATTAAATTATAAACTGAGAAATATTAAATTAATTTTATAAGCTGTGAAATTTTAAATTAATATTATAACTAGTTCATACATCGCTGTTAATTGTATTAAAAATATTTTATTACGCCAAATTTAGAGGATTTCTTTCCCATGCATGCTTATGGTTTTTTTTATGCTAATAATTTCCCAAGCAGGATTAAGTAGTTAATTGCTTTCTTTAATTTTTAAGATTCTAAAAATATGGCCTCTCTTTCTATGGAACATGACTTTGAAAAAGTAAATTTAAAATTAAATTATAAACCGCAAAATTTTAAATTAATACTATAACAAGCCCATACATCGCTGTTTATTTTATTAAAAATATTTTATTACATCGAATTTACTAAATAATTTTCTAGAGCGTGTACATGTGTTTTTGAATCATTAATATTTACCCGAGTAATAAGTTATTATTATTTTTAAGACAATTTATTTATTTTTATGCCTCCTTATTTTAAAGAATCTCTTTGATTGAACGGGACTTTGAAAAAGTAAATTTAAAATTAATATTATAAACTGTGAAATATTAAATTAATATTATAACTAGGTCATACATCGCAGTTTATTATATTAAAAATATTTTAGTACACTAAATTTGCTGGATTACTTTCTTAAGCATGTTCACATTATTTATTTATTTATTTATTTATTTAAATCATTAATGATTTCCCAACTAATAACTTGTTTAAGATTCTAAAATTTCAATCTTTTTTTTTTTTTTTTTTTTTTTTTTTTTTTTTTTTTTTTTATATATATATATAAAACTTGACTTTGCTGAAGTAAATTTTATATTAACATTTTAAACTCTGAAACGATCTTTTAGAAACTGTTCTTGACAAAAAAAAAAGTTATACTAGAAAAATTTCAATTTACGAAAAATAAATGATATATTTTTTCTTCTTTTATTTCTTAAATTATCCGCCTACATTCGAAAGTGATCTATCTATATGTATACCCTAAAATTCTGAAAATAATTCTCACCCTTTTCCACAAAATGAAATATTGGCAAATATGAAGAGGAACATTTATAAATGGAATCTTTTTGAAAAAAATTATCCAATATTAACTCCTAATATGTTTATTAGCAGAAAATAATTGGTACATGATAAGGTATATTCCGCAAATAATTTAAAAAATTTCTAAGTGTTTTTTAAATAAGCAAAAAATAATAATTAAATGCCTCTCTTCTTTGCAGAGAGAGAAAATATTCAAATTCTTCTTTTTACATAAAAAAAGGATTTTCTTCACAAAAAAAAAAAAAAAAAAAAAAAAAAAAAAAAAAAAAAAAAAAAGCTTGTTGAAAATTAGAGAGAAGGCATACATACGGGTGGGGGCTTGTTTTCAGGATTTGACTGTATATACTACACCCCTACCCCCCACACCACCACCAACACACATCGACGTTAACAGTGGCGACAACTTTTAAAAAATATTGGGTGGGCTCAAAGTTATTTTCATAAAATGGTACAACGAGTTTGTTTTTCTTTAAAGGTTGGACAGATGGTGAAAGATGCGCCTTTTATGTCAAACTATCATGTTTTATGATAGGTGCAATTTTTAAAAAATCATATTCTCATGTTTTATTCCTTATAAAGACACTAATATTTATTGTAATGTAATCATGAACATGACTACAAATTGAAACAGCAGAAGCTTAAACATTTACGTTTCAGTCATTTTGGATTTATGGGTGATGTCAGTCGGAGAATTAAAACTTGCGGTCCTTGGCTAAATAAATTTTATTCTAGGGAGAAAATTGATTAATAAACATAACAATGAAATAAATAGCGAAATAGAACAATGTTTTCATTGACACACTCAATTCAAAATTATTGGGTGGGCTCAGGTCCCGCGGGCCCATATAAGTTGGTGCCAATGGACGTTAATAGCAAAATGGAAGTCAAAATAACTGTCAGGGACCGATTTACAAATCTGGGGGCCCTGGGCACAGATGCTTACAGGGGTTCCTCCCCTTGGAAAGTTGCTTACAAAAAAGATTGAGCTCCCCCTCTCATCCCCCTCAAAAAAAAACAAGTTACTTATTAAAATAGTCACTATTGACTTCACGATTTAATCACTTTTAAATATCAATCAAAAAATTAAATAAGATAATTATTTATTTAACTTTTAAATAACTATTTCACAATCATGAAATTTAAATAATCAAACGTAGTACAATAAATTGTGTAGTGATAACTATCTTTAATATGCAAGTTTATATATCTGGAATGATAAAGTATGCAACAACTAACCATAAATTTTGCACAATACCAAACTATAATTATTTAAAATATTATGGGACTCTGCCTCCTATGAACTACACTCACCACCCCAAATAATCTAACAAGAACAGGAACATGATTAAATAAGAATTAAAAATACAATATATTTTTAAAGTGATAAATATAAAAGAAAATATTCACTTTAATAAAGTGATTAAATGCAGATGTTTCAACAAAAATATACAATGTTGTAAAAATAAAATATGAACACAGTAGAATGTAGAATGAAATGTAAAATTCCACTAGATTTTGTAAGCAGTTGTATTGATTTTGGGGAATAGTTGAAAATTCTTCAGCAACATTTCGGGGGCCCCTGAAAATTGGGGGGCCCTGGGCCTGTGCCCCGAAGGCCCTGCCCTAAATCACGTACTGATAACTGTATTTGTTAGACATAAACATTAAATTTTACTGAGTCTTTATTTGTGTCAGTATGATAACTGCTTTTCATTTTTATAAATATCAAAGCAATTTTTTTTCCTCAAATTTATGAAATAATTTGGACACGAATGGGTAAACACGAGCCTTGAAAGTTAACGAAAAATAAAAAAGAGAAACCCCAGATGGCGCTGAGCGCGCGAAGTTCTTTATCATCCTTCTCCACTGACCAAGTGATCTGATTCCTAACGGAAAAAGATAGGGGAGATCAACTTCGGGATTCATTTCTCATTGAACACCGAGCAGTTGCGCATCGCGAAAACATCCCAACTTCAAAAATACTTCTCACATATATTTATAACATTATAAACATTTCACCGCAACCTAATATGCCTTTTGTCATTGTAGCGGTCGACACCAGGGTGAAAAAGTTCAGGGAGAAACTAAACAATATGAAGTGCAGGAATGATTTGTTAAGAGAGGTGCTAGCGGAATTCCTGGGTACTTTTCTTCTCACGGTAAGTGATGATTTATTGCTTTAAAATTATCTTTTTAGTAAGTTATCTTTTTTAGTTTTATGACTGTGTTAAATTTATTGCGCCGGCTTCTGTGGAAATGTTATCATTTGAAGTTTGTGTGCCATAAATAAGATGGCTTTTGTCAGCTTTCAGGAAATTTGAATAGAATATGAGCTTAAGAAAATTTTAAATTTCTGTTTTATCAGAATGATATGAGAAGGATGTGATGACAGTGATATTTATTAAATAAGCTTAGAATTGAGAAATAAATGTTATTAGCTCTCTTTAAAAATGTCCTTAAATAAACCCTTTCACAAAAAAACTAAAGCTATATCAGTATTTTAGTTAGTTTACTATCAAAAGAGAGAAAAAAATGAATAAATAAATAAATTTTATAGGTTTGATGCATAATTCATTTTATGTATAATATGAAATAATGTAGCTATTCTGATTTATAATAATACGAATTATTATTTACGCGCCGCAGTATACTCATAACCATAACATAATTTATATTTTTAGAGAAATGTTTTAAATATTTGTATGAAATTCTTTATGTTAATATAATGAAAACAGAATAGAGTACACATCTAAAACAGATTTGATTCTAGTAAAAAAAAAAAAAAAATCTCTTCCGAAGTTTGTAATGATGTCATAAAACTCCAGTATGCGCCAATGTCAAATCAAATGCTTGCTCATATAAAAAATTAATCTGTAAATTGCAAATTGAAAAAAAATTAAAACTATAAAACTTCATTTGTCGACTTCATTTCATAACAGGATATTTTCCGTTAATTCATATATGAAGCACATATCATTTAATAAACATACATCAGTTTAAAAAAAATAAAGTACATTAAATTAACAAATTTTATTATGCTAAGATGCATTTTAGCAAACATATACGTTACGACAATTTCTTTAAAAATTACTTTTCTTTAAAATTATCGAATTCCTTTTTTAATAAAGTATGCTTTGTTTGTCACGGACTAAGGTATTAAGTATTCAACACATTTTCAAATAATATTTCAAGGAGTAAAATATAATATAGAGTAAAACTTTGATGAAATGTTACTAATTAGCAATAATTTTGAAACATAGCTTTAATTTATGTTTTTATAAGGCATATTTTATTGTAATATATATTTTTAAATATTTTATTATTAGAAAATTTAATATTTTGAGCGATAAATTCTTTATCATACTCTATGGAAAAATTCCCAAGAAGCATATTTGTTCTTTATAAAACATCTCAATAAAAAATAATAATTAGATAAACAGAAATATATAAGTAGTTTATTTTTTGTATTCTTATAAAGTATATTTTATAGAAAAATGTATAAAATTTCTAAAATTACTGTCAAGCCATTTAATATTTTAAGCGATTGATCATTTATCAAGCTCTGTGAATAAATTCGCAAGAACTAAAATTGTTTCTCATAAAACATCTCAATAACAATAAAATAATATGTTGTGTAGAAATATATCTGTGTAAAACAATTCTCAATAAGTAATTTTATTCGAAATAACATTTAAGTACGCTAAATAACCAAAAAAAAAAAAAAAAAAAAATAGTACTTTGTATTCCACGTGGAATATCGCATAGAAAGTATGGTATCGTATGAGTAACATAGAAATACTTATAGTTTCATAATAACTTAATTTCTCTAATCCTATGTAATCAAGTTAAATTTTAGATTAAATAGTTAAAAAGTAAGCTTTTCATAGTCTCTTTAGGATTCGTCTTCCAAAAAATATCTCTTCCAATTGTTACGTTTAGTCCATTTACAAAGATAAATAAATATATATATATACCGGGTGTCCCAAAAATGACTGATGGATTTTAATTTACAATAACTTGCAAACGGTGACAGCTATTTGAAAAAAATTTTGCAAGAGAGTTATGTATAATGTCAGGAGTTTTTTTACCGTAATTTTTTATTTTAGTTCGCATCTCAAACAATAGGTGGCGCTGACGGAGATTGAAGGCCAGTTCGACGCACTGATCACCTGGCCTTCAAGCCGTCAGCGCCACCTATTGTTTGAGATGCAAACTAAAATAAAAAATTACGGTAAAAAAACTCCTGACATTATACATAACCCTCCTGCAAAAAATTTTTAAATAGCTGTCACCGTTTACAAGTTATTGAATTTTAAAATCCATCAGTCATTTTTGGGACACCCGGTATAAATTAGATAATTTTATAATGCAATCACAAATTCCACTTGTTAGGCTTATTTACCTTGTTTGATGAAGTAGAGGATCGTTAAGTGATCAATTTACTCACCAAATAGACTTTTCAATTTTATTCCCTTGTACAACTTTAATGATTTCATAAAATGAAATATTAAGCTGGCAAATTGCAATTATCCGCGTGTTTAGTCAGATTTATAGCGGTTTTAATACTACAATAGCTACTTTTTCTGTGAAAATGTGATGAATGAAAACAAGACATTACTCAGGTATATGACTATAAATTTCATTAATATAAAAAAAAAAATGATTGTAAATTTCATCGCACAAAAACGAAATAAAAAATATAAATAGCATAATTAAGCATCGATTCGACTGAAATTGTTTAATGAAAGCTTAATTTTTTGTTACTTACCTAGATGTAACAATACAAATAAACAATACAGTGTATCATTTCGCTATCAAATTGTCCTATAATCCTAGAATTTTTCTCTGTGCTTCGTTTTATTATGTTTACATTTTTGAGGCAGAACTTTTCCCTTTTTCCCCTTCACACTTTTGAGACAAAATATTTTCTTTTAAATATTTGTTTTCATTCCATCGATAAAGATTTTTAATAAGTAATTTTCAATAAAAAAAAGAAAGTAGAAAATACTAATGAAAGTACCAGTAATTAAAAAAATAAGCAGCTTTATTTTGTTGAAAGTAGCACTTATTGAAAGAGGAACTAACGGAAAAATTATTTCTCTATTTCTTTTGTTAAATATAGATTTTTATCAATGGGTTACAGATATTTTTCATTGCGACTGTATTTTCAAGGATGTAACAATGATATTATTTCATGGTATCTTTTTTTTCTTTCAAATCTTTTTTCCTTACTTATCAATCTATTAAAACTTGTTATCGGGATTTATTGGAATGTCAGCTCTTCAATGAAAGAAATGTTGTATCTCATCCTGTTCTGAGTATTGTTTACTATTCATTTCAAAACGTTTAAATTCATAGGTCAATGAAAATAAAAAATATGCATCATTATACAATGCATGTTTATTCTTTTGTTTTTTTAAAGTTTCATGCGCATTCGATATAAGAAGCCAAGAAATTACTAGAGGGTATACGGTAGAGGTCTGTACTGGTAATTGCCCAGTCCCGGGCTCGAAGCGAACCACAAAAAAAAAAAAAAAAAAAAAAAAAAAAAAAAATTGGCTCGAGTCAACTTGGTATAACAATTAAAAATTCGACCCGAGTCAGCTTGGTATAACAATTAAAAAATCAGCCCGATACCCCAAAAAAAAGTCAGCCCGGCCTGTTGAAAAAAATTATTGGCCCTACCTCGCGCAGTATAGCAGCTGAAATTTTCCTCGAAACCGACCCGGAAAACAGATAAAATCTCGGCAAGAGCTCGAACAACCCGAGTGAATTTCTACAAAACATTGATTTTTATGTCAGTTTGATTAAAAATTTGTTCCACACGAAGCGTTCTCAACAAAAATACTTATCTTCTCTCTCTATATATATAAATATATATTTTTTCATTTTTATAATCTTCAATTTTATAAAAGTGTCGTATTTATTATTATTATTTTTTTTTTTATAAATCTCTATTAGTTGTATGCAAATGTTTCAATTATCATTATTAGTGTTAATCTCTATTCTATATTGATATTGTTCAATCTATATTTGAGACTTAAAAAATCTGAAAAATGTTATACTGTGAAATCTTTTAAGACGGAATTGCATAGGGCAGAAAAAAAAGTGTTTTGTATAAAAATTCTCTTCTTAGTAGATGTACTAAGTGTTTTATATATTCTTTACATATTACTATATTCATTTTGTGAGAGTGAAACTATTTTCCGTTACAGCCAGGATTCCGTTATAGGCAGGTTAATTTTCATAAAATTTACTAAATTTTAATTAACCAAAAAATCTACTATTCTTATTCTCTATTCTAAAAAGAATAAATTTTAATGTTTAATTGCAGAATAATTGCGATTTAAAAATATACACATTTTTTGCAAAAAAATTTGAACCAGTTCAAATTTTACTGCTTTTCGAATGGGCCAGACCACACCCAAACTATGATTTTCATACGGCATGAATACATATCGAGACTGATACTTTAGGCCCATGAAAACTAAGAAGAATGAAACCAGTCACAGATTGGTATGGAAAACACAACCCCTCCCGATTGTTCAAGAAAAAAATCCGAGCCCGGCTCTTTCCGAAAAGTATAGACACCAGGCTAGAGGTCTGCACTGGTCCGGGCCGCGAGCCGGGCCGGCGGAATGCTACAAAATTTTCTAACGGGCCGAGCCGGCAAAAAAATTGAACGGGCCAGTCCCGGACGATAAAAAAAAAATTTGCGGTGCTGCGGCCCGTTATAAAAATATCAGCAGAGACGATAAAATATGAATTATTCTCAATGAATATGTCTTTAACGAGAATTGGTATAAATGTGCTAATTTGACAAATAGTTGATGACACTAGTTTGACAACATCAATACAGAAGTGTAACTTGAATAGAGATCGGAATCGGACAGTTACATTGTGTATAACTTGGGATTAATATTTTTTTAACAGACTCGTGCTGGGCCGAGATCAGGCTTGCATTCTTTTTCTACATATAGAGGAGCTGAGCCGGAACTAGACTTAATTGCTCTCATGATGTGTAGGGATAACACGATTTGTAAAATTATTAATAGCGCTAAAGAAGTTATGTTAACGTAATCTTTGGATATATATACTTCTGAGTGTTCCATAAATTTACTTCTCAACAACGCGAAAGTTTGACACATTTTCTAACTAATTTTTAACTGTAAAAGTATAAAATTCACAAGCCTGACTATTGAAGGGATTTGGAATCGAATAGCCGCTTTCATTTTTGGTAAATAAGATACTTACATGATCTTGTTGAGATATAAGAAATTCTTGTCAAATGGTTGCAGATTTTTCTTCTTCTCCATGCTGTCGCTTCCGGAAATTCTATTTAAAACTCTAACTTTGACAGTATTTTCTTAAAATGCTTGTATCAAAAAATGAATACCGCCATTCGAGTGCATAGTTTCCGAATAGAAATACTTGCTAATATTATGCATTTCAAATAAATAAATAAATAAATAAAATAAATAAATAATAATAATAATAATGAATTCAAAAATGTTTCAGAAAGTATCTCTTTTGGATATGAAAATGAATTTGGATTTGGAATCTTTAATAAAATGATATAGAAATATTTTCATAAATCTACTTTCATAACCATTTAACGAAAAAATAAAGCAGTACGCGTTTCGAGCCACAACAAAGGAACTCTTCATCAGTTGAACCGACACGAGTCCTTAAGGGTACAGAATAGCTCGAAGCGTACTCTGCTTTGTTTTTTCGTTTAATGGTGATTTTTACAAAGTGTATTATTCTGATTATTAATTATCGCCAGTGTTATCGATTTTTTTTCATTACTTGTATTAGACAATTTCAAGAGTTACGATGTTTTTATTTTTTTTCTTTTATTCTAAACCATATTAATTTTTTAATGAATCTTTATTTGAGTATTGAAAGTCTAAAAATCTAAGTAATCATTAATGTTGCTAATATGTATTTCCTGTAAAATGTAATGTAAAATCCTTCCATAGATATGTATGCAGTATTCTTTAAACAAATCTTAATTATAAAATAAAAATCTGATTTTTTTTTAGAAATAGTAAAAATTGTGTCGGGCCATAACGGGCGGGCCTGTTTTCAATAATTTCTGTACGGGCCGGGCCCCGGCCGAATTTTTTTACAACGGGCCGGGTCGAAAAACTTTCCTATGGGCCGGGCCTGGAAATTCTGGCCCGTGCAAATCTCTACACCAGGCCCGATCTAAATGCTATGATTGGAAATTAATCCGAACAAACCCATGCTGGGCTAGGGTTTCGTGTCAGAGCCTGGCCCGTGCAGATCTCTGGTACATGTAAATTTATTAAATTTTTTCTAGGAAACTGGGATTCTTAGGACATTTTATATAATGGTAAGAGAAAAAAACGTGTAATCAATTCTGTTACATTAATTTTTGCTGTTACCGTTACATGAAAAGTTTTAAGAATCCCAGTTTCCTAGAAAAAGTTTAGTACGTTTACAGATTTTTTTTAATATAAATTTTATTTTATTTGTTTATTTTACAGTGTATGGTAAAGGCCATCTAAATTTTTTTAAGGACCTCCACATATCTCCAGTTTCTTAAATTAATCTACATACTCTACTGTCTAGCATACACTTTTCTTTTCTTTGCAATTACATCATTGCTTAAAATTGATTTAAATCTATAAGCTAGATTCATTTAAATCAATATTAAGCCCGAACACACAGAAACAGAAGTTTCGGAAGAAATTGAGGCTGAGTAGTAGATTATTTACGTATCATTACGACAGTTTTACAAATAAATTGGACATTTTTTTAATATAAAAAAAATAAGTGAAAGAAAGAAAATAAAAAAAGTTGGGGGGAGGATATGAATTCATAATAATTATAAGCATAAATCGATTACTTTGCTAATTTGTAATTAGCCTTGTACTGTAGCCTAAGTGGCGTAGCAAATATAAAATCATTGATTTTAAGCAACAATAATTTGACTTGTTACATCTACCATCCAACATGTAATTAAGTAGCTGTGAGTTTGATTTCTCATGTATGGAAACACGACACAATTTCAGTCATTTTTGAAGACGCCGAAATAAATTAAATGAAATCTCAAAATAAAACATTCAGACAGCTCCAAAATAACTATTTTCTATAGTTTTTCGAATATATGAAATATAGCCTTTAAATTAGTTAATAAGTACAAAATGCATACATATGTAAATATTTTTTAATCTTTTTTTAGAACGCATTTTTTTTCTTTTTCCATATTTAGGTGCACTGATATAAAATCTATTAAGGACAGAGAATTGGATTGTTTCGTTATTACATAGCCAATTTGCTTCACTAGAAATTTGAAATTGCTGTAGATGTTTCTCTAAAAATACGAACATTATATTTCAGTAGATATAATAGGAACTATTTTTCTGGGATTTTCCGAATCTTTCAGTAATTATTTTTTAAATTTGTTTCTTTTTCATAGGAAGGAAAAATTATTTCTTCATATTTTTTAAGATTACATATTTTTTAAACTACATGTAAAGTTTAAAGGAATTATCTGCAATACATTTTAAGGAAAATCACTGAACTGTTTTATAGTAAATTATAGTAATTCACAAACAAGCATTCAAACATTTATAAATAAGTAAAGTATTAAGTAAAAAATTTAATACTCATACTCATAAAATTATGCATGTAGCAAGTATATATAAATTAAAGTATATGTGCTTTAAATGAAAAGTAACGTCAGATTTAATTAATTTAGATATAAATGTCACTAATAAAAATTTATTTTAAATATCATGCAACATCTGTTTCGTTCATATTGTTGAGACATTACATTGCCTTTAAACCTCACATACTAATACAATTTCGAAGCCGGCGATGTTTCTTATAAAGTACTTAGTAACTCAGTAATAGTACCAGTCTTCAATTGTAATTTTATTGATTTTGTTATGAAAGATTTATTATTATTATTATTATTATTATTATTATTATTATTATTATTATTATTATTATTATTATTATTATTATTATTGTTATTATTATTATTATTATTATTATTACCGACAGTGGAATAGCCTAGAAGTCCAGATAATGTAATTGAAGTTAAGGCAATGATAATCTATTCATTGTAGTATTATAGTTCAAAGCCGATTGAGGTTGTCTGAAAATCAAAGCCCGGAATTGTCCACTCATTTTAAAAATAGCAGTTGAAAGCATTTGGATACTCTTATGATAGTCATGCGCAGGTAACAATTTATTAAATATTACTCCAATTGCCACCATTTGTATTGCATTCCTTCTATTTTAAATATAAACCTTTCACTCATTTAACTTCAAATATATGCATTTAAAGTAGATGTATTGCATGCGTTTAAAATACTTGTCTTTCATTCCTTTAATTTAAAATACAAAATAAATCAATAAGAAACAGTATTATAAACTAAAGTATTTTATTTCATTTTCAAAGAATTATTTTTAATTATAACGCGCAAAAATTAAAAGCTGGAATTGGCGAAAGGAAAAAATAATGCATTTGATAAGATTTGCGCTTGGCTAACATAAAAGTACCAAATTGTGGAATAAGTACATAAATTCAACACAAATAATGCACAATAAGTAGAAAGTGAAACTTTTTAGAGAGTATTTTGATATTGTAACAAGATTGCCAGCTAACTAAAATCTTGATTCGGTTTTTGAGCAAATCATGGCAGAAAATTGTAATGATTTTAACTAATAATATAACTGTTAAGAAATTTTTAGAAATTAATTTTTATTTTAATATTTAAAAGAATAGAAATTATTATTTAACTTTTTGCCTTGATAGGAAGGTTTTTGAACTATCGTCACATTTAAAATAAAGAATATGGCAGAACAAAGTTCAGTCGACTCTCGTTAATTCGAAATCGGATAATTCGAATCTTCGCTTAATTCGAACTAAACATGAAGTCCCGAAACTTTCAATGGCAGAATAACGTTAAAAATTTTCATTAATTCGAACTCATTTTTTTTTCAACTTCGTTTAATTCGAACTAACGAGAGTTCCGATTTTTTATTTTTATTTTCTTTTCCACGGATTTCAGATCAATTGAATAACTTTCTTTCTTTGATTTTTGTGAAAATTGTTCCAAATGAGTATACCTATAATACAATGCATTTGATATCCACGTTCTTAGTGCTTCATCTGTCCATCAGTGACGCTTTAAATTTTTCTTCCATTGTGCTTGTTTCTAATCTTTTAATTAGTTTATGTATTTATATATTATAATTTAATATTAAGTCATATTCTAATGATAACAAATGAAATAAATTTTAAAAACACTATAAAATTAATTCCTTTGTAATAGTACTATATTAAGCATGTTTTCATTTCATATTATCCATAATTCGAACTTCGGATAATTCGAACATTTCTTATCGTCCCGACGAGTTCGAATTAACGAGAGTCGACAGTATTACTTAAACGGTCATTTTTTTCCTTAGTAGCGTCACATCATTAAAAACACCAAACAAAGATATTTATTGCATTTTAGGTCAGCATTGTACTGTTAAACATTTAATAATGCGGGAGAGAAACATGTTTTCGCCCAAATCTAATTTTAGAAAGATATTCAATTAGATACAGGATAAATAGTTCATGAAAACGATCAAACTTTTTCATCGTGAATAACAGCATTTCACCAGAAACCAATTTAAAATGTTTCGCTAGATTCTACGACCGTTTTGATATCTTTTTCGGCCAACGAAAATTGGCCTATTTTTTTTCGCCATCTAAAATCTAAAAAAGGACATCATTTGAACAGAATTTCAACTCTTCAGTGAAAATGTAGCATATTTTGACTTTCTTTTGTCAATAAGCTGAAATCTGGTGGTGCAATGACCTCTGTATAAAAGGAAAGAGAGACCGCAGAGATTTAAACAAATCAGTTCAAGGAATTAAAATTACTTAATGTCACTTTTTATGCTAAACGCGAATATCCTTGTTGTAGTTAATGCTATAAGAGAAACTCAGTTGTCTGTGTAAACTCTAAACCACGATCTCCTAATGACATAATATCCATTATCTGTCTGGTTTTAACGATTATCTCGGAAAATTGCATATCTATGACTTCGATCGTTTTGTATAACAAAGTTACCTTGATATCAAATGAAACAAGTAAACGAAACATTCGAGGAAGAAATTGAATACTTAAAGTACAAATGTTTCAAGTAGTATCAAATACAATCACTTTAATTACTATAATCCTTATTTCACGAATTACAAGACGATCTTTAGGTTGAAAGCTTTCAAATCTAAAATTTTATTAACTAAATGGGCGTCTTACTATGTCAGTCTTTTTTATGATTACGGTATTTTTATAAAATTAGACTTGAAATAACACAATTAATAGGGTAATGGTTAAATTCGGAACGAAATTTACGTTTTGAAACTTATTGAAATGCATTTCTTAGTTCGTATTGAAAATTAATTACTTTTTAGATGTGTTTAATATACATTGTTATAAAAAGTTATCAAGTTATAGCGAAACTCGGCTGTTATGTTTAGTGTACATATACTGTAAAAAAATATAATTATGTATTTCTATAGATGTAAAGTTTTTATTCTGTATATTTATTAAAGTTTTATCTGTATATTATGCTAAGAAAAATGTAAATCTATTAAATTAGTCTCTATAAAATTCCAGAAATCTGTAGTTTTATAAAATACACTATTAAAATTTCAGTAAGCTTTCTATTTTATCTGTAATCCGGATTTCAGTTATATAAAAGGTTCTAGGCATCCCAGTTTTCTAAAAAAATCTTAGTAACGTAACAGATTTTTTTTTTTTTTTTTAACTAAGAGTGCAAATGTGTTTCTGTTACATGAACTTTTGTTGTTGCCGTTACATTAAAAATTCTAGGAATCCCATTATCCTAAAAAAACGTTAATAACTTTACAGTTTTTTTTTCTTTTTTACAGTGTATTCGAATATGTCTTTATCAAAATTATTACAAATTCACAAAAATTCAACTTTTTAATTTTATTTAAAAACTTTAAAAAGTTTCAAACAGAACATGTTACCTAAAATTAAGATTTTTTTTTTTTTTAAAGTAGCATTAACGTTTTATTTATTATTAAAAAAATTAAGAAAGAAAGAGAGAGAGAGAGAGAAAGGGAGGAAGAAAAAAAGATGATTGGAGGAGTGTGAAATAATATAGACAGAGAGCCGGTGATATCTGAAGTCCTGTGATCTTAGAATATAAATGCTTTTATGTAAGTCGATACTAAAAAGTCATTCAAGCAAAATGAGCTAGGTATGACTATATATGACATAGAGGTCTGCACGGGCCGGGCTCGGGCCGATTTCCAATAATGGCATTCGGGCCGGGCCGGGCTCGGGCCTTACTTCTGAAGACTCGGGCCGGGCCGGGCCTAGTCACTAATCTTTTCGGGCCGGGCTGTGCTCGGGCCTTAATTTTTTTGCTGGAGTATCGGGCCGGGCCTAACTTTTTTTTCCGTACGAAGCCGAGACTTATTCCATTCTTCCTAGTTTTCATGGATCAAAATAATCAGTTCTTACTAAATCTTCCTATATGAAATTGCTTTTCTCGACTTTTTATAAATCATTAATATTTGGCTTTGTCCAAAAATATTTACAAAAAAACAGCATATACTTTTAAGCCGTCATTATTCTACAATTAAACATTAGAATGCATTAAAAAAAAAAAAAAAAAAAAAAAAAAACATTCTGACGGAATTTTTTTTTTAAACTGAAAACTGAAAATTTCTTTTAAAATGTTCATCCATGCAAAATGAATACAACAATACGGGAGAAAAAAAATATTAAACATTTACATCTGTTAAGAAGGGAATGCATTTTTTTTTCGTTCCAAAGAGATTTCGTCTTTGGAAATTTCTCCATGTATCGCTTTTTCGATTTTTTGTCTCACTACAGGGAATATGGATTAATAATACTAGTGATAACTGAAACATTTACATACAACAAACAAAGATTCATTTAAAAACATAAATATCGCAGCCTACGGCACTTCTGCATAAATGGAGATTATAAACATGGAAAGAAACATCGAAAAGACTAATATAATTTTTTTTGGTCAGAACTCTTCCATAAGATTAAAGATCAATGTTCTGTAGAAATTCACTCGAGCCGGGCCGGGTTCGGGCCGAATTTTAAAAAATTTTCCGGACCGGGCCGAGCTCAGGCCGAAATTTTAACTTTCGGGCCGGGCCGGGTCGGGCCATTATTTTTTTCGTTCGGGCCGGGCCGGGTCGGGCCAATATTTCTTTCGTTCGGGCCGGGCCCGGGCCTGGAAATTTGGGTCCGTGCAGACCTCTAATATGACATTCTGAAGTTATGTTTAAATTAATAATAATTATTAAAAACTTAGTGTTTTACCGTTATCTGGGATATTGACCATTCGTAGAGCATTTTAAAAAACATTTTATGCTCCTTAAAAAAAAAAAAAAAAAAAAAAAAAAAAAAAATGGCATGACAAATTTTATTTTGACGGAAAAGTCTGTCATCCTGCTTTAAGAAGGCGGTCTGTGATGAAGTTTTATCACTATTTTGCTTTAAATGTTTACTGGTGGCATCTTTATTTCGCATCTGAATGCTGGCCAAAAGTCGGCAAACATATATAGGAACATTTGATGACCTGCTTCAGGAATTTCGGCGGTATTCTAACAAAGTTCGTCATACCAAGTTTTTCTAAAAGGTTACAAAATTTTCTATAAAATATTTTAAGAGTGATTAATATCTTTGTTAAAGATGTGAAACTTTATAGCTTTTTCAATAATAATTTATTTAATAAAAATATTTTCGGCTTGTCAAACCTAGTCATACAACGCTCATTTTACTCGTATGACTTTTTACTATAGATTTGAAAAAAAAAAGAAAAAAAATCAATTCAGCGTTTTTTTATGCCATCGATTCTCGGATTATAGGTAATTGGTGCAAAGTGAATTTAATTACATTTTCATTGAATATTTATATTTTTAGGAATGAAGTAAAAAATGTTACTAGTGTATAACATCCCATTTACTTTTAATTACAGATATATAGACTCTTTTTTAATTAATTAAAATGTTAAATTTACAATAGGAGAGAGAACGCGCAATCTACTTTAAAATATATTTTTCAGATTTACATAGTACAATAGACTGGCGAATGTCTGACACTCTCAACCTCAGGGTCATGAATTAAAACCTGTTAGACAATTGAAAGGACATTATGCCTTTTCTAATTGAACTAATTTTTAGCATACTTTGTATTACATGATAAATCTATCGTTTATTTACAAAATTGTACAAAAAGTTCCGTTTTTTTTTTAACTTTTGGCGGAAAATGATGAAATTGCGTTTTCAAATATATTATGTGCTTTACATATTGTTTGTTTAGACATACTTTACCCTCTTATTAATCTGTAAAGTTCTATTATAGAATTCAGAATGTGCTGAAAAGTGTTTCATAATCTCTGCTCAACATTTGTTTTTACCTTTTTGCTTATATTTAACTAGCTTTAAGTAAGACAATCAAACAGAAAATTTGGAAGAAAAACTAAAAGATTTTTACTTTTTTATTCTAAATTAGAATGTTTAAAATAAATAAAATAATGCTTTTAATTTGAACGTTTCTTTACAAAGTGAGCAAAGCACATGAAATAAACATAATTTATGCTTTTGTATGTTAGAAGAATGCGGTAACAATCGCTGCAGTCATATTTTACTAATTAGTTCAATATACAATTTTCATTTATTGATTTTATATTTATTTATTTCATTTCAGGTAAAACACATATTTTAGTTTAGAATCAACAAAACAATCTTATTATTAAATTAACATAACTTGACGAATATACTAATTTCCCTTAATAATAATTTAAAAAAAACGTTTCTGTTTATATAAAATAACAATTTTAAATTTAACCTTTGGTATCATTTATACAATACTTTTCATTGGATATTTGAAGATAACAGTATTATTTACTTCCACTGAATATTTGTATCTTATCTATATACTATCTTTTTTATCGTTAATCTAAAAATCTCTTGTTATTTCACACACGAGCTCATACAAACACATGTTTATTTATTTATTTATTTATTTATTTAAACATGATAATTTCTACAGTCGTACGGTGGGACAAAAACCCAAAAAGCTGGCCAAAAGTCAAAAATGAAGTTCCAATTTAGGCAATTTTGATTATATAAGTTGGCTAGAATAATGTTTGGAGAGTCAAAATTTGTATTTAAAAAAAGTCTTTTGCTTTGCCCTGACAATCTGCTTTATTTCAAAAGTAATGCTTGAAGGAGTATCCTTTGGAGCGAACAAAAACAACATAACAACGGTTCATCTAAATGCGCGCTACATTTTTTAATATAATCCGAATTTAATGATTTAAAATGGATTCATACTGTGATAGTGTGTGCTTTACTTCATGCATTACAAAAAATATACCAAGCACATAAAAATTAATAATTTCATAAGTATTTTTGATAAAATATTTTATTTATTTATTTATTTATTT
Source organism: Maratus speculifer (assembly GCA_964019185.1). Classification (NCBI taxonomy): domain Eukaryota; kingdom Metazoa; phylum Arthropoda; class Arachnida; order Araneae; family Salticidae; genus Maratus; species Maratus speculifer. Next base: position 310,049,980 of record OZ025294.1, read on the forward strand.
ATTTATTTTGCTTTAAATTATTATTTTTTTTGTTTTTGTTTTTGTTTTAAACATAAATTTTTTTAAATGCTTCACAGTGTTCGAATCTGCGTTCGAACGATATGTAATGGAAATAATAGCCTGGACTATTATCTAATGGCTCATGAAAAACCAGCCGCCACAAACTATTATTCTGTATTTCATGCATATTTTAGTAACCACAAGTAAAATTGCCACTTTTTTGGCCGTTTCAAAAATTCTGATTATGATTACTTTTCACATTAATTTAACTGACAAAAATTTTTGAAATTTTTGGATTATTCAATTTTATGATAGGTTATTATCTATTACAAATAAGTACTATAATTATGAGAATAAATTAATTTGATAAGTAAGTAAGGAAATAACGAACATAATTCTCTATTATTAACTCCATAGAATTACATCTTCTTATCTTTATAGGTGATAATATTATTCGTTATATTATAATTAGACGAACTATCTTGTGAATGCCAATCTTTTCTAGATCATTTTGCTGAGTATATTTTATTAATGCGAATGGATGTAAGTAGAAATCTGATTTCCGAGTACATTAGCGCAATCTGCATTTGATTTGCAAGTGAGGATGTGATAAAAATTCTGCTCAAAGTACTTTTAAACAATAATTTAGCGATGTCAATGCTATAAAATCATGTTCTAATATATTTTTCATTTTTCCCGTGTAACTATAACACATAAATGTTACGAATAATTCATAAATCATTACTTTGAAAAATCCGAGATCGTCATTTCACTAGGCTCTACAAGTTCCGTTTTTTGCACGAAAATACGGAAACTACCGTCAATGAAACAGATTATAATAAACATCAGAGCATGAAATTATCCCATTTAATACAATCACCGATAGAGATTAAGTAGTCGTTATTTACGAATTAGTCAAATATCCAACGTTGCTACCTATATCAGGCAACCTCAAAACAACTTCTTACCGACATGACATTTTTAAAATTAAAAGTGAATAAACATCATTTACAATTTGCGATGTCCTCGTCACATGCTAAGATGTTTTTGAGAGTTGCTTACATCTGGCATACAAACTGGATAAAAAGAAATGCAAGCACGTACTTCGCATGACAAGATGAAAATTGAACTTGCAAAATATATATATATATAACATGTGTATATATGTGTATATATAATATATGTGTAATATGTATATGTATATATACCGGGTGTCCCAAAAATGACTGATGGATTTTAAAATTCAATAACTTGCAAACGGTGAGAGCTATTTAAAAAATGTTTGCAGCAGGGTTATGTACAATGTCAGGAGTTTTTTTACCGTAATTTTTTATTTTAGTTCGCATATCAAACAATAGGTGGCGCTGACGGCGATTGAAGGCCAGATCGACGCTTCACTCAGCACTGATCACCTGGCCTTCCATCGCCGTCAGCGCCACCTATTGTTTGATATGTGAACTAAAATAAAAAATTACGGTAAAAAAACTCCTGACATTATACATAACCCTCCTGCAAAAATTTTTTAAATACCTGTCACCGTTTGCAAGTTATTGAATTTTTAAATCCATCAGTCATTTTTGGGACACCCGGTATATATACACACTCATACAAAATAGATTTCGCTTACAATTACGACTTCTCGTCGATAAACCAAAGCCCGAATTAAGAAGCACAAATAATGGCAATGCAGCTTGTTGATTCTATAAAAAAGCAACTTTTTCTACTTTTATAACGATCGTAGATGAAGATCTGATCAAACGATTCTACGTCATAAGTAGTTTCTTGTAGCCATGTCATTTATTTAATTAATTTCAAAGATTATTTTTTCTTACAAACAGCTCGTAGATTCGTTAAACCATATCACTAATTCTATATGCCTATTTCAGTGTACAAACTGCTTATTAATATTAATTAAATAATATATTTTTCATAACTCTCAATTTAGCAGATGTCGGAAGACGCTCAAGTACCGTACAACAAACACATCAAAAGGTATCAAAAAGATTTCTCAATAAATAAATAAATAAATGCAGTAGTACGAAAAAAATGAAATATGCTACGTCTTTTATAGTCATCAGATTCTTTTATTTCAGGCTTAGGTAATTAACCGTAGAAGAAATTAAAATCCTAGAATCACAGTTATCTTCTAATAAGGCTAACAAGTTCTAATAACTATTTCAATACCCCAGCCTCTGAAGAATATATTTATTATACTACAGTTGATTCAGAAGGTGAATTTGTGGAATATGTTTTCGTTTATTTTAATAATATAAAAAAATAAACATTATAATATTTTAATTTTCATTAGCATATTTAAATGTCGATTAAAAATGTCTTGGTTTTTTTAAAATTATTTGTGAAGCTTAACCTCGAAACTTTAAATTTTATTTAAATCTAATTGTTTTTTTTAATCTGTCATTTTATTTATTTATTTATTTTTCAAGTTTAACTTTTGAATCTTAATTATATCCTGAAAAATATACGAGTTCATAATTCCTAAACAAAATACGTCAATTTTCATGCAAATTGAATAACTTTCGAAACGTTTAAATTTTTATTCCGCCATAAAAAAAAAAAAAAAAAAAAAAAAAAAAAAAAAAAAAAAAAAAGCAATTATAATCAGCATCCTGAAAAACACCTGCGTACTAAGTTCGTGCAATTTGAATAACATTTTCATATTTTGACCAGCTTTTCAGGATTTTGCCGTACGGTGAGTCGGTAGGAAAATTTACAATCGATGAAAACCTACAGATATTGACGTGCTGAATGCTAAGATTTAACATTGACATTACTGAAATTGAAAAAATAAATCTTATTAGCGAAATGAATAGGTCGTTTTAAAAGACTATAAGAAGAGTGAGAGTACTGGCGTCGGTTGTATTCGATCCAGGGATGTCATAATTAGGAGGCGAGAACATTAGCTTCGAGTAAAAAGCCAAGCCAGTTACTAAGAGCTAGTAACTCGCTTTATACTGATCAAGTGAGATGAGATTTCTACAACTACATAAGCCGTTTTAGGTAGATTTTATAAGAAATATTACTTATTATTACTTATTGCAAGCATTACCAGGTTGCGACTTTTGAAAATTTCGTTTATAATTTTTCCTTTTATGACCTCAGGAACACAAAACTACTCATTCCTAAAATTTTTATGTATACAGGGTGCCCACTCTCAATTGTGGCCAGTGGCTAATTCCTAAACCGTTAGTCATAGACAAATAGTTCCAATTACACAAATGTTTTAAATGTGGTAAAGAAATAATTTAAAAGCGATTAGGATCAATAAAAGCATTTCTTAAAAAATTACAAAATTTAAATTTTTAAATGGTCCCTATAAGTTATATTTAGTAAACTTTTCCCATTACGCTAACAAATAGAACAAATAAAGTTCCATTCATATAATATTAAAACTGACCGAGTAATGAAACTTTAAAAATACATGGCTTATACAACTTTCCTGCATCTGAAAACAAACAAGTTCGTCCATGATTTGAGGGATTATATACCAAGTGCTCACTGGCGCCAACTTTTGAAAAATATTGGGTGGGCTCAAAAAATTTTTGAACAAGACCATAAATATTGGATGGGCTCAATTAATAATGGGTGGATAGAGATATCAAATTATTGGATGGGCTCGCACCCCATGGGCCCATATAAGTTGGCGCCACTGCAAGGGCTTGCAGTATTCGAAGAACTCATTTTATGTGTGTTTGCACTTTGAAAAAAGAAATTACAAAATATTATGATTCAATTAACTTTTATTAAGTTTCACGTTGTCCAAAATAATTCTATTTTAACATATATTTTATTTTGTAAGAATTTGACACTGTCTTTTTTCCTGATTTCTTTTAACAAAGATTATGTTATTTTTATATATATATTTTTTTTAACTTTAACGTACGTATGTATATTTTTTCAGTTCTAAATTTATACTTGAATTTTAACTCACATTTAAATATCCGGTGGAGATTTTACATACTGGCGTATATCCGATGACAATCTAACATAATTAAAAAAATTGTTGCTTACTTATTTCACAGTATAACACAAAAATTTTCGGATAAATTACCGCCTAGAAAGTTAAGGAAAAGTTCCGGATTTGATAACACAAGACGACGATGTTTGTGTTTTCTAACTTTTATAGATTTTTTATCGCCGAAAAAGAAAATTGCCTTAAATTTTAACCATATGTCAGAATTTTTCGTATATCATATTTTGTCAAAGTTTAAAAAAATAATAAAAATCGGATACAAAAAAGAGAGGAGAGGGCTGTGTTTTTTAATTTTTAATATTTGATTTATGTCGAATATTTAGCATTGAATCTGACAATGACCTTCATTTACCAAAGAATAGATATAAATGTGCGTCATGAGCCGATGCTTGTTTGACAGCATCGATACAGAAATATAACATGTCCACCGTAGAGACCGGCATCGGACATAATGTCTGTAATTTTTTTTCACCAGACTCGTATCCTGCTAAGAGCTGAAATCAGGCTTTTTTTTTTTTTTTTTTTTTTTCTTCTCTCAATGTTGTCGAGTCAGCACGAGACTGAACAGAATTGTTCTCTGGATGTGCAGAACAAGCAATATATTTTGTAAAAATATTAATAGTGATAATGAAATTCTGTTAACGGAATTTTTGGTAATATAATTTAAGGTGGATCTTAAATTCATTGCTCAACATCGCGAAACTTTGACACATTTTCAGACTAACTTTTAATTGGAAAGGCTTAAAATTGCAAGCCTGACTATTGCAGGGATTTGGAATTGAATAGCGGTTTTCAATTTTGACAAATAAATTACTTGTCTACATATAGGAAAATTTTTTTCGTGGCTTCAGGTTTTTCTTCTTTCCCGCGATGTCGCTCCCAGAAATTCCATTCAAAAAGCTGTCTTTAACAGTATTTTTTCAAAGATACATTATATATATCAAAAAATGGATAATGCCATTCGATTACATAGTTTCTGAATGAAAAAACCTGTCTATCTTATGCGTTTTCGAAAAGAAATGAATTCAGAAATATGGCAGAAAGTAGCACTTTTGGATTTGAGAAAAGCCTTAATAAATGAAAGAGAAATATTTTCACAAATTTTAGCACTTAAAAAAGAAGAAAAAAAGCTTAAAAAATTATGATGTTTTAAACCCTCCTTTTATTCTTTTATTCTTTTTTCTTTTTTTCTTTTATTCTACATTACTTTTTTAAAGAAAAAAAATTTGAATGTTGAAACGTTTAAAATTCTAAGTAACCGTTAAGGTCGCTTTAGTGTATTTTCTGTCTTGCGAACTCATCGTAATTTTAAAATGTACAGTAAATTTATCCCATAAAGATATATTTAGTATTCTTTAAAGGAATCTTAATTATCATAATTGAATATCAATTTTTTAAAGGAATCTCACAATTATGTTAATTAAATCTTAATTGTCTTAACTGAATCTTAATTTTTTTAAAGAATCTTAATTGTAATATGCTAAGTAAAATCTGTTTTTTTTTTTTTTTTTGTAGAAATTGAGTTTGGCCAGATCGGGCCTGACTGTTTTCACTAATTTCTGTACGGGCCCGGGTCTGAACCTGAAAATTCTAAATCAGCCCTAATTCACCCAGCATTGATTTGATGCAAACGAAGGCATTCGAACGTATGAATGAGTTCAGAATCGAGCCCTTTGAACAAGATTCTATAGGTGAAAGAAACTCACACCATACGTTTGACCTTCGTATATATTAATGTTGAATGATGATTTCAGTTTAGGCTTCGATTAAGTGTTTATTACTTTCAGCATCATCTATCGCTAGAATAAGAAACTAAAACTAGGAACCACAGTAAAAAAAAAAAAAAAAAAAAAAAAAGCTCTTGACATCTTACATAACGCTCCTGCGAGTATTTTTTTTTTTTTTTAATAGATATCGTTATTTGGATTTTATTCAATTTTAAAATCAAGCAGTCAGTTTTAGGAAACCCAGTATTTTCAACAGAAATACATATTATATTCAAATATTTTCCATTATTAATGACCTAAATTTAATAAGAAATTCCAATTACAAGAAAACAAACATTGTGTGGTACAAAAGCATCCCATATTCATAAATTGTTATTGCAAGTGTTATAGTTCATACTACATATTATATTCTCAAAAAACTATCATTGCATTATTTTATTATTTCGAAATCTAACTCACAACTATTAATTTTTATTTGAAAATTGAAACTGAAATAACATAAATAAATATCTAACAAATTACTTATTGTGAAAATATGTAATGAATAGACGTTTTGCGTCAGTTTTATTTTAATTTTAAACTGGAAACATAATGTCTAGTATTCATATAAAATATTACGTCATTTTAGTGCCTTTTTATTACTTATAATGCTCTTTTAAATTCTATTTACTTTAGCATTTGACATTATTATTTTATTGCTTTATTAACATATTTCAATTTTATACTTTTCCCCTACTTAAAATCCATAAAAGAAGAAACTCTCAGCAGTTCACATAAATCGTTTTCAAAGGTTTATTATTATGCTATGCATGATTTAAAATTCATCATTTCATGCGACTTACTTCATAATATTGCAAGTGTATTAAAATTAAGCAACATTTATTCCATCAAATATTAGGTTTAATTGTACCTGACCTTATAATCGTGACTTAATATTTTAAATAAAAATTCAAAATATTATACTTTCGTATAATTAAGCTTGTTTTCTCATAAATGTACGGCATGTCAAAAGTAGCAAAATGAAAGTTTATTTAAATAATAAGACACACCCCTGCACGAAGACGACAATTTAGAAAAAGGTTTATTTTCGTGAAAAAAAAATGGATTACATAAGCTATATAATACAGGTGTGTTAATATTTCATGACTTTCGGACAAACATATCATTATCATATGAATCAGAATAAATTAATTAAAAGATCGACATATGTGACGGAAATTCCACATTATCTTATGCCTATATACAAGGTGATGCAGAATTTGACCGGCAAATTCTGAGGGATGATACGGAATACTTTTGGTTGGTACCTATAATTAAACTATGCATCCGTTTTTCATAAAATCTGAAACGACTCGACAAAATTATATAATATTTATGTATCTTAAATTTCAAATCATTCAGTTGGGTAGTTTTTGCGTTGCTATGCGAACATACGGACGGATTAAAGACGACTATATGGGCTGCGTATTTACATAATTACGAACGCACCTTAAAACAAAGTATCAGAAGTAAATACAGATTGGTTAATAATATAAGAAAATTAAAAAATTATCAAAGAAATAAAATAAAGATAATATGATTCAAAAATTATTTACAATATCCTTTTTTTAATTTTTTATTTTATTTTATTTTTTTAATTTTTAAATATCGACAAATAAATATTTATCTTTACATTATCAAATATATCAAATATACGATATTTCACCTTTGATGCATTACATAAAACACTTCTTCACATACTGATAATAGCGACAAAAGTATCGAGAACGTTTATCCTATGCGTGCTTTGCAACCAAAATCGAATTTACCTTTTAGATTTAAGTGCATTATCTGAAACCTTGACATAGGATGATAATGACAGTGATAGTAATTGTAATAATAATTATTATCAGTTATTTATGGCAAAATTATAATAACAATATTAACCATTATTCAGTTTTAGTTTAAATATTTCGAGAAGTTTTTTTTTTTTTTTTTTTTTTTTTTTTTTTTTAATCTGATTACGTTAAAGTATGATTGAGTCTGTTGAAATAAAGTTATTAAGCCTTTATGTTTACACATTCAAACAAAATAATACAATTTTGTTTCGTTTTTAGCACCTGTTAGATTTTAATGTAAATTTCTGTATTATGAGCATACCTATTTTTTTTTATATTTATCTTCCTTTTTTGTATGTAATTTTAGGCAAATCATATGTAAACTGTTGAATGACTCCTCTAGAAACATAACTTCTTAAAAATATTAAAGCATAAACAAAAGGCATAAAACTAATAAAAAAAAAACTGGTTTTATTATCAGATTTCATTTGGACTAGAATAGCTACGATTAGTCAACACATTTAAATATTACTGTAATAGATATATTTTGCAATTAGTTGGTGCAAATAAACCTTCAAATATTTACAATGAATAAACTTTTTCTCTTTTTTCTTCACTTCTTTCTAAATGGGATGCCATTATTTTTCCTATATATTTTCTTATTGTCTTATAGAGTCGTGTTTAAGGTATGTCTTTTGAAAGACTTAGAGGATAACAGCTAATATATATTTTTTTCGTCACCATTAATTCTGAATATAATTTCTTAAGTAGTAATCGCAGGTCTTCATTTAAATAAGACGAAAATTAACAATCAGAATTAAAAGGTGATAAAAAGTCTATGAAAAAAAAAGTCTCATTTGTTATGTTTGAAATTACATGTCAAACATAGCAAATGAGGTGCGTTCGTAATATAACGAAGTATTTAAAATATGCAGTAATTCGGATTCAGTACAGTATCTGAAATCTTTTGTGTGTTCCTGTATACCATACGCATTCTGTTAGACAGGAATTAACTTGTAGTAAACCTCAGAAACATATATCAATTTCACAAAATTTGAAATAGTTTAATGTAATTAAAATTTACCCTAAACAATGTTTTCTATTATACCATTATGCTATAGATTTCGTTTGTGCAGTACTATAAATTAATAACAAATATTCTTTGCACCACAGATTGTATGGAATGTATATGCTTCATAGATGCATGTCAGTTTTATTATATTCGAAAGATTGTAACACCATTAAAATGCACTTGAAACTATATTTTTCCACTGGCCGTAATGTAACGGAATATTTTTAATTGTCTCTGTAATTGAACTATGCATCCGATTTTCATAAAATTTGAAATGACGCGAAAAAATTACGTAATAATTAGATATTTTAAATTTTAAACGATTCGGTTGGGTATTTTTTGCATTGTTATATACAGACAGATGAACGAACTGAGCGGCGACTGTAGGTACTACATATTATCATAATTACGAATGCACCTAACAAAAGATTATCATGACGCAATCTGAAGAAAAGTTTGTTGCATCATAAATATACGAATATTTCTGCATTCTTTCATCTTCTTTGGTGAAAGGTATTTCATATACTCCTGATAATTGTTTTGATTCAATTAGATTTATTTTCTTGTGTACTATATTGTTATTTCATTTCATTGAAGGTTTTGCAACAAGGGAGATATTGAATTTATTGAGTTTATATTTCAACCTTTCGAAGACCCCAGGAAAATATTGTAAAGTGGATAACATGGAATTTTGTTGATTGAAATTTCTTTTCTTCTTATTCTTCAAGCTCATATAATTAATCTTTCTATTGTCTTTTCTTTTTTTACCATGTTTTGACTGAAGTTTGTTACCGGACTCTGAATGTATGGGGTCTTTCAAGTATTATGTAAGCAGCGAAAGGGGAGGAAGATAAGAGGGAGAGGGGGGTTACGAGAACTCTTACGTAAGCATTAGACAACGAAGCAACTCTACTTTAAGAACAAAAAGCAAAAGAGTATGATTTGGATGAGCGTTTCAAAGATGTTGAGCGACTTGCTTGACGATTCTATAAAGTAAACAAGGACTGGAAACGGGAAATATTCCAATCATCACTACATTGAAAACGTAATAATAAACAGTGCAGAAACATGGGTTTAAACATCTTGGACTAGAAATGTGAATGTCATCCAAATATATAATATTCCCTTGATTCTTGTTAAAATTTTTATCTAGTTCAAGCCTGTTGTATTTTTTATTTTATTTTATTTTATTTTATTTTTTTTTTTATTTATTTATTTTTTTTTTGTCGTTTTTGTTGTTGTGTAGTGCGATAAATAACAATATGTCAAAAATAACTTTGTATTCTATGACTTGTTTAATGCAATGAGTAACAAAATGCATTAAACCAATTTTGTTTTTCTTCTATACTATAACCCGTATATGTCTATTTATGTAAATCTGCTAAATTAATAATATAATTTATTTCTAATACTATTTTTATGGCAATTTTGTAGTTTGAATGTCATAAAATCTTACGTAAGCAAACGATCGGGGGGAGGGGTTACAAAATGACTAAAAATATGCTTACGCAATACCTGAACGGCCAGTATTGGAAAGTGTTTCATAATCTATACTTAACGCATTGTTTCAAAATTTAAATGCTTGTTAGAAATAAGTAGCAAAACAAAAATACAACAGCAAAATTTAAAATTAATTGAATCAACAGAAATATGTTTCCGAGTCTGACAGCAGATTTGTGTCAGTTTTTGACAAGTTAATAATATTTGATACATTACGAATATTTCCATGGCAGATGTCAGTTATCAGTTCTGTAAAGCTTTGATTAAATAACGCTTTAGACGTTTAGTTTTGAGAAACAGATATTATGTAACAGACGACGTTTCTTTGTCGTACAGCTTGTTTTAAAAACGTAAGAGTAAATAAAAAAGAATTTAATAAAAAGTTGCCTTAAGCGAGTTGCACAATGTAAATATTTAAATACCAGATAAAAGTCCGTCTAAAGTAAATGAATATTTATAAAAGCGGAAACTGATCTTCATATATTTTTTCCTGTCATATAAAAAATTTCGTTATGTTTCATTAAGATTAGTAAGGTACAAAATTTATTTTCTACCTAATTTATTATTCCTATACATAGTCGTAATTTCCAACTTCTGTACTTTTTTGGTAAAGTCAAATAAACATATTTTAACCAGAATTTTTACTTAATAAATAAAGTAAAATGTTTCCTTTTTTCTGTATTATGTTTCTTTAAATAAACACCGCATTAGTTTCATTAATTTCTAGTTGTTGTTGCTGTACAAAACATATTTATGTGAGTTTAAAAAGGCGTAAAAATTTGCAGTTATGCATAATTAAATAGCACACACATTTTTACATTTGAATACAAGTATGATCATAAAAAAATTAAAAATGTTTTATGATGCACAGTAAAATATAATAGTATTATTTTCTTAATATTTAAAAAAAAATAAAATAATAAAGAGTTTTATATTCACATGATGATGAATAAAGATATAAGGTTACGTGGAGCAACTGAATCACAGTTTTACAATGTAGAGTGATTTACAAATGTTTGGAAAATTTACTGCGTGTAGAGCTTAATTTCCATGTACTGTTTTTTTTTTTTTTTTTTTTTCGGATTCTTTTATATATTTTTACAACTTTTACTTTTATTAAACTGTAGTTTAAGTATTGGCATAAATATTAAAAAATACAGTCTATGGTGTTTATTGCAGCATATGTCGTACATTGGATACTATTTTAGAAATGCGAATGAAACTTTTATTCAAATTTCTCGTAAAATTTCATACAATCTTTTACTGCAAACTATGTAACTACTTTTATATTGCATTTTTTTGTAATATCAGAAAGGAAAATTAAACGGTAAAAAATATTTTCAAAAGAAATAAAACCTATTGTACCTATTTCGAAAGAAATTTTCTATTTAAATCTAGTCAGTAATTTTATCTGGAAATGACCTATTTTATGTCGATACGTAGTATATCTTAAATCAAAGCAAATTTAATTAATTTAAATAATTTAAAATTAAAAACGCATAAATCGCAATTGGTATTTTCTTTAATGTAGCAAAAATGTAAGAGAAACAATTCATTCAAAAACCAAAAGAAAATAAAAAACTATTAGAAAAGTAAAACGTTATCGAAATTTTTACACAAATATAAACGGGATACATATAAATTTACGAGATTTTTAATGGGATTTTTTCCCTTATTTAATTCTACAACAACTACATATTTTGTTTTAAAATTAGAAAAATTACGAATTTTGCGATTTAGAATTTGAATCGAAAATTTCCAATTTTAAAAATTGGTGTCAGAATCATTGGAGATAGTAATGAGTTTACGCATATTGTTTAAGAATTCGATGGACATTTTGGGATAATAGAACTCAAAACAATCTTATAATTATGTATTTTGTTCATTTATACAACATTTTATCTTGAATGGATTATTATCTCTCCTTAGAGCTTTTCTTATTTTGATTTTTTTTTTTCAAACAAGGTGTTAAAAGTACGATAAAGTATCATAAAAAATGATAATTTCCCACAGTAGAACTGATAATTTGGGGAGTGTAGCATATTCGAAGGCGTGGTTTAGATACTTCACGTATATTATTTTCTTTTTGAGAAAGAAAAATGTATTCGTATACTAATTCAAGTATATATTAGTATGATTCTTATTTTCGATACTACATGTTATGCTTTGTTACTTACATATTATTCTGACTGACAAATTAGACACTATTTTCGATTAACCCACTTTTATAATTCAAAGGAGAAAATAGGGATTGCCACAATTTCTTTAACAAAAAGAATATTGTATGTGGAGGGAGAGGTTTAATATGAATTATATAAAATCCCCCCCTTCCCTCAACATACTTCTATATATATTTTAAGCATTTTACTCTTTTTCAATATTTTACATCTTTGTAAAAATAGAGAAAATGTAAGAAGCAGTGCTTAAGGTGGCTTTTCACTGAGCTTCCCATTTCTCCTCATTAATATAATGTCTATGGTTATTTGATGCATTCCTATATTTAAAATACCTACTCGGGAAATTAATACTTTTAACTTCTATTTTTTGTGTATACTTCTTTAAAAATATCTCTTTTTTTCTTAGCTCTCAAAATATTTATAAAGTATAGACTTAATTTCATATGAGTGTTAAAATTTTACCCAAAGTTCGCCTGTTTTTATTGCATAAAATAATAAATTCGGCATTGATTTTAGAAATACTTTGAAAACAAAGAAAAATAGAGCCATCCTTTAAGAAGAGTACACAGAAAAAAGATGTTAAAAATTTGAATTTCCCGAGAAGATATTTAAAATATACGAAGGCATCAAATGTCCATAGACTTAATATTACACAGGAGAACTACGAAGCTGAGTGACCAACCCCCTTACACTAATAAACTATACCTAATAAGCTTTTGAAATTGTATTTTAACAAAGAACATGATTAAAACTTAAAAGAAGTTAAAAAGCAGAAATATTTTTTATCAATCTCCGTACAGCTTATCTGCAAAATGCAGGTTCCATGAAATTGTCAATCTTCACAACAGTTCATATACAGGATCGGCAAATCGTAAAGATTAGCACTAAAGGAGATGAATTATAGCATTCAGTTACAGAAATAGCCGTCCTTCCAACTGATAAAAAAATGTAAATATACTATTGTTGATTTTACAATTGTTATTTTTTCTTATTATTGTTGATTTTGCTGTAATCTGTTTGTTGTGTATTTTTGCTGTAATGGTGCTGTGTAAATTTATTTGGGTGTCCTTTGTTTTTAAGAAAAATGTACGATGCAGAAATCTGTTAATTTTAATCGTCAGGAGGAGGGGAGTACGTTTCATTGTTAAAATTAGAGCACTTCTCAGATTCGACGCTGTTAAAAAAAATTTCTGGGAAATTACAAAGAATCTACGAGTAATCCATTATCGCTATATCTCAAGTCTTATGTACAATAACAGAGATTAGAAAATCCGAGATTCTGTTAAATAACAGAGATTCGGTATTATTCGGTAAATTTACAATAGACTCTGTAAATTAACATGGTTAAAAATACAGAAGGTTCTGTAATTTTTTTAAATCATAATAAGTTAATTTATTTTTAAAAATTAGTGAATCATTTAATCTTTAGTGACTTAAAATAAATTGAATTTTTCTAATTAATTTGAGTTGGCGTATCATTGCGTAAAAATTAAATTTGTTCCTAGCCTTTCTGGGGTTTGAATTCGGGACTCCTTGATAGTGAGAGAACACCTTATTCATTGAGCTATAGACGCCGTTGTTATTGAGAACAAAGTATATATTTTATCATAATTATGTGATTGTCGATAAAAATTCCCACTAATTCAAAAGAGAGGATTTTTTCCTTTCTGAATATTCTAAGTTTAAAAACAAATAAATAAAAAGGTAAATAATTTTTTTTCTTTAATATGTCTAATAAAATTGCAAAATATTTTCTAAGGTATTTTGAATAACAAGTTTTAACAAAGAAAAAAAATCTTTTAAAATAAAGACATGGAAAGTCCTACAAGGAATTTGATATAATATAAGGGAAATGTCTGAAAAATGATGACCGCAAAACTCAGTCAAATGCATTTAACCTAGCATTAATGCAAATTTACAGAGCTTTTTTCCCCGTGTTTTTACAGAAATTTTTAACAGTGCACTCTTATCAAAAATGAATTGAAATTTAAAAAATGGGCAAAAATAGTTGTCTTGTGAAGGCAGCCTAAGCATTCGCTTTTCTTTTAATTTCACTACGTGATTTGAAATAAATGGAGTCCATCCAGTAAATGTTTTAATTTGTTATTTCAACACATTGTTCATATATTTGGAGTGATCGTATTATTATATTTATAATTATAATTCAATTATTTTAAATATTGTCGAATTCAAAATACTGATATTATATCGATAATGTAACAAATTTAGTTTGGGTGTTTTTTGGGTTGTTTTTAGATGTGATTGGGCGCAACAAAATAAAACGGCATTCCCGCAGAATATCTTGCAGTGATTTGACAACATGGAGTTACCAGAAATGAATAACATAGGTGTATGATATTTCATTGACAAAGAACATTTACCGTTGCCTGTGAGTGTGTTATACATTGCGTGTGTAAAACTGCCTGTATTATAAATTTTAGTATTTCTTACAATTTATTGTAATGTACGCTTTTAAATAATTTTGCAAATTTGCCAAAACTGCTCAAAATTAATTTATCTTAAATTCTCTTTCGTAATATACTGTCAATACGCTTTTTGTATTTTCGAAATTTGTTAAAACATAATTCGGCTTAAAATATTTTTGTATACAGCTAATTTAAGTTGACTTCGTTATTCGTTCGAATTACGTAATATTGTCAGAGAGGTTGACTAATTTTTTTGTTTTTTGTCCATATAAAACATAAATAATTTTCAAAATATTTTAACAAACAAATTTACACATGTAATACTTTAAATTATATTATTACAGTGTATAATTACAGAAAGTCGCAGTAGTAATCATTCTTACAATCATTCTTACATAAATATGTAATATTTTGCTAATTTTTTTAATTTTAATTTCAAATATTATAGTATTATTATTAGAAGAATAATTCTGTTTTATGTATTTAATAGTATAACACCTGTTTTTTATTCCTTTATACACTAATTATCACACTTAACTTAATCTTTGAAAAAGAGGTAAATGCTTTTCGTAATCAACTACAATTCAACTACAAATGTTTTCAACTACAATTCATTTGTTAGTTTTATTTTTAAGTATATTATTACTTTTCTATTTCTCCATTCATTGTATACTGTGTCATTTTTTTTCTCTTATCAAAATGGAATATATTCTCATTTAAGCCCATTCATTGTTTGGTTACTAGAAAAAATGCCGCCACATTCTGTTGAAGTATTATATTTATACTTTTTATGGATTAGACATCTTAGGGGCTGTGCATATATAATATTATCATTTTAGGGAGGAGAGGGGTCTGGTACACGATATCCTAAGACATCTCTAGGAGGAGTGTGGGGGGGGGGGGGGGTTGTCTTTTGATATCGATATCACTTTTGATCTAATGAAAATTGTCTTCTTTAATTTTTTTTATCACGATCTTTGATTGAAAATAGTACATTATCTTTTTTATGAAAATTTTAATTAATTTTTTTTATGAAAATTTTATTTTTATTAAAATTACTAAACTGTTATAAAATTATTTAATTCTATAAAATATAGTATACCCAACGTTTGATATTAATATTCTTCTTCATATGTGTATGCATATAAAATCACGGTTCGAGAAACCATACACGGGAAGTATATTTGAAATTAAGCTTGTGTTTACTAATAAATAAAAGAGAAAGAATGTTGTTCAATTGTTTTGTTGATAAAAAATTACATCTTCTCCCCACCTCTCATCTGTTCGGGGCAAGTGCAACAAGACTTTATTACTGTTGCATGCATTATGTAGCAAAACGCTATTATAAAATGCTTTTAAATAGTAATAATTTCTTTTAAGTGTTATTTGAATAAATTGATATTTTATTGACTTCTATTAGTTTGAATCAATAATGTATGCGAAAAACAAATTTAACCAGTTTTATATATTACTCCAAACAAAAGACCTAAATTCTAAAAATAAGATTTTTTTTACTTTGATAACGATATCACTAAAGGTGGTGGTGATGGTGTGCTCCAAACAAAAGAACTAAATTCTAAAATAAGATTTTTTTTTTACTTTGATAACGATATCAATAAAAGTGGCGGTGATGGTGGTGTGTGTGGGGGGGGGAGGGGGGAGAGGGGATTCGGGGATTGATAACGTGCAATATAAAAAAGTCGGGAGGGGTCCAAATTACCAAAAGCTTATAATGTTATATTTGCACATCCCTTTACCAACAATAATATTTAATTTCATAACATTTATAAAACTTCTGATTGCATAAAACTTAACAAAATCGACTTGTTTATTATTCTAAATCATTGCCATTTATTTAAATAAAGTACTAAAACACGTGTTCATTTGCAACTATATATATACGATAATAACTCCACCTATTCTCTTTCTAAATTTACATCCTTTTTTTTTCCATAATCAATCGGTGTTACGCTATCATTTCACTTTCATTTTCACAAAGGTTAACCCTTTAAACTGGAGCTAAGCGCCTGAGGATCGAAAATGACCCCGACAGTTGACCGCCAACGGTCAAAAGGGGAATACCTGCTAGTGAGCTGTCTGTCATGATGAAAAAAGAATAAAATGAATACCTGTAATGAATTCTGAGTTCTATTAATGACGTCTGCCAAAAGTAGGAGAAGTGTGATTCAAAACTTTTTTTGGTGACTATATTTGGAGTAAAAAAGTAACTTAATATTCACTTTTCTTTTATTCAAATCTGGTAGTTGTTGTTTAACCCGTCAGTACAGACGCCCTTTTGTATTACGTTACTACACGCGTGGGATAATTTTCACCCCAATTTGTTTCCCGTTATATTTTTGACTATATACTTTAAAAAAAAAATCTAGTTCTCTACAATGGAAAATGCATCAGAACTATCTCTTTTTAGAGAAAACAATCATGGTTTTCATATTTATTTTCAGATTTTGTAGCATTTTCTGTAAAAATCAGTTTTTTTTTAAAATTAGAAAATATGCAAACAATTTGTTCTATACATTAAAAGGTAAATTATTTCACAAAATTAATATTAATTACATGTAATACCCTTTCATCAATATATACAAATAACTTTTATGTTATTCTTTCATCAAAATTATTTTAGTGTGTGTTATCCTATAATAAATGAACGAATCGAAATGAAACATTTATACACGCCAAGGATTATTTAATCCAAAGAGTTGATTTTCTATCCTCTTAGCTAACAAAGAAAATACACTGCTTCACCCAACTTTTCACGAAGTCGACCTTGAAAAGCACAGGGCAAGTCAGAAGCGTCATCAAAAAAAAAAAAAAAAAAAATTGAAAAAATGTGATAGGTATAGATTTTATACCAACGCGTGTGCTGATGAGTTAAGCTTTTATGAAGTGATCAAATTTATCTCCAAGGTGGATTGGAAGTTACTAAAGATATTTTAAAAGTTATTAAATTTAACAGCTATTTATGTTCTTCTCTCTTAGATTTAAAATCTCGCTTTGGAATTTTGGCATACTGAGATACACGATTGAACAACATGCAGAGTGAAAGAAATTTATATTCTAAATCAGTATTCAATTATTGCGCACTTAATGTTTTTTGTGTGTAAAGGCAGAATGCTGGCTGCTTTGTGCAAAATAAGTCAACCATAAAAACTTACTTGAAACATATAATTAAACTCTGTAGTTATGTATGTGTTTAATGTGCAGTAAACGTGCAATTATGATTACCATAGTGGAATTTTTCTCGTTAAAAAAGCATTTTTTAAAGTAGCTTTCTTCCAGTCGTGTGTCACTGCATGATTAAGTGTGATCTTCAGAATTTAAATCTGAAGAAAAATCTCTAAAATCTAAAAAAAGGGAAGAAAAACTTAAGTTATTAACATTAAAATATTTAACAAACTGGTGTAAATAAATAAGGACAAAATAACTTAATATCACAAAAAAATCGAAAATGCGCAAGTACTTTCGAAATAATTTTGTCTTTTGTCATCAGGCACAAAGTATCCCATGTTACCATTTCCAAAGCAGGATCAAGACTTATAAGAATAAGTTTTGTTCCTACTGTCAAAGTAGACTTATATGTACCTTGCGCCAGGTGAAGAAAGATGAAGTTCTTTTGAAAATATTTTGAGGATTTTCTATTTTTTATGATGATATTTACTTTGCTACTAAATTATCAGTTTCGAAAATCCTCAACATGCGGACTTCTTTACAGCCGTACGAATTCTCTAAAAAAGCGTCATTTTGAATAGCAAGAAAGATATTTTTAAATTTGAAAATGTCTTATTTTAACAGTGAAATTGTGTTATTTATCCTTGAAATGGAAGCTTCACTCATCCCTTCCTTAGAAATATTTGGAATCATTTTGACTTCACCTTGCAAATGAAAATTTTCCACATACTAGCTTATTTATAGATTGATTCCTCAAAGGCCAGCCAGTCCAAATATTTTAAAGATCGAATATACCACTTCAAGGTAGAGTACTGCATCGAGTATGTTAGGCTTTTTTACCTGCACCTGGTGAGACATACGAATCGGGTCGGGTTGGCGCTATATTTTTTTTATTGCGATTCGGGTTCTGGTCGGGTTGACTTCTAATTTTTTGTTGCTCGTCGGGTAAACTTTCATTATTTCGGATTTGAGTCGGTTTGATTTATATTTTGACTCTTGCGGTTCGAACTGACCCGAATTTTTCAAAATAAACTCAACGATATTTATATATAATAAAACCTCAATGGACACTCCCGAAAAACGGACCCTTTAGTCTTTTCTATTCCTAACGTTTATAGATTTGTACATTTATGAATGGTGGACAGCTTTCAATCTACGTGCACGTAATATGTGTAACAAGCCTGAAATTACGAATTAAAAAAATTTTTGGTTAGAGTCAATAAATAAAAATATATAGCTATAAACATTTAGAAGAAATTCCACGGAGGCAAATGTTTAAAGAGTTCGCAGACTCAAGCCCCCGTATTAGAGCGTCTAGTTTTATTTTATTTTATATTTATAAAATATAAACACAGTAACACAAAAATTAGAAAAAAAACAATTAGGCATTTTCAATAAAATTGAATAATTCATTCAAAACTGTTAAGCTTTCTTACTTTTCTTTCAAATAAAGTACTAGTCTGTGAAAGCACAATAAATAAAAACACTGAAAATATCAGCCATTTTATTTCAAAAACACCACTTTAGCGATGAAATCTGAAAAATAAAAGACATCAACTATTTCTTTCTTTTTTTTGTGCTTTAAAAAGTGAAACCATGTATGTCCACATAAAAAAACCTGATTTAACGAAAGATATTACAAATGGAGGTTTACCTTACAGGAAGTATTACTTACGGAAGCATATAATAATCAGTTTGCCAGTTACGGTTACCTTTATGCTTGAGAACTAGAGATGTAAAACTGTATGGGAAAAAATGAATTTCTGTGCCAGGCGGAACAAAATACCTTGTTATTTAAGACTATCACTGACAAAAACTGAAAAATAACTCTTAATTTTCATGACAAAATGCCGTTAAAGCATTTTTTTATTTCTTATTTTATTATGACCAGTGGCGGATAGTGCACAGTAATATCTTTTGTTTATGTATTCCATTTATTTTATTTTCTGTTCTTTTTTTCTCAAATTTCTTTCTCAAGTTTTTCTTTTGTAATATTTCAAAACTGTAATAAACGTGTCTCATATTACAAAATAAGAGTTCTCTTAAATTTGATTTGTGAATTACTACTACACAAATAGATTAAAATAAATACATACCTAGAATAAATAA
Organism: Maratus speculifer; assembly: GCA_964019185.1. Classification (NCBI taxonomy): domain Eukaryota; kingdom Metazoa; phylum Arthropoda; class Arachnida; order Araneae; family Salticidae; genus Maratus; species Maratus speculifer. The sequence goes on from OZ025294.1 coordinate 310,069,985, forward strand.
TAAAATAAGCATAAAATAAATACATAAACAGATCAAAAAAAAAAAAAAAAAAAAAGAACTAAATAAAACCTTCCTTTATTTTTTAACAATTTATTGCACCTTTAGATCTTGAGCTTGAAATCTCTGTCATTAATAAAAATATTTCTTTTTAGAAGCGTTAATTTGATTCATATATAAATTATTACATTATGCCGCATAGAGTATATTGCATTTAAGATAAGCCTAAATAAACCAACTAACCTTCTATCTACTACTTTATGATTCACTGTTATTTTTTTTTTTTCATTCATTTTTTTCCCTCAATTGAAAATTAAAGGATTTACATTAAAAAAAAAATTCTCGCTCGCGAGAAATTTAATTCGTTAGGCGTAATTAATTAAAGCGTTACTTTTAATTAAAGCCAGTAAACTATGACTAAATTATTTTCGTAACAGAAAACCAATATGATATTTCAAATATAATTTAAAAATTTAAAAATACTAAAAAAGCAGATCACACTCGCATGTTAACAATTAAAAAATTTTAATTTGACATAATTTTATTTTAAACATGAAAAATGAGTAAAAATTCCAATTTAAAAATTAAAAATGATTGAATATTAAAATTAAAGTTTATTGATTAAATTTTAATTTAAACTTTAAAAAATTGTAATTAATTTTAATTTTTTTAAGGTTTTACTATGTTGGCAGTCTTTTAGTTATGCGACGTTTATATTTCAGGGACATGTTTTCTCGCACCTTCACATATGCAATATATGAATTTAAATATGTAATTTCTAGTGTTTCATAAAAGATCCGCTGTCACTACTTTTTCGATTCCCTATAAACAATAATAATGAAACAAAATAAATAAATAAATAAATACAAGGAAAAACATTACTACACTACAATTTAGTAATTAGGGGGAACTGGGGTACATTGATACATGGGGCACATTGATACACCCCCTCTACCGCTCACAGGGTCATTACAGGAAGTTTCACAACAGCTCCAAAAGGTGATGCTAGTGTATTCAACTACATACAGAAAATCTTGGAATGATTCAGCAGTTTGATGAAATGGGACGGGTGATTTATTGTTTTTGTTGTTCAAAAGTAAATATGAGTTGTACAATTGAAATGCTATTATACAACTGTTCCAGTATTTTCAACCAAAATGAATACTCTCCCTGGTAAGTACTGCTACTCTTTATCAGTTCCTCATTATTTATTGTTAGATATATTGTGAAGTGTTGGATTTGAGACTCATTTTATTCAAAATCGCTGTATGGGGCACATTGATACAGTTTATGACGGGGCACATTGATACAGCCTAAATCCTTTAATAGTTCATATTTTCATTATCTTTTATTATTTTTTTTACCATACACTCCTTAATCCAACCTTTTTTTCACGAAAAATTTCTAATATTAGTTTTTATTGAAGTGAAATAGCTCTAATTTCTTTATATTAGAGCATTTTATAGTATTTTTGAAAACAGAAGACGTAGGAACTTACCCAGCATCTAGTGCTAATAGAACTAATAAAAGAAAAGGACAGCATTCTGGCAAATCTCGAATTTATATCGATTCTCCAGAGAAAAAAGTATTTTCGACATGAGAAATGTTAAGTAAGAGAAACAAACTACAGAACAGAAAATGATACTTATATTATAAACAGAATTTTTAATATAATTATCCTTTATTTTCTGTTTATGAACCTATTTATAAACAGAAAAACTGGTAATTTTTTCATCTTTCATAAGAAAGAAGATAATGCTGGGGTTGAAGTGCTAGATATGACAAAGTTACCACAGCCAACAATCAGACAAGAAACAGACAGAACATCAAGTCATAATATATTTAATTTTGATTGCTTTAATATTGCTTAAAAATAAATTGTGGGTGATTTGAATTTTTATAAATAAATATAAAATGGTTTTCTAACTCATTTTTTATGAAAAATATGCATTGGTATTATTTTGTCGTCATTTTGCTTAAACGTATCAATCTGCCCCGGGGATGGGGCACATTGATACAAATGACTTTTTTTGATTTTTTTAAAATTACATGCAAAAATACTACATAAAACAATGATTGTACATTTTTATAACATACTACACAAGTTTTGCTGTCACCTCATGGAAAAAAAACTTGAATTTTCTACTTTCTTGACACCAAAAAAAATCTTAGAAAAAAACTGTATCAATGTACCCCAGTTCCCCCTACATTATAAAACATATAATAGCGAAGGATAACTAAGACAGACAAAAATTAAACCAGAAGTTTTTCTCCATCACTCAGTATATTGGCGGTACACTTAAGTATTGCCGAGTAATTCAGTTGTTAAATAAAATACATACACCGTCCGCTTAAAATAGCTTGTTAAATCGTACTTTAAGATCATAATGAGCTCATAAAAATCCAACACTTGTTTTATTCCCTTTATTATGTTTGCAGCAATAAAAAGACAAGCGAGACAGTCTGTTCAAAATGTCATCATCAAACACACCGACTGTTTCAAAAAGATAGACTCCTTCCTCGCTAAATGACGAACCTAGAACTACTACTGCCTCGTATATTGAAAAAGTTGAGTTGAAAAAGTATTCTTTCAAAGTAGCATTAGCATATAAATAATATTCGCTACAGTATGAAAGTTTAAAGCGGTACTTTACTGTCAATAAGATAAAGAGTTAAAAAAGAAAGAATGGAAAGAAAAAAAAAATCTTTCAAATTTGATAGTTTCGAGTAGCAAATAAAAATTAGAAATTTAATCGACATTAAGAAGAGACAGACACATGAAATCACAATAAAATGTTAAGATTTTTTTTTTTTTTTTTGCTCGCTCTACACAATCGCCATTCATTTGACCCTATTTCATCTTTTCCAGTTTGAAAGATATGCTCTTGACTTTACTGGCATCCGAATATTATATATAACGTAAAAAAAGAATTAAAAGCTTTTCTGCCTATTTCGCATTCATAAAATTCATTTTGTACAGGTGATTGCCAATATGAAGTCTAATTCTGACAAAGTTAACACATATATACATTTTTTCTTTGACAAAAAATTTTCCATTATGAAGATAGTACATTTGGATTATGACAGCCCCCGAGGATGAATCGCCGAGTGACCAAGATTTATCGTTAAATTATAAATCATACATGACATTATAATAATACATGATGTATGTAACATTTCGTGACGTATAAAGCCCAATCATAGTCATATATGGCGTATATAGACAGGGTGAGCGGAAAGTCTTGTTCTAATTATAATAACTCATTACAAATTAATAGTTTGTATAATAGTGTAACTTGTTGCGGCATTGGATAGATCAGTTTAAGTAGTTTTTAACCCACACTATGTCTCCCTCGTGCGTGATTTCCTAAACGATAAATTTCCGGATTGGTGGATTGGGGTGAACAGAGAAAATTTGGAATGGGGCTTTCATTGTCCGAGGACCCTACCAATTAACCCGCGCAGAACGCAGTTATGCGGTGGATTGGAAGGTATGGACCAAAATTCTGTCTCCGCGCTTTCCTTATATTACTCATCTGGAATTTTTTTTTTTTTTTTTTTTTTTTTTTTTTTTTTTTTTTTTTGAGGGGAGTGGGTGTTATTTTAAAGGCCGCAGTCTTTGACATATTAATTGCTGATATCGAAGAACTGAAGACTAGGATAAAAGCTGCTGTGTGTACTGTAACAGAAGACATGTTATAGAACACTTTGCAGGAACTAGAATACCGTTTTAAACATTCTCTGAGCTACCAAGGGGGCATACGTTGAAATTTACTCAGATACGTGATCTTGTAAAAAAAAATTTAACAGTATTTACAATGCCAAACACACATATGCCTAATTACAATAGTTTGAGCACAATAAATATTTATAATCAGAGCAAGGCGTTTGGTTCACCCTGTACAGGGCTCCCACTGGTTCATTTTTTGAAAACAGTTGTTTTAGGAAGAAATTCGCGGTAGGTATCGGCAACAATTGCAACACTGTTCCTGAAACATTTCTATGAAATTCATAAACAAAATGTTCTTTAAATAAAAGTGATGTGCATAAATCGGACTGACTGGGAGTCTTGACTGTATGCGTATAAGATTATATGAAGTATATATGCAATACAAGACATTGATAATACGTATGTAATGACTATATAGCACAAAGTGTTTGAACATCCAGACAATATTATTTATTTTCATAATCTTCAACGAAAATTCATTATAGACCACTTTGACGATCTATCGGATCCTAACCGATTGGAAAATGCAAAACTAGGACGTCCCCCTCCCCCTATGCAATATATTTTTTTAAAGTGTTCTTTAAATGATAATAAACAACATACTAATTATTGTTAACGTTTATTTCTAAAGGATTGTAAAACACTTTAAGAAACTTATCCTCTTCAGACCCCAGGGATTATTTATGTTTTTTTTTTTTAATTTTAGTTGTGGATTTATATTAACAAACTGACAACTAAAAGAGATTGAATAGAAAAAAAATGTTTCTTGAACATGAAATTTTATAATATGTCATGGGAACTCAAAAAATACATTTTTTTGACAATGTCTTAAAATTCGTTTAATTTATTTTATTTTTTATACATTGTAAAAACATTGAGGAACATGAAGTAAATATATATTTAATAATTTTTTGTCACTAATGGACTCTTCAAATCTCTTCACGTGATATCTTAAAACACAGTAAAATTATTTACGTTATCATTTTTGTACATTTCATGCATTTCTGCTGTAAGCGATTTTATATAATATTTAGCTCGTTAAAAAAGCTCTTAAAAAAATTATTTTTGTTTAGTTCTGCTAACTGCTAGGCTCAATTCACACCAATGTCTTATTTTTTAACATAATTTATAAAAATGAAAAAATATATGTAAAGATGTATATCCTAAGATATATCGGGTCTGAAGTGATTATGCATACTTGTTTTCCAAATAACAATTTTTTTTTCTAATTTGGGAGTAGATTAAATTTTTATTTTGAACCCGAGTCCTTAAACTGCTATAAAAATAAAGCCTGAGCCCGTCTCGATTGAAGCGATTATGCAAACTTAACGCCTATAAATGCGAAAAATATTGGAACAGACAGTTTTGGTACTCAGTTACATAATCAAAAACAAATAACAATGCAACGTTCTATTTTCCTTTTAAAATGCTAATTAAATTACCGAAATGTGATTGATAAAATAAACATAAAAGTTATTTTCAAAATCTTAATTGAATTTCACTTTCGCCTGCTTAGTTATTCTGAACAGGCAGTTCTGTTTCAGAGTCAAGTCACTCCTAAATCACGATCAACACAACTGACGCACGATTTTTGCGTAAAATACTCGCAAAATATTCATAGCTAGTATACACACTGACCTTGCGTGGTCTACTAACTGTTCTAATTTTTCGTAATATTGATGTACTTTTCAAAACAACTCCCTTCCATCAAAATTAAATATGATGTATTTCTTGAACGTAATTGTAGAATTATGTATTAAGATAAAGGATAAATATGTGTTGGCGAAATAATGTTGAAAATAATAATACAGTAAGAATCGCATGTGTTTCAATCAAAGTTATACAGAATGCAAGCTAAAGTCAAACAATCAAATAACTTTTAAACGGATAAGAAGAGAGCTATGGAACGAGTACACTTGTAGTAAAACGATTATGTGCTAGCATGGGAAAGTGACTGCAGCGCAGCCTAGTGAGGAAATTAGGAATATTTTCCAAAAAGTGTTAGAGATAGTGAAAATTGTCAATTAAAAAAAATGTAGAATCTCTTCAATTTAGTGTGAAATTGTTCCGTACATGTCAAAGAAACTTTATTTGAAATGTAAGATTTCCATAATCCAATTACCAGTTTTAAATACCAATATTAATCACGTGCAAAAATGTAGCATTATAATAAGGCATATGCACATTTAATAATATGACACATACAAGCAAAGTACAAATTATTTTAATGGGTAATTAAGAAGAGACTGTACGATATTCTACTATAAAAATTTCTTTTTTGTAGATTTTAGAGATTGGTTGGGCATAAAGTAATGATAAATTTGATGTTTTAAAAAGATTTTCAGGGAGATAAAAAAATCACAAAACATAGTCATGAAGAAGCATTTGGGATTAATTCTTATTTTTATGTACACACGCATTATTAAAAAAAAATAATCTTGAAGCAATTTTAAAATTTTATAAATAATTTTCTTTAGCGTGCTTTTAGTAAACGGACTCTGGTGGCACAAAATGTTTTGAGTTCGACCAAACACGGGTTTCAAATCGCCGAGTTTCGACTCAAAAAAAAAAAAAAAAAAAAAAAAAAGCTATTGAACTTTTTTTTGGTGTAAAATAATTGGGCAATCTCCTGTTGATAAAATTTCTCTGAAAATAACTACAAAGTTTTGTAACTACGATTTTCAGCTTATTTGTTATCGACTTAGATCGGTGAAACAATCAATTGTATAATATGAGGACTGAGAACGAGTCGATAGTGGTGTCGGTTGTAGAATTGCCGAGCCTATCACTAGTTCATTACTTACAGACATTTAGGATAACAAAAAAACAGATTTCAAATTCCATGTAAATTCTTTTCGGTGCTTTCGCGTAAATAGGCAAATTTCTGTTTTTAGAGACATCTTACTAGTTAGTAATTATTTTTCTTTTTGTTAGTAATTATTTTTCTTTTTGTTCTATATTGTAACTATCACCCACTGAAAACGTTTCTCATAATGCAGCTCATATTACTTGGTATTATAATATGTCGGTACTATGGCTCATTTAGCTCATATTTCTTTTATCAGTATATTTTTACCTACTTTATTTACGCTCGTGCTTTATATTAATGTTGGAGCATAGCAAGTGTTGCATCTATATCACTGACAATTGTCTCAAAAGATCCTGCATGCTGTTTTTTAATCCATCATATGACAAGAATTACAGTAAAAATGCAGATTATCTTGCAACGGCTGACAACTGTTCTCACTAACGGTTTTACTAATGGTATCCATTAAACTGAATCATTTATGATCCTAGTGGCATTTCGTGACGATAAAGCTGAAATTCTCTTTATAGTGGCAAGTGTCATTATTTTGGCAACAAGATTATCAGGTTTAAAATAAATTTCACCTGTTTCTATACTTTCTGTTAAAACTGCCTCATGCTACAGTTTATTTTATTTTTTTCGAATTATTGAATTTTCATTTTTTTTCTCTTTTGGATCATTTGATATATAAATTTGTTGTGTACCTTCATTTCTTTGCTTTCACTTTCAAAAGAGTGACAGTTGTCTGACCTAGTAGTTTTATGCATCGTTAAACAAACCTGGACATAGCAGTTATTATTATTATTATTTAATTTTTACCACCTGCTTTATAATTATTCATTTAAAACAATATCGAATAGTATACTCGGCTACTTAGAGACAGTGTACATTTCATTATTACCATAGATGCAATTACACACCACCCCTGAAAGACAAATCAGCCTAGGTAAAAGTGCGTGGTTATTAGACTTGTTCTACTTTTAAAGATAATACACCACAAATATAGACGTCGGGATACGCCTTTCAAGGGTCATTTCTTAGACCGCGCGTAATATGGTGGGAAAGATTAAGCAAAGAAAAGAATAATCTGGCTCCAGGTGTTCTTGCATTATTTTTTGACACTGTATATTGCACCAAATGATATGAATATAATTATAAATCACAATTCAATAATTCAATGGTTATAATATTGACACTTTAATAAACATTATTAAACAAATAGTATCTGTAATGTAAAGGAAAACATTTAAAACAAGGTATATATATATATATATATACATATATATACATATAAGTTTCATTACTTGCCTTATCCAAAATTTAAAAATTGAGTTTTCACTAAGCAATCTATTCTATTAGTGAACCTGCGTCAAATAAATACTGCATTCTGCAGAAAAAACTAGTTTTTCATGTATTTCTGGCATTATAAAATCTTAGTTTACCGCGAAAACATATGGACGCAGTCACAGATTTTTCGCGATTTCCCCACATTGATTTTCTGGATCAGGCCAGTCCAACCTTTCAGTAAGCAAGAGCGCATCTCAGCTCGTGGCACTCATTGAAGGGCGGAATTATTCACACGATTGAAAACATGCGGCAATACTATCGCACAATAACACGCACGCATCTTAACATAATGCAAATAAATCTTAGAACGGACGCTAAAAGAATCCTACAATCCTGGAGCTACATATATTAAATTTCAAATTATACATTTTTCTATGATAGCTCTATATAATGTTCATTGCTTAAATAAATTGCATTAAATATTTTCATTGTTTTGTTGTCAGTCGAAAACAATGCAAGCAATGAAAAAATACTATAATATAAAAATAAGCTCTATAAAATAAATCTACTTTTTGGGTATGTTTAAATTATTAACTGTAATCAAACTACATTGAATTTTACCTTTTCTCATTGCACATGAATGTATGCTGTACTATCTTTTTTAGTCAAATGAGAAAGCAAATTAAAAAAAAAAAAATCTGTAAAATTACTAAAATTTTTCTAGGAAACTGGTATTTCCAGTAGAGTTTATGTAACGGCAATAACAAAAATTCATGCAAACATACACACGCTTGCCCCTCAAATAAAAAAATCTGTAGGGTTACAAAGAATGTTCCAGGAACCTGAATGCCAAGAACTTTTTATGTTCAAATTGCAAATCGAGTTACAGATAAAATTTCCATGTAGACTGCTGGGATTTTAGTAGATTCCTTTGTAAAGCTACAGGTTTTTGTAACTTTACAAAAAAGCTAGTTTTGTAGATTTACATATTTTTTCGTTTCCTGTACAGATAAAATTTTAGTAAGTTTAATTTAATATTTTATTTTAATATTTTATTAATGATTTATTTAATTTAATATCTTTACAATTACGGATATTTTTTTACAGAAGACCAATAAAACAATTTTACTTCCCTATTCTAATTTCACACATTTTTGTAAAACATTCTATTCGATAACAGACAGTATTTAAACGTTCTATGAACAATGATATTTTGTGTAACAGAAACAGAAAAGACTCATTAACATTCGTGAAGTCATTCGTTACAATATATTTTTGATCTATGCTAGAAATGTTAAAGGACAAAAAACAAAAATATTGAATCTTTTTCGATAATTATTAAATTTAAATGCGAAGTATTTCATTAATCTTGTATCATTACAACCAAGCCATGTATTAATTAGTTTAGTTGAAAAAACATGTTTGTATGTGTAATTCGGTTAACGTCTAGTCATTAGTCACGTCAGTCATTAGTGACTGACTCTGAACTGTCCATTTAAGCCACTTGAGTCACCGGTGAATTAATGATAATATGATGATAAAGAAAATATGATATAAAATTTTTAAAAGCTACATTCTAAATAAATTTTAAGTAATTTTAGAGTTGAATCATCAATGTATTACATATTTCTTATCAAAAATTTTAATTGGTATTATTAAGATACAGTAAATATAAAAAGATTGTCTTTTGCTGATGTCACAAAATTTGACAGCTTTCTTCGTTAATTTTCCAGACTTTCCTCTACCAAATTGTGCGTATTTTCTTTAATAATTTACAATTCATCTTCATAGTTTACATAATCGTACTTTAGAGAGTTTTATAGTTTATTTATTTATTTATTTTTATATAGATTGTGTAACGGAAATCTTATTTCGCGACCCAAACGGAAAATAGACTTGGCACTCAATATGTTACGATCAACTTTAAAATCAATTAAGTTTAAATAAAAGTCATTTCTTTTATTAAAATGGCACTATAACCAAAATTCTGCTGCATTTTACTCACAAGAAAAACAGCAGAAACATCAATTAATTCGTTGTACAAGAATCTTAAATACTGTCGAGTTTTATTCACTGAGTGATCATTATGACCATTTGTTATTTTGTGTACACGATGGAATTAAAACAAGTAAGACAAAACTTACGTTCCAAGCATTAGATTATGGAATATTTCCCAGCACAATCAGAATATTCTAACAAAACATTATCGTTTAATAAGATGAAAGATAATGTCATTTGGAAAAAGTGTATTGCTTTTAAAAATCCAATTTCACCAATTATCATCCATAGTCGAAAAAATAATTACCCTGTATAAGATCTATAGAGCTTACATAATCAGGTAGTATGCAAAAAATTGAAAAAAATTATAAACGCATTCCACAAATTAAAAAATTCTTTTTGTGCAATTATTGCTCATATGAAGTACTATAATGAAATTTTTTTGTGTGTCCTTGTATATGAGTGAGAAACGTTGTGTACACTATTTAATAGTAAGCTAGTAGTACACCTGAGTGATATACCGGGTGATCCAAAAGTCAGGACGAATTTTAAAAACGAATGATTCGAAAACGAACCAAGATACAAAGATGCAATTTGCACCAAACGGATGGAAAAGAAGCCGGGTTTTGTATGACTACGAAAAAAATAGTCCTATTGGCAACCAATAGATGGTGCTGTCGGATTCCTGAATTGCAAGCGCGGCAGGAACTCCAAACAGTCACCTTTAAGGTGACTGTTTGGAGTTCCACGCACATAGCACTAACTTCTTGCGGTCAGGCGTCGCTATTTTTGATCTTTCGTGTCGGTTCTTTGATGTATAAATTGGATTTCTAGTGCACTGAATCTGAACTTCAAGAGAGATATCGAACTCGAAATCAGTTGACAGCTTTACGACTGAAGATGGGGGGAGATAAACTTTCCTTTCCTTTGTCAATTCGGTAGGGTCAGTCCCTCAAAAATCATTTAAAGACGTTTCACCTTTGTACCGTACGGAAACAAAGATAGATTTATTGCTCTTTTAGTGTAATAAAAAGTAGGGCTGTTCGCTCGCAGCCTTATGCTAGATGGAGTGCCACCTCATATTGCTCTGCCTGTGTAACGCCTCCTACGCTTAATATTTGGGGAGGATTGCATTACCAGTCGCTACTGTAATTGCGCATGGTTTTCCAGGATCTCCCGATCTGTCACCCTGGGACATTTGGCTGTGGGGATTATTGAAGTCAAAAGTATACCGCGACCAACCGGGATCACTAGCAGCACTGAAAGATGCCAAAAGCCAAAATGTGTCTGCCATAATGCAAGAAATGCTACTCTATCAGAAATTGCGGAAAAATGCATTTGCAAAAAAGAAAAGCCAGACATTTCACAAACTTAATAAATGGAAAAATCATATTAAAATTCTAGTGTAAATGTTCACTTTGTATTAAAAATTTTGTAGTTTCATATACATTTTCACTGGCTGCGAAAGGGTTAATAAGACATTTCCGCCCATGCTTTCCTACGTAATTGTGGTTCCAAATGATGTTCTCGACCACCCATCAAAGTTTGTACACAAAGTTCTGGGACACCCTGTATTAGTATGAAAGTCCATGTAAAAAAGTAGTGTTTTGGAATTTGAAATGGAATTTAATATATTTGGCTTTAAATCTTATTTTTACTTTATAGACACAAAATGCTTTAATTTCAAAATAACTTCAAAATTTAATTTGCTGATTTTTAATACTTTTTTATTTTAATCAAAATATGTCTCATCACATTTCTTCTGACCCGCACCCACCCCCCTTGTTATAAAGGGTCAAAATTTCACGAACCCTTCCCCCTCCCTCCAAGTGTGACATCATTTATGGATGGTCCCAAATTCAAATTCTTAGAAAATAACACAAAAGTATGAAAATCATCGGATCATATGACATTTAGATTGTTAATCAGGTTATTGAACAAACATTATTTATTTTTACCTGCAAACTTATTGAATGAACACTTTTCTTATCCAGAAAAATATGTTTTGGAATTTCTTTTTTCTCTTTTCTATTTCCAAAATTAAGGGAAATTATGGAAAATAACATAATATAAATATGATCTTGATAAAAGAAATTAACTGTGTTGAATTAATCTCAACCGTGTGAAAACAAGGTTTTTCACTCACGTAATTTCATTGTCATGAGCTTTGTGATGTATTTCTTGTCTTTCAGTCTTGGCAATGACCGCTCAATTTTTTCTTCCTACTTCACTTTGATTCTATTATGAAAAACATTCTATTCAATAGCAGATAGCATCTAAACATTTGGCGAACAATGATGTTTAGTATAACCGACACCAAAATAACACTTTCCTTCATGCGTGAAATCATCTGCATTACTTATATTTTCGATCCATTTAGAAATATTTGAGAACAAAAAATCAAGAAATAGGTTATTTTTTTAGGTAACGTGTTTGACAAATTCTAATAAAAGTAAATTGATTGTTCATATAAAAAATATATCAAAAATAATTTAGGGATTATATTTAGGTTACGTATGTACACTATAAGGCAAAAGGTGACTGGCCACTTGCGATTTTAGACGTTTTGTTAAATATCTCGAAAGGTTCGTGAGGATTTATTCTGAAAATTTAGATGTATAAACAAAATAGTATAGTTCATGTATTTCCGTGAAATTTTTTTTTTCGAAATTCTATTGGGGAACCGTCGATAAATTGAAAAAGAACGAAGATCTTTTGCATAATCCTGTCAAAACTAATGTACACTGTTAAAAATGAAGTTAAAGGTTTCACCAAGAAAATGGTGAAAATTAGCTAGAATTTGCTGCAACCAAGATGGTGGTGATAAGTTTCACCAGTTTATTGGTGCTTTTCAAAAATACCATTATGTTAGTGAAGTGTTCAACCATGATTCAGGATTTTTATATATCCAATTTTCTGGTGAAAGGTTGAACCATGATTCAGATTTTTTTTAAATCCATTTTTTCTGGTGAAAGGTTTAACCATAAATCAGAGTTTTATTAAATCCAATTTTCTGGTTAAAGGTTGAACCATGATTCAGGATTTTTTCAAATCGAATTCTCTGGTGAAAGGTTAAATCGTAATTCAATGTTTTCTCCATTCCAGTTTTCTGGCAAAAAGTTGAACCATGATTCAGGATTATTTCTAATCCAATTATTTGGCGAAATATTGAACCGTGATTCAGGTTTTTCTTTCAGCTAACTTAATGGGCAAAGGTTACACCAGATTCTAGTTTTTCTTTCTTTTTTTCTTCCTCATTTTAGAATGAAATGTTCAACCAAGATTTTGGTTTAAGCAGATTTGGATTTAGCACAAGCATCCAAACTGCAGATTATGATTACGTGGCTTATTGTAATAAACTGTGTTCATTTTTATGAGCATAGCATGTAGACTCGTCAAGAAATAATAATTTTTATAAAAACAGTCTCAAATTTTTTTCAAGTTCCTTAATATAAAAAAAAATTATTTTCAAAAAATATGATAAATAATGTTGTATGTAATGCCCTGTAACCAGAATTTAAAAATAATAAAAACTGTACAAAAAATACGCTGGTTTACTAAATAATGTTTCACTGCGCATTAGGGTGGAGCGAAAAAAATTATTTTTTAAAAATCAAAAACGGGTAGGTGCCAAAAGTTGCCTTTATACTAGTACATCAACTGTGTGAAATTTTACCGCTGAAAAAAAATGGCTTGAATCTGCGCTTTTGCTCCAAAAATCGAAATTTTGGGTAAAATTTGTGATTTTTTGACATTTTTTCAAAAAAATTAAAAAGTTCCTACAGAGCTGGTTATTATTTAAAAGTGTTACTTAAACCTTTATATTTATCTGCTTAACATATTTAAACTATAAAACAATATCTGTAGTCTGTATAATTGGACCAAATCTGACAACTTTTGGTAAAAACCAGCGTTACTTCTCTATTGGAGCATACAAAGAAATGTTGTTTTGAATGCATTTCTTACCTATCTGCTTTCAAAACTATTCTGTATATAACTCGTAGATGTGGCTGCGTTTCATATCCCACCCGTCTCAGCCACCCACCAATCTAGGCCCAGTGTTTTATTTTTATATTGAATTGTTATTTTTTTCCCGAAGAAGGGCATAAGTTTTCTATGTATCAAAGTAGTTTACCTCTTCTTTGTTTTCACTGACATTGGATGCTACTGGTGTGACCTGGTGCACGTATATTTTTATACCTTGTACAACAGAAGAGAAAGCTGAGTAATGTATTAGGAATGTTCTTAATTGAACCTATTCAGCAATCTATTATCTTCATTAAATTTTCATACAATTAATACATTATGATTAGAAGTTCTGTTACCACAACATTTTTTCAATCAATTACATTATATATATAATGATATGCCTAAAAATTGATTGTTTGAATTCAATTTATAGTATGTCATCATTTACTGTGCCTATTACATTGAATATATTTTGAGAAGCTAGCAGTTTAATATTATGACGATCTTCACAGAGGATTGCAAACAAAATTTGCGTGTAAAGCAATAATATTTCGAAAGAAGTTTTAGTATTTATTTTATGTCGTTTCCTGTGTTGTTTCGTAGTCGAGTAATTTTTAATAAGTTTTTAGACCTATTCTTTAGATGTGTATTACATTTGGTATAAAATATCCCGCGGTATAAACTTTGATTATATATTTTGTAAGTGAATCTGTGGACTCTGATTGCCAATCTGTGGACTCTGATTGCCAATCTGTGCTTATATAAAGCGGAAAATTTTATTCACTTTATGGGCTGTTTTTTTTTTGTGCGAGATGTTTTCTAAATTCCTATTCCCCATTTCTTCTGAGAAATAGCTTTCCTTATGAATTAGCTTTGCAATCTCCGACAGAAATTCCTAGTCTGTTCTGAGTATCTTTTACTTAATTTGAGAAAAAAACCCTCAAAATTATTATCTATTTTATAAAAAATTGCATTAGGAAGCAATACATAGACAAAGATTTTCTTATTGATCCAGGGAATTCATGTAGATTATAACGTTTTACATTGACTTCTCTAATAAATGACGCAGAGGAAATTCACTGGAGTTGAAGTAGCATATGATCCATTATTATACTCAATTCTAAGTTTACCCCATGGAAAATGGTTCACAGCGACAAATAGAATTCTCTAAATTTAAATCAGTACTTATAGTCGATTAGAGTCTGTACATTCTCTCAAAAAGTACTACGCATTAAAAGTTTATGCCCAGGACAGTTCACCATGAAATATTGTTCACTTATAAAATGGGGATCTAAAAGTTAATGGGAAATTACCTGGCTACGAAAACACTTAGAAAACGGCATAAAACTAATGCAAAAAAAAGTTATTTACAACAACGGTTGCTCTGCACGTGCAGGACAATCACCAGGACGATCACCAGAAACAGCATTAAACAGCTCGCTTCTCAACATATAAAAAATGCAAAAGCAGAATAAATGATGGCATACTTATAGATGAAATACCTGAAATAATCTTTGAAGCAGGTCATTACGTAAAAAAATATAATTGACTGAAAAAATGTTGTGGTAACAGAACTTCCAATCACTTTCATCAACTGGATGTAAATTTGATAAAGAAAATGGATGGCCGAATAAGACCCCTTTAATAATGTTCCCGTATATTACTCTGCTTGTCATTTTTTTGTATAAGCTGTAAAAATATACATTAAGATATACACAGCAGCATGTGGATACAAAGAACAGATAAACTAAGTGGATGCATCAAAAACATGCCAAATTTTGATAAAGAAAATCACAAATCAATACATAAAACACTGTACTAAGATGATTGAATAGTTGGGACGGGTGGTATATGAAATATAGCCACCTCCACGACGCCGACGTATGTCTAAGGTAGTTTTGAAAAGAAGAGCTGTATTAAAAACAACAATTCATTGTATGTTCCAATAGAGAGGTAATGCCGTTTTCTTACCAAAAGTTGTCTGTTTTTCTCCAGCTATACGGAATAAAGATATTGTTTTATAGTTTAAATATGTTAAGCGGATAAATATAAAGGTTTAAGTAACACTTTTAAATAATAATCAGCTCTGTAGGATTGTATTACACTGTCAGAAATATTCGTCTTTATACACTACATTTTCCCTCATTCTCGAACAAATAATTTCTGTACTCCTTGAAGAGGTTATTTTTCTGTGAATCGTTGCAGCAAATCGGAAAAAGACGAATAAATTTCGTTTATTCCCCGCACGCATGCGCATTTGTCTTTTTCTTCTTTACGTCTGATGTTACGTGCTTGATGTTATTTGTTCCTAATCTATGGCTCTGATTATAGAAAAATATATTATATAAGTCTTGTGTTGCTGACTGTGTGTGCACATGCGCCACGTTTGACTAATTATTACAGGATTCGGATAATATAATATCAAAAATGGGTAAGTACTTATTTCAGAATTTGATTTTAACCATTTCTATGTTTTCATTGTATAACCGTTAAATTATTAGAGATGTCTTTGGCACATGTCATTTATCTTTTTTATTATCTACACTTTAAAAACAAAGGAGCATTATTACATTTAAACTGGAATTATGAAATGCCAAATAAACTTTAAATCTATACTATTTTTTATAGTAGCTCCGTAAAAAGTTTAAGAATAATCACGGAATGATGGTATTTTATTCTTTAGTCGCAATTCATTCCAATAAATCATCAAATTCAGTGTAATAATAAACTCAGATTGGTGGTATTCTATTCTAAAGTCGAAATTATTGTTATGTAACACGAAATTCAGTGCAAAGAAATTAATTTTCTGTTTTGATTACGAATCGTAAGTTATCAGATGACATGCGCCATTTTACATCCGCTTTCAAAGTTCCAAACTTAGCAGGTGAAAAAGTAAACATAATGTAAGCAATATTATTATTATTCTTTTAGATTTTAAACGTAAGACTAAATAATGCTTGCATGTTTTTTTTTTTTTTTTTTTTTTTTTTTATTAGATCATGTTTTTAATAGTGCACTAGTACACTGTCATTTTAAAAACAATGTCGACATGGTCGAATTTAACGAAAAGTATGTCTTTAGTATAACAGTTGTAATCAACTTTTTTTTTATACAGCTTTGTTTACTTTTAAGCTGGCATAATTAAGCATTTTTTATGCTATGCATTAAATTGTATAACTGTGAGATAATGTAATATCATATGTAGCTTATGTTTGTTATTTTCTTAAAAAAAACTAGAAACTCCGAATTAAATTAATAGTGATAGTTACAAGTAATTATAATTTTTGTTACAAAAATATTTTATAACGTGTGACCATGATGTTTGCCCGAACTCAAGCAAAAAATATTTTCATAAAAAATTAGTTATATGTTTTTTAGCTTACTTGACGCATTATTAACCTATGAGAAAGATATTTTTAAGCATGCAAATATAGGAAATTTCGTTGTTTAAAATGTATATTTTATTAAAATGTCTCAATTAAAAGGAAGTTTCGCAATCTCATTGCGCCAAAATATTTATTTTAAGTTATGTCTGTATTAAATTTAAGATGTAATATCTACAAAGTTTCCCCCACAGGGTTTCAGAGGGGCGCTCCGCCCCCCCCCCTGCTCTTTAGTTTAAAAAATAGCGCCCCTCTTGCCCCTCATCCAAAAACTAGCGTCCCTCTTATCGCTCATTCAAAGAAAAAAAGAAAGCGCCCTTTATGCCACATATTTGAAAAAACACAACTCTGCAGCGATAATGCGAAAATTGACTATATTTTCCCTTCATAATCTATCAAAATTCATTATTTTGTACTTTTGCACTATTTTTCCTAAACTCGAATGAAATTAGCGATTATACTCAGCTACCAAGTGAAGATTTGTGTGTTTTCTGAGATGGCAACAAAATTTTTAAAGAAGAAAATTCTTGATATAAACATTTACGAAAACACGATTTATTGGTGGTTAAGAAACATTGAGGGTTTTATGTTAACAACTTTATTGTGCAATCCAGTTTTTTTGTCCAAATTTTTAAACTAATTGTCGTTATTTTAAAATTTCCGGGACGAAATGCTTTAAAATTTTGGAAATTTCAGATCAAAACCACTCCTTAAAAATGTTTCATGGACTAAAAATTGCAAATGTAAAAAATGTGTTTGTGATTTAAGACATTTCATAGCATTGCAGTTTATAATAACTCAAGCTTGCAAGAACTAAGATTTATTTTCATAGCAGTTGGCAGATCTGCATATAGTTGAAATGTATGTTTTTAGTATAAAATAAAACTATGTTTTCATTGCTTATTTATTCTGTGGCAGGTAATTTATTATTATTTATAATAATTACAGTACACTCCCTCTAATCACATGTTGGGATCAAGGATTTTGTGAATTATAGAATTGTGCAGATTATAGGTAAATTCTTTGTTTACATCTTAATATTAGGAATTTATCAACAAAAGTAATAATCATACTGCAAATAAATTACACAGAAATGAAAGAAATGATTTTTAATATAAAAAAAGGTTATATTCAATATTATGAAACTATTTAAATGATATAATACAAAACTACTAGAACAAATTTCTATTTGCTTTATAGGTTTTTAGTTTATTGTATCTTGAAACCTTTAGAGATCAGTATATCTTGATCAATAACAAAACTTTGTTTTCCTAAAAAGCTGAGTTTTTTACTCATGGGATACTTATCCCTTCTAAGAATTTTTTTCTTTTTATATAGCTAGTGAATGTGTTTAGAATATATCACATTATTCATAATGTACATAAAATATCTCGGTCTAAAGAATGCATTAAAAATTTCTTAATTCATAAGGGCAATCAACTTTTATTATGGTCTGAATCCAGTTACACTGTGGATTATAGGCTATTGTGGATTAGAGAGAGTGAACTTATATCATATAAGCTATATCTCAGTGGAATAATATTTTATAATTTAATGAAATGCTTATTTAATAACAATAAATAAAATCAACTTCTAAAGCAAACTAGTCGTTGGGGGCCACCGTAATACTTACCCATCATGGATATGTATATGAAAATAAAACATGTGAAACTATTTATACAATGCATTGCAATTCATAAACAAAATTTAAATATTGTTAATATACATAGTAATGCTATATTAAAGAACTGCTAATGTACCAATTTCGACAAATTATATAAAACGCCAAACTACTCAAGTACAACCGAACTGCGTAAAAGAAACATTCTTATAACTCCAAAAATAATAATTTTATTAACTAACAATTAACTGCGTCGGATTAAGCGTCTCATTTCCAATAAAAATATACTTTTGAATTGAAATTTGAATGAAATACAGGGTCATGAAAAATCGAAGAATGTGGAAAACAAGATTACAAATATCTCGACAACCAATAATTCGATCCACTTCGTTCTATATGCAAAATGTGTGTTATTTTATTGCCTTTTACGTCCATTCCTTAGAACAAAAAAATTCGAAAATTTTTATATACCTTTCATCAGAACGAATTTTTCGAGAGTCCGAAAAAAATAGTTCCGGATAATCGAGGTTGCTGATATTAAATAGGGTTCGTCTCATTCTTACATACTAACTACATACAAAATTTCAAGTCTCTATCTCAATTTGTTCGGGAGATAGAGCGTTTACAGACAGACAGACAGACAGACAGACGGACAGACAGACAGACGGACGGCAAATTTTTTTTTTCTAAAAATATGTTTTTCGGAATCTCCTCTATCTAAAACGTATAAATCCGTCAAAAATTTTTTTTTCGATTTTCAAAACGATTGCAAGACTTACCCTATACTACGTATGATGGGTAAGTAATAAACTGTACATTTTCTTTTCTTTTATTTATTTATTTATTTATTTATTTATTTTGTCAAATCCAGCCATTTGATATGGGCAAAATTAGTGTTGTTCCATTTTTTGGACTATTCTTGATCAATTACAGTAATCATATTGGCCAAATTTATGGCACGCATTGAGAATTATGTTTTTAGGTATGTGCCATATGTGGTACACAATGCAATGAGAGTTAAACCTAATAGTTGGTCCTATAAGTTTTTAAGTGTTTGAATTCAATTTTTATTTGCTTTTTTTACTACATTTATTTGTTGCATGACCTGTTGGATTAACCGAATGGAACTGCCTAATGTTTTTTTTCTTTCTTGAGCTGTAACAATTAGATTGTAATTATATGTGTGCATGTATATGTTTATAAATTCTGTAACTTGTGTTTTTATTTAAAAAATCTTAAAGTATGCTAGACACAATAACTTTAATTATTCTTTATAAAACAGGTATCTCTGTTGTAAACAGCTTAATAGCTGATGTAGTGAATCTCAATTATTTTGAATGGTGGAAGAAGCCTATAATTGTCACCGAAGAGGCTGATGCTAAAAAACTTTGATTTTATGATAAGCAAGCTGATTACCTCACCATAGCTTAATCTCTTTCAGTAGAACGAATATGCCTTTGGCTTGGTATATTCGAAAAATTAGTAATCAACCGAGTTGCCAAACATGTTTTTCTGTACGAGCACTTTAACTAAACAAATGCTTATATCTTATTTGCTTCCGAATTTGTTTAAAATGTGTTAATGTCTTTTATATAATGTAGTTATTTTTTTTATCTTAACTAAGGCAGAGTATCCCCCAGGTTTAAAAAGGGCAGGGCGCTACTGTTTTGAAAAGGGCACTTTTTACATTCTTCAGGGCACTTTTTATACAGTCGAATCTAGAATTTAGCGGTTCAAAAAATCGTGAAAAAAACAGAAATTCCGTCAAAAAATCGAAAAAGAACAAAAATTTCGCCAAAAAATTGAGCAAAAAGAAAAAAAACCCATAAAGTTTGGTAAAAGATTGCGAAAAACAGCAGATTTTGCTAAAAAATCACGAAAAAACGACAAATTTTGTTAAAGATCGCGAAAAAAGGCAAATTTTGTTAAAAGATCGCGGAAAAACGGCCGATTTTGTTAAAAGATTGTTAAGGGGCAGGCCTGATATATTGAAAAAGACTTTTTTTTTTTTGAGAAAAAAGAATACTTTTGTTCAGTAAAAGGTTCTTTTTGTTTCATAAACGGGTGCTTTCAGGATTCACATTTAGAAAGTTTTGTACAGTCAAAAGAGGATTGTGAACAAAGGGGGGGGGGAAGGAGAAGGTCGCCTCGGGCTCGGAAATTTAGGGGGTGCCAAATTTATGCTACAAACGTCATTATTGGGTTGTTACAAGAAAAAGTTGGGAGGGGGGGGGGCAGGCCTCAATTTCTAATTATGCTCCAGGAGTAATTTTCCCTTCACACGCCTAGATCGTGAAGTAGGAAAATCCGCTTTTTGAGCATTAAAAACACAATTTTGAAGCAGGAAAATTAGTTTGTAGAACAGAAAAATTCACTTCTGACATTAACTTTGTGTGTGTGTGTGTGTCTATGAAGAAATTTGCATTTTTTTTACAATCTTTTGACAAAATCTGCCGTCTTTTCGAGATATTTTGCGTTTTTTCGCGAACTTTTGGCAAGGAAATCTGCCGTTTTTATGGGATTTTGTGACGAAATTAGCCATTTTGTCGTGAATTTTGCTAGAAATGAGTCTTTATTTCGTGATTTTTTTTAGTGAAATTTGACTTTTTTTTTCGCAATTTTTTGGCGAAATTACACGTCCTGTGGGACGCTTAAGAACTATTTTTTTGCGTTCCGACGCCGATTTTTTATGTAATTTATGCGTTATAGCGCGTCTGCATCATCGCTGAAATTCTGTGTTTTCTCAAATGTGGGGCAAGAAAGGCGATATTTTTTTTCAATCAGCGACAAGAGGGGCGCTAGTTTTTGGATGAAGGGCAAGAGAGGCGCTATTTTTTAAACTAAAGGGCAAGAGGGGCGCTATTTTTTAAACTAAAGGGCAAGAGGGGTGGAGCGCCCCCCTGAAACCCTCTGGGGAAAACTCTGACTAAAGCATTTGCTTGTCCTTTTCTTGTCTTATAATTTTTTACATTTGATTTGTAGTTTACCATGTATTTTGTATAATAAAATTTTTTACCGTAACCTAAATGTTGCCTTTTAATCATTTACATAAATTGTGTAATATTATTAATAATATATTGGTAATACTTTGACATGCATATTTTTGTGTATAATGTTTATTTTATAAATCAAAAGAAAAGTCATAAAACAATACTGTGGGATTTTTAAAAAAATCATGAATTCTGATGTATGATAAGACCAATAATAAGATAAGACAACAGTTGAAAGACATATTTAGCTAAATGTGTTTTATAAAAGAGCTGAATTTTTTAAAATGTATGGAATGCAGCTGGATGGATATATATATATACCACAAAATATAAATTATTAATACTACTCTTAAAATTATTGCTGATTATTTAGAAAGAAGTGTAATACATATCTTGAAAGTAAAGTTAAATATCTGAAATGTGCAATATTTTTGTATAATTTAAAAGTTGGTATTAAAATCGATCTAGAATTTAAGAATTCACAACTTGAGTGTGAGGGGGTGAAACTTAGAATATTTATTACAATATACTTCAGCTTCGATTTCATTTTTCTTTTTAGCTTCCGATGCTATTTCTTTCAGACAAGCTAAAAAATGTCGTGTCGTCAGCCCAAAATTTTCTACTCAACAGATTTTGATAATTATTTTTTTAAATGAAAGCTATTTATTTGTAGTTGTGCCCATTTTAGCTATTTTTTAATTTATTTCCATTTTTATACTTCATTTTTAATTTTAAATACTTTTTACGATATTTCTTAAATATGGTGGCAACTCAATTTACCCTTTCTCTCGATAATAAAAATTTATTTTCCATTATCACTTTCCACGAGTCAGAAGCTTTATTTCATCAGGGAACTTGTCCTTGCATTTAAAAGAAAAAAGTCAATTGTTTTCGTAAAATCTAACCACAATAAAATGATTGCGTATAATTATGCACTAATTGAGGTAAAAAAATTATATTTACTGAGAAATAATAATAATAATGTAAATAAAATAACAGAAAATAATTTATGATAAAAATTAATGTCTAAAGAAAAATTTCAAATGAGGAAAATGATGTCATTCAGCAACCAGATAAATATGAATTACAATATTATTACAGATGCCTTTTTCATATTACTAATAACAGTAACTTTTAAAAAACATTTGAAGAGAAAATGACATCACTATTTAAAACATCGCATTTTTACTCATAACGATATTACGTTTAAATATTTCTTTTCATTATGGACACTGAGTTGAGATTTTACTTTCAGATGACTTCAGTTAGTGAAAATAATGTCACAGTAAAAATGAAATTAGTTTCTTTTTTTAATAAAACAATTTTTCTGTGAATGCATATAAAATAAAATTTCTGGATTTCGCCGGCACTCAGATTACAATTTTAACTGAAAATGTGCGAATATTTGCATGCATAATTGTAACTGACAAACTTGACATTAAGTTTGGAAATATTCGTTTATTTAATGGTATTGTCTGAATAACTTTGGATGTATTTATAAAAGTATTTATATGTTTACTATACATTGATTCAATAAAGTAATTACTCTTGATTTTTTTTTTAACCAAATCGATCGGGTCTTTTAAATATTTCATTCGTCAAATTCGATGGGATTCCATTCGTTTTATTGTTAAAATGCATTTCCTTTTTCTCAACGTCAATAAAAAAGCGTTTAAATTAAAGAAAAAATCCGTTTTTGATGAATCTAGTCAATGAAGAAGTAGCACGTCAAATTGCATCTCTTTATTATTCCGCAATTCCAATGACTCAGAGAGAAATTGCTAATCAATTGGGGTATTTCACGCCGTTCTGTTTGCTATTATATTAATAAACACAAGAAAAATGAAGTTAGTTCATTGCATTCTAAACAGGGTCGCCCTTCTAAAAGACCCTATCGATTTTTTTTTTTTTTTTTTTTTTTTTTTTTTTTTTTTCTGGTAATCGGAGGCGAAACTGAATTCTGCAATGGCAGAATCTATATTCAGCTTGTCATAATTTTGAAGTAAAAATACTTTTAAAAATCTAGTTCTATATCATAAAAAAAAATATAAATTAAATGCAAAGTAACATGTTATGATGTAATTGAAGAAAACAGATCCAGACATTCTAGAATTTTTTAAATAAGTGATCGTAATGTAATAAGCAAATCTGCATGTAGTTTCTTTATATTTCAATCTTTTTGTTATTATGGAGGCACGGAGAAAGGTAATTTCTGAAAAAAATCCTATGAAAACATCAATGTTTTATTTTCTAGGAAATGAGCTTCCTGTAATATATCTCCCCTCCCCCTCCCCCCCAAAAAGATTTATGGATATTTTTTGTTTTTAGAATAAAATTTCTTAAACGTTCATATGCTTTAAAATAGAATAACTTCTCAGGAGAAATTTGTTTTTCAATTTTCATTAATAAAGTTTAAGGTATTGGAAGGTAAGTGAATGTTTCTTCAATGACTGGCAATTTTGTGAATGGATACTAGTATAAGTGAACAGATTCGAAATAAACAAATCATTCCCATTCCTTACATGGAATAAATTGTTAATTATATTCAATATTTTGCTCAATATCTACTCATCTATGAAATATATTTATGATATTTGCAATAGAAACTTATAGTAATGGTTTTTTGAAGTTACTTTGATGACACATTAAAAGATATTTTTTTCAAAAGATTGTTTTTAAATCAAAAAGGGCAACTTTGTGACATACGTTAATTTATTTTTGTTCAGAAATGCATGAAATTGACAGGTGTTAATCAAAAACAACCGAAATGCACTCAGTTTTCTGTTTTTTGTAAACAAAATAGATCTTTCGGAATAAGCCATCAAAATTGTCATTTTGAACCGCTTTTCCGACAAAAGCAAAACCAGTCCAACAAATGGGGGAGGGTATAATCACATGATCTAAATATTTAATAATTTGATAGGTAATTAAATTGCAATAAAATGGAAAACTGAGATAAAACAGGTCTTCCATTTCGACTTCATTTGGTATTAAGTTTGAAACACCAAAGATGACAGCATTTTATGAATGATCTGATTTTTATCAAAAATTTAAACATTTTTTGAATGATACCTGCCAATTCTGTGTGTTAAAGTGTAGATCCTTTTAGCTATAAAGAACATCTTTAATGAAATAATTAAAAAAAGCCAACTTTCTCATCTAAAAAAAAAACAAAAAAAAAAAAAACAAACATAGCTGGCATTTGCTCAAAAAACAGAAAATCACCCCCCCCCCCCTAAAACGAAGCAAAAAAACGGACTTTCTTCAAAAAACAAATTTTCTCTTGCAACGAATAAAAACATGACGGACATTCCTTCAAAAGACGGAAAATTCCCCCCCCCCCTCTAAAACAGACAAAAATATAACGGACGTTCCTTCAAAAAACAGAAAATATTCTTTCCTAAAACGAAGAAAAAGATGACGGACGTTCCTTCAAAAAACAGAAAAATTTCTTCTCTAAAACGGAGAAAAACATAACGGACTTCCATCAAAAGACGGAAACTTTCTCTTTTTTTAAAGAAGAAAAACATGACGGACGTTCCTTCAAAAAACAGAACATTTTCTTCCTGCGACGGAAAAAAAAAAAGACGGATATCCGTCTTTTTACAGAAATTTGCTGGCAGCACTGCTGCCAGTACTTTTTCTGTGAATTGACGGAAGTTTTTTTGAGAGTGTAATTTTTTTGAAAAAATGTCAAAAAATGACAAATTTTACCCAAAATTTTAATTTTTGGAGCAAAAGCGCAGACTCAAGCCATTTTTTTTTCAGCGGTAAAATTCCATACAGTTGATGTACTAGTATAAAGGCAACTTTTTGCACCTACCCGTTTTTGATTTAAAAAAAAATTTTTTTTCGCTCCACCCTACTGCGCATGCCTCACCTTAATGAAAATGTAATTTGCATAGTATGTTAGCTAAATGTATAGAGATGCTTTTGTAAAAGTCTCAAAAACATAGCTTTAAATTCTGAAAATAATCATCGATAGAATAAGCTCAAAATCTATTATTCCCAAAATGAACCAAAAAGATCAGGGGCTGTATCCATATATCCATTGGTTAGTGTTAATATAGTAATATAGCATATACAATATTACACGTACTACTATAGTTGAATACAACCCCTCATTTTTTTGCTTTTGGTGGGAATAACGGATTTTGAACTTATTCTATTGACAATTATTTTCAGAATTTTCAAGTTATGTTTTTGAGACTTTTACGAAAGTTGTTCTATACATTTAGCTAACACACTATGCAAATTACATTTTGATTGCGGTCACTTATGCGCAATTAAACATTATTTAGGAAACCTGCTTATTTTTCGTACATTTTTTATTATTTTTGAATTCAGGTTATAAAGTATTACGTGCAATATTATTTGTCATATTTTCTGAAAAGTAATTTTTTTTATATTAAGAACTTTTCAATTTATAAGCAAAAAACTTGAAAAAATTTGAGATTCTTTTTATAAAAACTTTAATTTGTCTACGAATATACATGTTATACTCATAAAAATGAACACAGTTTATTACAATAAACCACATAATCATAATTTGAATTTCGGGTGCTTTTACTACATTAGTTTTGACAGGGTTATACAAAAGATCTTCGTTCTTTTTCAATTTGTTGATGGTCCCCCATGGGATTTTGAGAAAAGATCTTCGCGAAAATATACGACCTGTACTATTCTGTTTAAGCAATTGGAGTTTCAGAATAATTCTTCCTGTATTTTTCTAGATATTTAACAAACTATCTAAAATCGCAAATGGCATGTCACCTTTGGCCAGATTGTGTAGTAACATGCTAAATGTATTGCACGCTATAAAAAGCATGATATTGTTTTATTTATTATTTTTTATTACTATTGATATGTTTATGATAATTATAACCGGGGCCCGATTTACCAGTTTAGGGGCCCCGGGCACATATCAATACTTAAGGGCCTTCTTGTATCGCTGATGACAAACAAAAAAATACATGTATTGAAACAGGTACTACTAAGACAGGAACTATTAACTTTCATAAGTACTTTAAAACATTTATTAAAAATTAATTTGATAATCCTTAACTAATTCTTAAATATTTATATCATAATTATGAAATTTAAATGAATAGACGTTTTATACTAAATTGTATGATGCTTTTTATCTTTTCTTATGTAAATTTTTATATTTGGAAAGATAAAGTATCAACAACTAATAATAAATTTTTCGCAGTACCAAACTACAATTATTTAAAATATTAGGGGGCTCTGGCACCTACAAGCTACGCTCATCAATCCACAAATAATCTGACAAGAACAGGAGCAGAATTAAATAAGAGTTAGAAAAAATATATTTCTAAAGGGATAACAATAAAAAAAATATTCGCTATAATAAAGTAATTAAATATGATTATTTCTGACAAAATATACAATGTAATAAAATACAATACGAATACACTACAATGTAGAATGAAATGTAAAGCTTCATCAGATGTCAAAATTACACGAGATTTCGGACAATACTTGAAAAACCTTCACAGCACTTGGAGGCCCCTGAAAATCAGGAGCACATGTCACAAATGTCCTGCTATAAATCAGGCACTGAATGTAACTTTTATAAAGAATTTGTATACATTATTTCTATTATATAAAATATTTTAAAGTAAACTTTTTGTGTTATCTATCTGCTCATTTTACTAATTCATTACTGTCATCCCTATAAGTTCTAGTTCTCTTTGCTAGAACGTTTTACTGTCTCTTACTAAAATTCAAGAGAGTTTATCTATATTCTTGTAGTCAAACTTATTTAAAAATCCCTACAAATAAATGCAAACAGAAGACGTTAGTTTTAATAACTATAATTTTAGTTTATAAAGCCATTGCAGAAATCAAGCGATAAGTTCTCGCTACTAAAACAATTTATTATCGTTTGTCATTTAAAAAATTAGAGACTAGAAATTCTAGATCATTTCGTCTATTCAGCTTAGTTGTTTACACTATTCGCATTGCTCGGAAATCTATATTTCTAGTTTAAGAATTCAGACTATGACTATATATATATAGCTGAAAGCGTTATTTTTTTTCTTTGTGTAAATGTTTATATAATTATAAACACTACTAAAAGCGTAAAACAATGATGATACTTTATATTCACATAATATATGTGTAACAGTAACGACTGTAACAACAGATTTAAAATTTCCAAGGTCTACAATGAAATAATAACTTGCAAAAAATATAGTGTAAAGTTTTACACCTCTAAATATCCGTAATCATGCCGAAAAAAATTTCGAAATTCGATCGATTGAAAATATATATAGTGACGTGCGAAGAAGGACAAGGATAGTTTTGGAAACAATACCCTGGGGATGGCAGTTTTGAGCCCAGAATTTCGAGTTCTAACAAGGTTAGCTGTAGTTCATATTTCTAGTTTCATTGATTACCTGAGAGGAACACGGGGCTATTAGAATATTGCGCTGGTCTTCAGAGATTACGTACGTAGAGAGAGGAATACTCTCCTTGTTTGTAGATCAAGGTTTTAAAGAATCACTGGAGTGAACTTGACTTGTAAAATATACTACGAATAATGAGGCTTAAAAGATAAATTTAATACAATGAATAGTACCTAATAAATCATTTTTGATTCCTTTATGTCAGTTATCCTTGAGTTTTCTTTTTAAATCTTTTTACTTTTATTTATTATTATTATTATTATTATTATTATTATTATTTTAAACTGAATACAGTTTTTGCGACAGAAAAAAATAATTAAAGCGGAATATCTATATTTAGAGACTTTTTCTTAAACATCAAAATGAATATACAGGGTGGTTAGTAATTAACATGAGGTGTTCAGAGCCCTCTAGCGAGTAAAGTTTTGGGCGAAACGTAACCAAATTTGATCAGCATACATAGTAGACCATGGGATTTCGAATTCTTAAAAAAATAAAGAAAATAAAAAAATAAAAAATCGCCACTAGGGGCAATTTTAGCATTGTTTACCGACTAAAATGCATTAATTTGCATAAAATCAGTTCTGCGTAGCGATCATGAGTAATTCCTTCAAAGGAAAGGCTGGGAGAGTTCTCATCATTTTCAGACCAACTGCTTTACAATGGCTCTCCCCTTAAGAGATCCTGTTTTGCTGCCCCTCCCCCCCCCCCCGAAAAAAAGAAAAATCGCCATTAGTTTCAATTTTGGCGCACAAAAAGTGCATTAGTGTAATTGTTAAATGGTTAGATGCCAAAAAATACAGTACAGATCAATTTTATACTGCTGAGATACTGCCCGAGCACTGATGGTATCCTGCACCTTTTTCATCTCTTGTTCGACAATAGCAGTTATAGCTTCGTCAACTTGTTATTGACCAATCACTTTGCATCCTTGGTCTTATTGCCACATAATTTCAAAAAGATGCATCATCTTTTGTAAAATTTGTTATGCTCATCGGTCCTTTTCGCACATTCTTTAATCGGCGAAATTCAGGAAGAGCAGCATTGCAATTCTCATTCTGCTGATAACACAGCTTGACTAGCAAAGCATGATCCCGTATGGTGAGAGTTGCTAATGATGAGGACTCTCCCAGCCTTTCCTTTTATATTCAAAATCACTACACAGAGCGGATTTTATGCAAATTAATGCATTTTGATCGGTAAACAAAGCTAAAATCCCCCCTAGTGTCGATTTTTTATTTTTAAATTATTTAATTTACTTTTAAGAATTTTAAATCTCATGGTCTACTATGCATGCTCATGAAGTTTGGTTATTTTTCGTCCATTACTTTACTCTCTAGAGAGCTCTGAACACATCACGTTAATTTATAACCACCCTGTATATGCTTACAATTCAGTTCATTATTTAAATAAAATTTCATGCATTTCAACAGAATAACTAATAAGAAGGATTCAGTGCTTTCTATAATAAGGGTATTTAATGTATTTTATTATTTCACCTAACACTAAAGACCTTGCAAATTGCATGTCTTCGGGCTTACAATAATATTACATAGAAAATATAAAACTTTTCTTTTTTTTTTTTTTTTTTTTTTTTTTTTTTTTTTTTTTTTAATTAGAACAACATGAGATGTATTTGCTAAGTTATTAAATGGCGGGTATTCATAAATTTTCTTTGGTCCCGAATTAGCTGTATGTATGGAGTTCGGACATTTTACGATTTTGGGCTTAAAGCTGCATCACTCGGGATACTGTTGTTTCCCATGATTTTCAGTTTCACTAATTCGCTGCAAGGAACATGGGGCTATCGGAATATTGCGTTGACCTTCAGAGATGTAAAAATATACTATAATGGGACTTAAAAGGTGAATTTATTACCATGAATTTAATACCCCAATAAATCGCTTTTCATTACTTTATGTCAATTATCCTTAAGATTTTCTTTTTTCTCCATTTTCTCTTAATACAGTTTTTTTTTTTTTTTTTTTTTTTTTTGAAAAAAAAAACGAATATCTAAGTTTACACTTTCTTAAACTTTTCGTTTTATTATTTAAATGAAATTCCATTTATTTAGCCAGAATAAGCATTATGGAAGATTTAGTGTATTCGATCCCATAAGGGTATTTAATATATTTTATTACTTCACACACTGTAGTATATACAGGTATGTAATTGTTTATAATTACTTTACGCCCGAATTCCTCATTGATGTGAGTCTGAATCCGATATAGTTAAAAAAAATGTCTCATCCATAATAAGGAAGATCTTGTATAATAGGGTGGAGCGAAAAAAAAAAATTTTTTTTTATCAAAAACGGGTAGGTGCCAAAAGTTGCCTTTATAATAGTACATTAACGGTGTGAAATATTAACGCTGAAAAAAAATGTCTTGAGTCTGCGCTTTTGGCTCAAAAGTCGGAATTTTGGGTAAAATTTGGCAATTTTACAAAAAAAATAAAAATTTTCTATGTAACTGGTTATGATTTAAAAGTGTCATTTAAACCTTTATTTTTAAAGATTTAAAATATTGAAACGATAAAATGATACCTTCAATGTGTATAACTTCAGCGAAGTTGGATATTTTCAGTAAAAAAAGATCTGTTTTCACTGTGTACTACACCACGTAAAGCTGAATTCTTTACGAGTTGTGGGATCAATTTACGTCCAGGTTTGATCCTTTTTTCAGTCATGCATCCGCTCGGGGAAAATGGGGTAGTGGGCGGAAAATATACTCACCCATAAACTATAAAAAAAGGGAGGGAGTGCAGCTGACCCATGACCTTCTACTGTCCAGTGGTGTTACGTGCCAGAAAATATCTGTTGCTTCGTTATTGACTTTCAATTTCAGCTTCAGTGTCTTAGTTACTTTGAAGCGAGTGTGTCGTAGAAATGTCTCACACAAGGCGAGAAGATGATCCTATTGTGGGAAGTAATCAGGAGTTGAATGAATCAGTGTTACCTACACGTTGTGATGTAGTTAGATATTATAACTTTTTGTGGCATAAAGAAAAGGCTGAGAAGAAAGATAAGAATCCGTCTTTCAAAACTATAAGTAGTGCTGTTTTAGAAAAAGTTGAAAGGATTTGGAAAAAAGCATCCATTCCTATAAATTCTCGAAGGACAATAGAAATCAAGTTACGAAAAGAACTGGATTCAATCCAAAAATTGAAAAAATCTCGTTCTAAAGCTAATTTTGTTGCTCTTAAAACAGCATACTTAGATGAATTAAATAAACTGTTTGATGTTGCAGCATGTAAGTGTCCTGATTTTGAACTATGTTCGTGTTTGATAGAAGAAAGGGTTCCGAATCTCGAACGAGATTTTCTTGAGGACCAACGCACAAAACGTCTCATGATGATTAGTGGTGTTGATACCAAAACCACATTAAAATATAAAGAAATAGAAGAAAGAAAAAAAATGGTTGAAAGAAGAAAAATAGAAAGAAAAAAATTAGCCGAAAGAAAAAAATCCGTAGGAAGAAAAAAAATAGTAGAAAGAAGATTAAATCAAGAAGTACCGCAATTAGAAGAGGCCCCAAGTGAAACTGAAGAAAATGAATCTGTATGCAGTGATTCAAGGATAGATATAATTGAATTCCCATCTTCATCTTCCAATACCCAAACTAGAATGAAGCTTGACACTTTTTCTAAGACATGTGACAGGTATGGAATTTCCGATCGGTCTGCTGCAGCCATTGCTTCGGCGGTTCTCCAGGATTACGCACGTATATCAAAGGGCACTGGAAAACCTAATGTACCTGTACCAGTGATAGATAGAAGCAAAGCAAGGCGTGAACGCCAATCAACTCGTTCGTCTCAACGTAAAGAACAGCACCCTAAAGAAGAAGTAAGAGCCTTATATTTTGACTCCCGAAAAGATGATACAATGTATATAGAAAAAAGTAGTGGTAAACATGCGTATCGCAGAGTTAAGAAAGAAGAGCATGTTACTATCTTAGAGGAGCCTGGCTCCAAATATTTGGGGCATGCAACTTCTTCATCCGGTGCGTCAAAAGATGTTTTTAAATGTATGTGGAAGTTTTTAGAAGATGAAAGTATCGATTTATCAAGCCTTTCAGGCTTAGGTTGTGATGGGTGCCCTGTGAATACGGGAAAGCATACTGGAGTGATCCGTCGAATGGAAGAAAAGCTTGCAAGACCATTACAATGGATCATATGCCAGCTCCACTCCAATGAATTGCCTCTCCGGCATTTATTAAACGAAATCGATGGGAAAACTTCTGGCCCACATGGATTCACTGGACCAATAGGAAAATCTTTATCCACATGCCATTCACTTCCTATTGCAGTTTTTGAACCCATAGAGACTAATTTGGATAAATTATTTCCTGAAATCGAGGAAAAGGCACTCAGCACGGACCAGAAATACCTGCTGGACATTTGCAAAGCTATTTCATCAGGATATTGTTCAGATGAATTAGCAAATAGGAGCCCAGGTAAATTATCCCACGCAAGATGGCTCACAACGGCGAATAGAATTCTTCGCCTTTATGTAAGTACTGAGTGCCCATCAGAGTCTCTACGTTTACTGACAAACTATGTAACCCAAGTTTATGCCCCAGGATGGTTTACTATCAAATGTAATCCATATCTAAAAAATGGATCAAAAAACTTATGGAAAATAATTCAGCTAGTAAACAAAACAGAAAAAAGCATAAAAGAAATAGCAAAAAAAGTTATTCAGGACAATGCATACTTTGCACACCCAGAGAATATTTTAATTACAATGCTCACCGATGACCGCCATCACATTAAAATGCTAGCTGCTCAACATATAATAAATGCAAGAGGTACGGTAAATGATAATATACGCAAATTTGAAATCCCAAGAATCAACTTTCAAGCAGAAGATTATATAAGTTTAATTGATTGGAATACTGTTGCGATAACAGAACCTCCAATCACTATGCATTTATCGGATGCAATTTTGATAAAAATAATGAATGGCTGCACAGATTCGATCAACAGCTTACCTACTGCGTTATTTTGTATGCCTTCTCATACGCAAGCAGTAGAAAGACACGTAAAAGAGGTCACAGAAGCATCATCGAAAGTCTGTGGGTACGACAGAAGAGATGGATACATCAAGAATAGGTTGGTACATAGAAAACTTATGCCAGTCTTTGATAAAAAGTCGCAATTTAATCTATAAATAAAACATTGTGCTCAGATGGTAGGGTGGTTGGGCTGGGCCTGGGTGGGACATGATATGCAGCCACCTCCACGTGGTATGTCCTGGGTAGTTGTGAAAACAACTAGCAAAGAGCTGCACTCAAATCAATGATTCGTTATGTGTTGTAACACCCATTTTTTACTGAAAGTTGTCAGTTTTGCTCCACCTATACAGAATGTTGACGTTAACTTATCGTTTCAATATTTTAAATCTTTAAAAATAAAGGTTTAAATGACACTTTTAAATCATAACCAGTTACATAGAAAATTTTTATTTTTTTTGTAAAATTGCCAAATTTTACCCAAAATTCCGACTTTTGAGCCAAAAGCGCAGACTCAAGACATTTTTTTTCAGCGTTAATATTTCACACCGTTGATGTACTATTATAAAGGCAACTTTTGGCCCCTACCCGTTTTTGATTTAAAAAAATTTTTTTTTTTCGCTCCACCCTATTGTATAATAAGTGGATAATTTATATAAAGCTTAAAATATTTTTGTTTATCTTTTTGCTTTACGTTTTATTATAATAATGTAAATAATAAAAAAAATTGTCGAAATTAAAAGAAAAATTTATAATACTGTCATGAAAAGATTTTTTAATGGAGTAATTATAAATTATTTAGCCTGTACAAACAATGTTATAATTTTTTAATCTTACTTATTGCTCCATTTATATCTGATCAGATCTAGTTTTAATATTCTTTAGAGATTTGTTTACTTAATAAGGATCGTTTCGTATTTAATATATACTGCTTGTATCAAGCTTGATATTTAATTGTGAGTCATATTTCAGATTGTTTATTTGTAGCATTATATATTGGTTATATGTATGCATGTATTATGTATAATAAATTATTTTTAACTGAAAAGGATATTGATATGTTAAATGTATCAATTCTCAGATGAGAGAAAGGAACAATATAACTTAAAGGATGTTATATTAAATAATTTTCTCTATAAAGTTAACATGTTTTTGTAAGATGAAATATAAATTTTTTTTACGTATAAGAGAGAAAATATGATAATCGAAATATATTGTCACATAATAATAAATAATGAAATTATCAAAATAGTTCTAAATTTTCTATTTTTAATACTTTTTTAAATATAAACCTTTTTATCTTTGAATTTAAACACGTTTGAATGAAAATTAATATTTTCTAATACTTCCAATACCTGAAATGAAAGCTTTGATACATCTGTGCATGTAGCCTCATAACATTATCATTAAACATTTTCATTAAATTAAATAATAAATTATATTTTTGCATTATTTTATTTAATAGTGTATGTCATTTAGCGGAAAAAAGGATTAAGAATGTCATTTATCTTTTTTACCCAAGAAATTTATGTATGTAAAGATTGTTTAATTCTTTGAAAAATTAATTTGCTTAAAGGTATATATTCCTGAAGATGAGAAGCACTTTTAAAATTACCGGAAAGCCAACTTTAAAAATGTTTATGTGAATGGATAATACCTTTCTATAAAAATCAGCGTATAGATGATTTTTTTTATACAAATACAGGATTTTAGACAAGTTTACTTAAAACTTGATATACGCATGTTTTTATCAATACAGTTACTGATAAATAAAATTACTAACTACTTAAATATTTTCTCAGACCACTCTTTACCACTTTTATCACTCCCTTGCTAACCACTTACCATAACATTAAATAAATCTTCTTTAATTTTCTATTGAAATGTTTTCTTTCTTATTGTCATAAAGAAAAATTCTGTATAAAGAATAATATTTTAAACTTGACGACAAACAAAATTGACGCCATTTCCATCAGACAATGCGTATTTTTTATAAATAAATTTTAAATCTTTTACTATGAGTGCATTATAAGGACGTAACAGTTACATTTAAATATAATTGGAGTTAAAATATTTATTATAATACTATATATATATATATACATAAACGTTTCATTTTCAGAAAAATATTCAAAGTAAAAAATATCAATAATTTCTAAATATGACATCATTTTCTATCAAACATTTTCAGTATGGCGTTAAATTGACTCTAAATAAGCCGTCGCTGTGTTTTAATTTATATTTTGTTGCATACAAAACGATATCTCAGCTATGATTTACTGCTAAATATTTAAATACTTTAGATGCAGTGGTAACATTTTCTACCATTTATAATAAGAGGCTACTTCAGTCAAGCGAAAAGACCCGTTTGGTAATGCCAATCCTATGGAAGAAATTTATAAAGAAATCTCTGTCAGATTTATTTTGTTTATTTATTTATTCATTCATTTGCATTGAACAGCTTTAATCGGTCTGTACAAAAGCTGTTTTGACTTTTTCGATTTTGTTTACAGATATTTATAATGGGGATACTGTCATTTTTGAAACTGGTTTCGAAATCGAAAATATCCTCACACAGACACACACAAAAAAAAAAAAAAAAAAAAGAAAGAAAAATTGCAATCATAATCGAAAAAATAAAAAACGACAGACAGATCAACTTTGTACAATTTTTTTTCGATCTCAGCTATCCAATCAAAAAAAATCATTTAAAAAAGATGAAGTGCGACCGAGATATCTTTATAATTTTTTCCATAGGATAAGCATTAGCGAGCGGATCTTTTCGCGTGACTGAAGTAGCCACTTAACGCTTTATTTACTGGCATTATGATCGTCTGCATTTTTTTTCATGTCATTTTTATTTTCATTTTCTACAATAAAAATTAAAGGATTTACACAAAAAAATTCTCACCCGGGAGAAATTTAATTCGTTAGCTGTAATTAATTAAAATGGAACTTTTTAGTACCGTCAGTACACTATGCCTAAAATATTCTCATAACGGATAACCCAAATGATATTTCAAATAAAATTTAAACTTTTAAAAATGCGAAATAACAAAAAGACACTCGCGAGTTAACAAAAAAAAAAAAAAAAAAAAAAAAAAACTAAACCTTGCATACTTTTATTTTACACATAAATATTGAGAAAATTCCAGTTCGGAAATGTAAAAATATTGAAAATTAAAATTCTTTTTTAATTTAATTTAATTTTAAATTAAAAAAATTAAATTAATTAAAAAATATATAAAACATTTTTTTTTTAGTTTTCGATCTCGTTAGCTGACTTTTAATTATGCGACGCTTGTGCTTCAGGGACATTTTTTTTTTCGCATCTCCACATATTTAATCTATGAATTTACATATATAATTTTTAAACCATAAAAAAACCGGTGCCAAAACTTATTGGATTTCCTATAAAAAAGTAATAATGAAATAGAATATACATAGTACTTCTAAAACATTCCAACACTATAATTTAACAGTTGCATTAGAAAGCTGTTAAAAACGATGGATAACTTTACAAATGAAAAGTGAATAAGAAGATTTTCCCCGACACCCAGTATATTACGGTATTTATAAGTACCGCGATTTATACTTATAAGTACGATTAAACTCAACTGTTAAATAGATACACCGTTCACCTAAAATTGCTACTCAAAACGTATTCTAAAATCATAATAAACCAATCAAAAAAAAACTCTATCTTATGTCATTTATTATGTTTGCAGCAATAAAAAGACAAGCGTGACAATCTGTTCAAAATGTCGGCATAAAACTCATTCACGGTTTCAAAGATGGGAAAATTATGAACTCGGAACTAGTGCCGTGTATCTTGAAAAAGTGGAAGAGTGTTTTTTCAAAGCAACATTAGTATAGTAGTGATAATGACTATGGGATGAAAATTTAAAGTGAGTGGTACCTATAAATACCGTCAATAGATAAAGGATTAAATGGGAAATAAAACATATTAAAACATTTTTTTTCTTTACATTCAGTTTCATCTCTTTTCACGCAAAACTCCATGACATCACGACTGAAAACGTCTAAAAAGTGATGTCATTTTCATAAAGCCATTCTAGATTTCTCTTTTATGAATAAAAATGTAAGTTTCCATTTAAAAATAATGCCACACTAAATAGAATTGTGGTAAATGCTAACCCCATTTGATTGAATTTTTCCACCACATTGTTAAGGAAATTGTATATTTTTCTGTTACAAGCGTCAAAGAAAACTTGCATTCTCATTTATAAAGCTGGTAGACTTTGCTATGAATGCGTCAAAGTACAGCTCATATTCAAAATATTAGAATAATTACCTTTTTTTTTAGAAACTGAAAATATCGTTTGGTAATTTAATGTCTTTTAATGAAAATATGCAAACGATATTTTTATTAAGAACTTATTGTTGATTAAACTTACTTGTTATCTTAAATTTAATATCATTTTTGAAAAGATTAATTGCAAAAAAAATTATTTTGAAAAGTCAAAATATTAGAATATTTATTCAAGTGGTTCAAAATATTAGAATATTTCACATTAATTCTCCTTTAATTATTACCAATTCTTAACTGGTGGCATCATTGATTAAATTCAGACTATTTTATTTAAAATCAGTATTCTTTTTTGCAGTTTGTTTCTTTTTCGTCTTAAAATGGGCCATGGGAGTGATATTCCTGAATCTACTAAACTTCGTAAGGTTGATTTGTATCGGCACGGTAAAAATCAATGTTTTATAGCGAATTATTTACATTGTTCGCAATCGAGCGTTACTAAAATACTAACACAATATTCAAAAATTGGAAAATTTCAAAATAATCGCCGAAATGGTGGCCGAAAACCAAAAACATCTGCTAGAGATGACAGGAAACTGAAGCGTATAGTTAAGAAAAACCGTTTTAAAAGTGTGCGATTCTTGCACCGAAAATGGAAAGAAGAAGGAGTTGAAGTTTCTACATCGACAACATTAAGACGTCTCCATAAATTTAAATTTGAATCTCGTGTACCGAAAACAAAACCTCTCATGACTGCAAGACAAAAGCGTATAAGATTGAATTGGTGTAAATCAAGACGTTTATGGAGCAATGAAGATTGGAAAAATATATTATTTAGTGATGAAAGTATGTTTTGTGTTTCATATGGTAATCAAGGTATTCGAGTTTGGAGAATGAAGCAAGAAGCATTTGATAAAGAATGCCTTAAACGTTCCGTAAAATTTGCTGCTAGTGTCATGGTTTGGGGTTGTATGAGTGCAGAAGGACCTGGAAAGTTATGCATCGTCTACGAAAAGGTTAACTCTCTGATATATCAAGAAATTTTAGAATATTACATGATTTCATCATCAGAAGATTTATTTGAAAATGATTTCATCTTTCAACAAGATTTAGCGTCCCCGCATACCTCGGTGTCAACTAAGAATTGGTTCCGCCAACGCAACATTAAGGTACTTCCTTGGCCACTAAATTCACCAGATCTTAATCCCATCGAAAACTTATGGTGTATAATGAAGAAAAAACTTCAAGAAAATCCTCCTTCAAGTAAAACTGAGTTAGTGGCACGTATAAAGTCTATTTGGACTAATATTGATAGAAATGTTTGTAAACACCTTGTATATAGTATGCAAGATCGATTGTACGCTGTTATGAAAGCTAAAGGGGATGCTACAAAATATTAACTACCATTTACTTCATATTCATAAGGTAATATTGTTGCGTAAAATAAAATATTCTAATATTTTGAACCAATCTAAATTTTATTCTAATATTCTGGTGTGTTTAAGGAAGCTGTATACCTAATTTATTGTGCTGTATTTTATATTTTATAAATGTTAAAATCTTATCTAAACATTCCAGATTTAATTTATAAGAAATTTAATTGCATTTACTTAGTATAAAAAATAAATAAATGACAAATAATTTTTTCTTATTACTTTTTCTCAATTATTCTAATATTTTGAATATGAGCTGTAATGCCTATTTTTCTGGTCATCTTTTTAACGATTTATAAATGCGAATGCACAGAATTATGTTATTGTAACTTTCGTATTATTAATTTTTTTTGGACCCCCCCCCTACCCCTAAAAATGATGCCACTCGTATTGTTTGCATTGATATAAATCAAAGTATAAAGACGACTCCAAGGTGTTAGTAAGAACTTTAAACGGCGGTTTGAACATCATGTACATGATAGCTATAAAACTGCTTAATTCAAAATTTCCTTTATTTTATTTTTAGTTAAAAAAATTCACTAAAATTTAAAAAAAGTGAGTGTAAATGGTCTGTGTGAAGCCATATACTCTAATTTATTACCTACATAGCTATCTCTTCAATTGACTTCATTTGACTAATTCATTTTGAATAAAAGAAAAATGAGATTTGTATTGTCTACGAATTATACTACAAATTACTATGTACACCAAAATATTGAAGAAAATTTAAACAAATAAACTTTTAGAAGATAATCGCAAAAATCAGAAATTCCCACTATGAAAAACTACAAATGAGAAATTTCCATATGAAACTCAAGATAAAAATCAAGTAAAAAAAGAAAAGCAAAGATTATCTTTTGAACTTACGGCAGGAGAAACAATCATACAGTAACGATTAGTGTGGTATTGCATAAGACCTATCGACCTCATAAACTGAATAAATACAAGTTTTATATTATTATTATTATTTTAAATGAGTTTGATCTCTGCGTCATCAGAGTGAGTTGACGATGTCCAGAAAGTTAAATACCCCAAGGCCTTCTGTCAACTTGATGCAATGGCAGGCTGGTTGAAATGCGAGTCAATTTGTACAGCCGGCACTGTTGAAAAGCTTGCTCTTTTGAAGACGTCTCTATTTGGACAGAAAGAGGATAAAATAATGTTACGAATGCATTAAATACCTGAAAAGGTTTTGTAGTATCATGGTGTCGAGGCCTTTACATAGAGATTTCTACAGGGGAAAAAAAGAACTAACGGGTTGCTATAGATGTAAGATCGATCAACAATTACACCATCATGACACTTTCTTTGATACAGTGCATTTTTATTTTAGGTATAAAACTAAGTGAGAGTGTATTTTTAACAAAACGGTTACCGTAAAATGGGTAAATCGGAACACTTTTCAACTTTAACGTTAAAAAAAGCAACAACTAATTTTTTAATTGTTTTATTTTTTTACTAGAAACTTCGGTCTTGTTTTGTTCTTTACTTTTTAAGCAAAAACATAACATTTGTTACTGCTTGTATATACATATATATATTAATGGTGTTCCGATTCACCCCGCAGATAAGAGGTGAATCGGAACAAATGTTATAATCTTTATTTATTTTGATTCAAACTTTAATAGGGTTAATAAAAATAAGAAATAATGATAAGGTAGGAATAGGAACAAATAGTTACCATCAAACCAAGCCTTTATTTTATATACAAGTAAAGATATGCCTATTTAAAAATTAGAAAAGAACTTTGAACTCAAGAGAAATTGAAATTTATTCTAAGAAATTGTATTTGAATTGCAGAAGTTGAAATTTAATATACATTCAGCCCTGTTTTGTGTTATCCTTTATTAGCAGTCATCGGGTAAGCTGTTCTATTGAGTAGCCCCAAACGCTGCATATACTAGTACGATCTACTTAGTACGCCCTTATCCCCAGCCCTTAGTACTGTATGCATCCCTCTCTTTTTTAATTGGTTTTCCATTTTTAGATGTTTGTGTAATGTTGTGGATGTCAGAGAATAATTTTGTTTAATTTTTCTTAGTAATTTGGCATTTTAAAATTCTTTTAATTTGTGTTCCATGT
Organism: Maratus speculifer; assembly: GCA_964019185.1. Classification (NCBI taxonomy): domain Eukaryota; kingdom Metazoa; phylum Arthropoda; class Arachnida; order Araneae; family Salticidae; genus Maratus; species Maratus speculifer. The sequence goes on from OZ025294.1 coordinate 310,110,994, forward strand.
TGGATTGGGCGTTGATTTTTTGTTTAACTGAGTAATTTCTTGGCATCTTTAAACTCTTCACGTAATTAGAACAAATTAAATATTGTTAAAATGCATATTCATACATATGTTTTCAAATATCACATGAAACTATTACTATATAGAAAAATAAACCATGCGAGAAAACGTGTTCCGATTCATCCCGTAAATCTTAAACCTCTGATGTTACAAGCCATTTTTAACTTTTTTATTGTGTAGTTTAGAAATAAGTAGAATTTAATACAGCATGTCGTTTACAGGTCTATTATTAATTAAAAATCCCTACTTTTAGGTTTGATACGAAAAATACTGCAGTTACACACAAAGTTTTGAAGGCGTTCAAAAAATAATGTTTTTGAGGATCCACTTACAGATTTTTTATATACTCCAGTAGTGATGCTATAACGATTATTTCGTTATATATTGGTTATTTTCTTAAATTATTCCTTTGCACCCCCCTTCCCTTTTCAATTCAAAATTAGTTTTAAATTGTCCTTCATTTCTTTTCCATTTTCCTCGCTTATTATTTCTCTAACCGAAAATCTGCAGCTGCCCAAGATTATCTGTGAGAAATACACCCACATTTTTAATCAACCGTTCAAAACAATTTCCAGATGTCGACTAATTCTGATCGAATCAATTCTTCATTACCTTATAAGGAGATCCTCTCTGTATCGCGGTTAAAATTTATGCTTACGCTTCTTTTTCCTTTCTTGACAAAATCCTAAAAAGAATTTAACATCTGCGCATTAAAATCTGGTGCCCCTTCTGTGTGCTTCTTTGCTTAGACATAACAACACGTGTAACATTTATCTATGGGCAACCATATCCTTTCTCCATCCCAGCTGGGCAGCCAAATTGAATTCTGATCATGCCGGCTGCATTTTAACTGTAATTTGGCGTATACTATCCATTGTGCATGGGCGAACTTGTGTATGTTGGCGATTTTCTTTCACGCCAAAAGTGGCGATTTGTTTCTATGTACGAACACACTTGACTCGCTGCTCTTGACTGAATAAGCTGTAAATCTCTGTTCGGAGATTTTCTCCGATCATTATAAGTGTACCCCCCCCCCCCTATTACTACATGTTTAAATAAAAAGTGACTTAACAACCATTGTGGGGTTTTTTCGCTATCTTCACATCTAGACCTGGACTACTATACTTTATTTCGTTTCTTCTAAGTGTTCTAACAAAATATCTGCTACTACAAAAAGTCCCTACAGATGCCAACAAGGCAAAACTGAATTTCCTGACTCTTAATCTTATTATCTTCTTATAAAAAATTTGCAACTAAAAATATTATCACAATTATTTATAATGAATTTATTTGAATGACTGGGAAGTTTCATTCCTATTCACCCTGCTGTTCCTATTCACTCCATTTTACGGTATTACATTAAATTCCCGTATAGAAATGTGTGTATAATGCGGTCTTTTATTTCAAATTGTCTTGTGTAACGTATCATAAATTGAGTTTAATTTATTATTGGTTTTAAAACTATATTTTCTGCATTTTAATATACTTTATTTCTTTAATATAGTATGCGGATATGAATTCGTGAAATTCTAAATCAAAAATTTAAATAAATCGAAGCTTTTTTCTTTCCTTTTCTTTATTTCTCTCTCTCTATCTCTCTTTCGTTCTATTAATTTTAAATAACCCTTGGAATATAGAATTATGCTCAAATAGAAACATAGTTCTTTCTAAAAACTATTTTCAAATATTTATTATTTAATCATATTTGTATTAGTAATATATTTTAAACCTTTGTATTACCGTGTTGCAGATCTGCTATATGCCCAAAAGTCAATAATACTTACTCTCTCAAGGGATTTTGCGCCACTAAATCCTATACAACCAACCACTTACATACTTACACATTAAAACTTTCAAATACGATTTTATTTTTTATTTTTTTTTCCTACTTCCAAACACATCAGTTGATACAAATTGATCATTGGAATTCTCAAGAAACGATGATATTGAGTTAATTTCTCATGTCAAAGTTTTGTTTATCACTTGAGAAGCTTCAGGTCGATTTTGCAAAAATTAACGTAGTAAATTTTGTTAAATTGAAAAAGCTGGAGAAGATGGAAAGAAGATTTTTTTAATAGGTAATTTTGCATGCTTTTAAATTTTGTATTAGAAAATGGACGATTTTTATGAGAAGTATGTCAATTTCTGTTTATTGTAGATGCGCAGCAGAAGTAGTGCTGCCAGGTATCTCGGTTTTTATGTAGTAGTCCAAGACTCGTCGTGTAGAAATACCGTGCGGCTTTCCACCAAGAATCCCGAATTTTTCAGTATAAACTGTAAAAAAAAGAAATCTGTGAAAAAAAATCTGCATTTCTACCGATGTAAAGTTATGGAAATCTGTATGCTTGCTAAAATTTCATCTGTTCACTGTACAAAAAAAGACGTAAATCTATAAAATTTGTTTTTACTAAGCTACAGAAATCTTTAGAGTTACAAGAAATCTACTGAGACTAATCTTACTAAAATTTTACCTGTAATCCGGGTTGCAGGTACATAAAAAGTTCTAGGCATACCAGTTTCTTAAAAAAAAATTTAGGAACCTTACATATTCTTTCATTAACAGAGCAAACGTGTTTCTATTACATGAATTATTGTTGTTGCCGTTTCATAAAAAGTTTTTCGAATCTCAATTTCCTTGAAAAAATTTAATAATTTTACTGTTTTTTTTTTTCTTGTAGCGTACAGTAAATCTTTTTAATTTCTTTTACTATCACGCCTTCATTAAATGGCGCGTCGTCCAAAATGAGAAAAAAAAATATGTTTATGGTACCGAGAATCTAAACTGTGGCTTTGAAAAAAGAGTTCCATGTCATCCTTATAAGTTTTAGTTCTCTTTGCTAGAAAGTTTTAGCATGCTCTACTAGAATTCAAAATCGTTTTTCTATATTCTTGTTGTTAAACTTACTTAAAAATCTCTGTAAAATGATGTGAACACAAGAGATTAATTTTAGTAATTCTAGTTTATGCATTCCAGAAATCAAGCGATAATTTATCGCTATTGAAAAGATTCATTAATCTTTCGTCATCTAGAAAACAAGTGATTAGAAGGTCTAGATCATTTCGTTCATTCAGCTTAGTTGTTTACCCTATACGCATAGCTCGAAAATCTATGTTTCTGGTTAAGGGATTCAGAAAACGACTATCTATTCATTTTAGGTAAAAGCGATATATATATATTTTTCTCAGAACAGTCGAAGGTGGTATTGTAAAATCACGGAAAGAGAACCTGAATTTTTACGACTACGCCAAAAATAATACCTTGATTATCTACATTTTAAGACCTAAACCTGTATAAGACGATTTTTTTTTCTGTCCCTAGCTATTCTATTTTCACTGTTTTAAATGTACTTTATGGCTGAAAAGTCGAGACCTATCTGTAACAAAATCCTTCCTCAAACATAACAGTTTCAAAGTCCATACCAAATGAATCTCATGTATTTATAACTGCTTAGTTCAAAACCTCTCCAAAACAAAATTTTGTTTCTGTCTCTAACGATTCCAATGTCACAGATATTGCTGTATAAAATTTTTGTGTTTATTTAGTACAATAATGCAAGTGATATAGTAATAAAATCAGCGGAAACAAAACCTTTCTCTAATAGAAAATTTTTTATGGTTCCGTCGAAAAGAATATTTTGCAAATCTACATTCTGAGGCTTATATCTGTATAAGATGGAATATTTTTTCCATTACTAGCTATTCTATATTCAAAGATTTTACTGTTCTTTGTTGTTTTAAAGCCGGAATCCTGAAAGTTACACAGTCACTAAGAAAGGAATTTCATATGTAGTTATAACTACTCAGTCGGAAACTTCTGCAAAACAGAATTCTGTTTCTGTCTTTAGAAATTCTGCTTTATAAGATTTTGCTGTATACAGCTATTGTATTTATTTTAGCCTACTAATACCTACTAAGACAGTTAGTTGTGTGATAAAAAAATATTCCGTTTTAAATAAGTTTTCTTCTTAAAAGGTATAATTGTATGGTATATTTTTCGTTAGAACCACGAATTTTTAAGTTTCAGACTTGATTCCCTTAAAAATAGGTTCCGTTTTGATTATGGGTTTAATGAAAATTTTATGTCCCTATTTAGAAGCAATTGTTCGCTTGTTTTGCCCCTGTGTCCTACTTTTTTTTTTTTTTTTTTTTTTAGGTAGCTTTCATTACAAAAAGTAAAAAGCTACCTATTGCAGCCGTCCGGAGGAAAGCACTTCCGGAAAATTTTGGTATATTTTCACCGATCATGACCCCCCAGACCCCAAAACCACCCTCCGTTCAAATGTTGACATATATATATATAACCATATATATATATATATCTGATTTTTGTCATGCGATAACTAACGTATTTATGAACCGATTTGAATGAAACTTGGTATGTACAAAGTACATACAAATGTCTCGACCGAGTTCGTTGGCCAGCATCATTCGCCATTTTGTTTCAAAATGGCGGCCATTTTAAATTTTTTAAAAAATTTAAAATTTAAAATTCAATGCGAAAAACTTAAAAGTTGGAAAATATTTTTCTTTTACGTGTTAGAACTTAAAACAAAGATTCCAGAACACTTTTTATTTTGTCTATATCTTAAAAAATGATTGAGTTATAGCACTTTGAATTTTTCTTATGGCTGACATTTTGAAACGATCTAATTTTTGTCACTTGATAACACGCGTATTTATGAACCGATTTCAATGAAACTTGGTATGTACATAGTACATACAAATGTCTCGACCGAGTTCGTTGGCCAGCATCATCCGCCGTTTTGTTTCAAAATGGTGGCCATTTTAAATTTTTTAAAAAATTTAAAATTTAAAATTAAGTGCGAAAAAATCAAAATTTGAAAAATATTTTTCTTTTACGTGTTAGAACTTAAAACAACGATTCCAGAATACTTTTTATTTTGTCTATATCTTACAAAATGTTTGAGTTATAGCACTTTGAATTTTTCTTATGGCTGACATTTTGAAACGATCTGATTTTTGTCACGTGATAACACCCGTATTTATGAACCGATTTCAATGAAACTTTGTATGTACATAGTACATACAAATGTCTCGACCGAGTTCGTTGGCCAGCATCATTCGCCATTTTGTTTCAAAATGGCGGCCATTTTAAATTTTTTAAAAAATTTAAAATTTAAAATTCAATGCGAAAAGATCAAAATTTGAAAAATATTTTTCTTTTACGTGTTAGAACTTAAAACGACGATTCCAGAACACTTTTTATTTTGTCTATATCTTAAAAAATGATTGAGTTATAGCACTTTGAATTTTGCTTATGGCTGACATTTTGAAACGGTCTGACCTGAAGGATCCACAATGTTGCTTTAAAATGGCATACACTTTATGATATCGTGGAATTTGGTGACTCTCTAAATCGCTTAAAATAAAACCAGGTTGAATAAAAGATGACTAATTTCTAAAAATTCCTATTAATATTCAGTCTTGACAAAAACTAGTATTCAATCTTATAAAGTCAGTAATTTTATAAGATTATTTTCACTAGTTTGAGATTAGTATTTTTGAACAATGTAACTTACTTTAAAATAAATATATAAGTATATGAAAGCTACCTCTTCCTCCCAGCATTGCCGGAAGGACTTTTTTTTTTTTTTTTTTTTTTTTTCTTTGCCGTTCTGCTTCGCATTTTTGTGACAAAAAAATTGCAGCACTAATCGGAAGTTTTGAATTTAAATATTTTGGCAAACCGCATCATCCGTAGCGTAAGAAAAGATTTTATTAATATAGGTGCCTGATTTAAGTGTAATATTTTAAAGCAGCATATTTGAGTTTATAATTTATTTTCACGTCCAGTTAAATATATTTTATATTTCGGTGAAAAAGTTCATTAGAGATTAAATTAGAAAGTAAGAAAAGAGCTGTAAATTCTGCGAGTTGGTAAACCTTGTACTAAATAATTGGAAGAACGGGTCACGAATTGAATATTTATTATACTAAATAAGAAAAGTTCAATTTATTTCACCTTTTTTTCATATTACATATTGTTATTTTAGACTTTATTATTCTTGCCTTATATTATTATTTTTTTCCCTACTTATTTTGTCTTTCATTTTTTAAAGTTTAAAATAAGTATGTCAGATTCATCTTCGTTCAAAATAATGCAGAAGGCGTATGCACAACTTCTAAACAGATATTTCTCGTTATAGTTTCTGCAACATCGGGGAATTCTATCTCATGATAAATCTATCACCAGAACGCATAACCTGAAAATGACCAACTAACCGGTATCTTTTCTGCTGTGTCCATATGAATTTCAATTACTGCCGTTTACGATCGTCTAATTATTCATTGCTTAATTTATGATCAAAGTTTCATTGTTGAGGAATGTCATGTTGAATCATTTATCACATCCGACTTTTAAAAAAAAGTCGCCGTTTCAGTTAATTTATATGCGAACTTTACATGGGTCAAAAATCAAAACTGATAAGGATAATTAATGGTGTTCACCGATGTGAAAAAAGTTATTTCGAAATGCACAAGTTCTTTTAAAAAGTATTTAATAATAATAATAACATTTTTCTAATATTAAGTAAAACGATGTAACATACCATATATTTCCGTATATAAATCGAGACTTTTATTTATTTTTTTATTTATTTATTTATTTATTTATTTATTTATTTATTTTTGCTCTAAAGTTGGGGTATCGGCTTATACACACTTATAAGAAAATTTCTAGAATTTACATTTTAAAATGAGAAAAAGAAGATGGTAAATATAAAAAAGAACATTAAAATACTTACAAATTTCTAATAACACTTTGAACTCTATTTGTTTACAGTGAAAAAGGTTACCAATCCTCATTCATTATCTAAATCAGAGGTTCCCAAAGTGAGCTCCCCGGAGCCCCAAGGGCTCCGCCTGCACTTTTCAGCGGCTCCGCGGTGTTCCAAGAAAATAAACAAAACATGAAAAAAATTAGCATAGTACAAAATAATTTTTTTTGGACGCATGTAGGAATTTGTGTGTGTATCAAAAATAAATACTTCTATCACTACGGTAAAAAATACATCTAAAAAAAAAATCTAAATACATCTAAAAAATATGTATCTATTTTCTATTTGATATTTTTGGCTTGAGCTATTTTTTTTTAAGTTTATACATCTAATGTGTTTTAAAAATTTGATTCAAAATTTTAGTTTTTCAGTTTTGGTTATGTTATTAAAATCTTCAACCCTATTTTTCATAATTGTATTTAATTTGTAAAACAATGTTTGTCACTTACAATGTAGTCTTTTTTTATAAGATCTTGTATCATTTAAAGCCTCTCGCTAGATTAATTTTACATTTGTGTATATATTTCTTTTTTTATACAACATTATTTTCTTTAATATGTTTATGTTTACATGTATATTTAGTTTTTCTATACCGTTTTTCATTGTAAAATAATGTTTGTAGATTAAAACGCCTCTTTTTTTGTAACAACTTGTATCATTTAATAAAACCCTCACTAGATTTATTTAATATTTGTGTACGCGGTGTATATAACTTTTTTATTTTCTTTCTGTAACTTTAATTCTTTTAATCACTTTATTTTATATTTCTTAATTCTTAGTTTTTTTAATTTTCTATGCTGTATTATATAATTATACTTATTTTTAAAGCAATGTATGTAGCTAAAAACGCAATTTTAGCATCTTTTATCATTTAAAAATCTCTTTAAAATTTTGTTTTAATTGGTGTCTGCAATGGCTAAGATTTTTATGTTATGGTGCCATATTTTCGTATAAGAAATAAGGCTGTAGCAATAAATATATATATATGTTGGTTCTTTACATTCGTCCTCTCTCCAACAATCTAAACTTTTACTCAGCTCCACGCCTTGGTTAAAATTTTCGTCAATGGGTATCCGCTTTGATATATATTTAAACGTACTCATACATCCCGTTGTGTTAGTATATTTTTTTCCACTAGCTAAAGTTCTTTTAACAATAATTTAATCGTAATAATGTGTAATTTTTAACCATATATATAGTTTGAGTTAAAAACAATGGGGAAAGAAAGTTTCTTTTCAAATTATAATTAATAGCTAAATACTTTATATGAAACACACACATACAAAATAAACGATACTGCACCTAACAATACCAGTTATTGATTTTGCCCCGCCCACTTAAACACTAAAATAATGATCTGCTTCTAAATGTATTTTTAAAAAATGGTTCAAAAGAATAAACTCAGAGGGCGACTCTTTTTCGTTGCATGTTTAGAAGTACCAGAAACGTAAAAAAGATATATATATATATATATAAAAAAAAGAAAAAGAAAGAATACTTAATCGCATGATTCTATTACTAGTGGGCGGGACTACTAAAAACGTGTTATATAATTATTCATGGTTGACTGGTCCTAGGCATTTTCTTTCCTTTTGTGAGTGGCCTATTGGGATTTTACAGAAATCCTTCTTAGTAAACGAAAACTGTACAACTTACCTGTTTCTGTGTGTGTGGTTTTTGCCATAAATAATAGTTAGCTTCACATAAGACCCAATGCAATGCATGGCACAGACAGGATTACCATTTTGATCTTTATTTCTTAGTTCATACATAAAATCTCAAAAGAATATTTATTGTTAAATATATGCTATAACCCCTTTAATAGTATTACTCGAACGCTGCTCAGATAAGAGAAGTTTGTTTTCTTCACTACTAAATGATTTCAGAAACCACAATTTTTTCTTTACTACAGTTTTTGCTGTATTTGGCGTATATATTTCGATTGTACAAGGCAAATATTTTAATATAAAGAAAGTTGTTTTTAGTCCTTATTTTTAATTTATTGTATTTAATGATAGTAATATTAAATAAAACTGTTAAAGGGTTATATAACAGAAAATTTTATTTTCAAAATTTCTAGCACGAATTCAGAATTTTTGTATCAAGAAAAGAGCCAAACTGAGATCCTTGTCCACATATGGGATATTACTGGTTCAGATACTTATTCAACAGATCTTTCTCTGTTCCACAGGCATACCTTAATTTATAAACCATATAGTACCTTGGGTTTAAGGGACTCCGCCACAGAAATTCTTCCCAGAAAGGGCTCCGCAAGCCAAAAAGTTTGAGAACCGCTGATCTAAATCATTATCAAAAAATTCAAACAGCTCATTAAGAACGTTTTCTATGATCGATATATTCCATGTATATCGACTATGTCTAATTCTCCATCATCACAATCAAAGGACAAAAAGGCCAAGGAAATGTCAGAGATTTTTTAAATATTTGAAGTGATCGGGCGGAAAAATCAGAGAGCTTTTTATGTACTACTTTCTATCAGAATCTCAATTATCGTTGTAAATGAACGATTCTTAGATTTTAATTAAACATCCAATTGAAAATTTTTATATAAAGTTTATGCAAACTATATAACAATAGCATAATACGAAAAATAATCCAAAATCTGAAATTCATACAGCTTATACTTTGTTTTAGTATTTATCTATATTATCCATTGCAGGGGTTTTTACAAGGTTAGGGAAAATCTGGAGGAGCCAGGAATTTTTTTTACCCGAATTGTGTAGGAAACCAAGCTCGTTTTATTGAAATAATTAAAAAACTGTTTTACGCAAATGATAGCATTGTTGAAGGTAGTCACGATATTTTTGATATGCAGTAAAATAGCTTCTATAAAATACTTCGAAATTTGTTCCAAAAAAAAAAAGACTGAACGATGAAGACATTATATATTATTTGACGAAAAATATTTTGGTGGGAGGGGGGGGGGGGGGGAGTGAGCTTCATCTTGATTTTTCATTTTTTAACTTTCACTTTTTTTAGAATGCCCGTTTCAAAATACATCCAACAATAGAATTTTCCAATATATTATAGATATGTCTCTAATTTTTCTTTGATTTACATTTTGACACACTAAAACAAAAAAATGCTGTGATAACTAAACAAAAACTCGTATTTCTAGGTCGAAGAATCTTCTTATGGGTTTTTTCCCTCTTGGTAGAAACAGTTTTAGGTGATCATCATATACCTCTGTCGAAATATATTCTAAACAATAGGTGCTTTTCATTTTATTGACAATGCCAGCTGCCTGAATTTAGAAATGGATATTTCTGCATACATTTTATCCATTTTTTTAAAATGACGGAGCATTACCTGATCTATTTTCCTAGTTATGAATTAAAAAATGCAAATAGGAAAAAAATAAATCTTTTTGAAACATTGTTTACCTAGAACCGGGGCAGCGAATCTTTTCACATCCGCATGCCAATTTTTTTCCAAAGAACTAATTTGCATAATCATGACGTGCAAAGAAAAAAAAATCGTGAATCCAATAATAGGGGGAAGTCGGATAAAACCGGAACCCTATTGGTTTTTTTTTATTATTATTATTGTGCACTATGTGAACAAAACAGTCAAAATTTGTATTAAAATGATCAATTGATTCCTTAGGTAGAAAAAAAGTATTAATTCAGTCACAAGCAATAGAAATTGTGATCATAACATCACTTTTTTTAGAAGTGTACAATGTCCCAGTTTTGTCCGACCAGGTCGGATAAAACCGGGAACAGGAAAAAATTATTAAAAGCACATTGTAATTTTGCAATAATACAATTTATTAAAGGAAAATTGACATATCATGCTTATAGAATGTGAAGCTATATAAAATCTACATAAAATAAAAAATGAGTTAAATTATGCTTTAAGAGTTAAAATTATTATTCACAAAAATCACAAATGAAAGTTCGATTTTGTTCATTTGGATTGCTGCATGCTTCAATGTGCCCACCCTCTGCAATGAAGGCACTATACCCAACTTCCCTTAGGTTTAGATTGTTCATGTAAGCCGTTGCAAAAATGCATTCTTCACTTTCATCTCCCTCCTCGTTTCATGTCAAGGGTTTTTTTAAGACTTTTTTTTTTCACATCAACCTTTCTACTTTTCTTTTCTGTCATTATAGAAAGCTTCGGGGTTAAGTTCTTCTTGTCTTATTTTTCAAACTTTTCTTTTTCTTCGAGTTTCAATTTTTAGGGGCTTCAAATAAGGATAGATGTTGCAATAGAAATGACTAAAAACAATCTTCAATATGACAACTTAATTTAAATAATATTTTTTGTGTAGTTTTAAATATTTATAAATCGTCAAACAATACATAAACAAGTTAAATCTATTTCAATAAATTAAATAAACGAGTTGTCCAATCCCGGAAACTTCCCGGTTATGTCCTACCATCTGCATCCCGGTTTTGTCCGACCACGCCATTTTGATGAAATGTTACTCTAGTGTTGTTCCGATAACTCATAGACACCAATACAATACGTTAAAATAACGAGTAAATAATAGACTATCATATGTTATACTTACCTAATCTAAATCTTTTGGTATTTAGGATTGGTAACGTAATATTGCAAACGTCGAATTTTCAACATTTACATGTGAAATCTTTAAAAAATCACCACTGCGAAATGAGTTTGTTTACACGACTTCTGGTTCTGGGAGCTGGCATACCGCTCGCTTAAAATTAATTCTATTAGTTTCGGCTGGATACCGCCGTAAATAGAGCCATAAAGTGTGGTTCCCTGTTTTATCCACCTACCCGGTTTTATCCAACTTTCCTCTATATAATCAAAATTACGCAAAATTTTCTTTTAAAGATAAAAAAAAAAAAAAAAGCCTGGATAGCAATTTGTTTTGTACTTTAGAAAGTAATTATAAAAGTATTATTATTATATTTTTTTTATTTGCATGCCAAATAATTTATGTCAATTTTGTACATGGTTATTTTTTAAGAGAACGTCAGCACAAAGTTGTCCAACAAAAAAGCGAAAACTTTTTCTACACTATCAGAAAAAACTGTAAATTTATGAGCGCTCTTCAAGTTTCACGAGCAACAGCCTTATTTGATGTAAAACGGTCTGATCCAATAAATAAACGGCTTTAGATTCTTAGAAAATTGAGGGCAATCTACAAATTCATATAGTTTTAACCAAACTGTTAGTAAAAATAATGTACAACCCCGCACATTCTCCTCCGCTGAGGCATAACCATTCATTTTAGTCGTGTTTCGAAAAATAATGTCACTTAAAAGCGAATTTAACATATTTTTTAACCTGCCAAAAAAGCGATTCTGTGGTGATTATCTAACGTGTTAACGTTCTACAAAACACCAAGTAAAGTGTTATTTAAAATGAATTCAGGGTCGGCGAACCTGTGGCACCGTGCCAAAATTGGCACGCAATAGGATATTTTCGGCACGGCATTGTTTGAAATCTTAGAACAACATATAATGAAGTTAAACAAAACACAAATTTATACCAGCTGGACTTTTATTTATTTGTTTTTTAACTCGAAAGTAAATAATGGAAATTCTAAAGTATTTCAATGTGCGCTCAAATAAGACATTAAATTTAGAGATATTTTTGTGAATATGAAAAAAGGAAATGCCAAACATTATAAATAAAATTGTTAATGATGAAACTACAGCGACTAGGTATAGTTATAACAATTTTCACAATTGTTCTATTTATTTACTCTTCCAGGTCATTATTTTCGAAAAAGAATGATACAATAATCTTAAATAATAGAAAAAGACTTGAATTCAGCTTGAATCCCGTTAAAAGCAACTAAGTTGAATCCCATATTAATATTTGGCAAAATCGAAATCGCATTCATAATTTTATTACTTAAAAAATTGTTATTCCAATTATTGCATGTATGCCTATGTTTTAAAATCCACCCCCACCCCCCCCCCAAAAAAAAAAAAAAAAAAAAAAAAAAACGGAAAAGAAAAGAAATCAGAAATTTTGATTAAATAATTTAGATTTTTTTTTTTTTTTTTTTTGTATTTGGTACGCGATAGTCACGTAAAATCTTTTTTGAGAAAAATTGGGCACGCGGATGTTAAAAGGTTCGCCAACTCTGCCCTACTGTATTACGTTAAAATTACTGGTTTTACAAAATGATAAACATAGATTTTTTTTTCTTTATGAAATAATTATTAGGATCTCTGCTATAGGCCTCTGCCTGTAATTTTACAGGAATATTTTTAACAGTGTACTTGAGATTTTCATATCATTAATTTAAAAAAATTAATGGCTCTTTCTCTCGCACACAACCACAAAAAATAGTCAAAAGAGAATAAAATTCTTTAAACTGTTCTTTACGTTTGGTAATGAAATTCAAAGAAATCATAATTTTACCGTCGGTATTTTTGCTCTTATAATGCCTTTTTATAAATCTTTCCTTTTCCTCCTAATCCTCTCGTAATCTAAAAATAAATAATATTAAAAAAGAGCCAATATTGAGCTTGACTTGATTTCATTAACTTGTATTCCAGTTTCTTCAATCTGTATGAACACGTCAACCAATCGATTTTTAGAAACTTAATTAATATAAGTTCATGCATTTTGTGTAATCACAATATATTTTGATTTGGAACTGGATTCTATGCTGGGCCAAAAAACTATTCTGTCGTGCCATATGCCGTAGGTTCCCCGTCCGTGACTTAGAGATTTATAAATGTTTTATGTAAAATGTGATGTATCATAAAACGAAGTAATACCATTAAAATCATGCTTTCAGATTACGACATATTTTAATTCAGTGTGCATTACAGATTTAAAAATTATAATTATATCTCTATAAAATGTATGTTTATTATCATACTAATTAGGATACGTGCTTCTAATTATTATTTTCTTCAATCATTACAAGAAAAAAGTATTGGATTCGTGAAAATTTTCGAAATCCGGTTTTCGTCGGATTTACACGTTTCAGGGGTTAGAGAACCTAAAAACATGTTTTTACAAAAAACTTGTCTATGAATCTGTGAGTCTGTCAGTCTGTCTATATGTGACAAAAATTTTGTGGGCGCTCTATCTCAGAAACTAATGCACGACATTTCACAAAATTTTAGATTCTGTTAGACTTTGATATAAAATAGATCTGATTAGTTTTTGGTGTATATCGCTCAACAGGTGGCATTGTTATGCTGCATTATTTGTAATTTCCACAATAGCTATGTCTCAAGAAATAATGCATGGATTTTCATAAAACTTTAGATTTAGTTAGTACTTGTAATAGCATGGTGCTGATTACATTTTGGCGCAAATCGCTCAACAAGTGGCTTTGCCGTGGTGCATTATTCGTGATTATCGCAATAGCTGTATCTCAGGAATTAAAGCACGGAATTTCACAAAACTTTGACAAATTCAGTCACCAGGTGGCCAATAGTGATCATAAATTTTAACGGAATTCTTTCGGTTAAAATTTACGTGGGGTTATTTTTATTAACAACTGAAAAATTTTGCTGGCTATTAGACTTTTTCCAACGTGCAGAGTCCTGGCTACAATTAATTTAAAATTGTGTTAAATCATCCTAAATTACATTTATGTAGACCTATTTATAATAAAGTATTACATAAATGTCATATTATTAAATAAATATAAAATATATGACGGAATGAAAATTTCGCTTTGCTTTTAACATAAAATGTATAATATGAACTTTAAAATATTCAGGCTTACTTATTTTATTTTTTTTAATAAAATTAACTTTTAACATCTATAGTTGATTATTTGATCGCCTTTTAAGTAAGCTTGAACATTTTAAAGTTCATATTATACATTTCATGTCATATTATTAACTTTTCTTTCGCGATATTTCCTTTTTATTATACTAAATTACAGGCATATTCATTAATTTCTTAATCTTTAATGATATCTATCATTAATCCTATTAAATTCTCCTTAAATTAAATATCTTACTCAATTTACTTAAATATAAAGCTTTTAGTTTATTCTTAAATTGCACCATCATTTTTTACCATTTCTATTATTTAGTGTAAATTCGAATATTTTTAAAGAGCCTTTTTTTTCTTTCTTTTCTACTTATTTTATCCCGAGAGTTTTCGCTCGCTGGGATATTTTTTACTTCATATCCTTACACTTCCAAATTGACAAAACTCTTTACAGAATTACTCTCACTGAACGTGATGTAAGCTTCACGCGTGCCGTTATTATTCCTCGTTGGCCAAAGCGCACGCGACATCATGGTTTGTGTTAATGCGAGCTTTTCACAAAAAGCTGCTGCAACTGAGTGAGGAGCCAGATTTGTTTCGACTTTTCACTTTCCACTATCTATATTGTCTGGTAGTTTCAAGATGAGCATATCTTTCTCATTTTAATTTCTTCTAAATTAACGATGGCTTTTTAACATCAACGACCTGAGTTCTCGCTGGAACTGTAGGAAATGTTTTTGATGCCATGTTGCTAACGAAAGTATGAAAGTTAAATATGACTCATTACTTTTTCATGGAGAAACTTTTTGTTAAAACCATTCCGCATCATTATCTGGGCTAACGTCGGTAAGATGTCGACTGTTTATCAAATTATAAAGATTTCACGCCAGAATTTCTACAATCTTGCATATATATTGTTTTTGTAGCTTTCTATTTAACAAACATTACTTAAAATTGATAAAATTTGCTCTATATCTATAATAATAATAATAGTTATTATTATTATTATTATATCCTTACCGGGAGACAAAATCTGATTTCTTTTTAATAAATATGATGATTTTTTTTATCTTTAAAACTGAGAAATTGTCATTATTATATTTTTATACTTATTTTATAACTAAAATAAAAACTTATTATATTCATATTTTCATATATTTTATTGTTTTTAACTACTTCTGAGATAATGTTACATATTTTTTAAATATTTTTATTACGACATAAGTATACAGTTCACTTTCCACCTAACATTGCAAACGGTTATCTAGCACATTTACCATTCGTTAAATGATCTCGGACAAATTCAGACAAAAATGTTTTATGTTGCACAAACAAAGAACATTCGGAGAATGTGTCAGTCGCCCAACAATTACACGATTTTCGTAGGCTGTTTAAAGGGTATGACGCCCTTTCGAGTAACTTCATTGAATAAGTGTTGAAAAGATAAATCTGGTAATACATAAATGTAACAGCATCACCCAATCTTACTCAAAAAAGAACTAGTTGGATGTGCCAATCCTAAAACTTTCTTCTATCTCATACGTACATTTTAATATTTAAAAAAAAAATAGCTACTCATTTTAATGCTTTAATAATTTTAATTTAATACCATACCAACTTTGATTTTCATCTTAAATTTCTGCTTCAATCAATTAATCGGAGTAAAAACGAATTTCCGTCTCTGCACGAGCCGATGGACAATAGAATGATAGGCAGATTTTTTTTTAATTCAGGAAGGACTTACTTGCCTTACCAAAAAATAATCATATACAAAAAATTTAGTTCAGTTCTAGAACTAACTTCATACACTTTTAAGTGATGCAATATTAAAAATGGCATAAAATTCGCTATTGCAGTGCCCCCTTCCGGCGGATTTTTTTTTCAGATTCAGGGCGATCCAACTAGCCATAGCCACACACTTACACAAAAAATTTCGTTCAATTCGATGCATAATTTCATGTACTTTTGGTTGGTACAATATTGAAAATTTCACAAAAATCGCGATTTCAGCGCCCCTTTCCGACGGATGTTTTTCAAATTCAGGGAGGACCAACTAGCCATAGTCATACACATACACAAAAAATTTGGTTCAATTCGATGAATAACTTCATATACTTTTGGTCGGTACAATATTGAAAATGGAACAAAAATCGGGATTGCAGCGCCCCCTTCCGGCGGAATATTTCAAAACTGAAGGAGAACCTGCTTGCCACAGCCAAAAACATTCACAAAAAATTTGGTTCAATTCTATGCATAACTTCATACACTTTATGATGGTAGAATGGCGACATATGGACACGCAGACAGACACACAGACAGACAGACATTTTGTAAAAACATGTTTTTTGGAATCTCTGACCCCTAAAACGTTTAAATCCGTAGAAAACCGGAAGTCGAAAAAATTTCGATTACAATACTTTCTTCTATTGAAGATAGAAGAAAGTAAAATTTAAAAGAAAAGAAAAACAGTTAAAAAATCTGCCTTTTTGATAAATCTGCCTATAGATTCTTCGTTATTTCGTTTCTCTGAAATATTCATCGTAGAAAATGAATACAAACAACGAAAAAAAACATACTAAACTCTGCATCTGTTATGTTCCTAGTCATCTAAGCTTAAATAAGAGATCTCTCAAATACATAACTATTTTAAGTCAGTTGAGTGGCCCGCAAGCACAAATACCTGTTTTATTTTTTACTCACTGGATTTTTTTTTCACGGGTTTCCTCCCCCCCCCCCCCCCCCCCCACACACACACAGTTTTTTTTTTTTTTTTTTTTTTTTTTTTTATAATTGATTTTTTTTATTATGCCTATATCATAATAACTTATCTAAAGTCATGGGAAAACGGCGCGAAAAGTTGCATTCGAAGATCCCCTTCGCTCTTAAATCCAAGAAAAAATTAAAACAACTGGAAATAATACCATGATTCTTCACAACCACAAAATATACTCGCATCTCATTAACACCAGCAGAAATGTTCTTTTCAAGTGCTAAAAGACTTAAATTACGCAAACAAGAAAGAAAATCAACCGGGAACATGTTACGGGCTATTTCACAAAGCAAAAACACCTGCTCACTAATTTAAATATACTATGGGACAGTTCTTTTAAAATATCATGATATATTTTATTATTAAAAAAATTGCATTGAATAGATTGGTCGATCTGTGCAATGGCCTTTTTTACTTTTTCGATTTTGTTTTCAAATTTTTATGAGGACAGTTTTGCTTTTAAAACCTGTTCCGAAAATGAAATGCATCCTAATAAATGAAAAATGAAAAATAAAAAAAATCCGCAAACAAAATGGAAAAGGTAAAAAACGCGATATAAGAGATAGGCCTGATCTGTCTACTTGCGGAAAAATAAAAAATCGTTTAAAGATATTTAGATACAAAAAGAGATATTTTAAAAGAAAGACCAAGAGAATTAAAATTAGCGATCTGATATTTTCTCGCAAATGGAGTAGCTTCCTAATTATTAATTATTTAATTCATACTATTAAATATTTAATTAAGATATTAATTATTTAATTAAGATCTTAATTATTTAATTATTTAATTATTAATTAAAATATTTATTTTTATACATAAAATGATGAAGGATTTATTTTTTTCTCATTTATAACCATCCGTGTAACACTAGATTTAGAGTTAAAAAAAGTAACATTTTTCATAAAGAATAAAAATCAAGAATCTTTAAAAAAAACTTTTCATAAAGAATAAAAATCCTGAATCTAAAAAAAATTTTTTACAGCATTCTATGAAAAACCTTCATACAATGTTGTCAATACCACCTACGCTAATCGTGAAATATGTAACGACACAGAATTTTATGTGAATAAATTATTTGCACTCATCAATCCTTCTGGAGAGACAATACATTGAAATTGGTCAAAATATCGATTTTATTTTATTTTATTTTATTTTTTAAATATTAACTGAAAGCTCCTTTAATTCTGAATATTTTGGCACTTCATTTCTACCTATACAACTACTGTATCGCTAGATATTTCAAATTTTGTTAATAGATCCCGCGCAATGTTCCATACAAATAAAAACTTTAAACAGATTTTTCTCGCCCTGTTCATATTTTTATAACTTGCTTGTTCGATAAACTCTAAGGCTTCTTTGCTAATTTAGATAGAGATTTGAAATTTGTTTTTACTAGTTCTCCATGGGTTATTTTATAATTTTGTGCATGGATTTAAGATTCAAGTTTATAGTTATGTTTTTAAAAAATATTTAAATTGAGAGTTTATTGAATTTCCTTCATTTTTTTATATACATGAGAAAAAAATTCGTATTAAATGTAAAATCAAATATATCTAAAAATCCATCCACAGTTTTATGTAGTATATTCTAATTAATGTGTAAAAAAATGAAACCAAAATATTAATATTTATAAAAGAAATAAGGATTTTTAAAGTTAAGTTTTAAAAAATTTTTTAATAAAATAGCCTGTTTTACATCTTTTAAAAATTTTATTCAAATTTAAGTATTAAGAATTGTGCCACCACATGTATTACAAACTTATTCAAAATTGAAAAGATAGTTTAAAAGATAGCTTGTCTCTTTAAGTTTCAAATTTACCAATTTTCAGACTCTGTGCAGAGAAATTTTCATTTAACGCTTTTGACACCACAATACCAATAAATAAATAAAATAAAATCGCTTATTGGGCGAATTATTTACTTTTCGGACAGGAAGCAGAAAACTTAATTATTTCGTGCATCTAAGATTTTATCGCGAAAAAAAAAGAAGCAGACCATGAAAAGAGGAAATCGTACAAAAATCCTCATTTAGTTGGTAAGAACCATTTGTAAGAACTAAGAATAATTAAGCGGATTCTGAGATATGTAATTATATAACACGTTCAGGTATTAATAAAGGCTTCTAGCTTATGTAAACTAACTAATTTCCTCAGTGGATTTCAGTTCACTGACCCTTGAGGGAAGTGATTTCACCCGTTTTGTACGAACTTGTCAGAATACAACAGCGGTTTTTAGTATCTGTCAATAAAATCATATCTTACAAGGAAAATTGGCTTTGGTGTATATACTAATTATTGAAGTTAAGTATATGTGTAATATCATATCAATCGTTCCATTGTTCACAGCTATCTTATTATTTTGTTCAAAAGAATATTGGTTTTATTTTTATTGTATAGAGTTATTATTAGTATCTAGACATTTTAAACTATTATCTTTATATCTTAATCAAATGTTTTGTAACATATCACACATTTCTTTCTAAGTTAATGCAATCCATAGGTAATAATTTTTGCGAAATTAGTAACATTAGATAACCACAAATAGTTATAAAATTAACAATATACATTTTTTAAACACTCTTTTAATAAAACTCATATTATCTTTAAAATCACGTCCAATTTCATGACTATAATTTATATAGTCCCCTACGATCAAATTAACGTTAGACAATATTAATTTGGCATGGATATCAAACTTGATTGTTGAAAATTCTCTCTTATTTTTACTTTTGGCAAAAAGTTCGAACATGTGAATTTATTAATCAATTTCTGCTCTCTTTCTTTTTAAAGGAAAACATCAAGAAAAAATAATTGGAGCATTATTTAAACTCTTTTTAAGATTTAAAAATTGACTTCTCAACATGTAATTGTAATTTAATTAATTTTAATGTAATACTTTAGAATTTGATTTTGAATTTTAAGGAATTATTTCGCTTCTCGCCAGAGATGATAAATCTGCAAATATTATTTAAGATTACAATTTTATACGAACAACAAAGGATTTAATGATGCACCAAACCACACTCGCTCACTTGCCAAATGGCTGTGAAAGTGGCAAAATATTTACTACAGATTAATACATATACTATTATAATACCGATTAATAATAGTATTTATTAATATTAAACATTATTGAAAGTAATAAATTAAGTTTTTAGTAATGTTAATTGATTAAAGCGAATTGTTTTTAAATATTGCACTTTTTAAATTTAAATTTATATTTTATTCTCTATTTTTAATGCTTCAAACCATTTATTGCCGCATTTTCATAACGATTTGTCAAATTTCAGAGAATTATTAAACCGTTTGTTGTTCGTACACAAATGCAATCCCCCAGAATATTTGGTGATTTCTTAAAATTAGTGTTTAAATTTAAAATTAAGTTCTAATAATAATTTTTTTTGTGTTGTTATCGGAAACACCACAAACTTTGTACTTTTTTTCGAATATATTAGAAAGAGAGTTAAAAATTGATTACCGAATTCCGTCTTTATACAAAACTAGCGGCCCGCCCTCGCTTTGCTTCGGGTAGAGCAAGTCGTCCAGTCCCATGTCCAAAAGGATTAATACCAAGGTAAAAATAAAAAGCTTTTACTGAGACGGCATTTTAATTATTTTTTTAATAAAAAAAAAACACTTATTGCGACGTAACTATAACAGCCATATGCTGTCGCGACATTTTTTTGTAGATAATTATACGTACTGCAAAGTCGTAGTACATTATTTTGTTTTATAATTAATAATGTTCGCAGCGCACGCGATGTAAGAATTTTTAAGGTCATTTTTCTACACCTTGGGTTACATTATTGGCATTTTAGTAAGGATCCCTATTTTTTTTTATTTTTTTTAATATAATATAGCCTATGTTCACCGGAAATAGTGTAGCTGTCCAACGGTGAAAGAATTTTTTGGTACTACTCTGTTATCCCGTCGACCAATTTCGCCAAATTATACAAATCGCCAAACTAATAGCCAAATTGTACATATTGACGTAATTTTTATTTTAAATAACAACAACAAAAAATAATAATTAGTAGAATATTAATAAAAATACAAATAAAAAGTCGAAATAAAAATCAATGATATTTTAAACACGTGAATCGTGTTTAATGTCATTGAATGTGACATTCACGATCATCCATTATTGGCTATTTAATCTTATAATTAGGGAGTTAATTTTTTGGTCGACGGGATAACCTAGTAGTACCGAATTTTTCAAATCCGTTAAGTACTATCGGAGTCTATTCAATTCAAACAAACAAACAATCAAATTTTTCTTCCTTATAGTATTGGTATACATGTGACGTCATTATTTACCGATTTTTAATTAGTTACATATATCCATTCTTCTTGTTCTTTTAACAAATACTTCAAAATTGTAACTTTTAACAAATACTTCCTATGTTATTTAAAGTATGACGACATGTTTTTTCAAATCAAATATTTTATTAATAATTTAATTCTTTCTCGTTCACTTTACTTCTAATTATGTCGCCATTTTTCACAGAGAACCTCTTATTAACGTAACCGATATTCGTGCGTCCTATATAATAAAATACATTTTTTTCCAAGTATGACGTCACATTTTTTTCCCTTTGAATTCTTTTTATTTTAATTTTTCACGTGGATACTGTTCAACTGAAAATTTATTGCCCAAGAGAAATTATTCCAGTTTTTTATTTTCTTGGCAACGCGAAAGAAAAATAGTTATTTTTTATCGGAAAAATTTTCATTGATTCTGTATGAAAAATATTGAAATTTTGAATTATTAAGGAAAATATTTGAATAAATCACATAAAAAATAGCCTATGTTCACCGAAAATAGTGTAGCTTTCCAACGGTGAAAGAATTTTTCAAATCCGTCAAGTAGTTTCGGAGCCTATTCAATTCAAACAAACAATCAAATCTTTCCCCTTTATAATATTAGTATAGATAAGTAAATATATAAAAGTTGAGTTAATAAAAAGGGTTTAAAATACTTCCCGAAATATGATTTGTGTTTAAATCTCTTTAAAAATGACTGAATTATATTGCTTGTACTAATTTTTGCTTATAATGTTACACAATCATGTTGCCTACATATTTTCAAATAATCAGATGTAATATTAGTTTTATTGAAGTAAAGGAGTTACTTTTATTCTAGGTATAAAAATTGTGAATTATTTCCCGATCCAAGTAAAACAATTCGTCTTCAAGCTTAAATATGTATTTTCGCTTCACTGAAATATTCCATTTTTTTTATCTGTGCCACATTTTTCAATAAGCGTGCTATATTTATGAATTTGTAAAGCCTCGCATACACTATTAAAAACCTGCAGATGCAACTAAATCGTCATCGCTATTATGTAAAACAATTAGTTTACTATGTGTGAAGTATTTCTTTGGCCCAAGTAGAGATATCCTATACAAACGGTGGAGTAATTATGCAGCTATAGCTGCAGATTTCTCACAGTGTAAATACAAAGATATAGCTATCTTAGAAATCGTTAAAAAAAACTCAGCATAATAGCTTCACATGCGACTGTTGATATGCATCGCAATTTAAATCAGTATAAATGTACGTCAAGGTCTAATTAAATGCGAAGCCAAAGGAAATTCCTTGAACTAATTTTTGAGAACATGTGGTGGTAAAATTTGTGGATTTGTACATCCCAAAACATGCAAAGCCATAAAAAAAAGTAAATCTAAAATTTTCCCAAACTCAATATTTTCTTTTTATCTAAATAGGAAAAAAATGAAAGTGAATGCCCTAAGTACGGCCTTTCTTGAAATAATGTGCATTTTCTTACCGTGCATGCTCACAAAATGAAAAAATAACAATTTTTTTTTTGGATCAACGCAAAGTCGATGCACAGAGAACATATTATGTTATATTTCTCCCTTATCTATCTACTTAAAAAATGTCAAAAATGTTACTACATGATGTGTTCACATCTCGACGGATTTCATCTTTGAATATGCTTGAATGTATTAAGTATCATATACAAATACTAACTGGTTTTTAATGAAAATGAAATCGATTTGCGGGCAAGAGAACGAAGGCATTTGCTTTTACAACGAAACAAAAAGAAAGAAGTCATTTGTTTCAAGAAAAGGTGCGAGAGAAATTTGTCTTCTCGCTCGTGTACTTTGTTCACAAAACCCATTTAAGACAACGAGTGAAGAGGGTGTATTTTGTTTGACGAGTGGAAGAATTAGGATAGAGAGTAAAAGCGAGGAGTCACGATTCTTAAATTTTTCAGAAATTTTCTGTCATGCAGATACAGTCTTAAGTAACTTCGGGGACAAGAATTAATTTGGAGATGTTGCGCAAAAATTCTGTCAACATCTCATCGGAAAGGTTATGTTATCTGTGAAAGCAAATGAGTTTCTGAAATTCTGTTAAACAGATAATAGGGTTAAGGCTCGTTATCAAACAGTCCTCATTTCTGCAGATCAGTGTTAAAACTATGGCCATGAAGTGAATTCATATATTTGCAAATTCTCACCGGAAAATTATGTATTCTTCTTTATGTATGTATGTGTATTTCTTTAACTTTAAATTTTGATTTGAACTTTGAATTTGAAATCGAACTTTGAATTTGAACTTTGAATTTCGATTCGCATATTAAAACTCAATCAGTCTGTGATTGTGTTTTAATATATATTAATATTTTGGTGAAATACATCTAAAAACCCGATTTTAGCGGTTGACTCGTAGGTTTACCATTGTGCTTTCCTGCATCCAAAAGTTTGAAAACTTCGAGTCTTGGGAGCAGAAAAACATAATTGTAAACCTACGAGTCAATCGTTAAAATTGGATTTTTAGGAGTTTTTCACCAAAATATGACTTGGAAGACCGATTGCTTCTGAATATGTGAAAAGAGATTAAATTAATTCTAGATTTTCATCCGTGAACTCGATGAGGTGATTGTCTGTGTTGTTGCTACCCTGTCTATACATTATATTTTCACTTTCACCTATCTAATTAAATAAAGCCAGGCATGTTTATTCGTAATGTGTACTTATCTCGATGGAATTTCATCTTAGAATACATTTCAATGTATTAAATATTAAGTATCGTATATAAACACTTAATTGGTTTTTAATGAAGATGAAAGCAATTTGCGGGCAAGAAAACAAAGGCATTTACTTTTACAACGAAACAAAAAGAGAGAAGTCATCTGTTTCAACAAAAGTTGTGAAAGAAATTTGTCTTCTCTCAAAGGGTTACATCTCGTGTATTATTTTGTTCACAAAACCCATTTAAGACAGCGAGTCAAGAGGGTGTATTTTGTTTGATGACAGGAAAAATTAGGATGGAGAGTAAAAGTATGACGAGTCACGATTCTTAAATTATTCAGAAATTTTCTGTCATGCAGACACAATCTTAATTCTATTTGGAGAGAAGAATTAATTTGGAGACGTTGCGAAAAATTCTGTCAACATCTCATCGGTAAGGTTATGTTATCTGCGAAAGCAAATGAGGTTCTGAAATTCTGCTAAGCAATTAATAGGGTTAAGGTTCCTTATCAAGCAGACCTCATTTCGGCTCTCCGATTATAAAACCCTTGACCATGAAAGGAATTCGTATATTTGAAAATTCTCACCGGAAAATTATGTCTTTTTCTTGAACTTTGAATTTCGATTTCAACTTTGAATTTGAAATCGAACTTCAATTTGAACTTTGAATTTCGATTTGCAAATTAAAATACCCTAATTTCCTGCCTATAATCCGCGGATCAAACAATTCTTTTTCGACCCAGAAATTTTATTTCGTAAATGAAGGCAAATATTTACGGCGATCTGAAAAGTTATATTTTATTTAATAAAATTTCTGGGTCGAAAAATGATTGTTTGATCCGCGGATTATACGCAGGAAATTAGGGTACAATTGGTCTTCCAAATCATATCTTGGTGGAATACATCTAAAAACCCGATTTTAGCGGTTGACTCGTAAGTTTATCATTGTGCTTTCCTGCACCCAAAAGTATGAAAACATAGAGGATTGGGAGTAGAAAAAAAAGGTAAACTTACGAATCAACCGCTAAAATCGGATTTTTAGGTGTTTTTGAACAAAATATGACTTGGCAGATTGATTACGTTTTAATTTGCAAATCGAGATTTGACTAATCCTAGATTTTCACCCATGAATTCGATGAGGGATTGTCTGTGCTGAGGTCACCCGGCATTATATATTATATTCTCACTTTCACCTATCTAATTAAAAAAAGCCTGGAATGTTTCTGCGTATTGCGTACATATCTCGATGGAACTTCATCTTTGAATACGTTTCAGTGCAGTGGCACAGCCAGGGGGTTGGTTTTGGGGTTAAAACCCCTCCCAGAGCTAAGAAAGATCGCTATAATTGCCGCTTCTATGAATCAAATCCAAACTTAATATTTAAACGTTTTGGCGTACTTCGGAATCCTCCGCTTTATTGAATCAG
Organism: Maratus speculifer; assembly: GCA_964019185.1. Classification (NCBI taxonomy): domain Eukaryota; kingdom Metazoa; phylum Arthropoda; class Arachnida; order Araneae; family Salticidae; genus Maratus; species Maratus speculifer. Next base: position 310,136,739 of record OZ025294.1, read on the forward strand.
ATTTTATTTAATAAAGTGATTCAATTAAATAGCAAAAATTCTACTTAAAACTGTGAAAGTGCGTATTACATGAATTAGTTAAGTAAAAGTTGGTTATTTAAACTAAATCAATTTTCTGAGACGTGCTAAAAAAAATTATGATATCCTGCCATACAGATGCTCTTTGAGTTTAAGTATTATACAGTGAATATTGTAATTAGTACTGATTCTATTAACCGGCAATTCAAATAACCGACAAACACCTTTATTAGAAACTCAACCCCCCCCTCCCCCCCCCCCCGAACCGAATTCTGGCTGCGCCACTGTTTCAATGCATTAAGCATTAAGTATCATATACAAACACTTAACTGGTTTTTAATGAAGATGGAAGCAATTTGCGGGCAAGAGAACAAAGGCATTTGCTTTTACAACGAAACTAAAAGAAAGTCATTTGTTTCGACAAAAGGTGTGAGAGAAATTTGTCTTCTCTCAATGGGTTACATCTCATGTACTTTGTTCACAAAACCCGTTTAAAACAACGAGTCAAGAGGGTGTATTTTGTTTGACGAGTGGAAGAATTAGGATACAGGGCGAAAACGATGAGTCACGATTCTTAAATTTTTCAGAAATTTTCTGTCATGTAGATACAATCTTAAGTAACTCTATTCGGGGACAAGAATTAATTTGGAGACGTTGCGAAAAATTCTGTCAACATCTCATCGGAAAGGTTATGTTGTATGTGAAAGCAAATGAGTCTCTTAAATTTCGCTAAACAAATAATAGGGTTAAGGCTCGTTATCAATCAGACCTCATTTCGGCTTTCCGATGTTAAAACTATGGCCATGAAATAAATTCATATATTTGTAAATTCTCACCGGAAAATTATTTATTTTTCTTGAACTTGTCATATCCATATTCTTCTTAAATTATGTATTTCTTTATTGGTTAGTTGGCAAAATATTTCCAAAATATAAACTTTAAATATATATACATATATATATATATATATATATATATATATAGAGAGAGAGAGAGAGAGAGAGAGAGAGAGTCAGAGGAACTTGTTACGTTGTTATTAACACTCTGCTTCTCATGATAGAATACGTCAATTACCAATAATAAATAGGGTATTACATGAATGGTTATAAACGAAAAAAAAAGTTTATGATTTCATATATAAAAATATCCGGTCATGTATAAAAATTATAAGCTTATTATCCGCTCGCTAAATTAAATAATTAATAACAATTTTTTTGATTCAGCGCAAAGTCGATGCACAAAAAGCATATTATATTATATTCGCACTTCTACCTATCTAATTGAAAAAAAAAAAGCCAGGAATGTTTCTTTGTAATGTATACATATCTGAATGGAATTTCATCTTAGAATACGTTTCGATGTATTAAGAGGTCATATACAAACACTAACTGGTTTTTAACGAAAATGAAAGTAATTTGTGGGCAAGAGAACAAAGGTTTTTACAATGAGAAAATACAAAGTCGCGTGACGCTTTCGTCTTTTCACGCCAAATGTTCGAAAGTATTTTTTTTTTTTTTTTTTTTTTTTTTTTTTTTTTACAAACTAACTGCTGTAATTTCTCCGCTAAACTTGATTGATCCTTTATTACATACATGAGTAGTTTAATTTTTTTTCCAAAGTATTCTGAGTATGCCAATATGAGGACCTTCCTTCTAAGTGTGCATTTGTGAACAACGTAGTACTTTTATAAGGGCACGGGATCACTAAACTTTCCTAAACACATATACATATATACATATATATATATATATATATATATATATATATATATATATATATATATATATATACATTAATTCTGAACTGCTAAACATTTCTGAACAGTATGCAAAATACCGAATTCAAATTAAGTTACATAAAACATGCAATTGTTACATACAAGTAAACACACAAATTCCCATGTTTTGTTTTTCTTTTTATGTAAAATACCGAAGTAAAAGCTTGCAATTAATTTCGGAAAGTGTTTATGGGACAATGTATTTATCCTTTAAATTTTATGTAACATACATATTCTCAGAAATTGTAAAACAAAATTTACATTTTTTAAAGATAAATTACAATTTAAATTACGAAAAATATTTTCATTTATCAAATGCTTTGGAGAATAACTATACTATTTTGTAAACTTTTTACCAAACGCCTAAATGGAATGATTATTATTATTTTTTTTAGTTTAAAAGAAAATAAAAAAATTACTTATAGGTATCAGTTACATTAAAATCAAATACTACATACAATTCTGCTATATTTATATTTATATATAAAAAAACACGAACAACAACTAGTACATTGAAATATTATGGTTGTTTAATTTTATCGCGCTTTGCAAAAAGTCACAATTCTTTTTTTATTTTTCGATTTCGTAGCCAAATATAAGTTTATCATCTAAGAAAAATTATTCTTGTCAAGTTTTGCATTGATAGATAGTAAAAATTCTCTTGAGGCTATACATTTGCTCCTTAGAGGACCACACCTTCATCTTATAAAACCTGGAACATGAGTAAATGAAGTCACGTTAAGTTACGACATGATAATTCTTTATAAAAACAGCTCGTTTTTACCAATTTCAAGGTCACCTTTAATAGTAATAAACTACGTAGAATGAAAAGAAAAATCGAAAATGACATTTTAGTACAAGTTTCACTCTGTATTTTGTGCACTACATTTGCGAAACATTACTAGTGCAACACTTTGCTCTAGAAATTATTTTATAAAAGAGTGTATATACTTTTATTTCCATTAATTACGAGTGATATTTTAGAAAAAAAATTCAAATACTTTCTGTAAATTCTAATTGCTTTAACGTTAATAAAGTTATGAGAATCTCTTAATTGAATCGTTATTTATTTATTTATTTTTTTTTTTTCGAATTTATTTTCTGTTTTCATTTTTTCTTCTTTTTTAATGTAATTTCTTTAACATAATCTTTTTTTTTTTTTTTTTTTTTTTGTTATATTTAACTAGCTGACCCGCCCGGCGTTGCCCGGGTCCGTATTAGCAATATTAAACGAACTTGAAATTTGTATGATTTTATCAATAACTGGAAGCATGCAGAAATGCATTGTCTGAAATACGTCATTTTCATCGTTATAAAGTATTAAAAGGTTCTGAAAAAAAAAGAAAACTTTTAGTAATACAATTTTTAGTTTAAATCAAATGTTTTCAATATTTTATTTAATTTTATTCAAAATGAAAAAAGATTTTCTTAGCAGACGATTTTTTGTGATAAATACATTATCTGTTTTATATTTCTTCTGCTTTATTCCTTTTATTTATAGAGTTCAAAATGAAAAAAGATTTTCTTAGCAGACGATTTTCCTGTGCCTCAATTAATTATCCTCGGAATTCCTTTTATTTATAGAGATTTTGTGATAGACCTCCGAATGAAATACTATGCTAAGTCGAAAACAAATATGGCAAAATCATAAATTTCCTTTCATAAGAAAGTATGGGGTAGATATTTTCAAATTCTATTTTCTTTTTTAAATCTAACAAAATATACTACAATATCCACTAAATTATATTTGTAAGTATGACTTATAAAAATTTGAAAAAAAAAGTATAAAAATTAGTAAAAGGAATAATGTATGCTAAAAAGTAAAAACAATGTGGTTAATATTAAGAAAAGTGCAACTCTGATTATTTTCGTGTATTTAAAGTGCCAAAGTATTATACCATGAAATCAACAGTAATACACAGTTAAACAGTTAACAGACGGTATATTGCTGCTGGTATATTTATAAGACGGTCTGTAAACTGCTGCTTATTTATGGTTTTTATTATTAATTTTGCGATATAATAGTGACAGGTAGAAAGTCAGTATTATAACGTAAAATGAAAAACAATATTTTGCACTTCAATAAATTAAATATCACGTCATTTTAAATTTAAATTTTACTTTTGTAGAGTAATTATGCCAAGAAGAAACTAATTCAAAATTTTAAAATAATTTTGTGAAATTTGATTGAATTACCTAAGTAGTCCATGATAGACGCTCGTAAATATTTGACCTGAAAATACACAATTATTTAGCTTTATCAAGTAAATATTTATTAAAAGCCAATGACTAAAAATAGTTCAGAATCTAAATATTTACCATTGGGGGAAAAAGACGATTATTTGGGTATCCGATTACTGTCCCAATTGTCTTCATCTCAGACATGATAAAAAATATTTATACGGCCCATTTTTCAGGCTGCTGGTTATTGTAAATAAACAGAAAGAATCGATACAAAGATAAAATGTGAAGGAAAAACAAGTATTTTATAAGATTTACAATATCTTTAGGTCTAGATCTTATTTATCAGCGATGCCTGATAATGAAGCCTAAATTCATTTGTAATTTGTGTAAATATTTTCTTTAAGTTCTATTATCAAAATACCTATTTCCCTTAATGAGTTTTTGAACAAGCTGATATTTAATTAGAGTTATAATGAGATAATTTCTATTGCGATTTTTAAATCTATAATAATAAAGAGAGAAGGATGTTTGTCTGTCAGCGCTGTTCTGAAGAGACTGCTGCACGTAGAGTTACAAAATTTGGAGGGAAGGTACTTTTTTAAATGTAGTTTTGCACCTCGAAGCCCGATTTTCGATTTTTTATTTAGATTTTTATAAATATTTTTTTAGGCGATTTTTAGCGTTATTTTTGCGGTTTTATCCCATTAGTGAAAGGAATACGGTTTCATTCTTTTAACCCAAAATAGCAATTTTTTTCTCTCTTTTCAAAAAAGTTTATTCGGAATTTGTACAGCTATTTTTGAATTTTTAACGAATTTTTAATGCGATTTTTAGTGTTTTTTTCTCATTTTGCGGCTATTTTTTGAGATAAATAAAACGAAAATCGTTTTAAATTTTTAGCCTAATGCCCTAAATTTTGTGTTTGTTACGATTTTTAGATTTTAACGATTTTTAATGCGATTTTCAAAGCGATTTTTAACGTTTTTTAAAGATTTTTGCGTTTAGCATCGAATTTTTTTCATAGTTGTTCTATCAAAAACTTGAGCTGTTGAGAATGCAATAAGTAGTATTTTTTTGTGAAATCTATCTAAAATGTCAAAAATTTAGATACCACTATTTTCGAATAGCAATTTCATAAACTGTCTTAAATTCTTGCTTAAGACCGCTACCCCCTCGAGTTATATATCACCTGATAGGTTATTTAACAGAGTATCGTTTTGATAAAAGTTTTGAAGAATAGAGTGCTCTACCTGGTGGGGGAAAATGGAACTAATAGAACGCTATTTTTAAAAATCTATAATAATAAAGAGACAAGTTTGTGTGTGTGTTAACGCTGTTTTGAAGATTCTGCTGTACGTAGAGTTACAAAATGTGGAGGGAAGGTATTTTTATACATGTAGTTTTGCACCTCGAAGCCCGATTTTTTTTTTTTTTTTTTTTTTTTTTTTATCCCATTAGTGAAAGAAATACGGTTTCATTCTTTTAACCCAATATAGCAATTTTTTTCTCTTTTCAGCAAAGTTTATTCGGAATTTGTACAGCGATTTTTGATTTTTTAACGAACTTTTAATGCGTTTCTTAGTGTTTTTTTTTCTAATTTTCCGTTTTTTTTTTTTTTTTTTTTTTTTTTTTTTTTTTTGAGATTGATAAAAAGAAAACCTTTTCAAACTTTTAGCCCTAAATGATTTTTAATGCGATTTTCAATGTGAATTTTAACGCTTTTTCAAGATTTTTTGCGTTTAGCACCTATTTTTTTCATAGTTGTTCTATCATAATCTTAAGCTGTTGAGAATGCAATAAGTAGTTTTTTTTTTTTTTTTTTTTTTTTTTTTTTTTGCGAAATTTACCTAAAATGTCAAAAAATTAGTTACCACTATTTTCGAATAGCAATTTCATAAAATATCTTAAATTCTTGCTTAAGACCGCTACCCCCTCGAGTAATATATCACCTGATAGGTTGTTTAACAGAGTATCGTTTTGATAATTTTTTTGAAGAATAGAGTGCGCTAGCTGGTGGTGAAAAATGGAACTAACAGAACGCGATTTTGTTAAAATTTGGAAATATAACAATGTGATTTATTTTAAATTTTAAAATGGTTTACAATACATGATAAAAAATGTAAACAAAGGGTGCATGAAAGGAAACAAAATTAGGAAATGTAATAAGGAGATCTGTTTTACACTTTAAGGTAGTTTATAACGCATGTTAAAATTTTTAAAGTATTAGCGATGCTCTGGAGAGACTGCTGCACAAATTTATGTATGAAATTTTACACCTTGAAGGCCGATTTTCAGTTTCTTTAATCTAATTCGTATGCGAATTTTAGTGGGTTTCGAGGCGATTTTTCGACATTAGCGAAAAGGAAAGCGGTTTCATTCTTTCGACCTAAATTAGTGAATTTTATTCTCTTTTCAATATAATTTATTTGGATTTCGTGCAACGATGTTTGGATTTTTAATGAATTATTTAATGTAAATTTTGCCGCTATTATTCGACTTTAGTAAAAGGAATTTTGCTTAAAACTTTCAGGCTAATGTATTAAATTTCAGCTAATTTTAATGAGATTTTTCGAGATTTTTTGCGTTCGATGTCGGATTTTTGTCATTCATGAGATATTTCCAATTAAAACGTTTTACCCTATTAGAGTAAATTTTGACCCCTGTGATTTTTTAATATTGATTTTTAGTGCACTTTTCAATGCAATTTTTAGAAATTTTTCGAGTTTAATGGTGGTTTTTTGATATTTGGAAGTAAAAATTGATTTCAAACTTTTAATCTAATATAATTTTAGAGATTTTTAACGCGCTTTTTCAAGAATTGTTGTGTTTCGTGTCGATTTTTTATTATCTATAAAGGATTTCCTTTTACTACGTGATTATCCTGTCGACCAATTTTGCCAAATTATTTCAATCGTGAAACAAGCCAAATTATGCAAATAAATGTAATTTTTATGTTAAATAATGAAAGAAGAGATAATTTAGAAAAACATTAATACAAATACATATAAAAATAAGAAGTAAAAACCACTTGATGACGTAACAAACATATGTAACATGTTTAATGTCAAGTGAATATGGAATTTACGATCCGCCATTATTGTAGTTTAATCTTATGGTTTGACCCAGATAGTTTCTCGGTCAACCGGATAATGAAATAGTTCAGATTTCCGATTAGAATGTTTTATCCGTTTGATGAAATTCTGATTACTGCGATTTAAAAAATAACTAGCGATATTTAGTGCATTTTTCAATGCGTTTTTAATGAACTTTTTAATGCGATTTAGTACTAATTTTTTCGATCCCCATCACAGTGGTGTTTTAACAATAAAAAAATTATTTTGGTTTCAAACTTTTAGCCTAATATAGTAAATTTCACCATTTACCTTTTTTTAATTTTGTCGATTTTCAATGTGATTTTTGATATATTTTGTGTTCTGCGTCGATTTTTTTGTAATTCACGTAAAAAAGAATGGTTGCTACGTTTTACATGACTAGAATATTTTTTTATTCACGGGATGTATTTACATTTAGCGATATTTAATGAATTTTTCAATGATTTTGTATTGGTTTTTTTAATCTCACGGCTATTTTTTGAAATTTCGAAAAGGAAATTAATTTCAAACATTTACACTTCATTTACAAATTTTGAAATTTGGTGATTTTTTTATGCAATTTTTAGCAATGTTTTCATTATTTCTCACGCTTTGCGCCGATTTTTTCACTCGTAGTTAAGAAATAATTCAGATTACACTATTTTACTCTATTAATGTAAATGTTGTCCTTCGCTATTTTTAAATTTGAAACGATTTGTAATGAATTTTTGAATACAATTTTTAGATGTTTTCGAGTCCACGGCGATTTTTTTACAATTGGAAAAGAAATTTTTAAATAATTTGTAGCTTAATGTAGTAAATTTTGACATCAATGATTCAGATTTTTTGTGTATATTCATAAAATGTTTAGTAAGTTTTGTGTCAGTATTTTTTAACTAATGAAAGAGTTCAGATTTCAATGTTTTGTCCCATTATGGTAAATTATGTCCGCAGGAATTTAATATAAATGTTTATCTTACTATGGCAAATTTTGTCCGGATTTTTTAATTTTACTGATTTTTAATCTGTTTTATACTGATTTTTCAAGTTCTGTGACAGTTGTTGACATCGGTAAAAAATTTCGGTTTCTAACTTTTAGCATAAATAGTATAATTTGTTCTCCACGCTTTTATGAAGTTTGCCAATTTCTAATGCGATATTCAATGTAATTTTTAGTTAGTTTGGGGGATTTTAGGTGTTCCGTTTTGACTTTTCCTTATTCATGAAAGATTTCCGATTACAATATTTTCGACTGAATATTAAATTTTTACAGCCATGACTTTTAAATATTCAGCGATTTTTAATATAGTTTTCGATACGATTTTTAGCTATTTTTTTAAGTTCCTTGGCGATTTTCTGCCATTCAGAAACCAATTTTTATATCAAACATTTTGTTTAATGTAGTTATGTTTCGAAAGCAATGTTTTATCTCTTAATATGATTTTGGCGTTCCATGCCTACATTTTGTAATTTATGAATGATTTCGATCATAACCCCCCCCCCCTCCTTCTCCCTGCTTTAATATTATTTTTTAAGCATTGACTTTCAAATAGTTAGCTATTTTTAATGCAATTTTCAATGTTATTTTTAGCCATTATTCAAATTCCGTGGCGATTTTTTTACATCCGGAAATCGATTTCGATTTCAAACTTTTTGGTTAATATGGTTAATTTCTTGATTACAATATTTTATATTATAACAGTGAATTTTTACCCTAGGGATTTTTAAATATTTTACAACTTTCATTACAATTTTCAATGCAATTTTTGGGCTTTCTCTGTCTTTTTTCAAACTTTTATCCTTTACGGTAATTGTTTCGCTCTCTTATTTTGATCTACAGTAATTTTTAATGCAGTATGCTTTTTTTTTTTTTTTTAGTCTACGGCGATTTTTTTCAAATATGGAAAAGGAATTCGGTTTTTAATTTCTTTGCTAATATGATAAATTTTCTCCTGTGCGATTAAAGATTTTTATTTTAATTTTTTAGCAGTTTTTTTCGTATTTCAATGCTTTTTACATTATCAAATTAATTAGATTCAAAACATTTATCCAAGTAGAGTAAATTTTGAGTTCCGTGATTTTTGAAAATTTTGCCATTTTTAAAGCGATGTTTACGTTTCTTCGCGACCCGCTTCGATTTTTTAGAGGTTGAATTTTTGGCCGAATTTATTAAATTCTGATCTCTTTTCTTCAAAGTTTATTCGAAATTTGAAACACAATTTTTGAATTTTGTTTTATATTTTTATGATATTTTTAATGTTTTTGGCGATTTGTAAGATTTTTCCACATTAGTAAAATAATCCAACTTCAATTTTCTAGCCCATCTCTTTTCAACGAAGTTTAGACGAAATTCGTGCAGCATTCTTTAAATTTTTCGAGGTTTTTACTATGATTTTTAAATTTTTTTCGCAATTCATGCTATTTTTTGATGAACGCGGGCAACGCCGGGCAGAACAGCTAGTATATTTATAAAGCATTAGAACAACCAAACAGATTTTTTAAAGAAGAAAAATTTAGAGTAACATTATGAGAAAGGCGTTTAAAATTTTTCAGATAAAATAAAAGAGCTATTTTTGTATCTATTTCGTTCTCAAAATATATTGATTAAAAAAAAAAAACTTCATTTTTGAGACATAAAATATGTAAAAGGGATTCTTGATTATCTATTTTTTTTTTTTTTTTTTTTTTTTTTGGTTTATTTCTATAGTTAAACATTTTCATTTTAAAAATTAAATACTAACACTGTTAAAGCTAACAAAGTGAATAACATTTACCATATTAAATTCTCCAGTCATCTCCTATTATAACAAACAGTTCTATGCATCTTGCATTGTGCTTAAATATCCAGAGTGTGCTGAATTTCACTTTAAATAGAAGTTCTTGTCTGATTAACTCTTATTTGCAAGGAATAAGTTTACAGTTCATTTTAACAGTCTATTGTAGTATTTTCCATTTCCTCGGTTTGCCAGTTTTCAAATCATGGTAAAGTGTACCCACACAAATTTATGGTTTCTCGAGAAAACCAAATATCAGAACAATAAGATTTCACTACTCTATGCATCTTGGACCATGCTTTAATATCCACTGTGTGTTGAGTTTCACGTTAAACAGATATTCTTACCTGATTAACTCTTTTTTGCAAAAGATAAGTTTATAGTTAAATGCTTCAATATAGTTTACTGTTTCTTCGATTCACCATATTTTCATATCATGTTAAAATGTACCCATACAAATTTATAGTTTCCGCAGAAAACAAATGTCAGAACAAGATTTTACTATTTATTGTGGCAACTTTTCTAGAATTAAATTTTTACTGATGTACCACGTTTTATAGAGCCCTGGACAGAACTGTGCATGGGCAAAAAGGGCTAGTCCATGTCGAAAATGGGAAAGTCAGTACCATCTCGAGATGAGTTTGTTTATTAAACATCCTAGATATGTCGAATTTTTTTGGCGAATACCTATTTGTTTCTGTCACTGAATTACATATTTTTAAATATTACACTGCAATTCTGTTAAATTAAAATAAGTTATAAAAAGTCAAATATAATAAAAAAAGATGACTTAAAGGTGTGGTAACCTTTTACCTTGCACTATAGCGTAGCATTATCTATTTAGAATTAACGACTGCGTCGCGTTATTTTAAAAATTGCCAAATTGGAGATTTTTTAAAATTATTTCTTTACATGATTGCTTACATTATTTATTTATATTATTTACATGCATTGGATATGAATATGGAACAGATATCGTATGCCCTCAGGGTTTGGTATGATTTTTTTTTTTTTTTTTCCAACGTCAATTTGGCGAAAACTTTGTTTTCGAATATCAGTTACTTATACATTTTTAAATTATTTTCTTTTATTTTAAAAATCGAAAAAAAAAATATTAAAATAGATTAAATGTTAAAAATTAATAATTAAAGAACAAAAACATTTTATATAATTTGGAAAAAGAAAATTAAAGTAAATAAACAATTTATGAATAAATACACAACAATAGTCGGGTTACCATATTAAAAAAAAATGACGCCAATTTGGCGCCATATAAATATTTCAGTGAGTATATGACACAAATGTTCCTCGTATATAATATTTAGGTTGTTAGAATTGACGAATTTATCGCATAGCCGCCAAGACAGAAGCTAAACAGTCGTTAAATCTGCGGTTTAGCCATAAATATAAATGTAAAAATAAATAAATAAATAAACATGTTTTTATTAAAATTCACAAAAATGTAGCAAATATATATATATAGATACTTCAGAAAGGCTTAATCCATGAACTAATGGAAAAATGCAAGACCACTTAATTTAAAATTAAAGTTATCGATATTATTTTCCTCTAATTTCCCCTTTTTGCGTCATAACGAAGCATTGTTTTGGATGTTTTTATATTCAAAATTGTACATTATTTTTGCATACAATGACATATTATATTTTATTAAGATCTCAATTTTGAAAATGTATTTTTTTGTTTTTGCAGTTGCTGGGTAACGGTGTGATGGCAGTGTTAACCTTCAGTGAAGCCGGAAAAGTAGCGTCCATAGTGGGCCCAATAGGGTGGGGATTAGCCCTTATGGTCGCAATAGCTGTCACCGGAGGCGTATCAGGTACAAAAGTTTCTTTATTTCTTCAATGCATTAAATCGCATTTTTATTTTCAGAACCACATTTAATTGTAAATAAATATAAAATATATGACGGAATGAATTTTTCGCCTTGCTATTAACATAAAATGTATAATATGAACTTTAAAAATGTTTAGGTTTACTTAAAATAAATTTTATGGTACAACAATTAAATATTTCTTTTTACCGTTCACCTGAAATACTACTAATTCAATCTTCAAGCCGCGAGTCTCGTTCATTTTCAAAACGGAATCATATATTTATAAAAGAAAATATTCTCTGAGGAAGAACCTGATTAAGGGTGTATTCGAAAAAACGCTTTTCCACCTTCAACAGCTCGAAATTTTCCGATACAATTTCAGATGCATTTTTTAAAATAGAAACACGAAACTTGCTGAGAGGATTTCTGAACAGACGTATAAGGTGCTGTATGATGTCTTTTTATGCTCCATTCATTAGAATTTGATTTATAAAGAATTACCTTCTCAGTAATATGCCCCTTTTTTTCGTACACAGATCTCCTGCTTCGGAAAATGTGGATCAGAAGGCCAACTTTGACTGCATTTTGTGTAATATTTTCTGCATTTATCAAAAGTTTGACAGACACGGCACCTTGAGTAGTTTCTAAATAAGAGAATCTGTGAGTTTGATGCGTTTGAGAGCAAAAGTGAATTCAAAAATAAATCGGAAAATAAGCAGTTTGAATCGAAATACACTCTTAAAAGTTTGAAAGTACTAAGATGTTTTAAAATAAAATTAACTATTAACATCTATAGTTGATTATTTTAATCGTCTTTTAAGTAAACCTGAACATTTTAAAGTTCATATTATACATATTTAATTGTTGAGAATTTTAAAGCCTATTATTAGAAAACAAGTTAATTTCTTCAGGATTTATACTTTTTTTTTCTTTCTTCATTTCTTTTTTTTTTTATTTATTTATTTACTGGGATTAACTACGGAAACGATTTAGAATTGAAATATATTTTCCTTTTAATTATTTTTTTAAATCAATAATACGGACGGTTTTATCAATAGTACGCCGATTGTACAGATAAGTCGGGACCAACTCCAGTTTGGTTAACTGGGCGGATAATTTAAGGGATGTTTTTGACTATACTAAAGCCTTCACTATCTAAACTTCGTTATCTAAACTTAGGACTCGCAGCACCAATTATAGTGCTGGCGTGTTTAAAAAATTGTTTTTATTTTTTTTTATGGTTTTTAAATTTAAATTAATTTAATTTTTTTATTATTTTTTAATTAATTAATTAATTAATTAATTATTATTATTGATTTACGTTTCTATGATTTTTTTTTTCCTCTTTTTATCATTTTCTGAACTCCAGAGATTATAATTTAAGAAAAAAAAATTTATTGTTGCTTGCTTCAACGAAGACATTCTTTCTAATGCTGCCATATCTTTAATTCTTCTTAAATACGTTAGTTGAATAAAACCAACATTCTATTGCCGTTTTGAGTCATTTCATAGCTGTTTCCGTGTTATTTTTTGAGCATTCATTTTTATTTTCTTGAATTTCTTTTTCATTATGAATCTAATTATCATTTAACGTCTGATATCCAGGGTAATCTACTTTACTATTTAACCACTCGTTAGTTTCACTTTCTTCATAGATTAGGATTATTCCCATCCCCATTATTGTTTTACGTCATTCACTTTCTGGTCCTCTGTGAGTCTTTTCTTTATTTAAAATTTTATTCCAAACCAATAATTAATTAAAAATTCTTTTTTTTGGGGTGGGGGGGGGATAAGCTGTTCGGATAACTGGAAGTTCGATTTAAAAAATTTAAAAGAAATAGGCCGTTCGTATAACTGAAAGTTAGATTAATTGATAAACAGATAGATAGAAATCCAATAGATTTTTGAAATCAATAGATTTTAAGAACACCACCTTTTATATAAACATTTTAATAATAATTTTATTTTACTTAAGAAAGGTGTTACAAAAATTAAAAATAAATAACATTGACATGTTTCGGATCCGTCTAATAAGATCCATAATCATAATAAAAATAAAAATAAAATTCAAATCGTTTCACGGTCAATACAAATTAATACGCGACAGTGAGATATAAACAACAAAACCACGCACTCTATTGTAAGAAATTAAATTAAAATCGTCATTATTTCTAGATCATGGTCTTTTTTAATTTAATTTTTTACAATAGAGCACGTGTTTTTTTTTTTTTTAAATATCTGTAATTAATATATATATATATATATATGTATATATATATTTCATTATCGCGTATTAATTTGTATTGACCGTGAAACGATTTGAATTTGAATTTTATTTTTATTATGATTATGGATCTTATTAGACGGATCCGAAACATGTCAATGTTATTTCTTTATAATTTTTGTAACACCTCTCTCAAGTAATATAAATTTTTGGTACTATTCTGTTATCCCGTCGACCAATTTCGCCAAATTATACAAGTCGCCAAACTAATAGCCAAATTATACATATTGACATAATTTTTATTTTAAATAACGAAAAAACAAATAATTAGTAGAATATTAATAAAAATATTAATAAAAAGTCGAAATAAAAATCACTTAATGACATTTTAAACACTGAATCGTATTTAATGTCATTGAATGTGACATTCACGACCATCCATTATTGGCATTTAATCTTATAGTTTGGCGACAATTTTTTGGTCGACGGGATATCCTAGTAGTACCAAATTTTTATATAAAAAAATAGATTAATTGAAATTTAGATAATCGGCGTTCTACTGTATTCTACAATCCTCTGGGCGATTTCACAATACGATGCCTAAATCTCTAACATGCTAATCATCCGAGCTCTCTCAATTTCAGGAATGTACATGGCTTTTTTTGTGCCACAAAAAAATTATAGACATTTTTGCCTTCTTTAAGAAAGTGAAATTTTGTATTGAATTTTTGTGTATAAGTCAGCGTAAGAGTTGGCAGCTATGATGTGCGGTGTTCTTAATTTACGCTTTGTCATTCCCGGTCACGAAACTCCGGTAAAAGAAGAATTAATTATTACTACAAGAAATAGTTCCTCATTTATAGGCCAAGAACCATAGTAAATTTTCTTAGTAAAATAGCTACTTAATATCCTTAGTACTATATGCATCCATAGTAATTTAATACGTTTCATACGGATATGCTTTAGTCCAAGTTTCATAAAAGTTTACCAACTTTTTCTGGATATAACACAGTGATGTAGTCGTAAAAAAATCAAACGGTATACACTCTAAGCAGAGAATATACGCTCAAGGCAGAGCGTATACCCTAGAGCAGGGCTGTCCAACGCGGCGCCCGGGGGCGCCATGGCGCCCTTTGCAAGTTTGCTTGGTGCCCTTTTGAAGATTGCATGTTACTAGCATTTTTTTAAGAATAACATTCCTTTTTAAAGCAAGCTTTATTAAAAATCCTTTATATTTGTTTAAGATATTTTTAAAACCTTTTTAAAATTATTTCCTGTATAAAAAATTTATGTTTTTTCGCAGGCCCATTATCTGTTTTCCTTTCTCAGAATCCTTATGTAATTTTCTTTTTATTTCTAATATCATGCGAAATTATTTCCATTCTCTTCCAGGCTCTCTTAAGAACGTCCCATAGATTGATAACTATATCGCGCCTGTCTATGATTCTGTACTTTTCATACCAGCAAATGTACACCTTCAAAATAAATCAATATTTTTGCGTCCCCAAAAATCTAACAATATCGCTGGTTACCATTTTATTTTAATGTATGATTTTTATCTTAATGAATATGCGAGATTTAGTTTGCTGGCTCCAAAGAAGATATATATATCGAAATTTATCACGATTTATAGTTATTTTAAAAAGATTTTTTACATGGTATTATTTCATATCCATAAGGGCCTTATGTCTTCTATAATAGCGAAATATAGCGAAATAAATTTGCATATATGTATCATTAGTAATACCCTTAGATAATTTTGCTGCGTGTTTTGAGCCATGTTAATAATGGCGCCCTTCACTGTTTGCCAAAAGCTGAGTTGCGCCCCTGCTTAGTAAAAGGTTGGACAGGCCTGCCCTAGAGTATACATACTATTCTTTTCTTAGCTTTCTTGAGAAGCGGAAGATATACAGTGCTCCTTAAAAAATCCTGAAGGTATACGGCGTGCACCCAGGTATACACTTCACTACATCCCTGTGACACTGTGGATTCACTCCATCCCATTCCATTTCCGCTAGTCTATAATTCTCAACTGGAGTATTCCTCTCGTATTAAAACTCTGAATGGCAGACGATTCATAGTATAAAGAATAAACATGTCCGTGAATAATGCTGGCGTCATTTCAATACCCAAGAATTCAATTACGGTCTTAAAATTTTCAATGCGACAATTTTTTAAATTTTAAATATCGCGCATTTTAAATTTTTACACCGTCGTATAGGGATGGAAATGTAATTTCAGATGCAATTTGTTTGAAAACTGTATAGTATTTAACTCCTCTATTTAAAAAAAAAAAAAAAAATACCTATTAAACATGAATTTTTGGAATCTATCTTCATCTCTTTCAGACTCCATTACTGGAGGATAATAACTTAATTACACTTAAAACATTATAAATCGTTAGGCACTTATCTCCGCAAAATTAAAACATTGGTAAATAAATAATAATAAAAAATAAATAAATAAAACACAAATTTAAAATATATATAATTGAACAAATTAAATTTTTACGCCACCGAATGGAGGGGAAAATGTACTTTCAAATATATATTGTTTGAAAATTGTAAATCAATTTACTGATTGATTTTAAAACAATAATCAAGCGTGAATTATATTTAAAGCAATCTTTATTGTGTGCATCTTCATTACGAAAGATTTATACATTTGCACTTAAAGCAAGACAAGTAGATCAATATTTGTTTCCACAAATAATCCAGAACGAAATTAAAGATTCATCAATAAGCAACTTGATAAAGTAATATAATATAAACAAAACACTAATTTAATGTAAATGTAATTGAACTGCGTGCTTAATTCGCTGAAATTATCAGAGTCAAAAAGACTGAATTAAGCAGCAAAATCTTTCAAGTTTTCTTCGGCTATTAATTCCTGGCATCCGAATAATACGAAAGTGTCGCTTTAAATTGATTTCCAAACTTTATTTGAAACCATTATTCATGTTTAAAATCTAAAAATACTAATAATAAATGTGAAAAATTTATTAGAGTTAAAAACGGTTTTCACCTTTGTTTTGCAACCCAGTCTGAATTCCCTAAAGCAACAGCAAAAACAAATGTCATAAACAGTTTTGGTTTAAAAAATGTCTAACTTAAAGTAAAGATTTAATAGCTTTCTGTTTCAGGTGATAAATTGATGTGATTCTTAAAAAGAATGACCTAAAATCTATATTTTGAATTTTGAAAATCACGCAAATGTATAAAATACTTTCATAAAGTGTTCTGCTCGTTAACAGTGTGTTCTGTTCGTTAACTGTTTGTATATCAACAACTGTTTACATTAAATAAGTCATTTATATTACTAGAACTTGTCACAAAGCATTTATCTATTTTTTTACCATTTACTTACTTTCATTTACTATTTTATGTACTTTTTCAATTTAACAGCAATAATAATAATAATAATACAATAGACTCCATCAAATCCGCACAACTTGGGACCAAAGGGTTTGCGGATTTCTGGTCATTCCTTTGTTCAGATTTTTTTTAAATGGTAAATTGAATGTAATACTGCAAACGTAATTACGATGAATACTTGCAATATAATAAAATATTAAAATATTTAGATAAAATACTAAACTAAAATAATAAACAGTAAGATAATTTCAAAAATAGTTAAATGATTAAAAGTAAAGGTGATGTAAATACCGATGTATAATTAAATATGCATAAAAAAGTAAGATACATTTATTTTAATTATTCAATGAAATATTCCTCATAAAGATATTATATAAATTTACATAAAAATCCTAAACTAAGGAAGTTTTATTTCAAGTTTAGCCTGTCTTAATAACCAAAAATTTTGCTTAATACATAAATATATTTGGGTAAGAAGATTGTTATTACCAGTGATATCAGCAATATCTTGATTTTTTTTTTCAGTCATAAATTCATACTTCCCTCATGAAAAACCACGATTTTCCTCATATTGTTTAGAACAGCATATTAAAATTCATATAGAATGACATAAAACTAAAAAATTCAGTAATGTTGTTCCTACATCTTAACTGAATGTTTTATTGTTTATATACGTGATAATGTGTAGATTTTTGACGTATACGGATAATAAGGATGAGAATTTGAGAGAGTCTACCGTAATAATAATGTGCAATTTACTTCAATATAACATCAAAATATTCATAATCCAAGATATTAAACGTTTAACCCTTTCTGGTCTGGTGTACTTTTAATAGTACATGTGTTTTAATAGAGCATTATTCTGTATTAAGAAATATTTTTGTTTCATTTACCTGTAGTAATATTAGTATATGTCCATGCATTTGCTATATGACTTCATTTATGTTTAGTCATTTAGTAATAATAATAACTATTAAAAGATAGAAAACCAACGATTATAAATGCACAAATAAAGTATGAAAAGGGAGCAAACAGCTGTTTCGAATCTACTATCGAGATTCTTCTTCAGTGCAAAAACCTAGCGAGGTAGCTCGCTGAGTTTTTGCACTGAAGAAGAATCTCATGTTAATATCAATTGGATAGAATGCAAAACAACAGCATTCATTATCTTTCAGACTATGAGATACTCGTTAAATACTAATTAATTTATTTTGATAGCTAGTGTTAATATTATTAACGTAAAAGTAATCTTTTCTAAAAATTGAAAAAAAAAGCCCGGACCCGAAAGGATTAAGGTGTGGGCCTACCTTCGGGGCACTTTTTTTTAATTTTGAAAATATGATTTTTTATTATTATTATTTACACGCATGGGTTTTTAGTTAAAATGTGGAATAAAACTGCGGATTCAAATAGGTTTTTAATGGAATTTTAATAAACATTTCAAATTAGGGCAATATTTAGTCAAATTTCAGTAATGAATTGCATTTATGCCAAATTTTCAATAATGAAATCTATTCATTGTATTTCATACTTCTTTTTTTCAACAATCTATTAACAAACCATTTGTCTGAATTATGAAGCAAAAGATTTACAATACCTCTTAAATTTACTAACATACGTATACCAAATTTTCTATACGAAATATAATTTTAAAAATAATCTATTTTCAATAAAAATAGTTCTATGAAGGCATCCTCGTAAAAAGAATACATATAAGCGAAATCAAAAAAGTAAAAAAAAAAGGCCTGCACACACATCAATCTCAGCTCAGTTATTCAATTGAAAAAAATTCATTTAAAAATATTAAAATGCCACCGAGATATCTTTATAAATTCCTTTCATAGAATTAGTATTAGCGAACGGGTCTTTTAATTTGAATGAAGTAGCCTCTTTATACTCCTATTCACCATATACCTCAACACACAAAACCGCGGTCGAACGCTCAAATAAAATTCATGACAACATTTGATTGGACATTATCGAGGAAACGTCCAATCAGGATTAAACCTGAATATCGTTTGAGCATTCGACCGAGGTTTTCGGTATAACTCGGGGTCGAAGTAGTTGGTGAATACGAGCGTAAGTAGTACTAGCTGTCTAAAATGGAACTATCGCGCTACCAGATTAGAACCATCATTTATTTCCAGCTCTGTTGCAAAAAGTCAGCTATAGAATATCAAAGAATCATGTGCACATGTTTAAATACTACTGTTGTACCATATGAAACAGTGAAGGTTTGGTAACGAAAGTTTAAAAACTAGGACTTATAACATTTAAGACGTCACACTACTGTCTGAAAAAGAGCCGGATGATAATGTAAAGTCTAGGGGGGGGGGGGGGGGGGCGTTTTTTTTTCAAATGTCTCGCTCAAATTTTAACACTTTGACATGTTTTTTTTTTAATAGGATAGCGGAGGACAATCCACAACCGGGCTAGTTTTTACTTTTTCGGCTTTGGTTTCAGATTTCTTTTTTTAAATACTTTAGCTTTTAGAACCGGTTTGAACCGGTTAGGAAACCGAAACTATTCTAATATAAAAAGAATATAACCGAAATCGAAAAAGCAAAAACAAGCCCGGTTCTGGATCGTCCTCAGCTATCCTATGTAAAACAAAAATCTTTTAAAAATATTAAAATTTGAGCGAGATATTTGAAAAGAATGCTCCCATAGACTTTACATTATCATCCGGGTCTATTTCACTGACTATTGTGAGGCCTTAAGAAGCAAAACACTCTGCCCAGTCTACTGATTTTTATTAACATTTTTTTGGAAAAAAAAACGTTTGTTACAATGCAATATAAACAAATTACTCTGTTGAAAAGTGCGAAAAATTGAAAAGTGCTAAAAAACTCATTTAAAAGAGAGATATTGAAATGTACAAAATATTACAGTATTTTCATTGAAAATTATTCATTTTTTAAAATTAATTAACTAACTGATTTTTTGCTATAGGATGCCATGCAAATCCAGCTGTTACATTTGCATTCGCCGCTGTCGGAAAGCTGGATTGGAAAAAAGTGATACCTTACTTCTTTGCTCAATACGCCGGAGCCTTTGTCTCGTCCATAGTTCTTTATGCTGTCTATTTTGGTAAGTATTTAAACAAAAAAGACGTGGGATAAATATGAATTATTAATATTTTGTAATCTTTATTTTCTATTTTCTGTTTTACTTTTTATTTTCATGATGAGTTTAAACTTGTTCCCGCGTTAAAAATTACGGGTTAAGATCATAATTATGCATTATGTTTGCAAAATTGGATTTCCCCCTAATTTAAACTAGATATTGTAATCAATTGTAGTAAAAGCTTTTCACTGTAAAAAATAGTAAATAAACAGAATTTTAATAAACACAAAAGAGAAAAAGTTTATATCATTGTTATCAAAAGTACACTTCAATGATATTGTTTTCTTGTTTTATTCGTTTAAATAAACACATAAGTATGCTTCTTATAAGTGCCTTGAAAAAAAAAAAAAAAAAAAAAAAAAAAAGAAAAGAAAAAAAAGAAAAGAAAGAAAAAAAAACTTAAAAGAATTAGTAAATTTTAAGTATCAGCATTTTAAAAGATCTAAAAGAATAGTACTTATTACAGTATTATTTATCTATTATGAACATTTTAAAAATTCATCCAATCAAGGTACATCTCTACGTACAAGCCGAGACTTTTTGGAAAATGTTTTGGCTCCAAAATAGGGAGGAGTCAGCTTATACACGAGAATAAGAAAATTTGAAAATTTGAAATTCTAATATAAGAAACAAAAGAAGATAAACATAAAAAAAAACCCTTAAAAATACATGCATATTTCTATAAATGCTTTAAAACTCCATTCTTTTAAAATGAAAAAAGTTACCAATCCTCATTCATTACCCAAATCATTATCAGAATTTTCAAACAGTACGATTATGACTAATTGGGGCCCTGGGCAAAGATACATTAAGATAGCCCCTTTCGAATCATTGCAACGTTATTCAAATAGGACTGACTGTCACTCATATGTGTATGTGTTATGCATAAACATTTTTTTCGCATCTTGGATATAAATTGAAAGAAAGAAGAAAATTCTTAGATCAGTCAATTCTAAATTAAATAACCTTAATTAATAAAAACACACCATTTTTTTTTTCCTTAGTACAGAACAAAACTCTTTTATGTAACTTTAGCAAGTTGTTATATTACTTTAAGATGAATTTAATAATTTCAACATGTGGAAGAGTTCGAATTGGGAAAAAAATAAATATGTTATAATTTAATGGATGGATTTACGAAGGGGAGGGGTGCTTAAAGCCTGGGGCCCATGGACAAAGTCCCGATTTGCCCATTCGGTAATAAGGTCCTGAGTTCATTCATCGCATTATTGATGTAACATTTTTTGAAAGATCAAACAATCATTCTTGTGGTAATTCAATTCGAAAATAGGATATTTGGTTTTTATGAACGAGCAAATCGTAATAGAAAGTGTAGGACCCAATTAAATTTGACAGAGCGCGCAAATAGAAGGGATCAATAATTTCGGATACCGCATTTTACCCTTTTTAGGTGCGTTCGTAATTATGTAAATACGTAGCACCTATAGTTGTCGTTCAGTCCGTCCGTCCGTCCATCTGTCTGTCTGTCTGTCTGTCCGCATATAACAACGCAAAAACTACCCAACCGAATCTTTTGACATTTAAAATATATAATTATTACATAATTTTGTCGAGCCATTTCAAATTTTATGAGAATCGGATGGATAGATCAATTACAGGGACGATCAAAAGTATTCCGTTACATTACGTCAATGGGGAAAATGTTGCAAATACATTTTAATCGTTTGAAATTTAAATTACCTACTTATTATATAATTTTGTCAAGGCATTTCAATTTTTTTGAAAATAGGATGCATAGATCAAATACAGGGACAATCAAAAGTACTCCGTTACATTACAGTCAATGGGGAAAAAAAGTTTTAAATGCATTTTAATAATATTACACTCATTTGAACATAATAATATTGATATGCATCATAAAGTACATATTATAATATAGATTTTGCATAATCTGTTGTGCAAAGAACTTTTGTTATTGATTTACAAGGCCACACAAAAGTATTCCATTACATAATAAGTATAGACAGAACATTGTTTAGTGCGCATTTTAATTGTAATTAACTATTTACAATTTTATGAGATTGATATATGCGAGTGATATTTTTAAAACTTCATTATCGCACGAACGCACCTCATTTGCTACGCTTCACGTGCAATTTCCAACTTGTTTCTATATATGTACAAAAGAGTGCTAAGTCTTCGTTCGCCGAATTCTTTTATCGCCGCTTTTTAACATCGGCTTATAAACGGGTTTCCGATTTATACACGGAAACATACGGTATATAAATATTTTTTTTTTTCAATCTTAGACGGAAAAATTCCGGATAATTTCATTGTACGCAGTATATGTCAAAACATGGCTATTTAATTCAATTTTAATACGGTCCTATAAAATAACTGTAGCAATTTCTAAGCTTATTTTGAACTTCGTTTATGCTATAATCGATTTCAAAATTAAATTTGAATAACTCAGTCGTTTTATGAAGGTTTTAGAATGAACAATCAGAAAACGAAATAATGGTATAGGCACCAGTTATTGGTTTCGTTGTACCTTTTACTTAGTTGGCGAATTTATAATTTCGAACTTTTGGGGAGCAGGGGAGAAAATATACCTTTTGTTGTTTGTAAATAAAGAATAACTTGAAACAATTGCCTCCTTCAAGTAGACAAGTTTTCTGTGACCACCTATTATCTAAATTTAAAAGTATAAGATTAATTATGATTTTCTCATTTTAAACGGTAGCATTTTCTGTAGTAGTTGTACTTACTACAAAAGACTAATATATAAGCTATTTGCACTAAATTATCTATTAAAAAAAACATGTGATGTACGTGCTTGGGCAATTATGTATTAATTGATATTGTTTAAATATACCATAATTAATAAAAAATATTTTTAAAAAATGATCATAAAGTCACATTGTGTCCCATTTTTCAAAATTATGTAATAAGCAAAATACACGAAGTTAAACTTTTGTTTTAGATTATCTTGTCATGTTTTAAAAAAGGAGCCAGTAAAACTGCATATTGCATGTATCTTAATAAATTCACTTTCTCGCACTTCGTACAAGAATAAAAGTAGCATACAATGTCTTCTTCCGTGTTAAACCGAAAAACCCTGTAAATAGAATCTTGCATACATCGAAGCTCAAATGTATTTTATTATGGTAAACAAATTACTATTTCATGAAAGAATATAGAAAGAAAAATGAATACAACGAATACAATAATTTGACCATTCTGATTTAATGTATTCGCTTCTCTTTCTGTCTTCCTATTTCACGAAAGAAGACAGAAAGAGAAGCGAATACATTAAATTGGCTATTTTGAACTGCAATGAGAGCATCCGTTAAATATAAATTCTGCTACATTTTTTCTTCCGTGTTAAACCAAAAAATCCTGTTATTAGAATGTTGCATACATCGAAGCTCGAACGCATTTTATTATGGAAAACGAATTCCTATTTCACGAAAGAAGATAGAAATAAAAATGAATAGATTAATGCAAATTACTGATGTTCCGATAAAGAAAACTCCTTTTCTGATTAAGTTCCTCTCTTATCTTTTTGACATCTACTTTTTTTTTCCTTCTGAAACCTATCTTAATCAAGCACTTTCATCCGGCTTCCAAACAGAATGAAAAGGAAACCGAACGGTTAGAGTTCTGACTAATATAGGTAACAGGTCAATCGGTCCAGACTTCCAGTTTTTTGATCCCTTAACCTCAAAGAACCATGACTTTTCTTTTTTATTGATACTTTCAAGAACCCTCGTCATAGGAACAACGACCTTGACTCCATGATCTCAAGACCTGGTGCACCAGTTCTTTCTAGTTTGGATGAGCCACTTACCCCTCCCTTCACCCCCCCCTTTCTATCTGAATCCATTCCACCATCATAAGATGACCTAATAGGCAATTTGGTTTCGGGCACTTTTGTTTTCGCCGTGGCTTTTTTTGTGGCAACAAATCAAGCTGGTGTCTGATTTTGATACATGAGCTAGTTGTCTCTGATTTTGGTGGGAAAGTGGCTGCACTTTCTGAATGAAGGGCGTCTGCCATTCATTTTGCTTTTTTAAACCTGTTCTTTACATAATGATTTTGTTGTTTCAAACGAATTATTTAATTTGTATGTAACTGGAAAAGAAATACTTCTTCCCACATAAAGTAGAGCCTTATTTCGAGTATGGGATGCCAAACATCAGGTCAAGGTTATCAAGCAATTGTTACATTTCGATTGTTCCATAGTTGGACATGTCATTAATATAATCATTCACAGTAATTCCTTTTTTATTAAAATTCATCTTTCTGAATCATGTTATACGCTTAACAATATTGTTATAAACGCTCATCTCTGATAAAATGTCTTCTGTTCGTTCTAGGGCATTTCTCCATACCATATATGTATACAGGGAAAGTCAAAGTCAAAATGAGGGCTACAAATTCAAAGGTTTGCTGCGCAATATATAATCAATGTATTTATTCAAAATATACACACTGTAGAAGGTAATATATACAAATTACGAATAGTAGCTTGTAATTTTATATTCGACAATAGATGTCACCATTAGCCCAATCGTCGTAAGCCCCGCGTGGTAAGCTATCGCCAGATCCCACCCTTCGCGATTTGTGTGTGTGTGTGGTTTGTGAGAGGGGCTTGTGATAGGAAAACGTTGCCTATTTGTGCCTCCAGTTTTAAAGACCATGAATCATTTGAAAGTCTATATCACAGTTGCTATCGTCTGCATTGATACAGACATTCTGTATACGGTTTGGTAACAATTACACTACATACTTAATATATCACCCCTGTTTTGCAATAATACAACTTAATGACGTAAGGTACAAATGATTAATTGTTCAGGAAAATCAAAACAAAAAATTCTTCACATTGAAATTGCTTACTGCATAAGCACCCTTTGGAGAAAAGTTGAAATATTTAAGCATATTTCCTTTCCGGTTTTTTCCTGCAAAATTTTACGATAGGTAATTAGGACTTAAGTGGCTCCTTAAACCGTTAACTTCTAACATATACAGATAGTACCTGTGTTTTAAGCCCAACTCAAATCTCTCATTTAGAAATACACGTACGCCCGTATTAGATATTATAAAATATTGCTTTCTGACTCTGTATATGTACATAACACAATTTTCCCTTACGACCTTATTGCAAAGCAGGTGTGATATGCCGTTTAACAAAAGAAGCTCATATTGAACAATTGTGAAGATAACATTCAACATTTGATTATAATTCGACTACATGTAAGTATATTTTCAATAAATAGATCGATTATGCTTTGCTTAGTATACCTTTGAAATTGAGGAATTCATTTTGATTTGCCCTGTTTATATTAGAGATGAGCTCGAGCTCTTTTTTTATAGAGGCCAGTCCCGAAAACTTTTTGCGTCTTCCAAACTCACTTCCGATATCGATAATACGCCTTAGAAAATTACGAATAACAATTTAAACTCTTTAATTTTTTTTTTCCCTGTGTCCCCATTTGGGGATCTCCGTTTTGTCTCATTTTATTAATAATACTCAAACATAATAAAAATTTCGATATCAGAATGAAATGTTTCGAAATCTATGATTCGAACTAATGCAAATAAAGTAACAATATTGCTATGCACTCAAATGGGATTATAAATAATTCAGTAATAATTAATAATATTGCATTAATACTCAGAAGCGAAGAGATTAACCCCTTGGGGACGAGGGACCAGTTTCGAGCACCACAAGGTGTTCAAAATTCTTGATTATTCTTATCAGTAAAATTTTGCTGTAAATTTTGCTTATTTAATGGAAGCATTTTCCCGATTAAAATCGGCAAAAATTTTTGTTTTCAAAAACCACTGATAAAACATCAAAAAATTTGTAAAAGGCGCTCGTCCCGAAGGGGTTAATGATTAATTTTTTCATTTAAAAATGCTTTCATTGATAAAAATAATTAATCTTGAATACTCTCAAATGATGAAGTTTTGCACTTTGAATTATAACGAATGAGAAATTTTCAATATATATATCGAATAGATGTTGTTTGAAGGATAAAATCTTTCGAAAATAAAAGCTTAATCTCATGCATTCGAAAATATTGACTTTAAGGATCACTGATTTACCGAAACAACTGAAGTAAACACATCTAATAATTTAATTTTATAAGGGTGGAGTATTTCCTAATCTGTCAAATTATCTGCCGTTCTTAATGTTTGATGAATATTTAACTCGATTTCAACCGTGCATGAAGAAATTATTCTGCTGAGACTAATAGGAAGGAAAAAATTATTCGGAAGACAATAGGCGAATTACAGAAAAAATAATGCACCAGTAATTGTTCTGTATGGGAACGAGGTGTTTATCAATGATAATTTAGTGTTTTACTGAAACATATAAAAAATAATGATAGTGAAAATAAAATTTTTCTATAGAAAAATACATTAGAGTCTGCTTTAATTTAGTTCCTCAATCCAATATATCTTAAATGAGAGAAAGAGTGATTTACGAAAACATAGTGTTTCTTTTTTATGTATGAATTCACGCTCATATATAAATTGAGGATGTATTGAGTGGAATATTCTCAAACTTTGTAAGTAAATTAACTATGCATGATTCAATAGCTTACTTTGCACAATTTTAATGCGAAGTTATTTCCTCTTTTAAATTCCAATATCTATTTGTATTTAAATAAGCTGAATAAAACTTGTTCTTAAATTTGAGTTAAATTAGTGCCTATTCTTACCATTCTGGATATTCTTAAAACTCTGCATTGTATTCTTATGAACCGTTATTATTAAGATGTTCACAAAAAGTAAATAGATTATGCAATTCATCATTGTGTATTATATATTATCCTGTGTTACATATTATCCTTATTACGTTACAGTATCGGAAGTCGGTTGTATCAGAACTGCACTTCGCATTTCTTTCTTTATAATTATTATTATTTTCCTTTGTCCTTAGGAAAAAGTAACGTTCATAAATATTTTTTGTCATAATTTTTAAAATTGGAATTTTTTTTAACTTTAGAAAAAAAAGAGAGATCTTTAATTAAAAATTCATAAAATTAAATCATTTCCTTTTCTGAATTTTTTCTATCCAAGGAAACTAAATAAAATGTTAAAGATGGGCGTTACTGATTGAAAAATAAAAATTGTGCACGATGCTTAAAAAATGTTTTATGCGTATCACTTAATAATATATATTATTCCCAGTTAACTGTTATCTGTATGTTTTTGTGAAATTTATTCAGCCTTGCTTATTTTTTTATAACTTGACAGCATGTGGCCGGCCACACGTGAATATCAAATTGTTTTGGAAACTTTTCGATTGTGTTGCTTGCAATATAATTTTTAAATAATCGTGTGTTTCTAAAAACAAAATATTAAATTAGTATTATGTAATTAATAATTAATACTTCCCAGATAATTTAATCAAATATGCCCAAAAGTACACATGAGCTCTAATTTTTAGCTTTAAAAAATATAACAATAAAAAGCAATGAAATGCTTTTAGCTATTCCAAAATAATAGTCCGGGAGCCGACCGTCGATGTATCGACTAATAGGACAAGACTTACATCAAAATGTAGGTCTCAATGTGCACATTAAGAATATCACTGGCTGCCAGGTCCTATCCTGCCGGAACGCAAGGCAGCCGCACTTATATGACGTCAATTTTGAGTGTTTACCTATGTATCGAGTACATGGACCAGACATACATCAAAACGTAGGTCTCAATGTGCACATTAAGAATATAACTGGCTGCCACATACATCAAAATGTAGGTTTCAATGTGCACATTAAGAATATCACTGGCTGCCAGGTCCTATCCTCTCGGAACCCGGTGGCACCCGCACTTTTATGACGTCAAGTTTGAGTGTTTATTTATGTATCGAGTACAAGGACCGGACATACATCAAAACGTAGGTCTCAATGTGCACATTAAGAATATAACTGGCTGCCACATACATCAAAATGTAGGTTTCAATGTGCACATTAAGAATATCACTGGCTGCCAGGTCCTATCCTGCCGGAACCCGGTGGCAGCTGCACATTTATGACGTCAATTTTGAGTGTTTACCTATGTATCGAGTACAAGGACCAGACATACATCAAAACGTAGGTCTCAATGTGCACATTAAGAATATCACTGGCAGCCAGGTCCTATCCTGCCGGAACCCGGTGGCAGCCGCACATTTATAACGTGAATTTTGAGTGTTTGCCTATGTATAGAGTACAAGGACCGGACATACATAAAAATGTAGGTCTAAATGTGCACATTATGAATATTACTGGCAGCCAGGTCCTATCCTGCCGGAACCCGGTGGCAGCCGCGCATTTATGACGTCAATTTTGTGTGCTTACCTATGTATCGAGTACAAGGCCAAGACATGCATAAAAATGTAGGTCTCAATGTGCACATTAAGAATATCACTGGCTGCCACATGCATCAAAATGTAGGTCTCAATGTGCACATTAAGAATATCACTGTCTGCCAGGTCCTATCCTGCCGGAACCCGGTGGCAGCCGCACTTTTATGACGTCAATTTTGAGTGTTTGCCTATGTATCGAGTACAAGGACCCGACATACATCAAAATGTAGGTCTCAATGTGCACATTAAGAATATAACTGGCTGCCAGGTCCTATTCTGCCGGTACCCGGTGGCAGCCGCACATTTATGACGTCAATTTTGAGTGTTTCCCTATATATCGAGTACAAGGACCCGACATACTTCAAAATGTAGGTCTCAATGTGCACATTAAGAATATAACTGTCTGCCAGGCCTGGCAGCCAGTTATATTCTTAATGTGCACATTGAGACCTACGTTTTGATGTATGTCTGGTCCTTGTACTCGATACATAGGTAAACACTCAAAATTGACGTCATAAAAGTGCGGCTGCCTTGCGTTCCGGCAGGATAGGACCTGGCAGCCAGTGATATTCTTAATGTGCACATTGAGACCTACATTTTGATGTAAGTCTTGTCCTATTAGTCGATACATAGGTAAATCGACGGTCGGCTCCCGGACTATAACCAATGGTTCTCTTTATCAGCGATTTGCTGCCTTTTCAGTAATTTATATCTGACAAATTGATCATTAAAAGTGAATAATTTAAGTTTGTGCTTTTTGGGCAACTTAAATATTGAATAAAAAGATATACTGCTGTTGATTTTTTTTTTTTTTTAAGTTGGTACAATTTTGATATGAGGGTGACTCTTCATAAAGTATAAATTACATGTAATTGTAAAATATTTTCTAGGAATTAAAACGCTATCTTTTCTTTTTATTACATTAGTCAGAAATTAAAACTGGGGTTCTATTTATTTTTATCTTATTTATAAATTTCTAAAAAATATATGAGGACCCCAGAAGCCAAGGGGTATAAGTGACAAAATTGAAAAAAATAAACTAAATACACAGACGACTTAAAAATATGCTTTTTTCATTTCAGGTAAAGAAATATAAGTGATTTTCTTATTATTTGCTGAGTTATAGAGGCAAACCACTTTTTTCGAAAAACAAACAATATTGATTAATTATACATTTAAAGAAAATTGTACTTTATTTTTTAACAGTTATTGAAATAAGAATTCAAAGACCAGAATGCAACAAGCAGAAATTTCCTATTTCAATCCACTCAATTGTTATTGATGTTCCAATTTTACATCAATTATCTTTAAACTCAATTTACTCCTAATCGAAATTTTGTCACTTGTACCCCTTGGCTTCTGAGGTCCTCATATATAATTATTATTATGCTTTTGGTTTGTATGTATGTATTACAAATGAGTTCGGACTCCTTTTATTTTATTTTTTAGAAGCCTGAGCTTGATGCCAAAAGCATGCAGTAGAAAATTCTTAATAACATTTAAAAACTGTTTCAAGATTTATTGTCTCATTTAAAAACCTCTTGGTAAATAGAAAAAAAGTATCGCTCCTAAAACTTTTCTCGTGATAACACTTCGGGATTTTCATGTACCTGAAAGTCTGTTTACAACAGCAAATCCGTTATTTACATTCAACCGCTGAGCTGACAGAAATGTTTGAAAGTCACAATTCTCATTCTTTTAAAATATCATTGCACAACTATACGGCAGAAAAAAAAGTGGATTCTGTTTTTTAGTAATAAAGAAATTATAAAGAAATCATTGAGCCTACACAGACTTCAGAATCAGATGGAATATTTCTATTTATATTCAAATAGCGGCCCGTCCTCGTTTTGCTTCAGGTAGAGCAAGCCGCCCAGTCCTGTGCCACTACTGACAACGCAAATTTTTACTACCACTTCATCCGATTAAATTCAACTACTATAAGCATTACCGTCCTTTTAGGTAGTCGGATAAAAAGTAGTTTAAATGTTAATCTAAGGTGTCAGATACCTCCATAGAAAATTTCATAAAAATCGATTCATCCGTTCTTGAGTTATAAATGGTGTAACTAGCACGACTTCGTTTTATGTATATATTTTAATAAATAGTATTTGCAGCGCACGCGATGTAAGGATTTTTTAAGATCATTTTTCTACACCTTGGGTTACATTATTAACATTTTAGTAATGATCCCTAATTTTTTTGAAAATATAATATAGCCTATGTTCACCGGAAATAGTGTAACTTTCCAACGGTGAAAGAATTTTTTCAAATCCGTCAAATAGTTTCGGAGCCTATTCAATTTAAACAAACAAACAATCAAATCTTTTCTCTTTATAATATTAGTATAGATTAATGCTGTTCTCAACTGCTTTGCTGAACATGCGAAAAACATCGTAACACATTTATAAATTAATTTTTTACCGGAAATATACAAAATTGCAAAGCCTGATCATGGAAGCTATTTGAAATCTAACTCAATTTTCAACTTTTTTTATTATTATTATTAATAATAATAAATTACCTATTGAGATATAAGCTTTTTTGATCACGTGGCAAGGCGATTTTCGCCCCAGTTCGGACTGGTTTTTCTTTTTCTCGCAGAAAATCAGTTCAAAAACGCCCAATTTCACACCTGAAAAATCTATTGTGTTTACAAAAAAACAGAAAACTGAGTGCGATTTAATTGTTCCTGAAAAACTGCTAGTTTCGTGCGTTCCCAAAGAAGAATAAATTAAAACTTATGTCATAAAGTTGCTCTTTTTGATTAAAAACAACCTTAATAACGATTCAATTCCGTGTCAAAGTAATTTTTAAAGCATTGTATAACATTTACGAAATGTAGAATACATCCTTATTTCGTAAATAACAAATTCTTTGGCTATTTTTCAATTTGTGAATAAATTAAATTTTCACTTTGAGCTCGAGCCCGAAGACTGAGTTAAAAAAATCAAGAGAGAGCCGGTGTCATACTTGGTGTCGGGTTCGAGCTCTTATCATTTTATTTCTATTATTTATGTATGCCCGCATTTTTTTCAACAATAATTAATTATATTTCTATGTATATTTATACACTACTAATAACAATACAACGTAGTATATTTTATGCTATAAATAATGTTATATTATGTATAATTTTCTTTAGAGGGGCATATAAGAAAGTTTAATACGTGACTGCTTACTACATATCAAATGTGATTTATGCTGACAACTAAACCACATTTTACTTAAGACAGTGAAGAAATACAATTATAAAAATTTGATAAATTAAGAGGATTAAACTACTCTCACCAAAATACGACGACAGCCTTTTGCTTAATTTTTAATCTTTTTATTACCGATTTTTTTTAAGGAAAAATTCTCTATAATTAAATCGCGAAAGGGTTCTGATTAAATAAAATAAATTTTACAACAAAAAATAACAACTGGTGAGGATAATGAAGGATTCTAAGCACTTTAAGTGGCACGTATACCAGACGCTCGTCCCCAATGGGTTAAAGCAATAAAAATATGATGGAACCTAAACTACATTTGTTTTATTTATCTAGTATTATCTTTTTTAGTTTATTCCTCTTCTCGAATCGCCATCTTTTTACCTTTTACATTTTACTTATCATCTTAATATTTTTTGTTATCCTACATACTAACATTGAAAAAACGTAGATAAGTTTTAATTTCGCAGGACGTACAAGAAATATTATTGCAAATTGGCAAAAAAAAAAAAAAAAAAAAAAAACATTCAAACAAACAAAAGGAATGAAATATAAATCACATCACATGGAAGCAAAATTCCAAATGTGCTCGTCTTAAAGCATTTCCCTTGACCTAGTCGAAAATTATAATTACAATATGTCTGAAAAGCTTAAAAGAAGTGACACGCCCGTAAACGTTGCTCAATGAAGATTTATTGTATATTAAAACACTCTTATATTATTGACAGCCATTAGCTAAGATTCAGAAACCTTCATTACACTTTTTAGATTGCGTTAAGCAGAAAATGATGGGAAAGAATAGTTTTAGTGTTTATATTGCAATGTAAAAATAGCATAAAAATCGTTCTCAAAAACTCCATACATATATATCTAGGCATTCGACCAATACCCAATCAATGATGAATGTTTCTGTTCTTAAATTATTGCTTATGGGAGGTGGTGGCCTAATAGTTCGAAGTTTTCTGTGGTTTTCTTCAAAATTAAAGTAAATACGATTTAGTTTCTCTTAGAAAGACCTCCAGGGAAGACCTTTCCTCCGGGCCTATATTCCTCGTGTTCATCCTCGACATTCGTCGGTCTATAAGCTACACGAACACATTCGACCAAAATGTAATTACGATCTTTATTATTCTAATTGTTCTAATTTTATTCAGGAATATTTTAAAATAATTTATATTTGTTATCATTATAATCAAAGAAAACTAAAAGTCATACGTTAAGCATAGATTATGAAACACTTTCCAATATACTCATAAGACTGTTACAAATGTTTATTATTTAATGATGTTTAAGTAACCAATTCGGAAAACGCGCAACACATTTCATAACCCAATTTCAGAAATTACCATCTAAAGTCAGAAAAACATTCGAATTCTTTTGTACAGCCTTGTATACAATCTATAATATTTGTATATGGGTAAATTCAATATGTACCAGGTGTATTATGTATATACCCGTAAATTTAGTATGGGTAAATTCAATTCAATTAAGGAACGCATAACACAGTTGAAAACTCCCTTTTAGCAATTTTTGTCAACAGGTAGAAATATACGCAAATTCGCTTGTACAGTCCAGCATATGAGCAGAGCATGTAATCTACAGAACTTATACGCACCAAGTAATATGATAACAAGTTGGAAATTGCACGTGAAGCGTAGCAAATGAGGTGCGTTCGTACGATAACGAAGTTTTAGAAATAACACTCTCATATATCAATCTCATAAAATTGTAAATAGTTAATTACAATTAAAATGCGCATCAAACAATGTTCTCCCTATACCATTATGTAATGGATTACTTTTGTGTGGCCTTGTAAATCAATAACAAATGTTCTTTGCACCACAGATTATGCAAAATGTATATTATAATATGTACTTTATATAGATGCATATCAATTTTATTATGTTTGAATGAGTGTAACACTATTAAAATGCATTTGAAACATTTTTTCCTATTAACTGCAATGTAACGGAATTCTTTTGACTGTCCCTGTAATTGAACTATGAATCCGATTTTGATAAAATTTGAAATGACTCGACAAAATTATGTAATAATTATGTATTTTAAATTTCAAACGATTAAAATACATTTGAAACTTTTTTCCCCATTGACCATAATGTAACGGAATACTTTTGATTGTCCCTGTAATTGATCTATGCATTCGATTTTCATAAAATTTGAAATGACTCGACAAAATTATGTAATAAATATATTTTTTAAATTTCAAACGATTCGGTTGGGTAGTTTTTGCGTTGTTATATGCGGACAGACAGACGGACGGACAGAGAGATAGACGGACGGACAGACAGGCGGACAGACGGACGGACGGAATGACAACTATAGGTGCTACGTATTTACATAACTATGAACGCACCAAAAAATTAGTTACGTTAAATTAGATCTGTATATGGGAACATCCATTCTGAAATTTTGTGACAAATTCTATAAATAATACTAATTATTTTATTAAAAAATATAAGTAACATAAAAATTGATATAATTAGTTAAATACTATTGCGTTCCACTCACGTAAAATATATGTTGTTTGAAACAAAATGCAATTGGCTTGTCTATATAATCAATCAAAATTTTCTTACTCTTGTGACCAGAGTGTCAAAAGACTAACAAAATTTTGATTCAATGTATAGACAAGTAAAATACATTTTGTAACAAATTAGGTAGAGTTTATGAGAGTAGAGCATAATGCTATTTAACTGGTTATGTCATTTTTTTTTATCTTAATTACATTTTTAAATAAAATAATTGGGATTATTTATGGAAATTTGCTTGAATTGTCACAGGATAACAGTGGACGCGTCCTCACATCACAAATGAAAATTCGCTTCGAGCAATTATTGTTTATAGATAGTGCTATAACCAATTTATTTTGAGCGTCCCTGAAAATGAACGCTGTGCTCACTATATTATTAGTAAAAAACATATGGTATAGCACTTCAATAATTTATATCAGTTTCAGTATGTTTCAAACATTTTAACATTATTAAAATACACTGCAAACGTTTTTTCTTCATAGACCATAATGTAACATAATTATTTTGAATGCCATGTAAACAAACAATAATTACTACAAGCTTCATATTCAATACAGAACATGTCATGGTAAATCTTGATAACATGTATCAATTCCAGTATATTTACGTGAGTTAAAGCGTGGCCAAAAAATCGAAATCATAGACACTTTTCAAGTATGTTGGAAAGTCTAAAAAAGTCACCTTTGTTTTATATAATATAATCACAGTGTATTTATATAGAAAAATTTAGAATAAAGCTAAATAGCTTTAATTTCTTAAATAATACTGA
This sequence comes from Maratus speculifer, assembly GCA_964019185.1. Lineage (NCBI taxonomy): Eukaryota > Metazoa > Arthropoda > Arachnida > Araneae > Salticidae > Maratus > Maratus speculifer. The sequence goes on from OZ025294.1 coordinate 310,172,001, forward strand.
AACCAACTACTTTCATTAAAACGAAAAACCACGGCATCGCCTCTTAGATTACGGAACGCTTTCAAACACTATCGGAATATTGTTCAGAAGTAATCTTTGTTTGTAGAATAAAATGGAATATCTGGTCAAAAGAAAAAAGGTTTCCTCTAGTTAGTGATCAATATAAAAGGGATGGCCAAATGTGAGATCAGGTACAAAACTTTTCAGACACTTTTTTTTGTTTTGAAAAAATAAAATAATAATAATAATAATAATAATAATAATAATAATAATAATAATAACAGTAAGTTTTTACGATAAAAAGGAGTTGTAAAAACTTACCTAAAATACTGAAATAAATATTTCAGTATTTTAGGTGTTCATTATAAGTCTATAAGCAAGGGTAGAGTACGGATCCAGGTTCGAACTGCTTTAAGGTCCACGCACATAGCACTAACTTCTTGCGCTATCTTTGATCTTTCATGTCGGCACTTTGATGTATAAAGTGCTTTTTCAGTGAACTTTTTTGAACTTCAAGGGAGAAATCCAACTCGAAATCAGTTGACAGCTTTACGACTGAAGATGGGGGCGAGATACACTTTTCCTTCCTTTATCAATTCGGTAGGGTCAGTCCTTCAAAAATCATTTAAAGAAATTTTACCCTTGTTTCGTTCGGAAACAAAGATTGATTGATTGCTCTTTTAGTGTAATAAAAACTAGTGCTGTTCGCTCCCAGGGAACTTAAGTTTTCCATTTCTGAGGTTAATCAAAGCTCTTTAAGTCTGGTTGGAGATCTATTCTAAAGGCTGCATTGCATTTATCGCAGTCCTTTCATATGGGTCATCCTGTTTCAGGTTATCTACAACCATATGAGGTATCATGAAACGTTGTGCTTTACTCACTCCCGTTGCGGTTGGATTTCTACCAGTCTCACTTTAACCATTTGCATCGCTCTATCGAATAACTGACATTTATAATTTACATGCAAAAAGTTTCTTCCTTAAAAAATTAAATGCAGTAGGTAAAATGGATAGCATCAGAATAACAGCGTTAAAAAGAATGATCAAATAAACATCAGGTATACTATTATCTTATCACAATCAAACCGATTGGTAATCAGTTTGATTACCAATTTTGTTGCCAATCAGTTTCAGCGTGTTAAGATAATAGTATGTCTGCATACCCATGGTTTATATGGAGTTCCTTTACCTGCATACCCATGATTTATATGGAGTTCCTTTACCTGCGGTTTATTCTGTTGAGCTAACTAAATGATTGTCCAAATGTTATGACAATAAGGTTATCTGAGCGAATTTTGCTCGCCGGTTGTCGGCCCAGTTAGTTTAAACGATAAGACATTGGCCCTATAAGCCAAGGATCTGGATTCGATTCTCGGCCTGGGTAATTTTTCGCTCAGTTGGAAATATTAAAATCGTATGATAAATATTAGGTGTTTAAAAGAACATGAAATCTAATGAAGTCAAAATAAAAAGAGTTATTACATTTGTTATTATTTTCGTTTTTTGTTTTTTACTGCTGATGTTGTTTTCATGCGATAAAATAGCTATTAATTAAATAAATAATAAAAATAAGAAGTTATTCCTTTACAGAATCTTTTGCTCACTTTGATGGAGGAGCTCGGGAAATTCCACCTCATGCATCTGCGACCGCACAAATTTTTGCCACTTATTTACCAGAGCATATCAGTGCGATTTCTGCTGTAGGAGATCAGGTAAATGTTTTCTGTCTTATAAGTTCATTTTTTGCCTAGGATAAAATATGAAGTCATAACAAGTAAGGAGAAGCATTGTTCCATTAATTAAAAATAAACTTTTGAGAAGTTGCTGGAAAAGAAGACGACATGTATTTAAATAAAGACAATTTTTATATGTCTTCGAACGTAAAACTGTAAGATGGATATTGTAATTGAAACTTAGCCTTAAATAGAAATTTTACTTCATCTTTTGAAATGCGTTTTGAATGCAATCTAATATATCTGTTTGTGTGTGTACAAGATTCTGCCGGTCCAAGTAAAGATGTTTACTGTTCGTTTTCGAAAACCGAGCCTCTACTCAGGGACGATTTTATCTAAGGATGTTACGCTGAGATGAGTATTTTCCGAAGTTCTACTTCGGCGTTTTCTTGTACGATATCACTAAAATTGACGCTCAGCTAAACAATCGTCGGTAACCCTATTTTGGTGAAATTAAAGCAAACCTGATGGCACAAAACCGCGGAGGATATTTCTTTCCATAAACAAATAATCAATACTATTAATGTTCGTACTTCACTAATGCTTGGATATATTGCATTTAAAACCCAATCGGGCAAAGCGTGCCAGAGAAACGTGCTGACAAGGCTTAGTGAAAGATGCCTCGGAAATTGCTTAGTATTTTACATTTTTATGCAAATAAATACAGAAAGATTTAAATATATCTTTTTACTTCTCAGTAAAAGTCACTAATAATTTTTTAAAGAATTAAAATTGAGATAATTAGTGATAATGACTATTTTAAAACAGGCGACTGTTAGGCGCTATGTGCTCGAACCCAGGTTTGTAGAAGTAAACCTGACAGAGGGTTGATGCACAAATATAACAGAGAGATTGACTTTGCTAACGCAAAGCTGTATCACATCAAATGCACAAAATTTATTTACCAACATGTGCCTTGACTAAACATAGTAATTAATTTTGCTTCTTTAAATTACTGCTATAGAAGAAAAATAGTCAATTAATAATCACTATCTAAGATGCTGCAAGAAACGATGAAATAAATATTTTTGCTTAAACTGTATGAAATTCAACAGTTTGAAATGAATCGACAAGCTAGAGCATGGACAAATGTTCATAAAACAACCCACTCCTCCCGAAAAAAAAAATACCCAAACGATGGCCATTACTTACCGCAAAATAGAATATATCAGTATAATTTGGTTCCTGTTAATTACTAATAACGAACTATTCATTAATGCTATATTTAAACTTGTTAAGAGGTTTTTTGCATGTAGAAATTGTACCGAATGTGGAATTTTTTTCAGTATTATCCCTTAATTTCCCTCCTTAATTATCCTCTTAAGGCTTGTTATCAGTCAGTCAGGGCGCAAATTCTCTTCTCTAATGCAAAAACTATGAGCTTGAACTGCATCTGTATTTTTCAAATTTTTCCTCCGAAAATTAAATTTTTTTCCTTCTGTTTTCTTTATGCTCTTCTTGAAAAATGTTTCTTTCTTTTTTATTTGTCAAAATGTTTGTAAAATACATATTTAATTTTTGGAAATTTAAATAAGTGAAGCAGACGAGTTATAAGTAAGATTTTAGCACTTTAACTAAAACAAAAAATGTTTTGAAAATATTTTGTCCAATAAAAAAAACAAAAGAGCACACTGTAGTAAACAAATAATAATAATAATAATAATAATAATAATAATAATAATAATAATAATAATAATAATAATTTTCCGAGGTTAAATTTGAAAAGTACGAATGCATTCCAAGCTCATCGGTTTAGCATTAGAGAAAGGAATTCCTAGCCTGACTGATGAGAAAATTTAATTTTTACATAATATTTGAATTTTTCTCAAAATGTAACTGAGGGATGCAAAAGGATAAGTCATTTGGTTAAATAATTTAGGAATTATGAAGGATTAAAATTTGTAATTCTTAATATTAAATTCATTTTTAATCATTGCTAAACAAATGTCAATGCGTATAGTTTTTTAAGCATAACTCAAAAACCGCTTTGCAAAATGAAGTGTAATTTTTGATTTGCATATTTGAAGCTTTTAAAGTTATTATAATTTTTTAAGTTATTTAAAAATTGATTTTTGTTAAAGACTTTGTAGGTTAAAATTAGTATATTTTTGAAAAAAAATTTTAAACATACATAATTTTATAGTTTTACAAAAGATGCATATGAATTGATAGTTTTTTAACAAGTATCGATTTTAAGGACCTTTAAATATGTCAATTCACAATTACAGCATTATTCCACCTAGTACTTTTTGAGTTATACTTTAAAAACTAACCGCATTGTCATTTGTTTTGCAGCGATGAAAATGATGAATTTAACACTAACAGTTACGAATTTTAAAACTTCTTTATTTCTAATCTATTTTCCCTTTGGTATCTTAAAATAAAATTTATCGAAGAATCTAAATGTGATGTCAAAATTAGGAATTATTATTGAAAGTTTTCAAGTGTGCTACAATTTCAATATGTATAGGATTCCTATGCAGAAATTTAACTATGGGATTAATCAGTAGAAGTTATTATAACAACTTGGTACCATTTATGTTTTCATACGATGATTTATGGTAAAATAATGGCTGCAATTTTTAAGGGAGAGGGATTACTGTACAGTCTTTTTAATTAAAAAACTGTAATAAAATTTTATTTTAAAGAAAGCACTTTTTAATCCTCAACTGCTGCAGGGAACCTAGAGGTCTGCAAGGGCCGGAATTTCCAGGCCCGGCCCGGAGGAAATTTTTTTCGGCCCGAGCTGGCCCATTGTAAAACTCAAAAGTTCGGCCCGGGCCCGGCCCGTTTAAATTTTTATATTTTAGGATCGGCCCATACAGAAATCAATGAAAACAGGCCCGGCCCGTTTTGGCCCGTTACAATTTCTACGATTTCTAAAAAATTCAGATTTTTTTTCATATAATTAAGATTTCTTTAAAGAATACTGCATACATACCTATGGAATGATTTTACAGTATATTTTACAGGAAATACACATTAGCAACATTAGTGATTACTAAGATTCTTAGGCTTTCAACAATCAAATAAAGATTCATCAAAAATTAATATGGCTTAGAATAAAAGAAAAAAAGAAAGAAAGTTAAAAACATAGTAACTTTTGAAGCTGTTTAATAAAAGAAGATTTATAAAAATATTTCTATATCATTTTATTAAAGATTTTAAATCCAAATTCATTCGTTAACTCAAATATGCGCCTTTCTGATACATTTCTAAATTCATTTTTTTCTCAGAAACGCACAGCAGGTATCTTTATTCAGAAACTATATAATCAAGTGGCGTTATCCGTATTTTGATACGAGCAATTTAAGAATACTGAAAGGAAATAAATTATTGTTATAGTTAACATTTTCAATAGAATTTCCGGAAGCGATAGCATGGGAAGGGAGAAAAACCTGCAACCATTTGAGAAACTATTGTATCTGAACAAATTTATGCAAGTATTTTATTCATCAAAAATGAAAAATGCTATTCGATTCCAAATGCCTTCAATAGTCAGGCTTACCACTTTTATATTTTTACAATTAAAAATTAATCTGAAAATGTGTCAAACTTTCGCGTTATTGAGAAATTAATTTAAAAACCATTAAGAAGTATATATCCAAAGATTAATCTAACATAAGTTTTTAATCGCTGTTAATAATTTTACAAATCATGTTGTCTGTCCTACAGATCTTGAGAACAATTAAGTCTTGTTCCGGTCCGGCAAGTCTATATGCACAAAAATAATGCAAGCTTGATCTCAGCCCGGTATGAGTCAGCTAAAAAAAAATATTAAAACGGGTTACACATAATTTAACAGCCCGATGCCGATCTCACACTGTACAGTGTACAAGTTACATTTTCGTTAAAACCATTTGCCTTGAAAATAGATCATATTTTGTCGTTTCTGCATAAATCTTCAAAAAAATTTTATCGGCCCGGCCCGTATGGCCCATTCAATTTTTTTGCCGGCCCGGCCCGTTGACAAAACTATTCTAATTCTGCTGTTCCGGCCCGGCCCGTTAGAAAATTTGAAGCGATTCCGCCGGGCCGGGTACGGGCCACTGTCCAAGTCCGGGCCCGTGCAGACCTCTAAGGGAACCACGCTGTTCAAAATCAATAGACCTTCCTTTTCTTATTATCATTTTGGTATAACTAACTATAGTAAGTTTGAATTTGTGATTGCACATCGAAATATGATTCCAGTAGTTGGCAGTTTATCAAGAAATTAAATGTAGCATAAATTTTATTAAATAAACTATACTTCAGATAAAAACTTCAATGTGCGATAAATAATAATAATAATAACAAAACCACTGAGAACCGTATATACATTACAAATATAAGTAAAAATGAAAAGGAAATCGAGCTTGTAAGTAAGTAGCCAGTGCAAAATATATTTCTGTCTCATAACATTTACTTATCATTTTTCTAATATGAGTGAAAACGGAGTTACACTTTCACTGTACAGTGGGTAGCCAAATTCCTAGTTACTCTACAATTTTTCGTATTGTTAATCTTGATTAATGTGTTTGTGCTGACAACACTGACAGATGACATTTGACAGGTGTCATCAACCAGTAAGGGACTCTTAGTACATAACGTGCGTCAGGGATGTTATGGAAATATTTAGTGATTTAAATTTTTCAATTGTTCATGATTCGTGGCAAAATTCGTCAAAAGAAAATTCGATAAACCCAAGAAATTTGATTCGTGATTATGGTCTGGCATCATAGTGAATAAGTAAAAGAAAATCGTAAAAAAATTTACAAATAGCAAATAAAGAGGAGTATAATCCGTAAAGAGAGGTTCAACGAAATATTGAGGAATTTGTCTTGGAACACTTGTGTTGAGATTTTTCACAATGCATTTCTATTTTATGTGCGAAAGTTTGTCTTTATTTATAAATCCATGGGTATTCAATCCATGTACATAGAAAGTAGTTTAATAATCCACTAATAAATAACAACATAACAAAGCTTCATTTTATTCGCAATGTAATGTTTAGACGTGCAACTAATAATTTGGCCACCCACTGTTATGCATCAACAGAATCACCCAAATATGTATGTATCCCTGAGAATGCATTGATCAAAAAATGAAATATACAGGGTTTCTCAAAAAAGTAGCAACAAACTGTTAGAGGGGTAAGGTACATCATAAGGACTGAAAATAGCATAGCAACACATGACCGGAAACGTCATCGTACGCCACATGGTTGTGTTCTTCATGAGAGCACTGTAGAGGAAATATTTGCTTTTTTCGTAGTCATTCCAGTAGTACTCGTCTTGAGAAGAATATGCAATATTTTATGGACAGAAAGCTGGCAAACATTCACTTCCTTTATAAATTGATTGATGGCAATGTACGAGAGGCTCAACGACAATTTGGTCTAGTTTGATCGCAATTTGTTAGTCGGGCCTTATTTATTGTCATCATATCTGACATCAGCAAACCATCTCATCTTTTTTGAACATGCACTACCAGGCTTATTTCATTCTGTGCCATAAAATGTGAATTGTAAAATGTGTTTTCAACATGATGGAGCGCCTTCTCCTGTCCCTTTATTTCTTGTATCTCTGACATCACTTTTTCTTGACATTTACGGTCATATGTTGCTACAGGATTTCATATATGACGTACCTTAAGTGCTATAAAAATTTGTCGCTGTATTTTTGAGACACATCGTATAAGAAAAAGAAATATTTTAAAATTAGATTTATGTTTATATAAAATTGGACTTTTATTAACAAATTTGTATATACCATACGCAATTAATTTTTTGTCTCATCAGATTGTCGGCACAATGTTATTGATGATGGCAATAGTAGCAATAACAGATCCAAACAACATGACTGTTCCCAAAGGTTCATATCCTCTCACCATTGGACTTTCCCTGTCAGCTATCATCTTCGCCTTCCCTTGGAACTGCGGTGCGCCGTTAAATCCAGCAAGAGACCTTAGTCCGAGGATGTTTACAGCTCTTGCCGGCTGGGGCAAAGATGTCTTCAGGTAAGATAAACCGGAATCAACGGGATTATTTGACTCTATATTTGCTACCTCATTCACCAGTAATAAAAGTGACACAACTAAAAAAAAAATTCATTTGGCTTATTATTCTATTAATAGGTTTATTTAGGTGCATCTTATTTACAAGAAAAGTATAAAAAATGTTGTTACCCGGAAGATCGCTCGATTGCGAAATACTTTACTTTTGCACCATAGTAAAGGGGAAGCAAAGAGTAAAGGGAGGGGTAAATTTACTAATTCTTCTATATCTCTACAATATTTTTATTCTTAAATGTTGTACATTTTTGGAGAGATAAGTGTAGATTTTTATGTTACATTACAAAGCAGGGTCATTATAAGACGGAGTGAGCTCCATTCCCCCATAATTATATTTTAAGCTCTTTTAAACTTTATTTTAACGCTAATATCATGTGCGTTGTATTTACATTATTCCCTTCTGATCGTACCCGATTGATTAAGGCCCTACTAAAAGAAAGAATGCTTATTTTCTTTTGTTACTTCTTTAAAATATAATACTTTTGAGTTGTGTGATATTTCTTGTAGGTGAGTGACAGATGCGATAAAAATTGCTTTAGATCCTTGCGTGACAAAATTCGACAAATATTTTTTTAAAAATTATATTTTCTATTATTATTATTTAAATTGGTTAACTTCAAATGCAAAATTCGATGGATTTCTATCCAATAAAAACCAAGCTACAATCGTAATATTCATCGAAAAAAAAAAAAATACAGAGCAATTTTTTTTATTCAGTAAATAAAGTCAAAATTGTATCAACTTAAATTTCAATAAATATCTTACAAATTAAAATTGGTCAAATTCCACCCAATAGTTCTGAGATATAATCATCATGGAAATTGTGTTTAACACAGTATATAGTAGCCCCACTTTTTCGGCAATATACACTCAAACTAATCTGAATAAATTTAATCTAAGATCTGATATATTAATACAGATTCATACAAAACAAACTTTGTATGAAACTTGGTGAAATCCCATATGTACATTTTTGAGATTATGCGCATACAAAATTTTTTTATGCATACACGTAGATGGTAGCACTGTTGATTCTTTCATCGAGCTTATGGCTGAAATTCCAAAATTAATAATAACTCAATTAGCATTTTAAAACACTATCGGTTTACCAAGTCATATCTTGGTGGAAAACATCTATAAACCCGATTTTAGCGATTGATTCGTAGGTTTCCCACAGTATTTTCCTGCTCGCAGGCAGACTTCGAGTAATCGTAATCGTGTAATCGTAATCGATTATAATCGACTACATAAAACTATGTAATCCCATTGTAATCGTAATCGTAAATTTTAAATTTCGAAATAATCGCGATGTAATCATAATCAAAAGATTTCACTTTGATTACAATCATAATCTAATTGTAATCGCAATGCAGATAATTGCAGTGTAATCTGTATCAAAAAGCTATATAATCGTAATCGAGCACACATATACTATTACGTTCAACGATTACATCTTTTTTTTCCCCTTCTTCCTTTCGCGCAATCCATAAAATACTTGGTCGGTGAGTTAAACATTGCCCCAAGGAAAGAGTAGTCCATGTTTGGAGCTCATTAAATCGCCCCTAAAGTTAAAAGGGAGAGAGCAGTTCGGGTGAAACAGAATGCATACTTTACATTGTATACAGTCATCGCTATAGAGGGCTGCTCCTGGTATATAGTAGAATAAGACATAGTCTGACTTCGTTAAAAGGTATCGGAATTGGGGAAAATCTTTATGTGGTCATTCGAGGGATCTTGTTTCGCGGGCTATTGAGTGGGAATGATAAGGGATAAAAAAGATGAAAAGAAAGAAAAATACTATATTTATGGTTTTACTATGGGCACTTAGCAATTGGAGAAACATCATCCTCTTTCAAATGTGGGAATCAGAGAATAATGAAAATGAGGGGGGGAAATGATGCTTAAATTGCATGTGACAATTTATCTAACAGCTCATTCGCATGTTGGATTTCTTAGTGGTTATCTCTAAGTGGTTGTTTCCAAGGATCTAGAGAAAGAGATGCTTAAGAGAAACAATAAAAAAATTGAAGATTATTTCACGGAATCTGTACCAGATTTGAATGAAAAGGCCGTGAAATTTTTAAAATACAAATGCAAATTGTGCACGTCAGATGTCAGGGTCTCCATAAAAACCAAGTCCAATTTGAACACCCACATGCAGGTAATTTTTTAATAGATATATACATATTGTACTGATTTATTTTAGAAATATTGCTTAGTTAATTATTGCTTATTAGTTATACTTTGTCTTTTTCTATTAAATTGTAGTGAAAGGAATTTTTTATATTAAATTAACTATATAGTGTTTTTAATCATAACTATAAAGTCCGTTTATTCAAAATTTGTATTTTAATATATCTGGATAAGTTAAACATATAGATCAGTTTTCTTACAAAAGCTCTAATAATAAAAGATTGTTAACATATATATGTGTGTGTGTGTGTTTATTTTATCAAAATCCCTCAAAAAAAAAAAAAAAAAAAAAAAAAAAAAAAAAAAAAAAAAAACAGAAAGGAAGATTGGTTTGTTAATAAATATACGGGTGTAAGTAGGATTTCTTTAAGGGTGAAGGACAATGGTAATGATACTTAGTTGTTGGTAAATTCTTTTAGCATATGCGCCGTCAAATTTAATGACGAACCCCTGAATTTTGAAATGTAGCCACCAAATTTTCTTTATCTCTGATTATTTAAAAAGACTACCAAAAAAAATCTCTCTAAATGAGTTATAAATAAATAATAGGGAAAAAAAGGTAGTTAATTTTTTTCCCCAGAAAGATTAGTTTTCCCCCTTTTCCCTCCCCCAATACACTCCTACCAAAAGATAATATTTTATATTATTAGTATTGTTATTGTTATTTGCCTGTTAACTTTCATGTGTTTCAATTTTGTTTTAAATATGTGGTTCAAGGAGACAGAGGCATGCAAATGAAAGAAAAAAGAAGGACTTGTTTTAATTCTTCCATTTCGAAAATTTTGGTAGAAGTTTTTTTTTTATTTAATTTTCCTTCCTTTTTTTAAATTTTGTTTTGCTTTTATTCCTAAATGTCTTGCAACGAATGTTCTGAGGAAAATAACCTTTAGTTAAACTCATTTCATCTTTAAATTTTGCATTAAAATAAAGGTTGTGAAACACAGGTTCCCCCCCCCCCAAAATTTTAGTGTATGTGTAAGGGGAGGGGGGGGGGCTCATTCTACGTACACCGGTATTCATGAGTTTCAAATCAGAATTTCGCATGTTACATATACCTATTCTATCAATCAAACATCCTTAGAAATGCTCTTAATTTCAAAATAAATTTATAATAAAGAAATCAGTTCTAAAATATTCAAAAAGGAAAACATATATTATTTATAGAGAAAAGAATAGCTCATTTAATATAAATGATTTATTTTTCCTTTAAAAATAAATAAATAAAAGGAAATGCATATTTTGTAAATTTGTAACTCTAGTTTGTAACATGTAGAGTACGGAATTAGTGTAATAGAACTGTAATCATTATCGTTCGTTAATCGTAATCCAATAAAAAATATTAATCGTAATCCAAACGTAATCGTAATCTAGAAATAAAAAATGAATAATCGATTATGTAATCGTAATCAGACTTGCATAAATAGAGACATAATCGTAATCTGTTTTTTGAAATTGAAAATAATCGTAATCCTAATCGATTACAGTCCTCTGTAATTGACTCGAAGTCTGCTCGCAGGCCTCCATATTTTCATACCTTTGGGTCAGGAAAACACAATAATAAACCTACGAGTCAACCGCTAAAATCGTATTTTCGTGTGTTTTCCTACAATATATGACTTGGGAAACTGATTGTATTTTAATATGCGAATCGAGTTTTAACTAATTTTTGGAATTTTAACCTTGAACTCGATGAGTTGATTATCTGTACTTCCACTTCACGGTCTAACAAAGACATCACACAAACAGGCAGACATTTTGAAATAATAGTCAAATCGTATTCAGGACACCCCAAAATATGTAAATCTATCGATAAATGATAATAGAAAACTTTCATGCTTTAAATATTTTTATATTACGCAATTGCAAAAGTTCGCACCCTATTTCATAGACGACAGATACTTGCAATTTTGACTGGGCTAATGTTTTTTTTTTTTTTTTTTTTTTTTTATGTACCTATTATTACATGAAAGTTAGCTTCATGTTTCCTGAGTGAGCGTAACGTTAAAAAAAAGTTTTACAACTTAATTTCTGTTTAATATTCAAAAAGGAAAATAAAACGATACATTATCGTCATGTTATGCTATAAGTTTTATAAAGGAGTCAGTGTTGGACGTATAATAAAAAAAATTCGAGACGTTCATTTGGATCGTGCTTTCGCTCTTAGGACCGTTAAAGAGGGGTTTTGACGATTACGAAATGGTGATTTCAATCTAAACGATAAAATTCACTCTGGACGACCTTCTGTCATTGATAATGACTTAATCCGTGAATTACTGAATAATAATCCATTAATTACTACTGAAGAGGTTGCTGAAAGACTATACATTCACAATTGGACTGCATTTCGCCATTTAAAACAACTTTTGTACACTTCAAATTTCGGTGCATCGGGAATCAGGCACGAACATTTGCAATCACTTCCATTATATAGAAGAAACAAAATTAAAAATAAAGAAGTATGAACATTTCAATTTTTGGCTTTTAAAATATGATAAAAGGAGCATTCATATTGTTGAATTGTTTTTTTTCTATAATTTTAAAATATAGTTTCTTATCCATTTCGTCAACAGAACATTGCTATCATATATATATATATATATATATATATATATATATATATATATATATATATATATATATATATATATATATATATATATATATATATATATATATATATATAATACCATTAAAAGTAGACAAGATTCACCAATGGATTTTATCAATAAAACAATAAACCAAAACGAAGAATTAGAATTGAATTGAATTATAATAAAATCAAGACCAATGAATTAAACATAATAGCAAAATTAACAGTTAAAATATTATAAATATACCATATATAATATTCATGATGAAACGATTTGCAACTCTTAATGGAAATCCTATGAAGTGGTAACAGAAAACTACATTGTAGAAATCTCACAGACAATACACAAAGGTTATGCGGATAGCAGCAATTACCTATGCGCAACGGATGTTATATATAAATTATATATAAGATACCACAATAGGAAAAAATTCATTATGACTATTCAAAATGAAAAGATATCAATTAAATATCAAATTGTATACATTCATAATTACACGCGCGGAGCAGCATAATAATTTGAATGCTAATATAATGCCATTAAATGTAGACAAGATTCACCAATGGATTTTATCAATAAAACAATAAACCAAAACGAAGAATTAGAATTGAATTGAATTATAATAAAATCAAGACAATGAATTAAACATAATAGCAAAATTAACAGTTAAAATATTATAAATATACCGTATATAATATTCATGATGAAACGATTTGCAACTCTTAATGGAAATCCTATGAAGTGGTAACAGAAAACTACATTGTAGAAATCTATATATATATATATATATATGTATACATACGTGTTTGTGTGCGTGTAACTTTTTGTAATAATAAGCCATTTAAATAGATGAAATTGACGAAAAAATTTTGAAATCATCATTTATAAACAAAAACACAAAATACCAGTTATAAAATGCAGTCATAAGAAATGAATATGAAAAACCACAGATAAAATTATATACATCTATATAAAATTTTATCTTTGATTTTTAAGTAAATATAATAATGCATATTTTTATGTTCATTAAACATGTAACAAGACCATATATATTTTTCTCACTGAATTTTAAATTTTGGTAAATATCTATGTTGCATTGGATTTATTTATAAAAAGTATATATATATGAGGATCCCAGAAGCCAAGGGGTATAAGTGACAAAATTGAAAAAAATAAACTAAATACACAGACGACCTAAAAATATGCTTTTTTCATTTCAGGTAAAGAAATATAAGTAATTTTCTTATTATTTGCTGAGTTATAGAGGCAAACCACTTTTTTCGAAAAACAAACAATATTGATTAATTATACATTTAAAGAAAATTGTACTTTATTTTTTAACAGTTATTGAAATAAGAGTTCAAAGACCAGAATGCAACAAGCAGAAATTTCCTATTTCAATTCACTCAATTGTTATTGATGTTCTAATTTAACATCAATTATCTTTAAACTCAATTTACACCAAATCGAAATTTTGTCACTTGTACCCCTTGGCTTCTGGGGTCCTCATATATATATATATATATATATATATATATATATATATATATATATGCATTTACTCTTTAATATAATAATAAGTAAACTTACTAAATAAGTACACGCATTAATTTTATGTATACTTATTTATTTATTTGCATCAACACAACATTTGAATGTTGTGTTAATAAAGGAATGTTTTTTAAACAAACCTTGGTCCCTTAAATTTATCTCTGTTGTTTTCAAACTTAGACGTTTAAAAAAAGTCTTGCAAAGTCGCCGACAAAAGTATTTTTATACATCTTTATCAATGAAGTATCCAAAAGGTTACTAAAGCATTCTTTAATATCGATGGGACAATAGCTGATATCAAACACATTTTGTTGATTTTCATCTTCAAAAGACGTGGGTGTCATAATTCTTCCCCCTTTTTCAAAAACACTTCTTTTTTATCACAAAATTATCGATAATAAGTGTTTCTTTTCTTTTCCCTCTTTTTTTTTTCTTTTGATTAAAAAAAGGATTAAAGAAAGAAAGAAAATATTCCTTTTAAAATAATTTCAATTTATGAATGCAATAGTATGGAGCAATGTGACGAAAAATAAAACATAAATTTCAAAACCCACGGGTGCAACAAAGGGAGAATTTTTTTTTGGAAGGGGGGGGGGGGAATTTAAGAGATTAAAACCATTCACACAACAATAAAGTCCATTATCCTAAAGGTACAATCTTTAATCCTACTATAAACGTGGAAAAACGAAATAGAAGAAAAGTATCAATAGACATAATAAATTTAATATGGAGTTCTTTTCATATTCTTACACGGTATTTTATATTCTTATTAACTTCATTCAAATAGGAGTTAAATATTTTAAATATATATTTCAATATGGGTGTTTCCGGAACGAAGTCAGATAAAATAATGAGAAATTTGTACATTATTTTTCTAACATATCTTCTAAATTAAAATAATTTTTGTCTAATTTTTTAATAATTCTCTCTTAAACTGCTAATGATAGAAACATACTTCCATTTTCAAAAATATTGGAATCACATACAGCTTTGTATTTGATTATCATGTATGTTGTTTTAAAAGGGTATGATCAGCTGTTTTGTGATCAGTGAAAGTAAAAGCTGTACCAGAACAATCATTTCAAAATTCAACTTCATTTAGATGATTGTAACAATCATGTATCACCAAATTGCAGGTAACTATTAGATATAAATGTGTAGATAAAACTTTTAGACGAGTTTGCACTATATTAAAAATATTCTTATTCCATAACAACATGAAGAAGTATTTAAAATTTATTCTTGAAAATTATGAAGCATCTACGGAACCTAATGATCATTCTATACAAGGTGGTCAGTCAAATATCATTATTATATAGGGATGCACCGGTACCAATTATACTTTTGCAAAGGATCATCTCTGAAAAACGTATAATCAAAAATTAATTATTTAATTACCTTTTTTTTTTTTTTTCGGCTGAAAATAGGAAGATTGCCGAAATTCGGCTTCGCTTTTAAAATTCTGTTTGTGTTGATCCTTAAATAAAACATATCGTTCTTACTTAAAGAAACAAATTAGAACCCAATCTCAAAAATGCATAAATGTAAAAAATATATTAAACATTCCCTATATTTACATCATGTACAGTAACGATTTTTGTGATTTAACCAATTCGTCGGCTACAACAGTTGATGTGCAAAGGCTATCGAATGTCTGTTCGCTATGTATGTTCGAATGTATGTTCAGTTACTAAGTTGAGCAAAAAAATCTGGGAAATTTATAAAAGTCGCGTTGTTATGCGTAAATTAACAATAAAAGCAACTAGGACTACACCATGATAGTTCACGAATTTCTATCATCGTTCTGCGAGATTTCGGATTTGTTGGAAAATGGCGGCTCCTTGGAATTGAAAAACTCTTGACATAATTCTTCAAATTGGATGGAGCCACGTCTGGACCGAAATTCCTGAATTCCTATAGATACACTACCATTATTCCTAAATATACAATACGAATTTTGGTAACTATTAGATTAAAAAATTCTCAGAACTTTTTGCTGAACCTAATGTAAAATACTATACCTGTGACTTCAGGCGAATAGTTATAGACATAATATTACTATTGCGAAATCTATGCATTTAAATAGCAAAGTTATTTTGTTAAACATTGTATTGTATTCAGGAAATGTCAGAATTGGACTCGGAGGGTTAATAAAAATTTAAAAAAAGAAAGATAAACAGCGAGAACGCTTAGAACAATTAACGGTTTGCAAAACATAACTTCAGACAAAAATTCACATTTGAATAATTTTTAAAATATATATACTTTGCTAACAAGATACGAGGGGTTCTTTAAGTAAATGCCGTTTGAAAATAAAAACCAAATGAAAATTTTTTTTCAAAAACCAAATTTATTATCAGATTTTACATACATTTTTCTATTTTTCATCATAACTGCCAAGTTTAAATAAGAATACAAACTGGATTTCGAATACCCTCTTCATGGAAACTTGCCGCCTGCTTCGGTAACCAAGAGGTTACGGCCTTTTTTATATCTTCATTATCATTCTAATGATTACAGCTGAAATTATGTTTGAGACAGCGGAAAAGATGGAAATCGCTCGGTGCAAGGTCAGGACTACAGGAAGGTGAGTGGATCGAAACATCCCAGCCAAAAGAGTACGCAATAAAGCTTGGATCTGAATTGTAGTGTGAGGATTTGCATTGTCCAGGAGTAGCAAAATTTCCTCAGTCAACATGTCGTGTCTTTTGTTTAAAATCGCTCTGCGACAAAAAATAAAATAAAATAAAATAAAATAAAATAAAATAAAATAAAATAAAAAATAAATAAAAAATAAAATAAAAAATAAAAATTCATATTACTGACCGTAGCTCGCACGGGACTGGCGAATCGATAATATTGAATATTTTAAAGACAGAGATCAGACCATACAGGTTATCTACACACTTGCAATTGAGGACAGTTGCTCCCAAGAAATGCCGGGATGCGACGATAACACTCATTGAAGCACAAGCGCCACGTATTAGTGTATACATCAAAACGGCCCTTACTTAAAAAACACACTTTCAGGCCTAGGACCGCTGAGTCACTCTTAAAAAAGAGAGAAAAGAGACTAAATCGCAAGAAAAAGAGACTAAAAGAGACCAAAATTTAAAAAAAGAGGCTAAAAGGAGACTAAATAAAAAACGTTTTTTTTTTCTCTTCACTTAAATGTTTTTGTTATACAGACAAGCACTATAAGATTTAACACAATCTGCGGAATACATTTTCAATGCATTTCAGTCGGTTTTGAAATAATTGCAAATATTGTTGAATGGTTGCAGAAAAATATCTCAAATCGCAAAAGTTAATCATGAAAGAAAATCAGAAATTCACCAAATGACCACGGGGACAAAATCATGAAATTCCAGGAAATATAGTGAAATTCAACAAATTGTCTCAAAAAACAAATCACAAAATTTGTCCCATGATCTCGGGGAAAAAAATTCTCGAAATTAGTCATATGTTCTTAGGATAAAAAAAATCACGAAAATTATCAGATGGTCTTGAAAAAAAATCACGATATTAGTCAAATGGATCTTGAAGAGAGGGATGAATCGCAAAATTCACTAAATGATTGCGAAATTCCAAGAGCGGTGATACAAATAATTGCTAATTTTGTCGAAAGCCATGTAAATAAATAGTGAAATTTATCAACTAGTCGCCAGAAAAATAACGAATTTCGTAGAATAAAGCCATAAAAAAATCAAGGTTGCCTGTCAATGGGTTACATTAAAATGTGCGAAAATCAGTTAAAGTATAAAACAGTGAAGTTTGTCAAATTATCTCAGGAAAAGAATGGCGAAATTTACCAAATGGTGTTGGTGAAAAAAGTAAAATCAGGGGTTGTACTGGTGCCAAGTAATATTTCACACAAACTTTTTTGGATATTTTAGGACACATTTAACTGGCATACTACATTTCCTTCCACGACCATTTGACGAAATTAACCTTTTGAATAAATTTGCCGTTTTTTTCGCGATCTTTTGAAGAAATTTGCCGATTTATCTTGATATTTAGACGAAAGTTGCCGTTTTTTCGCGATCTCTTGAAGAAATTTGCTGTTTTTCGCGACCTTTTGAAGAAATTTGCCGTTTTTTCGTGATTTTTTGAAAAAATTTGCAGTTTTTCTGTGATTTTTTAACGAAAATTGTCGGTTTTTTCGCGATCTTTTGAATTGATGAAATCTGCTGTTTTTTAGTGATCTTTTTACGAAAACTGCCGTTTTCTCGCGATGTTTTCACGAAAACTGCCGCTTTTTCGCGATCTTTTGAAGAAACTTGCCGTTTTTTCGTGATTTTTTGACGAAATTCGCGTGTTTTTCACAATCTATGACGAAATTGATTTTTTTACGAAGACTATTTATCGAAATTCGCGATATATTTTCTGTCCGAATTTTTGGATTTAGGACCGAAAGTTTTTAATTTTTGCTAAATTTTTAACAGTTGAAAAATAGTCTGCAGACCTTCCCAATAGTCTGCGACGTGCGTCGCAGCGTTGAACCGATTCTGCTTCCGGGTAACGACCGAAATAAGAATTTTGAGATTCCTTCCTGCAATCCTCTGACGAATTTCTCAATTGTTTTTCACAAGATCGACTGACAAATTTTGCAATGATTTTGCCACTGATTGACGGATTATACGCTTTTTTTCTCGCGAAAATGACAAAATCGTGATATTCTTCCCGCGACCGAATGACGAAGTTTATGATTTTTACCCCTCGAAAGATTATTAAATTTCGCGTTTTTATCTTGACACAGATTGACCAAATTCACTTTCTTTTCAGTGTCCGACAGAAAAGGTTTGCGATTCTTGCCCGCGAACGATATACTAATTTCGTAACCATTTTTCCACGATAGCGTGACGAAATTTAGAATTTTTTCCCCTGCAAAAGAAAGACAAATTTGGCCATGCAGCAGAATTTTTTTCTGCAGTCTGCAACACATATAAAAACTTAAACAGTCTGCAGACCAATCCCTCGCATTACATTATTTGCACTCAAACCTTCCAAGAATTTGTGATAGACATAAAAGAAAAATACACATCCTTCTATAGTAAAAAAAAACTAGCCTTAAAAGGAATGACTCCTGGAATGATGCTGATGTGGAAGATTTCCGGAACTAACGAATCCGGTTTGTCCACTCCTTCCATGAGTCGAATAGACCAATCAGGAAAGGACTCCGTCTATGCATCGCCGTATGGGTTACCATAAAGAGAGGAAAGGTTACCATCGCCAACAATCGCCAAGTTTGTCGCCAACTTGGCGATATATCGCCAAATTTGGCGACCAAAATTAATTGTCAAAAGTGACGCCAACTCGGCGATAACTGTAATATTTCGCCAAATTTTTAATTTCTTTACAACACCAGTCGTTTGATACATCATTTGAAAGGTTTGCAACTGCTTATTCATATAATGGATGTCTTGTGTGTTATCCCCCATTCTGCTTCCCAGGGGGGACACATTTTTAATTTCTTTACAACACCAGTTGTGCTACACAAGATTTGAAAGGTCTGCAACTGCTTATTCATATTATGGGTGTCTTGTGTGTCACCCCCACAATCTGCTCTCCCCAGGGGGGGGTCACATTTTTAATTTCTTTACAACACCAGTTGTGTGACACATCGTTTGAAAGGTCTGCAACTGCTTATTCATATTATGGATGTGTTGTGTGTAACCCCCCCTCTGCCCTCAGAGGGGTCTCATTTTGTAATTTCTTTACAACACCAATTGTGGGACACATCATTTGAAAGGTCTGCAACTGTTTATTCATTTTATGGATGTCTTGTGTGTCACCCCCACTCTCCCCCCCAGGGGGGCACATTTTTAATTTCTTTACAACACCAGTCGTGTGATATATCATTTGAGAGGTCTGCAGCTGCTTATTCATATTATGGATGTCTTTTGTGTCGCCTCCCACTCTGCCCCCCAGGGGGGCACATTTTTTATTTCTTTACAACACCAGTCGTGTGACACATCATTTGAAAGGTCTGCAACTGCTTATTCATACCATGGGGTATTGGCGAGCGCAGCAAGCAGGGGTAGCCAATAATTTGGAATCGCGAAGCGATTACGCGGGGGGTTGGCGAGCATAGCGAGCAGGGGGGCGGGGCCCCCTCTAGTACTTTAAAAAAGAAGTTGCCTTTGTTCTCAGAATTTTTAATGCCTCATACATTGTCCTAAAGAGCGGGGGAGGGCTTCTCTTTGACAAAATTTGCGGGTTTTTTCACAATCTTTTGACAAAATTTGCATTTTTTTCGCGATTTATTGACGAAAACTGCCGTTTTCTTGCGATCTCTTGAAGAAATTATCCGTTTTTTCGCGATCTCTTGAAGAAAATTGCCGTTTTTTCGCGATCCTTTGAAGAAATTTGCAACTGATTTTTTAACGAAAACTACCGTTTTTTCGCGATTTTTCGGAGAAATTCGCTGTTGTTTCGTGATCATTTTACGAAACTACCGTTTTTTCGCATTCTTTTGAAGAAATTTACCTTTTTCACGATCGAAATTTGCTATTTTTTTCGTGATTCTTTGTTGAAAACTGACTTTTTTTCGTGATCTTTTGAAGAAATTTGCCATTTTTTTCGAGTTTTTAACGAAATTTGCAGTTTTTCGCAATTTATTGAGAAAATTTGCCATTTTTTCATGATTTTTTGACGAAAACTGCCGTTTTTTCGTGATTTTTTTGACGAAAACTGCCGTTTTTTCGTGATCTTTTGAAGAAATTAGCCGTTTTATGATGTTTTGAAGAAACTTGCCGGTTTTTTCACGATGTTTTGAATGATTTTTTTGAGGAAATTTGTCGTTTTTTCGCGATCTTTTGACGTAAGTCGCGTGTTTTCGCGATCGATGACGAAATAGATTTCTTTTCGAAGACTGTCGAAATTCGTGATACATTTTATGTCCGAATTTTTGGATTTAAGATCAAAATTTTGTAATTTTTGCTAAATTTTGAACAGTTGAAAAATAGCCTGTGGACCTTCCCAAGAGTCTGCGACGTGCGTCGCAGCGTTGCGCCAATTCTGCTCCTGGGAAATTTGGTATACTTTTTTCCGCGACTAAGTTTCACTATAGTTCCACGGAATTTCATGGTTTCACCCTAAGACAGATTAACATAACCCAAGATTTTCCGCCGGTTTCCGACTGAAAAATTTTGCGATTTTTATCCGCGAACAGTTAACAAATTTCGAGATTTTCCTGCGACAAACTGACAAGTTTTCCGATATTTCCTCACGACAAATTGTTGAATTTCGCGATGTTTTTCCCGCTATCAAATGAGGAAAGTTACGATCTTTTTCCTGCGATCGATCGATAGGTAAGACACACACAAAAAAAAAGTGAAAAAAGAGACTAAATCTGAAAAATATAGACTAAAAGAGACAAATGCAAAAAAATAGCGAGAAAAGCGAGTTTAGCGACTCGCTCCGAGGCCTGCACTTTATATTTCAGTTAAATTTTATTATTATTATTACAATTATTTGTATTCCATAGCTATGCAGTATCAATAATTTATCTTTTAAAATTTGCAGCTTCCGGGACTACAGTTATTTCTGGGTACCAGTAGTAGGTCCCCATATTGGTGCTGTCATTGGAGCATGGGGCTACAGGCTATTAATCGAACAACACTGGCCCGTCGACAGTTACGATTTCCATGGACCCACAGAGATAAAAACGAATGGAGAATTCAAGAAAAAGGACGATTTACCGTTTGTAGACAAGAAAAGTGAGTATTAAGTCTAGCTTTCTTTTCAAACACTTCTAACAGAGGTCAATGGCATGAGATAGTAGGCAGTGAAAATGCTCCCAATTGATTTTTTTTTCACAGTGATACCGCAGCTGAAACTTGGTTTTTCCTCTTAATTTGGGATCATTGTCGTGATAAAAATGAACTCGCTTCTCTAACCCGAATTTCTGTATCCTTTTGCGGTTTTGTTAGCATCAAAAATAGGGATTTTATGATATCTTCAATAGTATAAAGATAGGTGATAGCTGAAACCACTCGAATAGTCCTTTTAGAGGGGGGAGGGATCGCAATAGGTGTTTTTCCTGAATAAAGAAAGTTTTCGTGTGCAAGAGAAACTTTAAAGCTGGACTTCGCGGTTTTAGTATTTTGCATGGACTAAATGGGGAAACAAATAATTTTTCTTAACTTCCGATGTAGAATAGTGTCCTTTCCTTTTAAGGAGTGTTTTTTTTTGTTTTTTTTTTAAGACTTATTATTAGTCAAAATGCAAATTTCTCACTCTAATGCTAAACCTAAAGGCTTGGAATGCATCCATATTTTTTCAATTTCTCGTCGGAAAATTAAAATGTTTACTTTTTGTTTTCTGTATGCTCTTCTTGAAAAATGTTGCTTTCTTTTTTTTTATTGGGCAAAATGTTACTAAAATATATATTTAATTTTATATTTTAAGCATTAAAATCTAAGTGAAACTCGCGAGTTTTAAATAAGATTTTAACACTTTAAATAAAACTAACAATGCATTTAAAAAATATTTTGGCAAATAAAAACGAAAAAAAAAGTCTTCAAGAAGAACTTACAGAAAACAGAAGGTAAACATTTTAATTTTTTGAGAAGAAATTTGAAAAATACGGATACATTCTAAACACAGAAGTTTAGATTAGACAGAGAAATTACCAGCCTGACTTATGTAAGGTTTAACCCTTTCAACCCAGGCGGTCACAAATGTGTTCCTTACTTTTAAAGTGTTTTATCCTCTTCAGTCCCTAGGTTCCCAATCGGGGACTTCCCTTTTTTACTTATAAAAACTAAAATGTCCGAATTTTTTTGCATTTTTCCATCACTTCTTAAAAGCTGAATTTGTTTTTAACTGAAAGCAAACGAATCAATGCCTGCATCTCAGCTGAATCCCTCACAAAATAAAATGTTATTTTCACCTGACTTTGCAAAATGTTTAAAAAATGTCCAAAAGACAGTCTGACCAAGAAAGTGATATATTTTCATAAATACTTAACTTAATCATTTCCTCTTTTTTTTTTTTTTTGTAGGGTATTTACTTGCTTAAAGCTCTTAAATTTCTGATTGCAGTAATTTAGTTAATGGTTATAAAATTGATGTTCTAAGAGGGTTTGCAGTTTTAGACTGTGTCTTTTTATTATTATTATTATTCTTTCTTTTTTCTTTCGTTTTTCACTTTTTCTTTCATCTCTTTCTTAAAACTACTTTTGTGTTTGTCAGTGCTTTATCTTTTTCAGCTATACGGAACTCTATTTCATTCTGGCCCAGTGATTTTCCTATGCATTCCGAGTATGTGAGATTATTCACTGTGTACTGTAGCGTTTGTAGATATTTAGCAGTAAGTGAAAAGCTTATAAATAGGTTTAAATACCTAAAAAATTAAATAAATAAATAAATAATAAAGCGCATATGAAATTACTATAAAAGAAACCGATATGGAACACCGATAAAATATTTTATGCAAACAAATCTATATTAATGTTTTAAATTTAGAAAATAAAACAACAGGAAATAAATAAGAAAATAATTTAATGTCATGAGTCTGAAAACAAGGGGGATTTTCGTCACAGAAGGTTAGCATTTCTTAGAATTCAGAAATTTTTTAGGTATTTTGGAGTTGTTAGAATATTACCAGTATAATCGAGTGGAACGATAATACTGGTATTTTATAACAATTTTGATTAGCTCAAAAAAGGTAAATAAATAATAGTTTTCTCTTTCTTTTAGCGACATTTTTCTCCCTCCTTCTCCACTCAATTAAAAAAAATAGGGAAATGAATAATTATGATGGCAATAATAAATCAATCAACTCTTTTCTTTTTTCACTTTATTTCACATACATATTTCGTCATTCTCTTGTTCATAAAAGGTACTCTTCCTAAGCCTATACTAATACTCAGTTCAACCATTATGATTTAAGTCTGACTCAAATTCCCGACACTGAGTGAGTCAGTTCCAGAAACTTACTCGGTAAATTTAAGTAATATGTGGCTTGATAGAACCCGATATTATTCATTCTGATTGTTTTTGAGATTCCTTGAGTTATCCACGGTTTCTTCAAATCCAGCAGCCATCTTTTGTTGCTGGTGTAGTTCAGGGCTGTCCAACACGGCTCCCGCGGGCGCCATGGCACCCTTTAAGGATTTTCTTGGCGCCCTTTAAGGATTTTCTTGGTGCCCTTTTGAAGTTTTGCTGTTACTAGACTTTTTAAAAGTAAAATTGAATTATAAAAAAATATAATGGATAAAATCATTAATGTTTGCATCAGAAATATTTTCAAAACCTGTGAAAATACATTAAAAACCACAAACATACTTTAAAAATTTAATCATGCATATTTTCACGATTTATAGGTATTTTTTAGTCTAATTATGATGGTTAAATGTGGTAATAATTGGAAATAGTCATTGGCTGTTTTATGCGAGGAATAAAAGGGGTAATTTTTTCTGATGTAAACCATATGGATTGGTAATTATTAGGCTTTTGTTTTTGTTTCTTAATTAAACTAAATTTATGCCTGAAAAATAAGTCGAAGCACATTTTTACATCTTAAAAGAAACTTATCGATATCTCTGATTTCCATGTTTTGATTATTTATTTGTTATTGCTGCTATTATGGGGTGATTAAAATTTCTGTGACCTAATTCTACAAACATATTTGAGATAGAGCTATCATAGAACAATGTACAGTTTGAAATCTAATATATCTAACTCCACAATTGTTGGGGTCTTTTGTATTCGGCTCTAAGATTAATTTGCATTATGATAAGACACTGTGTACTAATGCTACTGTGCAATAGTATTGCCGCATGTTTTCAGTCGTGTGAACAATGGCGCCCTACACTGAGTGCCTGAAGTTGATATGCACCCTTGTTTACTAAAAGATTGGACAGGCCTGGTGTAGTTACATCGAATGTTTTTGTCGTTTTTTCATCAACACATCTGTTTTATTTGTTAAATAATTTATTTTTATTTATAAAATAAAGATTAAAAGTTTCAGTTACAAATTTATTAACTCGTACCAATGCGTATACATTTTGTTCAGATGAGTTCATTAAATATATTTGCAATGTGAATAGACGATTCTGATTCCGGGGGTGCCATCTCCAAAATCAGATACAAATTAACTGAAATATCGAAGTCTGAATGAGTATAATGTAGTTTCAAGAACGATCTCAAATTATTTTATTCAAATTATTTATATTTATTTCAAATTTTAAGCAACAATCTGACGCTATCACTCGTAGATATAGAGACACATTACAAACTGAGATTTATGTGAATATTGTGTTGCTTAATCAAAACTAATATTCTTCAAACCGTGAATATGTATAAAATGGTTTAACAGATCATTAAACATACAACTTAACATTCAAATAACATTGTACAACTAAGCTATAGTTACCGCGAAAAGCTTCCTTGTCTGTTTAAAATTCGGCATTTCTTATCTAATTTTCGTTATAAGACCCGTGCACCAGATACAAAACATAATATACGGGGGGTAGTGATTCAATAAATACACATATCCAGAAATCTGATTTTTTTTTGCGTTTTAGCAACATTAAGTTTGCTTAAAACTTTTTGCAGTTTAAACTGGCAGTTTCATTTTCGTAAATGCACCAGATTAAAAATCCGAGTTAAATAACCTATTTGAGCAGGATATTGGACTCTCTCCCTCTTTGTTTCTTTCGAGGTCAAAAAGAAAATCTAACTGTACATTTCCTCTTCACTTCACTAATTTTCTTTAACCTGCTTAAATTAATATTGAGATCTTGGGATATTGATGTCTGGCATGCTATTGCAAACTCCTGGATTCCTGACATATTACTCCTTGACAACCGGAATTTCGATACCAAAAAATCGAAAATGAAAAATAAAACATAACTTTGGAATGGTTGTTCATTATTTTATAATCTTAAGTTATATAATGTTTCACTCGAAACATTAAAATAAATTTCCAACGAAGATTTTCAAAGATCCTTGCTCCTGGCATAAATATGCTAATCACCATAACGATTACTTTTAGATTTTATCGTTTTCTGAATCCAAAATACCCTTACAAAAAATTCTATTCGCAATAAAATTGAATACAGATTGTCTGTAGCTATTTAACAGATTTCCACCACTTTTTACTTTTGCAGTAATGAAATGCAGAGAAAGAATAATTATTTAAACTTTCACTCCAATTAATCTACAGCTTTTCACATTGTAAAATGGCGTGCTACTTGTATGCTACTTATTGTCACTTTGAAACATTTGTTTGAAACTTTTTTTAAAGCTTTTGCTTCAATTCATATAAAGCTTTTCACACCATACAATAAATTGTAACTTTTATACTACTAATTATCATTTGTTAATTTCTTTTTTCTTTTTTAGGGATAGTGGCATTAGATGGCAGAAAAGCCGAGGAATGAATGGGAGTATCAGCAAAAATCTCTGCACTGCGCAGCGTCGAGGAGCTTCCTGGTGTCTCATCATAGTTCAATCACACGACAATTCATTCATATATATTCATTTATCATCAGGAGTATCAACCATTTACAAGAAGCGACAATGGGAAAAACAAAAACTTTTGTATTTTCCGGTGCAAGGTCGTCTATTCTGATATGAGTAGGCTGTCTAGCTTTAAGATTTTTACAACATATCTGTTTTATAGTTGATGAAATTGAAAATATAGGTGGGTGTTTCTGTGTAACAGAATATAATGGAATCAATAACATCGATCACAAACTGATACAGTGATCATGAAGTC
Source organism: Maratus speculifer (assembly GCA_964019185.1). Taxonomy (NCBI): domain Eukaryota; kingdom Metazoa; phylum Arthropoda; class Arachnida; order Araneae; family Salticidae; genus Maratus; species Maratus speculifer. Next base: position 310,198,848 of record OZ025294.1, read on the forward strand.
GAAACAGCATAAATAAAATTGCTGCAAATCTAGACAGTATTGAATAGAAATTATTTCTTGTAATACGCAAAATTTCTCAGTATATGTTTATATGTAGATTACATGACATTAAATTGCTGATAATTTATATTTAAAGATCTTTTTCCATATACTGAGGTTTTATTAAATCATTATATGTTTGTTCATGTTCTAGAAATGGCAATTGATTATCCAGATTTGGTTACGATAAAACTATCTGTAAAATACAGTTAAAATTTTTAAAATGAGTATCCAGTTTGTATTATGTGGATACTTCTCAACCCCTTAAAGACAAGCGACACGTATACATGCCGCAAAAAGCCTTAAGAATCCTTGTTTATCGCCACTAGTAAAATCATACTGTAAAATTTGATTAAATCTCGATTTCATAAGGCACAAATTTCTGTTTTCAAAAACCGGTAGGAAAGCATTAAAAATTTCGTAAAAAGCCACCGTCGCGAAGGGGTTAAGTAGTACACTGAAGGCTCAGTTAACAAAACCAATGATAATATAGAAGTCGTAAATTTCAACTGAACTGTAAAAAGTAAGGTACCATTTAACGTATTCATAATTTTCCTACGATCAATATTGCTTTAAATTGTTGCCAAAAACATATTTTCAAAAACTATAAAAGCCAATTTGAACTTAATTAACTATCATCATTTTTTAAGTAAAAAAATTTCTGTTAATGTGTTCTGTATTAAATATTAATTTGAAGATATATTTTTAATATCGCATCTATGATAATTTTTATTAATATTTTTTAATTGTTTTCAAAGTTTTAAGACAACACTTTTGACTGCGAAAATAAACCGAATAAAGCCGAGTCGTTTTAATTAAAACTTTTGACAATTAAGTGTAATTTCTATAGATTTCCTTGCTCGTGTTTTAACTTTTCACTCTCATATAAATGAAAAGAACTATGAAGTTTATGAAACTTTCTTTCCCTTGTTAAATTATTCCAACTTCGGTTTTGAGTAGATTTTTATTTTTAAAAGAAAAATTGTCTTCTGATTAAGTATATTGCTTCTTATCTGCGAATTTGATAAGCCAACACAATTGATATTGAAAACATAAAGTGAAATACTTCTTAGATAAAAATAAAATGACAAGATATTAAAGCGATAGATCTTTCGAAATTTCAGTAAAAGAAATATATTTCCAAAAAGAGTTGCTACAATGCTTTGAAGTTTTATAAACAATAACAATTGTAAAAAATGAGAAATAATTTTAGAATACTTGATCAATATTTCATAATCTTAATTTTTTTACTCAAAGTACAGGGCTTCCATAGAATAATGTCCCAGCTATGAATATAATTGTAGAGTGCTGATTCAAGGTCACAAATAAAGAGTAACTCGAACAGTTTTAGATAAGCTTATGCGCGAGTAAAATTTTACTTTTCATCATCTGAAAATAATAAGTTTCTATCTGTATTTTTGAAAAAATTGGCTTACTGATATATAGGTTCTCTTTGTATCGATGAAGGCATTTTTGCATCAAAATGATGTTATATATAATTTACATATGGCATAACGATTATGTTATGACATTATTTTAATCCAGAAATGCCTTCATAGATACAAATAGAATATTTCTATATCGAGAAGTCAATTTTTCCAAAAATACAGGTAGAACCTTATTATTCTCAGGTGACATATTGACTCGCTTGTCGCGCCATATAAGCAAAATAGCATAAAACGTTGTTTCCACAAATTTCTCATATAAGTAGACGTAGATTTAGTAACCTTTTCTTGAAGCATACATCTCTGTCCTCAGTCACGCAATGGAGTTCAGAGATTGCACGCAATGTCGAAAAAAAAAAACGAGGAGAAAAACTGATTTGGCGATCGGTTTTTCTCCCGGCAAGGTTCCTCGGAATCTTTCTCCAGATCTTGATTTGACGTGAATGAATTCCGAAAGTTGCCAATAAAGAGATCACCGCCAAAAAAAGACACCCTTTTGATGATAAAAGCGTAAAAAACATGTTGGATTCATGTTCTGGTTGAAAGAACAATGAGATTCGCTCTCTACTCCTATATTTCCTCTGGGGTTATTGCTGGGGTAAGCGATTAATTTCTTGATTTAAAAGCCTTTACAGGCATGCAATTTTTTTTTCTTTTGGGGTTTTATAAAAGATCGTGTCTTCGTTCCGCCGCGTCCTAAAGATTTGCCAGAGTTGAGATACAAAGTTCGAGAAGCTATTCCTTCCATTACTCCGCTAAGCAAAATGTGGGAAGAATTGGAATTTAGGCTAGATATGTGCCGTATAACTAAAGGTTATTGAACATTTGTAAGAAAAACTAGCTTAATTTACTGTCAATATGATGTATGGTTTGTTGAAAATAATCTAAATTAAATTGATATAATACACCATTGAAACTGGGACATTAATAGATGCCCTGTACTAAGTTTAAACCTGTACTGTGAACAAGGTTCTAAAGTATATTTTTAAAGAAATATCTAAAGTGTTTCGCTTAACCCTTTCAGGGGCGGTGTTTGCAGTCTGCAAACACATAATATTACTGTTCCAATTGCGAACTGGCACCAGTAAAATTTTAAGACAATTTCGATTTTACAATATGCGCGAAAAACAGCTCTTGATTATTTTCAAATAAGTCTGTTCTTTTTTTGTGGTGTGAATCAATTATTTGAACATTTTTGGAACAGAAATACCTTGCCCCTGAAAGGGTTAACTAATCGTTCTTTATTGCCATATTTTAAAAACGTAAATTTAGCCGTAAAATGTAGATTATCTACTTCATATTAACTCAAACTGAACTTTTAGTGAGTAATACATTAACTTACTCGGAAATCCTATCATGAGATTTTCATTTTAAAAAATAATGAACATAAATTTATGAATTTCAGACGTTACACCCACGCGCACATATGTATATATGTATATCAATATGGATAGGGGAAAAATTGCAGAAAATTATTTTGCATTCTATATTATTAAAGTGTTTTTTAATTATAGATGTGGTACCGGATGTTTTACTCTTTTCTTCACAATTTTATAAGTGTGAGATTTTCCTGAGGAAAAAATGAAGTGTCATGAAAACTATAATAAAAAAGTAAACTTTTAAGGGGGTGCAATTTTTTGAATTGCATTGTAGTTCAAAATTCACTCTACGCTATTGCATGTGAAATATTTCGATGAGACTATTTTGTTACGTTTATTTCGTTTTTAAATTATATCTTCAGTATTTCCAAAGAAATTATTGAAAGTGAGTGTATGTTTGTGTTATAGAGTTGTGTTAAATTAATGGTGCATTTAATTGTATAAATTTACTTTTAATTTTTGTACAATTATTTTCTTAACATAAAAATGACAGATTTGTTCAAGATAAAAGCTACTTATTTAAAAAAATATATATATATTAATTTAAGGTTTTATTTTTCAATTTCACCTTAGAAAGTAGATTTCCGCGTGCATTTTATTTTTAATTAACGTAATTTACAATTCCAATAATTCAAAACAGTATAAGTTATGCGTTATTGTTTTATTTTTCTGTACGCTATCTGCCATTCTACAATATTTAAATTCTACATTGTTTGCTAAAAAAAAAAAAAAAAAAGATAATACATTTTTTTCTCTTTTTTGGAGGGGGGGGGGGTTGGAGGAGTTTCCGCTATCTTTATAGCTAAAACTAATGAACAAAACAATTTAAATCAATATCTAAACTTTTTTTTAAATATTTTCTTGATCGATTCATAAACAGACAAACTTCAATTCATGAAAAAAAATTTACTAGTTTTCTGTGCATAGCCATAACTTTTAAATCTATACCTACATAAAAAAAGGACTGATTCTTAAAACAATTATCGTTAATTTATGTCTATCAATCACTTCACAATAAACATAGGTATGACTATCACTGCCTTCCTTTGATTTGTTATAAAAGAAAATTATTTTTTTTAATAATTATTCAAGAAAATTAAAAATAATTAAAAACATTAAATCAGATTTTTTCTCAAAGGACCAACAATGGTTCTTGGCCATTTTTCTACAAAAGGTACAGAAATATAATTTGCACTGTATATGTCTGCATTTTATTGATACTATTATTTTTTTTTATTAAAAATTCTAAAATAAATGAAAAAAGTTTCATTTTAAAATATCTATCTTTTAAATTTTGAATTTTTGTATGTATTCAGATAAATTTTGTAAAATTTTATTATGGAAATTAAATTTTAAGGTAAATGAAAAAGATTATTATAGGAAAAATTATAGATAATTATGAAACAAAAAAAAAATGATTTGGATCTTTTTTTTTTTTTTTTCATGGAAAACAACTATCGATTAGTATACCTTTAAAAAAAATAAATAAGTAAATTAACTATGTTTTTATAAGTACAGTACAGTTGCATTTTCAAATCAACAAAATTATGATATTGTCAAATATCACTTTTATATTTTCAATGTAAATAATATTCAAAGTACATATTTTAAAATGTAGATTTTAGTTCTATTGTATTTAAGTAGAATAGAATACATTTTATACGAGTGCTTTGGCTCTTATATAGTGATATTTAATATAAATATTATAGAGAATAATTTTTATATATATTTAACTCTTTGTAAATAAAAACGCGTTTTATGCAAAGCAATGGTGGAATCACTATAGTCTGTCATATTTGAGAATATATGTTTTTAATTTCGATGCATTTGTACATTATATTTCGAAATACTTTAAATCAAAGTAATACGTTGATGTTTTTATAAAAAATACTATTTGTCTTATATTGTTGATAAAATTATTATTTCATATCTGTAAATGTAAAGAATGCACTGAATGTTTGTTTTTAACCTGTAAATGTTTCACATTTCAATAAAGATTCTTTTTTATCCGTTTCCGAATGTGTTTGGTACTGCAACAGAGAATTTATTTTATTGATCATTTACAAAATCAATATTGGACACCAAAAATATCCATATTTCAAGATTTTTTAAAAATGCGTTACATAAACATTTATAAAAATCTCATAGAAATCAATAAACAAAAATTTACATGCTTCTTATAAATACACGTTTACAGAATACTCTAAATTGGTGATAAGAATTCTAAAGCATGATAATAGACCGAGAAGCGGCAGTACAGACAATTACCTCACCGAGTTCACGGCTGAAATTCCAAAATTTCTGCATATTAAAAAACACAATCAGTCTGCCAAATCATAACTTGGTAGAAAACTATTTTCAGTAATTGTGGAACATTTGGGTGTTTTTTTTTATTCAAGTCTATGTAAAATTTTATGTTAAAAAAAATGCTTTCTTATGTGGATTTTTTTTTTTTTTTTTTTTTTTTTTTAAATATAAAACATGTTTTTTTTTCAGTAGTTTGTCATTAAATATTGATTTTTAGTGCCCTTAAATAGTTCCAGGATTATGACTATGAACAGTTTAAAGTTTATAATAAATAAAAAATTCTTAAAATACGTATCATCCAAGATTTTTTTTTCAAAAATCATGGAAAGTACGAAATACTTTCAGTTCAGAAGGAGATATTCGGTTGAAATTGCTCTGACTGTATATTTAGTGTTAATCACTAAATTGGTTCAAATAATAATAATAATAATAATAATTGAGGTAAGCAATCGACTGGCATTTGAGTCTCCTTTCAATTTATATTTAAAAAAAAAAATTGAATTAAACACGTTTAGAGCCAATTCACTGACACTGAAACTAAAAAAAGTATGATGCTTTAAGTAATTGTTAAGAAAGTACAATCCTGTAATAAGTAAAAGTTAAGTAAAAATTTTAAATAAACATTCAGTAATTACTTAAAACAATATATATTTTTTAGTTTTGTATAATATTTTAGACTATCAGTCATCGATGAAAAACGCGATCTCAACAGAAAGTTTAGTGTCAGCCACCGGTGACTGGCGTGGTGCTTAACATGTTAAACATTTATACTGAAATTGTCCCAAATTTTGAAGTTGCTAATCTAAACATATAATTTTGTCATTATGTTTGAGTTTTTGGGTGAAATTTAACATCGGATTACAAATTGGAAATCTTTCGATGAAATAATCTTAGAATTTTGCAGCGTTATATCTTGTGTGAAATTCCTTATTTTAACAAGACAAATTAAATAGTCATTATACAAGTTATGATTGCACCTCAAATAAGAACCAGAATTGCACCTCTTTACAGAATGGAACCTAGATGCCTGTCATAATTTTGTCTCTGTTATTGAGTTTTCTGTCAGTACAACTGCCATAACTTTAAAACCATCAATTTCTAAGTGCTAATAATTCGTAGATAATTAAAAAACCAAAATCAACAGTGCCTTTTGAAATACCTTTTGAAACACTTGAACGTCCCGTGACATATATACATGATTCAAAGAGATCATTTGGGGGATAATTCGATAACGAAACCAAAGAAAGATGTCCCGGAGAACTCAAGAGAGGTGAACTCCGGCCTCCAGAATTTTGACCAAATACGTGTACTCGGTCTGTGCATTATATCCTTTTGTGTACTGTACTATTACACTGTAAAATAAATATAGATGTTGAGAGTAACCTGACAGTCTTTATTTAAAGTTAAGATCGGTACAACAAGGTAAAAATTTTAATCTCCTAACGTTAAATTCTTTTTTATCGTTGCAAAATACTTTGGAATGCTTAGATATAATGCTTAAAAATAACTAGCGGGATGACCTGTAATTTTGCATTTGCATATTTAGAAATATATTTCTGTTAAAATATTCATAGGTCACAATTCACATTTTTTTTTTTTTTTTTTTTTTTTTTTTTTTCGAAAATTAATTTTTAATACATGCATTAAAATTTAATTTTCCAAAAAAAAAAAAAATGTATTGTAAACCATAAAAAAATTAACTGAAATCAATTTCTAGAAGTTTCAGATAAGCGGACCGATTATTACCACTCATACTGCCAAAGTAATTTGGGGGGGGGGGGGGGGGGTTATGCCTCAAAGCTGTTCTCAACTGCTCTGCTCACTAAGCAAAAAACATTTTGACACATTTACAAATTAATTTTCTAATGGGAAGGTACAAAGTTGGAAGACCTAACTATGGAAGCGATTTGGAATCAAATTGTGTCTTAGATTTTTTGATAAGTAAATTATCTATTGAGTTATAAGTGATTTTGATGACATGAGAAACACGCTTTTCACATCTGCTTGAGTGATTATTCTTCTTTAGTGCAGAAATGCAGTTCAAAATGCCCACCACTTTGACATTGTTTTCTGAGAAATCTATTGCGTTTGCAGAAAAACCGATAAAACAATTCAATTATATAGTTTCTGAACAACAACACCTGCTAATTTGCATTTCCAAACAAAAATCAGTTAACATTTATGTTATAAAGTTACCCTCTTTGAATTTGAGAACAACTTTAAAAACTACTCGGGTTGAAATCTGCTTTTTGGTGATTAAAGGAAAATTTAAGCTTAGGAATTCCAAATTTAAAAATTACTTTAAAAAATTTTTTTAATTCCTAAACTGTTCGATCGAATTATTTCCTTTTTCGTGTCGAAAAATAAGATGCACTGACAAACTTGGGTGTTTGCTTTGAAAATGGTAGAATTTGATACAATTTAAGTACGAAGAAGGTCCTCTTGGCATTTTTTTAACATTACCTCAGGGAAAACACAATTTACAGCCGAATGGATATTTATGTTTTCCTGGGGAAACTTGGTGATAAGAATATATGAGAATTATTATTATTATTATTATTATTATTATTATTATTATTATTATTATTATTATTATTATTATTATTATTATTTTCTTGAGGATTCTGATTGGGCTATTCTTTATTTTTCTTATTTATACTTTATAATAATCACGAAACTTACATTAAAAGTGTATGAAATTAATAATCATCATCAAATATGACATAAGTAAACAATCTACGAGTTTAAAATATGTGCAAATCGCATTTATTTATGAGTTGAAAAATAACTTCCAAACAATATATCATTAAACCACCATTAAAAAAAAAACTGTTAAAATTCGAAAAACTTTCACAAATTCTAGCATTTTAACTCTATGCATAAAATGAAAAGGTTTTTTTCATAAATAATTTTACATTACAATGAAATTTTTTATCTGGGGCCTTAAATTTAAGTACAGGGCTTTTCACAACATTGGCTGATTAATGGACTCTATGAAAGTTCTACATGTGTAAGTAATATGTTCTATATCATATTTAGCATGTCAGATAACAATTAAAATTGTGTGTTGTACTCGTAGTTGAAGAAATATACATATATATATATATATTTTTTTTTTACCTTTGTAAAAAATAAAATAATTCAGATCTCAGGTGAAAATCCGTCACCTTTAATGTCTTTCAACTTTAATTTCTCTGCATGTCTTTCTTCTGAAATTCAAAATCGCTCTAATAATAACAATGTAGAAAATTATTGAGCGAAGGTTTGATTATGAAACACTTTCTAATGCTTTCAGAATAATGCAACAAAACTTCACTTGTTAATAAGATGAAAAAAGATTACATTAATTAAATTTACTAAAAAGTTTAAATTAACACTTTAAAACCCAAGATATTTCGACCCGTGCAGACCTCTAGTGCAGACCACCAGCATGTTTTAAAGCACTGAAACGTAAAATTTATACGCTGCTATTTTATGTCCAAAGAAGAAGCACTATCTTAAATCAATTTTTATTGAAGAACAATTTGTGAATGATCCCTACCTTCCATCGAAATTGCGTCAAAAACTCGCCACTAAGTCAGGAATTTAGGAATTTTGGAGAATTTTGAATTTTAATATCACTGGTCAAATTTGTAGATATCAAGATGATTTTTTTGTTTAATTCCGTAATGAATGAGGAAAATTTTCCTGATTGGAAATTTTATAATACGGGGCCGGCCGTATAAAAATTTAAATTTTCTATTTTCTCAAATAGACCCCCCCGCCCCTCCATAGAGTTGCAACTTATCTCATAAAAATTTTGAATCTTTTTTTTATGAAACTTTGCAATTGGAAGTATGTGCTAGGGGCAACATTTAAGGAGATAGTCTACTGTTTCGATAATTATAATTCACCCTGTATATATCTGTTAGTTACAGACTTTTTAAATGCATCATACATTAAACTAAAATGTAAATTAGATTTTTAAAAAACTGCCTAGCACAATACATTTAAAAACGCACTTCCAGAAATAGACATGCACCAGTATGTACACAATTCTTTGCGTAGGCCCTGCATATGAATTCATTTTTAGTCTCCAAACTTCTTTTAATGTTTAATTTCTTACTAAATATAATTGAGCTCGAAAAAGCATTACACAATTACAGCTCATATTCAAAATATTAGAATAATTACCTTTTTTTTAGAAATTGAAAATATCGTTTGGTAATTTAATGTCTTTTAATGAAAATATGCAAACGATATTTTTATTAAGAACTTATTGTTGATTAAACTTACTTGTTATCTTAAATTTAATATCATTTTTGAAAAGATTAATTGCAAAAAAAATTATTTTGAAAAGTCAAAATATTAGAATATTTATTCAAGTGGTTCAAAATATTAGAATATTTCACATTAATTCTCCTTTAATTATTACCAATTCTTAACTGGTGGCATCATTGATTAAATTCAGACTATTTTATTTAAAATCAGTATTCTTTTTTGCAGTTTGTTTCTTTTTCGTCTTAAAATGGGCCGTGTGAGTGATATTCCTGAATCTACTAAACTTCGTATGGTTGATTTGTATCGGCAAGGTAAAAATCAATGTTTTATAGCGAATTATTTACATTGTTCGCAATCGAGCGTTAGTAAAATACTAACACAATATTCAAAAATTGGAAAATTTCAAAATAATCGCCGAAATGGTGGTCGAAAACCAAAAACATCTGCTAGAGATGACAGGAAACTGAAGCGTATAGTTAAGAAAAACCGTTTTAAAAGTGTGCGATTCTTGCACCGAAAATGGAAAGAAGAAGGAGTTGAAGTTTCTACATCGACAACATTAAGACGTCTCCATAAACTTAAATTTGAATCTCGTGTACCGAAAACAAAACCTCTCATGACTGCAAGACAAAAGCGTATAAGATTGAATTGGTGTAAATCAAGACGTTTATGAAGCAATGAAGATTGGAAAAATATATTATTTAGTGACGAAAGTATGTTTTGTGTTTCATATGGTAATCAAGGTATTCGAGTTTGGAGAATGAAGCAAGAAGCATTTGATAAAGAATGCCTTAAACGTTCCGTAAAATTTGCTGCTAGTGTCATGGTTTGGGGTTGTATGAGTGCAGAAGGACCTGGAAAGTTATGCATCGTCTACGAAAAGGTTAACTCTCTGATATATCAAGAAATTTTAGAATATTACATGATTCCATCATCAGAAGATTTATTTGAAGATGATTTCATCTTTCAACAAGATTTAGCGTCCCCGCATACCTCGGTGTCAACTAAGAATTGGTTCCGCCAACGCAACATTAAGGTACTTCCTTGGCCACCAAATTCACCAGATCTTAATCCCATCGAAAACTTATGGTGTATAATGAAGAAAAAACTTCAAGAAAATCCTCCTTCAAGTAAAACTGAGTTAGTGGCACGTATAAAGTCTATTTGGGCTAATATTGATAGAAATGTTTGTAAACACCTTGTACATAGTATGCAAGATCGATTGTACGCTGTTATGAAAGCTAAAGGGGATGCTACAAAATATTAACTACCATTTACTTCATATTCATAAGGTAATATTGTTGCGTAAAATAAAATATTCTAATATTTTGAACCAATCTAAATTTTATTCTAATATTCTGGTGTGTTTAAGGAAGCTGTATACCTAATTTATTGTGCTGTATTTTATATTTTATAAATGTTAAAATCTTATCTAAATATTCCAGATTTAATTTATAAGAAATTTAATTGCATTTACTTAGTATAAAAAATAAATAAATGACAAATAATTTTTTCTTATTACTTTTTCTCAATTATTCTAATATTTTGAATATGAGCTGTATAAAACATCATCAAGCGAAATTCGCATTTACAGACAGTAAGCTTTGAACTCTTTTGTGTAGCCCTGGTCTTTGGAATTTAAATACACCATGCGGTATGTAAAAATTCAGTTAAACGTAAAAACTCAACCAAATTTGAAAATGTAGTTCTAGCAATTAAATTTTAAAGGCAGCCGTGTAACTGAAATCTTACACATGCTCTGTTCCTACAAATAAATGTTAAATGTTATGTACTTCATATTATACAATAAGAATCTTGTGATGCATCTGAAAAATGTACATAAATTGAATTACGTTTAAAACGGTGAGATCATTAAAATACGTTGCAAACGTTTTTACTTCATAGACTATTATATGATAAAATTATTTTGTGCAACCCTGTATAAAAATGTATAATGCTTTGCACTCTATATACCACAAAATATATTCTTTAGTGCCTCATAAATGTTGAAAAACTGTATAATAACGTTAAAATATACCACAAAGGATTTTCCCAAATTAACAATATAATACAATGGAATTCTTTTAAGTGTGTCTGTAAATGATATGTAGTACTTCATTTTAAATAGGAAACATTTCAAAATAAATCTCAATAGCGTATATACGTAACGGAGGAAACAAAGTACATTTATGAGGTTAGATTACAAATGGGCAGACGATCCAAATTTATAAACACTTTTAAAGTATAATAAAGTTTTTTTGAAAACTGTTTTTCCACTCATTCAGATGGAGAATAAAACTCAAATCCATATATCATTTAAAATAAAGGTAGTGATCCTAAGAACTTCTTAAGCTTGTAATTATCTAAAATAATGTAATTGTAATATGATTAAATAATTATAACAGTATTTGTAAACTAAAAATGCCAGACTACTGTAATACAGCTTATCCACTCATATAATTTAGCTTTTAACTCTTTATCTACAGAATGGCAAAAAATGGCTAAAATGGCTTCACTTCAAAAATCAGCTTCTTTATTATTTGGAGATATACTGGAATTTTAAATTATAATAATATGAAATTTAAACCTTTTTTTTTCTTTAAAATTGTTTAAATATATCGCTAGTTACAGATTTTTTTTTTTTTTTTTCAAAAATAATCAGATTAATTAACACAAGGTACTCTTATGAAAATATATCTTATACTATAATGCGAGCAAAAATTGTGTGTGTCTGTGTGTGTAAATTTTATCTCAAAAACCGCTCTAACGATTTTCGCAAAAATTTGGATTTTACCATTTTTGGGCACGAGAAGACCATTGGGCTAGGTCCCATGTTCGAGAAAATTCGATTATTGGGTCATTTTGGGTCATAATGGGTCAGGATCAAGCTTTTATATTTAGAGAACGGCTGGATCGATTTTAAGGAAATTTAGTATCCAATCGTTTTTTGGCACGAGAAAACTATTGGGCTGGGTCACATGTTCGATAATTTCCGATTAGTGGGTCATTATGGGTCAAGACATTTTTATCTAAAAAACGGCTCTAACGAATTTGACAAAATTTTATATTTTATCGTTTTGGATTACAAGAAGACCATTGGGTTAGGTAACATGTTCGAGAAAATTCGGTTAGTGGGTCATTTTTGGGGTCATTGTGGGTCATGCTATTTTTAGTTAAAGATTTTCTCACGCAATTTTGACTAAAAATTGCATTTAATGGTTTTCGGGCACGAGAAAAACATTGGGCTAGGTTACATGTTTGAGAAAAAATGTTAATGGGTCATATTGGGTCATTAAGGGTCAGGGTCAAGCGATTTATATTTAAAGAACGGCAGAATCAATTTCATCGAAATTTTGCCTGTAACAGTTTTTTGACACGAGAAAGCTAACGGGCTAAGTTACACGATCGAGAGATTTCAATTATTAGAGTCATTTGTGGGTCATAATGGGTCATGGTCAAGCTATATCTAAAGAACAGGTGGATCGATTTTAACGAAATTTTGTATACAACATTTTTTGGCACGAGAAAACTATTGGGCTGGGTCACATGCTCGAGAAAAAATTTTAATGGGTCATATTGGGTCATTAAGGGTCAGGGTCAAGCGATTTATATTTAAAGAACGGCAGGATCGATTTTAACGAAATTTTGTATGTAGCAGTTTTTAGACACGAGAAAACTAATGGGCTAAGTCACATGTTTGAGAGATTCAGATTATAAGGATAATTTTTGGGTCATGATGGGCCATAATGGGTCATGATCAAGCTATATCTAAAAAACAGGTGATCAATTTTAACGAAATTTTGTATACAACATTTTTTGGTACAAGAAAACTATTGGGCTAGGTCACATGTTCGAGAAATTTCGGTTAGTGGGTCGCTTTTGGGTCATTTTGTCTAAACAATGGTTCTAACGACTTTGACCAAGTTTCGTACTCTATTGTTTTGGATTACAAGAAGTTTATTGAGTAAAGTCATATGTTAGACACTATTCAATTAGTGGGTCATTGTGGGTCAAGCTAATATCTAGACAATGTCTCGCGCAATTTTGACTAAATTTTGAATTCTATCGTTTTCGGGCTCGAGAAAATCATTGGGTTGGGTCAGATGTTCGAGAAAATTCGATTAACGGGTCATTTGTGGTCATAATGGGATAAGATTAAACTAATCATATATAAAAAAAGGCTCTGTCGATTTTATCTACATTTCGTATCTAACCGTTTTTCGGCACGCAAAAACGAATGGGCTAGGTCACATGTTCGAAAGGTATCGATTATAAGGGTCATTTGTGGGTCATGATGGGTCATGCTAATTTCATCTGGAAAATAGCTCCCACCATTTTGAATATAATTTGTTTTATATCGTTTTCCGGCAATAGAAAACCATTGGGCTAGAACACATGCTCGCAAAAATTCGATTAGTGGGTCATTTTGGGTTATAATGGCTCAGAGTCATTCTAATTATATGTAACAACGACATAATCAATTTTATCCAAATTTTGTAAAGAATCTTTTTTTGTCACGAGAAGACTATTGGGCTGAGTCGCATATTAAAAAAATTATATTAATGGATCATTTCGGCTTCATTGAGGAATGTTGTCAAGCTAATTTTGCCTAAGAAATGACTTAAACGATTTTGATTCAATTTTATATTTGCTTTTGATTACTTGATGATAATTGAGCTAAGTCACGTTTGATCAAATTTGATTAGTGGATCATTTTTTGCAATAGGGGTCAGGACCACGAGAGTATGGCAACAGCCAATAAGTTGGCGACTTTTGACAAAATATTGGCGACATTTGGCCGAAAAATAGACATTAAGATTACGAAAGCCAAAACACGTATTTGGCGCCAGATGTAAGAATGTCGCCAAATTTCGCTATATCTGGCAAAAAATATTGTCTTTCAGAATGTGAAAATTTTTTTATACATTCTTAATAGGATTCAAAATGGTTAAACCAATCAGAGTCGAGCTAAAAAAGTAATTTGGATCGATGTCCTTTCGTTGTAAATTTTAAAATAATGCAAAAATGTGCATACATACATAGTTGTCTTATTGATTGTTTTTGTAAATAATACTATTATAAACAACATGTTTTGTAGTAATAATACAGAGAGACTGATAAAGTGAAAATACTATATAGCGTTGAACACAAAGTTAATTTTGACCGAGTTAAGCTCGGTCCTCCTGCTAGTCAAATCTTGTAAAAGCAGTGTATTAAAACATGTATTCTGATCCTCTCTGTAAATTGGCAGGCTTTTGCAGATGAAACTTTTTCACATAACTTTTTTTTTCTGTTTTAAAAATATTTACCTATAACAATTTTAAATATTACTATTTTTGAAAATATTTAGCTTTGACGGTTTCTCACGCTATCTAAATTTGATCAAAAACAGTTCATTTGTAGAGAGTTTTTTTTTTTTTTTTTTTTGTTAATTATCTATACTTGGGATATGGGCCCTAAGGGAGGGTGTCCCCCGTGGGGTCTTTCTAAGGGAACAGGGAACCCAACTCCTAATTACGCAAGGAAATCTAAGATTCTAAAAAAACCACGGAAGGCTCCGGATGGTTAGTGCGACCAGTGTTGAATTCAGGGGGTGGTCCGGGGGGCGAACATTGCCTCTCCCCCCCGGAGCAATGAAATAGCCCAACTGAAATTCTAAGTTTTCAGTGTCAAAAAGAGCAATTTCTCCCTAGGAACTCGCACCACCAGTGGCCGAGAGGTTCGGACCTCTCAACTGGTAGACGGCAGGTGCTGGGTTCGAGCCCAATCGCGGCTGTCGGCCTAACCGTTCGGAGTTTTCGTGGTTTTCTTCGAGCCTTGCGTAAATACGGGTTAGGTTCCCTTAGAAAGACCCCCACGAAGGGCACTCCCCCCTGGTCCTATATCCCTAGTGTAGATAATCGGACGACAAAAATCAACCAACCATCCCCCTAGGAACTCCATAATGTCTCCCCCAGAGCCACAGATGTCTCTCCCGAAGAAAAATGTCTGAATTCAACAGTGAGTGCGACGGCCGCAATTAGGCTCGAAGCCCACTAGCCGTCTACCAGTTTCGGAGGATGAATTTCTCGGCCACTGGTAGGTCTATTCAGTGGAAAGAAAAATAAACTTTCATTAATAGACTGAGTAAATTAATTTTATCTCGACGTGGAGTTCTAACGAAGCAGCACTCAGAATTGTGGTGCTGCCATCTATCATTTAAAATAAAAACTAAGTTTTAAAATTTAAGAAAGATTGTGGTGCTGCCATCTGTTAATAAAACTTAAAAATAAAGTAAGACGATATTTACAGCTATTTATCGAAGTATACATTTTATATAACCATCACATTTTAAATATTAATTTAAAATCAAATTTTATAAAAAAAATTTTTGCTGTTAAGACGTTTCTTAAAATATAAAACAATATTATTACATATATTGTGCGGAGAAAATATGAAATTGTATTGCTAATATGAATATTGTGAATATTGCATGCGACTTTTTCTCATAGCAGATCATCAGTAAATAATCATTAAACAAACAAAGCATTATATAAAATAACTTAAAACATTCCTTCTGTGTTCGCACTGAAACGTAACAGCACATTTACCTGAATTATTCTTTTCTTATGTTTAAGAAATGAGGTTTACTACACAGCCATGAAATGAGATGCAAGTCTCATTACAGTAAGGACTCACCTTGACTTTTCTGCTTTTAACCTTTTCAGTCCCCCAGGATTTATTGATGAATATATATATATTTTTTAACTTCAGTTATGAATTTATACTAACAAGCTAATAACTAAAAAAAGATTAAAAAATAAACAAAATTTAAATTCTTTTTTTTTTTTTTTTTTTTTTTTTTTTGCACATAAAATTTGATGATACATGGGGACTCAATAAACATATTTTTTTGACAATTTCGTAATTTATTTTATTTTATTTTATTCATTTTACATTGAAAAATAATTATATATTTACTATTTTTTTATTGCTAATGGATTCTAAAAATGATATGTTTAACACAGACAAGAATAGTTGAAGTTTTCATTTTTGTACATTTCGTGCATGTTTGCTGCAAGCCACTTTAATGTAGCACGCGTCTCGTTAAAAAAAAAAAAAAAAAAAAAAAAAAAAAAAAAAAAAAAGCGCTATAAAGAGCAAATTGCTATTTCGTTTAGTTCTACTATCTGTTAGGCTCCATTGACACCAGTTTGTCCCCTTTTTAGGTGCGTTCGTAATTATGTAAATACGTAGCACCTATAGTTGTCGTTCAGTCCGTCCGTCTGTCTGTCCGTCCGCATATAACAACTCAAAAACTACCCAACCGAATCGTTTGAAATTTAAAATATATAATTATTAGAAAATTTTGTCGAGTCATTTCAAATTTTATGAAAATCGGATGTATAGTTCAATTACAGAGACAATCAAAAGTATTCCGATACATTACGGTCAATGGGGAAAAAAGTTTCAAATGCATTTTAATCGTTTGAAATTTTAAATACATAATTATTAGAAAATTTTGTCGAGTCATTTCAAATTTTATGAAAATCGGATGCATAGATCAATTACAGGGACAATCAAAAGTATATCGTTACATTGCGGTCAATGGGGAAAAATGTTTCAAAAGCTTTTTAATGGTGTTACGCTTATTCGAACATAATAAAATTGAATGCATTTATAAAGTACATACACATTTTGCATAATCTGTAGTGCAAAGAACATTTGTTACAGATTTACAAGGCCACACAAAAGTATTCCATTACATAATGGTATAGTGAGAACATTGTTTGGTGCGTATTAATTATAATTAACTATTTATAATTTTATGAGATTGATTTATGAGAGTGACATTCTAAAAACTTCGTTATCGTACGAACGCACCTCATTTGATACGCTTCACGTGCAATTTCCAACTTGTTTTTTAAATATTTATATACGTGAAAAAAAATGTAAAGATGTGTATCCTATAAAAATCTATGACGGAATTTTCGCCTTGCTTTTAACACAAAATATATAATATGAACTTTAAAATATTCAGGTTTACTTAAAAGGGCGGTTGAAATAATCAAATATAGATGTTAATTTTATTTAAAAAATCTTAGTACTTTCAAGCTTTCCAACATGCTCTTACCCCACCAGTGGCCGCGAGATTCTGACCTCCAAATTGGTAGACGGTAGGTGCTGGGTTCGAACCCAATCGCGACCGTCGGCCTAACCGTTCGGAGTTTTCCGTGGTTTTCTTCAAACCTTGCATAAATACGGGTTAGGCTCTCTTAGAAAGACCCCACGGAGGGCATCCCACCCCTTAGGGCCTATATCCCACAGTGCAGATAATTGACCGACACAAACAAACAAACCAACAGGCTCTGACTCAGAGAATATTTTATTTATACAAAATAAAATATGTATTTTGTATAAATAAAATATTCTCTGAGGAAGAGCCTGACTAAAGGTTTGAAAGTATTAAGATGTTTTTAAATAAAATTCACATCTCCATTTGATTAGCTTAATCGCCCTTTTAAGTAAACATGAACATTTTAAAGTTCATATTATATATTTTGATATGTATGCTATAGGATGCATCAGGTCTGAAGAGGTAAAAATATATTCAATTCTGTTTTTCTTTTCCCCATTACAATACTTTGTGGCACCTTTTTTTTTTTCTAGCATCTCGAGACTGTTGCTGTGGCAAGACCTTCTAAGATTTTGAAAATTTTCCGCTCATGGATTCCTTTTCAATTAAATGAAGGCTACGCTGAAAAAAGTGGATTCTCAAAATTAAGTAAAAAGTGCTATATTTTAAGTACTTCACATACTCAAAATAGCTCCGATCCAAATGTACTCAAAACTAAAAAAAACGTGTACTCATTTTTGATTCCATGCTTGTGTTCAAACATAAATCGCTATGAAATGCCCCATATGAAACTAAAGTATAAATATACTGGCATTTATTTATTCCTCAAAATTATAAACAATAAGCTATTAATTGATTATTTATGAAGAAAAATAGCAAAATTATCAGCAAAATACCCAAATCCAATATTCTTTTATGACAAAAGCATTATTTGCAAGCATTTTTAAATTATTTTAAAATACTACGCATAATTTAATATTTACATTAATAAGCATCTTTTATGTCGCCATGAACGACATAAACCAAAATCGGACACAAAATTATCGTTTGTTTGGATTTGATAACATGTGATGTTTCAAAATTGAGAAAGCAACGTGATCATTTTTTTATCCAAACATATTCATTTCGATATGAGTACATTTATTTACTCATTTTTGAGTACTTCATAACTCCTACTTTGACACCCTCCCCCCCCCCATATAAATATACATACATAAATACAAAATATCTAATTACTCTCAACATAGCTCATAGATCCTCAGAAACTTTCTGAGAACCACCGCGGGATTCGTGAACGCCAGTTTACGAACTCATGTTGCAATAGAATAATAGAAAATGAATATATTTGTTAACTAATTACAGTAGAACTCCGCTAATTCGGACCCCATTAATCCGGATCAGTCTGGTCAGTTTCTTTTTCCAAAGTTTGAGAAGCGATCGGCAAAATTTCGATAACATTCATTGATTTCATTTTCGTATTTTGAATAATGAAGTTTTTTCCGATTTTTTTTTTCGGAAGAATACTTTAATCTTTTTAATTTAAACACTTTGATGTTACCTTTCAAAGAAACAACAAAACATCATTTAAAGTATCTAAGCAGGTTGCTGACAGAATTTGTGATCTACAAACTGTGATCTCTTGAATAACAAGCAAGCTTGAAAAAGAAGGTAAAATAGGTGAGAATGAAATTACATCTGATGGGAAATTACACCTGAAACTTTTGTGAGCATGTTAAAAGAAAAAAAAAAAACTGGTGGTTGTTGAGATGTTGATATCACCGACATTATCAATTGAATGATGCAAAAAATAATGAAGTTTACGCCTCACTTACAGATGATGAAATAATCACTTTATGTACAATTGAAGATGTTGAAAATGAAGATGATTCAGACGAAAACACTATTATCAGTGATGATCAACCAAAAGTTATTAGCCATAATGAAGCAACAAATTATTTACAATAATTAATGGTTTATTTTGAACATCAGGTGGAGATTAACCCAACAAACTAACTATGCTTAAGCGAATGCGTGACCGTGCTGCCCGCAAAAGTCATACAAAATTGGCACAGTAGAAGATTTTATAATTACAAAATAAACATTTTTATTGTCTGTAAATATTCAGTATGCTAATACAAAGGTGTTCTTCTGTAAGTTTTTTTTTTTTTTTCATTTTTTTTCTCGTTCATTGGATAATCTGGATTTTCGGTAATCCGGATTAGGTCTGGTCCCAATTAATCCGATTTATCAAGGTTTTACTGTATTAAGTTTATTTATCTTGAATATTACGTAAAATACACATAGAAAACAATTAATGTTCATTTTATTATTTATTTTACAAATATAAGTCAATATTCCGTAAAATTGGGATTTTAAAAGTATTCATACTCTTGAAAATTATATTGAAATCCATAAAAAATTAGTAAATTCAAATACAGTTTTAAACAAGTCTGATTTGAAAGTGCATTATTTTGTTTTCGACGGTGTTAAAATTGGAACTCTTATATGGTTAGAGGTTAAATAAAATTATAGTAAAAACTAAATTTATTGGTTAGGTCGTCGCCACTGTGAATATAACGTCAGCGTTATTCATGGATTTTTTTTTTCGTTATAATATTGATTTATAAAGAATATTCTTCATACATTATGGAATCAAATTTCACAATTGATTTCCACCTATAAATGCCGTATTTTTGTGGCAACTTGATTCTGTTTGCTAGCATGGCTCTTGACTAGCGAATACATAAGGAGGCTCCACCAGTGGCCGCGAGGTTCTGACCTCCAAACTGGTAGACGGTGGGTGCTGGGTTCGAACCCGACCGTCGGCCTAACCGTTTGGAGTTTTCCGTGGTTTTCTTCGAACCTTGCGTAAATACGGGTTAGGTTCCCTTAGAAAGACACCCCCACGGAGGGCATCCCACCCCTTTGGGCCTATATCCCACAGTGTAGATAATTGGCCGACATAAATATAAACAAATACGTAAGGAACATAACCAGCTTAGAACACGTCAGAGTTAAACTACCACCGCTATTAATAGTCATTGAAAAGACTTCGGAAATCGGCCTAAGAGATGTGAGAGATAACCAACATGACTGTAATATTACAATTATGGGATTTTCCAGTCAAAGCTACGCAATAAAGCCAAATTGCTGCAAAGTTATTTATCCGTAGAAATTAATTACGAAATTAATACCTATAAAGTGTGAACGACCATATGCAAGCATAATTCACCTAACTATTATGCATACTGCACGTGCACATTTGTCCGATTCACCAAGTTGATAACCAATAAAATACACGAATAAGTATTTTAATATATAAATTGTTTCATGTTTAACCCGCATCTCCCAATTTCCGAACAAAAGATTTTTAGGAAATGATATAATCACTTAAACTATATTTTATCGATATTCAGTTTATAAAAGGTATCAAGAAACCTGTTTTCATTTTTTTACTTTCTTCTATCTTTACAAGAAGAAAGTATTGGATTCATGAAAATTTTCGACTTCCGGTTTTCGACGGATTTATACGTTTTAAAAGGTCCTGAACACGTTACGACTATTTTTAGAAAATGTCTGTCTGTGAGTCTGTCCGTCTGTCTGTCTGTCTGTCTGTCTGTCTGTCTGTCTGTGTGTCTGTCTGTCTGTATGTGACAAAAAAATTGTGGGCGCTCTATCTCAAGAACTAATGCTCGAAATTTAATAAAATTTTATATTCAGTTAGATCTTGATATGAATTAGTGCCTATTGGTTTTTGGTGAAAATTGGCCTGCAGGTGGCGCTGCTATACTACGTTTTTCATGATTTTCAAGATTGCTATATCTCAAGAATTAATGCACAGAATTTCACCAAACTTCAGATTCTGTGACCCCTTGATATACATAGATGCTGATTAAGTTTTGGTGTAAATTGGCCAGCAGGTGGCGCTGCTATGCCACGTTTTTCATGATTTTCATGATAGCTATATCTCAAGAACTAATGCACAGAATTTCACCAAACTTCAGATTCCGCGATACCTTGAGATACATAGCCGCTGTTAAGGTTTTGGTGTGAACAACCCAATAGGTGGCGCTGCTATGCTACATTTTGCACGATTTTTGCGATAGCTATATCTCAAGAACTAATGCAGAGAACTTCATCAAATTTTATATTCTGTTACACTAGAATATGTAACATAATTAGACGCTGATTACATTTTGCTATTAACCTTGCAACAGGTGGTGCAGCTATGCTGCATTTTGCACGATTTTTCCGATAGCTATATCTCAACAACCAACGCACAGAATTTCATCAAACTTCAGATTTTGTTACAAAATGACATATAACATAATTACACGATGATTAAGTTTTGTTATAAATCCTTCAACTTATGGTGCTGCTGTGCTATATTTTACACGTTTTTTTTTTAACTAGCTATATCTCAAGAACTAATGCACAGAATTTCATCAAACTTCAGATTCTTTTACACCATAACATAATTAGACGCTTTTTTACGTTTTGGCATAAATTGTCTACGATATGGTGTTGCTGTGCTACGTTTTGCAAATTTTTTGTTATAATTATATCTCAAGAACTAATGGACGAAATTCCATCAAATTTCAGATTCTGTTAGGTCTTGACATCAATAGATGCTTATTAGGTTTTAGCATAAATTACCCAACATGAGGCACTACTAAGCTCATTTTCTCACAATATTAATTAAATTTTGCGTTTTAGGCTTTTCGGATACCAGAATCTCGTTAGGCTAGGTCAAATGTTTGAGGAAATTCGATAGTGGGTAACTTTGGGGGTCACCAAGTTTTTTTTTTTTTTTTTTTTTTTTTTTTTTTTTTATTATTATTATTAAAATGTACTTATGAGATAGAAGAAAGTTTTGGGATTGACACATCCAACTAGTTTTACTTTCTTCTATCTTTACAAGAAGAAAGTATTGGATTCATGAAAATTTTCGACTTCCGTTTTTCGACGAATTTATACGTTTTAGAAGGTCCTGAACACGTTTTGACTATTTTTAGAAAATGTCTGTCTGTGAGTCTGTCCGTCTGTCTGTCTGTCTGTATGTCTGTCTGTCTGTATGTGCGCTCTATCTCAAGAATTAATACTCGAAATTTAATAAAATTTTATATTCAGTTAGACCTTGATATGAATTAGTGCCTATTGGTTTTTGGTGAAAATTGGCCTGCAGGTGGCGCTGCTATACTACGTTTTTCATGATTTTCAAGATTGCTATATCTCAAGAACTAATGCACAGAATTTCATCAAACTTCAGATTCTGTGACCCCTTGATATACATAGACGCTGATTAAGTTTTGGTGTAAATTGGCCAGTAGGTGGCGCTGCTATGCCACGTTTTTCATGATTTTCATGATAGCTATATCTCAAGAACTAATGCACAGAATTTCACCAAACGTCAGATTCCGCGATACCTTGAGATACATAGCCGCTGATAAGGTTTTGGTGTGAACTGCCCTATAGGTGGCGCTGCTATGCTACATTTTGCACGATTTTTGCGATAGCTATATCTCAAGAACTAATGCAGAGAACTTAATCAAATTTTAGATTCTGTTACACTAGAATATATAACATAATTAGACGCTGATTACATTTTGGTATTAACCTTGCAAAAGGTGGTGCAGCTATGCTGCATTTTGCACGATTTTTCCGATAACTATATCTCAACAACCAACGCACAGAATTTCATCAAACTTCAGATTTTGTTACAAAATGATATGTAACATAATTACACGATGATTACGTTTTTTTATAAATCATTCAACTGATGATGCTGTGTGCTATATTTGACACGGTTTTTTTAAAACTAGCTATATCTCAAGAACTAATGCACAGAATTTCATCAAACTTCAGATTCTTTTACACCATAACATAATTAGACGCTTTTTTACGTTTTGGCATAAATTGTCCAATATATTGTGTTGCTGTGCTACGTTTT
The DNA here is from genome assembly GCA_964019185.1 of Maratus speculifer. Lineage (NCBI taxonomy): Eukaryota > Metazoa > Arthropoda > Arachnida > Araneae > Salticidae > Maratus > Maratus speculifer. The sequence continues at coordinate 310,222,344 of OZ025294.1, forward strand.
GCAAATTTTTTGTTATAACTATATCTCAAGAACTAAAGGACGAAATTCCATCAAATTTCAGATTCTGCTAGGTCTTGACATCAATAGATGCTTATTAGGTTTTAGTATAAATTACCCAACATGAGGCACTACTAAGCTCATTTTCTCAGAATATTAATTAAATTTTGCGTTTTAGGCTTTTCGGATACCAGAATCTCATTAGGCTAGGTCAAATGTTTGAGGAAATTCGATAGTGGGTAACATTAGGGTCACCACGTTTTTTTTTTTTAAATATTAAAATGTACTTATGAGATAGAAGAAAGTTTCGGGATTGACACATCCAACTAGTTGATTATTTCATTGTTTTACTAGTTTGCTTAGCGAAGTAGGTACTCTGTTCTTTTTTTTTTTTTTTTTTTTTTTTTACAAAATAAAGAATTTGGAACCGAAAGATACATACTGCTTGAATCAGCGCAGCCGGGGCCATAGCAGTATAAAGTTTTTGCATTTATCTTGTACAATAATGATAATTTGAGTCATTTTCACTAAGAAAGTCCATCCTGAGGCAATATGGTCAGAATGGATTGTTGCATAGGTAAATCTGATCCCCCGTCATTACGTCCATCTCTCATTTGCTGTGTTCTTTTTATATCTCAGAAATACTTTCTTTTATACCATATTCGCTCTTTTGAAATGTGATTATTATATTGGGCTAAATGGCTGAACATTCAATTATTACATAAATAAAGGACTATATGTAGAGAGACATATTCCTTTAACGGCACGAATACGCATCCAATTAGAAGAGACATGAAAATATTTTATACAGGGGTTTTGCAGATGTTAGCAAAGCAACTATGGATTAAGGAAGCGCTAAAGTCAACAGTTGGGAGAACCAAATTACAATGCAGGAAAACACTAACCCCATAATTTTCGCTCCCGAGACATTCACGGGCTTCATGTTTCACAGCTTTTATTCAAAACTAGCTGGCCCGCCCGGCGTTGCCAGAGTCCGTATTAACAATATTAAACGAACTTGAAATTTGTATGATTTTATCATTAACTCGAAGCATGCAGAAATGCATTGTCTGAAATACGTGGCAGCTGACTGTATGAAAAATCGGTTTAAAAAAGAACAACTAATATTAAGCTCTAAAAATACTTAAAACGAGCAATGAGAAACGCGGCAGGGAACATGTATTCAGCGATTGCGTTATTTTCGTGTTAAAGTGTTGATATTTGCCCGAAAAAATCACTGATAAGTCACGTAACTAATTATTTTTTTCACATAGAAATCCCAAGTGAAATATATTGAATTTCAAACTAATTATATCACTCTTAAATCCGACTACAACGTAAATGAAATCGATACTCGATGATAAAAGGTTGGTATATAGTTTTATGATTTCAGAGCCACATTTAACAAAAGTAAGTGTATATTTTTAATCAAAACATGCGTAATGTTCACTCTGTAGACAAATTCCTAACCGTAAACTTTTGTGCCGTTACCATAACCTGTCTGTAACTTAACTGGGACTTAACAGTACCCTATATGTACATAATATATACTACATAAATGTAACTTAGCCGTCACTGTATTGTAACCTATCCTTATTCTAACCATAATATAAATGCAATTTAATTTTAACCTAAGTTTAAATTAACCGTGATCTAACCTAATGTGAAATTAAGAAAAATCAAAAACTCACCGTAATGTAAATGCAACCTAATCGCAATTCAAATGTTACCTAACCATATATTAGGTTCATGTTCATGGAAACTATTTTGTCTTGTTCGGATCTTGGTTATGATTCATTAGAATACTTTCGTCGGATTCAGATTTAGTTCGATTCAGATTTCATGTATTTTTTGAAATTCGATTTCAATGTTCGGGTCGGATACAGGTCCATGGAAATTATTTTGCCTTGCTCGGATCCAGTTGTTAGAAAACGGGGCTTTTAAGAATTCGCGCTATTTTCAGCTGACGCAATGAAAATCGCTCTCTGCCTTTGTCACCTGACGTTGTAGTGTAACAGAGTAGATGTTGGAGCTGGAGCAGTTTTTGTTGGTTTTTCAGCGACATGGGAGATAAAAGAAGTTCTTTGGTAATATTTTTGCGAATTATATTTTGAGAAAGAAAGAAATAGGCTCAGATTTAAAATTTCTGGGCCATCTTTCGCTGAGATGAGGATAATTTTATCCTTTATTATATATTAATTTTATATAAGATGAGTTTTAGTTGAGAATACAAAAAAAGGGGTCCAGCTGCGTTTACCATTTAGATATTTGAAAAGTTATGTGTATGTTCTTCAACACTTTGAAGGTATGTGTTCTGAGATTCGCTGTTTCAACAGGCCTTTTGTTAGTCAAAACAAGTGAGAAAAAAAATTATTTGGCTTCACATATTTTAAGTGAGTTTATTTTGAGTTCTAGTATGATTATTTCTCATTTTCTCTGTATGTATATACCGGGTGTCCCAAAAATTACTGATGGATTTTAAAATTCAATAACTTGGAAACGGCGACAGCTATTTAAAAAATTTTTGCAGGAGGGTTATGTATAATGTCAGGAGTTTTTTTACCGTAATTTTTTATTTTAGTTCGCGTCTCAAACAATAGGTGGCGCTGACGGCGATTGAAGGCCAGGTGATCAGTGCTGAGTGAAGCGTCGACCTGGCCTACTAAAATAAAAAATTACGGTAAAAAAACTCCTCACATTATACATAACCCTCCTGCAAAAAATTTTTAAATAGCTGCCACCGTTTGCAAGTTATTGAATTTTAAAATCCATCAGTCATTTTTGGGACCCCCGGTATATGTTCCTTTTTTTTTTTTTTTTTTTTTTTTTTTTTTTGTAAATAATGTAAATATAATTGAGTGTCTATCTAAATTTAATTCTTGTAAATATTTCAAAATTTGAGATAATATTCCAAATTAAATTTGTGTATAATGTTTTAATATTAAGTTTTGTAATTAAATATCTCATTAAATTAAGATTTATTAAGTTGTTTTTGGTTTTAAATTTGAAGTTTTTTTTTTTTTTTTTTTTTTTTTTTTGGTAAGTATTTAGCCGCCCTGCAAGCACGCCATTGCAGTTTAGCGGCACATTTCTATGTCTTTGTTTTATGTTAGATTATTTTGAGTTTTTGACATCAGTTATGGTTCTGTGAAATATTTTTGTTGGGAACAGATTTGTTTCAATTCAGATTTCGGCGTTTTTTTCAAATGGAATTTTTGGGTTCAGGTCTTCCTGCGTGTCCACGGAAATTTCTCTGTCTGATTCGAATAAACACATGCTTCACTGGAATATTTTTGTCAAGTTCAGACTTGGTTTAATTCAGATTTCGGCTTTTTCTTCAAATGTAATTTTTGGGTTCGGGTTTTCTTGCGTGTTCACGGAAGTTATTCTGCCTTGTTCGAATAAGAACATGCTTCACTGGAATATTCTTGTCAAGTTTAGATTTGGTTTATTTCAGATTTCGAGATTTTTTCAAAGAATTTTTTTAGGTTCAGATTCGGTTCATGTCATGGAAATTTTTTGTCTTATTCGGATCCGGTTACGGTTCTTTGGAATATTTTTGTCATGTTCAGATTTGGTTCAATTAAAGTTTCAGGTATTTTTTCAAATAGAATTTTTAGGTTCTGATCTCGTTCATGTCCACGGAAATTATTTTATCATACTCGAGTTTTGTTGTGATTCTTTCGAATATTTTGGTCGGTTTCAGATGTGGTTTGGGTCAAATTTCAGGTTTTTTTAAATCGGATTTTTTAGGTTCGAGTCGGGTTTATGCCCATGGAAATTATTTCGTCTTGCTCGGATCGGGTTATAGTTCTTTGGAATATTTTTATCGGGTTCAGATTTGGTTCAATTTAGATTTCGGTTTTTCTTCAAATAGAACGTTTGGGTCTTTTTGCGTGTTCACGAAAATTATTCTGTCTTGTTCGATTAATTACATGCTTCACTGGAATATTTTTGCCAAGTTCAAATTTGGTTAAGTTCAGATTTCGCGATTTTTTCAAAGAAATTTTTGGGGTTCGGACTGGGTTCATGTGCATGGAAATATTTTGTCTTGTTCGGATCCGGTTACGGTTCTTTGGAATATTTTTGTCAGGTTCAGATTTGATTCAATTAAAATTTCAGGTATTTTTTCAAATAGAATTTTTAGGTTCGGATCTCGTTCATATCCACAGAAATTATTTTATCATACTCGAGTCTTGTTGTGATTCTTTCGAATATTTTCGTCGGATTTAGATGTGGTTTGGGTCAAATTTCAGGATTTTTCAAATGGAATTTTTTAGGTTTGAGTCGGGTCTATGACCACGGAAAGGGTTTTGTCTTGCTGGGATCGGGTTATACTTCTCTGGAATATTTTAATCGGTTTCAGATTTTGTTCGGGTGATATTTCGGTATTTTTTTAAAGAAAATATTTAGGTTCGGGTCAGGTTTCATGCCCACTAAAATTATTTTTCCTTGTTTGGATCGGGTTATGCTTTATTTAAACATTTTTCGGTAATTGAGATTTGGTTCGGGACAGCTATCAAATCCGTAGTTTATTTTTTCAAACAGAATTTTTAGGTTAGGGTCGGGTTTATACTCACGGAAATTTTGTATATCACGAATCGGAGAGTGGTCTGTTTTTTTTCTGGTTGGGACTGGGTTATGTGTTAATTAGTCTAAACATTAAGGTTATAATCAGTTTTGCTACTATTCTTTTTATGGCTATTTCTGATAAATAATCTACTTTGCTATTTCATAATTTATTATGGTGTATGAATCATTTACAGATTCGAACAATTGTATGCCAAACAGCTATTTTATTTTTGTTTTAAAAATAAATTAAAGCCATAGTACAAATTTAAATTGAATAGACTATGTTTAAATTTTATCAGTGATAAAAAAAAAAATAAACTCCTAGAAAACTATTGTGTGGTTTTTTTTACTGCAACACAGCTAATGACTCATATATTCTAATGTTCGGAATGCCAAAAATCTGCGTACAACCATGCAGTAACAAGAAATTAAATGAGTGGAAGTATAATGTCTTGGGGTGACGCCAAAAATGTAACCCTAAAATCTGCTACATTAAGTCCAAATAAGCACCAACAAAACGATGTGCTTTGACACGCCGATCAGTTCAAACTGGTTGAAACCCGTATTTCTTTGTTTTTAATTTTTACGTTTTAAACTGTTATTGAATAGATGACTAAAACTTCGTTTAAAAAATAACGTTGTGTGCTATTAATGGCTGTAATTACACGATTGGAATGCATAAAAGATACAAATATATAAATCATAGGCAAGAATTATTTGATTATTCACATGATCATGTGACTTTGAAATATCAATATAGAAGCATCATTTAAGATTTTGCTTGAAAAGTTAACATTCTTTCGTTAATGTCTTAAAATCGTCTGCACTCTGAAATCTAGATTTTAGATTAATATTTGTTATTTAAGTTTTCATGCATGATTTAAAAAAATGTTTTCATCAATATATTTTATATATTGACATAGAATTATTAATATGTTGTTAAACCATAAATATTTTTCATCTATGTTATCACGTATTAAAAAGTTCTGAAAAAAAAAAAAACTTTTAGTAATACAATTTTTGTTCAAATCAAATGTTTTCTGTATTTTATTTAATTTTATTTTGACATTTAATTATTTCTAATTTTCCAATTTCGATTATTTTAAAAGCAAACATTTTTTTAAATAAATAATATAATAGAAAAAAAGACCATTTTAAAAAATGACTATTTCTTCGTAAAATATGCCTCAACTGTAATTCATTTCTTTCAATTCGTCTTATTAATACAAAATCACTTCCACAAGCTTTTGTTTGGGACATTAAAATTTGAGCGATAAATGGTTTCATATTGCAAACCTTTCTTGCGGTTCACTTCACCTCCACCTACCTTTTCTCTCCATGGCGTACAACAGCTATGATAAAAAAAAATCATCATTTAAACTGACAGTTTGCCAGTCTATGAATTTTAAAGGTCTGTCCCAGCTTTCTTAATTATTTCTGCGAAAATTTTATGCAACCAACCAACTATAAGCAAATGAAGAAAGAAAAAAAAAAGGCAATTTTTTATGAGAGTGAGCTTTGGAATTTATTTAATTACTCAAATAATAAATAGAATTTCGAAATTCTGAAGCTCAGGTATATCAGGAGAGATTTGGGGCTACTCTCAAAAAATTTTTTAATCTCGTACTTGCTGTAGATTTTGCTAGCCATCGCAGACACACACACACACAGACAGAGCGTTTTGTTCTTTTATTAGTATAGATTGTTTGATTCCCAGCAGTTTTATAAAATAGTGTAATTGGTTTTATTCTGGTATCATTTTACTTTTCATTAAATAAATGGATATTTTTTTAATATAAGCATAAGGAATTTGAATTTTTAAACCGGAATTTAATGCGACCATCAAGGGGTTAAGGTATTAAGCACATAAAAAAGAATATGTATAATCTAACACTCCCCCTCCCTCCCGCACTCCATTTCAACAAATTCACCCTAAAATAAGTTTTGTCCTCGAGGCCGAGCATTTTTAAACACCTATAATACTTAGCAAATGCTAAGGTTTTAAATAAAATATGAGCTCTTAAAGTAAACATTGAAATTCTTAACATTGAAATTTATTTTAAAAGTTCACATGTTTGTAACGATTCACTACCTTTTCGCATCTTAAGTATATGGACTGAATAATTGGACGGTTTTCAGGATAACTTCATAGTTAGGATAGGAACAATGTCGAAAACATAGAGGGCATTATATATTTAATTTGAATTCAATAATTATGTATTCCAGTTTTTCACATTCATTATGAATGTGATTTTTGTATTTACATTCTGAAGATAGCTCATCGAAAATGAGTTGAAACATGTCAATTTTTAGCATATTTTAAATTTTTCATTAATAAAGTAACATCTTATAAGTAAAATAATTATTTATAATATACGTTCCTACCTTTTCCTTACAGAATATATATTATTATTATTACGATATGGTTATTAGTGGATGCAATCAAGACTTATTGCTTTTATATTTCACACTGAGCTCGTACATTTTCTTTCAGTACAAAATCAGCTTTTATTTGATACTTATTTCAAAGCACCTTTTATGAAATCACGTTCAATATCTATGTGTTTTGATCTTTTATGGAAACAAAATTTTCAGATCATTTTATGGATCCTCTATCATATGTTAGTATGTGTATAAATATATCTTTGCATGTTATCACTTCATAATTCTCTTAGCAATTTAGAAAGATAGATAGTTGCTTTTATAGCATCAAGACAAAGCCATCTGCCTCGGTCAATGATGGAGCCACAGTGCACTATTTCTGACATTCTCATCTAATAGTGCTATAACCAAGAATAAAACAGTAGCCGGTATATGATTTGCGATCATCTGGACAATTTCCTTAATCCAAATCATTAAATCTATACAAAGATTCATCAATATCGCTAAATATTACTCCAAAATTATTTTCTTTAAATAACGTAAAACATAGTTAGTTGAATTTCTGTGAGGTTTCTCATAGAATTTAAAAATTTATTTAATTGACCAACTATGTTCACAATAACGGTATTTTTTGGGAATTGCAAGATGCATAAAACTTTCATCCAATTCTCAAAAGGAAGATTACTTACTTGGTTAAAATTTTTCGGCCTTTTTGTAATCGAATGTTTGAATCCGTCGAACAAGCTACTGGTTTAATTTCTGTCATACCAAAACTATCTAAAAGTTTCCAAATTAAAGTTAAGTGAGTCGATGCTTTAATTCCCTTATGCATTTGAAATTTTATTGCAAAATAATATTTCTTGCGAAATAAATAATTATTAAATAGTTATAAATATTAAATAAGTTTATTACAAAATAAATAGGTGCAAGCATCCAGCATTTTATTTTCTATTTCAAGAAATAGTCAAAACTAACTATATAAAAAAAAACCTCAAAAAATTACAAAATCCCCGAATATATGAGTATTAGTACTTACAATGATTTTTAATATCCATTTTCTAAAGAGTAACGAAACAAACGAGTACCAAATATTTTCTAACGGGCTGTACGTTTGAAAGTAGCGAATACACACAGGTATTCATCTAGTCATTACAATCACACTACTCACCAGTAAAGTGAACTCGTAAAGTTTTTGAAACCAACAGAAATTCCTTTCTTTGATGAAGCAGAAAATTTAGGAATACGGCAGTCATTCAAGAAATAAGCAATACAGCCAAAAATCTTAAAATAACTAACATTAAATATTATACCGAGTGTCCACTGTCAACGGTGGACATTGGCTAACTTATAAACCGTTAGGCATAGACATATAGTTCCAAATACAAAAGTGTTTTAAATGCGGTGAAGAAATATTTTAAAAGCGATTCGGGTCAATAAAAACGTTTCGTAAAATTTCGTAAAATTTTCCTATTACTCTGACAAAGAAAGTCCCGTTAATATAACTTTAAAATTGACCGAGTTATGTAACTTTTAAAATGCATGTCTTATGCCACTTTCCTACTTCTAACACAAACGAATTCGGCTATGTTTTAAAAGATCATATACCAAATGCTTAAAATAATCGAAGAATTTTTTTCACATCTATCTGCGCCTTGAAAAAAATCGTACAAGTATTAGGATTGAATTAATTTTTATTAAGTTTCAGATTAACTAAATTAACTGCATTTTAACTTAAGTTTTACCTCGTAAGGATTTGAGACTGTTTCATTTCAAAATTTCTTTCAACAAAAATTATTTTTTATTTATAAATTTTTATTTAATTTGAACGATCGTACATATATTTTTCCAGCTCAAAATTTGTACTTGAACTTTAACTCACTTTCAAATATCCGATCGGGATAAAATGTTACATAATGACGTAAATCCTATGACAATCTAATATCATTATAGTTTTCAGCGGTTACCATTTATACTTATTTTACAGGATTATACCAAAAAATTCGGATAGATTATTGCCAACAAGTAAAAAATACATTTAATTATTCTTGATAACACAAGATTGCGATGTTTGTGTTTTTTAACTCATGTGTCTTTTTTGGCGCTGAATCCGAAAATTATCTAAATTTCTAAATATTATGCCAGGATTTTACGCAAGTCATGAATTTCCAAAATTAAAAAAAAATTGGATACTATAAAATGAATGAGATTTGTGTGTCTTTTAACTTGTGTTAATTCCTTTTTTTTTTTTTTTTTTTTTTTTTTTTGCACTTTTTAACATTGAATCTGAAAATGATCTTATTTTTTAATCATCACTTTAGATTTTTTTTTTTTTTTTTTTTTTTTTTTTTTTTTTGCAAATTGGAAAAATTGAAGTTAAAATATAGCAGATAAAATACGAAGATAATATACATTTTTAATTTAATTTAATTTTATTTTATTAAATACTTTTTTAACTATTTGGAAAACAGTTGTTGACCTCAGTACAGAAATTGGAAATCTAAAATATATCTGAATGTTTTTATTGGTTGAATTTCGCAACTTATTTCATTTTCTTCTTTTTCTGGTTGGTCCATGTTTAATGTCCAAAAATTGAATACTTATGTTTTTTTTTATTTATTTATTAGTTTTCTGATTGGTCCATGTTTAATATAAAAAATTTAATACTTCTGTTGCCACGACGACAAAAAAAAATAATAAAAACTTAAAATTAAAATAATAATTTGAAAACAAATTGTGATAAAGATTTCAAACATTATTTCATTTTAAAGCACATTTTTTTTCTCTACGCAACAGTCTAAAAATTTTAAATGCTTGATGTTTAGAAGTTTAAAAATTTGCAGTTCCGAAAATTGTAAAACTGAAATTTCATTTAAAATTTGTTTATGATGTGTCCTGGAATATTAATGTTTAATCCATGTCGTACATAATATGAGCAGTTCAGAAGTCAGTCTGATTAACTCCATCCAATAAAAATGCACATTTTAAACAGTTAAAGTTGTCTATCTTTAATCTACTGGGTTTTTTTTTCCTTTTTTTTTTTTTTTTTTTTTTTTTTTTTTTTTTTTTTTTTTTTTATCGTTGGTCTAGGAATATTAAAGTTTAATGCATGGCGTACGTAATATATGACTCGTTATGATCATCATAAAAATTATATTATTATTAATTTAAATGCAGAATTTATTTATAAGACTTTAAATTTTCTTTGAAAATATTATTTTCCAAATAGTCGTTGTAATAGTCGTAATTACTTTTTTTTTTTTTTTTTTTTACTTTACTTATACTGGGATTCTTACAGCTAAATATCTGAGGGTTCCGATGTGATGCCGCAGGAGGTTCAAACTTAACTTTGAGCTTTTTAACTGTGAAATTTACAAGTTGCGAAAACTCCTAACGTGATGATTAAAAATAAAGGTACTCAGCGGTAAAAATAACATAAAAATCAACTATCAAAAGTTAAAAACACGACAATTACATGTATTTTATAGTATCATATATTTTCTCTATTTTTTTTTCTTTTTTTAACTTTAAAATTAACGATTTGAAAAATTAAAAAAGAAAAAAACTTTTACGTGATGGCAAAAAATGAAGGTCAATTTCGAATTCAGCGTTACGTCAATTTCGAATTCAGAATATATAAGAATCAAATGTATCAAAAGCTAAAAATCATGACATAACTCAAATTTTCCAGACTAGTGTAAGCTAATAATAATATTTTAAAATATGTATCATTTTGTAAATAATTTAGGCTGTTAATTTTCATAATTTTAATTAACATAAATTCTGTTTTTTCCTTCTTATGTGTTTTTTAAAAATTATACAGTCTACATTAATGTGTCAGAATGATTAAAGATTTCAAATTTAAAGCATTTTTGTAATTGGATGTCTTTTATGTCTATATCTAACGGTTTAAGAATTAGCCATTGGCGATCGTTGAGAGTGGACACTCTGCATTATTTCAAATTTATAGTTAGTTTTCCATTTAAAGATTTTACGGGCATCTATTTCCCATATAATTTCAATGCGTATTTTTTGCTTCTGCACGCAGATTTAGGGGTAATTTTGAATGAGATAAAAGTCAAAGCTACATTTAAACAAGAGTTTTGATCTTTTTTCCGTAAGACCCTGTTGTCTGGGACAAAATAGATTGGTAATTTATGTTCAATAGCTTAATCTTTTTAAAAAAAGTTTCAAATCCACTGTTATTAAATTCCAATTATCACTCAGAAATCTTTTAATTTCGTATTTTACTAATTTTGAAAGATATTTTTATTATTTTGAAATGGTTCTAAATGTGGTCATTGTAAAAATTTTTTTGCTACTTTGAACCGAAATTTGGTGCTTAGTAGCTGCCACCATAAGATGGTGAAATCTTGCTCCAAGATTTGGAACTTCGGTTGAAACATAGTACCATTTTTTCAAATAATATGGTGTAAACTCGTTCCAAGATTTGGAGCTTCGATTGAACCATCCTATGGTGGCAGCTGGCAATAGCTGCGAGCACCAAATCTTGGTTCAAAGTAGCACGAAATTTTTAACAGTGTACCACGCTATAAGTCCATAGTTCGATTCTAGACAACGGGTCGGAAAGGTTCACCCAATCTTTTATTCCTTCGGGTTGACAAAATGAAAAAAAACCCACCAAACTTGCTTGTGAACTAAATACTGAGAGTCCAGCATTAAACGAACGACTTGAAAGTGACAGATGCTGTATAGCCAATCATCAAAGAAACAAGGGTGGACACTGTAAAACATGATCCTTAAAAGGTTGTAGCGATCTTCCTGTACCCTTTTGGACAATTCTCTCGAAATTTTTTTACAAACCTCAGCCTATGACATTACACTTAAATATAAAATTTCGTCGAAAAATATTCATGCAATCTTCACTAAGAAAGATAGACGCGCTCAAAAATCACTATCACATTACCTCTACTGGGGGGGGGGGGGGGACGTTCCTATTTTCAAATGGGACGTGATGTTCAGAATAAAAAAGTACATAAGAAAAGTTTTGTTCAATTCAGTCCATAATTTCGCACACTTTCCGATGATAGTAATGAAAAATCGCACATAATACGCTTTCACAACGCTCTCTTCAGTGAAGGTTGGGGGGGGGGGGGGGAGATAGAGTCCCTCTGAAGAAATGTGCTTTATTACCTAAAAAAATATAATATGCTATTTATGAAAGATTTAGAATATCGTTGCATAAAAACGAGATCAATTTAATTCAATTAATTACCGAAGCCTTCTACATATTTTTAGGTGCGTTCGTAATTGTATAAATACGTAGCAATTATAGTCGTCGCCTGGTCTGATTGCCTGAGTGTCTATCCGTCTGTCTGTCTACCACGGATAACTTTTAAAATAGTACCCAATAAAATATTTTGAAATTTAAAATAAATAATTGCTACATAGTTTTGTGGAGCCATTTCTAATTTTGTGAACATCGGATAAATAGTTTAATTACAGGGACAACCAAAAGTCTTGTGTTACATTACGACAGTGAGAAAAACACCTTAAAGTGCATTTTAATGATGTTATACTTTTCGTACATATTGAAATTGATATGCATCTATGAATTACATTAAAATATATATTCTGTACAATATACGGTGAAAAGCATATTTGTTCTTAATTTACAAGACTACACAAAAGTATTTCCTTATATAATGATATAGGGGGAAACAATGTATGAGGTGTATTTTAATTATATTCAATTATTTAACATTTTATTAAAATGATATATGTTCTTGAGGTTACAAGCTGCATCCTATATAATAGAAACTACATAGTTTTTACAGAAACACAAAATATTTCAGATGCGATACTTTATCTGAAGTACTGTAAAACGATGATTGCAGGAAGTTCATTTTTAGTTTTGATATGAGCTTTTAACTAAATTCTTGCATGTTACGTTACATGTATAAATGTTAAAAATCATAAACAGAGTCTCAGAAAAGAATTCGTAAGGGATATGGAATATGAATGGAAGTAGCTTAAAAGTTTTTTCTTCCTTTTTTAGGTAGATTTCGTATGAAATACTACCTATTGCATTCGCACCAATGTTGGAATTTCTGAAAAATTTTTGCAGATCTACGCCGATCATGACCCTTAGACCTCAAAACTACCACCAGAAAAAAGTTTATCTATCTATCTATCTATCTATAATTCTACACCAATCTCCACCAAACTGGTACATAAAATCAAAGAGGATAAAATCTCGGCTAAGTTCATTAATCGGCAAAATCGGACCAAGGGGGTCGAAATAGGGGGCGTTTTTGTGAAAACAGAAAAAAACCCTCATAACTTCTTAATGAAAATAGATATCGAATCAGTTTAAAGTTTATATTACTTCTAAATAATGGGCCAAAAGTTTATGCACGACAGATTTTTGATAAAGTTAAAAATGGGCTCAAGAAGCGAAAAAAATTACCTACAAACTGTTTATTTTTCATATAAAAATGCCTTGTTTTAAACTGTGCAATAAAGTAAATAAATAAATTTTTAATTATTTATACTAACATCTAGCATGACTATATCAATTCTGATTTTAAAAGATTACTGTTCTAAAAATATCTATGGGTATGTCAAATTGCTTTTAAACTATCTTGAAGTGTAAGACTTTGAAAAAAAAATCTTCATTTTTTGCATTCATTAAATTTAATTTGAGAAACTACTTGAAGCTGCTAAAAAACATTTTTGCTACACTATGCTGCATTGTACTAAAAAAAATTAGTATTTTAATGATTTTTTAAAAAAACTAGGATCGACCGATACAGGTTTCTAAGGCCAAAATCAAATTTCGGTGACCTTCCTAGCTTCAGTCAAAAACGAAAACACACAAAAAAATAAGTAATTAAACTGTATATTTTAAAGTAATTAATACATACATAAATATACATAATTATAAATTAATTACATGTATAGTAATTATTAATTATGCAAAATTGTTATTTATTTAAAAACATTATTTTTATATACAATAAAACATAATTAATTCATCAATGACACAAAGATTTTCTAATTATACGAATTTCATTTAATTAAAAAATATTATAGTTTTAAGTATATACATCTTGATTTTTCTTCTATAATGATTCTTGTAAATGATCATTTGTTATTCTAGAACTTTCTCAAAGAATATTATAAACACTAATGCAGTTTAAAATTTTTCTATAAGATGATTGAAAATTCATGACTGATTTCTGAATTGACTGTAATTCATGACTGTATTGTAAACAACGAAGTTCATTACAATACAGTCATTAGAGCCAATACAGTTCAAATCAATGACTAATGCTGAAAATTTCCAAAGAAAGAAACAAGACTTATGGGATACTGAGAGTTTCAGTCAAGCCAAATTTTCAGCCATGTTTTTGGCAAAACTCTGATTTTGGGCCAAAAATGAAACCATATTTTTGATCGATCTCAATTTAATACAGTAATTATTGTATATTACTTACATTAATATAATTGATGTAAATTAAAAGCTTTTATTTAAATGGGTTTCATTCTATCATTGGTAAAGAATCCCTACTATTTACTACTAGTTTCAGAAATTTAAATAATTGAAAAATATGTTGGTTAAATTAAAATGAATAAAATTTAATTTTGTGTATTTTGGGTTTTTTTTTTTTTTTTTTTTTTTTTTTTGTCTTTTTCATTTAGCCAATAGTTGAAGATTTTTAGACAGGCGTTGTATGAGATCTTGGCCAAAAAACTGATATAATTATTAATTTAGCATATATATTTAATTAAATTTGTTTTGGTCCAATGGAATTAATTTATATAAGATTATAGGACGAAGATATTTGTTATATCTTATAAAATTAAAAATATGTGGTAAATTGTTGAAGAAAAACAGTTTCTTTCATTTCTTCCACTTGGAAGAAACCTATTTCTTCCGGCCGGTTTTTTCCACTGTGGAAGAAACCTATTTCTTCTGGCCGGTTTTTTTCAGGGGTTTTCCCGCGGTTTTTTCCATTGTGGAAGAAATTTGCCAATCCTGGCTAATAATTAAATAACAGTTAATTAGTAGCGTGTTAATAAACAATGGTAAGTAAAACACAGGGTTGTATCAGAATATACAAGTATGATTCCATTTGTTGGTATAATTTGCTGAAAGTAGAATTTAAATCTGTCATGCGTTATTAAAACATTTCAAGATAGTTAAAAACTGTTTGTGAATTATGTTTGTCTGTCCACCTGGTCATCTGTCTGTCTTTCCGAACTCGAACTTGCATTAATATATTTGGATTGATCTGGAATTGTTACGTGTTATTGAGAATTACTATGCCATGTTCGGTACTGAAAATAAAGTGCGTAGAGCTTATATTTTATTTACAGTGACACTCAAAATAATTTATTACATTATGGTTCATGGGAAAATATTATAACTATACAACTGGTCTATCTATCTGTTTGTTCGTCTGTCCGCATATAATAGCGCCAAAACTACCAAGCTGTATGATTTGAAATTAAATGCATAAAATCGTTGCAGATCATTTCAAATTTTATGAAAATCCACTCACTAATAAAAGTTTTCTCCAATCTTTCAAATCCTTTCATTCATAAATAATTCAGTCATATCTCATGATATGTGTTGATTCTAGATTGACATGGTGATAATGTCATATTTCAGAGGCAATAATATTATTTCTGTATGATTGAGTTTAATATTATATAATCTTTATGAAATTTCTGTTCATGCATTTTTCGTTAAGAGTGCAGCAGCTCTTAGACCACGATCTGGATATTTTAGATAGATTTCGAAAGAAATACTACCTCTTGCAATCGCACCAGTTTATATATCTATCTATCTATCTATCTACATATACTATTAAAAGTAGACAAGATTCACCAACGGATTTTATCAATAAAACAATAAACCAAAACGAAGAATTAAATTGAATTATAGTAAACAATATTAACCATTTGAAATTAACCATTGAATTTAATAACTTATAGCACATTGAACATGGAAGGAAAAAAAGAATAATATGAATACAATTGAAATTTGTAGAACCAAAGCAGAATCTTCAGGTCCCAAATACTTTGGAACTACAAATGGAGTGTATGGTTTCATCTTCGTATTTGCCATGAAAAAGCAAAACAATACGAATTTGGGACTACCATCACACAAAAACCAAATTATTAAACAAGGAACAAAGATATTTTACAAAAAGGAGTTGAAAGTAAGTAAAAATAATAGTTATCCATAACAAACAAAAAAGATAAAGCTGAATGGAAATATAATTGAACCGGAAAAAATAATAATCGATATTAACATAAAATTAAATTAATAAAATGATTATAAATTTAACTTTTTCAAAAAAATGTATAACCGACTCCAAAAGAAAAAGCGCTAAAAAGAATTAAATAATTCTATAAAATTCTCTAATGACAAATCGTTATCCAATAACCACACATTGACTATCATATACCGGTATAAAACGGTTAAATTTAATATATAGAATTTAATATCCACCAAACGTAGGTTTTCCAGACAATATTTTTTACAAGAGATTAATTTACATATTTTTTATTTAATTTTTGAATATATACATATAAAAAGTAAGGAATTACTTTTTGAAGTTGGTGCCAAACAATCATAATCGATAATGATTTCCCCATTTTATTTATGGTACTAGACATAATATATCCACAATTCTTACTATACTTAAGATAGTTTGGCACCAACTTCAAAAAGTAATTCCTTACTTTTTATATGTATATATTCAAAAATTAAATAAAAAATATGTAAATTAATCTCTTGTAAAAAATATTGTCTGGAAAACCTACGTTTGGTGGATATTAAATTCTATATATTAAATTTAACCGTTTTATACCGGTATATGATAGTCAATGTGTGGTTATTGGATAACGATTTGTCATTAGAGAATTTTATAGAATTATTTAATTCTTTTTAGCGCTTTTTCTTTTGGAGTCGGTTATACATTTTTTTGAAAAAGTTAAATTTATTTCCTACTTTTCAGTTATTTATACCGTAATACATAATTATGGGTACTGACATATGATGGCTCTTTGCAACGCATTACTAATGAACGCACTTTGCTGAGTTCTGATGTATTCGCTTTACTTGTCACTGTTTGATTGTCAACTTTTCAAAAGACTCTTACAATATCGGTTAGTATCGTTGTGAATCTTTAGGTTTTCTGGATGTGGTAACTTCTTCAGATCTGGCACGACGAAAAGCTACCGCATTCATGAAATCTTAAAGTCAACATCTAATCGTACGGACATCGGAAGTGGTTATCGAAAGGTGACAATGCCTCAAGTAAAGTGTCCTTACACATAAGCGCGCGGCAAAGCGCTTCCATATACGAGTAAACAGCAAAATGACTCCATGTATCAATGAATAGTAAAGTGCTTTTCTAGTGTAGTCAAAAGTACTCCCCCTTCAGTCAGAAAAAGCAAAAAGAAAGATTTTAACAAAAATCGCTCTATGATTCAATAGATAAACAACAACAACCTAATTCCTATAAATGCAGTAAAGGCATCGGAAATGAGCGGTGATGATTCGACGAGGAATCCAAAAATCATAACCTGTACTTGGCTGCATCTATAAGAGAGTGACAGCATTCGATGCCCAAATACTTTTTTCACGGACGCTTTTGGCTCAACTAAACTGTTAAAAATTTGAAACACCGCTTTTATGGAAAACGATTATTTCAGTCTATCATGGAGCATTCTCATGGGTCAAAAGACAAATATTTTATAAAAGTGGGGGAGTGACGATGCAGCAAAAGGTTAAAATTTTTTGCAGTGTATGTATAAGATATTCCATAAAAGGGATGGAGTGACGATGCAGCAAAAGTTAAATTTTTAACAATGTATCGCAATGCTAGGCATTTTCTAATGTAAAATTCGATGATGTTTTCCTGGTAGAATTCGATTGTACGCCGAATGATCCTTTATTTCTACACAGGCATAAATACATAATACATATTATTTTACAAATTTGTGGACATACAAGGACAAGATAGCACAAGGAATTATTACGACACAAGAAAAGTACAACCGGGAGCTACACATAAAGAGTGTGTGCAGCGGAGCCAATGGGATTCGAACCCACAATCTCCTACGCTCTCAAGAGATTAGCAGCGTGGTGTCTTAACCACTCGGCCACAAGGACCCCCTTGATGACTCATTTTTGTCCAGAATCTTTTCAATCAATCGTATACTGTGCTACATGTGTCGTCATATTCACATCGAGGAACCCTACATGAACAAAATCAAATCCGGTGTCTAATCCGGTAACCAAATCTGAATCTAAAGATAATTTTTCTACACATATCTATGCACTTTATTTTGCATTGATATGTAGAGCAAAATATATACTAAAGGATTTTCATCTTTTCAACAACTTAAGGATGTCGATTGGCATCGATGTCTATATCCGCTTTAGCGGATGCGAGAACCTTTAACATTTCGGAAATTTATCGCATCCAGCAAACTTTAAGGCCGCACACTAGGCACAGAAAAAGACCCGGATGATAATGTGAAGTCTATGGGGGCGTTCTTTTCAAATATCTCGCTCAAATTTTAAAATTTTTACGTGATTTTTTTTTTTTTTTTTTTTTTTTTTTTTTTGCATAGGATAGCTGAGGATATTCCAAAACCGACCTAGTTTTTACTTTTTCAATTTTGGTTTTAGATTTTTTTTAAAAAATTATTTTAAATTTCAAAACCGGTTTATACGGTTCTGAAATTGAAACTATCATTATATAAAACATACATAAGCAAAATCGAAGAAGTAAAAACTAGGCCGGTTGTAGATCATCCTCGGCTATCCTACGCAAAAAAAAATCATGTAAATATATTAAAATTTGAGCGAGATATTGGAAAAGAACACACCCATAGTCTTTACACTAACATCCGGGTCTTTTTCTGAAACTAGTGTAGTGCCTTAAGTTCCACATTGAAATCTACCGACTTCGTAAATGGGCCTTGAAAAGCTGACAATCCATCAATACACGTTAAAATAATATTGAAAAATTACCTTTGTTTTTAAAGACTATCTCTTTTCTGACTAATGAGAGCGATCTAAAAACGTCTATGGAGCGTTTTCATTGGTCAGAAAATAGATAGTCTTTAAAAACAGAGATAATTCTTCAAGATATTTTAAACAGGGTACACTGTTAAAAATTTGACCCTTTTGCTGCATCGTCCCTCCACCGCTAATATAGAAAACGATTACTTCAGCCTATTATGTAGCATTCTCATGGATCAAAAGTGAGATATTCTATAAAAGCGGGGATGTGACGTTGCAGCAAAAGGGTCAGATTTTTTACAGTTTAAAGTACACTGTTAAAAATCTGCTGCATTTTGCTGCAACGCACTCCCCTGCTTGTATAGAAAACGGTTACTTGGCCGTGAAATGGAGCTTTCTCATTGGTTGGAATACAGATATTATATACAAGCGGTGGAGTGCGTTGCAGCAAAATGCAACAGATTTTTAACAGTGTACGCGTACACAATGAGAGCGCGTCAAGTTGCTTCTATGATTCAATGCATAGCAAAGTAATTCTAAATGTTCGTATGTATTAAAATACCCTTTTAAGTCATAAAAGCTAAAAAGGAAGATATTATCAAAATCACAACATGGTTAAACATGCGTCTATATGAAAGTAGTAATATTTGAAGTTAAGTATGTACTTTGATAAACGCGGTTTTCCAAAGTACAGAAAATTTAAGAATTTTTATTCCAGAACTTGGCGGTAGTCGCCTGAACGAGTTTGTTTTATGGGTGAAAGAAGTTAACTAGCTTAACTTTAATGGTAAGCTTATCAAAATTTTTCGTCATTTATATTTGTCCAAATGTAAATCTAGCACATACACTGTTAAAAATCTGCTGCATTTTGCTGCAACGCACTCCACCGCTTGTATGTTGTATATCTATTCCAACCAATGAGAAAACTCCATTTCACGGCCAAGTAACCGTTTTCTATACAAGCAAGGGAAAGCGTTGCAGCAAAATGCAGCAGATTTTTAACAGTGTAGTACACTGAAAAAAAATTGACTCATTTGCTATAGCGTCACTCCACCGCTTTTATAGAAAACGGTTACTTTACTGTGTTATGCAGCATTCTCATTGGTCATAAAAGAGATGTTCTATAAAAGCTGTGGAGTGACGCTGCAGCAAATGGGTCAAATTTTTAACAGTGTAATGTACTTTAATCACTTTGTGAATCCAGAATAACAAGCACCCTGATACACAGACACTCATGCTTTAACGTGTAAGGCTCTTTAGAGAGGAATTTTTAGCTTTCCGATATCGAATTCTCATGTCTGGATCGATGTGGATCTTTCACTTTGGTGGATACGAGAATTGTTCCAGCTAAGATTTCGTACTTTGAAAAAAAAAACTAGCATCTCTGCAACAGTGGTTAGGATCCAGAAGGATTATTCGCTGTTAAGCAAAACAAGATTGACCAATCAGAAGCCTTCATTTTTGAGAACTTTTCATTGTTCGAAGGAGAGAGTCTGGAATACATGGAGTGAAAATCTGCTATCGACACTGTAAAAAATTTGACCCTTTTGCTGCATCGTTACTCCATCGCTTTTATAGAATTTCTTTGTTTTGACCAATGAGAATGCTCCATAATAGAGCGAAGTAATCGTTTCCTATAAAAGCGATGGAGTGACGATGCAGCAAAAGGGTTCAATTTTTTACAATGCAAGCAGTGCTAAAAATTTGTATCCTTTAAATGTGAAACGATGCTACTGAATTCCAAAGTGTTGATCACAGCGACATTTGCGGCATTTTCGTGATACATTATCTAGACTAGCAAGATTTTTCTTGCATTTTTAGAAAATGTCCTGCAGATGTCGCTTCTATCTTTAAATTTCATTAGCAATGTTGCACATTTAAAGAATAGAACATTTTAGCTCTTTTTTTAAGTGTTACAGAGGGCGTGTTCAGCACAACTTTCCGGTTAGCATATTTCAGATGTTTATATTGCTGGGACGATTACTGTTTCTAAACCAATAGGAGAGCGTCATTATCACGGTCAAGTACACGCCCACACAGTTTGATTGACAGGAACTCGTGGACAATTGACGGTGCTAATTATAACGATAATCTGTTGCGGATGAAAGTGAGCTAACTGGCTGAATGTTTAGAGCGTCGAGCTTGAAACCGGAGGATAATGGGTTCGAGTCCATCGCGGGCCGAGAGTCCGTTGGTGATTTTTTTTTTTTAATTATTGGAGGCTGTCTTTTATTAATAAATAAGACATTTAAAAAAAATATTTCAAACCCTTTTAATATTCTAAATATCGTTCCAAAATGATTTATATATATATTAAACAAATGGGAAAAAAAGTATTCTGCAAAAATATCCGTAT
Source organism: Maratus speculifer (assembly GCA_964019185.1). Lineage (NCBI taxonomy): Eukaryota > Metazoa > Arthropoda > Arachnida > Araneae > Salticidae > Maratus > Maratus speculifer. The sequence goes on from OZ025294.1 coordinate 310,243,658, forward strand.
AAGCAAAATTCTTACTTTAATTTTTATTTATTTATTTATTTCAGGATCAGAGGAAGTATAATTTCTAATTGAAGTAAATAAAATTCAGTCATTTTGAAAAAAAAAATTCTTTCGTACCTTTAATTTTTAATTACCGAGTACAAATTCAAACAATCCGAGTACAAATAAATAATAAACACACACGATCAATTGTCCACGAGTTCCTGTCAATCAAACTGTGTGGGCGTGTACTTGACCGTGATAATGACGGCCTCCTATTGGTTTAGAAACAGTAATCGTCCCAGCAATATACACATCTGAAATATGCTACCGGTTACTTACCGACCACTTACCAATTGTAGACAAGTACGAAATAAAAATCAAAGCGAAGTGTGACGTCAGCTACAATTCAACAGAATAATTTTCATTGATGCCACAATTTGCTTTCGTACTGCCCTACAATCGGTCGGCGAAATTTTAAAATGGAGGGCCAAATTCACAGTCAATAAAATCCAGACACCTCATTGGTCGTGTGGAAAGGGTGAAAATCACGAATCTGTTTCTCCATTTCAAAAAGAAGGAGGAGGGGTAAAGTAATTTTCAAGCGATTGTTACCGTCTGTTCTTAAACCATCGAAATTAACTCAGTTAAGATATTATGATGACATTTTATAGAACGAGAGTGAAAAATTTTGATTATAAATTAAAACAGATCAGATTTACTTCAAAATTGCCGCTACGATTTTTTGTCGGAAAAAGAAGTAAGGCGACATTTCCTCTACCGCTAAGAGATTATTCTCTGAAAAGGACGCGGCTCAATGACCAATAATGCGCTTAGATCTCACCGGACTGTGATTTTGGCCTTCCATTTTAGAATTTCGCAATCGTTCGGTAACATTGGTTACTTTTGTAAGTTGCTCTGAACACGCCCTGAGATAGCCGATTTCCACACAATATCCCCTAGATGCTATATTTCCGGTTTCTTGCATAAGAGAACTTGTCCGGAATCCAGATAGAATTTGCGCTGTTAGCGAAACCAGATTAACGAATCAGAAGCCTGATTTTTAGCAAATTTTTCAATGTTTTAAATAAATTTTCTTGTTAATAAATGTCGTTTCGCAAACAGCGCAAAATTTATGTGAATCCTGGCCCTCGTCCAGTTAGGATTTTGCACTTTGAACACTGTTAAAAATTTGAAACTTTTTCTTTATCGTCTGCACTGTTAAAAATCTGCTGCACTTTGCTGCAACGCACTCCCCTGCTTGTATAGAAAACGGTTACTTGGCCGTGAAATGGCGCTTTCTCATTGGTTGGAATAGAGATATTATATACAAGTGGTGGAGGGCGTTGCAGCAAAATGCAGCAGATTTTTAACAGTGTATCCATCGCTTTTATAGAAAATGATTACTTCATTGTATTATGGTAAATTCCCATTGGTCAAAATAGAGATATTCCATAAAAGCGGTGGATTGACGATGCAGCAAAAACTTCAACCTTTCAACAGTGAAAAGATCGTGTGTCTATGTAAGTGTAACATAAAAGCATGCAAAAGGAACACTTCTAATTGGTCAATTGCTTCAAAATGAATTTGAAATTTAAAGTTTTCATTTTTAAAAAAGTTCTAATTATCAGATTTTTATGAAATTCGAATGGGACCACATGGGTCTCATACGCTTTCAAACAAAAAAAGAATTATCAAAATCGGTTCATATTTGCAAAAGTTATGCGTGAACAACAAATACATACAGGTCGAAATCATAACCTCCTCTTTGAAGTCGGTTAAAAATTAGAATTAAGAGATAACATTCATATTAACATATAACTTAAAATACATTATTGTTACTTTAATTATATATATATATATATATCACTTTTTTATGGACACGATAACTTCTATAATTCTTCACCAATCTCCACCAAACTGGTACATAAAATCAAAGAGGATAAAATCTTGGCTAAGTTCGTTAATGGGCAAAAATGGACCAAGGGGGTCGGAATAGGGGGCGTTTTTGTGAAAACCGAAAAAACACCATAACTTCTTAATTAAAGTAGATATCGAATCGGTTTAAAGTTTATATTACTTCTTAAAAATGGGCAAAAAGTATATGCATGACAGATTTTTGATAAATTTAGAAGTGGGCTCAAGGGGCGAAAAAAACAGGGATTTTGAGAGAAAAAAAATTCATAACTTCGTCAATTTTCAAGATATCAAGTCTAACTAAATTTTTTGTAAATGTTCTTAAAATTATCTAAAGTTTATGTATTTACAAGGTTTTGATAGGACCAACTTTTACCGATGAAAAAAATTAAAAACGAAAAGAAAAAGGGCGCTGAAAAAAGAGAAAAATCCATAACTCCGTCAATTTTTAAGATATCAAATCTGATTAAACTTATTTTACATCTTCTCAAAAATATCTACAACTTTTATATTGACAAGTTTTTTTATAGGACCAATTCGTATAGCAAAAATAAATTAAACAAAAATAGGAGTTGGAGAAAAAACCTCAAATCCAAACTGCTTATATTCTGACTCATTTTTAAATTCATTTTTGATTTTAAACGCATTCAAATGGTAGATCCTCTTATTTAGAAACTGTATAAAGTGACGCATTGGTCAATTTTCTGATAAAGACAGAATATATTTAAAAAAAGGCTACCAAAAAGGGTATTTTGAACAGAATTTCCGAAAGTCAGCGGGACTGAAAATTGAAGGAAGTATTCAAATAAGAAATTGCGTTTTTTTCTGACTCGTTTTTAAATCCATTTTTGTTCTGAAACGCATCCAATTTACAGATCCTCTTATTTAGGAACTATATAATGTGATACATTGGTCAGTTTTTTGATAAAGACGGAATATATTTCAAAAAAGGCTACCAAAAAGGGTATTTTGAACAGAATTTTTCGAAAGCATCGTGACTGAAAATTTAAGGAAGTGTTCAAATAAGAAATTGCGTTTTTTTCTGACTCGTTTTTAAATCCATTTTTGCTCTCAAATGCATCCAATTTACAGATCCTCTTATTTAGGAACTATATACTGTGACGCATTGGCCAGTTTTTTGATAAAGATAGAATATATTTTAAAGATTGCTGTCAAAGTGAATATTTCGCACAAAAGTTTCCGAAGCAATCATGATTAAAGAATTAAGGATGTATTCAAACAACAAATCGGTTATTTTATGACTCATTTTTAAATTCAATTTTCTTCTCAAATGCATTCAACTGACAGTTTTTTGGTATTTAGGAACTGTATAATGTACTGTTTTGGTCGATTTTTTAATAAGTTCAGAATCTATTTCAAAATATGTTGTCAAAATGGGCATTTGAGCTGAATTTTTCTTAAGATGATTCTGATAAAACCAGTTTTTGCAGAAAAATGAAATTAAAAATTTTTCATAAACGGCCAAATGAAGTTATTAAACTGGGTTTATCTCTAATCATATATTTTTTTTTTGTTCTTCTTGAAATGAGCACTCTTCGAAATCTACCTCCTCCTATAGGCCCAGCCGACAGGGATTTTTTAAAACTTTGTTATAGTAAGGACGCACCTCATTTGATAGGTTTGAAGTTCCTATTTATTAATTCTTATATACATTTGTAGTTCTTGCAAACTTCAATTACTGCTTGTATAAAATTAAATAATACGCAAAGCATAGGCGTAACCAGCCTTTTGAACGGGGGGGGGGGGGGAAGAGGGGTGCCCAAATTTTTTTAGCCTGAGCATATTGGGTACAAACAATATCTTATGTAGTAAAACCTACTAAAGCGGAACCCCATAAAACCTATCAAATTTCGTTTTAGACAGGTTTTTATTTTCTGAAGGTATAATTGTGTGGTACTTCTTTTAAAAAGGACCCAAACGCATTTTTTCATTGCGTGAAAAAGGATGAGAAGTTGCTTAAAACTAAATCTAATGGATAAGAAAAAGGTATATAAACATAGATAAAACATGATAGATATAAAACAAGGATATCCGTAAACAATAATCTGTAATTATCACAAATTTTCATTTCAAATAACAATGAAATACTAAAATAAATAACACGACTTTAGTTCCATCGTCATTTTGATAAAAGTAGCATTAAAATAACTTGTAAAAGGAATAAATACGCATTTTAAAGTGGAAAAGAGTTCTTTCAATACTTTCTACACATAAAAAAATAAATTTTCCTTTCTTTTTTTTTTATAATGAGGGCGTTTTATCTCTATAACATGTTCTTTTTACGAATGTCAAAATATGGCCGCAAAAAACAACATTTAACCAACCAACAGACCAATCTCCATATTAATGTGAATTTTGCGCAGTATTATTTCTCAATTTTAAAGGAAGCAGATTTGTGCAACCCCTCCCCCCCTCTCCCCCCCCCCTCCGTACCCCAGGCTCACACGGTGGAATGATCATTTCACATCTGTATATCCTTTTAATTTTTTTTTTCTCTTTTTTAGACTTTAGATTACAAAAGCAAAGATATAATTGGTTTTTATCCTTGTCGAGAATTTACGCAAATTTCTTATGGAATTGCAAAAACATTCATGAAAAAGAACGGCGTTAAAAAAAAAACTTCCAAAAACAAAAGACATCAAATTGAGATTATAAAACCAAATTTGTGACTTACTGTGACTAATACAGATTCTAGTAAATATTCCAATTTTAAAAAAGATAAACAAAATAATTTTCTTAAAAAAAAAAAAAAAAAGAATGTTGGTGTTTTTTTTTATCACATTTCAAAACATAAGATTGTTATATAGTTTTGAGTAACAAATTGAACTAACTTGGCTTTCAATCTTTTTTTTTTTTTTTTTTTTCAATTTTTAAAATAATGAAGCTTGGGTCTGCGTGAGCGGGGGGGGGGGGGGGGGGGGCTGGTTACGCGCTTGTAAAGTGTAGTAAAAAGCAGTCATTTGAAGAGCTGATGTTGAGGCTCCTGATCTGCAGATTTACTAGTTAAAAATAGTTAATTTTAACAAAAATCATATGGTTATATTTTATCAAATGTCATATTTTACCGATCTGAAAGATGTACATCAACATATATATATATTTTTAAAGTGTGCACATTTAATAACTTCATTTATCTTAAAGCCAGTTGAAGGAAGACTCTTAAAATCATTTATATCATACTTATCTCATCCTTGAAATAGACATAAATCAGAGGCGATTCTGTCATACATGTCAAAGAGAACTCTCAATGCAAATATAAATCAACCTCTCAATGCATAAGCCGAAAATCGAGAAAGATGAAAGTACATTAATAAGAACATAATAAATACAAGTGCAGAGTAATTGACTGCATCTTTTGTCGTATTTCAAAGCGCAAGCTTGAAGGATCATTCAACAAGTAGCCGGAGAATGAGACTTGGAAGAAGGGAAAGTTTCTGAAAATAAATAATAGCAATAAAAATTCGACGCTCTACACGCAGAAAAAAGTTTTGCTCAATCAAAAAAAATTTGTTTGGTCCAACAAATCTTTAAATATGGGTCAATGGAAATTTTGTTTGAATAAACATTTTTTTTTTTCAATTTTCCGTCCACAATTTTCATCCGAAATGTATAATAGCGTAATAATAACGTCAATAATCTGTCTCAATTTTAAAGGTTTTTATTATCTAAAAATTATGTTAATCCTTTATAGCTATATAAGTCAATTAAACAAAATTAAGTGAGAGAGTTATAGCTACTGCACACCAATTTAAATTTTGCAAAAGCAACAAAATTTTGTTGGAAATACAAATTGAAAATACAAGATCTTAGTAAGACTCAAATAAAATTGATGAAATTTTGTTAAAATTTTATAAGAGTGTTAACAATTTTTTTTTTTTTTTTTTTTTTTTTTTTTTTTTTTTTTTGTCTGAGCAACAAAACCGATTTTTTACTTTAACTAAAAAATTCGCTTAAAACATCCAAAATGTACTCAACAAAACATGTTTTGTAGTTTTCATCAATTCCTTTTTATGGGTGCATACCAATGATATTCAACCTGCGTCCCGCTGGCCGCATTTGACCCGGTGACCTTTATTGTGCGGCCCAAGGAACGTAAATATTAATCTATTTTAAATGAAATTTATAAAGTTAATTCAGATGTTTATAAAATGTTTTTAAGTCATTCGCTGTTCCTTCCCATATTTTCACGAGAGTACAAAATATGTTCTGTCATTTATAACTTCTTATGTTAAAATTATGTTAAACATTTTAAATGTATTTCCTTAGTCAAAAGTTCTTTGTACATGTAGTTCTATTTGTGTTATAATAGTGTACATATAGATTAAAAGCTTGAACACTAATGAAACATTATTCCAAATTAAATTTGTACTGTATATTTCTATATTAAAAAAAACTTTTTACATTGTAAAAACAATGCCTTATTTAAAAAAAAAAAAAAAAAAAAAAAAAAAAAAAAAAAAAAAAAAAACGTAACTATTTTTCTCTTTAGAATTTGAAAATGCTGCATGGTTATATTAATACATTTTATATGTGCTTATCGTATCGATATTAATCCTTATACAAATTGACACATACAAAATAGCAGCAAAAAAATTATTATAGTATTGGCTTTAAACAAAAATTTTTTAAGGTTATTTTAACATTATTTTCAATAGAAATCACCTCAAATTATATTGTTTGGAATTGATGGTTTGAAAGTTTTTTAATAGCATTTCTTCTGCGACAAACGTCAATTCAACTAATTATATTAACTTCGTTATTTTGCTTTTTTATATTACTTTTATTACTTTACTACATCCATTACATTTTTTAAAAATTACTACATAAGACTATTGCGGCCTGCCTAACGTCCCGAACATATGTTTGCGGCTCGCAAGTAATAAGGTTGCGATGTTTTAAAGATTTTTTTAAAGCATGCGCGTAAGCTATATACATTATTATTAATTAAAAAAAAGCATTAAGAAATAATAGTTATTAATTAGCTCGCCACCCTTGGCGACCAGTTTGGTCGCTCTTAAATGTAATAGTAAGTATTTTTTTAAGTTACTTTAATTCATAATTTAATATACTTGTCCAATCCATTGCCAGTGGTCATCAGGAGAAAACATACACCTTCCATTTAGTTCGACAATGCTATGGAGAGAATCTAATCATCATGAAAATTAATGTTACTTTTGTGTCACGAAGACAGTGGGATATAACACAAAAAATAAGGCGAGTATATATAGGCGAGTATTATATATGCCGAAATTCCGTCTGGTACTAAGCCCATTTTACACACGAAAGATCTACCACGTCCAATTTGTCCCAGTAATTCTAGTGTAAATATACTAGGAGATGAGAATGAAAGTGATGTTGAATTCAAATCGATTTCTAGTGATTCTGACGAGTTCTCTCTTCAAGAAAAGACTCCACATTTAATTAACCAAGCAGAATTAAATGATCTTATAAGAGATTTACAATTATCAAAATCTAAAAAAGAGCTTCTTGGTTCTCGCCTACAACAATGCAACTTATTAACACCAAACACAAAAGTTACGTTGTCTAGAAACAAAAGCAAAATTTACTCAGAATTTTTCAAAAAAGAAGGTGAATATTGTTAGTGTACTGATATCCCGGGACTTTTTTAAGTAATGAATCAAAACTATGATAAAACAGAGTGGCGCTTATTCGTATACCCTTCGAAATATAGTCTAAAAGCTGTTTTATTACATATTGGAAATAAGAAGCAGTCCATACCAATAGGACACGCAGTGAATTGTAAAGAGATATATGAAACGATGTGTATTTTAATTAATTTAATAAATTATAAAGAACATCAATGAAAAGTGTGCGGCGACCTCAAAGTCATCGGTTTGTTATTGGGATTGCAGCCTGGTTACACAAAATACTCTTGTTTCCTTTGTTTGTGGGACAGCCGAGCAAAACAGCATCATTATGTTCTAAAAGAATGGCCAATTCGGTACGAGTATATTCCAGGAAAAATGAACATCAAACATGAGCTATTTGTAGATCCAAATAACATTACTCTACCCCCTTTACACATCAAATTGAGACTCATGAAAAACTTTGTGAAGACGCTTGACAAAAACAGTGATGCTTTCCGCTATTTACAAAAATCTTTCCAAGCATTACCGAGGCAAAATTGAAAGAATCGATATTTGTTAGCCCACAAATCCGTAAAATTATGAAAGATTCTCAGTTTGAAAGCCTTTTGTTGTCTGCTTGGAAGTCATTCATAATGATTGTGGAAGAATTTTTGAGAAATAAAAAAGTAAAAATTACAAAGAAATTGTTGCCGATTTATGAAAAATTTTCAAGAGATGGGAGTAAACATGTCATTAAACATTCATTTCCTGCATTCGCATATGAGTTTTTTCCCTGAAAACTTAGGAGGTATGAGTGACGAACAAGGGGAACGTTTTCACCAAGATTTAAAGGTTTTTGAAGAACATCAGTGGTTTTGGGATGAAAACATGCTAGGGGATTACTGTTGGTCCATTATAAGAGAAACTAATCCAAATAACTATAAATAGAAAGGAAAAATTAGCCATTTTTAATTTTTTAAATATTAATACCAAAACTATGTAATCTAGTTAAGTAAATAAATATTTCTTAAACCAGACGTGACATAATTGTTTTATTATTTTTTTCTGGATAACTCTATCTAAATAAACAATAAATTAACAACTTTCAGCTGGGGTATAAAAACAGTGTAAACTAGTGTAATTTACGGTGACCTACGTAAATGATGCATCAATACAAAATTAACTATCGATGAGATATGAAACTTGTTCCCTTAATATTACATGAGTTGGGCTTATTTACATTTCGCTTTGTCAAGTAAACTTTTTGAAAGTTGAGTTATACAGCACTTCACCTAACAGGCTGATATTAAAGTTTGATTGGGTTACAAGGTCGAATTATTTTGTCATGGCAAAATTCATGGTTGACAAACATGTTATGTGAATGATTACCTCCGTAAATTAGTATTTTTTTTTCACGTATTGAAGAATGAATCTTTATTTTTTTACTTTGTTGAAAAGAGATATTGGATTGTTCATTTAATTTTTACGGAAGTAATCTCAAAATTTACATATACTTCAATGTAACTCATCTCTCAAATATTATTTCTGTTCAAACGATCTCTATAAACTTGTAACTATATGCAGTTTTATTCGAATCATAATAATTTTGATTAAAATTGGCCGCTTGGCATATGAATAGCGAAACGGTCATCCCGGTAAATTGTTGATGAAAGCACTTAATAATAATAATCTATTCAAAATTTGGCAATTTATCACTTGTGCTTGCTTACATAAAAGTACAAAATTGGTCGAATAGCATATAAAAAGTGAAGTGGATAGTCTGGAACTGTTCATTGCAGTCACATCACTTAGACTTTTATTATATATATTATGCGATATTTAACGCAAATTATATATTATGCTGCATGGGGAAATTATTATAGTATTAAAAAAAACTGAAGCAGTTGATGCAAAATTACTGCATGGAGTCAATTTAACTATTTGTTTTGCGAAGGCAAATTTTTCATCTGTTTAAAGGGTATGTGTCCGCTTAATGGTCTGGAAAAACAATTCTTCATCCCCCCTCCCTAGAACTCCACAATGCCCCCCCCCACACACACACACACACACACACATTCCTGGTTCCTGGAGATGTAAGAAATCTCTCGGAGAAAATTATCTGAATTTAAAAAATTTTCTTCCGAAAAATACACACAAATCAAACAGGATTCTATCTTACGCGTATAAAAAAAATCATTCACTGATTTAATAATTTGAAAAATGAGAAATATGAAAACATACGAACAAAAAACATAAATTTTACAGATCAAAAGTAATTTGTTTCATCTTTTATATCGTTTCTAAGCATAAAAAAGAATCATTCAATATGTTAGGGGTGGGAAGGCAAGAGAGAAAACGCTTTAGTAGAAAAAGTAGAAATAAATGAATGTATGTAGATTTCCGAGAAAAAATGCAATGAAGCATTAAAAGTTAGCACTCTATACCTCTATTTTTGAAGTAAATCAAACAATATGAAATGAATCCGCTAGAAAAATATTTAGGTATTGCAATCATCTGAAAGAATATGATTCAAATAAGAAATGTTAAGTAAATACAGGTGTCCGTATTCAGTCGGCGGTATGCGATAGTACTTTGAGATAATTAAAGGGAAAAACGAATTTAAAACAGGATGCCGAATTCACATTAAAATGTAAAGTTGAATGACCTAGATGTTAAGGTAGAACACAGAATGGTGTCTTCCTCACTCTTTTAAATCTTTGGAAAAATTAAGAATTGAAAAAAGTACTAAGTGAATGTAAATAGAAAAAATTTGTTTATGGCTAAAAACTGATTATTCCATTAATGGAATTTCGTTTTGTTTTAAGATATCTAAGGTATCTATCAATTATTTTATTTAAAAGATCAATATTTTACATGTTAACATCTGTTTTACCCAGTGGCGTAAAAAAAAAAAAAAAAAAAAAAAAAAAAGACTGTATACGATTTAAGCAGAGGGTATATGCTAGGCTTAGCGTATACCTTAGAGAGTACATATAATAGCTTTCTTGAGAAAAATAGGGTATACAGTGCTCTTTAAAAAATCCAGAAAGTATATGGCGTATACGGGGTATATCCTCTACTACATCCATGGTTTTACCTTATGTACTCGTGTATAAGTCGAGAAATTTTTTACTATTTTCAGCAAGAAAATTGGAGGATCGACTTATATACAAGGATATACGGTAATTTCATTCCTGCGATTATTAGAACAGGAGATAAGAGCAATTTAATAAACAAAAAGTAATGCGTCAAATACCGGAAGTAGTCGTATGAACTCCAGGAGAAACGCAAACAAATTTCTGTGCCTGATTTATATATAAATTTTTTTTATGATTTTAACATTAACACGTTCGCTGCCACTCACGCGAAAGCACGTGATATGGCGCCAACGTTAAGGGGCCACTCACGCGCCAGCGCGTGATGTGGGGTGATATCCAATAGCCAGTCACGCGCCGGCGCGGGAAAATCTTTTACTGATTCTTTGTTATAAAAAGTAAATCGGCTTCTGGGAAAAACCCACTTCTACAGTGCGGCATTAACTATCATCACATCTTTATGTAAACGGCAGCGAACGTGTTAAAAAGACTAATTAGACTATACTTGACACTGCTTACTAATTTTGTTACTTTAAAAATACCTAAAAAGAAATCAGGCCCGCCAATTTCATGCCTTTGAGTATAAAAATAAGTCAGAAAATGTACCAGAAAGTTTCGCATTGCTGATCAGTGGATTTGAGAATCACTTTCGGTGTTTGCATCTATTATTGCTAGTTAGATGGTATACAAAATTGATATATTAACAATTTGTGCTCACAATGCGAGGCAATATTTGTATTTATCTTATGCAAGTTCATAAATGGTACAAAAATATATGAACTTAGATAGATAAATGGATGTTTTGTAAAATGTATTATAATTTTTTTAATACAGCTTGTGATTGCTTTTAAAATGTGATATAATTAAAAGTAAATTACAATATAAAATTATGGATAACATACAATTAGAGCTTAATAACAGAATATCTGTTCCAAATTAGTATCTTGTGTAAAAAAAGATTTTAAACCTTTTTTGAACAAGATCTTTACGTGGTGGTATTTACTCAATGCTGGAAAAAAAATCATAAATAAATACAGGTCCAAAAATCTTAACAATAATCGTTCGAAAATCTTAACAATAATCTGTAAATCTCGTTGAAAACATTATGTAAGTTGTCTGTGATAATTTTGTAATAATTATGCGTACTCATATTAAATAGGGGTAATATTTGCATTTAATAATATTTATGCGTGTACAGCTAATTGTTCCTTAAAATATATTTTTCTTTCAATAAAATTTCCCGATAAGAAAAGTTTGTAATCTTTTCGATTTACAATCTCTTTGTAATTTATCATGCATTTTCCTTATTCATTTTCAATTTGTATTTCGTCTGTCTCACCTTTTGTGATCATTGTGATGAACAAGTAGTAAACAAATTATACAGTTTTAAAATATTAGTAGACGACCTCCCCCCCCCCCCCCATGAGTTATGCTCCAAACGCAGTCCAGACAAAGCAGGCTCTTAAAATACACGAATTAGCCCTGATTTAAAACAATTATCCGATTACGGAAGATTGAATGATATTATCACCACCGGCAGTGATCTCTTGTAATTAGGTTGTCATTTATTTCTTTTTTGACTGAGGAATATTTTGGTTCTTAAGGCCGCATCAGCTGCTGTCACGACAGCTGATGGTTGTTTTTGTGATTGATTAAGTAAAATCAATTACACATTTAAATATCAATTTGTATAATAAAGTGAAAAACAAAATGTCGCTGGCTTCTTCTCCTACACTGTTAAAGCCCCACCAGTGGCCGAGAGGTTCGGACCTCTCAACTGGTAGACGGCAGGTGCTGGGTTCGAACCCAATCGCGGCCGTCGGCCTAACCGTTCGGAGTTTTTCGTGGTTTTCTTCGAACCTTGCGTAAATACGGGTTAGGTTCCCTTAGAAAGACCCCCACGAAGGGCATTCCCCCTCAGGTCCTATATCCCTAGTGTAGATAATCGGACGACAAAATAAACCAACCATAAACCAACCTACACTGTTAAAAATTTTGTGCTACTTTGAACCGAAATTTGGTGCTTAGTAGCTGCCACCATAAGATGGTGAAATCTTGTTCCAAGATTTGGAACTTCGGTTGAACCATGGTACCATTTTTTCAAATAATATATGGTGTAAACTCGTTCCAAGATTTGGAGCTTCGATTGAACCATCCTATGGTGGCAGCTGGCAATAGCTGAGAGCACCAAATCTTGGTTCAAAGTAGCACGAAATTTTTAACAGTGTATTTTTATAACGACCCTATAAGGAAATCGTTTTACATGTTTCGTCCTAAATATAATATAACTTAAACGATTAAATACTTTTAGCAATTAATAATTTAATTACTTTACAGTTTTCTTTCATTTTTTAATATTCACTTATAAATTTATTTTCCATTGAAAAATGCTTGGAAATAGTATTTTTGGGGCGTTTAAAATCTGACAGCAGTAGGTTAAAAACAATTATTTCAAATTATGAATGAACTCTTTATTGTGATAATGAAATTTTGAATTAAAAGTTGGGAAAACTTTTAAAAAACTAGAAATTTCTTACTTAAAAACACAAATTTAATAAAAAATTAATGCTCACTGCTTACCACAATCTAATCAAATATGTGCCTATCAAAAATAGTTAATTCACCCTTTTTTATTTAAAAAAAAATTATTAAACTAAACTCAAGGCCGATTTCAACATTTAATAATTTTTCGATCCAAAAATTGTCAGCTTTAGAACATTTATCATAAATCGCTCTGTTAAACAATAAAATTAAATGTTTTATATGTAATAGTTTTTGCAATATAAATCGTGAAAATAAAAGGATCACAATAAATTCAAATATGGTAGAAGCAGTATTAATTACTTTTTATTAGAATAGACAGAAAGCATATATATATATGTGAGTATAAAGTTATTAAACTTTTTCTAGGAAACTGGAATTTCTAGAACTTTTTATGTAACGGTAATACGGCAATAGCAAAAAATTATGCAACTTTACAGTATAAAAGTTTTACATAAGGCATGCGTTTTTTCCTTTTCTTTATTTTTTTCTTTTTTTTAAGTACGCAACGAGGTGGACAGAGCCATCAAAATATGATTTGTGCAAATTAAACAGGCACGTATATTAACTCAATTATAAAGCGAAGATTTATGTTATTTTGTATGCATTACTTTGCTTTTTAGAGTGAATTAATTGAATTCCCATACAAATCTATAATAACCCATACAAAATCTAGGGTCGATTAACTAACAATTTGATTAGAAAACACTGTTTTGCTATGGATTAAGTTCGTTAATCAGTCGTCCACTGTATGCATTTAACACTTTCGGTTCCGATTTTTTTTCCAGTTTTTAAGAAAAAATTACTTATACTTTAATAACATTAACACAAGCTATCCAAATATAGATTAATTAGAAAATAACGAAAATTTAATTGTCTGAAATATAACGTATGATGTTCTTTTGCATACTATTGAATTCATATTCATATGATAATAAGCTAAGGAAAGGAATAAATTTCGGAGATGCTTAGAAAATATTATATGAGGAGCCCAGAAGCCAAGGGGTATAAGTGAGAAAATCGAAAAAAATGAGTTAAGTGCACAGGCTATCTGGAAATAAGTCTATTTATTTGTAGGTAAAGAGTTTTGAGTGATTTTTTAATTATGCACTGAGTTTTAGGGGTCAGTTACTTAACCTCTTTCATGAAACCGTGAAACGCGTGGGGGCCAAGCGGTATAAGTGCAGGTGTATTCATTACCCCCTCATGCATACGGGCCTCATATGAGGACAGATAATTATTACATTATTAAGCAAAAAAATTTTGAGCATTTATTTATAGAGATCCGATTTGTTGATAGCTAATAGCTAGCATATAGTGCAATAATAAAATTATTTTATAATGGATTTTCATTTATCTCAAAAAATGATTTTCAGTCAATAATGCAAAATAATGCAAGATAATTTATACATGAGAGGGTTAACGTCTATATAGCTAAAGCGCGACCAACGACATGCAAGGCTAGTTCATGACTCTGAAAACGCCCTAGGAATTTGATCATTTTTATACGTCGATTGGTACAAAAACACGATCATATGCCAATTTGTACCAATCATAGTTTAAAATTATTTACACCGTGAGACGTTTTAAAACTTATGAACTGGAGTTGTATGTCGTTTTTCAAAATGTTTTTCGTCAGTTTTTTTTTTTTTTTTTTCTGTTTAGAATTTGCTTTTTAATGCATTAAATATTACATTAAATAAATGCAAACTGTTAACAAGTAAGAAAGATCAAACGTTAAACATAGATTCTGAAACACTTTCCAAGATTTCCTAAAATCTTTTTAAAAAATATCGCAATTTAAAGTAATAAAATGTTACTGTCCATATAAAAGTATGTATTTTAATACTTTTGAACAGCCCTGTGTTTGATCTGTCGGTTATATATATACTGTATAATAGAAAAAACTAATTTAGGAAGAAAATGCGTAACAGTTTGAAATTTCTCTTTCAGCATTTTGCCCTAATAGATGGAAACATACTTGTATAATTTTGTTCATCCCTGGAGATTACCTAGAACCTGTATTATACGCCAGTATTTAGCTAAAATTTAGTTCCAAGTAAAACATTCTTAAGACTACTGAAATAATATTTCAAGAAATTATCATCCATAGATGACCATATATCCAATTCTGTGTGTTGCCCTGTATATCATTTTATCCGTATTCTACAAACATTTCTGAGTAAACTGACTGAAATTCATCATATAAATACATAATTTATTTAAAAACAATCTTTAAGTAAATTATACTCATATTCAGTAACCTTTACCAGATCTTTTGTGTAGCCCTGTATATGAAATATAGCATTTATACATACCATATAATATGTATAAATTTAGTGAAACTTAAAAGCGCATATCATAATTAAGAAAGCATTTCATCCATCCATCAACCATATCGATAATGTACAGTATTTTAGATAGAATATACTATTTCAAATCTTTTGTGTGTCCCTGTAAATGCTGCGAACTTCATGTTATGCGCGATATAACTTATATTAAATCTCATGGACGTATATCAATTTTATTATGCATAAAAAGTTTAATATAATTAAAATATGTTGCACACAATTTCCACTTTCACATTATGCAATTGAATTCTTTTGTGTGGCCCTGTAAATGAATATTAGCTTTTCTTTTCACCACATATTTTACGGAATGCATATATTAATGAACTTCCTAGATGAATATAAATCTTGATATATTTGACAGGGTATAACATCTTTAAAATTCATTTGAAACGATTTTTCCCCATAGTCCGTAATTAAACGAAAAACTTTTGACTGTCTCTGTAAATAAATTAATCATGCTATAAACTTTATTTGAAATAGACTTCGTGCTAGGATAAGCGTAAATAATTTCCAAAAAATTCAGCGCAATTCGAGTATATTTACAAGAGTTAGGGCGCGGACAGACGGCTGGATGGCCAGACAGACAGACGGACAGACAAACTGAAAATATATTCACTTTTTTATCTTTGTTAGACATTGTTAGAAAATTTCAGTTTTTTCAAAAGTTATAATAAAATGTTAAATGTTATGTTAGAATAAAGTTTGTTGTTTCATTCATGTGTATCAACATTGATCTTAAATTTTTCGTATCTTCATTTTTTTTATTTCATAATTTTTCCTTCTTAGAACTTTTATTAAAACAAAGTTTTGTCCATTCATTTATTTATATATACATTGTTCTTCATTTTTTATAAATTTATCTTTTTATTTCATATTTTTTTTTATTTCTTGTATTAATTCGGTATTTGTACCCTTTGGCTTCCAAGCAGTTTTCATTACTGCTTGGAAGCCAAAGGGTACAAGTGACGAATGCTGATAAATATTGCTTAGTTATACATTTAAAAGAAAATTTAATCGGCTGTTTTTCTAAACAGCTATTGAAATAAGAGTTCAAAAAACATTAAGAAATTAGCAAAAGATTCCTATCTCAGTTCATTCAATTACAATTGATGCTTAACTTTGAACTCAATTTACTCGAAATTTCAATTCTGTCACTTGTACCCCTTGGCTTCTGAGGTCCTCATCTATGAACAAGATTTAATTGATATTACAACTTACCGATGCTTTTTGCGCTTTATTGCATATGGTTCATTCAGAAAGGTAACCTTTATTTTAAATTTAAAGAGCGAAAGGTATGTTTAAAATAAAAGAATCGCAAACAGTGGAAAGAGAATTAAGCAAATATTTATTATAATTACTTTTATTATTGTCACTAAATGCCTAGACGTTATTGAAGTCATGTATAGTAAATGCACAGACACATACTAACATTGCTACATGTAAAAAGCAACAAAGGTATTTGTTAAAACAAAATACTACTCAATTAAAAGACATGTTCTATCACTAGTATACACCAGACCCGAAAAAGTTAAATTGAGGAAAATTCCATAATCGGGATGTGTTATATGTATTTTTTAAATAATGCTTTTTCAATATGAAAATAGTAGCTTCTCCGCCTCAAAAAGAAAAACGTGATTAATAAATATCATTCGAATAAAATATGTATATTTTAACAAAACTGTAATCAAGAAAAATTATGATATTAAAAAGCAAATTTCTAGTCAACTGAAAAAATAAATGAGTTAAAATTTTGAATTTGCCAATTACAGAGTAAAATCACAAGAGCGTTATTATCGTTTCGAAAAAAAAAAAAAAAAAAAAAAAAAAAAAAAAAAGATGACAAGCGCAAATGTGAAAGAAGGGGGAAAAATCTTCACTAAATTTAAAAGAAAAAACAAACAAGTAGAGAGAAATAAGTTTCGTTTTTATATTATCTTTTATTTTCCCACCGCATCTGTGTGAGACCGACATAACCCTTAATCATTTTCTTACTAACAACAACAATAAAAAAAAAATAATCACTGTTTATGTAAAAACACTCTTCAAATATATATTTTATCAAACTTTTTCATTCTTTAAATAATAAACATATGATCTTGAAAAGGCGTGGTAATTTTATTTTTTCGGTTTTAGACCTAAAATCCTGTTTTTAACTCACATTGCGTCAAACAGAAGAGCCAATCATTTGCAAGTCATCAAACCGGTGAGATGTTGGTCGGCTTTTTTCGATTATTCTGATGCGCGTCTATGGTGGGAAGGGATTTTGCTCCCGTTATTTCGGCTTCTACAAGGCACTTTGGATTAATTGCGGTGTCGAAAGATGGCTTTGAGTTCGGAAACTTCTCCAGTAGTAGAAGGATATAGACTGAAATGGATTGTTAAAAATATAAGCTTCGGTTATCTTCGTTCTGGAAAAGTTATATTTGGTCCAGATTTTCAGACTGGCTTTTTTTCTACCGATTGGCTATTTTTTCTGTATTTTAGCATGGACTCTGCCTATTTAAGTGTTTATCTGCAGAGGAGTTTCGATGATGGACCTGAATGTATCAGTGTCGAAATAAAAGATATGATGCTGCAGAAAGATGTTAGCTCAAAAATTTTGAGAGGCAATGGAATGAGATACACTTTTGAAAAAGGCAGTAGTTGTCTATTGTTCAAAACAATTATTTACCATGAAGAGGTTGTGAAAAGTGCTTTTCACGCAAATTTGGATAGTTTAGAAGTAAGATGCACGTTGCATCTGGATTCGAATTCATTTTTAGAAGAAAATATTTTGAAACTCTCTAACGATATGAAAATTTTATTTGAAAATTCCAACTTGCATGACACGGTACTGCAGTCCTCTGACGGGGAAACGCGTGTTCATCGAGCGATACTGGAAGCTAGAACCAACGGCTTTAAAATTAAAGCAAAGCGTAAACGAAAGGATGAAGTTTTATACATTCCTTTCCGGAATACTACAGAATCAGCTGTTAAAGGAGTTATGCATCATTTATATTGTGGTCAGTTAGATGAAGAGTCAGTATTATCTGAAAAATTTCTGAAAGATGCGGCGAGATATCAAATGGGTATTTACGATTTCGAGTCTAAATTCGCAAACTGCCGGATGATGAGACAAGCAGTCACTGTACTAAAAGGCCAAAGAAAAACTATTTGTATAAGATTGGACAGAACTAAAGCAGAAAGTACACATGAACGTAAATTTAACCTGTTAGACGCAGAGTGGACTTTTGTATCCAATTTCGTTAATGGCACTACCGAAGAATATGTAACCATTCGAGTGACTCCAAATCAAAAAATCCGTGGAATAGATGTTATAATAAGATTTGTGATAGCATTGCAGAGTTTCTCTGGCACATATCTGGCCTCCAGTGTTGTTTACGGTTTCATTAGAAAAAGTGACAAAAACAGAACATTTTTTCAAACTACATTGAAGTTCGAAAAACCAGATGATGGTTCTATTTCAACGGTTAGTTTGGTTAGAAGCATTTTGTTTTCTATGGAGATATGGACAGGCCAGTCGTCTTCTTCATTCCTTGAAATTGGCAACCATTTTAAAGACTGTAATAGGTCAAGGTATCAACGGAAATATCTGGATATTCTTAAGCTCAGCAAAGATCTTTTGGAGATGTTTAACAACAGTCTCCACACGGACACTGTCATGAGACTGCCAGATGGAGAATTAAAAGCACACAGGGCCATCCTCAGTGCAAGATCTCCGGTATTTGCAAAATACTTTGAAGTTGACATGACGGAAAAAGCAAGTGGGGAAATTATAATCGAAGATATTGGAGTGAACGTTATGAAAATGTTGTTAAACTACATATACGGCGGTATGTTGGTTTCAGGAACTGATGAAGAAATGATCCAATTGGCTTATGCCGCTGATAAGTATGAAGTGAAAAACCTCAGAGATGGATGCATACGGTACTTACGACAGCATATCAATAGAGACACTGCTCTGGAGTTTTATACAGTTTTAGACTTTCTTCAAGAGGAAGAATATAAGAATGAAGTAAAAACTTACATTCAGCATGCTTACTTCAACAGCCATGCAATGGCTTTAAGAGAGTTTCGGCAAACAAGACCCGCTCTATTCAACGAGATTTTCAATGGCAGGACATTACGGTCTGCTTTCTGAGAAAATACGTCCTTTTTGCATAAAATGTAAGTATAAATTTTCTTTATTTAAAATCAGTTCATGAAAAGTATGTTAATTTTTAAAATCGCTTTATTCAAAACTTTTTTCTTTTATCTAATTTTCGCGAAAATATCTAAAATTTTCATCAAATTTTGATATCTGGTATAGTATGCTGTATGTTTACAAAATATTTCCAATTTCTAAATTTTCGTGAAATATTTATTTTTAATACTCAGTTGTATGAGTGTTATCTTTACCATAAATTCTTGAGAAAATACGCATCTATGACTTAAAACCAATAGCAATTAAATATTTTTTTAAGTAAAATTTGAAACAGGTTAGTTGTTTAAGTTTTTTTTCCATCATGTGAGTGAATTTGATATTTTTGAGAGACTGAATTTGAAAGATGTTTACAAAATATTTCCACTTTCTAAATTTCCATGAAATTCTTATTTTTAATATTCAGTTGTATGAGAAAATATGCATCTATGACTTAAAACCATTAGCAATTAAATATATTTTTTTTTAAAGTAAAATTCGAAACAGATTAGTTGTTTAAGTTTTTTTTTCTTTTACATATTTCAATATTTTGAAATTGTAAAAAATGTAGATTATCATTATCCAAAAATATCTTTAATTAATTTTACAATTATATTAGACTTTTATAACTAATTAAAGTAAAATTAGTTATAGAAGCTTGAGAACTGGTATAGATTGTGGCAATTAATTGTTTTCAGATGTGTATTACATGCAGGTGTAAAGTTTAAAAGCATATAAATATATATGTGTGTGTATGTGTGTAATAACCATGGGTGTAGTGGAAGGTATACGGGGTATACGCCGTGTGCTTTCTGGATTTTTTAAAGGAGCACAGTATATCCTCTGTTTCTCAAGGAAGCTATGGTATGCACACTCTAGGGTATACCCTCTACCTTTAGCATATACCCTTTGCTTAGAGCGTATATCCTCTATCATTTTTACGACTACGCCCCTGGTAATAACTATTATTAAAATATTAATAATTAATTACTAAAAGTATTAATATAATATCCGCATAACTACATAAAGTATGTTGTGTAAATGTAGGGTCTCAAGACTCTTAAGGCTATTCTAAATCGCTCTGCTCAAAAAGCGCAAAATGTTTTGCGAGATTTAAAAATTCATTCTTTAACGTAAAAGTATAAAATTGTAAATTCTGACCACGGAAGCGATTTGAAATCTAACTGAATTTTCTATTTTTTGATCAATAAATTATCTTTTGAGTTATACGCGATTTCGATCATGTAACAAACACATTTTTTACCCCAGTTTTAGTGGTTATTCTTTTTACGCGTTGAACTTCGGCTCAAAATGCCCGCTTTTACACTATTTTTGGAAAAATCTATTGTGTTTACCCCCCCTCCCAAAAAAGAAAAAAAAAAAAAAAAAAAACGACAAAATGAGTGCGATTACATAATTTCTGAACGACAACACTTATTAGATTTATGCATTTCCGAACAAAAATAAATTAAAGCTTATGTCATAAAGTTGCCCTTTTCGATTTAAAAACAGCCTTAAAGCTTTAAAATTTTTGAAATTTTATTTTTTATTTTATTTATATATTCATTTATTTACTTATTCATTTTTTGTATATTAAGTTCTTTTTTCTGAACATTTTGATATAATTGTTCCCTTAAAATTTCAATTGGAACAGAGATTGTGGCTTTTAGAATTATACCCTTTCAACAACTGAAATCGACGTTTCCGAAATTTTAAAGTCATTTTTCTAAAAATGACTTATTTTTTTATTTTATTTTATTTTATTTTATTTTATTTTATTTTATTTTATATTTTATTTATTTATTTATTTATTTATTTTTTGTATAACTTGGATATTTAAAAAACTCCTCGATATACTTTCATGAAATTTTCAAAATGTATGTTTCATGTTAGCCTGTATAAACTGACCCTAAAATTTCTTTTTTTATTGGTCAAATATATCTATATATATACATCTATATAATAAAGGCCAAACGTATCTGTGCGTAACGCATACGTCATGTTTTGAATGGCAACACTCTCCGATGAAATTTCGGTTTTGCAATTTTCGCTATTGTAAATTTTTAAACTTCTAGACATTGCACGTTTTCAATCTTTATACCATCGTTTAGAGAAAAAAATGCACTTTTAAATGCCGTTTGTTAGAAAACTGTATTTCAATTTGTTTTTGAGATATTAATTTTTTTTGTAGTTTTTGGTTCAATTTCTCTAATGGTGGCAACTTGAGTATTGCATTTATGTGGGAAAGAGAGGAAAAATAGCCATAGAGCAAAAATGAAAAAAAAAAATAAATAAATAGAGATGCATTTAGTGGCTGGAGGTGACGCCAAAAATGTAACCCTAAAATTCGCTGCATTGCATCAAACACAACCGCGTGCTTTCACAAAAAAGAAAAACTTTTAGCGATGCAATTTTAATTCATAATACAATGAAATGCTATTTTATAATGCTAAAATCAGATCTTTTTCATTTAAAGAAAAAATGATGTTAAAAAATTCTGTCTCTGTTTCACGCGATTGTTTTGTTTGGACCGAATGAGAGACTTAAATTGGAAGAATAACGCCCATCAAACCATTTTAATCGCATACTGCACTTCCATAAATCTCTTTTCTCCATGGGAAATAACAGATCACTGTATATTTTAGTTGTCATTTTTTCATAGCAACTGAAAAAAAAATAGTAATTAAAAACCTGTTATGTCAATATATCGTCGGCTATAAAACCCTGTGAATGTTGTTGGTTTTATATCGTTTTTATCTATGAATTTAATGACTTTTAGTTCGTTGTAAACTTACTTTACAAAAGATACATCAATTAACCTTTACAAAAATGCATTTTAAAGAATATCTGGGTATCATATTTTCTTAGTTGATTTTAAAAACTGAGAATGCAGTTTTATTCTTTGGCGAAACATTTGGCTAATAACTTCTATCTTGCGTCTAATACGGAAGTACCGATAATTTTTTAAATTGTATATGATTACATAAATAATATGTTTCATACAAAATTGGTGTTTGGAATTAATTGTCAGTTTAAAAAGCCTATTACGCAGAAAAAATTTATTAGACTTTCCAATTTTAAATTTTTAAAAAAGTTTTTCATCTTCACTTTGTGATCCGGGAACCCCGGGTTCGGTGTACTTGTATATATAAATATAAATATAAATATATATATATATATATATATATATATATATATATATATATATATATATATATATACAGTCGACTCTCGTTAATTCGAACTCGTCGGGACCACAAGAAATGTTCGAATTATCCGAAGTTCGAATTAAGAAAAACATGCTTAATATGGTACTATTACAAAGAAATTAATGTTATAGTGTTTTTTAAACTTGTTTCATCTTTTATAATTAGAATATGACTTAAAATTAAATTAGAATGTATAAATGCATAAACTAATCAAAAGATTAGAAACAAGCACGATGGAAGAAAAAATTAAAGCGTCACTGATGGACAGACGGGGCTGTAAGAAAGTGGATATCAAATGCATTGTATTATATGTATACTCGTTCAGAACAATTTTCACAAAAATCAAAGAAAGAAAGTTATTCAAATGATCTGAAATCCGTCAGAAAGAAAAGAAAAATGAAAAATCGGAATTCTCGTTAGTTCGAATTAAACGAAGTCAAGAGAAAATGAGTTCGAATTAATGAAATTTTTTAACGTTATTCTGCCATTGAAAATTTCGGGATTTTATGTTTAGTTCGAATTAAGCGAAGATTCGAATTATCCGATTTCGAATTAACGAGAGTCGATTGTATATACATTATGTGTTTATATTGTTATTTTCAAGATTTGTACTATCTAAATTCAACTTTGTATTAAAAAATTAAAAATGCATTAGATGCAAGTTTATCTACATTCAAGATAATTATCATAATCTAAAGTATAATTAAGCACCAAAATTTTCGATCTAGTTGCAAAATTTATTTTGCAATCTCTCACTGTCGTCTAAAAAAGAAATAATAAAAAACTTCACATTTTGAATTACAGTAGGGGGAACTGGGGCACATTGATACATCCCTTGTACAGCACATAGGGTCATTACAGGAAGTTTCACAACAGCTCCAAAAGATGATACTAGTGAAATTAACTACATACAGGAAGTTTTGGAATGATTCAATTGTTTGATGAAATGGGATGGGTGATTAATTTTTTTTGTAGGTCAAAAGTAAATTTGAGTTGTACAATTGAAATGGTATTATACAACTGTTCCAGTATTTTCAACCGAAAAGAATACCCTCCCTGGCAAGTAAAGCTACTCTTTTTCAGTTCCTCATTCTTTATTGTTAGATAAATTATGAAGTGTTGGATTTGCGACTCATTTTCTTCAAAATGGCTGTATGGGGCACATTGATACAGTCTTTGTCGGGGCACATTGATACAACCTAAATCCTTTTCTAGTTCATTTTTTCATTACCTTTTATTTTTTATTTTTTACCATACACTCCTTAATTCAACCATTTTTCATCAAAAATTTCTATTATTAGTTTTTTTTGAAGTGAAATAGCTCTAATTTCTTTATATTCGAACATTTTATAGTATTTTTGCAAACAGAAGACGTACAAACTTACACAATATCCAGTGCTAGTAGAATTAACAAAGAAATGGACGGCAGCCTGGCAAATCTCAAATTTATATCGATTCTCCAGAGAAAAAAGTATTATCGACATGAAAAATGTTAAGTAAGAGAAACAAGCTGCAGAACAGTACATGATAATTATATTATAAACATAATTTTTAATATAATTATCCTTTATTTTCTGTTTGTAAGCCAATTTATAAACAGAAAACCTGGTAATTCTTTCACCTATCCTGAGAAAGAAGATAATTCTAGGGTTAAAGTGCCAGATATGACAAAGTTACCACAGTCAACAAACAGACAAGGAACAGCCAAAACATCAGGTCATTATACATTTCATTTTGATTGCTTTAATATCGTTTACAAATAAACTGTGAGCGATTTTAATGTCTATAAATATATATAAAATGGTTTGCTAACTATTTTTCTATGAAAAATATGCATTGGTGTTATTTTGTCTCCATTTTTCCCAGATGTGTCAAAGTGTATCAATCTGCCCCGTGGATGGGGCATATTGATACGAATTACTTTTTTTGATTTTTTTAAAATTACATGCAAAAATAATATATAAAACAACGATTTTACATTTTTACAACACACTACACAGGTTTTGCTGACATCACATAGAAAAATAACTTGAAATTTCTGCTTTCTATACACCAAAATTTTTTTTTGAAAAAAGCTGTATCAATGTTCCCCAGTTCCATAATATTAAATAAATGTAATTATAGAGTATTATTTTTTATCTGGTGGTGCAATTTAGAAACATATCACATGTATTTTTTTATCTCATTTCCTATAAAACATAATTGCATAAAATTTTTAATGTAGGCAACTTAATATCCCTTCTATTTAAAATGTGTTTTTAAATATTATGTATTGAAATTTTAATATATTTTATTGATATTTAATTTTGATTTAAAAAATCCTTTTTGTTTTGCATCTATTGTGCGCAAGACTGTAGCAAAATTATTGTTTCAAGAGCCCCTCAAAACATTGATGATGATGTAAAATTAATTTATCTCGAACGTATACTTCATTTTTAAGCAATTTATTTATTTATTTATATGAAATTCAATTTTAAATTATAAAATTTTGAATTTTTTTTTCTTTTTTTGTTGAAAAATTTTCAATTTTAAATAATTGGATGCTAGTAAAAAAAAAAAAAAAAAAAAAAAAAAAAAAAAATATTTTTTTAAATCAAAATTAAACATTAAAAAAAATAATAATAAAAATTCGATATAGAATATTAAAAAAATATTTTTTAAATAGAATAGATATTAAGTTGTTTCTATTAAAAAGTTATGCATTTATGTTTTATAGGAACTGATAAAAAAAAAAAAAAAAAAAAAAAAAAAAAAATTGCTATGTTGATGATCGCACCGCCAATTAAGACTCCTTAGACCCCTGAAAAAGATCTGTAAACACACACACACACACACACAAAAGATTATCGGTAAATTTACACTAGTTCTCAGTTAATCGCAATCGATCGAGTTTCTCGATCATTCTTTTACAGAAATTTCCCTTATCTTGTATCTAAATTCCAGTAGGGTATTCAATGTCCTTATTTGAAGATATTTTTATCTTTGTAAAATTTGTAATTCAAAATGCACAATTTTAAAATTATTTTGCAACTTTATTAAAAATGTTATTTTTTTTTTTTTTTTTTTTTTTTTTTTTTTTTTATAGAAAGGGAAAATTTAACTCGTTGGAGTTAGTGGGGATTTTTATCGACAATCATTTTGCAGTTGTTTACTTCACTATATAATAAGCTATAAAAAAAATATAGCAATCTTCGAAAAACATATTATACAAAATAAATCAAATAATGTAAACGTAAAAAGTCACTTTTAACAAATAATAAAAAAAAATCTGTTTATTTCATTATTATTACTTTTTGAAAAATTCTCTGAAAATTTTTATTGTTCTAAAAAGCGAATTAAGCTTAATTTTTTAATTAAAAAATTTTATTTTTTTATTTATTACTTAAATTAGATAACACTTTTTTGCACTAACGGTACTTTTATATATCACTGAAAAAAATTTAAAATAAAATTTATCTACATTGTCTATTTTCAAAATGTTTTCTTTCTGCCGCACAATATATTCTGTTCAAACAAATTTAGATAGGGTAAATAAACAGTGAAAACTAAATATTTTCAAAGAGTGGTAATTTTTAAATTATTTTTTTATTTCGTTCATCTGACGAAACCCTATTCGTCTCTGTCCTCTGTTTGTCCGTCACAGAGTCCGTACACAAAAACTGTATAAGTTATGTCAGCCGTTCATTTTTGTGATTTAAAAAACTAAGCTTAACTTGAACGTTTTGCGTGTAGAAATCATGGCTTAGGGGCAAAGCATCTTTCTAGT
The DNA here is from genome assembly GCA_964019185.1 of Maratus speculifer. NCBI lineage: Eukaryota > Metazoa > Arthropoda > Arachnida > Araneae > Salticidae > Maratus > Maratus speculifer. The sequence continues at coordinate 310,270,305 of OZ025294.1, forward strand.
AAACAGAAGGTTCTTACTATTATTTTAACACAATCTAACTGATTGGTAAAGTTATCATACGAATTGAATATTTCCAGCAAAATATTCCAGCTGGAAATATTCAATTCGTATGATAACTTTACCAATCAGCTAGATTGTGTTAAAATAATAGTATATCTACGCATCCATCGTTCTATGGAGTTCCATTACCTGCGGCTTATTCTGCCGAGCTGTCTAAATGACAGACCAGATGTTATGGCCAATAAGGTTATCTGAGCGAAAAGTCCCAGCCGGTTATCGCCCGGTTAGCTTAACAGGTAAAGCATTGGCCTTGTAAGCCAAGTATCCGGGTTCGATTCCCGGCCTGGGCAATTTTTCGCTCAGCTGGAAATATTCAATTCGTAGAAGGTTCTTAATTCGATCCCCAATGCCGGAACTTCAAATTTTCATTTAAAAGGAAACAAGTTGGAAATTGCACGTGAAGCGTAGCAAATGAGGTGCGTTCGTACGATAATGAAGTTTTAAAAATATCAATCTCATAAAATTGAAAATAGTTAATTACAATTAAAATGCGCAACAAACAATGTTCTTTGTATGTACTCATTATGTAATGGAATACTTTTGTGTGGCCTTGTAAATCAATAACAAAAGTTCTTTGCATAACAGATTATGTAAAATCTATATTATAATATGTACTTTATGATGCATATCAATATTATTACGTTCGAATGAGTGTAATATTATTAAAATGCATTTGAAACTTTTTTTTTCCATTGACTGTAATGTAAGGGAGTACTTTTGCTTGTCCCTGTATTTGATCTATGCATCCTATTTTCAAAAAAATTGATATGATTTGACAAAATTATGTAATAAGTATGTAATTTAAATTTCAAACGACTAAAATGCATTTGCAACATTTTTACCCATTGACCGTAATGTAACGGAATACTTTTGATCGTCCCTGTAATTGTAATCTATCCATTCGATTCTCGTAAAATTTGAAATGACTCGACAAAATTATGTAATAATTATACATTTTAAATTTCAAAAGATTCAGTTGGGTAGTTTCTGCGTTGTTATATGCGGACAGACAGACGGACTGAACGACAACTATAGGTGCTACGTATTTACATAATTGCGAACGCACCTAAAAATCTCGTATTTTTGGCCGATAAGTTTATCTTATAAGGTTTCGTTCATCTGACATTCACAATATTTTTTGGAATTCAATTTTCTTTCTCCTTAAAAAACTTTTGAGATACTAGAACTTTTATAGAACTTTTTATAAGTATTTAATAGAACTTTTTATAAGTGAATAAAACGTTCTCTGTAAAAAATTTAAAATATGAAGTGACATTCTTTTGATTGTTTCCTAGATGCTGATGCTGATGTAAATGCAAGGACACATATTAAGACACGCGTCGCCTTGATAGTAACACTATCAAATGGTTAGTTCGCAAAATATCACGGGATAGATAAAATAAAGGGGAAAAAAAGTACTTTTGCTACATGTATACCAACACCGAAACTTTCCTGTTTTATTTCTATCAGATTCGGGTGTCAAAGTTTTTCAAAGTTCCTATGAATTCCTTTTTAGTTTACAATTTTAAGCTATCCTTATTTTCTTATAAAAGAAAACAAAAAAAAAAAAAAAAAAATTTTACAAACAATATTTATGCATTGCTGTTACCTATACAAGCAACAAAATTTTACCATTTTATATCTTGTAGAATTTATTAGATATCAAAGTTGTAAAGATGATTAACATATTTGCATATTTAAAAAAAAGCGGGGGGAGGGGTGTCTGAAATTGCATGTGAAGTGTAGCAAATGAGGTGAGTTCGTACTATAATGAAGATTTCAAAATATTCAGATCTTGGAGTAATAGTATGCAGTACAGTAGCCGAAATATTTTGTGTGTCTCTGTAAATACTATCTGTTTTCTATTATACAGGCTCAACAGCGTATATCAATTTCCTATAATGTGAAGTAGTTTAACATTATTAAAGAGCGCCCCAAATAGTGTTTCCCCATGTACTAATATGTTATAGAATACTTTTGAGTAGCCCTCTAAATTAATAACAAATATTCTTTGCACCACAAATTGAACAGAATGTATATTTTAGTATGTACTTCATAGATGCATATCCATTTTATTATTTTCGAAAGAGTGTAATATAATTAAAATGCACTTAAGGGTGTTCTTAAATCAAACAGGGCAACTTTGTGACACATGCTTTAATTTATTTTTGTTCGGAAATGCATGAAAATAGCATGTGTTATTGTTCAAAAACTATCTAATTGCACTCAACTTTCTGTTTTTTAAAAAACCCAATAGATTTTTCATAACAAGCCTTCAAAGGTGGCACTTTTGAGCCTATTTCCCGACGAAAGCAGAAAAACCGGTCGAAAAGGAGGAGAAAAACGGGTGATTACGTCATCTAACTAGCTTATAACTCGATAAGTAATTTAATTATCATAAAATGGAAAAATAAGTTCAATTCGAAATCGCTTCCATAGTTAGGCATTAAAATTTTATATCTTTCTGTTAAAAAATAAATTTGTAAATGCGTCAAAACGTTTTTCGCTTGTTGAGTGGATCAGTTAAGAACATCCTTAAAACTATTTTTTCCCACTGGCCATTGGGTAACAGAATACTTTTAGTTTGTTCCTGTATTTAAATTATCCATTCGATTTTCATGAAATTTGAAATGACTTGACAAAATTATGCAACAAATATATATTTTAAATTTACAACGATTCAATTGGGTAGTTTTTGCTTTGTTATGTGGACAGACGGACGGACGGACTGAACGACGACTATTTACATAATTACGAACACCCCTAAAAAGCAGTAATTTAAACCTTTAAATTGAAAATGCAACGAATAAAGATGAGCTTAGGAACAGTTTTATTAATGCATTTTTTTTTTCCATTTTAATAACAATTCTAATTTTTCTTAAGAAAGGTGTTATAGTAAAAATAAAATACATTGACATGTTTCGGAACCGTCAAATAAGTTCCATAGTCATAATATAAATAAAACAAAATTTCAAAATATTTCTCGGACAATACAAATGACACGCGACAATGAGATATAAATAACAAAAAACACGCGCTCTATTGCAAAAAATTAAATTAAAATATAGACCATGATCTAAAACTTAACTAAAAATAAAAATTTCAAACTATTTCACGGTCAATACAAATGACACGCGACAAAGAAATATAAAAAACACCAAAAAACACGCGCGCTACTTTTTGTAAAAAATTAAATTAAAATAAAAATAGACCATGATCAAAAGAAATTCCAACTTGGTTCATCCCATTCAAGCCCTCACGAGGTTTGGTTTGGTTTATTTTTGTCGTCCGATTATCTACACTAGGGATATAGGACCAGGGGGGAGTGCCCTTCGTGGGGGTCTTTCTAAGGGAACCTAATCCGTATTTACGCAAGGTTCGAAGAAAACCACGAAAACTCCGAACGGTTAGGCCGACAGCCACGATTGGGTTCGAACCCAGCATCTGTCGTCTACCAGTTGAGAGGTCCGAACCTCTAGGCCACTGGTGGGGCAGCCCTCACGAGGAATTTATTCATTAATTCTAACCTCTTAATTAATTGGTTACAATTAATGAATAAATTCCTCGTGAGGGCTTGAATGGGATGAACCAAGTTGGAATTTCTTTTGATCATGGTCTATTTTTATTTTTATTTTTTACAATAGCGCGCATGTTTTTTGGTGTTTTTTATATTTCTTTGTCGCGTGTCATTTGTATTGACCGTGAAATAGTTTGAAATTTTTATTTTTAGTTAAGTTTTAGATCATGGTCTATATTTTAATTTAATTTTTTGCAATAGAGCGCGTGTTTTTTTATTATTTATATCTCATTGTCGCGTGTCATTTGTATTGTCCGAGAAATGTTTTGAAATTTTGTTTTATTTATATTATGACTATGGAACTTATTTGACGGTTCCGAAACATGTCAATGTATTTTATTTTATTTTTACTATAACACCTTCCTTAAGAAAAATTTAAATTGTTATTAAAATGTTTATATAAAAGGTGAATATTTTAAAATCTGATGATTTAAAAAATCAATTGGATTTAATTAACTTTTTATCATAGCATTTTTTTTCCTTAGCAAGAAAAAATAAAAAAGAAAGGGATAACACTTTTGGCTAAAAATCTATCTTTTAACAGATGATGAAAAGTTTAATATAAGATTAGGTAAAGTTTGAAATCCGTTCTTGTTTACCCGTTCTTGCTTTTCAAAGTCCCATTAAAATAGGAAACATTCGCTGATTATAAGAAGCTTTATAGAAAAAAAAAAAAACCTACATTGTTTATTTTTTTTCCTTTTTTAAAGAATTATTTTTCTCAAGTTTTTTCGATCGTTATTTTTTGCATTTAATTTACAGCAAAAATTAGCATTTAAAAAAAAAACTATATCAGAGAGACAGTAATTAAAAAAAAATCAGATGTTACACTGAAAACAAAATTGCAAGAACAGCTTTAAAAATCATTTTAAAATAATAACTTCCATGCATAACTCGAATATTATAAATTTAATAAATTTTTAACATTTTCTAATACAGTTGAAAGGTATTTATGAACTCAATTTGTTTTTCAGCCGTCTCCCGCCTATTTGTATGTATGTCTAACGCGCCTAAATATGCTCCAATTAATCGTAATTAATGTATGTGATTCAGATTTACTCTGAATTCTTGGTTTAAACATGAATTTTGTAGCATTTATAGTTCATTTATAGGAACATTCAAAAGGATTTTTTTCTTTACTGTTTGTGGGAAAGAATCGTTTGTAATATATATTTTAATGATGTTACACAGTTTTAAACTTGTGGATATTGATTTACATCTATGAGGTACACTGAACAATACTTAGTGTAGAATACGGTGTACATAGTATTTTTTTATGTATGATACCTGGTGTGCATATATAAGCAGCTCAAAATAATTCGAGTACATTTCTGTTTATTGTCAAAAATAGATGAAAGACAATTTTCAGCTATGTTATGCATTTCCTTATTGAACTAAATTTTAGCATACTATTTAATACATGTATAAATTAATAGATGTCTAATGGTCTACAAATAAGAATTCTGTTACTTTATCGATTATAAAGGGTAAATGCTGAATTTTTGGCTTTAAAATAAAATTGTTGTTTTTAAAAAAATTTAATCTTTTTTTTTTTTTTTTTTTTTTTTTTTTTTTTTTTTTTTTTTTTTTTTCAAATGTGTTATGCGTTTACTAACTCTTTTACATAGATAATCAGATTTCACTTTATTATATAGTAAACGGGCATTTTCATTCTCTTTATAAACTGTTTAATACGGAAGCAAAATATTAAAATTAAGAAAAACTACAAAAAATTTTAAATCCCTTAAAACTAGAAACAGACGTTTATTTCAGTATTTTATAACAACAATTTGGCCACTTTAGAATATGTATCAACAGACCTAATTATGAGTAAGAAAATTAAAAATAAATGTAGATATATAATACTATTTTTATATATTTGGAGATTATTGATTATTAACCCTTTCAGGCATAGGCAAACCCTATTCATAAAATGAGAAATTATTGACTGACACTGGAATTTATAAACGACTGTTTTACAAATTAAAAGCTCCATAATATAAGTTTTCACAGAGGAAACGAAATTTTATTAAAATATTATTCATACAGTTTGCAAGTTTGAAATTAAAATATTATTGATGCAGTTTGCAAGTTTGAAATTTAAATATTATTGATGCAATAAGTAATAGGTTGTTGCCTGGTGCAATATGATAAAGTTAAAATTATTTTCAACGTTAGGACACCAGAATATTCATATTCCAAGCATACCGGTTTCAGTAGCATATAGCATACCTTCCTCAGTGCTAAAGATAGTGGAAATTTGCTCATATATATACAGGGAGGATGTTTTCATATTGGCTGTTGCCTAGGATCCTCCGTTTTCCTATTGGTCAAGAAACTTGTCGCTTGAATCCCCATCCTCCCTGTATATATCTGAGCAAATTTCCACTATCTTTAGCACTGAGGAAGGTATGCTATATGCTACCGAAACCGGTATGCTTGGAATACGAATATTCTGGTGTTCTAACGTTGAAAATAATTTTAACTTTATTATTGATGCAGTTTGCAAGTTTGAAATTAAAATATTATTGATGCAGTTTGCAAGTTTGAAATTAAAATATTATTGATGCAGTTTGCAAGTTTGAAATTAAAATATTATTGATGTAGTTTGCAAGTTTGAAATTAAAATAAAGTGTGCCCGGAGTGGGGTCATTGTTCTGGAAAGGGTTAATCTTGAGATCATTCTGTTTTTAGTCTTTATGTTCGTGAAAACAATTCTGTGTATCAATCACTATAAAATATATAAATTTAATAAATAATTATTTTCATGTCTATGTCTAATTGTTATATTTTTTTTCCTTTTCAGATATACCGTATTAAACGTAAAATGCTTTTGTAAAGAGGATAATTGCTTTTTTGCTGTAATTTCAAATTCTCCATATAGCTTTTTGTTTGTCCTTTTCAGATGTTTAACTATAGATGATGTATTTAAATTATAATTATAGTTATGGGTGCTGCACATTATTCTTAAAGTGACAAAGCTCAATTTTTATTTATTTATTTATATTATAGCAGGCTATGCCGCTGCGCTGGTTAATATTTTCAAATGAACCTCGAATTAAATGAAATGGTGAATTTGAACTTGTGTTTTATACAATATTAATATTCAACTGGAATTTCCTGACTTGTTAAAACCGTGCAGATACCATTGCGACATTATAGTATGTTATAAATCGGACGAAGTTTAACTATTACGAAGCAATTCTTTTAGTCTATTATTCACAATTCACTTTTAATAGGAAAATGAGACCGTTACGACAACAGGAATTAAAATACTATATGATCTGAGACTACAAAGCTAAAACACATTACAATAATTGCAGAAATTGACTATTAAACTTTAATAATGTTCAGATCCTTCTTTTTCGTTTGTTAGTTCTTGTATTCCTTTCCTCTCAGCTCGCACAATATGCAATTCTGGTAGCTTAAATGCAGACTCATTCAATGTTACGTTAAATACGGTTTTTTTTTTTTTTTTTTTTTTTTTTTTTTTTGTAAACGGAAGTGAAAAACGTAATTTTAAAATATTCTTAAAGGATTTAATACGCTTTTACAAATATTTTGAAAGTAGAATTGGGTATTAGCTTTTTTATTTTTTATTTTTTATGAATCACTCATTTGTTTTTACATTTGGAATTTCTATTGGCAAAGAATTGAATGGCAAAGGTGAAACGTTCGTTTGTTTATTTTGTTTATAATAGCTTATTTATAAATTGGAACTTAATATATTACAATTGGATATGACATACATGTTTTATTGAAAAATATGCTCTATAAACATTATTTCAAACAGAAGAAATTATCATTTAGCTGTCATATGTTAACATATGTTTTCCATTAAGCCTAACATGGCGTTTACCAACTTACGACCAGAATGGTGGTACGGGAATGGTTACCTACACTTTTTTCCACCGAGATTTTATTATAAATAGATATATAAAAGACTTAAGTACGATTACGACCTTCAAGCTAACAGACCTGGAAGCGCCAGCACAGACAATCTCCTCATTGAGTTTTAGCCTGAAATTTACCAAAACGCAATTGGTCTACCAAGTCATATCTTGGTGGAAAACGCCTGAATATCCGATTTTAGCGGTTAACTCGTAGATTTAACATTGTGCTTTCCTGTTCCCGGTCCTTCCTATTTCATAACTTTGGGTGCAGGAACACACAATGATAAATCTATTAAACAACCGTTAAAATCAAGTCTGAAGGTGTTTCCACCAAGATATAATTTGACAGATCAGTTGCATTTTAATATACAAATCGAGTTATGCGTAATCCTGGAATTTCAGCTTCCAAATCGATGAGGTGGCTGTCTGTGCTGCCGCTTCCCGGTCTATAATTTTACCAACACATGTCATTTCTTGTAGAAATTTCTATTACCATTGTCATAAAACTTTGTCCGTAAATTCTAATACATCCTGTACACTTTGAATTCGTGTTTTATAATAAATATATGTAATAAACTATATGTTCCTCACCGATTAATTTATTCGAATATATTGTATAAACAAGACTAGTGTGTGTCACACATCAAATTAAGCACATGGAACATCTAATTCGCGGTGATAAGGATTTGTGATCTAAAACTTTAACTATTTTGTAGTACATTTATTTATCAAAATGTACTTGTTTGTTTTTGTTTTATCATGTATTCCATCGTGTCTTGTTTTAAATGTATCATAATTTTTATCAAAGATTTCATACTTAAATTATTTTTTACAGAATTCCTTTGTCAATTATATGTATGGCATTATTTTATGAAAATAAATTTCTTAAACGACATTTTCAGAATCATTATTTTGTAAAGACCAAAGTGCTCAATGTCTCAACAAATACTGAAGAGCAGAAGAGCATACAGTGTCCAGATTATCAACAAACTCAAAGAGAATCTGCTGGCCATAGCCAAATATATATGTCATAATAAAAAAAATTCCGCGCTTAATTATTTCCAAATTCTTATGATATCTGAATTTTCTCTCTCTTTCATTATCTTATGATATTTATCATACTTTAATTCCACATCTTTAATCTAGACATTCTTTTTTTTTCTTCTTATTCTAAAAAAAATTAATCTGTTAAAAACAACACTTTCCCTAAAACATACATAACCCTAAACCCTACATAAACCCATTACCCCCTACTTAATTTTATTCTTTCATTGTTTCTAATATATTTTATTTAACTTTTAGAAATCATTCGATTAACCATAGTTCCCTATGAGCGACGTTAGAGCCGGATTGCGTCACATATGGTAGAATTATTTTCTTTTTTCCCCTATTTAAAATATCGAATTGGTCAAATTCTCTCTTTCTAAAAAGTTAACTGACGACGCTAAACGTTGCTTTAAAATCCTGTATTCGTGCGCATTTTGGTATATAATGTGATTACATTGACCTGAGAAGCAGAATTCTGCATTTTTTTCAACTGTTAAGCAGAACCCCTTCATCTGGTGGGTTAAAAGGCTAATGGGTGAAGTTCTACTGATGTAATAACACCTTTCTGTTTTATAATGGCGGTATCTTATGTCGGTATGAAGAGTTTAAATGGAAATATTAGTGGAATTGTTGATTGTGATGTGAAGAACGAATAAATTTGTTTTAAAAGAACGTTATCTATGTTTGGTTTGACTGGGAAATATTCCAAGAAATTCACTTTTTGCTTTACCAGCGTGTGCCACATGCTTACTAACCCTAAGATTGAGTGTCCTGATAAATGGTCAACAGCAGTATTAAGAGCAGTACAATTATACAAAAAAATGTGATTAAATTTTATACATAACTCCACATACTTTTCGATGGTATAATAACAACAAGTTGGAAATTGCACGTGAAGCGTCGCAAATGAGGTGCGTTCGTACGATAACGAAGTTTTAAAAATATCACTCTCATATATCGATCTCATAAAATTGTAAATAACAACAATTAAAATGCGCACCAAATAATGTTCTCCCTATACCATAATGCAATGGAATACTTTTGTGTGGTCTTGTAAATCCATAACAAATATTATTTGCAACGCAGATTATGCGAAATGTATATTATAATATGTACTTTATGGAAGCAGGACGTTTCGGTCCCGCCATTTCGGTCCTGCCATTTCGGTCCCGCCGTTTCGGTCTCAAGACATTTCGGTCCCGAGACACTTCGGTCCCGAGCCATTTCGGTCCCTAGCCATTTCGGTCCCAAGACATTTTGGTCCCTAGCCGTTTCGGTCCCAAGACATTTCGGTCCCGAGCCATTTCGGTCCCAAGACATTTCGGTCCCTTCTCCTGCAAACTGAAATTGTGTGAAATAAGACATAATTTTATAGGGAACATTGCAGAGTTTTTAAATTGAGGGCCATAAAATTTTAGTATAATGCGATTATAAGTGCCCGATAACCGCAAACACGTATAACTCTTATAAAAAATATTATAATTCACACAAATTTTGTATGGTAATCCTAATAATAATTGGTAATCCTAATTCTCAAAACAGTAATTTTAATATAAAAATCAAATTAATATTTTATTAAATAAAGTTACTAATTAATAAATTATTAACTTACATAATGAATTTTACTTTAAAACAAACTCAATACATAATTAATTTTATATTCAATACATCATTATATTTCCTAGTAGTTCTAAACTGAAATTTATCTTTTACTTGTTTATTTACTGTACATTTAAAATTACAAAAATTTAAAATAATTAGTAGGGTAACACCCCCAGTAATTGGCATGCACCAGTGATTGGCACATTTTACAAACATGTCCTAAAATAAGATTTATATCCAGTCTTTTAAAAATTCAAGACCATATATCAGTTATGTGCTCATTTACGTTAAGATTATAACTTTGATTTATTTTACAAGATAACTACAGAACCTAGGAAAGAGAAGCAATTATGGCTTGTATCAAATTAGCCATTTTTGTTGCAAATTCTTCTTCTTTGACTTAAAGAAGGTATGCTTTTCAATTCATTATTATCTGATTTATAAGATATTTAAAATTTTATTGGCAACAGGTTTTTTTTAGTTAAAAAGGGTAACTTTAATTGTGTAAAAGTATTTTCGACACAAATATTTGGATTTCTGAATTAATGATAGATGCCAATTATTGGTGCTTCAATTTTGCAAGTTCCAAGTAATTGGCACCTATTCCAATTACAAGAAATTCGCAAGTAATTTGAGATTAAACCACTTATTTTGGAAGTACTTTTAAAGTTATAGACTAATATTGTTTATCATTTGTTTTTATTTGAAAATATGAATATTATCAGTAATTGGAATCCATTAAAGCTTCATACGACAATTACTGGGGACAGCATGACAATTACTGGGTATTAATATAAGTATATTGTATTGTTTAAAAGTGTTCACATTTCAGACTAATATGCTGATTTCTTACTCTCAAAAACCTGAAATATGGCATCTTTATCTACAGTAAATTCATTTAAAGCATTAAATCCAATGCAAAATGTAAAGTTTTTTTTTTTTTTTTAAATATAAACTTGTGCCAATTACTGGATCACAAGGTGTCATACATTGGTGCTCTAGGTGCCAATTACTGGTGATTTCAGCAACTTTTTATAAATATATTTTTATAAAAATACTTTTTCATTTTTTTTTTTTTTGCTTTTAGTGGGCAGAGTAGATGCACAGATATGCATTCTTTGATTTAAAAATATTTCCAAATAAATATCTTATTTCTTTGTAATGAAAATTGAAGTAAGTTTAACGACAAATTCTTAGTGTGCCAATTACTGGGGATGTTACCCTTTAGTTAAAAATAAAACTAAAATAAGAATTATTATTAGTAGTATGAGCGAAAAGGTAATACAAATAAATATATATATAAAAGCTTAGTTTTGACACTTAAAAATTGAAAATAAAATTATTTAAAATAACATTATATTACATTTTAATATAATTTATTAAATTATACATTATATTTTATGTATAACATTTATATTATTATATTTTAAAATATTATTATATTAATTTTATGTAAAAAAAATAATAATCATCTTATTAGAATGAAATAGGCCCAATTTCCATAAAATTAACTCACAAAAATTGTCTTCATGGCGTGAGAAGACTGTTAAATAGTGCAGTCAATTAATTAAAAAAAAAAAAAAAAAAAAAAAAAAAAAAAACGTGGCGGAGGCAAATTTTTAAAAACTATTTTTTTCATAACATGCCCAGTTACTAGATCACTATTGCTTTCGCAATGTTAATAATGGAGAGTAACTTATGAAAACAAATTTATAAGATGCAACTTTGTATTATAAAAAAAAAAAAAAAAAATTGTTCTTCAATAAATATATCTCATTTCTAAATTATCAAAGGAGAGGGTGTAGATGGGTGATTTGAGGAAATATGCATATATTATAACTTATGACTGTCCAGTTGATTTATTAAAGACATTTATTATTAAACTAATTGGAAGAAAAAAATAACCACTTTTTTATTATTTAATTAATGCTAATTTAAAGGGTCTAAAAAATGTAAATAGCCAAAAAATATTTGTGGCAGTTTATATAAAATACTTTTTAGTTTATAGTAGTTTATAGAAGTTTATATAAAATACTGATACTAATAATTAATAATAAAATTTAAAATAATTATTCTGATTAATAATAATACTACCAAAAGCAAAAGACAATATCCCCTAAACTTATATCACATTGTTTAATCAAACAAAATTTTCAGCTCGTTGTGATTTCCTTATCACGAGTTGTAAAAGTTTAAATTTATCGGACTCTTATATTCAACTTTTTACAAAACTTGAGAGGAGGGAGGGAGAGAATTAAAATATTTAAAAAAGGCCCGAATAATGTCGAACTTATACTATTTTGCAAGCCCACAACAATTAGAATCTGACTTATAAGGTAGGGAGCAAAGAAATAACAAGGGACCAAAGTTGCTGGGGACTGAAATGTCTTGGGACCGAATTGTCTCGGGACCGAAATGTCTTGGGACCGAAATGTCCCGGGACCGAAACGGCGGGACCGAAGTGGCGGGACCGAAATGTCGTGTACCCGTACTTTATAGATGCATATCAATTTTATTACGTTTGAATGAGGATAACACCATTAAAATGCATTTGAAACATTTTTCCCCATTAACCGTAATGTTACGGAACACTTTTGATTGTCCCTGTAGTTGAACTATGCAATCGATTTTCATAAAATTTGAAATAACTCGACAAAATTATGTAATAATTATGTATTTTACATTTCAAACGATTCAGTTGGGTAGTTTTTGCGTTGTTATATGCGGACAGACGGACGGACTGAACGACAACAATAGGTGCTACGTATTTATATAATTACGAACGCACCTAAAAATGGCATAAAAGTATCTACATACGTACAAATCAGAGAGACGTTTTGTATAAACATGTTTTTGGGGATCTGTGATCCTTAAAATATGCAAATTTACCAAAAACCGGAAGCAGATTTTTTTTTTTTTTTTTTTTTTTTTTTTAACGATATAACAGAAGAATGTAAAAACAAAAGGACAGCATTTCATATAAAATGAAAAGGCAAAAGTACAACAGAACTATGGAGGGAAAAAAAAGCATTCCATGCACCAATTTAATCAAGAAAGAAACGATATTAAAAATGAAAAGAAAGTAATCAAAATAGTAATTTTGCACTTTTAAATAAAAGTAAAAAGAAATAAGAATTATCTTCTTGCTCTTCTGAGATTGTACCGTACATACCAACCACTCCCATTTCCTTCATACCTCAGCAGTGTTTCTTTCCTATAAAAGATTGGATTAGACGGTGAATGTCCGCTAAAACTGACTTTCGGAGATCAAAATTGCAAATAGTAATTAATTCAAAGTTGAAGCGTTCAGAAAATTTCTTGTGGTGAGAGAATTTCTATAAACATTATTTGGCCATTTTTATGCTGTTATTGTACGAGATATTTCAAAAATGAAAAAGTTTATTTAAATAATGGATTTTTTAAAAATTGCAAGCGACATAAATGTATTGTTAGATGCAATGTACTTAGGAAAACAGCAAATTTTATATAACAAAATTATATTTTAGTAATAAGTTAGATGGGTACAAAGACAAACATGAGGCAAAAACACACACCGGCTGATTTAAGGCTTCTGTCCCACGAGCTAATGCTAATCCTATGAAGAGGTTATTTACTAATATCTCGTTTGCATTTCGATACTTTTAAAGGTTTTTTTTTCTTTTTTTGCGTGGGATGGATGAAGTGCATCCTTATATCGCCCCATATTTTTTCGATTTTGGATACAGATATTTTTCATAATGACTCTTTTATTTCCAGAACCGATTTCGAAAGTGAAATTAACTTTATAAAAAAGATATCTTCTCCAAAATCGAAAAAGTAAAAAAGAGCGATGTAGAGATGCATCACACGTATCCAATTATCAAAAAATATTTAATATTCAAAATGCAAACGAGATATTAGAAAATAATCTCTCCATAGGATTAGCATAAGCTCGTGAGCGCTTAGCTTGACGTTTACCTTAATATGAACGCGACATTTTTTTTCAATGCTAAACAGTAGTCTACAGTCAAGCTTCAATCGTACCAATTGTATGCTGATAATATGCAAATAAAGTTGCATTCTGTATACAGAAAATTAGGTAAATTTCAATTTTTAATTTTTGATGAAATATTTTTAAAAAAATGTCATTGTCAAAATGTCAATGCTGCAACTTTCTACAAATCCGAAAAATCAGCAAAGAACGAAAATTCTTTAGCTTCTAAATGCCTTATAATTTGCATCGAGTGCATTTCTGCAAATTTTCAATTGGCTGGTTAAACAGAACGGGGTTTCATTCTTTCACTGCGATTTTTACTCCCAATCAATGGAACACAGACATGTAAGGCAATGTTTTTATAAAATAACAATTTCTGCGAGATTATAATTTGACAGAATCTAGGCTGATGGTGATCCTGGGTAAAATTCTAATGAAGCTACTTGGGAAATTGGGCCATAATTCTACGATGTGGCTATAGAGATTATGGCGATTTAGCTTCCAAAAGTTAATCTTCATTTGAATTAAAGTTTAAATCTCCATAATTGTGTTCAGTTAAGCTCATTCTAGCAGACAGAAAATTTCAAAATTAAATTTTAATGTTTAATAATTAAAAAAAAAATTGGTATTTCTTTTTTTTTTTCTTGGTGGATTCAATTGTCTCATCTTTGTGGGACAACTGGACCGGGTAGGTCTGTGACCGACACGTATTTGCTATTTTAATATGGAGTATCAAGTCCTGTTTGTAAAAGCGTAAATAACTTTAAAAAAAATTAAATCAAGCAGATCATTTAAATTATATATCAACTAAAGAGCGTCGTAAGGGAAAGCTTTGCTGTCAAGGCGTTTAATAAAAGCACTAAATGAGAGATTATAAAATTCATTTATACAAATTAAAACTTAGCAATTAAATAAGTACTTATGTATTTTACACTGTTAAAAATCTTCTCCTAGTTTGAACCAAATTTTGGTACTCAATAGCTGCCACTGAAAGATGGTGAAATCTTGAACCAATATTTGGAGCTGCGGTTGCAGCATACTTCCAGTTGTTGGAACGAGGTTGAAATAGGAGGCTTCAAATGTTGGTACAAGATGTCACCATCTTATGGTGGCAGCTATTGAGCACCAAAATTTCGTTCTAACTTGAGCAAAAATTTTAACAGTGTAGTTCAGGATAAGTACTAAAGTTACATGGGTATTTAGAAAGAAAAATAACAAGATAAATCTATGAACAAACGACGACATAAATAAATATTTCATTCTTATTTTTTTTTTTTTTTTTTTTTTTTTTTTTGAATTTTGAATTAGAATGGACAGTGATTTGGGGCCTATAGCTACTAGGGCTGTCGCCTCGATTGATCCACAATACACAGAAACAGAGACAATACAGAACACTTATTTATTACAGAGATCCATTTAGAGATGTAAATTTTCCGTAAAAATATAAGTGGCGGAAAAAAACCGGTTTTTTACCGGTTTTTTTCGGAAAAAAACGGAAAAATTGGAAAAATTCATTTTTCATGACTGTTTCTCCCAAATAAATTATATTTTCTTAGAGAATATTAAATAATAAACATTTTTTCTCATTTATATGTATTAAATGAAAATTATTTTCACTTTATATTACAAAATAAAAAGAAAGTAGCAAAGCCTGCTTTTAAAAGTTTAGTCTTTTTTTTTCAACAGCCCAAGAATTTTTATTAAATGCTATTGCTTGATATATCATATCTCTGTTGAAATGATTTTTCAGTTACATGTTTAACTACCAATTGACCTATAATGTAAAAACCTGAGCCAATATGTCTGCAGTTTGGAATGAAATAAATTATGCATTCCATTTACATAAGTATAGTTTTTAAGTAAATGATACAAGTTTAAAGAAATTATTGCAGTTTTGTCATTATTATGAATATCAGTATTCAAAAATTCCATTGTTTGTTTAAAAAATGTATATTTTTACATTATTACTTTTTTTTTCCTTAGAATTATAATTTTATTTCCTTTATAAAATAGGTTTAGTTTTGGTATAGCTTTCCAATCTCAACTCAAAAAAGTTTTGATTTAGTTTTATAATCTAAATTCAAACAAAACTAAGTTTTACTTTGGCTTACTCAGGTCTGCAACTAAAAAATAGCATAGGATTTATTGACTGTTAGATTTTTACTCACTGAAACCAAAAAATATACGTATATATATATATATATATATATATATATATATAAAGCATCGTTTATACGACGATCACTTATACGACGTTTACATTTATACGACGTTTGAGAGTGGTCCCGATTCATTCCTATTCATTTTAATGTAAAAATATATCTTTTATACGACGCCCAAAATCGTTTATACGTCGATTTTTCGATTTTGTATAGGTTTATTTTTGTTTATTTTTCTTGTGTATTTTACGAACGAACGGAAGTTGACAGCTATAAATGACACGTGCACATTATAAAAATGTGGGTTGCTGTTCGATTAGTCTGAAAAATCAGCTTACGTGTAACAGATTACACTGGGAGGGGTCATTCTTTTTTCGGAGATGGTCAGCGTTCCGGACCTGCTTTAAATTGCAAATAGACTGTGCTTCTAACTGTTATCAGTATTGGCGACTTTTAGTTGTCCACGCGGGGTTTTTGATCTTTAACTTTAAATGGAAAGGAACTGATGTATTGCAAATGAGGAACCTTTCGGTGAAACATAAATAAAGGTATGTATATTTAAATTGCTTAATAATCCCCCCCCCCCCCCGTTTTTAAAGCTAAGTGAAAACAAAATTAATTTTAGTTTTGGAAGTGAAAATCGATTATACGTCGTTATCGTTTATACGACGTTTTTCGGTAGTCCCTTCCGCGTCGTATAAACAATGCTCCACTGTATATATTTTAAGTTTAATTAAATGTAGTTTTTTTTCTTTTTATTCTGAAATCTGGTATTCTATTCTTGAATAAGAAACCATATTCAATAATGTTTCCACATGGTAATTTTATATTTCTAAGAGTGGAACTCGTAAGTTTTGAAAACAGAACACTACAAATAGAAAATGCTCACTATTTGAGGAATTAACAAAAGCAGTTACATACAAAGATAAACTTCTACTGTGCTTTAGAAAACTACAAAAATTCAAAGTTTAATCAAGAGGGAAAGTATAATTTGGAACATAGTTACTTGTAATAAAATATGGGGGTTTTTTTTCATTGCAGTTGTACTTTTCTAATGCAAACTGCCCATGTTTTTGCAATATTACTGTACATTATGAAGGTAAAATGGAGATCAATTTTAGATTCAACACCTTGAAAAAAAACATTCAATTAATCAGCTATAACGAAATCTTGAAAAATGCAGCATAGTAGTGCCACCTATAGGGCAATTTATACCAAAAACTAAATAGCATTAATATATATCAGAAACTGTCTGAAGCTGTAGTTTGATTTTTTTTTTTTTTAATCGTCCTTGAGGTAAAGCTATTGCGATAATCTTGAATAATGCAGCATAGTAGCGTCATCTGTTGAGCAATTTACACCAAAAAGTAATGAGCACGAAGTTATGTCAAAGATTAACTTTATCTGAAATTTTATAAAAATACATGCATTACTTTGAGATAGAACTATTGTGGAAATTATGAATAATGCAGCATAGCAGCGCCATCAGTTTGGTGATATACACTAATAACTAAACATCTCGAGTTTATATCAAGGTAACTGAATCTAAAGTTTTGTGAAATTATGTGCGTCAGTTCTTGAGATAGAGTGTCCATAAAATTTGTCACATACAGACTTACAGAGTGGCAGATATTTTCAAAAAACCATCAAAACGTGTTCAGGAGCTTCTATAACGTTTAAATACACCAAAAACTCGAAGTCAAATTATTCACGAATTTAATACTTACTTCTTGAAAAGATAGATTAAAGTAATAAATGCTTACTTCAAAATTTTATGTTGAATTTTTAATTTTATCATTTCCATTAATCGGCATATCATTGCAATAATTTTACACATGAGTTAATTTTTAAAAAGAGAAGTTGCATTTAATTACATATCTAGATTTTTTTTATGTAATCAAGTTTTTGTGAAATTGTGAACTTTTTGTATATACTTGTACAAAATATATTCAGAATTTTTTAATAAGAAATTATTACTATATTTAGGTTCCTATTGAGAAATTTTTAATAAGGTTATTTATATACATATATGCAACTTAATAAGATTCAGCTGCAGATTTTTTTTTTCATCAATCACTGCACTTGCGAAAGATTCAGTTTGTTGATTAAACTTTTTCTGAAATGTCTATTTTCAAGAGAAATTTTGCAATTGTATTTGCAAGAGAAATTTGGGTCTTGTGTTTCAAACAAGAAAAAAATGTGAAGGATCCTTTCAAGTCTTCTCAAACAGATTTCTGCTCAGAGATCAGATTACCCACATTAAAATTTTCATGTGAGACACTCCAAATAAAAATAAATAAAATAAAAAGTATAAGAATGTAGCTATTACAAAATTTGCACTATATTATTTCATAAATGAAATTTCAATTTTTCCAGTTCGGAAAAATTGAAAAATAAGCCTTCGGAAAAAAACCGAAAAAAACCGTTTTTTTTCCCAATTTTTCCGGTTTTTTTCCGATTATTCCCATCTCTAGATCCATTACATATATTTATTACACTACAAAGGGACAACACAGACATCCATGCCGCGAGCCGGACTCGAACCGGAAACCAGCGGTGTGAGAGCAGCTGCCGCTACCAATTTTTTTTTTTTTTTTTTTTTTTTTTTTTTTTTTTTTTTTTTTTACCTGAGAGAAAGTGCGATGTGTCCAATAAACATGCTTAAAATGCAACTGTGATTTTATATCGAACGGAACTATTTGTTATTATTTTCGATAATTATCTAACAATGTCACTTTGTCTTATATACACCTCTTCACCTGTATCGTAAAATTTCAAGATTTGGCTATCTCACTTACAAGGAAGGTCTCCATACTGGGCATACTCAGTATTTTATGAAAAAATACTAATTAAAGTACTTATGTATGTGATAAAGGATCAGTCAAAATTAGCGGCGGAATCACATTAGAAAATATGTAAAAAAATTAAACCTTTTCGAATATTTGGCGTGAAAAGACGAAAGCGTCACTCGATTTGGCGAGCAGCCCTTTTCCTCGCCAAAAGCAAACGATTATAATGCAACTCAAAACTGTTGGATATTTAGAATGCGTGTAATTGGTATTTAATGAATTTAAACATAAACAATGAGAGACTTTAATATATTATATACATATATAAATGTATTGTATTACATATATATATTACTTGTTGAAGTAAGTTATTTAATTAATCACTGGAAAAAAATTTCATAGATAAAAAAATATTGAGAAAAATTATCTTCATACATTAAAGCGTATTCAAAAATAAAAGCTAGAGGTTTCTATAGCAACAAAATCTAATCAACAATTCTCAATTGGACTTTGAGCTTGAAGTTCGTTTTAAATCTCAAATTTTGATGATTAAATTTGAATATAAATACATATAAATATCGATATAACAAAATTATACTTAAAACAAACTAAAACTTACAAAACTCCGTTGTAAGCGAAGCTCAAAAAAAATATTTATAACTGCTGGGGTAACTGGATACTGTATGGTGAAGTTTCCCCCGATACATGTCCTAGCTACCCCATTCTTGAAAAATTTATTTATATCATAACTTTTTTTATTGTAAGTTTTTTAAAAAAATGAGAAATTTATTTTCTGTTGTAAGAGAAACCCCCAAAAATTATTTATAACTGCTTTAGTAATTGGGTTTAACATGATCTACTTTTCCCTGATACACATGTCCCAGTTACCCCATTCTTGAAAAATTTATGTTGTAACTGGGACACCAGCCTTTTATGTGAAACATGAAGTAAATATGTATACATACCTAATAATATTAATGTAATAGTTATGTGCCTAATCTTTTTTATTATTATTGTTTACAGCTTTTTAACACAAAGACGAGAAAGGTCAAGCAAATTGATGTTATTTTTAGAAAAAAGGAACCTAAATTTTTTATAATGTATCACAGCAAAGACAGAGTTATGATCAAATTGACACACTTTTTTTTTTTTTTTTTTTTTTTTTAAGAGATGATATATAATCATAAAAGTTAAAACTTAAAAGTCATCAATGATTTTTTATAAAATAGCCTATGGCCCAGTTACTCCAGCTTATCTAATATTATAAAGGACAAATGTAACTGTGTATAACACTGATGTCATTCTGCGAATGGCAACAGTTTCCGATAAAACTTCGCTTTTCAATTTTTCAATTTTTGCCACTGAGATTTTTTTTAATTTCTAACCATTGCTTATTTTTAACCTTCTATTACCTTATTCTAGACGTAAAGGAAATCGTATACTGATAAATTGCCGTCTATAAACATTAGACCGAATTTTTATTGTTATTTTTATTAATATAAAAACCAAAAAAAATGAGCAAAAACATTTTTAAACGCCTCCACAAAACTGGAAAATTATTGTCATATATTTAGATCACATAAACGTAAAGCAAAAAGACCAATGTTCAACTAATTGCACAGCCTTGAGCTGAAAAAAAAATACATAGGAACTGATAACTGAATTTTATATATTTTATGGTGCTAATTTAAAAAATAATTATGAAAAATTTTTATCCCGTCATGTTTTCTTGAAAAATTCAATTTTACTTAGATTTTTATAAACATTCCATCGGCCATACGCCCCATTCCTCCTTCCATCTTCAATAGAAGAAAGTATTGTAATCGAAAAAAAATTTCGAATTCCGGTTTTCGTCGGATTTACACGTTTTAGGGGTCAGAGATTCCAAAAAACATGTTTTTACAAAATGTCTGTCTGCCCGGTTGTCTGTCTGTCTGTCTGTGTGTCCGTATGTCGCCATTCTACCATCATAAAGTGTATGAATATATGCATAGAATTGAACCAAATTTTTTGTGAACGTTTTTGGCTGAGGCAAGCAGATCCCCCTTCAATTTTAAAATATTCCGCTGGAAGGGGGCGCTGCAATAGCGATTTTTGTACCATTTTCAACATTGTACCACCTAAAAGTGTATGAAGTTATGCATACAACTGAGCGAAATTTTTCGTGTAAGTGTTTAGCAATGGTTAGTTGGTCCTTCCTGAACTTGAAAAAAAATCTGCCGGAAGGTAGCTGTAATAGCGCTCTAATAGCTATTTTTGTGCCATTTTCAATGTTGTAGCACCTAAAAGTGTATGAAGTTATGCATAGAATTGAACCAAATTTTTTGTGTATGATTATTTTTGAGTATGGCAAGTAGGTCCTCCCTGAATTTGAAAAAAAAATCTGCCTAGCATGCTATTGTCCATCGGTTCGTGCAGAGACGGAAATTCGTTTTTACTCTGATTAATTGACTGAAGCAGAAATTTAAAATGAAAATCAAAGTTGGCTTAGTATTGAATTAAAGTTATAAAAGCATTAACATGTGTAACTATATTTTTAAATATTAAAATGTACGTACGAGATAGAAGAAAGTCTTGCCATTGGCACATGCAACCAGTTTTATTTTGTAAATCGAAAATTCTTCATGTTAACTTTTGTTCAATTGAGGACATATTTGTTCAGTTTCATCAAACTGATTTTATTTTCATTTCGCCTGTACCTAAATAAAGAATTAAAAAGAGTTAAAAATAGTCTTGTTTACAAAAAATAAGGGGGGGGGGGCTACCTTATAACATGAATTATTATTTGAAATTTGGCAGTTAATCAAATTAATATTATAGTTTTTTCATATAATTATAATAAAACTAAATTTACATTTTCAACGACAACAAAAATCTACTTAGAGTAAGATCTCATGCAATTTAAAAGCAAAATATCGGGTTGCAATACCACCTAATTTTAAATAAAAGCAGTAGTTCCTGGCAGAAATAACATATTCGAATTTTACACGTGGCCGAGTAAAATTACTATAAGAATTAAAAAGAATTAATGTTTCAGTTTTCAGATGGTGTGTTGAGCATTTTTTAATATCGAAAATACAAAAGAATGTTTATGACAACTTACAACATGTACGCAGTCACCAACTAGTGTAAAATTATTACAACAGTTAGAAAAAATTAACGTTGCACTTTTCAGATTGTATTTTGAGCATTTTTTAATATCAAAAATGCATGATAATTTTTACGACAATTTACATACAGTCACATAAAAGAACGGTGGATGACCAAGAAAACAGAAAAATGAAAATAATGAATTATTTTCATCTGCATTACATAATATTGAAATACATAAGAATTCATAGTTTTCGTTGAAGTACAGTAATTCGAATAACGGATTGAAATATAACGAAATTTTGCAAATTACATTTGATTTACTTTAAAAAACTATTTTAAAATTTTTTCAAAAAGTGATGCAAACAAAAATGTAAATCAAGCGCGTTCATAATAATTATTGGTACAAAAACAATTTGACCCATTTCACAGGATTGTGAGAAAAAAAGAAACTTTTACATAAGTTTTCCTCAAAGTAAATAACCAAATGATCAAAATTGAAAATAAAATAAAAATTTACTTTCGTCGAGGATTTTTCAATTTAAAATATTTACTTGACAATGCAAAATTGTTGATCACAGAAACAAAATATTGCTTCATTAGACGAATGCATTACAATTACAACAAGGAAAAATGGCAGTGTGACACCTTGATTTCTAAATCAATTATTTCCAGCGAATGTGAAATCAAAGTAGTTTCATCATGTCTGTCAAGTGTTATGTTTTCTTAATGCTTGGATTTATGCTCAAAAACATGAGACAATAGCTGGGGTGAGAACTCGAAAAATAAATAAATCAAAAGTGGAAAAAGAAAGGATAAATGTAATTTCAAAAATTACAACAACCATTTGGGAAATGATTTTTTTTTTTTTTTTTGAAGGACTAAAATATAAGATTTATAAATAAATTTCTTTATTAAAAAAATAGTTTTGCCTCCCTTTTTGTAAACAATGCATGTTTATTAACCGACTTCAAAAAGGAGAGGAGGTTATCAATTCGACGCGTATGTATTTTTTTTTTTATGTATGTACACCGATTACTCCGAAACTATGCAGCCGATTAATTTGGTTTTGGTGTTAAATTAAAGAGCTTACTCTCGGATTGGTACCACATCCATTTCATACAAATTGGTTCAGTAGTTTTTTAGTAATTAAGCAAAAACTATTAAAATTAGTGTTTTTTCGGTAATTAAAACTGTTGAATTAGTTCCTACAATAGAGCGAAGTCAGGATGGCCGAGCGGTTTAAAGCGCCTGATTTAAGCTCTGGTTCTCGAAAGTGACAATGGGTTCGAACCCCGCTCCTGACATACGTGTGTACAATAATTTTCCGTATTATAATTTTTACAAATTAAATACTAATTATGCTATTAAGAATATTTTGTATTTATTACGTATATATTTTACAAATTAAATACTTATTATGCTATTAAGAATATTTTTAACCGACTTCAAGAAATAGAGGAGGTTATCAATTCATCGCGTATATATTTTTTTAATGTATGTTCACCGATTACGCCGAAACTATCCAACTGATTAATTTGGTTTTGGTGTTAAATTAAAGAATTTACTCTCGGATTGGTACCACTTCCATTTCATAGAAATTGGTTCAGTAATTTTTTAGTAAACGGGCAAAAACTATTAAAATTAGTGATTTTTCGCTAATTAAAACTGTTGAATGAGTTTCCACCATGGAGTGAAGTCAGGATGGCCGAGCGGTCTAAGGCGCCTGATTTAAGTTCTGGTTCTCGAAAGAGAGCGTGTGTTCGAACCCCACTTCCGACATACATGTATACAACAACCTATTCCGTATTATAATTTTTACACATATATTTTGCAAATTAAATACTAATTATGCTATTAAGAATATTTTGTATTTAACCGTTAGCACAGAGTATCAGAGATAATTTACCAACTCAATACTTTATCAGTGAGAGAGTGCTAAAATAATAGACTTCCGAAAAGTAATATGACGTTGAATAAGTTCACCGAATAGATAGCCGAGCGGTCTAAGGCGCCTGATTTAAGTTCTGGTTCTCGAAAGAGAGCGTGTGTTCGAACCCCACTTCCGACATACATGTATACAACAACCTATTCCGCATTATAATTTTTACACATATATTTTACAAATTAAATACTAATTATGTTATTAAGAATATTTTGTATTTAACCGTTAGCACAGAGAATCTGAGATCTTTTATCTCCTCAATACTTTATCAGTGAAAGAGTGCTAAATTAATAGTCTTGCGAAAAATAACATGACCTTGAATAAGTTTCCTGACTTGATTGCAATCAGGATAGCCGAGCGGTCTAATGCGCTTGATTTAAGCTCTGGTTCTCGAAAGAGAACGTGGATTCGAACCCCACTCCTGACATACATATATACAAAAGCCTTTTCCGTATTATTCTTTTTACAGATATATTTTACAAATTAAATACTAATTATGCTATTAAGAATGTTTTGTTTTTAACCGTTAGCACAGAGTATCAGAGATCTTTTACCAACTCAGTACTTTATCAGTGAAAATGTGCTAAAATAATAGACTTGCGAAAAGTAATATGGCGTTGTTCACCGTTTAGATTGCAGTCAGGATAGCCGAGCGGTCTAAGGCGCCCGATTTAAGCTTTGCTTCTCGAAAGGGATCGTGGGTTCGAACCCCATTCCTAACATCCATATATAACATACATTATTTTTTCCGTATTATAATTTCTTTAACTGACTTAAAAAAGGAGAGAAGGTTATCATCAATTCGACCGCGTATGTACTTTTTTTTATATATATATATGTTCACCGATTACACCGCAACTATCCAACCGATTAAACTAAGTATTACGGTATAAATAACTAAAAAGTAAGAAATAAAATAAACTTTTTCAAAAAAAATATAACCGACTTCAATCAACGCTCTAAAAAGAGTTAAATAATTCTTTAAAATACCCTAATGATGAATTGTTATCTAATAATCACACATCAGATATCATGTACCGACAAAAAAATGGTTATAAGTTTAATACATAGACTTTAATATCCAGCAAATATGGTTTTTCGACAGAATATTTTTTACAAGCGATTAATTCACATATTTTTGATTTAATTTATGAATAGATACATATAAAAAGTAATGAATTACTTTTTGAAGTTGGTGCCAAACTATTGTAAGTATAGTAAGAATTGTGGTTATATTATGCCTAATACCATAAATAAAATGGTAAAAATCATTATTGATTGTGATTGTTTGGCACCAACTTCAAAAAGTAATTCATTACTTTTTATATGTATCTATTCATAAATTAAATCAAAAATATGTGAATTAATCTCTTGTAAAAAATATTCTGTCGAAAAACCATATTTGCTGGATATTAAAGTCTATGTATTAAACTTATAACCATTTTTTTGTCGGTACATGATATCTGATGTGTGATTATTAGATAACAATTCATCATTAGGGTATTTTAAAGAATTATTTAACTCTTTTTAGAGCGTTGATTGAAGTCGGTTATATTTTTTTTGAAAAAGTTTATTTTATTTTACAGTTAAAATGAAATAAAGCTGAAACATCTCGAACAGATTGCCATTTATATAGTCATTTTCCTCCTAAAGTGTTTATTAATTTTTAAAAACAAAATAAAGAGGTGATAGTGTTTCTTCCCTTCTGAAATCATTCAATATCTACCCTATCTATATTATAAATGTCAAACATACTGTGCCTAACCAGTAATATGCTTAGGAAAATTTTAGGTCCTTTAAAGGACCCTTCACAAAATAATTCATCTTAAAACAAAACCCTTCACAAAACTTTTTATCCACAAACAGAACTCTTCACCAAAATTTTTTATCCCCAAACAGAACCCTTCACAAAACATTTTATCCCAAAATAGGACCCTTCACAAGATGTTATTTGTCTCTTAAATAGATCTTTCACATATTTTTTCCACATGTTTTATATATATATACATATATATGTTTAGGAAAATTTTAGGTCCTTTAAAGGACCCTTCACAAAATAATTCATCTTAAAACAGGACCCTTCACAAAACTTTTTATCCACAAACAGAACTCTTCACCAAAATTTTTTATCCCCAAACAGAACCCTTCACAAAACATTTTATCCCAAAATAGGACCCTTCACAAGATGTTATTTATCTCTTAAATAGATCTTTCACATATTTTTTCCACATGTTATATATATATATATATATATATATGTATGTATGTTTAGGAAAATTTTAGGTCCTTTAAAGGATCCTTCACAAAATAATTCATCTTAAAACAGGAGCCTTCACAAAAATTGAACTTTTCACAAAATTAATCATTTAATAATAAAATCTGGCTTGTAAATAGGCAGTTGAACTCACCAAAGAGCACATTACTTATCTTTTTATATATGAAAATTAGAACCTGAAGACATCGATAATTTAAAATTCACAAAATTCTAACTAGAATTTTCACAAATATAAGAAAAAAAAATTCACAATTTCACAAAAACAAGACCTTATGAGAAAAGTCTGGACAGACCCCTGGTAACGTATACGTCCTTTTACAAATAGCAACACATTCAAATTTTAAATGAAACTTCAGTTTTACAAATTTGACCACTGCAAATTTTTAAACTTCTAAACATTGCACATTTTAAATTTTTACACCAACGTATAGGGAAAAAAATGTATTTTTAAACGCAGTTTGTTTGAAAGCTGTATCTCAATTTGTTTTTGAGTTCTTAATTTTTTATTTATTTATTTATTTATTTATTTATTTATTTATTTATTTATTTATTTATTTGTAGTTTTAATACTTTTTTGTCATCGTGGCAACAGAAGTATTTAAAAAATGTGGACATTACAAGGATTCAGATATATCTATTTTTGACTGACAACCATTTTCCAAATGGTTAATAAATGATAATTTTACTTAGAAGTTTTATAGGGTCTCAGAATAAAGATAATGTATACATTTATTTTTAAAAAATTCTTAGGGCATCATTATCTAAATGGCAACTTATGTTTTCTGAATTACAAAAGAAATTTTTTTTAAGTTATGCTTGTTTTAATTACCATGCTCAAAATTCTACCTATCAGAAACTTTTGTTTTAACCCTTTAAGACCAGACGGTATTTTAAAATACTATTAAAATAATTTGTTAAAAAGTTCATTTAATACATCGATTAGTAATAATACAGTTTAAAATGAGTTATAAACACCTCACTTTATCTGCTTGCATAAAACAAAATCATTTTTAGAAGGATAATTTCTTTTGCTTTTGCATCTTTACAGCTTTCTTGACTCTAAAAAATTACGGAGGTAAGGGGGTTCAGTTCGAAAATATTTCTTTGTTTCCATTGTAAGAACATTATGTTTGTACATTTCTTTATTCTACGAAATATTATATATAATATTTTAAATAAAAGATTTAAGTAGAGTTAAAAATAGTGCACAAAATCCCAATAAGTACAAGCTTAATTAATTAATTTTAGCTCTTAAAATCCTTCTAAAACTTATAAAATGATTAGATAAATTTTCTAATGTAGTTGTAAAAAAATCACGAAAAAATGCTTTAGAAAAAGAAATTTTCTTGAATTCATAATTTGGAACATAAAGAGTTAAATGGTGCTACATTTTTTTCACGGAACTAATTTTATGTTTTCAAAAAAAAGTAAGAAAAATTATGCGTTAAGCATAGATTATGAAGCACTTTCCAACATTTTTTGAAATCTTTAACAAAACTTCGTTATCCAGGGAAATAGCGTTTTATTGTCCATATCCAAATATGTATTCCAATACTTTTGAAAAGCCCTGTATTTGATCTGTCGGTTAATATATAGACTACATAATGGTAAAATTTACTTTAGGAAGAAAACGCCTAACTGGTTGAAATTTTCCTTTCAGCAATTTATGCTAATGGATGGAAACATACTTGAATACTTTTGTTTAGCCTTGTAAAATACATAATACCTTTAATACACGAAAATATTTTGCTAAAGTTTATTTTAGAAATAAATTCTCTTTAAACTACTTAAATCAAATTTCCAGAATTATCGTCCAAAAGTGATAATGTATCTTTTTTTTTTTTTTTTTCGTAACCCTGTATATTATTTCATCTAAATTTACAAACATCTCTTATTAAACTAAATGCAGTTCATCGTAAAAAGGCATAAAATATTTTAAAACCACCTTTATGTAAATTACCCTCATATTCAGTAACCTTTCAGAGATTTTTTGTGTAACCCTGTATTTCGAAATTGTTAGCATTTATGTAAACCATATAACATGCATACATCTAGTGAAACTTAAAAGCGTACCTCATAATGTATTTCATCCATCTAACAGCCATCTTCCATAATATACAGGACTTCGGATAGAATATGCTATTTGAAATCTTTTGTGTGTCCCTGTAAATGTTATGCACTATGTATTATGCATGAAATAACTCATATTAATCCTCAGCAACGTACATCAATTTGATTATATATGAAATCGTTTACCATAATTAAAATATGTCGCAAACAATCCCCCCCCTTTATTATTATCGATTGGAATTCTTTTGTGTGGCCCTGTAAATGAATAATAACTATTCTTTTCGCTGTATACTTTAGAAAATGCATATCATAGTGCACTTTGAAGATGCATATCAATTTGAAGATGTTTTACAGGGTTTAACATCTTTAAAATTCATTTGAAACGATTTTTCCCCATAGGTCGTAATGTAATGGAAAACTTTTGACTGTCCCTGTAAATAAACTAATTATGGCAGAAACTTCATTTTCAATAGGGTTCGTGCTTGGGTAAACGTTATTAACTTCCAAAAATTTCATGACAATCCGAGTATATTTACGAGAGTTAGAACGTGGACAGACGGCTCGACGGACAGATGGACAGACAAACCGAATGCATAAGCAGTTTTCAACTTTGTTGGAAAGTACTAAAAAGAAAAAAAAGTCTCATTTTGTTCTTTAATTTAAATTATGAATGCATTTAAAAAAAAAAAACTAAAGTTATTTTATAGTCAGTCTGTACATTTTAAAATTTTAACATCATGGATAGAACATAACCATTTTATTTAGAATATAATTTTATTGATATTTCGACTGTAATAGTAAGTAATTATTCAGACATGAAACAAAATGTAATCATTACTCTATAGCATTCAACAATAAATTTACTTTAGACTTAATAGCCACATCCACCTCTGGTTGAGGTTTGATTAAAATTCGACACATCCGTGTATCTTCCAAGAAGTAGTATATACCAGAAGTTCATTGTTTAGCAGCTAAAAAAAAAGAGAGATAAGATTTCGTCGTGTATTTATTAAAAGGTAATTTAAACGAAAATGAAAACAAAAATAATAATAATTTCAAAAGAAAAACTGCGTAAACCAGTGTAATGTAGTACCAAGCATATGCTCCAAAATATATCAGACTTGGATGAATTACTGATTTTTTGGAAAGTAATTACTTTAAGACGTCACACTACTGACTGAGAAAGACCCGGATGATAATGTAGAGTCTATGGGGGCGTTCTTTTTAAATATCTCGCCCAAATTTTAATATTTTAACATGATTTTTTTTTCATAGGATAGCTGAGGACGATCCACAACAGAGTTAGTTTTTACTTATTTTACTTAATCAAATTTTGATTTCAGATTTACAAAAAAAAAAAAAAAAAAAAAAACTTTGATTTTTAGAACTGGTTCTGAAACTGAAATTATCCGAATACAAAAAGAATATAACCAAAATCGAAAAGTAAATCTAACCCGGCTGTGAATCGTCCTCAACTATCCTATGAAAAAAAAATCATGTCAAAATATTAAAATTTGAGCGAGAATTTGAAAAGAACGCCCCCATAGACTTTATATTATCATCCGGGTCTTTTTCGGTCAGTAGTGTGGGCTCTTAAACCTATGTTATCCCTCCCTTTTACCCCTTGAGGGGCAGTGATATGTCTATGAAACCACTTAATTTTTGTTTGCAAAAAACCCCATCGGCACCAGAATTTTAGTAAAAAAAAAAAAAAAAATTAGATAATTATATGTGTAAAATAAAGCTTTTTTCTCATTTACAGTCGGCTCTCGTTAATTCGAACTCGTCGGGTCCACAAGAAATGTTCGAATTATCCGAAGTTCGAATTATGGAAAATATGAAATGAAAACATGCTTAATATGGTACTATTACAAAGAAATTAATGTTATAGTGCTTTTTAAGTTTATTATGTCTGTTATCATCAGAATATGACTTAATATTAAATTAGAACGTATAAATACATAAACTAATTAAAAGATTAGAAACAAGCACAATGGAAGAAAAATCTGAAGCGTCGCTGATGGACAGACGGGGCACTTAGAAAGTGGATATCAAATGCATGGGATTACATATATACTCGTTCGGAACAATTTTCACGAAAATCAAAGAAAGAAAATTATTCAAATGATCTGAAATCCGAGAGAAAGAAAAGAAGAATGAAAAATCCAAATTCTCGTTAGTTCGAATTAAACGATGTCAAGAGAAAATGAGTTCGAATAAATGAAAAATTTTAACGTTATTCTGCCATTGAAAATTTCGGGATTTCATGTTTAGTTCGAATTAAGCGAAGAATCGAATTATCCGATTTCGAATTAACGAGAGCCGACTGTATCAGTAAATTTGTTTTGAAATTCCAGTATCATTCATTCGTTTCAACATTTTCGCAACAGAAGCGCTCTGAGCCGCAAAGGGTTAAGGGAAGACACGCCCACTCCCATTAATTTTACTCTAACATTTTACGCTCACTTATCATATGTAAATAAATTTTACCCAAGTGTTTATACTGGGTGTCCCAAAAATGACAGATGGATTTTAAAATTCAACAACTTGTAAATGGTGACAGATACAGTCGGCTCTCGTTAATTCGAACTCGTCGGG
The DNA here is from genome assembly GCA_964019185.1 of Maratus speculifer. NCBI lineage: Eukaryota > Metazoa > Arthropoda > Arachnida > Araneae > Salticidae > Maratus > Maratus speculifer. The sequence continues at coordinate 310,301,383 of OZ025294.1, forward strand.
ACCACAAGATATGTTTGAATTATCCAGAGTTCGAATTAAGAAAAGTATGAGAGGAAAACATATTTAAAGGGGTACTATCACAAGAAATTAATGTTATAGACATTTAAATATATTTCCCCAGTTATCATTCGAATATATGACTTAATATTAAATTAAAAGATATAAATTCACAAACTAATTAAGGGATTATAGGAACATACGTAAACAAAAATGGGGTGGAGGTGTCATTGATGGTCAGACGGAAAACTAAAAAGAAACGGATATAAAATGCATGGGACTATATGTATCCTGGTTCAGAACACTTTTGGCAAAAATGAAAGAAAGAAAGTTATTTCAAGGATCTGAAGCCCGAGAAAAAGTAAAGAAAAATGAAAAATCGAAATCCCGTCAGTTCGAATTAAACGAAGTCAAGAGAAAAGGAGTTCGAATAATTGGAAAATTTTAACGTTATTCTGCTATTGAAAATTTCGGGACTTCATGTTTAGTTCGAATTAAGCGAAGATTCGATTTATCCGACTTCGAATTAACGAGAGCCGACTATATTAAGAAAATTCTTGCAGGTGGGTTATGTATGATATCAGAAGTTTCTATGCTGTGATTCTCAATTTTAGCTACAAATTAGCGGCGTTAGATGGCGCTAAAAGCATTAACCGCTAAATTAAGGCTCGATTTTTCAGCCGCTCTCATCTCCTGTGAGAAAAAAAGAAGAGTAAAATGTATTGAAAAATGAAGCATAGCAGTGTCCCCAGTTAGGTGATTTACACCATAATTTAATCAGCGACAATTTTTGTCAAGATTTAACTGAATATGAAGTTTGAGAATAGTCCACGTGTTAGTTTTTGAGATCGAATCATTGCAGAAATCGTAAATAAATCTGGATACTAACACCACCTGTTGAACGATTCAGACCAAAAACTAGAAACTAGCTTATATCAGGGATTTACTGAATCTGAAATTTGATAAAAATTCGTCCATTTTTTTCTGAGACAGAGTTATGAATAATGCTGCATAGCAGCGTAACTTGTTGAACGATTTACATCAAAAGGTAATCAGCACCATATTATATCAAGGACTAAAGGAATCTGCAGTTTTATGAAAATTCCGTCCGTTAGTTCTTGAGATATAGTTATTGCTAAAATCGTGAAAAAAGTAGCATGAGTAATGTACACCAAAAACTAATCAGATTCATATTATGTTAAGGTCTAACTGAATCCAAAGTTTATGAAATTCCGTGCATTAATTCTTGAGATAGAGCGCCCACAAAATTTTTGTCACAGACAGACATTTTGTAAAATCATGTTTTTTAGGGTTCTCGTACTCCTAAAATTTGGAAAACCGGAATTTGAAAATTTGAACGAATCCAATACGTTATTTTTGTAAAAATAGAAGAAAGTAAAAATGACGAATATACACGGTTATACGTCATTTTCAGGCATTCTATGTAAGAAAGAATATTACATAAAATAATGATATACAAACGACAGCTTGAGAATGTTGTTGCATGACTTCAGTAGGCTCTTAAAGAGCTTGTGTTACTTAAACAATACACACAAATGCAAATGCTAAACCAATGGCTCTGGTATTTTTTCCCCTTTTTTTTTAAATTCTCATTTGCACTTTAATGTTTCTTAATGTTTTTTTTTTTTTTTTTTGTATTTTTTTTTTCACTTTATGTTAATTGGTGCTTTTACTTCCTAAATGAAAAGTGCCCGCGGAATAAACAAGTTGGAAATTGCACGTAAAGCGTAGTAAATGAGGTGCGTTCGTAAGATAACGAAGTTTTTAAAATATTCAGATCTTGCTGTTATAGTTCACAGTACTTCGGATACAGTATAGTAGTCGAAATTTTTTTTGTGTGTTCCTATAAATATGCAGGAAGTAACTTTTATTACATCTCAGCAACGTATATCATATTCATAAAATGTTGACTAGTTTAATATAATTAAAACACGCCCCAAACAATATTTCCCCGTATAGCATTATGTAGTGGAATACTTTTGTGTGGCTCTATAATTTAATAATAAATATTCTTTGAATCATAGAATGTACAGAATGTATATTTTAGTATATATAGACTACATAGGTTCATGTCAATTCTATTATACACGAAAAAGTTTAACATCAATAAAATGTACTTGAAACTATTTTTTCCTATTGGTCGTAATGTAATGGAATACTTTTAATTGTCTCTCTAATTAAACTGTACATCCTATTTCCATAAAATTTAAAATGACTCGACAAAATTACGCTAAAATTATATGTTTTAAATATCGTGCGATTTGGTTGGGCAGTTTTTGCTTTGTTGTATGCGGGCAGACAGCCGGACGAACGGACAGACGGACTAACAGACTGAACGACGAATATAGGTGCCAGTTAATTTATATAATTACGGACGCACCTAAATTATTCAGATCTTGATGTAATAGTACGCAATATTTCGGATATAGTATAGTAGCCAAAATCTTTTGTGTGCCCC